>CM057379.1:124786193-126145568 GCA_030015415.1 Cynopterus sphinx
CAGAAGAAGAATTTATGAATTATATAGATTTATTTTTAATTTTCTGAGGAATCTCCATAGTAACTGCACCAATTTACATTTCCACTAATGAGCACAAGGTTTTCCTTTTCTCCAAAGTGAGCATTTTCAGTCTGGGGAGGTCATCAGTGATACCTCCACAAAACCTCCTGGTTGGTTCCTCCTGGATCTCCCAAACCTCCCAGCATCACTGCCTCAGAAGATATCAGTGGGTAGAAGAGAACTTCATTCTTCAGAGGGAAGCTGAGACTGTGAAGATCAAAAGCAGGACCCATGCAGAGAGGGGCAGAGAGGCACCACCACCTCCTTCAAAGGGCACTGGAGGATTGAGACACAGCCTGCTTCTGTCTTCAGATTTGTTATCTGAGCAGTCTGGCTTCTTAGGTTTATTCCATGCAGGTGGTTGGGGTCTCAATGAAGTCTTGGCAGTACTAGGGCCCCACTGGAAGCCTCTGGAGAAACAGCCCTATATCCCCTGTGTTCTGGCTCCTCCACACCCATGGACACCTGCTCCCAGTTGCACACTTGCCTTCAAGACACCTGCTTCACATGCTTTTCAAGTGGCATACGCCTGAATTGGCCATTCCTGGATAAACCAATTTAAGTTAGTATTTCATTTTCACTGACTTTATGCCATTGTCTAATCAAAATGATTCTTATTTATGGAGGACTGAGGTTTCTAAACATAAATGATGGTGGTCTGATATTTTTTCTCTCTCCTGCTGCCCCCATCACCTGATAGTGAACTAGAAATAAATTTGAAACTCATGTTGTATATCTTTTTCTGCATATAAGAGAGATATTTATATCCATGATCAAGCACATAAATAAATATATCCATCTAGAACATTATTTCCAATTGTCGCCTGCTAATAATTAACATATAGTAAATGTTAGCTTTCCATTAAATGGCTACATTGCATATAAGTCAATCTCTATGACAAAAGAATATGATGTTTGGCATTTCTTTACAAAGACATCCTTTCCTGCTCTCTTTATAAATAATTTGTTAAATTCTATAATTAATCAACTTACACCTTGTTAGAAAGCTGGAATTTTCAGTGATTATTTTATAAAGGGTAGTGAACTGTATCACATCCCCCACTCGGCCTCCACACAGGAGCAGCTACATTAGATCACCATCACTTACTGTGTGGCAGGTTTCATGTTTGGCCCTGGCTCTGTTTAGCTCCATTTTATAAGATGCTTAGATCTTTGGGTAGAGGACTATAATCCCATGAGTAAATTCTTTTGTCTCCTACAGAACCTTCTGTGTTCATCTGCTCTCAAGGAGCACATCTCAGTTTGGGAGAAATGGAAGTTACCATAGAAACCTGGCCCCTATTTGATGTCACTGTTGCCTAGCATCAGAATCCTGGACCAGTCCTGGCTTACTCCCCATTTGTCATGTCACTATTCTTGGGTGCGCATATCACACACCTATTCACATCTATTCTACAATTTTTGCATTCTTCTCATTTCAGTAAACATTATTACATAAGCACTGTCTCACACCAATAAGTGGTTGGCAAAGGTTCCAGGGTGTTCCATTATGTATTTAGTCAGTGCCATGCTGCTGGACTTTCAGTTTTTTAAAGCTAATATAAATAACATTGATATTCTTTAAAAAAATAAAACACTTGGGTAGTGTTTGGAGGAAAAAATATCATCTTAGTACATATCAAATTGCTTCACCTGATCTCATTTCTCTTTTCCAAATAAAGGGTCAGTTGTGTGGCTGTCTTCATTCTAAAAGTGCACACTCACATTCCAGAGATGGAAGCAGGACTTCCTGGCTGCCTCTAAGGAAATGTGTCATTGTGGAGGTGTATGACTCCAGCAAACAGACCCTGTGTTCTCCCTCTCTAACTCAAACAAGAGATCTGAGCAAGCCCAGATAGCATCAGTCCCTCACAGAAGATTACAGCATGACATGTAGATTACAGCATCCCTAAAATCAAACATTTTGGCTAACAAGAGTTAGGCACAGCAAGGTGCTCACATATGTGCATATGACCAGGTGACACCCAAGTGCGGCTAACCCAGACATCCAGGAAGCCCTTAGGAGCCATATCACACCCAGACAATCCCAACAAGGGCGTGGCTTTTCACACAGGTGCACCCCTCAGGCACTGGCTCATGGTCGCTTGTTTTCTTCTCTTCTATTCTGCTCTTTTCTAAAAAAGATCAGCCACAGGATGGCTGGAGCATAGAAACTGGAAGATAGGAGGCTGTTACTGTTGCAGGAGATGTGTGCTGGCAATGGTGATGGAAGGAAGACTAGAAAACTGTCAGCAGCAGATCTGAGCAATCAAAAAGCCCTGCATATGAGACGATGGCATCAAGATTGCTTTCTTGGGTCGAAGAGTCTTATTGCTTTATTATTCAGTGAGTTTTCGCTTGATCTTGCAGCCTGACATACCATGGCCCCTGTGGGAAAAGAGATTTCTCAAGTCTCTGTACCTTGTGCTTAGCCTGGTACCCTTCTCACTTTCCAAGGATCAAGGGCATCAGAGGTCCCTGAAAACTACACATTCGTTATTTACAGTTTGCAGGGGAATGACAATAGAAACAAGGCCTCCCAATGCAGTCCTATCTGAACTCATGGTGTCTCCTCACTGGCAACATTTGTTCATTTGGGAAATGAGGCCTGACTTTTGTTAATTAACCTCATCAAAGTTAGTAAGATAAAATTATGTCATATCACATTACACTAGTTGACATCAAATCAAATTAGACATTTTTGAAAATCTGAGTTGACAAGGAGGGCTTCCCCACAGGTAAATTTTCCAGAAAATGAGCCATGGTTTATGGAGTAGTAACTCAAAGGCCAGTGACTCTGCTTGTAGCCAAGACCCTCCTATAAACTCCCCTCCCATGGCTCATGTCACACCTCCTGCCGCTGCCAAGTGGTGATTGACCCCAGGGCCTCCCATCCATGGCACTGTACATGTTCTCAGCACAACCAGATAGGCTGCTGGCATGAAATCCAGAATGGAAAACTAACATCTGAGCCCAGATGTAATCTCAGAGGTGATCTAGTATGCAAAGCAGAGCAACCAAGGTGTAGGTCCTAATGCAGAGAGATGTTCATAGTGCTGAAATGACCCCTAGGTATCTCCTTACTCCACCTCCTCCTGCTGCAAATGCATGTTTAGAAATACCAATACTGGGTGAGCAAGGGGGCATTAGCCAAAGGACATGGAAGGCAGCAAATTGCTCCATGCTCTGACTTCTCCCCATTCTGAGCCTATTCATGGTAACATCAAGACATCTTTGGCCTCAACCTCCTATTTCAGGACCAAAGGAGAGGAAACACTTAAAAAAAAACAATTATATAAAATCAGCATTTTTTTTTCAAGACTCTAAGCCACTTTTAAGAAAAGAAAGATCAACAAGGTAAAAACCTCCTCTCAGTCCAACCCTGTTCAATAGCTCTGGAGTCCAGGGGTCCAGGGATAAGGACTTGTGGGGCTGGGGAGGACAACTGCTCCCAAAGGTCTGGGGCATCGCCATGTCATTTCCACCACTGGGGGATCATGTTCACAGCTTATCCTCTAGTATGCCAATGCTTGCCTGTTCAGAGTGACAACCCATCAACCAGAACACATGGAGTTTCTGGTCACCTTGGAGCTGCAGTGGGGACCAGGGGCACCACCAGGCCTAATGTTCCTGAAGAGAGCTGCCCCATGGTGAAGGCCCCCGGTTCTGATGCACCAGATCTGGGTCTGGATCAGTGCTCAGGGATCTATAGTCAGGGTGGGTCTGGGTCAGTGGTCCCACCGCAGTTTCTCTCCCAAGCACTCTGTTCGAGAACATAGGGGTCTCCATATCCTCAGTGATTGCACTGGATCCAAGGCCATGGAGGGTGCTCAGACTAGATTCTTTCACTTAACCATGTACATGTAAGATTCATCCATGTCCTTGCATGGATTGACAGTTCACTCCTTTCCATGTTGAATAGTGTTCCACTGTTTGTGTAGGGGGGGTAAATAATGTAACCTCTATCCATCTTGGCTGAGCGCCCGTTCCCCAGTTTCCGTCATCTTTCTTTTCCACCTACAGAGAGGGAGACACCCTTACAAATGGAGATTTCCTTTAAATGTAAATTTCCCTAACATAGGGCATCTTCTGTTTTCAAAGATTCCTCTCTGTCTGCTGTTTTTCAAAATTAATCAACCCAAAATAATCCTTATGCCAAAGAGATATATTTAGGGTAGCATATTTGGCTCCCTTCACATGAATGTACACCAACTTGTTAATGATTTAACCTAATGAAGGACGTCCTTATTTCTCTACATTTTTAGCCATTATGAATAAAATTACTCCTACAGCCTGCGGGGGGTGCCCAGGATCAAGTTTCTGACCATAGCATTGCAGGTGCTTGTTCTGTCTGAGGTCTTGGCTTAGCTTCAATACTAAATGGAGCTCAGGTTCCTAAGGACCCTCTGGGGAGGAACAACCATGACTTGCCCTTCAGAACAAAGTGGGGTTACAAATGGGTATTTTGAGTTTCCTTTCTTCAGGAGCCAATAAGAGACACCACCATGGGAGGAAAAGGTAAGGAAAAGTGAGGAGATTCCTTTCCTGTGTGTGGTGCAAGTTAAGGGACTGTCTGTCAGTCTTCAGGACACCCAGTAGAGGGGCTTATGTGGAAAACTGTGGGTATTGTTAGTTATTTTTCGTGTGGTGTAAGATGGTGACCAGTATCGTTCTTTTACATATGGCTATGTGTCTGGTGTTCAGCACCATTTAGGTGGGATCATTTCTGGGCTCTCCATTCTGCTCTGTTGATTGTGTCTGATTTTATGCCAGTACTACACTGTTTTGGTCATTGGAATTTTGTGATAGAGTTTGAAGTCAGGGAGTGAGATGACCACCACTATAATCTTTCTGAAGATTGCTTTGGTTATTTGGGGTCCTTTGTGATTCCCAGTGTTAGGATTGTTTATTCTATTTCTGTGGAAAATGCCATTGGAATTTCAATAGGGATTGCATTGAATCTGTGGATCACTTTCAGCAGTATGGACATATTTGGCAAAATTAATTCTCCTAATCATGAGCAAGGAATAACTTTCCATTTATTAGTCATTTTCAGTTTCTTTCATCAGTGTCTTGTAGTTTTCAGTGTATAGGTCTTCTAATCTTTTTAGTTAAGTTCATTCCAAGGTTTTTTATCTTTTTTGAGACGATTGTAAATGACATTGTTTTCTCAATTTCTCTGTCTGATGGTTCATTATAAGTGTATACAAACACAATTGATTTTGCATATTGATTTTGTATCCTGCAATTTTACTGGATTTATCAGTCTCAACAGTATTCTATTGGAATGATGTGGAAAATCAGGAAATTCAAAAACTCCACTGAGTCTATCGCATCCCAGATCATCCACAACACCCAAGAAACAGTGGCCACTAAAATAATCTTATCGCAGTTACTCTTAGTAACATGAACTCCTACAAGAGTGATTAGCTTCACCAGTCCAGATGAACTGGATCTGTGTGGTGCTTAGCCTCTGTAGGGAAATTTGATGTCCTCTCTGCTTTTCTAGCATGATATTGACATAACTGTTTTTGAAAGGTCATTTACTTTCCAATAACTTCAAAAGTGCAGAAAACTTACAACAGCAGTACAAGTACTCTGTTTATCTCCACTCAGATTCCCCAGCTATGTTTGCTTTACCACAGTTGCCATTTTACAGGAAGTATTCCAGTGTGTTTTATCCAAAACAGGTGCTCTGTTCCAGGGCACCACCGCATAATCCCCAAGTGAAGAAATCATCATGAATTCAACATTATAATCCAATCTGCAAGCCCACTTCAACTTTCCCCACCTGCCCCAACTGTGTGAAAATGTATTTTTCCTTTCTGATCCAGTTTTCTTTTTCTGGAATTGTTCCTAAGACTTTCCCCTCAACCCCTGGAAACCACATTCTACGTCCTGCCTCTGAATGTGATTTGTCAGGATACCTCATACAAGTGGAATCCTATACTTGTCATTTTGTGCCTGGCTTCTTCCACTTAGCATAGTGACTTCAGGTTCACCCACATGGCATGTGACAGCATGTCCTTATTTTTTTTAAGACTGAATAATATTCCATTGTAAAACCTTTTGTTTACCCATTTATCTGTCAATGGAGACTTGCATTTCTTCCAGACTTGGCTATTGTGAATAATACTACTATGAATATGGCTGTACCAATCTCTGTGCGAGTCCCTGCTTTCAAATATTTTGAATATTTACCTTGAAGTGGAATTGCTAGATGAGACATTGATCCCATGTTTAAGGTTCTGAGGAACTGCCATACTATTTTCTAGAGCAGCTGAACCATTTTACATCATTCCTTTATTTGGCAGAAAAATATTGCAGTTTATAAACCTACCTCATTTTGTTTATCCATTCATCTAATGATAGGCATTTAAATTGTTTCTACTTTGGGGCTATTGTGAACAGCGCTGCTGTGAATACATGTGTACAAGTTTCTTTTTGAACACCTGTTTTCAATTCTTTAGGGTATATATCCAGGAATGGAGTTGTTGAACCATATGGCAATTCTTTTTTTTTTTAACCAGATGCCAAACTATTGTACACATAGACCACATTATTTGAAATTAGCATAAGCAAAGTTTAAGAATTCCAATTTCTCTATAACATTGCCAACATTTATTATTTTTAGTTTTCTTGATTATAACCATTCTAATATATGTGAAGGGGTATTCTACTGTGGTTTCAATTTGCGTTTCCATCATGAGTAATGGTATTTAACATCTTTTCATATAATTGTAGACCATTTGTATGTCTTCTCTTGAGACAGGTCTATTCAAATCCATCCATTTTTAAAATTGGATTGTCTTTTGTTGATGAGTCACAGAAATTCTCTCCATTATTTTGGATAACAAACTATTTTCAGATATGTAATGTGTAAGTATGTTCTTCCATTCTATGTATTGCCTTTACACTTTCTGGATAGCTTCTTTCAATGTACAAAAGTTTTTAATTTTGAGGCAATCCAATTTATCTATTTTTTTTCTTGCATTTGTTGTGCTTTGGGGTTAGATCTAATAAACCATTGCTAAATCCAAGACTATGAAGATTTATCTATATGTTTTCTTTTGAGAGTTTATAATTTTTCCTCCTACTTAAGTCTTTTATCTATTTTGAGTTAATTTTCATATGTAGTGTGAGGTAATGGTCCAATTTCACTCCTCTTCATTTGGATAACCAGTTGCCTAGCACTATTTGTTGGAGATACCTTTCTTTCCAGATTTATTGTGGTCTGATGTTGTCAAAAGTCAGTAGACTATAAATGGATGGATTTATTCCTGGGCTCCCAATTCAATCCTATTGATCTATACATAAATCTTTATGCCAGCAACACAATGTTTTGCTTACTTTGCTTTGTAGTAAGATTTGAAATAGAGAGATGCTAGCCTCCAATTTTCATCTCCTTTTTCAAGACTGTTTTGGCAACTCATGGTTCTTTGAAATTCCATAGAAATATTAGGATCAGCTTGTGCATTTCTTCCCAGAGGTCTTTGGAAATTTTCATAGGAATCACACTGAATCTGTAGACAGCATTATGTACTATTACCATTTCAATGACATTAAATCTTTCAAACCATGAGAATAGGATGTCTTCACATTTAGATGTTCTTTAACTTCTTTCAGTAATGTTTTGTAATTGTTAGTGTACATGTCTCGCATCTTTAATTAAATTGATTCCTAAGTATTTATTAATGTTGATGTTATATAAAACAGAAATTGTTTTCTTAAATTTGTTTTCAGAATATACATTGGAAGTATATATAAATAAAACAGATTTTTGTGTGCTGATATTTTTCCTGTAACTTTCCTGAATTAATATACTAGCTCTAATAAGTATTTTTGAATTTTTAGGAAGAGCATGTGTGTGTGTGTGTGTGTGTGTGTGTGTGTTTGTGTGTGTGTGTGTGTGTGTGTACATATGTATATATACATATGTACATAACGATGTGATCTGTGGTCTGGAAATAAACATAATTTTACTTTTTATTTCACATAAGGATTCCTTTCATTTCCTTCCTCTTTGTTATAGATAGAATTTCCAGTATAATATTGGACAACAGTGGTAAAAGACAGCACCCTGGTCTTATTCCTGATTTCAGAAGTACACTTTATAGTCTTCACCATTGAGCATTATTTATTTTCTGTGGGTTTTGTATAATGCTGTTATCATATTGAACAAATTTCCTTTCCTACTTCTTGAGTGTTTATATTAGGCAATAGCACCAGATTTTGTTTAAAGTTTTTTATGCATCCATTGATATAATCATGTGTTCTTACTTCACACAATTACTGTGGCACATTATGTTGCTCTGTTTCCGTATGTTTAACAACCATGGTTTGGAATTTCTGGTGTGGAGACACTTCCTTATGGTGCATACTGCTTTTAATGTGCTGTTGGTTTCACACTGCTGTTATATTTTGCAGGATACTTAAATCTATATAAGGAATATTGGTCAGTAGTTTTGTTTTTATGATGCACTTGTGTCACTTTGGATTGGGGTTGGTGTTAGTGTTTAAGTGTGCTAGAATGGCATCAGTGCAAGAGAAAAGGGCCTTAGGCCTAACCCCTCTATTGTCTTGTGGTGTGGCTCTGGAAAGAACTAGGTATGTGCATCTCGAGGTTTGAATTCTGATTTTGGATTGGCCACTAGCCAATGTGTGACCTTGGACAATGAGGGTGCTGGCCTGAGAAGACCTGAGCCCATTAATTCACTCTTTGCAGGACTGGTCACTTCTCCCTGCCTTCAGTGCCCTCATGTAATCTCTAGCTCTAAATATTCAAAATCTCTACTTTCATTAAAATAGATAAGTCACTTCTAGTCAAAAAAAAAAAAAAGAAGAAGAATAGAGTGCTAGACCTGGGGCTGGGGCTAGATTGTGGGATTGTGTGTTATGGTTACTGTGGTTTATGGCTGATAGTTATGATTTATGGCTATGGCTATGTGTAACAGCTTGTAGTTTATGGCTTATGGTTAGTGGTTATGGTTTATGGTTTTTGGTTTATAGTTATGGTTCATGGATTGTGATTATGGTCTACAGTATAGTTTAAGGTTTATGGATTATGGTTATGGATTAAGAAATAATGGTTTTGGTTATGGTTAGGTTCATGGTTTATGATTGATTTATGATTATGGTTTAATAATTTACGATTTTGTAGTGTTATGGTTTGTGGGTATATGGTTCATATAGTTCCATAGTTTAATGATTTCATGGTTTAATGGCTCTAAGGTTTTATGTTTTAGATTCTAAAGTTGAAGGTTAGAGTTTATATTTTACGTTTAGAAAATTAGAGAATTAGGGTGTGGAGTTTAGGGTATTGGGGTCTTGTGTTAGGGGTTAGAGTAAGGGGTACAGTTTTGTGTTTAGGTTTAGGATTAAACATAAAGTTAGGGTTAGGGTTAGGTTAGGGGTTAGGTTTAGTGTAAGGGATTAGGTTTTGGTTTAGGGTTGGTTTAAGGTTAGGGTTTAGGATTAGGGATACAGGTTTGGTCTAGGGTTAGGGTTTATGTTTAGGGTTAAATTTAGGTTTAAGAATTAGGTGTAGAGGAAAAGTTCGGGTTTAGGTTTAGGTGTTAGAGTTACGGTTTAGATCAAGGTTAGGTTTCAGGTTAGGGATGACTTTTAGGGGTTAGGTTTAGGCATAGGCGTTAGGTATAAGGTTTAGGTTTAGTTTTAGAGGTTACATTTAGGAGTGGGTTTAGGTTTACGTTAGTGCTTAAAAGAAGGATTTAGGTGTTGGGGTTTAGAGGTCAGGGCTAGAGCTAGAGATGGGCTTGGAACTGAGGTTGGCATGGGCTAGGTAGGACTAGGTGTGGGGCTGGGGCAAGAAGTTATGGATTAGGGTTATAGCATATGGCTAGGGCTTAGGGTTAGAGGTTAGGGTTAGAATTGGGGTTATGTTTTAAAGTTTAGGTTTAGAGTTATGGTTTTTGTCAATATTCAAAAGAGTGAATACAGACATTCAAACACCTGTATACAGATATTCATACCACCACAATTCACAAGAGCCTAAAACAATCCAAAATGTCCATCAACAGATGAAAGAGTAAACAAAATGTTATGTTCATCCAATGGAATATTATTCAGCAATAAAATAGAATGAAGTACTGATATATCTACAACATGAATGAGCCTCAGATCTATTAAGGTAATATTTTCATCCCTTCCACCTGAAGGAAAAAAATATTCTGGAACTAGATAATGGCAATACTGCAAGCATAGTGTGTGTATAGTGACCTTAATTGTACACTTCAAAATATTTGAAGGGTAAATTCGCTGTTGGCAGTGGCTCTTCCTTTAAACCGGGTGTTGATTTAATCTGGAATTACTTTGAACCTGGTTCTGGCTCCAGAGCTGGTAACAGAGCTATTGTTGGAGGTGGGACAGAAATGGGAAATGGACCTGGCCCTTCCTCAGGTAGTGGTACTGGCTCAGACCCTGGACATAGCATGGGAGCTATTGCCAGGCTGGTACAGGAGTTGCCAGCTGGCTGTTCCTCAGGTATTGATGCAAGAACTGGTGGTGTAGTTGGGTCTAGTTTCCATAAGCAGCACTATCTCTAGTCTGGAGTCTGTTCCAGAGCTGATTATCTGATAAGAGTGTCTAACTGGTTCTAAAAATGACTCTAGCCCTACCTTGGCTCTTAATCTGCTACAGGAGCTGGCGCCAGTGCTGATGCTGAAGCTTGCTCTGTCTCAGGAAGTGATGGTGCCAGGACTCATTCTGGTGTTGGCATTAGCTCTGGAGCTGCCTGTAGCTCTGGTGGTGATGGCAGAGTTGATACTGAAGTTGGCTCTGGACCTGGCATTCATTGTAACTCTGAAATTGGTATGGGAGTTCAAACTCATTCATATTCACTGGTGTTTTAGCTGGGGCTAGATCTGGCCTATGAATCAAGGGCAGAGCTGCCTTTATCTCTAGAGTTGCTATCAAGCTGATTGTGCTGGAGCTAGAGGTAGCCAGGACCATTTGCTAGAGTTGGTGTTGGTACTAGTTGTAGCTCTGGAGTTGATGCTGGAGCTAGCTCTCACTCTGGAAATGGCACCTGCTCTACATCTGGGAGCGTTTCTGAAGCCAGGGCTGGGCCCAGCTATGGAAATCTTACAGGTGCTTGTACCAGAGCTGACTCCAGGTCTGTAGCTGTCACAAGATCTTCCTCTGGTGCTGATGCAGAAATGGCTCTAACTCTGGAGCTGGTGAAGGAGCTGATGCTAGGGCTGGGACTGAGCAACTCTGATCTGATGTTAGGACTAGCAGTATCTATGGAACTGGCTTAGAACTAGCACTGAAGTTGACACTGGAGAAGCAAGAAGTATTCACAAATAAAATGGCCACTCCACTTACCTGTCAAAGACAGAGAACACTTCACTTCCTTGAAGAGAATCTCCAGTGCATAAACCCACTCCAAGGAAGTCCTCCCAGACTGCAATCCACCTGATGAATGTCTACAGACATGGCAGCCTTTGGAGGTTATGCTGTGAGTGGCCCCACTCCAATCACCTCTCAACACACCTACCACACCCACCCTGAGTCCTCCTCACCCTCTGTCTGCCTCAGCAGGCTCAAGGTCCTCCAGTTGCGAGGTAGGCCCAGCCCACCAGCTCCATGCCTGGCATGTTGAGCTCTATGTAGGCCAATAGCATCTTTAGGCAAGGAAATTCTGGGGGCTGGAAAAAATCCTTCAGGGTACCAGTTCAACCAGGTGTCCAGGATAAAGACAGGCATATGGATAAATAGGTGTGCAGCAGAGACTGAGGCCTGGCATTTCCTTCCACACTGCCCTCCCATAGCACCCTTGCTGGGAGTCTGGGCTCTTGTGCCTCCTGCTCCTGCCCATCCAGAAGCTAATCCTCGTCCCTGTCTACCTTCAAACTGGCATTCCTGGAAGAGACAAGCTCAGTTACCCAGGAGGGCGTGCAAAAGCCTTCTTAATGGAAAGCTTGTGATCAATGGTGTGATCAATGGTGTGATCAGTTGGGAGAGGATGGGTCTGGGTCCTCTTAGGGGCTGTCTGTTTAATCCTCTCCCACAGCACCCTAACCCACATCCACAGTTCTCTTTGACTGCTCTCCTCTTTTCCAGAAGCCCTCAGCCCGCTGCTGTCTTGCAAAAATCACCTGCTATGTGGGATGCAGAGTTCTGCCAGGACCTTCAATTCATAGCCTGCACACTCACCTCACAGTTCTGCTCCAAAGCCTACTCAGTTTTTCAACTGGTCCAGAGGTCCACCATCTTCTTCAGAGTAAAGGAGGATGCATCCATCCCTAGAGGACAGGAGGCATCATATCGACTGTACTGTGGACAGTAGCTGCTTGTGAAGTTGAGTGTGTGTCTCACTCCAAACTAGAATGCAAGCTCTGGAGAGCAGGTTTGTTGTCTGCTGCTCTGGGCACTGAATTATGGTTTGTGCCTAAAAAAGTGCCTGAGCTAGTGGGGCTTCTTATGTACTTGTTGAATGAGTGAGCTCCAATCAGCCCTATCACAGACATGTGAATGAGCTGGGGCCCCACTACTTGCCTCCTGGTATTTCTGCCCTGGCTCCAACCACGAGAGAAACCCCTTACAGATCTCCAATCTCCTTTTCCAATGAGCTCAAGAACTCCAGGACAGTGAGGGAGGAGGCAAAGAGGAATGCTCATCATGGGGAACAGGCAAAGGCTAAATTAGCACCAACACAGCCCCTCCAGCAGAACTTTCCACAGGGCCAGACACACAGAAAGCACTTTCCAGGGAGGACCCCACTGAGTCTCTACAATAACCCTCTGAGGTTGACCCTTCATTCCCCCCAGTGTTCAGAGCAGCCAATGACATTCCAAAGACTCCCAGCTAGCGGGTGGCCAACCCACCAGAGTACTATTGAGGTGCAGGGTGTTCACCTTTGAAAAAGCAGGTCTAGCACCTGTTGGGTGGTGGCAGAGGTCCCTTAAGTCCCCAGAAAGTGGGAGACAAAGGGTTGGGTCGCTGCCCAGGAAGGTGGGCACCTGATGTTCCACCAGTTCATTCAGCCTGCATGCCTGGTTGGCTCACACCACGCAATGTGGCTCACACCAGGCAGGTGTCATTCCTGTCCACGGTTGACACATGTTCACCCCGGGGTGGGACAGAGGAGGGCCATGCAGTAAGAGGCAGCTGCACTGTGACCACCAGGTGGATTGAGGCCTAGAGCTCAGACCGAACCCTCAAGCCCTCAGAGACTGATAGGAAGAGGTGGGATATGAATGCCCAGAGAGGAACAAAGGTATTGGCACAAAAAGTCAAATTTTAGGTGGGGGATGATGAAACATACTAGTATCTTAGGTCATTTTCTTGGCCAAGTATTGACAGCACCTCTCCATAGTAACAGTGTCCTCCCCATGATTTCCAAAAAAAAAAAAAAAACACCCCATTCTCAGATGAGAACACAGAGGCTTTCCCTGGAGTGGGAGGGATCAGGATATTAGGCCATGCGGGATGTTTGGGGCAGCACTGTTGCAATGGCAACAGAAGGGAATCACATCAAGGTCCAACAGCAGTGAAGGGCTGGTTTGCTGTGGTAACAAACTGGCCTCCCTTCTGGTATGTTGTACAGCCCAAGAAGGCCCCAGCTCCTGACCTAGAAGGGGCCACAGTGATGTGTTCCTCATGACAGCAAACAGCAGAGCAACAGACAGTATCATGAGCCCCATGTCCTTTGGGTTGTAAAAACAGCCCTCCTGAACCTGATGATGTGCAAGCCTGAAAGAAAGTGTGGAAGGATTTTCAGACCAACATGGATACTTAGGGAGGAGAGTTCCAAAATGAAACTCTGTAGAAAAGTGCAAAGATACTCTTGACCGAACAGGAGAGGAAATGGTACAAGTCTCTTTTCTGATATTCCCACAGCAATGTGGACAGTGAGTTTTCCTCTGGTCAAGGAAGGCACTGGGTGGTCAGGGCAGGTTTTGGATAGGAGAGAGGGACCCAAATTCCTTCATGAGCAGGACTCTAGGAGAGAGCCCAAGGAAGCTGCCAGGCAACTTGTGGGATCAGGGGCCTCCTCTGGCTGTACTGGGGCCCTAGGTGTTGGGACTCCTCGGCACCTGCACTCACCCTGAGCCAGCGCTGGGCTCTACTGATGGAGTGGGGCACCTGCTCCTCCTGCAGAAGATGGATTACGGAACCCTGCTGGTCAGCACCTGTCCCACCTCCTACGTGGAGCTCTGTAAAGACGGTGCCCAGCAGCTAGGCAGAAAGCATCAGAGGCCTGTCTGGCTGTCTTTGCTGGTTCTCAGACCCATGTGACTCTCTCCACTCCAGACCACACACACACACCATCACCACCACCACCACCACACCACCGCTGCCTCAGATCTCCACCAGAGGGAATAGACATGACAACCTGTGGGCCATGGTTTGCACTGGCACAGATAAGAGGCCCCTCAGGAATCCCCTTTCCACCCTTCCCGCTGTCCTGGTGTGTGATCATGATAGGACTACTAGGTATCCACTGCCCAACAATCCATTCCCCCTCAGGGCAGGACCTCTCATGCCCCTCTTCTTCGTACATTATTCTAGCATGTACTCCCTAGGAATGTCCGCGGGCGTATGTGGGATAATATCTATAAATGGGAATACTGTCCCATGTAAGTATGCCTCCAACCTCAGTTTTCTTTCTCTTGTCACCTCTTATGTGTGCTTCTCTTCTGATCCTACCTGTAGTCATATCATGAGTGTCTGTGTGTGTGTTTGTCAAGGTTCATGTTCTGGATGCCAAGAAGTAAATGGGAATGTTTGCAGCAGCTCTACACATAACATCCAAAAATTGGAAACCACCAAAACAGCCATCCACTGGTAAATGGACAAATTGTGGTATTTCCATACTACGGTATCTATTCAGCAATACCACAAAAATGAACTCCTAATATACCCAAACATAGATAAATCTCAAAACCATTACACTAAGTGAAAGAAGCCAGACACGAAAGGTTACATACATACTCTACAACTCCTTTAGATGACATTCTGGAAATGGTAAGACTATTGGGACAAAACAAATTAGCAGTTGCCAGCAGCCAGCATTCAGGAAAGGAACAGCAAAGGACAACAAGAGTTAGTACAAATGTTCTACACCTACTTTTTTGTGGCATTTACTAGGTGACACTGGTTAATAAAATTAAATAGGTTTCAAGTTTACAATTCTATAATACATCACCTGTATATTGCATTGTGTGTTCACCACACAAAGCATGATCTCTTTCCATTACCATATTATTTGACCCCCTTCACCATTTTCTGCCTCCCTCCTGTCTCACTTTCCCTCTAAACTGTTGTCTGAGTCTATCTTGTTCATTTGTTGCTTTCAGTTTTACATTTCACATATAAGTGGAGTCATATGGTTCTCAATCTTTTCTGACTTATGAAATGTTCTACTTTTATTTTTTTTCTTGTCATTGCAGGGTGTTTTCTTAGATTTCTCCCTAGTTGTATATGACTTGTTCCTCTAGATCCCAGGTGATTTTTCCTTGCTGCTGCTCCTTGTTTCCATCACAACTTTGATTTGGTCACCAGAGAGATGAACAGAGCCTCTATCATCTATGCCATTTTTTCTCTCCTACCCCAAAATGTTCTACATCTTGATAGTGGTGGTGGTCACATAATTATATCCAAAACTCATAGAAAATGTATGCTTAAAATCTGTGAATGTCTTTTTACAATAAGGCTGATTTTTTTTTTTTTTTTTTTAAGAATGGGGAGGCAGAGTTGGGGAGGCAGACTCTAATTGGTGACTGGGTGTTGCTAGTACACCAGTTCACTATTCTGAAAACTGGTAATTAAAGAGAAAGGAAAGAACCAAGCAGTTATCTGTCTCTCCTGTACAGACTATATTTCAGGGTACAATCTCTACCTGGTCCTTTCAGGTTCTACTAAAATACAACTCACAAGCCAACCATGCACCGCATGGAGAATGAGTCTCTGGGATGCCTCAGGGCAGGAACACAGCTGGCCAGCACTCCTCCTCTGTGGATGTGTCCTCAACACAGTCCATGCAGTAGCCCTTGGGCCATCCCATCTCAGGGACAGCTCAGTGCCAGAGAAGATGATCTCCATGAGGCAGGTGCAGGAACTATGCTAGCATTGAAGTCTTGTGCCCCAGAGGAATTAATATCTCTGTAATAAGTCCACAGACAAGAGTTTCCAGGGTCCCCACCTGAGTCCCTGCACTTAGGGAAGCTGTGACTGATTGCATTTTCCAAAAAGGGACATAACAGTATGCTTGCCCTACACATTATTTTAGAAACTTGCCATCAAAAGGTAAGGTCTAATACTCCTCCCCTTGAATCAAAGTAGATTGTGACTCATAACCAACAGGACATGGCAGAAGTGTTGCTGCGGGACCTTCACGCCAGGAGAGAAAACAGTGAAATGTCCACTGGTTCCTTGAACACTCACACTGGAGCAGGAGCTTCCAGATCAATCCATGGGCACCTGAGCTAGGATGTGAGCTCCATTTGCCCTTGCCCTTTCCTTTTTCCTCATATATGGAATGCAAATACTTCAGGTCTCATTCCTGAGGTGACTTTGGAGATAGGGCCCGCATGCTGAGGATAGTGAAGCTGACAAACAGAAGAACTCCAGGTTCCTGATAACTGTTTAGTTAGAACCTGCCTAGACTGCTAACATCTGGACTTTGAGAGAACGAGCCCTGGTGTGTTTGAGCCAACCTTATTTGCAGTTTCTGTTCTATGCAAGTAATCTAATCCTTTCTGGTATAGATGGCACTCCACATCAGAGGAGAAAAGCAGCTCTCTACAGATATTATATGAAGACTTCACTACACAGGGCCCATAGCCCACTACACTACTATGGGAGACTCCAAAGACAATCCCCAAATAGAGCCCAGGAACCTTAGCATGCATACACATACCAAATGTCCTCTCTCATGGGACAAAGAAATTAGGACCATAGCTATTGAACAAGGTATATCAAAGTGGCTGACCCCTTCTTCAGAGACTGCATGCACATCTGAACTGAGGGAAAGTGAAATTATGTCAGCGTCCACATAGGAAACAGATAGCATGTTCAATTGGATAATATGTAACAAACTGAATCAAAGAATTATCCACAGAAGTGTGGGCAAAGGTAAGGGATCCACATGGGGTAGTGCAAAACCTCAGGCCATATTAGCCATCCTTACATCTGAAGGGGCAAGAAGACAAAGCAATTCCTGTGGCTTAGTTTATGTGGGAAGTGCTACATGCAGAGCTGTGACTTTCAGGACTGCAGCCAAGCCAGGGTGACACAGCAGCAAGGGTGCAGACAGGCACCTTCCTCACATTCCCTCTCTCTGACCTACCCACACTCCGAACTGACTAAGCATGACCCAAAGTCAGAGGGCAGCCCAGAGTACCCATCAAAGAAGGACATCAGGGAGATGGATAAGAGGAGATGCAAAAGGCAGACACAAGACACCAGCACACAGCAACATGTGCAGCTTCCCAGTTTAAACTCCTCTGTTACTTATCCTGTTTACCTCTGCACACGTGTCCAGGAAACTCTTTGTATTCCAAGTAATAGAAGAAAAGTGTCTTTATATTCCCCTACAACCCACAATCAGTAATTGAAATCTCGCTTGCAAGAAAATATTGTTTCTGTGTGGTTTGAGCATTGCAATTGACCAGGAAAAAGACAAGTAAAACCTTCAATCAGGATCAACCCTGGAATTCCCATTGCATTATGATCCAGTCCCATTGCATTATGATCCAGTGTTTAATATAATCTAGTTCTGAGAGGAAAAGCATTCCCTATTTGGGTAGGCTTAGAACATCCATTCCTCACTCCACGTGAACTTGCCCCTTTCCACACCTCCATGGTTGATTAGGCCTGTGACAGACACCTGGCCCAAGGCCAGCCATTCTGCCAGCTGGCCAGTCACCAACCACGTTTACACCTATTCTTTATATTTCAAGAGTAAAATTATTTGCTTTAGCACATAATTTTTCAACCTTGGTTGACATTGAAGACTGGATCATTCTTTGTCAAGAAGACTGTTCTGTGCCTTGTAGGACATTTAGCAGCATCCCTGGGTTCCATCTACTAGTTGCCAGTAGCACTCCCTTCTCCAAGTCGTGATGACCCATAATAATTTCCAGACATTGAATAATGTCCCATGGAGGACAAAACTGCCCCCAACTGAAAATCACTGCTTTTCTTACTCAGATTTGAGCCCTGAAGGCTTCTGAAGTCTCCTCAGTATCAAGATATGCTTCTTTCCTGAGTTGCCAGAGGAGCCTTTTGTGAATTCCAACCTGCTGTGGCTGAGCTCCAAGCACAGTGACTAGTGTTCAGGGACATGCAGGAAAGAGTGGGCGAGGAGACAGAGAAGTACTATTGTCAAAAGCCACACATGCCAGCCTAAGGAGTACATACGTACACATTCAATCCATTAGGACACAGGTAGCCACTGAGTGTTTTTACAACAGGCAAGAGATCAGAATCAGACTTCACAACAATCTTGTGATGGCCGAGTACTGGGCAGACTAGAGAAATGAGTTTGAAAGACAAGATGAATGGGCTCTTGGAACAGGCTTGCAAAAAATGATGGCATTTTGATGCAAGAAAGTGGAGTCGGCAAAGGAGGAAAAAGGTATAAGAGGAATCTAGGAAGTAAGACTATTAAGAACAGACGGACAGTGGAGAGGCAAGGGAGGAAGAAGAGTCAGGTGTTAGCCTCAATAGCTGAGAGGGGTGGGAGGTATGTGAAATGTTTGAGGCTAGTCATCCTGAGTTGGGTATGAACCACAGACTGGCTGGAGGACAGCAGTCACCCTGTGCTCCTAACTTCAGTTTCTTCCTCTTTAAATGCAGATAATGGCCAAAACAACCACTTGGGCAAATGAGTCACACCGCATGTAATGCCCAAAACAGCACCTGACACTTGGTTCTTCTACCCCATTGTCACTGAGAGGGGCAGAGAAATCACAAGTAGCAATTTGGGAAGGTAAATGGCAAGGGCAGTTTTTTTTATTAAGATACAATTTGCATACTATAAAATTCATTCTTTTAAAGTATATGGTTCACTACTTTTTAGTATATTCACAAAGATATACAACCATCACCACTAATTCCAAGACATCTTCATCACATTAAAAATAAATCCCATACTCATTAGCAGTCACTCCCATTCTCTCTCCCCCTTCCTATGGCAACCACTGATCTATTTTCTGTCACTACAGATTTCTCTATTCTAGACACTGCATATAAAAGAAATCATAGTATGTGGTCTTTTGTGACTGGCTTCTTTCGCTTAGTACATTTTCAAGATTTGTTTATGCTGTCCCATGCATCTGTACAGCAGGTCCTTGAATAACATTGTTTCATTATAACATGATGAGATATCACAGAAAGTTAACTCTTGTTTATATCAATTAGCCCGAGAAAAAATGGTTTTATTATATGTCATTTCACCAGTGACAGAACCTATCAATTAACATCGATGTTAAGTGAGAACTTATTGTTCATTACTTTTTACTGCCAAATAATATCCCATTGTATAGATAAAACACATTTTGTCATTCATTCACTAGTTGATGAACCTTTAGATATTTCCACTATTTGGCTATTGTAAGTAAAGCTGCTATGAACATTTGTGTACAAGTCTTCATGTAGAAATGTTTTTCAACTCTCAAATATGTGTCTAGGAGGGAACTGCTAAGTCATATGGTAACTCTATGTTCAACTTTTTTGAGGAACTGCCAGACTATTTCCCACAGCAATACAAGATCAGTTTTAAACTCTTGACGTGGAGGTGTCAAAGTAGTGATCAGAATTCAAGACTAGAGAACATGCTGATCAGCTTACGAGTGGATGACGGCAGAGAGAAGACAGGCTAGGGAAGACGGAAACCCCTGGCAAAAGCTCCTCCTTCGTTTGTCTGGTCCTCAACCTCCTATGTCACAGGACAGCTCTGAAAGTCAGTTGATGTCAACGTAAAAATACTTTGACAAAGCAGAAAGTGACATCAAAATTTTTTTTCTAATTTCATAGGAATATCTAAGCATGTTTGTTTCAATGCCAACTTTGTACAAAAGGTGCAAGGTAACATGTGCTGCAAAGGACAGAGAAGCTTGACTGCAGAAGCTGAGCACCTCCACAGAGCCTGCTGAGAACTGAACAGCAACATATCTGGATCTTTGTAGATGAACTCAGGACAGAGAACAATCACATAGCAGTTAGCTAAATGATAACACTTCTGATCAAAAGTTAATAGTAGAATCCACAATTACCTCAAAATAGTTTTTAAAAAGTCAGTATATTTAAGATAAACAATGTAAAAATAGATATATGCATCTTTGATTTTTTTTGTAATTTCCCAATTTTCTATAATGCTTACGTATTTAAAATCCCAAAAGTAACACAAGTCAAGGAAAATATATAAAATATATCATAAAGCAACAATATACACATTTACATATTCCTCAGTCTCAATAACACCTATCACATAACCTTTGAACACCAGGCAGTATCAGCTATTCCCTCCTTCCAATGTGCACAAACACGTGAGGATTAAAGTCAAAGTTCTTAGGAAGTTTGCTCAAAAAATACTTGTGCCAATGCTATTTCCTTCTCTTTTTCCTCAGTGGGGATCTTTTGGAAATACAGGTGCATTTGTATTTCCAGATTGTTTTCAGTTTAAGGAAAGGTTAGAGTTGCCTGGTGACACAAGGAAGTCCACAGCCCAATAACCCAGGTGCCCATGTTGTTAAACAAGATGAAGTCATGTCCTTGTCCACTGAGAGCTGGGATTGTAGGTAAGGCATGAGAGGGCTCATTAAGTCACAAAACCTGGGCAGGACTTGTTTTTTCCCTACTTATGTCCATCTCCCACGACTGATCCCAGGAAAACTGATGATCTAGCTCTACTAGGCACATTTGAAAAGAACCTGAGTCTTCCTAGGGTCTTCCTCTTGGGGATTTGAAAGTTAACTTCAGGGTGCAAAGAAAGAAAGGCTTAGAGTGTATTGATTTTAGTCTTTCTTAAAACTGATCACGAATGGGTCCTTGTCTTTATTGTCAGTTCTGGGTCTAATTAGTTTATTAAAACAGAAGGGCCTAATGCACTGACCCTGCACCCAAAATAACCCCTTAATTATTAAAACAATCTTTCACTCTTCCCCCAGGAAAGCAAAAACAAACACCTAGCCCTTTGTATTTCCCAACTGTGAAAAACACTCTGACTTCAATTGTCAGGGTGAGCAAAAAGTTAATCAATGGCAGTTTTGACAACAGGGACATGACAGAGGAATCCCCAAGGGTCTTTTCTGACTTCTGAACTGGTCTCACCAGCAGGTACAGCTGATATTATCCAGATAGCGAGGCCAGCATTCTGTCACTGAGACACACAGCTGAAATGGATGAATGCAGAATTCTAGCCAGAGCAGATGGCTGTGGGTAAATGTTAATTAATATTAAATGACACCAGATGATCATGAGTAACTAATATAAGGGACAGAATAAATAAGAAAACAAATGAAGTAAATAACAAGCCCAACTTTCTTGACTAGGGATTCTATATAGTTTCGTAGATTTGCCTTTAGCCAAAAACCCTACAATCTTTAGAGTAAGTAAAGGATTTCTATGGTGATAAGAGAAAGCACTTTGCATATAACACATTTCTTTCAGTCTCAGCTCCTACTTGGACAGACATGAAAGAATGACACAGGCCTCTACTTCTCTCCCATCTTCTCAAGGTCTTCAATCCTCTCCACAGGCTCCCTAGGTTACTGTTACTAGTCTCTCCACTTCTCTCCCATAACTCTCCTTCCTCTAAAGAGCTCCTCCATAGTCATAGATTCAAATATCTACTTTATCCACTCTATGTAAAGGACTCCCTCATCTCCAGTTTTAGCGTCCTAAATTCTAATCCAAAAAGTACAGCCACCTGTGCAGTATCTCACCGTCACAGTAAACTCAACACTAGCAAAACTTTACCTCTCATCTTCCCCAAAATAACAGATCCAACTTTCCCACATTTATTCTTTCAAAATCTCAGGCACCTTTGATTCCTCTCAACTCCTCTTCTTTTGTCTTAGTCTGATCCAGCTGCCATAACTAAAATATTCAGACTGGTTGTCTTAAACTTCAGCAATATTTCTCACAGTTCCAGATGCTAGAAAGTCCAAGATAAAGGGACCAGCAGATTTGGTGTCTGGTGAGGGCTGCTTCCTGGCTCATAGACAGCCCTCTTCTGGCTGTGTCCTCACATGGCAGAGGGTTAAGAAAGTTCTCTCTGCCCCTTTCATGAGAGCATTAATCTCATTCATAAGGACTCCACCCTCATGTCCTAATCACCTCCCACAGATCCCACCTCCTAGTACCAACCAACTCGGGATTAGGCTTCAATATATAAAGCTTGGAGGGACATAAACCTTCAAACCATAGCATCCCTCTACCCCCAGTGTATTTCATGTGCACCCAGTCATGCCCATCACTAGCTACCCAAGCTGACCCTTAGAACAACCTCAAAGACAACAAGAGCTTCCTCACAGGTCTCCCTACCTTTGGTCTTTCCCCTTGGAAACACAACAAAGCCAGGATTCAAAACTATGGCAGCCTGACTCCATAGCCGCATCGTCGTCTAATAAAACTCTACAGTCCTCCAATGCCTATCATTCACAGTCCAAACTCTCTAACCTCTCACTCACTTCAGGCTTTTTCGAAATCTAACAATCTGACCTTGCCAGAACGTCCCCTCCACTCAAATGGGTGACATCCCCAGCCCCATTAAATGTATGATACATTTCTGCTTTGGTTTCAGTTATTCTGCCCACCAAATAACCTAGTCCATGTTTCTCTCTTCTATCTTATTTAGATCCTATCTCTTCCATGCACGAGTTCAAATTATTCCTCCTAAATTCCTATAGTAATTGTTCACAAGTTATTTACCAAGTAAGTATGGTTATTATGGCATCTTGTCTATTAGCATCTTGAATTTTAACTCAAGTAGGGAACTCTCACAGATTGCTGATAAGAAAGCAGACTGGCAGTTTCTTACAAAGTTAAACATAAAATTACCATTTTTACCAAGCTCCGAGATATCTATCCAGAAGAGAAATATTCATTCACACAGACTTGCACAAGAATGTTCATAGCAGCATTATTCCTAAGAGCCAAAACACAGAAACTTAAATTTTCATCATCTGATGAATAGGTAAAATGTGGAACATCCATACAATGAAACATTATTCAAGAACCAAAAGAAACAGCCTACTAATATGGATGAACCTTAAAAACATTATGCTAAGTGAAAAGACAGAAGAGAGCATAGACTTACTGTATGACCTCATTTATATGAAATATCCAGAAAAGGCTAATTTACAGAGATGGAAAATAGATTAATGGTTGCCTGGGGCTGGGAGTTGAAAGGATATTTGGGGGAGATAAAAATGTTCTAAAACTGATTCATTGGGATTGTTGCACCGCTCGACAAATTAAATCACTGAATTTTATACTTGATATGAGTCAATTTTATACATAAAATGCACTCCAATAATGCTGTTTAAAATTTTAAATTATAGTAGGTGCTCAAATATTAGTAATTTTTTATCTGTCTTTATCTTTTCTCACCACGCTCACCCCTGCGATTAGACCCTAAAATTCTTGGGGGCACACAGACCAAGTCTCCACTTGCTATTACACTGTGTTCCTAACTTTCTGTGGATTTGAATTTTGCTTTGTCAGGCTATGAAGTGATGCCATCAGGAGCATCAAGGAAGAAATGGTGTACACGGAAGTTTGAATCACAGCTCCTTTATAGCTAACTATGAGTTCAGGGAAAGTTAATTGTCCTAAGCATATTCTCAAGGTCTAAAAGGAAAAAAAAAAATTGTGGTAGCTACCTTATAGAGTTGTTATGAGGATGAAATGAGATGGTCTGGATAAAATGTTTATTAGCCAAGTACTTGGAACATGTAAGAGCTCATTGAACACTGGCTTAAAACATGCATATACAAACCCAACCACAAATGCACACACACCACAGAAATCTGTTTCAAACAAAAACAACCTTCAGCAACAAAGAGGACAGTTAAGGGTTGATCTACCTTCTTCTTGTTATCCACCAGGCAAGAGTGGCCCTACATCAACTGCAATTGAAAAATAAATTTTTTAATTATAATTTTTTTTAAAAGAAGTGGCCCTGGGACATCTTTTCTCCCACCCAAGCTCACTTGTTTATGACCAGAAATACCACTACCAATCATTTAACACAAGAAACTAAACACTGTCCACAACTTTCAACATTTAGTTCATCTGACTCTCCATCTCTCTCCAAGGTGGGATTTTACTTCCTGGACCCCATGGGGTTCAGCAGGGTCACATGTCCAGTTCTAACCAATAAACCATGAAAGTAACATACCACTTGCAAACCAGAGCACATTTGCACAAGACCCTCCACAGTTCTTTCCCTCACCAAGAGCAATTAACAATGGCCAAGTTGGTGGCTGCTCTGGCAGATAGATGAGGACAATGTGGAGTAGAACCCCCAATGGACAGGGAGTATAAGTGAGGAATAAACCCTGTTCTATGCCTATGAGTTTTGGGGGCTGTTAACACATCATAAGAGCCTCACCTGACAAATTCTTAAGGCTCTTGGGCTGTGAAATTATATATTTTCTCTCAACCAAAAAAACTCTTTATTCCCCTGGTTTCTGTGCCATCCACTCTTCCTGTTTTCTGCTGACCTCTCTAACCACCTCTCTATTTCCTCAGACTTTACTTCCTCTACCTAACTCTAACTAAACCCTGCTGTTCTACATGCTCTCCACGTAGACCTTACACATTCTCCTGATTTATCTACCACATATATGCTAGAGCCACCCAAAGCTATCTCCAGGCTGGCTTGGAGTTTTCCTCATACCCAGTCTTGATGGACCTAGCTGCTCCACAGCATCATAAATCCAACACATCCAAAAGCAAATGGATCATCTGCCAAGCCTCCTCCAGACAGGCATTTCATCCTACAAACCCTATCTCATTTAACAGCACCTAAAACCACTTGACCAGATCAGAAACCTGACAGTTAAACAAGGCTCCTCCCTCTCCCTCACCCATTCTCATTCAACAAACCAATCCAGTCAATTTCACCTCCCTTAAATGTTTATAGTTGCTTGGGGGAAAGGGAGACTGACTATTCTAATTTGTTTAATGCTTATTATAATGAACACTAAGAAAAATTATTTCAGGCTCAGAAAGACTCTTATTTTGATGTCAGCCATGACGATGATGCCCTACCTGAAGAGGACAAATAGTCAGCCAGACCAAAATACAAAAGAGCTATATAATTTGTGAGTGTACAATTATGAGACTATGCCATTAGCAACCTGGATATTTATCTCGTCTCTTTAGACACTTAAGATCTCAGAAAAAGCATTACTCTTATGATTGTTCAAGTTTAACAGGACAAATCTTATGTTTTTATGGGGCTTTCCTTAAAAATAAAGTCTATGAAGAAAGCACCAATTCACATCTCCTTTCTCCAACCTGCTTAATTTTCTAAAACTGGATAAAGCAATTTTGGCATACTAAGACCTGAGCCAATGCTTCTCAACTTCAGTTAAAATACTTATAATTTCCCAGTCAAGGTAGATCACACAAATGATACCTGCAAGTTACAGAAAATAACTCTTGGGTGCTGGCTATCTTTTAATTATTTTAACGATTACACAGCAGTATGTGTTTATTACCTCTAGTCTTCTTCAATCTCAAACAACATTCAGAATTTATTCTCCATGTAGAAGAGTACTCACAGCAGCACACTTAATTACAAAAATAAAAATAAAAAATAAAAAAGTTTTTATTGCTTTACAATAGGCCAGCAACAAACACAAATGAATAATTATAAACATGACACTTCTAAATTCTCAGAGTTTTATAAGACCAGAATGTGTTCCTAAACTTAAAATGCAATTGTTAAAACTGAAATCCACTTCTGCCAAAATTTTAATATTCTCAAGCAAAATCAATAGAGTCAAAGAAAAATATTATTAAACTTACTACATATTCTGATCATGTAATTAAACACCTTTTTTGTTCAATTCAGGCAGTGCTATGACCACACATCATTAAAGACCGTCTGAGGCACTTTAAAGATCTTAACTTTTTTTCTTTCTACAACCTTTTCTGTAGAAAGAGGTGCCAAGAAAAATTCTCTAAAATCCAACAGTGCATAGCAATTTATGCCTCATTTCTACTTCTTTCATCATGACAGAAAATTTTTCCAGTCCATAACTCAGCCTGATAAAAACTCTGATGACAATGCCAAATATCCCACTGTACAAACAGGTAGCCCAAACTGGTTTCAGGTATGGATGAGTGATATGTCTAAATACTTTAGATTGTTCTGGAAACACTAGCACTTTCAGTGAGAACCAAAAAATTGTGGGTTGTCACAATTTTAATAATTTCAATTCAACAGCAAAAATGACATGGCAAGTAATCCTAGTACTGCCTGAAAATGGGGAAGGGGAGGAGGGTGCCAACAAGATTTACGTTACTTTCCAAAACTATAAATTTAAAACCTGGATGTTGGAAGAACCATCAACAACCTGAAACTGCTTACTCTAAAAAAAAAAAAAGACCAAATCAGCTGATTTTTTTCCTTAATCCAAGGTTTTCTCTCTCTATACAAAGCACAGCATTTTTGTCTCAGAACATATCAGTCATAGTATTGCTAGTTAACTTGACTGGGTGGCTTTATACTCCCAGACCAGTCTAGCTGGCTGCTAGGAAAAGGTTTCATATCTTATAAATATAATATATAATGTGTTAAATCAAAATGTGTGAAAACAATTTTTAACTGCCCGCAATAGCAAAAGGTTAAGGCAACATCAGGAAACAGGTGTTTCGAACACTAAGCCTTACCCACACATACACGCCTGGTAAGTAGAGCCAAATAATAAGATGTTATTCAATCCCTTACTACAAAAATTCCCCAAGATAATCTGTTGAACTTGACTTTGCAGTTTAATTCTATATTTTGATGGCAGTAAGAGAGAACCCTGGAGCAAAAACTCCCTTGCAAAAAATTTCAACTTCTGATTTATTCACCAGGCTTAGAAGAAGAAACAAAAATATAAAATAAATGTCCTTTGCTCGGCAACCGTCCTTTTTAATTATTTCCATATTGTATCCAGGATATACCTGTAAATGAATGGCTAATTTGGATATAGATAATATCAAGGGTCACTTCTGGAAAAATCACAAACAAAACAATAAACTTTTCAATTAGAACATCAACAGCATCAGGGTAAGTGAAAAATGAAGATTACCAAGAGATTGACATTTACACTTTTTGACAGAACTGAAATACACTAAATTACACAGCAAATTCACTGAAACAACAACAAAAAAAAACCTGTCCTTGTAAAGACTATTCTTTTACTCCCAAAAAAAGTGTTTCAACACACCACACAGCTGGCTAAGAAAATAAAGCGTGGTGCTTAGCAACAGGGCATCATAACTACAGTGAGTGGCACTGTGCTCAACCTCACTGGCAACCACTGAGGTCGGCAAGGCCAGGCACAGGGAGAGCCTCCTATTTCTCCACACAAGCTGCTGCCGTCTCCTTATTGAAGCCCCGGATGGAGAGATCATAGACCACCTCCTCTACTTTCTTCACATCATACTTCAAGCCATCATAGCGCTTCCTCAGAGAGTCGTTTTTCAGGTTGAGAAGGCGGAAACCAGAATCCAGCTCATTGATGAAGGTGGAGATGTGAAGGGGCCTGGAGTAGTCTCCAGCAGTCACACTGTTGACGGACAGCCTCGACTACACAAGGAAAGAAAAACTGGGACACGTTACAACATGGCTCCTCCTTAACATATCTTTCAAATCACAACTACAAGACCCTCAGGCCACAAAACTTTTCCATATTGTCCTTGATAATTACATTTTTTTTAACAATTGCTTAATATTACTACTAACTTAATAACTTAAGAAATCATTCCCCTTTTGTTCGAGTTTCTATGGTGTGCAATTTTTCATAAATGTGAGTAAGCCTATAGTGAACAGCCTCAACAGTTTTTCTCATCTTTAGAATTACTTTTATAAGATAATTTTTCAGCAAAGAGATTGAGATAAAAGCAATAATAATTCATATAGTTATACAATTAAGTCGTTCTCCAAAACAATTATATGAACCAACATAGTTACCAAGGAATATATTTGTTTTGCCACTACTCTGAAACAAAGGAGTATTATCATTTTTTAAAAAATTTACACATTAGTAAATATACACAGCCACCTCATCGTTAGCATTGGCATTTCTGATGACTGGCAAAACATAACACATAGAGTACACAGTGGATGACTATCTGGTAACCAAAAGATGACTTAAAAGAATCACACTTTCTGAATTTTTGTACCAATTTGACAGTGAAGTGGAAAGATTAAAAAAGCAAATGTCTCCAGGACCAAAAGAGGAGATGGCTTTAATGTTAAAGTCTACAAAATATTCAAAGAAAATTTAATACCTATCCTTCTCCAACTCTTTTGAAAATTAAAGAGGAAGGAATGAATGCTTCTGAATTCATTTTATGAAGCCAACATTATACTGATACCAAAACAAGAAAAGGACAACACAGAAAAAGATTACAGGCCAATATCTCTGATAAACATAGATGCAAAAATCCTCAACAAAATAATAGCAAATCAAATAGAACAATATATTAAAAGGATTCTAAACCACAATCAAGTGGGATTCACTCCAAGGATGCCCAGATGGTTCAACATTTGCAAATCAATGTGATACACGTTAACAAAATAAAAGATAAAAATCATCTTATCATCTCAAAAGACACAGAAAAACCATTTGACAAGATACAACGTCCAATTATGATAACTCTCTCTCTAAAAAAATGGATATATAAGTACCTTAACATAATAAAGGCCAATTAATTACATCAAACCCACAGCTAATATCATTCTCAATGAGAAAAAGCTGGAAGCTTTTCCTCTAAGATCAGGAACAAGATACAGATGCCCACTCTTGTCACTTTTACTTAATACAGTACTAGAAATCCTAGACAGAGAAATTAGGCAAGAAATAAAAAGCATCCAAACTGGAAAGGAAGAAGTAAAACTGTCACTATTTGGAAATATGATTTTATATGTGAAAAACCCTAAAGATTCCACCAAAAAACTATTAACAAACAGTAAACAAAAACAGTAAACAAAAACAGTAAAGTTGCAAGATACAAAGTCAATATGAAGAAATCTATTGCGTTTCTATATACTAGCAATGAAATATCAGAAAGAGACACACACAAAAAATCTCATTTACAACAAATTGCAACAAAAATAAAATACCTACGAATAAACTTAAGGAAGTGAAACATCTGTATACTGAAAAATACAACATATTATCAAAAGAAATTGAAGACACAAAGAAATGAAAAGATATCGCGAATTGGAAGAATTAACATTGTTAAAATGTCCACATTACCTAATGCAATCTACAGATTCAATGCAATCCCTATCAAAATCTCAATGGCACTTTTCACAGAAATAAACAAAAAGAATCCTCAAATTTACATAAAACCCCAAAAGACCCCCAAGAGAAATTCTGAGAAATAGAACAAAGCTAAAGGCATCACACTACCAGATTTCAAACTATGCTACAAAGCTACATTAATCAAAACAGTATGGTACCGGCAGAAAAAAAAAAAGACCAATGGAATAGAACTGAGAGCCCAGAAATAAAGTTACACATACATGGACGACTAGTTTACAACAAAGAAGCCAATAATATACAATAGAGAAATAAAAGTTTCTTCAATAAATGGTGTTGGAAAAACCTGACAGTCCTAGGTAAAAAAAATGAAACTAGACCACTATCTTATACTATACACAAAAATTAACTCAAAATGGATTCAAGACTTGAATATAAGACCTAAAACAACAAAATACATAAACAATAACCTAAGCTTCTAGTCATTAGTGTTTTTTTAAAATATGACTCCAAAGGCAAGGGAAACAAAAACAAAAATAAATAGGACTATATCAAACTAAAATATTTTTGCAAAGAAAACCATCAACAAAACAAAAAGGCAACCAACCAAACGGGAGAAGATATTTGCAAATGATATTTCTGATAAGATATTAATATCTAGAATATATAAAACACTCATACAACTCAACAACCAAAAAGACGGACAACCTGATTAAAAAATGTGCACAGGATATGAATAGCCTTTTTTCCAAGGAAGACATAAAGATGGCCAAGAGACACATGAAAAGATGCTCAACATCACCAATCATCAGGGAAACGCAAATCAAAGCCACAATAAAATGTCACCTCATTCCTGTAAGAATGGCTACTATCAAAAAACAAGAGATAACAAATGTTGGTGAGGATGTGCAGAAAAGGGAACCTATGCACACTATTGCTGGGAATGTAAACTGGTGCAATTATCATGAAAAACAGTACAGAGACTCCTCAAAAAACTTAGAATCACCATATGATCCATCCACCTATTCTACTTCTGGGTATTTGCCAGAAATATAAAAACATTAATTTGAAAAAAAATAAGCATCCCTATATTCACTGAAGAATTATTTGCAATAGCTAGGATATGGGAAAAAAACTTACATATCCATCTTAAATGATAAATGAAGAATTGGTATATAAACAATGGAATACTGCTCAGCCATAAAAATAAAAAATGAATGAAATCTTGCCATTTGTGACAACACAGATGTACTCAGCATACAATGGTTAAGTGAAATAAGTCAGATAAAGATAAATACCATATGCTCTCACTTACATGTAAAAGCTAAGAAAACAAAACAACAAAACAAAAACAAACTCAGTTACAGACAACAGATGGGTGGCTGCTAGAAGCAGCAGAGAGAGCAAAATGAGTGAAGGGGGTCAAATACATGGAAACTACTCAGTGGTAAGCATGCAGTAACGTACAGATACACAAATTATGCTACACATACACCTGAAATTTATGTTATTAACCAACATTACCTCGATTTAAAAAAAAAAAAAAGCAAATGGCAAATTACTAAGCTTCTTACCAGTTCACTAGCAAGAATTAGAACTCCTGAGAGATAATCTTCTACATCCAGATGAAATCCTTTCTCCCGGTCTGGCTCAACTAACAAACATATCAAAGTAAAGATAAGGTCATGACGTGAATACAATTAAAGCCCAAGAATATTTTTTAATTATGCACGCATACACACACATGCACACACACACACACCATTTTTCTCGCCAAATAAATGGAAAAAGAATGAGTCTTTTAAAACTATCTGTTTAATGTGTTCACACCCTTGGCAACAAGACCTCACCTGTGGATTTTTCAAACTCTTATGCAAAACTCAATTTTCCTCTCTATTCTTGTACCAAAAAGCAATATCACCAAGAATGTTATCTAGTTATATCAGAGAAAATGTTTTTAAAAGATGTAGGGAGAAGCTACATTTGCAACTGACTTTCACATGATTTACAAGGACACATAGATGTAAACACGTACACAAATAAACATGAAGTGAGGAGACTAACTAAATGGCAAAACATTAAGTGGAAGTGGGATGTAAAGAGATGTTCACTGTACTATTCTTTCAACTTCTCTGTAGCCTCAAAAATTCTTTAACTGAATTTTACAAATACTCAAGTAAAAAGAACGAGACACTACATATTTTAGTTTTTCTGTTTTCCACGTAACCAATCTCCCATTTAGTTGTCATTTTTTATAGTAAACAGAAAATGTAAGCAACAGCCCCTCCCAGAAAAATTAATCTGCAGATTAACACTAACAAAGACACTCACTGCCAAGAATTTCTGTAACTGCTTCTCGAGTCACTAGTGTTTCTGATTCCAAATACACAACAAATGCTGCCAAGAAGACCAAGCGCTGCAACACAAACCTCCAGTGCTCGTGAAATCTGCAATACAAGCAACATTTAGGTTGAGGAATTAGAGGCCTTAAGACAGGTTTAATACAGTCAAGTGCAAACATTTTAGAATTGGAATCCTTTTTCAAATAAAATTTTATGTGAAACTGCAATATATGTAACAGTACTATGACATTTAAATATATTAGCTGAATTTAGCTTAAATTTTTCAAGTTTGAATTAATGACAATTACTTATGTTTAATAAGAAGCATATCCAATATTACGAATACAAAAATTTGCAATTGAAAATTATGAATGACAACAGCAACTATACTTTAGAAGTTTCATAAAAAGAACAATGATACTGCTCTGAGAAAAATAAGTATTGGCAACTGAACTTTGATGAGAACCACAACCATACATCAGCCTCAATACCTAACTCGTTCCTACATTTTGAGTGTAAGGTATCAAGAAAATCCTAATTTACACATATAAGAAATAACTCCTATTTGCAATCACTAAAGAGATAGACTTAAAATCTCAGGATACTGCAGGTAAACTGAGCTAGAAGCCTGAAAAAAAAAAAAAAAAAGGAAATTTTACAACCCCTGGATATTTATGCTACGCCTGATTGTTAAATGAGGCAACAAATTTAGAAAAAATTTCAACGCAATGCAGGTCAAACAAAACCTTCTGAAGGCCAAATCAGCCACAGGGCAGCTTGTGTGTGACCTCCAAACTACATGGTCCCTAAAGACCCTGCCAATCTGTATTGTCCTAGTTCTCTATGCTTGTTCTCTACCTTATGGCAGAGGAAGGCAAACTTTTTCTGTGAACACCAAGACAGTGAATACTTTAGGCTTTTGGCCTGTATGTTATATTCTTATCTGGCTGTTTTTTTTCTTTTTTAAACAATGCTTTAAAATATAAAAGCAATTCTTAGCTTCCAGAGGCAGCGGGCCCAGGTAATCTGCTGATCTCTGCCTTAAAGAATCTTGTGAGGTTATACTATCCATTCCACTCATACATGTCCTATTTCTTGTTCATGTATGTCTTTTTTAAAAAGTAATTTTTCAATTATAATAGGCAGACATCATTATATTCATTTCAGGGGTACAAAGTAGTGATTAGACATTTACACAACTTACAAAGTGATCACCCCAATAAATCTAGTATCCATACGACACCACACAGTTATTACAATATTGACTATATTCTTTATGCTACACTTTATACCCCCATGACTATTTTGTAACTACTTTTTAATCCTCCTTTTTCACCCACCCTCTCCAAACCCCAATTTGGCAACCATCAAAATGTTCTCTATCTATAAGTGAGTTTGTTTTATTTTGTTTACATTCCACATGCAAGTGAAATCACATGGCATTTGTCTCTGTCTGACTTACCCCACTTGGCAGCCATATATGTGTCTTAACTGAACATATTTTTCAAGTAGAAATTTTATGTTCTTATTTACCATATTTCATCAACATTCAGATATAGTTTTTCTCAGTTTAATAACTGTGAAATCAGGATGCATTTTACAATCTACATGTTTCACAAATATGGTTGGCAATCATTTTTTCTTTACAGAGATATATAAAAAATGATACATCTTAAAATTAGTGGTGGCATAAATTCAACCAGATATGACATAAAACATTAGCAAAATATGTTACTTGACAGTGAAATTCATGCTTTGAGGTAAAACAACTTCATATACATACTGTCACCTAATCCCATAACTTTCTTAGGTATGGTTCATCCAATTTCACAATTTACTAAAAAGATATTATCTATTATTTTGACCACATACAAAAAAATTTTGTTAATTGCTTTTTCATTGCAAAAATTATACATGTTCCTTGGGAAATTCTAAAAGTAAAAGAGAAGAAAAAAATCATCATTTTTTTCACCATTAAAATACCACCACTATTAACAGCTGGATTTTTTCCTTTCTGTTGTCTCTTGTGCCTAAAGAGATTATGTCTGGTTCTAAGCAATCATTTAGAACCTATATTTTTCTGCTTTTTACTTAACATTATAAAATAATGCTACTTTTCTTACAAACCTGTAATACTGTTCAGCAGGAAACTTGGTCTTCAAAGACGTTAGATGTGTTTTTACAGTACCAAAATGTTCTCGAGCTTTCAAACACCTCTTTGGAACTGATCACAAAAAAAGATAATCAAAGATAATAATGAAAGAATTACCAAATTTCGAATACAGTCCTTGCTTAATAATCTATGCAGTCTACCTGAAAATAAACAATTTTTTTAAAAAGCTCATAACTGAATGTAGGGTATACATCGCTGCTTTCAACCTCTCAAAATTTCACCTCCAGTTTCCCTATTGATTAACCAATACTGAAAAATAAGCATACAAAAACTAGCTGAAATGGAATATGCTAAGAAACACATCACTCAGCTATCATAAATAGCCTCATTCTTAAGGGGCTGTGCACCAGATGCATTCCTATCAGGCTGATCAACTTCCTATCACTGAAAAAATAACTTGCCTCTGATACCTATATGATTACATCATTCTCTGTCTGAAAGTGTATTTCGGCTCTTTAAATTGTGCTAGCTGGCTATATGTTACAATAAAGGTTCCATTTCTAAACTTGCTATCCATCCAAGGGGCTAACTGTAAACACACTACGAACATTTTATACTGACCATTTCTTATCATAAATGCATATTACACCACACTCAATCACTGAAAGGTTGGGGGTTTTTTTAAGCGCCAAATAAAAGTTGTTAGATACACATGAGAGCTGATACTACTACCATTATCATCAGAACTCTATCACAATAGAAAACATTCCATATTACGATAGAGTATTAAGTGAAAGTGGAAAATCAATCAAAATAGAATTCTGTAAACCTACAAAACAATCAACTCACCTATTTCTTCACTTTTTATTCACCATAAAGTAAGAGGGATAGTTTCCACAATAAAAAAAAATTACACAGTTGAAATGTCCTCTGGTTGAAAATTAACTCTAAATCAGAAATTGATAGACTGGATAAAAACCCTCAAAATCAAAGCAAAGAACTTACTGTCCTGAAACCCAGCACCCTGATGGACCCCTTGCAGTAGAGTTAAAATCTCTCGAGCTGTTTGTTCTAAACTCTGTACAACTTTTCGAATTTCCTAGAGAGAATTAAAATTAAAAATATCAGATATATTCAACATATTTATCATCATGACCCCAAACCAAATATACTAATAACATATTTGATCTATGACACCTTCACATATATTCAAAACACTACAACTCTTTACAAGAACTAAATTGGTACAAAAATAACCAGTTTGCATCCACACTCTTCCACTTATTTCCTCTGTGAGACTTTCAAGAGGTCACTAAAAAGCCTCAGGTTTCTCATGTAGCCTTGAAAGGACAACAGTCACCCACTCGCCCCAAATATCCCACAAAAACACTATAAATACTAAAGGAGATGAACTATCTGAATGTAATTTGTAGAGATGAATGAAATGCAACACAAAGGTTGGTTATTTTCATTCATTTCATTTTAGATATTCATTGAGCACATTTATGTGCTACACGTGTGTAAACACTGGGGAACCAAATACAGTCCCTTCCTTTTGGCAGTTTAGACTATAATGGGAAGAGAGACGTTTAAAACACAAAAATAGCAAGGACAAAAAAGCGCACATATTTAAATGTTAATGCTCTACCAGCAAACGTGACAAGAGATTATCTAAATTGTGAAATCAAGCAGACGAAAATGAGATAACGGAAAAAATAAGTAGAAGGAAGCAAATTCCAGTAAGAGCAAAGGGTACGCTGGAAAATCTTGAGGCAGGCAACTATTTGGGGGAAGAACAGAATGAAAAAAAAATCCACTGAACATAATTTTACGTAAAATGAGACTGGAGAGAGGTCACAGGCACACGCCACACACACACCCCGGGGGGCTACAGCTGAGTTGGATCTTTAGCCTAAGTGGAACGAGAGGGCGCACGTGCTTCGAAAACTCCGACAACACATAAGCGAAATGCGCGTCGTCTGAGTCTGGAGCGCTGAGTCTTCGACGTAAACAAGGGCTGGAAAAGAGAAAACGGGCATTCCAAGGAGGTAGACGATGCCGAGGAGCCGAAATCCGAACACGAGAAATCAAGCCTGGAAAGCAGAATAAGAGCGGGGGGAGAAGAACCATCCCCTAGGTGAGACTAGAGGGGAAGCAACCCGCCCTCGGAGGCTTCCCCACCGCTCGAGACTGAGCGACGGAAAGGGGCCGAGCGATGTGGCCCAGCGAGGAAGGGAAAGGGGTTGGGGAGAGAAAAGGCTCACCTCCCGGATGTCCTGCTCGGCAGCCAGAAAGCCCTGCAGCTCCACGAAGATCTCGCTCACAGACATGGCGCCGGCCGCACGACTATCAGCCAGGGCGGCGACGGTAGCCAGCTAAATGCGTGCCACAGGGAATCCGTGCACTCAGTTGCAACGACCGCGCCGCCGCCGCCTCGTCCACCGGGCCCTCTCCTACGGCCGTCGCTGGGGTCCTCCGACGGCCGCGGCGCGCAGGAAGCCGGGCTGTCCGCAGCGATGCCTGAGGCGCCGCCCGCCGCCTGCGAGCGCGAGCGCACGGCCAGAGGCCAGGGCAGGGAGGGGGCGGGGCTTCCGCCGAGGCCTCTTCCGACCGGCTCCGCTGGAAACGGCTCGCCGAGGGGGTGGGGCCCGGGGGCACGGGGGCCTGCGGCGGGGCGTGGTTTGGAGGTCAGGCGAGCGCTTCCCGGTAGCTTAGACGGCGAGTTTCGGGCCTCGCCTTTTGCGGGGAGGGGGCGTCGCTTCAGTACTAAAGGGTATGCGCGGTAGGCCAGGTGCTGAAGGATGTAGGACACTGCAGTCTTCGTGTAAGAATAAGGAGTCAATGCATTTGTGTTTGCAAAAAGGCACGGGAAAATGAAAGTATGTGGACGGATTGGGAGCGAGAGTTTTTTCTGTGTGTTTTTTTACGCGTTTTCTGAATGTATTACCTGTTTTCCAATTATATGATTTTTAAAATGTATACTGGGAGAAGTCTCTCGTCCACTCACCCAACACCTCCTTCCCCCAATTCCACTTTCTTGAGGCAAGTGATGTCAGGATGTCTTGTTTGTGTTCGCAAACTCATTCCGAAAAATCTACCCAACAAATACAAATGTGTTTGTCTGTGTAGGGTTCACTCTGCAAGTGAATTAAAATAATTATTCATACCAACTAAATGACAGTCTGTTTTGTGCCAGACATCATTCTAAAACTTTGCTGGCAGGATCGTACCGATACTGGTGTTATAAGGGAAGGAAGTAACTATGGGAACACATTAATTGACTTCCCTAGGCAGCCATGAAGTGTTGAAACTGGGATCCAAATACTTTGTCTTAATCACTATGCCATTATCATCTATCTCCCATTTAACAATCTTTGCATGAGGCTTTAAATATCCCATTTGACTTCTACAGCCCTAGAATGTGGCAGATTAGAAAAGATCAGGTTTTGCAATTTGCTCAGTAACAAGGATTTTTTGTTTGTTTTGCCTGTGTGCTTCTGACATAATTTGCCACTTCATAGACCAAAAATTAAGCAATAGAATTTCATAATTCATCAAAAAAAGAATGAAAATAGCAATAGGAACTCCTTTTTATAAAGAATATCTGCCAAATGTGTACTTAGCACTTTTCATATTATCTGACTTCATACAGATCCAAATTAATTGTTCACATCCAGCAACATCTTTCCGTGCCAACTCAAAGACTGTAACTTAAAATTCTAGAAACAGGAGAGTGCCAAATAACTTCTTTCCAAAAGTCTTAAGGGGATTTTTAAACATGCAGTAAGGAAGTCTTTTCTCATTTGTCAAATTAGAATTTGTAATCTCTAGCTCTAAAAGTTACAAGGATTAGCAATAATTTGTGTAGAAGACTACATTCTATCTCAATGAATTTGGCTACTCAGATCCCTCTCAGAAGTGGAGTCATACAACATTTGTCTTTTTGTGACTGACTTATTTGAGCATATTGATAACCTCAAGGTTCATCCATATTGTACCATGTGTCAGAATTTTATTCTATTTTAATGCTGAATAGTATTCCATTTTATATACTACATTTTCTTTACCTGTTCATCTGTTGATGGACATTTGGGTTGTTTCCACCTTTTGGCTATTATGAATAATGTTGCTATGAACGTGGGTATACAAATATCTGCTTGAGCTCTCGTTTTCAGTTCTTTTGGGTACATAACCTGAAGTAGAACAGTTGGGTCATTTGTAATACAATATTTAATTTTTTGAGAAACATTCATACTGTTTTATAAAGACTTTTTTTATAAAACCTTTTTTAACAACTATTTCTATTTCACTTCTCCCACAAGAATTTTAACCTAACATAAAAATATTTATTGTTTAAATCTTTTGATTATCCATAATTATTCCCCATAAAATTAATAAAAATTAAAATGTAAATTTCATATTAAAAAGCTAGATGTTAAAATTCCTTCTAGATTATTCAACAGTAGTACACAGTTGATCAAAACGACAAATGTATTACACATTTTATAAATATTACAAAAGCAAAGTAAAGTTTTAATGGAAGTATCTCTAGATGAGATGAATACGCTATGTTCTTTCTTGTACCAATTAGTTCGTGTACCTGTAGGTGAACATTCTAGTCATAGACAGGCAGACAGACAGATAGATGATTGAATTGCTGAGAAATTAAATTCACAGTAATTATCCCCAGAGGAGACTTCCCTCATTACTTTTTATAAGAAGCAATGTGGAACCTAGAAAACTCTCAGAGGAAAGTCCCATCCAACATCTTCACTGCATTAATTAATTCCACTGGTGCCTCAGGTTCCCCTGAGGCATAGGTTACGCTTCAGCACTGCTTTCATTATACTCCTTATAGTTGCTATAGCACAGTCCCAACTCCCCCACTTAACTCATAGAGGCTCTAGCTTCACCAACAGCTTCCCAAAGGGACTGTACATTATGTACATAATGTGAAAGTGTGTGAGGTTAGTGCTCAAGGGCAAGGGGCAAACTTTGACCGGTGAAAGGCAGGATGTTGTTACAAGCCCACAGATAAAGTCCTTGCTCTTCCTCTTCCTAACAGATGTCCTAAGAAACAGCTCCATGCAATCTCTCCAGAAATGCAGAAATGTCCCATGTAACTGAGCAACCAACCAGGTTTCTTGTGATACTGTGACCAGTGTAATAATGCATCATCTAGTATTTGCTTTCTATCCTTTGCTGTCTTATTTCTATTTGTCCCTTACTCTCAATGACCTGAAATTCTTCCACCCACCCAAATAAAATGTTAGTATCTAATCTTTGTTTTAGACTTTGTCTTCCTGATTATTCAGGCTAAGATATTCATTAAAAGGTACATAGAGAAATGGAAGGCATTCTCTTATAGCCATTTCATTCAATATCTTAAATTCCTTGCTAGATATTGGCCATGTGTAACAATAAGTTATCATTCAAAATTGTTTTTAATGATTATTGTGAACATTTCAAATAGTCTTTCCTTCAATGCTTTTGAAAGCAAAGAATTAGGTACCAACTTACAAAACTTGGTGTTGTTGTGACCGGAATAACCAGACTCAACCTGAGTGCTCTGATATTAGAGGCAGTTTATTAGCCGGCGGCTGTCCTTCCAAAGGAGCAGCCCCGACCCATTTCAGGTCCACAGTTTTATACCCAAAAATCTATTAATCACTATATCCTAATCACAATGGATCTATACATCATCTATTCATTACCCGTCACCAAACGGTGGTCTGATATGATGCATAAGCGGGTGTACAAAAGCAGAAAGCGGAACGTTAAAAGTTCAGGTTCCCATACTATGTTTCCCATAAATTCCTCCTCCTCTTTCTTGTGGGAACAGAGTTAAACAATAGCCTACCGGTGTAATTGCCAGGTATTCAATCAGGAAATATGGCTGCTGTGGCGGTTGGCATAGAGGCTTCTAGTTTTAACCCCTTCTTGCATCTTTCTAGGGGCACATCATCACAGTGTTACAAAAAGTTGAGTTATCAGGCATTAGATTACCCACTTTCCAACACCTACATGAGTATTTCTCACCTGAAACAGATCTGAATGGGGCATGAAGACATTTGATGTTAGATTTTGAACACTTGGACAATGCTTCCACTTACTGATATCTGAAGAGCTCTCTCTCTCAAGATTTCATGTAGGAGGAGCAGGAAAAAGCCCACAAAAAGGTGCAGTCCTGAGAAAGAATAAAATTGCTCTCAGCTTACACTCTCCTTACAATCCAACCTGTTCATGAAAACAGTTGTAAGAGAGCATTTAATAGAAAGAGCTGACCTCAGCTACAGATTCACAGAAGGCTAACCCTAGGAGGAGACAGTTGAACTGAGCTGAGGGAGACTGGGTTGGTGGCAGCAATGGCAGGCATGGGAGGAAAGTGCCTTCCAGAGGAAGCAGGCTGGCCCTCACAGTACAATACACCTCCATGCCACTCGATCTTACAGGCTTATCTCCACTCTTCCTGCACGTACACGTGAGCACCAGCCATACTCAGCCCTCACTGGTTCAAGAACACTTGATGACATTAGCCCCCCCAGAGCAGTTCTGCTTGGACTATCCCTGCAGCTTCCCTCTCCCTGCTTCCTCTGTAATCCACTTTCCACCTTTACTAGATTAGTATTTGAAGGGATAAACAGCCATAGCCTTGCTTAAAACCCTCACATTTACAATAAAAACTAAGTTTTAAACCTCGACATGCAGAGCTCTGGAGCTCCAGCCTGCCTCCAAGCTCTTCCCTCATTCACTGAGCTCAAACCACAGTGGCAGATTCCTTCTTTCCAGTGCTAAGGACACTGCACACGCTGTGCTGGTGCCCGCATGGTCGCTTCCAGGTCTTCAAATGCGGCTCCTTCCAGCCTTAGGCTCAAATTCCAACCCCTCCAGGACACCCTTGTTAGTCACCCAGTGTGCTTGTCGCCCACAGAGTTCTTAGGACTCTCACAGCACCAATCCCACCCTCAAATATCCTTTATCCAGCCCTCCCCCGTCTGGAGGTTGCCTGAAGGACAGCAGCACAACGACGGACAGTAAGAGCTCACAAAACAAATGGGTGAAAAAAAGCAAAAGACTTAAAAAATGGTTAGCCGGACCTCAAGATCAAGAGTATTGTTCTATAATTTGTTTTTTAAAACCACCCCCTTGAAATGGGCTGGCCGCAAAGTAGGCCTGAGTTACCATCTACCACCTTAGACTGGTGGCGGGTGTGAGAGAGAGGCCCACTGGCGCCGGCCAGCAGAGGTCGCCGGGCCCGCCCCCCGCCCCGGGGCCACGCCACGCCCCGGGCCACGCCCTCCGGCCCCGCCACGCCACGCCCCGGGCCCCGCCCTCGCCTCGCCCCGGGCCCCGCCCCGCCCGGGCCCCGCCCCGCCCCATGTCTCCTGGCGCACCTCTCCCGCCGCCACTTCCGCTTTGGGGGAGCTGCGAGAGCGTCATTTCCGGGCTTTCCTCGTGGCGACCGTCGGCCGGGAAGCTTTCGGCATGGCGGTCTTTGCGGGCCCTGCCAAGCCGCTCTTGTCCCTGAACCCTCAGGAGGAGGCCAAGTTTCGGAAGGAGGTGGCTCAGGTCCGTCGGCGGGCCACCAAGGTGAGCGGCCGCCGCAGACCGACCGCGAGGAAGCCTGTGCGGCTCCCGAGCTCACAAGCTTGGAGGCCGAGACTTCCCGAGGGAGGTGTACGCTGACCGGGAAATGGCGGGTTTGGCCGTGTAGGCCTTAGGATCCTCCTATAGGGAGAGCTAAGGGGTATAATAACCCAAAAACAGAGCCGGCTGTTGGGGATGGCCCTGTCATGCCGCAAGTGAGCGCCACACTGGAGCCGTCACGCTTCCGCATGGCCCCGGAACTCTAGAGGTTTGCCTGCCCGGTTGGTGGTTGGGGGGGTTCTTAAAAGACAGTATTTGCCAAGTTCCCTTTACTGAATAGGGTCCCTGACATCAAGTTATCTTTGCCTTGGGTTTTAGCATGAAATACACGTGAGTTCTCGTTACAAAAGGCCAAGGGCATGGTAACTGATGCTGCGAGGTTAGTCAGCATGCTGAAGGTTAATAGTTGTCTGGAAATTGTTGCATTGGGTGGATACGAGGAAACGGTGATCTGCATCAGAATCGAAGGGTATGTTTATGTGGAATTCTCCGGCCGAAAGATTGTAAGTGCTGTGTTAGAAGATTTACTGACTCAGCCATTGATTCTGCGTTTAGTTATTGAGCACTTACATTGTGCTGGGTGGCCTGAGAAGACAATCTGCTTAACCACTGTCCTCACGGGAGAAAAGTACTAAATAGCCCCTAACTCTTTAGTTACTGCTTAGGTAAGTAAAAACACAGGGTAGGTTTTTCATCTCTTGTCTTGGACTTAGAGCTAGGGGGTTGCAAGTTTTGTTGCAATGTGATTTTTTTTTCTTACTAAAATATTTACATGGTTTTTGTGTCTTCAGCAACAGAAACAAGAAAAACTTACTCGTGGAGTAATCTACGTGGGCCACCTACCTCCAGCACTTTATGAAACCCAGATCCGAGCATATTTCTCTCAGTTTGGCACTGTTACAAGGTTCAGACTGTCTAGAAGTAAAAGGGTAAGATTTTTGTATTGAAGTAGATAGGTTTTATTTATGTATTTCTTAAAGTATATCGTCCACAGCAGTTTAGAGAGCATGTTCCAGTGTTATTGCTTATCCTTCACACCAGAGAGGGGGAGGTGGGTGAGGTTTAGAACCAGAAACAACCACAAAAACAAAATCAGTATTTAACTATAAATGTTTGTTTTACTATTAAAGAAAGTAGTACTCCAAATTCTCAAATTAAACTGACGCTTTTGGTGAATGAATCATTTATCCTGTGGTCAATAAGACACATGTATATGGACTTCAATTTGAGCAGATTCATATATTTTGTATTAGTTAGCCTTTAGGCATCTCTATAATAGCAAAAGTGTATGTATGGTGAGTAGTTAAGAATACAGACACTATATGGCCATACCACCCTGAACAAGCCGGATCCTGTCTGATCTCAGAAGCTAAGCAGGGTCGGGCCTGGTTAGTACTTGGATGGGAGACCACCTAGGAAGGCCAGGTGCTGTAGGCGTAAAAAATTTAAAAAAAGGATTGTATGCTGACAAGGCCCTGGAAATCTGTGAGGCCAGCCAAGGGTTGCCTTGCCTAAAAAAATTAAAAATGGAGAGAGGAAGGAAGGAATACAGACACTCAAGTCATACAAGCATAAAAAAGCACCAACCTCCTAAGAGTGTCTAATCAAAGATTAAATGAAATAATGAATGTAAGGTTTTTAGAACAATGCCTGGTACTCAGTAAACACTATGTGTGTGATTGTTATCACATCTCTATGTTCTAATTTTTAAAAGTTTATGTGGTTTGTTTCAGTAGTAGAGTGTCCCACTCTATTATTATTCTTGAACACATACACTTTTATTGGTTGTAGCCATAGAGATCTTTCATTGTTGGAATCTCTGGGGGAGAGGGGTATATAGTTTTTTCACATTTTCCCATATGAATTACAACAGATCAAAGTTAAATTTTATATTTGATTTAGTAGGTGAAGGGATAAGGTAATCTGCTATTTGTCATAAAACCACAGGCACTAAATTTTGAAGAAATTAGTGATTGTAATACTTTAATGCTAAGTACTTCATTGTAAGTCTACTAGGAATCAAGACGTTCTCATACATATTCACAGTATAATAGTCTAACATGTACTCTTCATCATCACATATCCCCAATAGTCCGAAAATGTCTGTAGCTGCCCATTCTAGAATTCAGTCAAGGTTCATAGATTGCTTTCTGTATAGCTTTTCAGCCTATCTAGAATAGTCTCCTTGCCCTTTTTTGTTTAATTTTGTATTTCTTGACATTGGTTTTTTAAAAGAGTTCAAGCCATTTGTCTCATAGAAAGCCTGCTCCTTTAGAAGATGCACTAAAATTTGTCATTTTCAGCATTGTTGCTTAGTAAAGATACCTCCTTCTCCAGTTTTGACTGTCTGCTTGGTATTTCCAACATTCTGGGATTACCAGGTAAAGATTGTTTTTATTTTTTTAGATTCAACGTATATTTTCAAGTCACTTTTAAAAAGCTTTATGTCAGTTTACAGTGTGGTACATTAAGTTAGATTTCATGATGTCCCACTTCATTTTTCTTCTCCCTATTGAGAGTTGGGATTGTAAAATAAAAAAGTCAGACATTTAAATTTTTATCAAAATCCTCTGTAGCAAATAACAACTGAGACTTAGAGTCGTGGGTGTGTCCAAGTTGCTAGTTGGCAGCACAGCTGGTCCTAGATATGAGCCCCCTGGTTCCTCCTCTGTTAAGCCCTGAACCTTTTTAAGTAGTTTCTTATGCCCAGAATCACATCACCAATTTTTAACTATGTCCTAAAATATGTTGTATAATGCCAGATTATAAACTATTTCTAGTTATTGTCCCTAATCATTGGAACCGTAAGGGAGGAAAAATTCTCTTTCTACTATCCTACAAGGTTCTCTGGATGGGACCTTGTAAATTGGACTGACAAAAGACAGATTAACAAGCAGACAGGAGTATGTTTACTCATTGGAGCACTCAATTAACTCTAAGGGTTAATTAGAATCTGGGCCTATGTAGCGTCTTAGCAAAGGAACAATAAATTTTTACAGAAGTGGCAGGATAAAGAAAAAGGGCTTTGAGTTTCTAGGGCTGTAAATTGTAGGGAGGCAGATACATGAGAAACTAAAGATAAAGCCTTATTTCATAAAGTTTATTATGTAGATTTCTCTAACTTGTTTATCTGGTAGAGAGGAGAGAAAACACTTTTGAAAGTGTATGTTCTGCTTTTAATTACTTTTAATTTACCTTCAAGTCGGAGTAATCCTTATGCCAAAGTAGCATGTTTGTGGATTGGTATGTTCTGCCACTCTATAGTAACAGTGAGTACTTGACAGACATGTGGGGCACTGGTGGATTACTTCATATCTTCATAGCAACCCTATGAGAGTGGTCATTTTATCCTCCATTTTATAGAATGAAAAACTGAGGCTTAAACATGACTTACCCAAGTAAGTGTCAGAGCCAGGATCTAAACCTAGGCATTTGGACTCTAGAACTGTTATTAGTAAGATAGTTGAGAAAATCCACTTTATGTTGTGTGGAAGTCAGGAACTCAGAGTAGCTCTTTAGAGAAATGTTGGGGCACTATTCCTTTACCCCCAATTAGGTGACATGTCACAGGTAAATATGCAAATGAATGCAATAGTTTATTTAGATTGGAGACATTGAGGGAACTGAAATTACTTTTCAGTTCTTAATGTAAAATGGAAATTATCTACATTTCTCGTGAAGCATCTTACTATCTCCTGGGTATTGTTACCACATGAACAAAATGACTGACGATGAGATGGATAATGAGTAAAGGACTGTAGGACCCTACCAGATTTCTGTTTACAGTGGCGTGTTACTGACTGTTGAATAAATTCCAACTGTAGAAATATACTCTATATAAACGTATAACCAATGTACTGTATACCCAAAACTAATATAAATTTAAAAAAAAAAAAATGCATCTGTCATGTAATCAAAATCCCAGGAATACCTCAAAATCGGAGGCATGTTCAGCCTTTTTTTTATTTTTTCTTTTCCCACACAGTCCCCATATTTTGAGTTGACAGTGAAATTGAAGGTACTATAATGTTATTCAGTAATGAGGCTAGTGTACATTATTTGAATTAATGGCATTTTATGAATTTAATGATGCATTAAAGTTTAATCGTTTTAGTTTTTATGGTGGGTTTTTTAATTGCAGACTGGAAATAGCCGAGGCTATGCCTTCATAGAATTTGAATCTGAAGATGTTGCCAAGATAGTTGCTGAAACAATGAACAACTACCTTTTTGGTGAAAGACTCTTGAAGTGTAAGTTCTCTTATCTTACCTTAGGGTTGCCTGTATGCCTGCTGCTGCTGGGTGGCTGCGGTTTGAAAGACAGATTGGTTAGTTGCTTGGACATCCCACTTCATCTCTGGGATCATTCTCTTTAAGGAATGGTGCAAAAAATAAGCGCATTTTCCAGACAGATTCTAATTAGAATTTTTAAATTTTCCAGAGTGGAGTTATTTTTATTTTGAAATGGAATTGGGACACGTTACTTTAGGAGTACATATGAAGAATAGCTAACCTACCTTGGTGGGATGCAGAAGGTATCCCTGAGGAAGTATTATTTAGGTTAAAATCTGAAGATTAAATAGGAGTAAATTCAGGTTCGGGGTAAGCGAGTGAAGATTGAGATCCTGGCTAGAAAAGACTAACAATATTTGTCTATGAGGGAATATGAGAAAAATAGCAAGAGATGAGGGGATATCAGGTTATTGAAGGCCTTATAATACAGAGAGTAGAGCAATTGACTGTCTCAACATCCCGATTTGGATCCCAGTGCACTTCAGAGGCCGAGTTAAGTTTCTGGCCTCCCTGTGCTCATTGTGGAGTGTGCCTGTCCCAGGTTCCCACGTCACACATCAGTTCAAGCAGCTGTTGAAGCTGCCCAAGTAGCATCTCTATCTCTGTTGCTGTGAGAGAATCCCAATAACCTTATTGAGGTGATGGATTCTCACAGCAAAAATATGGCTCTTGCCAGGAAGAAATAGGCTGAGTAGGTTACCTAAAAGATGTCAGAGTACTACAGTGTAGGATCAGTGCTATGTTGTATCTTACTTTTGAAGGGTAACACAAAGGAATTCTGAACTCTGATCTGAATGAAATAAGCCATATATTTTTTCGGAGCAAAAGTAGTTTATTTTGGAGGTGATCCCAGGAAAATACTTGTAGGGAGTGGAGAAGTAGGACAGGGGAAGGACATCAATCAAGGGTATTAGTAAGCAAGTTAACTGCTTAGGCAACTGGGCTCTATCCTGCTGCATAACACTGGGAGACAATTATTCCAACTGACAGCAAGGGATCTGGGGTATCTACCAACTCTCAGTCCATTATTGGTTGAGGGTTGATCCCATTGTGCTCCTACAACCAGAAACAGGCCCTTAAGCAGAGAGATGCAGATAAGAAGTATGTTCCCTTAGTCCCGAAGGGGTGCCCCAAAGATCAGAGCTGGAAAGTGATAGCTTCTGCTACAGCAGTTCACACAGTCTAAGTAGGGATCCTTTTAGCTTCAGAAACCCCAGAGGCTTGAGGCCACCAAGACTCCTTTATACTACTCATCTTGTTCATTTATATATCCCTAGCTCCTAGAACAGTTCTTGGCACACAGTAAGTGATCAATAAGTACTTGTTGACTGTATGACTTTCCTTTTGTTGCCTGCTTTTATTCTTCAGGCTTCTTATAGACAGGAGACCCATCATCTTGATTATGATATGAGGAACAACACTGGGGAAATTATAAAGTTAAAGTCTTCTTTCTACTCGGTTGGAAACTTTTTCCTTTTTTAAATATAGGTCATGTTATGCCACCTGAGAAAATACATGAGGAACTTTTTAGAGAGTGGCATATTCCATTTAAGAAGCCATCATATCCTGCAGTGAAACGATATAATCAGAACCGAACAATTCTTCAAAAGCTACGGATGGAGGAGCGATTTAAAAAGAAAGAAAAATTACTCAGGAAGAAATTAGCTAAGAAAGGAATTGATTATGATTTTCCTTCATTGGTAAATATTCCTTTATTGAATATATTTTTGTATTTTTTTCTTGCAGGTGGGCTTTGTACCTCACTTTATATATAAGTATCTAGCCTGGTGCTTATCACATACTAGGGTTTGACTGAATTTTTGAAACATTGCATTGTAGGTTTTTAAAGTTTGTCAAAGCAGAACCAATTATCTTCATTATATATGGAATAGGAGATTCTAGAAAGGGGTTAGCTGGTCTGCAAAATTTTCATCATGTTTTTAAATTATTAAAGTTAAACTACTATTTAACCAAAAACCATATTGCTCGTAGATTGTTGTTGAAGGTGTTGTTAACCAGAATTAAATGATATTTGGTTCATTATACCCCCATCAAGACAATCTTTTTTATGCCATACTATTTAAAATTTTGTTCAGTATTCTTTTAAATTAGAAATATTCTTATAAAGTGTATGTCAGATTTAACCAATATGTATCATCTCTGTGAATTAAATACAGCAAGTATTTAATTGAATTGAAATACAGCAAGTCTGCTTACATGTAAATAAATTAGCACAGACTTTCATCTTATTTTATATCTTTGCCTTTTGAATCTTTCCTCCCTCTTTCATGGTAAGGAGAGCTAAGTGTCTTTTTTCTGCAAAGCAAGAATACAGGTCATTAAGGTGTGGCTAGTTTCAAAAAGCTAATTTGTTGGTAAGATGACACCTATTCCTAAGTTTATTGGGTCTTTTAATCTTACCCAGAAGACAGAAAACTGAGTTACCCTCCTTTGGCCCAATTCTGGGTTGCTAATTCTTTTCCCAAATCCCAAACATACTTTTTAACAGTATGTTTTTTAAAAGCATTATGTCATAGTCCTTGCTAGTACTCAGAAACCGGTTAGGAGCTGGGACACTGAAGCTGGATTCTGTAGGCCAGCTCCAGCTTTCTGCCCATTCCTCAGTTAGGCCCCTCTTCTATTTTTGCCCTTTTAACATCACGGTATTTGTGGATTTTGCTTTTAAATTGAAATGCTCTGTATTTAGGAGGATTTACTAATGTGTGTAATCTAATGGTAAGTTTAAAAATGTAAATGTGAGACTGCAGTTTATAACTTCTTTATGTTTACTTAAGATTATACATAAAAAGAAAAAAAACAATGCTTCAAACAGCGGTCTTCGGAAATCTACAAATAGCCAGGTAAGGTTTCTTGATTATATTACATGCCAGGTATTAGCAAAAAATTAAGTGGGAAAATATATTTAAGACTACTATAGCTGATAAATATGCAGACTTATAAGGTCTCTTAAAATCTATTGAAGGTTTTACCTAAGAAGAAGGAAAAAGAGGTTTCAGTTACCCCCGATACTCCTGAGAAGACTGTGGATAGCCAGGTAAAATTGTCTTCAATATTCTGAGAATCAGGTATTATAATTCAAAAGAGGAAAAGTAGTTTCTGCTACTGTCATTTTGTTAAAATTTCAAATTTAATCTTTGAGTTTAGCAAACATAAGGAACTTATTAGCAAAGGTTATTTTGAGTTTATTACAGTTTTTACCTCTTAGGCAGATGACTAAGAAGAAAGGAAGCCACTGTTTTTATAAATGTAAGGTTAGAGTTTTCTACCTCATACTCTATAATGGAGCATATTCTAATTAATTGGGAATTTTCATACTAAGTTTGATAAGCATCTAAGCTCTTTATTATGTGCAGTTGTATCACAGAAAGATGGAAACAGGCTTGAACTAACATGCCACACTTGTAATATTAGTGGGGTCATATCTTCCCACATTTATGTGTTATACTCTTTTGAATCCAGGGCCCCACACCAGTTTGTACACCAACATATTTGGAGAAACGAAAATCTGAAGTGGCTGAAATGAATGATGATGATAAAGATAACGAAATCGTTTTCAAACAGTCTTCATCTGGCATAAAAGAAGAAACACAAGAGACTGAAATACCTAAACGTTCAAGGAGAAAAAGACGAAGAAAAAGCAGTTAGTGATTCTGAATATGATGTGTATATAATACTTCTTGAAAATGTGATTTTATTATGAGGGATTTTTTTTTAATTTAACTAGATACAGTGGCCTACAACTATTTACAAGACAATGGGAAGAAACACTGTTGGTTCAAGTTAGGAAAGCAGTAATTTTGGCTTGCCCCATCTGAAATATAGGTGTGCATACCAGCTGGCAGTCAGGCTCATGCTCCCTCTTCGTCCCAGTCTCTTCTAGTTTGCTTTTCAGGTTTCATAGCTGTGTTTGGTCACTCTGCTTGGGTAAGGGTCACCATTAACTGCAGATTTAAGTACTAAAATACAGTCTTTGTTGATATCAAATAAAGAAAACAAAATCTTGCTTGACTGTCTACATGGTTCTCTGTGTTAGGCCATGAACATTTAACCTCAAAGGGTATTTTAGACTTCAGATGGTTGAAACTGGAAATTAAATTATGGAGAGTGACGGCAGTTCAAGAATTAATAAAGATTCATACGTGTATATGATTGTTTTACTAATGTTAAATTAGTTTTTGGTAGGGTAGCATGGATTGATAACTACCATTTTGTATCAGTATCATCAGTGAGGAATTGTATTTCATGATTCAAACAGTGACCAGTAAATAAACTTTTTCTACAATTTATTTGTATGCAAGTGACACTGCGTGTTCTTAAAATAATATGGTAGGTGTTCACCTCAACTATTAAGTTTCTGAAGCCCTTGAAATGTGCTTTTGTATTAACCCAGATGCATTAAAAACTACCACAAACATTTTTCATCTAATATTTGTTAAATCTTTATTATGGTACTAGGCTAGGTATTCTTATACAAAATACAAAACAATTGGTTTTAAATGTATACAAAGCACATGTTTTATCTCTAAAATAGTACCTGTCACATAGAATATGTTCAATGTGTATTTGTTGAGTGAATAACAGAACTACCTCCGTTTTTGAATCATTTCTCAACTTTGCAGATCTGGATGTCCCTCTGGTTTCTCCTTCTGGGAACAGATAAGTTTTGGGATAGCATCAGAAAAACATCAATGCAGTCATATTTTACATCCAAGGGGCAGGTGCACTCAAGCACATTCAGTATGTACAGTAAAATAACGCTAAATATTTTCCCTTTTCCATCCTGTCACCCACCCACCCCATTCAGGCATGGTACCATTTGTCAATACTTAATGTGTAAGGCATTTTTTCATGTACTGGAATTGGAAAGGGTGATCCAATCCCACCTTTAGTATATGGCCGTGGGTATTATATAGAGTTGAAGTGATTATAAAGAACATTGTTCTGTGAACTAGATTTGGATCTTCAGAAGAAAATACATTGGGATGGTATGGGTTTGATTTTCAGATTTTATAGGGTTAAAAATCAGGCTGGAATTGAGTGGAAGCCTGTTTAGTAAAATATGAAATGTTGGTAGTATGGAGAAAATAAAGAGAAAAGGTATAATTCAAACTGCAATGTGACCACAACCACATAAAAATGCATTTTTAATGGAAGATAAATACCAAACTAATGTGGAAACATAGAAGAATGTGTTGCTGTTAATAATAAAAAAAATGTTCCTGTTATATATAATCAGAACAAAAGCTGTAAAAGCAAAATGAAATCCACAAAGGTTCAGTTGGAGCCAGACATTTCACAAGCCATAAGCTGGGATGACAAGTGAATAAATGCTTGACACGTTGCAAAATGAGGCTTTCTATCAACATTTGGAATACAGTGGCCTTATCCAAGGCAACTGTTCACTATGACTGATGTATGCGGCTTAGAAAATTAGGATAGGCTGTGCTAATACAAATTCTGTAGTCTCACTGTAACAAAAATAGCAAAAGCTATTTCTTCAAAGACATGTTGAGAAACGACAACTCTTCTAGGCAGTGACTTGCAGATTGCTGCTCTCCTTAACCCGGGAGTGTTAGTATGTGAGCAGAAATAGTCGCATGTCCCAAACCTAACTACATTGTGGGTCATCCTGTGGGCCACAGGGTGACCAACTATCCTGAGGCCAATGTTGAAATGCAAACTTCGGTGTCCATAAAGGTTTATTGGAATATTTTACATATTGCCTATTGCAGCATTTGTGCTGCAAGAGTTGTGGTAGATACCATATGTGGGCCTCTCATTGTTTAGTGCTGCTCACGCACTACAAATTGCAGTGATGTGGTTTCAGAGTGTTGTACTTAGATTGCCACATGTATTGTGGTACCATGAATTTTCTGTATTTTTAGTACCAGTGCATATGTCAAAAGAAAAATGAACTTTGAACTTGCTGTGGGGTGGATTATTTTATCAAATCAGATTGCAAAGCACTATGTCTGTTATATCACAGTGACACTAGCTGTGCTAAAAGAATACAATATATGTTGAGATTACCAGACTGAGCACTTTCATAACATTCCCAACATGGGAAGGCAACAGCCAGAAGAGTTAGAATATTTTAAGTGAAATGGCTCAGCACACTTGACCTGAAAAATTACAATGAGGCTGTAACTAAAGTTTCCAAAGAACTTGTCAGCCAAGTAAGGAGAACCCTGTTTACTGATGACAAGATGACTAAATTACATTTGATTATAGCAGCTGAAGAATGTGTCCAGATAAAATGAGCTTTTTGAGACAGGCTTCCAGCCAGAAAGCTGCTAGAAGGAACATAATAGAACTTAAAAACAAGTCAAATGATTTTAAATATTCTTGGCTCTAAAAGAGTTAAAAGACATACCAAGACTGTTCAAAAAGTCAATGCCAAGTTTGAAGTGCTAGAATGACTAATTCATGGTTTGCAGAGATCATTACCTGTTTTAACACGAAGACCCTAATTGTGGGAAACTCCTCAGTCCCAGGCTAACATGGATAGTTTATCACCCTGGAAATGATGGAAGAATTAGCTTCTATAAATTGTAGAGAAAAAATTCATTCAGTACAACTGAAGTGGAATCTTCCAAGATGTGCCACAACCGATGGTGATAAAAGTATGTGTGGAACAGAAAAAAAAGGATAAATGTACAGTTTGTGAAGATATAAGGTGTTTAAAGTCTATTCATTGTATTTACTAGCAAGTGCTTAGAAAATATGTGAATATACCATGTGTTATTGAACCAATGGTGTCACTGGTGTACTTCCTTTGTTGTAGACTTAGACATCATAAGTTCCATTAATTTTTTACAGAAATAGAAACTAAAAACCTGACTTGTCCTATCACACAGCAGTTTGATGGCTTGGCAGTGGTTAAGTTTTATTGAGACTTGCTGACTTCAAGACCAAGATTTCAAATTTCTCAGTGAGAAGAACCCTCAACCATTAACAAACACTGAATGGCCATGGAAATTAGCTTTGCTGCAGACTTGATGTTTCTTAATGAATTTAAGTCAAGGAATTCAACTTTGAATTACAAGTCAGAGCACCACTTATATTTGAAACTTAAAGGTGCTAAAGTCACTTTGATGACAATATTTGAATACAAGATATGCTATACTGCTTTATATACTTTGTGCTGTCAAAAGTTAAGTGAGATCTCCATACCAATTTGCAAAGATATATTTTCCAACCTCAAACTACAGTTCCAGCAGTGTTTTTCAGACTTCAATACAAGTGCAAAGGAAATTTTCATATTTCAAAATCCATTTAACTGTGATATTGCAAAGCTTTCACCTATCTTTCAGCTGAAGCTTCAATATAATGAATGACATGCTAAAATGCAAATATCAAGACAGGGAGCTAACAATTCTATAAATGCCTCATTAGTGAGAAATACACTCAAAATTATAAGTTTGGGGATTGATAGTAGTACTTGACACTACCTATCTGTGAAAGGACATTTTGAAAGATAAAATACACAAAACGTTATTACAGATCAACATTAACAAATGAACATTTACAGGTGACTTTGATGATAAGAAAGACTAATTTCACTCCTTGTACAAAAATTAACTCAAAATGTATCAGACCTAAATGTAAAACATAAAAGAAAAAAAATTAGGGGAGAACATAGAAAAATCTTCATGACTTGGTATTTGGCAAAAGGTTTTTAGACATTAAACCAAAAGAATAATCCATAAAAGAAAAATCTGATAAACTGAACTTAAATTTTAAAACTTACTCTGCTTAAGACACTGTTAAGAGAATCAAAAGATAAGCTACACAAACTGGGTGAAATTATTTGCAAAGGACACTTAAATTCGGAATAGACCTTTCAAAACAATCAGCCCAAGTTGTCAAAGGAACCCAACTTCTGCCTTCTGACCATGAAATAAGTAATACAGACTGTTTCGACACTTGTATTCCTATTAAGGACTCAAACATGATTTAAGGTATGTGATAACATTTATTTAATATTTTCACATATCAAATATTGTCATATTTTAAATATATTAACTCATTTAATAAAAAAAAAAAACATGAAATAGACATTGCTATTTTTACCTATGAGAAAACTGAAACCCACAGAGCTTAAATAACTTGCCCAATGATAGTAGTATATGGTGAGCCAATTAAGCTGACTCAAGCCCTAAAGTTTCCTCCCAACAAAATAAGTACGAATGCTAGATTGGCACTGTTAAAAAAGAAAGATGTGAAAACCTTCCACTGACAATAAATACCTGGTGACTTTTTGAAATGGAGGCAGAAATGGGGCACTGGGGCAGGCCTGGGAGGAGGGGCAAATCAGTTCCAACCTTACCTACTCAGCTTTGAAATAACCGAAAGCAACATAACACTAGGTGGCAATAGATCCCAGGCACTTAAATCTCCTGTCAACTCAGTTATTCCACTTAAGAGACTGGCAAAACTGCAAAATTATTAAAGGGATTCGGACCCTAATGTTAACATTAAAAAACAAACAAACAAACAAATAAACTTCCTGAGAAGCATCATTTTACACACAGACACAGCACCAATTTCTACTCAGAGGGCAGAAACTGCTACTACGAAATTGCTCTTAAGCACCAGAGTGCTTAATGATTGGTAATTCTTAAAAATATATTTGCCAAAGAATTTCAGATCACCAGCGACACAACATACTGAAGATATGAACCATGAAAGTTTTTAACTTATCTAGTAGCATGTAGTTATGAATAAATATAACAGGTTAGCTGTGAAATAATTGCAAACAGTTTTATAATTTGGTGTTCCCCAGTATGTATTAGAATTTGGTGGCTGTGTTTTAAAAAAAATTTTTTTAAATCATATAAGAGAACTTAGTTTTATTACCATAATCACTCTAAACACAATCTTTAAGCCATGGTGTTCAGAATATTTCTCATTTTCCATTCTCTGTGCTCATTAGGTTTTATTTTTTTATTCATGAGGACTAAATTATATGCACAATGTAAAACACTAGACTTAGAATGTGAGACATTTTTCTACTTCCATTAGTGAATTTCAACATTTTGGACTTTTTTTTCAAGTTATATTTTGGCGATATATTTCTGATCTTTTTTTCTTTCAAAACCAAACAAACCCATGACTGTTTGGGAAATTAGGGCTTAACCTGGGTCAGAGGTTAAGGTCCCATTTGATCCAGTTATAGAATATTTCACATACCTCCTTACAAATTTCTCCAGTTCCAGTAACCAATTTGTTTTATAATTAAATTGCTTACCATGTATCTCAGTGGACAGCTCTGTTTCAACTTGTGCTAATGGAAAAAAGAGAATGAATTAGCAGTGGTATTATGAAAGTTTTCTGTGCTAAGTAATCAATTTTATTTTATTTTTCTATTTTTATTTTTTTACTTTTTACCTTTTTTTTTATTATGGTGACATCGGTTTACAAAATTCAGTATTTCAAGTATACAATTAAACAGTAAGTCGTATTTATATTGCATTGTAGTTAGATTTCTTTCTGTCACCACATATTTGACCCTTTTTACTCCATCTACCTCCTTCCCCCGCAACCACCTTCTGGTAACCACTAGTCTATAGTCCATGTCCATGAGTCTCTCTTTGTTTGTCCTGCTCATTTGTTGCTTTTAGATTTGTATCCCACATATAAGAGACATCATGTGGTTTTCAACTTTTTCTGTCTGGCTTATTTCACTTAGCATGATTATCCCGAGGACCATCCATGTTGTCGCAAATGGCAGTATTTCATCTCTTCCTGTGGCTGAGTAATATTCCATTGTATATATGTACCACAGCTTCTTTAGCCAATTATCTATCGTAAGACACTTTGGTTGCTTCCATGTCCTGGCCACTGTGAATAATGATGCTATTAACATCAGTGTGTTCGGATATGAATTTTCATGTCTGGAGTAAATACCCATCCGAGGGATTGCTGTTTCATGTGGTAGGTCAATTCTTAGTTCTCTGAGGAACCTCGATACTGTTTTCCATAGAGGCTGTACCAATTTGCAGTCCCACCAGCAGTATATGAGGGCTCTTTTTTCTCCACATCCTCTGCAATGTTTATTATTACTTGTCCTGTTGATCATAGCCATTCTAACAGGTGTGAGATGATATTTCATTGTAGTTTTGATTTGCATTTCCCTAAGAGCTATCGATGTTGACCATCCTTTCTTATGTTTGTTGGCCATTTGTACGGCTTCTTAGGAGAAATGTCTGTTTAGGTCTCCTGCCCATTTTTTAAATTGAATTGTTTGTTTTGTTGTTGTTGTTGTTGTTATTGAATTGTATGAGTTCTTTTGGATATTTTGGATATATTTTGGATATTAGGCCCTTATCGAAGGCCTTGCTTGCAAATGTATTTTTCCATTTGGATGGTTTCTTATGCTGTGCAGAAACGTTTTAGTTTAATGTACTCCCATTCATTTATTTTTGCTTTTATTTCCCTTGCCTTTGAGGTCAAATTCATAAAATCCTCTTTAAGTCCAAGGTCCCTGAGTTTAGTTCCTATGGTTTCTTCAATGCAATTTATTGTTTCAGGTGTCATATTCAGGTCCTTAATCCATTTTGGGTTAATTTTGGTGTGTGGTGATAGACAACAGTCTAGTTTCAATCTTTTGCAGGTGGTTTTACAGTTTTCCCAGAACCATTTATTGAAAGAGACTTTCCTTTCTCCATTATGTGTTTTTAACTCTGTTGTTGAAAATTGTTTGTCCATATAAATGGGGGTGGTTTCTTCTGGACTGTCATTTCTGTTCCACTGGTCTGTGTACCTGCTTTGCTGCCAATACCATGCCATTTTAATTATTGTCACTTTGTAGTATAATTTAAAGACAGACAGAGCGATGCCTCCAGCCTTGTTTTTTCTCAGGAAGTTTTGGCAAGTCAAGGTCTTTTGTGCTTGCTTACAAACCTGATGATTTTTTGTTCTATTTCTTTAAAAAGTGCTGATGGTATTTTAATGGGGATTACATTAAATCTGTATAATGCTTTAGGTAATATGGTCATTTTTCTATGTTGTTTCTTCCAATCCAAGAACACAGTATATCTTTCCATTTCTTTGTGTCTTCTTCGATTTTTTTAATAGGGTCTTATAGTTTTCATTATGTAGGTCCTTCACATGTTTTGTTGAGCATAATTATTCCTAGATATTTTATTGCTTTTCTTGCAATTGCAAAAGAAATTATTTTTTTCATTTCTTTTTCTGATAATTCATTATTAGAGTATAGGAACATTGTGAATTTTTGAACAATTGATTTTGTATCCTGAGTCTTTTTTTTTATTGCTTATTATTTCTAGTAGTGTTCTTTAGGAGTTTTTAAGGTTTTCTATCTAGAAAATCATGTCATCTGCAAATTGTGACAGTTTGATGCCTTTTATATCTTTTTGGATATCTATTTGGATGCCTTTTATATCTTTCTTTTGCCTGATTGCACTTGCTTGGACCTCCAATGTTATATTGAATAACAGTGGTGATGGCAGACAGTCTTGTCTTGTTCCTGATCTTAGAGAAAAGATTTTTAGTTTTCACCATTAAGTTTAATGTTGGCTGAAAGTGTCATAAATGGTCTTTATTATGTAAAGTTTCTTTCCCTCTACACCTATTTTTTTAAGTGTTTTGATCATAAATGGGTGCTGTATCTTGTCAAAGGCTTTTCCTGCAACTATTGATATGATCATATGAATCTTATTCTTTACTTTGTTTAAGTGGTATACTACATTTATCAATCTGTGTGTGTTAAACCACCCCTTAGCCCCTAGGATGAAGCCCACTTGATCGAGGTGTATAATCTTTTTAACATGTTGCTGTATTCAGCTGTATTTGCTAGTATCTTATTTAGGATTTTTGCATCTGTGTTCATGAGAGATATTGGTCTGTAGTTTTTTTTTTTTTTTTTTGCGTGTGTTATCTTTACCAGGTTTGATGTCATAGTAATATTGGCCTCATAAAATGCGTTGGGAAGTATTGCCTCTTCTTTGATATTTTGGAAGAGTTAGAGGAGAATAGGTATTAAATCTTTGAAGGTTGGTAGAAATCACTGGTGAAGCCATCTGGTCCTGGACTTTTACCTTTTGGTAGGTTTTTGATGATTGTATCAATTTTCATAATGCTGATTGGTCTGTTTAGATTTTCCAGTTCTTCTTGATTCAGTCTAGGAAGGTTGTATATTTCTAAGAATTTGATCATTTCTTCTAGGTTATTAAATTTGGTGTTATATACTTTTTCATAGTATTCTTGTATGATCCTTTGTATTTCTGCAGTGTCTGTCACAATTTTCCCTCTTTCACTCCTGATTTTATCTGTGTCCTTTCTTTTTTTTCTTTAGTGAGTCTAGCCAGTGGTTTGTCAATTTTATTTGCCTTCTCAAAAAACCAGTTCTTTGTTGCATTTAATTTTTTTTTCTATTATTGTTTAGTTCTCAATTTCATTTAATTCTACTGATTTTAGGCTCCATTTGGTCTTCCTTTCTAGTTTAATGAAGTGTTAAGATGTTTATTTGGGCTTATTCTTGTTTTTGAGATAGGCCTGTAATGATGTTAACTTCTGTCTTGTTACTGTTTTTGCCATGCCCCAAAAGTTTTGATATATTGTGCTCTCTTTGTCATTCATTTCTATGTATCTCTTAATATCTCTTTTTATTTCTTCTCTGACCCAGTTATTCTTCAGTAGCATGTTGTTTAATCTCCATGTATTTATGGTTCTTCCTGCTTTCCTTTTGTAGCTGATCTCCAGCTTCAACACATTATGATGAGAGAATATGGTTGGTATGATTTCAACCCTCTTATATTTGTTGAGGCTATTTCTGTCTCCCAATATGTCATCAATCTTTGAGAATGTTCCATGTGCACTAGAGAAGAAGGTATAAGCAACCATTTGGGGATGAAAGGCTCTGTAAATGTCAATTATGTCCAGTTGGTCTAAAGTTTCATTTAAAAATGTTATTTCCTTATTGATTTTCTGTTTGGATGATCTGTTCATATCTGACAGTGGGGTATTTAGGCCCATTACTGTGATAGTGTTTTGGTCTGTTTCTCTCTTTAGTTCTGTTAGTAATTGCTTTATATATTTTGGAGCTCCCTGATTGGAAGCATAGATATTAATAAGTGTTATGTCTTCTTGATGTATGATTCCCTTTATCATCATGAAATGTCCCTCAGTATCTTTTTTCACCTTTTTTATTTCAAAGTTTATTTCACCCGATATTAGTACCACTACTCCCACTTATCTCTGAATGCCATTTTCTTGAAATATCATTTTCCACCTTTCACTTTGAGTCTTTATTTGTCTTTGGAACTGAGATGTGTCTCCTGGAGGCAGCATATGGTTGGTTTTGTTTTTTGATACAATCTACAACTCTGTGGCTTTTTATTGGTAAGTTTAGTCCATTTACATTTAGGATGATTATTGAAATATGAAGTTTTCCAATAGCCATTTTATCTTTTGCTTTCTGGTAGCTCAGCGTTTCCATTGTTTCTTTGTTCTTGCATTACTGTCTATTTTTTAAGTGTGGTTGGGTTTTGTGGATTTTCCTTCTGGTTCTTCTTGTTTTATGCTATGTTCTTCAGTGCTGGATCTTTGCCATGTGGCTACTATTAAGAATATGGTACCATTAAGAAAAAATGGATGTGTGTGTGTGTGTGTGTGTGTGTACATACGTATGTACGTACTAACATACATACAGTAGTCTATTTTCTTCTGTGTCAGCCTTATCCCTGTTCCCCTTTGCAAATTTAGATCTTTGATTCTTCCCTTTTACTGTTATTGTTGTCCCAGATTACCTCTACATATGCTAAATGTTCATTTCTATCTTGCAATAGAAATTCTCTTTTTATTGTTGAAGCTTATAATGCCCTGTTCTTAATAAGGGTTGCATTACTCTGTTTCTGTCTGCCTGCTAGTCACCTTACTCATAGTTATGTATTTTTTTTCTTTAGCCATTTTGTTTCAGATGGACTGACCCCTTTCAGTATTTCTGTAATTCAAGTCTCATAGCAGAAAATTCCCTCAACTTTTGTATGTCTAGAAAGGTATTTATTTCTCATTCATATATAAAGGAGATCTTTGCTGGATAAATTATTCTAGGCTGGTAATTTCTTTCATTTAATAGTTTGAATATTTGGTTCCACTCCTTTCTTGCTTGTAATGTTTGTGCTGAGAATTCCAAAGATAGTCTGGTGAGTTTTCCTTTATAGTTTTCCATCTTCTTTTCACTGGCAGCCTCAGGAATTCTTTTTTTTTTTTTGTCATTAGTTTTTGATAATTTTAATATAATGTATCTTGAAGAGGGTCTTTTGGGGCTAAGATGGTTGGGTGTTCTATTAGCTTCTTGGATTTGAAGCTCCAGTTCATTTCTTAGATTTGAAAATTCTCATCAACTATCTGTCTAAAAATGCTCTCTGATTCCTCCTTCTTTAATCTCCTTCTGTAATACCCTTTATTCCATGTTTCCTGGTGTTATGAGCTCGTTCTTATATTTCTCTTTCATTATTTTTCATTCTTTGGTATCTCTCTTCTGATTTATTTCTAGATTTCTGTCTTCGATATCACCGATCCTTTCCTCCTTTTGGTCAGCTCTATTTCCTAAACTTACTATTTTATTCTTCACCCTTTTTAGTGTGTTATTCATCTCCAGAAGTTCTAATTGGTTCTTTTTTAGAGTTTCAATCTCCTTGATAAAAACTCATTCTGTCAGTCTACTTTTTTTCTCAACACCTAGAGTTGTTGATCTGAATTATTTCAAATCTTATCAAGTTTTTTCAGAAGTACATCTTAAATTTTCTGTCATTTATGTTGCATATTTCTACGTCTTTAAACTTATTTTCTGAAGATTGTCCTCTTTCTTTTTCAACTGCCTTGTCACCTTGGTTGTTCATGGTGTTCAAAGGATTTCTCTGCCTGGGCATTGATGGGAGTGTATTCTGCCTGTTTTTGTTTTTGTTTCAGAAAGAAGATTTACTTTATAGAGGTATCTCTTTAGCCTGTTGCTAAGAAGGTTTATTTATTTATTTATTTTTTTAATCTGGTAAGTGGCGTCCAAGCCTCTTGGATCCCTTTTTTGAGACTTAATAAATCTTTTTTTTCTTACAAATATTCAGTCATGATCACTGCCTTCGGTCTCAGTTCCTGTCAGTGTTAGCGACAGCTTCAGGTAACATTTGCTCATATTTCCCAGGGGCTCTACGGTATCCAGTCTTGGAGGATATGGCATTCAGTCTTGGAGGATATGGCGGGAGCAAGAGGGAAGGGGTGCCCTCTAGGTTGGTGGGTAGGAGTTGCTACTATCTCTGTGTCTCAGCATAGCACTTTGCAACCACTACTGCTAAGAACCAGCTGTTGCCTTTCTGCAGTTAGTTCACACTCCCCTTTCTGCCCTGATCCCTGGACTCTGCTGTGTGGAGTTCATAGATTCCTCTGGCAGGCTGTTGGGGGAACTGGCTGCAACTTCTCCTCCCCCTCTTTCTGCAAAGAGCTTCAGCTGAGAGAGGCAGCTGGTTCATTCTTCTGAATCTACTGCCTGACTCCTGCAGTTCTGACCTCTGGAAGCTCTTATATGCAGATCACTTGCTCAGATGTGCTGTGTGCAGGTTGGCTGTTATTTGTTGGTTTAAGTGTTCAGCTTATTGTTATTTCAAGGGGAAAGATCTGGGGACATTTCACACCACCATGCTTCTGATGTCACTCACCTAAGTGGCCAATTTTAGACTCTCCCCTGTTATAAATAAATGCTGTCAACCTTAGGATGCCAGGAAAGAAATTCAGACATTTAATACTTGCCAAACATATTCCATAGCAAATGTACCATGAGTAATGAATGCTATTGTCCTCTAGCAGCTTCATTCACAGGTTCTTCTGTGGTTTGAGTGTTCCAAAGGCAAGTGTTAGAGTATTGGTTTAGGGGAAGCAAGACTTTTGCAAAAGGAACCATGAAAACATTCTAATTATCTGTTCAAAGAGGAACTATTCAGATATTTTTTGACATTCATACAGGCCAATCATTGGTAATTTTTTTTCTGCAGGAATGTGTCTATTTTTCTTCTATTTCTGTTTTAACAGATAGATGATAAATATTGCAGCTTTTTTCTCATTAGCTTTAAAAAAATATCACTGCTGATGCAAGCCTGGTAATGCAAAAACTGCAAACAAGTAGTTTAGTGAATACAAATTGTATAACTCTTTTCCACGTTGCAAATTTGCACTTATCCAGTTATCTAATTTGATGTTAATGTAGAACCAGGTATATAAAAACATAACTTACTCATTAACTCATTATTTATGATTTCCTGGTGAATTTTCCTCTTTTAAAAAAATAAATAATTACCTGAATAGGGAATACATACAAAAGTTACAAAAATCAAAATGGTTCCAAAAGGTATTGAGTGAGAAGGCAGTCTCTGTCCACACATTGTGCACTCTGTTCCAGCCCATGGGCATGTCACCCACCTCAGAGCTGGCACCAGCTGATCTTCTAAAGTCTCACTTCCTGGGGATCCTGCCTCCTCAGGAAGCGTCCCGTCACTTGAATAAAGAGGCCCTGTTGGTTTCCCCTTCATTATCTGTTTTCTAATTATTATCTTTCCCTAGTCCACCCCTACTACCCATATTTCTAAGGGCAAGAGCTTTGTCTTCTTCGTAGCAGATCCCTAGTGATTGAGAAGATACTGGCATATCATGTTTGTTTCATTAACTAATCCATTCAAAACATTCATGAGTGTTAGGCACTAGGGGTTAGCAGTGGACAAAACCAGCAAATTTTCTGTCTTTAAGCAGCCTGCATTCTAGTAGTATGAGACAAAAAATTATCAAAAAAAAAAAAAAAAGAAAAAAAGAAAAATATATGCTATGGCAGAAAGTGGTAAATGCTGTGAAGAAAAATAAAAAAAAGAGAACAGATTTCTAGGGGTGGCAGTGGGACTGCCATTTTAAAGGGATGGTCAGGAAGGTCCCACTCTGGAGGGGACATTTGAGCAGCAATCTCTTAAGGAAGGACAGGAGGAACCATGCAGAGATCTTAAAGGAAAAATGTTCCAGGCAGAGGGAACAGCATGTGCAAAGGCCCAGAGGTGAAAGTGGGTGTGGTTATTCTAGAAACAGCAAGGAGACCAATGTAGCTGGAGCAGAGTTGACAAGGAGGGAATTAGTAGGAGATGAGGGCTTCAGCAAAGAGGGAAAGTAAAGAGATGCCAGGTGGGGCAAAACCAGGGAGGCCTTTGTAAACATTGAGTTGGAGAGCATTGGTTGATTCACATTTAAAAAGGATCACTAGGGCTGCTGTATTGAGAACAGAATGTAAAGACAAACAGGAGGAAATTGATGTTCTTGCAGTCACCCATGGTTGGACTAGGGTGATAGCAGCAAAGGAGGTGAGAGGCACTCACATTCCATATTTTGAAAGTGACCAATAAAATTTACTCGTAATGTTGATAAGGGTGTGAGGAAAAAAAAAAAAAGGAGTCAAGTTTGACATTAAGGATTTGGACTTGAGCAACCAGAAGAAAAAAATGTGCATTTACTGAGAATGAGGAAGACTGTGGGAAGATGTATGAAGGAAGCGTGGAAATCAGGAGTTATGTTTTAGACATGGAAGCTCAAGATGCCTGTTTGACATTCAGGTGGAGATCAAGTATGCAGTTGGAGACACAGGTCTAAAGTTCGGAGGAGAGTTCTTAGCTGGAGACATAAATTCAGGTTATAGACATGAGAATAAGTGAACTCCCAAAGAGTGCCTGCCCTGGAGCACCCTAATGCTTAGAGGCTGGGGCAATGAGCAGGAACCGCCAAAAGGAGAAATAGTAAGGTGCAAGGAAAGCCAGGATGGAGGGTGGGGAAAGTCAAGCAAAGAGAGTGGAATCAAGGTCAAGTGGGATGAAGGCCGAGGATGCCCCACTGGATTTAGCAAAATGGCAGTGACCTTGAAAAGGATATCTAAGCTTCTTTCCAGCCCTGAAATTCTATAATTATCCTTTTGATTTAAACAATTTATTATGTTTTGAATTAAACAATTAAGTAATGATAGAAGAGTCAAAAGCAGTCTAAAGCAGTTCCCTCATCAAATATCTTGACACCTCTCATACTGTAGGGCAAGAATAGGAACCATGGAGCCCTCCAGCTGTTCTTGAAGTTCCTACTGCCCTTATCATTCCTTGGCACATTAATTCTGCTTAGGGACTCTGGCTCTAAGATTGGAGTCTAGCTCCAACATCTTTCTCCTCATTACATTTTCATTTCTTTCCAGAGTAAGAAATTTTTAGCACTGAAACTTCTGGAAGTTACAAATCAGTTTCACCCTTCATTTTTGATTTGCTTTAGAAAAATCTGACACTGTCCTATAGAATGTTCTTTTTCATTTTCCTTCAAACATATTTGTGTTGCTGACTTGTCTAAAAAGCATCATTCCTCTGATTCATAATTATTTATCTGAGACAGTCATGGACAAATAAAGAAAAAGAAAACAAGGCAATGAGGACTCAGGTTCATAGAAGACTGTAATTTTGTTGTTGATCACTAGGAAGTCTGTCTCAAACTTCTGCGATGCTTAGTATCCAAACATATAACATAAATTGTTTCTCCTATTTGTGTCTTTAGCCCTTATTTTCTTACTCTTCCTTGGGGAGTTCTATTTATATGCCACATATTTGATCGCAGACATTCATCAGTGGTGAATCAGAGTTTCATGGACAGAGTGCTTTCTTTCTCTGGAGTGTCTTACAATCCACGGTTGTTTCAGATTCAATGAACTATGATAGAGCCACCTGCAAACTATCTATACTGAGCACTTACGCTGCTATAAGTGCCACTTCTGTGTGCCCCACAGCTCCCTGCTTTTCTTTATCTCTTATCTTAGCTCCCAGCATACCATTCTTTCCAATCAATGTTAGCTACTTATTATTTTCTTATTTTCTCTTTTTGTACTGTGGAAATAATCACCTTCATAATTCATCTTCCTTTTTTTGAAACAATACTCTGTAAACCAAAGGCATTGCCTTTTATTTCTTTTCTCATTTGATTAATTTGTCCCTCCCAGGAAATGAAAATGACATACATTACATAAAGCCTGGATCCCAGTGCTGGTGGAGGCTTAGAGACCTGGGGAGGAAATCAGGGTTTGGGTTCTTTTCTGGCCATGCAGGAACTTGCTGGCTTGCCATGGTCCAGCCCCTTCCCCTTGCTCACTGAGCTTGGATATTTAGATCGGGGAAAGAAGGCACTGAGTTAGCCAATCTTCGAGGTCCTTCTTGCCCTGGGGAGGAGGACCTCTAAGACCAAGAGGGCCTGAGAAGTCTGTGCCCTCCTCTAGCGTGGAGTAAAACCTTGTCTTCCATGACCACACCCATCCACCCGGTCTCCCCCAATCACAGATCAGGGTCTAACATCCAGAGAGCCATTCTGAAGTACAATACTGGGAACACAAAAAAGTGAGCACAAGCTGCCAGGAACCAGAAGACACCCCACTGTAGCAACTGTTTACTCATCTCTTTTACTAGGACTGGGTCTTGTTCAGCTTTATGCCCACCCTCACTCCCTCTCCCACACTCAGGATTGACAGCACAGAATAGGTACTCAGGAATGCCCACCAAGCGAATGGGTCCTATGTGGGTGACTAGCAACAGTATAAGTCGAAGAAATATCCAATTAGCTAACTGAGAAGGAGTAAAGCAAAGGAGGGAATTATATGATGCCGTTGTGTGGTTAGGGAGGACCTAGGATTCAGAACAAATACAGACAACAGGCATGAGAAACAACTACCGAGAAACAAGAAGATGACTGTAGGGTTTTGCTTGCCCAGCATTCTTCCTGTGTGCATTAGCCTACCTGCTTTTCCTTGAGATAACCACCTCTCCCCACTATCAACCCACATAATTTGAGTGGAATGACAGCCTGAGGTCTTGCAGGTGGCCACTGGCCCCAGTCCAAGGCCGGCCACATTACAGAAATTGAGCGGCTTCCTTAGAACAACTGAAACTACGTGGTCTTTCCTCATGGCCTCTAGACCACCAGCCTAAGATCCTGCAGCTGCTGGTGGCCTTTATACCACAGGGACCTCTAACCTGAGAAGAAAGCCAACCCTAAAGAAAGCTGAGTAAAAAGGTTGAAGGAGGCAGATTCCAGACACACCTGTTTGAATCCCTTGCTCCAGCCAAGCCCGACATCCCTTGGACTTTTCAGTAAGATGTCCAATAATTTCCATTTTTCCTCCCTTAAATCAGTTCAAATTAGGTTTCTACCACAGACAACCAAAAATACACTGAGTAATACAAGCAACAGATTTTCCTAAACTGGCAGACTTGAAACAGTTGCAGGCTTAACAGAGTAAAATCATCTTATAAAAAAAAAACAGCATTGGAAGTTAGTTATACTATCAGGGAGGAGGTGGAGAGCAGTGCCTGAACAGGTGAGAGCTGTCAAGAGCTCCTGAGCCGCCCACCGTTGTGGCTGGGGCTCGCAGGGTCTGCTGTGGCTGGAGAACGGGCCTCTCATCACTGAACTCAGGAAACAGAAAGTTCTCTCTGCCTGCCCTTCTGTCAGCAGGCGTTGCTGCCTTCAAACAGCGCTTCCAAAAGTCTCAGGAAGCTGACAGCAAGGGCTCTCAAGCCTGAGGGTGGTGGTTGGCATCTGTTCTGCTAGTAAAATTCAAGGAAGCTGCTACATACTATTGCCACCTCACTCAGTGAGACTAATGGAGGGGTTTCTACCCAACCCCCCCACCTCCCATGCTGTTTACATTGTAAACATGTCTTGCATAATTTAGTCTCTCTTTTTCTGGCTAAACATTACCCACAGCTGCCTGCTAGATGGAAAAATGGCCAACAAATCACTGAGCAGGGATGTGTCAGTGAAGAATTTCGTATTAACCAGAGGGTCATTTTAACAGCCTGGGAGTGAAAGGACTTAAGAGTTACTTGTGCAGAAGGCGGGGGTTGCAATTAATTGTTCTCTTCAGATGATGCATGTGTCAGTAAGCAAGGCCTTTCTCTAATATTATAACGACCTCATATCCATTCAGCAGGCAGATAGATTCTTTGAGCAAAGTTTTCACTTGTTTTTCCTCCCAAAAGCCATGTTTTCAAGGAAGATTAAAAATTGGTTCTGCTTTCCAGTGATTTGAAGCTTCCCATGTGTTATTCAGGAACAAAACAGACTTAAATGTCACTTTATTTATGACACTTGATGCTGGGGAAGTTGACATTACTTAAACTATGTACCAGGTACAGTACTGGGAGAAGCTTTTAACATATTTATCTCATATACAGATCAATAAAACGTATATGTTTATGAGCTTTATTTTATTTTTCTAATGGAAAACTACCACACAGACAAGCAAACTTAAGCTCAGACAGGCTGAGTAACTAGCTCAAGGTCACAGAACTTGTATGTAAGCAAGAGAGCATTCTCTGAGATTGTTGGACCCCAAACCCTATGTTCTGTCTACTTTCTGTCACTTCTGAAGAAATGGCAAAATTTAAAATTTCAGTGAGGAACAAAACTGTAAACTGCTTTTCCCCTTCTTGGTATTCTAAAAGCACTACTGTCTTTATTCCTCATCTTTAGAAGTTAGCTTTATTAAGATATAACGTACAAACAATAAAATTAATTTTAAGCATGCAATTGAATGAGTTTGGACAATTGCATATATTTGTGCAACCACCACAGTCAAAATACAGAATATTTCCATCACCCCCAAAGTTCCCTCATCCCCGCACCCCTGCTTCCCAGAAACCACTGATCTCATTTCTGACCCCAGAGTTTTCCTGTGTTGTAATTTCATATGGACAGATCACAGAGCATGCACTGATTTTTGTGTTTATTTCACAGAACTTAATTTGTTCACGATCATTCATGTACCAGTAGTATGTCCTTTTTATTGCTGTGCAGTGTCCCACTGTTTGAATGAAGTACGGTTTATCCTTTCACCAGCTGATGGGCATTCGAACCATTTCCAGTTTATACTCTCATTAATAAAGCTGCTCTAAATATTCATGTACAGGCTTTTATTGATCATGTGTTTTTATTTATCTTGGGTAAATACCTAGGAGTGGGATCTCCAGGTTATACAAGTGCATTCTAATTATATAGGACTGTGCCAAACTGTTTTATCTTTCCAATAGCAATACATAGGTGAGATTGCCAGTTGCTTCACATCCTTGCCAATAGTTGGTACAGTAAGCCTTTTTAATTTTAGCTATTCTAGTGGATCTTTAGAGATAGCTCATCATAGTTTTAATTTCTGCCTCTTATTTTCCCAAATAATTATAGGCTGGAGGGTCAGAGCTTAAACTTCTGCACTCATGGTTTTATCTGAAGGCCATAGCTGGGGATAACTCCTGTTCAAAACACAAGGAGAAAAACCTACCCTTTGGAAGACAAACCCCATGCCTAGATTTGTCTCAAATCTTAGTTTACCAGGCGATCCATTACTCACAGGTGTCGTTACCGAGAAGACTAGCCTAAATGTGCAGCTATACTGGTTTTGAAAAGAGAGGGCTGACTTAGTCTACTCCCTAGGCCAGAGTTTTGATCTCAACCTCCAAGAACCTCCTAGGCATCTCTGTAGGGTTTTTTTCAAAGAACAGATATATTAACAGCGTGGCAGGCGCATTCCAAGCATTGTTGTCCAGCCCTCACTGGGAAGAATACAGACGCCACAGAAGCAATTATGTAAATAACATGGGTTATGAAAGGCAAGTACACTAACCTATGGGCATGTAACAGGCAGACTTAACGAAATCCTGGGGATCAGAAAGGTGCTCAAGCGCTCCAGGAGAGGAAAGAAAAATGTGCAAAAGAACAATAAAAAGAAAAGAAAGGATAAGAAAAAGAACAAAAGAAAGAAAAAGAACAAGCAGGATGGCTTTGAGGAAATGTGTGAAGTCTGATATGTCTAGAGCCTACTAAAGAGAACAGAAGCCCAAGCCCCTACAGTAGGAGAATACTTGGTCCTTGCATTTTGCCACGTTCCCTAAGATACCGTGATGTGCACCCAACTTTCAGAATCACAGCACTGGGCCACTTCTCCTGAACGGTGCCCATCACAGCTTCGCATTGGGTAGAACGCTTTCCCAGCAGATCTCCCAGTCTAAGTCTCCACATTGTGCAATCCTCTATCATTTCTCTAATCTGTTTTCCAGAGTTTTGACCTCAGATCGTGGGGTTTTTTCATTATTATATGCTTCTATTTATTTTAAAAATCAATTTTATTCAGGTATTTATTTGCAGCAAATTTTAGCAATTTTAAATCTAAAAAATCAATGAGTTTCAACAAATATGTACAGTTGCAAAATATCCATCACTCCAAAAAGTTTTCTCACACCTCTTTGCAATCAACTCCCTTCCCCCACTCCTGTCCCTGAGCAACTGCTGATCAACTTTCTGAAATACATAATTTCATATAAATGACATAATATATTATGTAGTCTTCTGCATCTCGCTTCTCATGTAGCATAATGCTTTTGAGTTTTATCTTTTGAGTTGTGTGTATCAGTAATTCATTTCACTTAATTACTAAGTGGTATTCCTTTGTATAAACTACTATATTTGTTCACCATTTGATGGATAGATATCTGAGCTGTTTCTAGTGTTTGGCTATTATGGATAAAACTTCTATGAAAAACAAGGACGAGTCTTTGTGAGGATAAGTTGCATTTCTCTTGGGTAAGAAGTGGGATTGCTGGGTTATATGGCAGTGTATGTTAAACCTTCAAGAAACTGCCAAACTCTTTTCCAAAGTGGATGAACCGTTTTGCATTCCCGCCCGAAATGTATGAGAGTTTCAGTTCTTCCATATCCACATCAACACTGATATGTCAGTCTTTTTAATGTTAGGTATCTCAGGTTGCATTTTAATAAAACCATTCTTCTTGCAGGAAGGAAAATGGGTTGAAAGGGACAAAAGACTGGTTAGGTGGACAGCTTTGAGAGATAGTTAGAAAACCTCTGGCCTACTTTCACATCAGTAGTCATAGGGGCTGCGTGAAAGGGACAAAGGGATACCTTGAATGTGCTGAGCACCCTGAGCACGCAGAGGAAATGGAGACTCTACCAGTGTTGGACAGTGACCAAGTCGCAGAACTAGAAGAAAACTCTTGTTCTGCCAAAAACCTGCTCCGAACCCTGCTTTGAGGCATGGGGACCCTACCAGTGGAGGGGAAAAGGGCAAGGCAAAAAAATAGTTTCTGTCTCCTCAGCTAAAATCATATAGTAAATCCCCTAGGACCACCAACCCTTCCCCTCAAGTTGTTCATTGTTTAGTAAGTGAAGGGAACTGACTTTTTCTAACACTGTTTCCAGAGGAAACTGTGTTTCTTTGACTCTTTCTCTAGTGTCCAATCTATTTCTCTGTAGCCTCTTCCTGAAGGGGCCTAGACATTCAAAAGAGTAGCCATATGGCTAACATTACTACAACTCTTGGACAAGGTGAAGTTCATTGCATTAACTTTGCAAGGATTAATTAGCGGAGTTGTTATCTTCCAGGATTCCAGTACATTGCACTGCTAAGGCCTCAGGCCCTGAGTGGCTCCTTCCTCAGTCTGTCTCCCCAAAACCACATACGAACCTGTTTTCACTCCCACTCTCAGAGTAGACTGACATGCAGGTCGCCCACAGACACTACACTATGAAAACTAAGTGGTCGTAAAAGTGTGCCAATCAACCACACAACTCTCAGCTCTCCTGATCTGTCAAGAGGCCAATCAGCTGTAAGCATTTCTTTGGAGAAAAATGCTTATTTATTGGGAGAACAGGAAGTGGACCTTTTTCTGTAGCTACTCTGCCTTCAGCAGCAACTTTTTAATCCCTTTGTCTGTGCATGAAATCAGTTCCCAGAACACAGGGGTTATTAATAACTATGGGACCTTTTCCCAGTCTCCAGATCAATTGGCAGAAGCCTCTGGTTACTTCCTTCTGGATGCTTCTCTTAATTAGAGCTGTACAGTTTTTCACTGGGCTTGAGAATCACAGAGCACCCACCACCCCAAATCTAACCCAACAAGTTGAATCTGCCAGGAAGCCTTGCCCCATTTTGCACCTTCCTGAGCTGGCTCAGCTTGGTTTGTATCTTTGCTTCTGCTGAGATGCTCCTGCTGTTTCCAGTGGAGTGCAGTGTGTACCTCTCCTCCAGCTGGCTCCTCACAGCCAAGTGCCATCGTGAGTGTTGACAGGAATCTGTGGAGCCGGCCTGATTTAGAATGAGGTCACTTTGAGCTGACTCCTCTCCTGGTGGACTCCTCAACCACTTGTGGCTGTGGAGGCCCCAGTGTCAGCTGCTGGGCAGGTGCTAAGTAGGGCCGATTTTAATTTGGGGACATCAAGGTGGACAATTCTCCAGAAGGAGCTCAGATGGCAGCAGCTCCTGTAGTAGGCGGAATGTAGTAAATGTAGGTCTCATTCCAGAGCTTGCCATCAGCTGTCCTCCTCTTTCTCTTTCACCCTTTCTGGGGGCCTAGCAATGCCTGTGGCTTTGCCAGGATCTCAATTCAGAAATTTCTGCTCCTCCTACTCTTACCTTCCAAGCTCTGCCCCACCCACCTGCCCCGTGGCCTATCATCAGAGATAGTACACTAGGGTGCACAGGCCTAAGGTCACCTCCCTGCCTCAAGCATATTAACTCACCTGTGAAGGCGCTAAAACAAAGACACTTGCCTTGTGAGGATTAGTATTGTTGGGAAGAAAGCACCTCCCACACCAGCACACAACAGGCACATACTGAGTGAATACCAAGAGCTGACTCATCTTCCCCCCAAACTTGCACATCCTCCTCTAATTCCTGTCCTAATTAATGGCATCATTGCTCTCTTAGTCATTCAGACAGTATTCTTTTTTTTTTTTTTAAGGGAATTTGGCTAAGACAATGATGAAAAAAATATCACACGCTGTACCTTCAAATCTGGCCTCCTTCCTATAGTCTACTTTCTTCCTAATAAGAAAGATAAATGGAGACTTACAGTCCTCATTAAGGTGAACTAGAGCTGCTTAGTGAAGTATCTCTGCGTGGAGGCTATGTTCCCTGAATCTCACCTAACTTTCTACAAGTGAGTTTTACCTCACCACAACAGGATTGGGCGCTAATCGTTCTTTTCTCAGATTGCTTGCTTCTGCCTACAAAGCAGTATTCTTGCACATCTTTCATTATTTTTTTTTCTTTTGCAATAAAACATACATAATACAAAATTTACCATTTTAACCATTTTTAAATGTACAATTCAGTGGCATTAAGTACATTCACATCCATCTTCAGAACTTTCCCATCTTCTCAAACTGAAACTCTATACCCTTTAAACATTAATTCTCCATTCCTTCCTCCCACCAGGCCCTGGCAAAGCAATTCTACTTTATGACTCTATAAATGTGATTACTCCAGGTGCCTCACACAAACGAAGTCACAGTATTTTTTCTTCTGTGACTGCCTTATGATGAGCACAATGTCTTCGAGTTTCATCCATTATTATAATATACGTCAGAGTTTCCTCCCTTTTTAAGGCTAAATAATATCATATTTTAAAGATCCACTTATTGGTCTATTTTTTAAAAGGGATTTTGGAAAGGAAATTAATGAACAGGTTTAAAATTGATGCATTACAGAGCAGTGTACAATGAAAACTTATCTCCTCCTGTTTCCCTCAGTGGTGACCTTCCAGTTTGCCTTTCTTTCTGTGCCCACTGTCCAGCCCTAGTTTCTGCCCCAATACCTGCCAGTTCTCACTGGTTTCTCCAACTCGGACTCTGCTTTCTGGAAGCCATCCTGCTGTGCTGCCAGCAAGGCTGTCTTAAGGCAAGTCTTCATCCTCACTGGCACATGGACTTCGAGACTGCCCGCCATTGTCACCACTGACCATTTTCAGGGCAGACCCCCACATACACACACAGGACCTGATTCCTTTCCAGATGCCTGGAGAGATCTTCTTTCTCACAAGAGTCAGCACAAACGCTCTTTCCTTAGAAAGGTCTCTGGACTCCTCCCTCCATCCCAGCCACAACTGCTCTCTCCCTCCTTTGTGCTCTGACAACAGCTACCCTATTCTGACTCTGCTCTGTGGTCACTTTGGCTACTCTCCAATCTTCCCCAAGATAAAGAAACTCCTGGAAGGAAGAAAAAAAAAGCTAATTTATCTTGGAGTGTCCCCAGGGCTAGCCAATGCCCTGCACAGAGGAAGCACAGTCAGCATTTGTGAATCAAGAGCAAAGTGCTGGGATGTCTTCTTCACACAGGCCTGGGTGCAGACTGCCTGTGGGTTTTATTTAGCTTCTCAGAGCCTCCGTTTTCTCAGGGCACTGGAGATGATGGTCACTCCTCACAGACTTGCTGAGAAGACTCAACCAGAGTAAGTTAAGTGCAGCTGGTGTTTAATAAGTCCTCCCAGATGGGAGCAGGACTGGCTGTCAGGTGCCAGGGGTCTGTGATACTCACCCACCCAGACAAATGGAGTCTGATGCAGTTCTAAATGTCCCCCTTTCCACAAAACTGAAGGAAAGGAAGTAGGTGACTTTGGATGAGGGAGGCTGGTTCTTGCAGCAGGAGCAAGGGAGAAAGAGGGAGTGCCTCAGTAGTGTTTTCAGTCCTGGAAACAGCCTTGGGGGCTTCAACAAATGGGAAAGGCTCCTGTGGAATTGGGTTTAGGGAGAAGGCTGATGCTGAGGTCTGCATAGAACCTGCAGCCCAGCAAGCAACACATTTGCTTCTTCCATCCTCCTTCTTTCCCAATCATCTCCTCCAGCTCTTCCTGTGGGGCCCTGAACAGGAGGAAGACATTGCCACAGGATGGGGTTCAAGTGCACTTAGCCTCTAGGCCCTAATGCCCCTGTGCCATAAAGCTTATTTAACCATGGCCTTGCTTCTACATGGAAAAGTTCTCTAAATAAGTGCTTTCTTATTTAACAGGGCAACCAGAGAGACCTAAGTTCAAAAAGGAAAGCTGCTCTTTTACATATTTACTCATTCATTAATAATATTTAAAAACACCTATGAAGTGTCAGGCACTGTTTGAAGTGTTATAACTTGCTTTTATATGGACTTGCAACAACTGCTATCTCCCTGTTGTCAGTTCGGTTCAGCCCTCCCCATTGTCTGGCCTATTCCTGAGTCTGGCCATTGGAACTCTCCTAACCACCAAGCTCTTCTACCAGGTTTGTTTCAGCTTTATGTAATGCTTGGTATCTCTTCTCTCTCACTTTTTGGTTTTCTAAATTTTGTGGACCAATCTAATTAATTGTCTATTTCTTTCTCTATTTCTTCGTCTTTTGGATTTATGCCAAAAAATTTTAGTGAAATTTCCAGTTGAAATAGAGATAAATTCTAGTGTTCCAAATGTTGTATTTCCTTTCAATTTAATTTTCACTCAAAACATTTTTACAATGATTTATGGAGTTTGGGTATTTTGAATTATAAAATAGTATTTTATAATTATTAAATAGATTAATACTATTTTATAATTTGGAAAAATATAAAAGTATAAAGAAGAATGAAAAGATCACTTATAATCCCAGAAATCCAGAAATAACCATTTTTAACATTTGGTTCTCTGCAAATACACCCTTTAAAGAGAAAAACAGTAACCTCTTTTCTGTTTCTTGAATTTGGGGCTCACACTTGGAGACTCCTGGCTCCGCTGAAGGTTTTCATTGTTAGTAGTCACTTGCCAAGCCTCGCTCGGACACACCAAATATTCCTTGCTACGTGGATGTGGGGCCTCTCATCTTCCTGCGATCCTGTCTCCCCACATCCTTGACCCCTCCCCAGTTCCTTTCCATTTCTCTTCCACTAGAGATGTTCATCATAAAGTCATTTATGAGTAAAAACTACAATTCTCACTTGCAGTGCCCAAAGGAAGGTGACAAGAGAACATGAAGTGCTCTCCTTCAACTCTATCATCCCAGAGAATGTTCTGCCAGGTAGCAAGGGAACCAAGAGGAAAGCATCTGCAACGACCTCCCTTCCTTCTGCAGTCTCCTACCAGCGCCCCAGCCATCGTTTGGTCCTTGGTGATCGCTGATAGGGAGTTTGGAAATCCTGTAGGAATCGGTAATGGTAGTCCAGGGAGGGCGAGTTGTCCTGCCAATTGGCAGCTGTTTAATCCACCAAACCAAAAAGATCCACCAGAGTCTTAACACACAGAAGTTCTGGATTCAGAACCTAGGCCAAATGGGGAAAATGTTCACATGAAAAAATCAAAGAAGTACAAATCAGAAAACAATGAGATGCATCCTCCCACCCTCCCCCAAGAAATTGCAGAAATTTTCAAAAAAAGAATCAACAGTGAGACAGGGACTCATATATTGCTGGGGTGGGGCGGGGAGAGTCATGTATACTGGCAAAATGTTTTCAGAAAGTAATTTTTCTTTTAAAACAATTTTCAATTTTATTCTGGCTTTATTGAATTATAATAGACAATTAGTTGCTTATATTTACATTGTATAATTCAATGAGTTTTTAAAATTATAGTTGGCATACAATAATATATTAGTTTCAGTTGTACAGCACAGTGATTAGAGATGTATATATCTCATGAAGTGATCACCGCACCAAATCTAGTGCCCCCTTCCCTCTTACATATTTATGATGACGATGTCAACTATTTTCGTTATGCTACACTTTGCATCTCCACGTCTATTTGTAACTATTCATTTGTACCTCTTAATTTCTTTGACCTTTTCACCATCCCTCACAAACTCCCCTCCCATGTAGAAGCCCTCAAAATATTCTCTGTATCTATGAGTTTATTTCCATTTTTGTTGTTGTGGTTGTTGTTGTTGTTTATTTTGTTCTTTAGATTCCACATGTTTGTGAAATCCTGTGATATTTGTTTTTCTCTACCTGACTTATATCATTCAGTGCAATACGCTCTAGGTCCATTAAGGCAATATCTTTTACCATCCCCTTCCTTTTAGTCTCAGTGTGTCTTTTAACCTAAAGTGAGTCTTTTTTATCTTTTTTTTCTTAAGGAAGTTCCTCCAACATTTCCTTTAATACTAGCTTGGTGCTAATAAATTCCTTTAGCTTATTTTTGTCTGGGGAGCTTTTTATTGGTCTTTTGACTCTAAATGATAGCGTTGTTGGAAAAACTATTTTTTGTTGTAGAACCTGGATTTTCATCATGTTGGATATTTTGTGCCAAGCCCTTCTGTCCTGCACAGTTTCTTCTGAGAAATCAGCTGCCAGTCTTATGGGTACTCCCTTACAGGTAACTAACAGCTTTTCTCTTGTGGCTTTTAAGATTCTCCTTATGTTTTTAATCTTTGCCATTTTAATTACGATGTGTCTTGGTGTGGGCCTCTTTGGGTTCATTCTTTTTGGAACTCTCTGAGCTTCCTGAGGTTTTATGTTTATTTCCTTCATCAGGTTAGAGATGTTTTCCATCATTATTTCTTTAAACAGCTCTTCAGTTTCTTGTTTTCCTTCAGGTACCCCTCTGACAGAGATATTTTTACATTTACTTGTGTCCTATAGGCTCCTTAAATTATTATCATAGTCTTGGCTTCTTTTTTCTTGCTGTTCTGATTGAGTGTCCTTGGCTTTCTCATCCTGTATATCAGTGGTTCAATCCTCTTCTTTATCCACTCTGTCGATTCCCTCTAATATACTCTTTATCTCAGATAATGTGTTCTTCATTTCTGATTGGTTCTCTTTTATACTTTTCATTTCCATTTTTATGTTTTTTATCTCTTTGTTAAAGTTCTCCCTGAATTCATCTATACTTCCCCTAAATTCATCGAGCATCTTTGTAACCCGTGTTTTGAACTCTGCATCTGTTAGATTTTTTGACTCCATTTTTTTCTAGATCTCTGTTCTGTTCTCTCATATGGTTTCTGCTTCTCTGTCTTCCCATTTTGGCTGCCTTTATGCATCTGTTTCTATGTATCTAGCAAAGCTCCTAAGTTTCCAGGCCTTATTAGTGTGGCTTTGTATAGTAAGTGTCCAGTGACACAGTCCTGGGAGGGGTTTGGCTGCAGACTGAGTTTAACCACAGCCTATGTCCCTCTGAGGCCACCTGTTAATATTCAGCAATCTACAGATGCTGTGCTTATAGTTGCCTCAAGAGGCCACACTGGAAACCGAGGCCAGCTGCCACCAATGTGAGTCTCAGAGTTCACTTAGCAAGGACCACAGGACTTGCCGAGGACACACTTAGATGTGGCTCAGGTGGGGGTGCAAGTTGTGGGAGGCAGAGTTTCAGGAAATCCTCTGGGCAGAGTGATCTCTGTTATCCAGTTTGATTTCATCTCAGCTATGGCAGTCCCTACATCTTCCCATTGAGAAGAGGGAGAGTTCAACAGAGGAAAAATGGATTCTGCCAGCACTTTCGCCCTGGAGAAAGCCTGCCTCCGGTTCTCACTCTCACAACTCAGTGTCCCCTTGTAAGTCCCTGGTGCCTGCTGTGTAGCCAACTCAGTGCTCAGAGCAAGCAGGTCCCTCACCGTGAAAGTCCACTTGCAGACATGGCCCCTTTAATAGACCTTTGAGAGCCAGCTGCAGCTGCCTCCGCCTCTGTCCCACTCAACTGCTCAGACTCGGCAGCCTCACTTCTTCCCCCTCTCCTACCTGCTACCATTGTGGGGTGATTTCTTATTTCTCTCCCAGTTGTAGTGCTTCTGTGCATCTAGATCCCAGGTGACTTTGCTTGCTGTTTTCTCCATGTTTCCATCACAACTTTGATTTGATTGCAGGAGGAATGAACAAAGTCTCTATCCTCTCCGCTATTTTTTCCCCACAAATCAGAGAGTAATTTTCCAATGGTATTAAGAACCTTAAAATGTTGTACCTTTTGATCTACTAATTTTACTTCCTAGACTCTAGCCTAATGAGAGAATTCTAAATATAATAAAAGCTTTCTGCACCCAAGTATCAGTTGCCACCTTATTAGTAAATGTCAAAATTGATAACAATCTAAATGCTCAATAATATTATAGTTCCATAAATTGCACTTGTGAAAAGTTTATTACAATATGACCAAATCATGGTTACTGAAATAAGAGAAAACAGCTAACCCCAATATTTATTAGACAGTTTGGCAATGGCTGTCAAGACAAAACTTATGTATATACCGAGAAAGGAAGAAAATATACTCACATTTTAATATTAGTTATCTTCAGATAAAAGAACAGAGAAGATTTTATTTTTTCCTCTCCACTTTTCTCTGTTTTACAAACTGTATATTATGCATTGTTACTTTTATAACTGGAAAACAATAAATCTACTTTTTAAGGAAAAATATAAGCAAGTTGTACTTTACATTAGTCAGTGCTACTGAATGTTCAGATCACAGATTTCTTTGAGCAGTAGAATTAACCTGAACTCATCTTGTGCAATTGTTTTCTATTTTACTGATAAGGAAACCGCATTTAAAGAGGGCACTGGCTTTGCCCTAATCCCGGCCCCATACCTCAGAGAATGGGTTAGGTGCAGTGGCATTGACTAGTCACTTCTTAATATCTGTGAGTTAAAGAAGACTGAGGTCAAGGAGGCTGGTTCTAGGAAGTGATGGACATTCCATATTCCTGTGGATAGGGGAGCTGGAATTTGTAACATACTCATCATCATCTCTCTTAGGAGGGCCTGCAAGCTGCTTTCTGTGTCATTCCCAGGCACAGGTCAGGCCAGTGGTCCCCAGTAACTGCCTGTGTGTTGGCTCTCTGTCCTCACTGCAGCCTTTTTTCCACTCCTTTTTCCACCTCAGGGCTCTTGCTCTAACTGGACTTTCTACTTAGAATGCTGTTGCCTCAGTCCACACAGCCCTGCACCCACTGAACTCATGCTCAGCCTTCGGATCTCAGCTCCAGCTCCCTTCTTCCAGGAAGTCCTCTCTGACACCCAAATCAGATTATGCTCTCTTTGTTCTTTTCTTCCATAGAAGGATAACCACTTTCATCAAATAACCGACTACCTATCGTGGGTTAACATCTATCTCCTCCTCCAGACCGCAGGGTTCAGGGGGTTACTCAACCAACATCTTGGCAAGAAACTGGACTTGAAGATACTGAGAGCTCAAAGCACATTAGATGAATAAATGAAAACATATCGCTTCTGCTAGCTGGACCAAAGGGCAAGGATTCCCTGTCTGCTCCCTAGGATTGCTAAAAACCATCCTCTCCCATGGAACCAGAGAAAGTAAGGGTACCATCACTCATTTGTTTCTGCTCTCATTCATGCGACAAATACTTACGGAGAGCATGCTATGTGCCAAGCACTATTCCAAGCATTTGAGATTCATATAGGCAGTGACCATAACACTGCAATCCTTGCCCTCATGAGATTACATTTCATACTAAGGGAGACAGACACTAAGCAAATAAATGGGCAACGAAAACCATGCTGTCAGCTGGTGGTAGAACCAGAAGGGACTGGTGGAGAAGTGGAGGTAGGGTGCGATTTTAAATAGAATGGTTGGGAAAGGCCTTCGTGAGGTGACAGTTGAACAAAGACCTACATGAGATGACAGAGCAAGCTAGCTACATGGCAATCTGGTAGGGCATGCCAGATACAACCCAGACAATTTTGAATTTGAGAAGAACATTAAATACATTTTTAGCATAAGGATGACCAAAATATTGCATGAGACACATATGAAAAATTATTCACTGATTATCTGAAATTCAAATATTTTTATATTATTTCATTGTTACAATAGGAATGCATTATGATTATAATTATAAAGATATAAAAATTTTAAGACAAATGAACAGGAAGCATCTTTTAAGGAAAGTTTAAACACAGATATAAAAGTACAAACAAAAACAGCCCCAACCAAACGCCCTCTGAGGTGACCTCTCCTCTGAGGTAACCGTTACTAACTTGCTGGATTCAGCCCTATTCCTCCTCCTTGTTGGCATGTATACACCTCTGTATTAGTTTCCTAGGCCTGCTATAAAAACATTGTACAGACTGGGTGATTTAAACAACAGAAAGTTATCCTTTTATAGTTCAAGGTACTACCAGGGCCATGATCTCTCTCTGAAGGCCACAAGGGACTAGCTTTCCTTGGTTTGTCCAGCTTCTGGTAGCCCCAGGCGTTTCTTGGCTGTGGCAACATAACTTCTACCTCTGACTCAGTCTGTATGTCCTGTTATTTCTGTGTGTCTGTGTCCAAGTTTCACTCTTCTTAAAAAGACACTGGTCATTGGTTTGGGGGCCACCCTAATCCAATAAATCCTTATTTTAGCTTGATTGCATCTGAAAAAAAAATCCAAATAAGTTCACATTTATAGGTACCAAGGATTAGGACTTCAACATAGCTTTTGGGGGACAAAATACAACCCATAACACTTAGCTTCAAGGACTTCAAACTATTCTGGGTTGTTGACTTATTTTAACTTAAAAAAGTTTTATGACATACATATACTAAAGTACACAACAACTAAGTGTACAGTTCGGTGACTTTTTACGTATGTATATATGTGTGAAACCATTACCTAAATCAAATCACAGAACATTTCCAGCACTTCAGAAGGCTATGTTGTGTTCTATCCTAGTCATTAACCACACCGTTTGGGTATCCCCAAGCCACCCTCACTTCTGACTCCAGTTGCAAGTTTGGGGGGCCCTAAGATAAACTTAAGTTTCCATAATTCACTAGAAGAACTCATAGAAATCACTGAATGTTGTTGTACTCATGGTTATGGTTTATTACAGCAAAAGGATACAGATTAAAATCAACCAGAGAAAAAAACTTATGGGCAGAGGCCAGAAGAATTCCATGCTTGGTGCTTCCAGTTGCCTTCTCCCAGTGGAGTCGTGGATACTGGTAAATTCTCCCAGCAACAATGTGTGACAATATGCACTGAGTTATGCCAATTAGAGAAGCTCACCTGAGTTTTGGTGTCCAGATAATCTCTATAGAGGACTGGTCATATAGCTATGTTTAACCACTAGCATGGCTGCCCTTAGTTATCAGTCCCTCTGAAGGTCAGTCTCATATTGTGTAGTCCAAAGCCTCAAGTATAAATCATATAATTAGATCATCCAGTGTAGTTTACCCAAGGTCACCAGGAAAACAAAGATGGTCTTAGTAGGCAGGACAGTCCAAGGCTTTAGAGATCACCTCTCAGGAACTAAGGGCTAGGCCAAGTCCAGATCTCTCTTTGGGTTAGGTCAGTTCTTTGCTATAAATTACCTTCCCAAAAGAAACAATTATTCTGACCTCTCTCTCCATAGATTAGTTTTGCCTGTTTTGAACTTCTAAATGGAATCATGCAATAATCTTTCCGTCTGGCTTCTTTTGCTCAACATGATGTCTGTGAGACTTGTCCTTTTTAATTCTGTATATTATTCTATTACCTAAATATACCATGAATTTCTAATCTTGATAAACATTCTAGAGTTGATAAACATTTGAATCATTTTCAGTTTAAAGCTATTTTGAATAAAAGTGCTATGAACACTCATACATTCTCTTATTTCTGTTAGTTAAATGCTCAGGAGAGAATTGCTGGGTCATAAATAAACTTATGTTCAACTTTAATGGATATTGCCAGTTTTCTTAAGTGGGTGGATTTTCTCCTACCTCCCTGGTTTGCCCTTCTCAGTCTCCTTTGCTGTTGGTTCCTCATCTTCATTACCTTTAAATTTTGTGTGTCCAGGTCTCAGTACTTGAAACATTTTTCTTTTTTGTCTGTACTCGCTGTCTTGCTGATCTTATCCAGTTTATGGCTTAAATACGGCTAAGGATTTGTGCTCTCCCCAAATTCACATGTTGAACCCCCATTGTGACTATATTTGGAAATTGGGCTTTTAGGAAGTAATTAAAGTTAATTGAGGTCACAAAGGTTATGTCCTAATCTGATATGATTGATGGTCTTTCTTTCTCTCCATGTGCAAGCACCAAAAGAAAGGCCATGTGAGCACACAGTCAGAAGGTGGCCATCTGCAAGCCAGGAAGAGAGCTCTCACCAGGACCTTATCATGCTGGCACCTAAATCTTGGACTTCTAGCCTCTAGAACTGTGAGAAAGTAAAAGTCTGCTGTTTAAGCCACCCAATCTATAGTATCTTGTTATGGCAGCCTGAGCTGACTAAGACAAATGCTTTCTGTACTTAATCTTCTAAATTTATATTTCAAGTTCAGATTTCTCACTTAAATTAAGACCCATAAATTTAACTGCCTACTTGACATCATCACTTGGAAAACTAACAGACATCTTAAACTCAATGTGTAAAATTAATCACATGATCTCTCACATGATCTAATCACATGATTGTTCATCTTTACCTTCTCAGCTAATGCTTAACACTCTTCTTCCAGCTGTTCTGGCAAAATACAGAGAATTATCTTTGACTCCTCTCTCCCACAATCCATACCCAATTTCTCAGCAAATCCTATTGACCCTACCTTCAAAATATATTTAAAAAATGGACTAGTTCTCACTCTGACCACTGCCACAACAGATATCTCTCATCTGGATCCTGGCCACTACCTCCAGTGCTGCCCCTAGAACTATTACAGTCTATTCTCAAAACAGAAAACAGAGTGAGCCTGTTAAAATGTAAGTCAGGTCACAATAGGATCAAAATCCTCCAATGGCTTCCCATTTCACCAGAGTAAAAGGCAAAAACTTTACTCTGGTTTATAAAGCTCCAGGTGGTCTGACCCCATTGACTCCATCTGCTCTTTTTTCTTATTCACTCCACTCTAGCCATATGGTCTCTGTGGTTATGTCTCCTTCTTCAGTCCTATTTTGTATTTTTTCACATATACTCTTTTTTTCCTAATTGTTCTTAAAAGAAGTTAATCTATATTTTGGCCTTATTCGGCTTTATTGATTAATGCTTTTTCCCTCCTCCGACTCCTCTTCTTCCTCCTTCTCTGGTTTGTTTTCCATTCTATTAGTCTCAACTTAATATTTAGTAATTCTTTCTTCCTTATTTCTTTCAGTTTATAGTGTTACTTTTTCTTCTAGTTTCTTAATATGATAATCAAATTATTTTATATGTGATTTTTCTTCTTTGTTGTCTTCTTTAACAATGAAATAACTAACTCGTTATTTTGCTCTGCTCTTCTTTTAATGCTTTTTACAGGTTTCGGTATGAAATATTCTCTCTTTTTATTCCTTTTGAGAAAATTTATAATTTCAGAGTTGGTAATTTGTAGAGAAGGAAAGAAACTCTTCCTCTACCCCTTAGGTTCAGTGACTGAGCCAGCAAATCAAACTGATTAAAGACAGATTAAGGGCATATTTAATTATGTACCTATGCACAGGGGTTTATAAACAAAAGTGACTCAAGGAAGTAGTTAGAATTTAGGGTATATATCCCATCTTAACAAAGGGTGATAAAGTGTGGAGAAAAAGGGTTTGGAGATTGTGGGAGTATGTTATAAGAAGGAGGCTAGGAAATGTACAGTAAATAAGGGCTGTTTAACAAGATTTGTTATGCAAATAAGAGTCAGCTCAGGTGATAAGATTTGCCACCTGTCTCAGGAGTAGTGCTCTTACTTCTCCAGGAGGAAACACCTTTAGAAATGGAAATTATGTTATTTATTTAAATTTATTTACATTTCTTTATTTGTATTATATTATTCTCATTATACTATTTACATTATAATTTATTTAAATTATTTTTATTTATTTATAAAGGGAAATTTATATTCTGCTTTTGGACAGAAAGATGGAAAACAGAGCTATTTGCCTTCAGCTCAAAACAGTCCTTATGACAAAGTAGCATGTTTTGAGGGTGATTACTCTAACCCCTTTAGATTGTTGTAATTAACTGAGGAATGTATTTCTTAATTTCTCAGTAGTTAAAATTCTGTTTATTTTTTATTATTTTTACCATGTTGAATTATGATCAGAAAAATAAGGCTACCACTTTTTAAATTTGTTCATTATTATTTCATTTTTTTGTTGAAGACAAGATCACTTTTTGAAAATTAGTCATGGACATAAAAATTTTCTACATGAGGGTAATTTCTCTATGTCTATTAAATTTTATATAAATTAAATTATTTACTTTTTGTACATGATCAATTTTTGTCTATTAGGTGTGGGATTTTTTTCAGTTACAGTTGACATTCAATATTATTTAATATTAGTTGTAGGTGTATAGCATAATGGTTAGATGTTTATATAATTTACAAAGCGAGTCCCCAAAATAGTCTAGGATCTACCTGGCACTATATATAGTTATTACAATATTATTAACTATAGTTCCATGCTATACTTTACATCTCTGTGACTATTTTGTAACTACCAATTTGTACTTCTTAATCTCTTAATCTTTTTCACCCAGCCCCACTCCCATTTGGCAACTATCAGTTTGTTTTCTGTATCTATAGGTCTATTTGTGTTTGGTTCTTTAGAGTCCACATGTGAGATCAAATGGTATTTGACCTGTCTGGCTTATTTCACATAGCATAATACCCTCCAGGTCTATGCATGTTGGTAAGATTTCACTCTTTTTATGGCCAAGTAATATTCCATTGTATATATGTACCACTTCTTCTTTATCCAATCATCTATTGATGGGAATTTAGGTTGCTTCCATATCTTGGCTATTGTAAATAATTGTGCAATGGACACAGGGGTGCATATATCTTTTTGAACTAGTCTTTTGGATTTCTTCAAATAAATACCCAGAAGTGGAATTGCTAGGTCATAAGATAGTTCTGTTTTTATTTTCTGAGGAACCGCCAAACTATTTTCTATAGTGGACATAACAATCTGCAATCCCCCCAACAGGGCACAAGGGTTTTTTTCCCCACATCCTTGCCAACACCTGTTTGTTGATTTATTGGTGATAGTCATTCTGACAGGTGTTAGGTAATATCTCATTGTGGTTTAATGTTCATTTCCCTAATGATTAGTGATACTGAGCATCTTTTCATATGTCTAATGGCCATCTGTATGTCCTCTTCAGGAGCAATGTCTATTCTGACACTCTGCTCACTTTATATTTGATTTTTTTTTCATGTTAAGTTATATGAGTTCTTCATATTTTTTGATATTAACCCCTTATTGGAGGAATCATTGGTGAATATCTTCTCCTGTTCAGTAGGTTGTCCTTTTTGTTTTGTTGATAGTTTCCTTTGCTGTACAAAACCTTTTTAGTTTGATATAGTCCTGTTTGTTTCTTTTTTCTTTTGTTTCTCTTGCCCAAGGAGACAAATTAAAAATGTGTGTGTGTGTGTGTGTGTGTGTGTGTGTGTGTGTGTGTGTTTATTACTAAGGGTAATGTCAAAGTTCACTGCCTGTGTTTTCTTCTAAGAATTTTATGATTTCATGTCTTACATTTAAGTCCTTAATCAATTTTGAGTGGTTTTTTTTTGTATGTAGTGCAAAAAGTGTTCTAGTTTCATCTTTTCATGTGTCCATCCAATTTTCCCAACAACACTTACTGAATAGACAGACTGTCTTTATTCCACTATATATTCTTGTCTCCTTTGACATGGATTAATTAATTGACTTATATAGGTGTGGATTTATTTCTGGGCTCTCTATTCTGTTCTGCTGATTTATGTGTCTGCTTTATGCCAATATCATGCTGCTTTGATTACTGTAGCCTTACAGTGTAGTTTCATATTAAGTAGTATGATACCTCTGACTTTGTTCTTTCTCAAGATTGCTTTGGCTATAAACAGCCTTTTGTGATGCAATATAAATTTTAGGATTATTTGTCCTAGTTCTGTGAAAAATGCCATCGGTATCATGTAGAGATTGCATTGAATCTATAGATTGATTTGGGTAGTATGGGCATTTTAAAAGTGTTAATTCTTTCTATCCATAAATATTGTATAGGCTTCCATTTTTTGCATCTTCTTCAATTTCTTTCTTCAGTGTCTTATCATTTTCTGAGTACAGGTCTTCTAGCTCCTCAACTAAATTTATTCCTAAGTATTTTTAATGTAATCATAAGTGGGGGTATCTTCCTAATTTCTCTTTCTGATAGTTTATTATTTGTGTATAAATATGCAACTGATTTCTGAGCATTAATTTTATATCCTGCTATTTCATGGAATTCATTTAGCAGTTCTAATTTTTTTTATAAACTCTTTGTAGATCTCTCTATGTGGTATTATGTCATCAGCAAATAATGACAGTTTTACTTGTTTCTTTCCAATTCAGATGTCTTTTATTTCTTTACTTTGTCTGATTTCTGTAGCTAAAATTTCCAATACTGTGTTGAATAAAAGTGGTGAAAGTGGACAACTTTGTCTTGTTCCTGATCTTCAGAAAAACACTTTTAACTTTTCACTACTATTTCATTTACTGTGGGTTTTTCATATATGGCCTTTATTATGTTGAGGTATGTTCCTTTTATTCTCACTCTGCTAAGAGTATTTATCATAAATAGATGCTGGATTTTATCAAATGCTTTTTCTGCATCTATTGATATGATCATATAATTTTGATCCTTCATTTTATTTATGTGTTGTATCATATTAATTGATTCATAGATATTGAACCAAACTGGCATCCCAGAAACAAATCTCACTTGATCATGGGGTAAGATCTTTTTAACACATTGCCAAATTCAGTTTGCTAATATTTTATTGAGAATTTTTTTATCTATGTTCATCAGGGATATCAGCCTATAATTTTCTTTTTCTCTCTTTCTTTCTTATTTTCTTTTCTTTTTTTTTTCTTTCTTTTTTTTTTGTAATGTTTTTGTCTGGTTTTGGAGTCAGAATAATAGTGGCCTCATAAAATAAGCATTGGAGATTTCCCTCCTTTTGAATTTTTTTTGGAATAGTTTGATAAGCACAAGTGTTAATTCTTCTTTGAATGTTTGGTAAAATTCACCTGTAAAGCTATCCAGTCCAGGACCTTTGTTTGCTGGGAGTTTTTTGATTACTGACTCAATTTCATTAGTAGTAATCTGTCTGTTCAGATTTTTATTCTCCTTGATGCAATCTAGGAAGATTGTATGATGCTAGGAATTTGCCCATTTCTTCCAGATTGTACATTTTGTTGGCACGTAATTATTTATAGTTTTTTTCTTATAATCCTTTGTATTTCTGTGGTGCCAATTAATAATTCTCTTTCATTTCTGATTTTATTTATTTGGATCCTCTCTCTTCTTTTCTTGAGAGTCAGCTTAAAGATTTATCAATTTCGTTTATCTTTTTAAAGAACTAGTCTTATTTCATTGATATTTTGTTTTGTCTCAGACTCTATTTCATTAATTTCCCTCTGATATTTATTATTTTTTTCTTCTACTAAATTTGGGCTTTGTTTCTCTGTGCTTTTTTCCTAGTTCCTTTAGATGTAAGATTAAATTATTAATTTGAAATTTTTCTAGCTTCTTGAGTTAAGCTATTAGGTCTCTGTGTGTGTTTTTTAAATTTTAATTAGTTTCAAGTATACAATACATTGGTTGGACATCTATATCCATAGTAAAATGAATCTTCTAATTGCTCTCTCTCTCCCCTGACCCTCCACCTCGCCAATGTATTAATGCTAATTGGCATACCTTATGCCATGCTTCCCATCCCCATGACCATCCATCAGCTACTAATTTGTACTTCTTTAACCCTTCACCCCATTCTCCAAGTACCCCAAACGCTCCTCCCCTCTGTTCGTCACCAAATTGTCCCCTATATTTGTGAGTCTGTTTTTGATTCATTTTTCTTTTTATTCCTTAGATTCCACATATAAGTGAAATCATATAGTGTTTATCTTTCTCTAATTTAAATACCTTCTAGGTTCATCAAAGCAATATCATTTTTCATTCCCTTTCTTTTCATAAGTAGGGGTCTTGTTTTCTTATCCTTTCAGCCACTCTATCTTTTGGTTGGAGCACTTAATTCTTTTTTATTTAAGGTACTTATTGATAGGAATGTAGTTATTATCACTCTTTATTTCTGTTTTTGATACATGTTTTTTCTTCTTAAAGAAGTCCCTCCATCTGGTTTGGTGGTGATAAATTCCTTTAGCTTATTTTTGTCTGGGAAGCTCTTTATCTGTCCTTCAACTCTAAATGACAGCTTTGCTGGATAAATTATTCTCAGGTGTATATCCTGGATCTTCATCCTGTCGAATATTTTTTTCCAAGCCCTTCTGTCCTGTATAGTTTCTTTTGAGAAATCAGCTGCCAGTCATATGGGTGTTCCCCTATAGCTAACTATCTGTTTTTCTCTTGCTGCTTTTAACCTTCTTTTTTTATATTTAACCTTTAGCATTTTAATTATGATGAGTCTTAGTGTGGGCCACTTTGGGTCCTTGATCTTTGGAATTCTCTGAGCTTCCTGGGGTTTTATGTCTATTGCCTTCACCACATTAGGAAAGTTTTCCATCATTATTTCTTCAAACAGCTGTTCAACATTTTGATTTTCTTCATTTACACTGATCAGATGTTTATTTTAGAGCCTTAATAGTGTCCCATATCCTCAATTATTTTTATAGTCTGGCATCTTTTTTCTTGCCATTCTGTTTGAGTGTTCTGATTGGCTTTCCTGTCTTCTAGATAGGGCATGTGATCCTCTTCTTTATTCACTTTGTTTATTCCTTTGTTTATTCCATTTAATCTACTTCTCATCTCAGATAACATGTTCTCCATTTCAGACTGGTTCCCTTTTATAATTTCCATTTTTATCTCTTTGTTAGAGTTCTCTGCAGCTCCCAAAGTTCATTGATTATTTTTATAACCAGTGTTTTGAACTCTGTATCTATTAGATCCATTATATCCAATCTCTGTTCTTTTCTGTCATGTGGTTTCTGCTTCTTTGTCTTCCCATTTTGGCTGCTTTTCTGTGTCTGTTTCTATGTACTAAGCAAAGCTCCTAAGTCTCCTAGTCTTATTAGTATGGATTTATGTTCAGTGGCACAGTCCTGAGAGGGGTTCAGCTATAGGTCAAATTTAACCCAAGCCTCTAACCCTCTGGGGCCACCTGTTAAAATTCAGCAGGGAATCCACAGATGCTGCATTTATAGTTGCTTCAAAAGGCCACACCAGAAACTGAGGCCAGCTGACTCCACTAGTGTGAGATCAGCAAGGAGCACCTGACTCGCTGAGGATACACCTGGATGTGGCTTGGGTGGGGCCCGAGTTGGGGCAGGTGGGGTCAGAGAATCCTCTGGGTGGAGCAACCTTTGTTATCCAGTTTGATGACATAATGGCTATGGCGGCACTGTGTCTGGCACACTGGGAGAGGAGAGGGCTCAGCACCTCACTCCAATAATGTCTCCCTATAACTCTCTGGTGCCCCCTGAGTGCAGCCAAATTGGCACTGGTGCTCAGAGCGAGTAGGTCCATCACTGTGAAAATCCACTTGCAAGCGCTGCCCCTTAAGTGGCATCTGCCTCCGACTCACTCAGCTGCTCAGACTGGGCAGTCTCCCATCATACCTTCAGCCATTGCAGGGTGATTTCTTGGATTTATCCCTAGTTGTATAGCTTGTTCAACTAGACCCCAGGTGATTTTTCCTTGCTGCTCCTTGTTTCCATCACAACTTTGATTTGGTTACCAGAGGGATAACAGAGCCTCTTCATCTATGTCATTTTTTTCTCTATTAGGTGTATTTTAAATAGATTTTTCTTTATGATTTCAGCTCCTAGTTGTTTAGTGCCTTTGGATATGGATCCCCTGAGCTGGTGCTAGCACCAATAAACACTATTTCCTGCTTATTGCCTCGGTGTCCCATCTCTGTCTGAGTATCCTGCGACATGATTTAGACACCTGTATGCAGACTTGTGGGCTTACTCAGTCCTTTCCAGAATGCTAATTTTGAGGGTTCACACAGCATAACCATCTTTCTAATCCTAAACCCGCCAGCTTTTCTTTCTAAGGGAACCACTCAGGGAGTTCCTTCACTGGTGGTTATTCCCTTGCTTGGCAAGATAATACCTCAGCTGTTATCCCTCTACCTCTGTCTTTATTTTCTTTAATTGTCTGGAAGTCTTACCAAAATTGCCCTAACAAAACTCACTTCTGGGGCTAGTGCTGCTGGACTTCTGAATCAAAAAGTGCACTTTTGGGGCCCTTCTGTGTTCAGGTTTACTTTTGTGGATCCCACCCTGTGCTGATTGAGCTTTGGTCACTCTACCTGGGCCATCCCTGGATCATTTTTTTTTTTTTAACGAGGGTGTTCCAGTTACCATATTTTGTGACTTTTAAATAATTTCCAACAGGATACTGTGAGACTATTTTAACTCTCAAGTGTTGTCCACTGAGCTTTCATTCTTGGTTTGTTGTCTTTAATTTTTCAGAGGAGTAACTATTAGTGCCTTTTCTTTAGGTTGCTTAAGTCTCTCTTACTTCTGGAGAAGAAACCCCATCTGCCTTTCATGCTTGGAACTCTTAATAACCCTCCCCACTAGGGAAGTCCTTTTTGGGTGGGTCATGCAAGCTGTCAAATATGTACTCCAGGATGATCAAGTCCAGGAGCTCTTATGCTAATTGGTTTATAGAAACATAAAATTTTGTTAGTTTAAAAACATTCAAGAATTTATAATATAAAATATTAATGTCCAATGTTTCAAATGTTTTGGGTCCTCTTAGAAAACAGTTCCTGTCGAACATGCAGCTCAAAAGGGAAACAAAGGTTTGGGTAAAAATCTTGGTTTTACGTTACAAACAAGAGGTTATTTATTATGTTAAACAACTCAGTGCTTTCAATGAATAGTTGAAAAGTGTTAATAGTTGTAATCAAATGTAAAAAGAGGAAAATTTCAATCTATTTTTAATCAAGGTACATCTTTGAAAAGTAGACTACTTTTATATGTTCCACTGATTTTATCAGTTTAAAATAATGTTAGCATAATATTCTAGTTTACACAGGGTCTCCTTAATTTTTTTATAGAAAGCTTAGTCGATATTAACTCTATAGGTCTTCTATACTGGTTTTGTACATGTAAACTTTATGTTCATAAATGTTTAAGAATGAAAATATAAACATTTGTGTTCAACCAAGTTGAATGTATATTCAAAATTTTCATAATAGATTGATTCTTGGGATTTAGATATGCTGCAAATTGTGTGAATCTACAGAAGTAAACTAATCAAGTATGTAATTTATAAAAATATATTTTTGCTGATAATTTAAACAACAGTGTGATTTCAGGTTCTTTAACTATGCTTACATTTCATTTCTAAGCTTGCTTAATGACTTTGATAGTTTAAAATAAATGAGGGGTCAGGTCAAGTTGGCATAAAAAGTAGATGCTAAACACGCCTCCACTGGCAATCACACCAAAATTTTAACAAAACTACAGAGCAACCATCACTGGGAGTCACCCGAGGTCTGGCTGAACAGAAGTTCTACAACTAAGGACAGACATAAGAGGCCATCTTGAAACGGTAAGAGGGGCAGAGACGTGAAACGGCCTGGTCCCACTACCGTACGTGGCAATTGAGAATCGAGAAGGTTATCTTGGCTACAGAGCCCCCTCCCACACCTGAGGAGTGAGGGGTCCCAGCCCCCCACTGGGCTCCCCAGCCCAGAGTTCCAGTGCCAGGAAGAGAAGTCTCCACAACCTCTTGCTCTGAAAACCAGCAGAGGTTGTGGCTGACTGAGATGAAGGGTGGCAGGAATTGCAGGCGTTCCTCTTAAAGGGCATGCACCGGGACTTAACTCACTGATGGATTCACTTGCTCTGAGCTTCAGCGCAAGTGCAGCTACTTGAGGAGTGCCAGGGACATACGGGAGACACTGGGTTGTCGGGCTTTGGGGTAAAAGCTGAAGGGCAGGATTTCTCCCAGACAGAAGTGTCAACAGTATTAATTATTCCTTTGTTGAGGCCTCCTCCTTTCCAGCATGCAGATGCAGTTGGCCACTATATCTTAGTCACCATCAACCTGGATAACACAGGTTGCTCTGCCCAGGTGATTCCCTGAGACTCTGCCTCTCCCGACTTGTGGGCCCAAAAAAAGCCACTTCCAGTGCCCCTACCCATAAAAATGGCCTGTCTTGGCTCTTGCTGCAGACTTTCCTAAAATCTCTCAAGGGCTCACAAAACCTAAAAAGGCATCCTCTGGCCTCGGCATGCCCTGTACCCCTTGCTGGCCAGCCTTGCACTACTGACAGCTGACTTCGGTTCCTTGCTTGTTCTCTCAAGGAATCTATAAGCCCAGCACAGTCAGCAGTCATCTTCAGATTGCTTGGTGACTCTTACCAGGTGGCCCCAAAGGTGCACTGGCTGTAGCTAAAGTTGTTCTACAGCTGGACCCCACTAAGGAGGCTCTTGGAAGGCTCTTGGGCTGGCATATCCAGTGGCCTGCTTCAGCTAGTGCCAGAGCCAGAGCACCCCCTGGGCTGTATCTGAGGAGGACACACCTGAAGGGCAGACTGGGCAGGCACCAGGGCCCTGCTAAGGTGAATCCAGATCCTTAGGGTCAGGCCCTCACTGGCCAGTCCTCATAACCATCAGCCCAAGTGTCAATTCTTCCCATCAGTGTGCAAACAATAGCCAAAGCTTAAACTGTAACAGGAGGCACACATAACACATACAAGGGACACACCCTGATCACCTCACTCAGGGAAGGCTGTGCTACTGGGCCCCATAAGATATCTACTACAAAAGGCCACTCTACTAAGACTGGGAGACTTAGGAGCCCTATCTAATACAACCAAAGGGATCAAAATGACTCAAATAGATACAAAGAAATTATGTGAAATGAAGATAATGGTGTAGGCCTCAAATCTGTTAAATTGCCTATGCTCTATGTGGTGGTCATCTTGACATTCTGAGATAAGAGAAGACTAAGAATAAAAACTGTAAAAGAAAAATTTTCATATATAGCATTTGCCCGGGAGATATAAAAACTGAATACTGTTTTTCATCATAAATGGTACTAATCAGTTAAAGCTGATAAAGGGCCATGAACGTTGACCTCAATACACCAAACTTGCGTGGGACCTCACTGACCAACAGATGATCAGACTTGCTTTAACCACCTGCATGCAAGTCTGTGGACTCATTCGGTTATCTCCACATTGCTGGTATCCAATATTTAACATAACCACCTTTTAAGTCCTTTAAAAAAACAATTTTTTGATATATAAAAGTTTAATGGTAAAATAACTTTTATTATTAAAGATATGTGTGCTCTGTTAGTGTTTTCATAAAGGCAGGCAGTGTCTAAGGTGGTCAGAGTTAAGATTTCAGGTCAGATGGAGTCAGCTCTGCCATTGTCTAATAAGTGAGTTAGATATTTGCCTGTGTTTTAGAAGATTGAAGTTGAATTTTCATGATTCTAGGTGTACACACTCACACAAAAAACTGACACCCCCCTCTACCCCTGCCCTGGCAGGGAAATACTCAGTGAGTTTCTTCACTGGTTTCCTTGCCTGGCAAGTTAATAGACTCAGCTTTCTATTTCTTCCACCTTTGGTGGTCTTTATTTTATTTGTTGAAAAATACTTTGATGCTGTGTTAGTCTGCAGGACCTTTGCTCTGTGGAAGAAGGGAGTTGTGACAATAACAGCTGAAGTTGAATTTCCCCTTTGCCAAAGGTATAGGGGCTCAGAATTTTTTTAAAAAAGTTTCTCACATCCTATACACCTAATTTATTGAGTTTGTGGATTGAGAGTTTGACGTTCAAACTCACTGTACAATATTGAAGCCTATAAAATGAAAACATACCTTTCCTTTCATCCTCAAGCCCCAGCAAACTTCCCAGCAGAAAATATAAATTTCTCATGCATAGCCTTATGTATGACCTTAGTTTTTTCATAGATGGGATCATAGTAGTCAAATTAATATAAACTTTGCTTTTAAATTTAATAGTATAGCTAGATCTTTCAATAGAAGCACTTTGATCTTTATAGCTATAAAGTATTCCAGTGGAATACACACACACACACACACACACACACACACACCCATACAAATATATACATATATATATAATTTAATTAATTCATCCCCAAATTTGTGAACATTCAAGTTGTTTTATTAAAAATGAGAAACAAGACTACTCTTTAAAAACTGAGAGAAGCAAAAGTTTAATAGAAAAATGGGTAAATACACAGAACACAGAAAAAGAAAGGCCATGGCCTCTTATATACAAAAAGATCTTTAACCTCACTCATCAGAGAAATGTAAATTAAAACTATAATGATACCAATACCACGTCTCACCTAGCAGATTGACACAAGTATGAATGCTTGACAGCACACTTTGTTAATGAGGCTGTGAAGAAACAGACTCTCTTGTGCATTGTTATTGGGAGTATAAGATGGTGCAACCATTTGGAGTGACTTTGGCTAACAAAATTGGTTATGCATTTACCCTTTGAGCTGGCAATATCGCTTCTAGTAATTTACTCTGAAAACTTACCCACACAAATATATAACAACCTGTAAGCAAGGTTATTCATTATGGCATGGTTTGTTACATCAAAATATCAGTTCAAAGGCCCATTAATAGGGGCCTATTTAATATAGTATGTCCACCCAGTTGCAATAGTTCATTGGTTCTGTTGATTTTTCAGCATTGACCATATTGTTTTTCACAGAATGACAACTTGTCTCTTCTGATACTTACTTCTTCTCATTTTCTAATAGCATTGTATATAGCATGTAAATATAATTTTAAAAGATAGCTGTGGTAGTAGACAGCTCTTCATTTTTCCATAATCTTAAACGAAATGTCTCTCAAGTTTCTCCATTGAGCAATTATTTTTCTCATTCACTGTTGGATTCAGGTAGCTAAGATTTTATATAGGATAGTCAAATACATGTTCACATATGATATCAGCCTAATTAAAGTTTTAGATAATGTCTGCACCCAGTTTTTGGATTCATAGTCACACTAGCCTCATAAAATGAATTTAGTAGCTTTTGATCATTTTCTATTTTCTGAAACAAACAGTATATAATTAGAATATCTATTCTTTGGAACTTTGGTGTAATTCATATATAAAACTGTTTTTTTAGAAGTGTTTAACTGCAGTTTCAATTTCTTTACTGCTATGGATCTATTCATTTTCTCTTCTTTCATCAACATTAGAATTTTATATTTTTCCAGAAAGTTTCTATTTTTGCATTGATTTTCAAACATTAATTTATACTTATTATAAAATTATTTTACAATTTCAATCTCATTTTTGTCTTTAGTTGTTTCCCCCTTTCCATTTTGTCTGTTTGCTTCCTTCTTTTTAAAAATCTTGTCAGAGTTCCATCTTATTATTTTTGAAAAACCAATTTTGGTTTTATTAATTTTCTGTCATTTTGTTTTTAATTTTATTATCTTATTCTTAAGTGATTGATAGAGGGTTGACAAGGGATTTATCTTTCTGTTTTATTTGACTCTTAAAACTACTTACATATCATTTTATTAAAATATAATAAAGTATAAAAAAAACTGACAGGGGAAACATAATAGTAACTCAGCTTCAACAGAACACTAAAAAAGTTTGTCAATGAAATAAGAATTAGTGATATTTTACCTGCTAATATACATAGTTATTCTTTACTTCTTAATGTATTATAGTAATGCTCTGCTTAATTATAGGGAGATAGATGTTCTGAGAAATGCATTGCTAGGCGATTTTGTGGGAACATCATAGAGCACACTTATACAAACTTAGATGGTACAGCCTACTACACACTATGCTATGCTACACTCTATGCTATAACCTTTTCCTGATAGGCTACAAGCTAATACAGCATGTTACTACACTGAATACGGTAGGCAATTTCAATACAATGGTATGTATTTGCGTATCTAAACATATCTAAACAGAAAAGGTGGATCGAGGGTAGAGGGGCTCATTTCAGTACCCTCCTCCCCAGGCCACTTCCTTCACTCCCCCATCAACTCTGGGCCCCAGCCTTATCTGGGTGGCTGCATGACGGGTGCACAGCATACTGAGCCTCCCCGTCTATTTAAAGCCACCCAGAGCTAGCAGTAAATTGAACATCATAGCTGGGTATAGCTTTTTCTTTCAACATCAAATACAAACTTTTTGCTTATAATCTCATGGAACCACCAGTAGGGTGTATGTGGTGTATCCTTGACTGAAACACTATTATGCTGCATGACTGTATTTATATGAGTATAGCGACAGAGTTTTGAAACAATTAGAAAAATGGATTAACAAGTGTTTAGATTATGGGAAAAGGAAAATAGCAAATGATATGAATATATGATTAATGGTAAAAAACTGGAGAATTAAAGATAGGGTTCTAGAAGAAGTGTTTTATAGTTGTTTAAGCTCATTTTTGTTTCCTTTAAAAAGTTTTTTATGAAAAATTACAAGTATACAGAAAAGAATATAGTATGAACACTCTTAAAACTATAACTTTGATTTAAAAGTTAACATTTGGGCGTGTTTGTTTCATCTTTTTTTTTATTGAAGTATTTTAAAGTGAATTACACGTATAATTGTTCCCTTTAGTCTAGCAAGCACTTTCAAAAAAGGTATTTTTCTACATAACCATAATACCACTGTTCTACTTAACAAATTTAACAGGAATTCTTTAATATACTGCTAAGGCTGTATTCTACTACTGTAATACCTCCCAAATGTCTTGTAGAATTTTTTTAAAAAAATCAAGATTCAATCAAGAAAATTTATTTTATTTAATTGTTAGGGCTCTTAAGACTCTATCACTCTAAAATAGTCATTCTACCTGTCATTTTTTGCCATGGCAATGACTTGTTGAAGAGACCAGGACAGATGTCTTATGCAATATCTCAACTTCTAGATTCATTTGTTTTCTCTTGATGTAATTTATTCTGCTATTTATTTGCCCCTATATTTCCTGTAAATTGGAGGTTAGACCTATGTCTGGATTTGAAATATTTTGACAAGAACTGTTTCATAGGTATGCTGTTCACTTCATATTGGATCACACCAGGAGGTTGTAAATCAAATTTAATTTTAGACTGTAAAAAGAATAAAGGCATTTGAGAAAGAGGACCTGCAGCCAGGGAGACACAGATTCAGGTAGCAACCTAAAGTGTATTCCACTGAGAGAAAGGGGAGGCCGCCTTTTATAGAGAAAGTTCCCGTCAGGGTTCTCTTTTATGTAAATGAGGTATCCACTTTATGCAGTTCTGATTGAATGAGGCAAGTCTCAGTCTGTTGGTAGAAAGATGAAACTAGGGTTTCCCTGCAGGGTTTGACTCAGATGGTGTAAACAAGTGGGGCATACTGCAGGAAGCCAAGAGTTCAGTCTGAGGTCCTTTCTGGTATTCAGAGTACTATAAGCCCCCGTTGGCAAATGGCTGCTATGCTCTTATTATTCATAAGATTTGGGGTCTCAGTTGACCACGGGAAGTCCATCTCAACCAATAACTTTCTTCTTGGGGTTCACATCAAATGCATCTTTCTTCTTGGGGTCCACAAGTTACACAGTGTGTAGTTGCTGCCCCTATTAGCAATGCTGAGTGATCTATGTGTTTGGTGGTGACAGTATCCATTAAGCAATTATGTTTATGATAGGATAGGTTTAGCACCATGCAAATACAATCATATGTCACATAATAATGTTTCAGTTAACGAGGGATTGCATATACCAGTGTTTCATAAGATTATAATGAAGCTGTAAAATTCCTATCGCTAGTAATGTCCTAGCTGTCTTAAAGTCTTAGTGAAAAGTATTACACAAGTACTTACCACTGTGTTATAATTACCTACAGTATTTGGTACGGAAACATGCTGTACAGATTTGTAACCTAGGATGCACATGTGAGTCCCTCAGGGTGTAATCAGAATGTTACCCAGGGGTCCAGATGTGTATCCAGGCAATGACACAGGAATAGGAAGCTAAAAAAAAGTTCGTTTCCAGCCTAGGTAGAACAAGAATGGAGTTTTTCCTTATGCCTCAAACTTCATAATGTTAATAATTTTAGCAGCTTTTTTGAAGTGACTCCATTTTATGTATTCCCTATCTTCACTCTTTCTTCAACTGTATAAAGTTCTTCATCAGACTTTCAACTAATGTTTTTAGCATCTGTTGATAATTGTCTGAATTAACTATTTTATAAAGGTTGACAAAACTTAAACTCCTCAGTTCTATCTTGTCTTATATTAGTTGGCATTTTTCTCTAGGAAAAAAGAGCTTTCTCTCATCACTTAGGCTTGTTTGATTACTCTGAAATACATTTCTTACTGGAAAGGTGAGATAAATTCTTAATTCTTCCTCTTAATTAACAATTTTCTAATAATGTGTTAGTGGAATTTGTATCTATGTTGGCTGGTGAGAGACCTCTTTAGCTTGTTCCTATGTCCCTTAGACACACCCTGTCTTTGAAAACTTCTTTGCTTTTTAAACAAGTTTTCTTAAGTTTGCCTTGTTTATTTTCTGCCCCAAACTTGAAAGCAGCCACTTCTTCAAGCATCCCTAGTTCCTTTTTCTAAGAAATGGTACTAAGAGGTCAGTATTGTTGTTTGACCCTCATTCTTTTGGTGCACTCATTCCATCCTCTCTGAACAAGAACAGTAATAGCTTTCATTTATTTAGTGTCGCCTAAACACAAGGCATTCTACATACATTATACTAATATAACTGGTTTATTAAGAAGTTTCAATTAAGTAGAACATAGAATAATTTTATTTCTTATATCATCCCGCCTCAACTGTGCTCTGACAAGTCTTTCTTTCCCATGCCTAAATGACATTTGAGGCACATATCATTATATTTTCAGCACTTCTAGTCAATAAAACAATCCACTTTAACTCTTTATTTTCCATATCTAACTCAAAGCAATTCCACTTTGTTTTCATAGAATGGGCTACCTTGTGTGTGGCGTAGTCTGCTAATCGATTCCTTCCCACTTGTTCCACTTCTAGGTAGGGGCTCACTTTCCAGAAATTGTAACTTACTATAAGGGTATAGTAATTCAGATGGTGCGTTAAGGCACAGGGATGGAAGAATAACCTAATAGGACCTATAGAGAATCAAAAATATATGTCAAAAGTTGTACTGGCCCATGTTTTAGAATAGGATGACATTTTTAAAGAAATTGTTTCAAAACTATTTGTTGTCAACTTGTAAAAAAATAAATTAGTTTCCTATCTAACACCACACACAAAAGTAAAATCTAGGTGTATAACAGGCCTAAAAGGTTGTAAAAAAGCTAGAGGGAAATAGAGAATATTGTTATGACCTTGAAGTAGGGAAAGTTTCTTTAAAAAACAAACAAAACAAAAACCCTGGAAACTCAGTAGATATCTGTTAATAGGAGATTAGATAAATGTTAATGCATTCTTACAGTGGAATACCATAAAGTAGTTAAATTATTAATTGGAGCTATCCTATGTAACCACAAAATAAATTTCAAAAACATAGTGTTGAACCAAAAAAAAGAGAGCAAGTTGCAGAAAGATATATACAATAAAACTTACATACATGTGCAATATATGCAATAAATATATATCACAATGTATATTATATGTACTAAATATATACCCTATATATACAATGTATATGATACAACTTAAAATATAAAAACTATACTAAATATCACAGATACATTTATATAGAGAGAAAACACAAAAACAGGTATGGAAATATAAGCACCAAATTCAGGAGGAAGGGAAGAAAATGGCATCAGGTTGGGCTACACAGGCTTTCATCATAATTTCTATCTTATATTTTGCATGTTTGAAATGTTTCATTAAAAGCAAGGAAACAAAATTAACTTTCAGTGTTTTGAGGTAGCTCCAAATTCAATTTCCTGTAAACTCTTTTATTCAGTTCTAATTTCAGCCTACTGCTTTCAGAAAAGGTTGTTGCTCTCAGCCTGGTGACACAATCAGTTTTTAACTTAAACCTCATGACTAGGACTCTCCTTTGTCTTGGGGAAGCTAAACACTTTGCAAGTGAGCAAAGACTTCCAGTTTGCAAGTCTGTACAAGAATTTCTTCCAACTTTATAACCAGTGTTCTTTTTAAAACATATTCCAACCTGTTTGCTTAATTGTCAGAGGAAGGAGCATGCATGAGCTGGACATAGAATACCTTTTGGGACATGGGTTCAAAGTGTGGGTTGTTAAATTTGTGAGCCAGTTTTAAGACTAGTGAAATGGATTAAGGATTACCTAGTTTTAGCTCTGAATCTGTCACTAACCAGGAGTACAGGACCACAGGTGAATCTCTTAACTATTCTGGCCTTCAGTTTTCTCAGTCAAATAAGCGTGGTGATTAAATGATCTCTCAAGTACCTCCTTTCCATGATTCTAAGGCAGAATTTGAGGCTCTGTCAAAAAATTTATTGGCTCCGAAATTTCTTTCTTCTATCGTTTCCATCAAGCTAGTTGAATAAATACTGATGTTCTCAAATCTCTGTACAACTTTGAGGGACACTGTACTTTTCATGTGTCCAAGCTGAAAGTACAAAGTCAAATTAACCCCACCTGCCACTATAATGGTAAATGTCCTGGCTGCTCATCAAGATACAGATTAGCATTGCCTTTGTAATTTACACCAGCAATCGTCCATTAAATCCCTTGAAGTGGTTGGTAATCTGTTTGCAGTAAAATTTCCCCTTTTCTCTTCTTGGCACTAAGAGGAATCTATTTTCTAAGGTATGGCACAAATACTTATTGTTTAAATTGAGATATTGTGTTATCAATGTACAAAGAGGGTTCTTTTGAATTTATACAAATGTAAAATATTAAGTTCAGTGGGAGTAAGAATTGTCAGCTTCTAGTCAAACCTGTTAGTTTCAAGAGCTGGCAACTACCTGTTGCAGTCAGGACTAATAGGCTGAAACCAACTAAAGTCAGTTGATTCACGTGGTACTTGAATTCAAAAGAAAGGAGATGGGCAAATAAAATTTAAATATTACTAGCAGGGAGGGTGTCTCATCCTAGATGACTCAGAATTACCAGTGCACTGTGGTAGATGATGCAGAGAAATGCAGTGTGGTTAAGTTCATGAAGGAAGACAAAAGTTATATAGCTAAAACATGCATAGGGAAAGGCAAAATTTGGGAATTGATAAAATCAAGACACGTTTGAGGATATTTGTTTAGTGCCTGTGAACAGATTGATATCAAGTATACTATGATTTATTTACAAATTAGATGAATAAGAAAAACTAGAAAACGTGGTATGAATGAATATAAGCAGACTATTTGAAAAGAAGAAAAAGAATTTGAGTTACTGCAAACAGCAGTAAACTCAAATAGCAGGAAACTAAAAAAGTCAGAATAGCTAGGAAACACAGCACATACAAATCTCATAAATAATTTAAAAATCTTATTTCTTAACTCCTCTTTTAACTTTTAAACTACAAGCTGGCAGAGTAACAGACTCCACCTCTATTTCAGGTACTACATTATATAATTATTGTGGCAAAAACAAATGCAATTGTGCAATTCTGAAGCAGCAGAGATTCCCATGCATGATAATCAGGCAATACAATATTATTTTATCCTTAATATAAGTAAACAAACATAGACCAGGATCTGTTATTTTCACTATAGTAGGGCAGTTTCATTGACACATTCTGATCTAGCTAATCACTTTTCTCACTTTTCTCTATGACTGTGAAGCATATGTGTGTAATGGTCCACATATCAAAATATGCCCATTTTTATAAATATTATCTGTAAAACTCTAAATGACCTTGTTCAAATGGAAAGATCTAGAGTTGCTGGAAATTATTAGAATAAATAATCACTGTCCAAATGAGAACTGTTCTAAATCATCATTCTGGTTCTGAGAGTCTGAATGTGTCATAATGGTTTCAGTGTTTTATTTGGTTTAGCTTAAATAACATTCCCTTAATTCTGCCTCAGCTTTAACCCACCCCTACAAGTGCCCCCTTTTACGAACATCATTATAACTGTATAGCCTAGTAATTTCTGTTTTCCCTACTGCACTGACTTCCTTGACTATAAAAATTGTATCTTTTTAGCTATGCATACCCAGGAGCAGGTAAAGTTCTGGCAATGGAGAGGCTTTCATATAAATAAAAGCAGATTGCCCCTTCACTTGGTTTTGAATGCTTTTAAACAGTTCTTCGCATTTGGATGGGTTGATTGGTCCACTGGCACCAGAATCCATCTGTGAATTGGCGTAGACTAATGTTGCTTTCAAGATCTCATTGATGGCAGTTCAAAAGGAAGTCCCAAAACTAAAACTCTATGTCAGGTTACTTAGTTTTTGGCATTTGCTCTTTGTCCTTACTAGGTAAGGACTACTCTTCTAAAAGCCTAAACAGATCCAGATTATGACATATTAGGCAACAGGTAATGTTTAAAGGGGTATTGGATCATTTGTTCTGCATCAGAGCTCTCCATAGAACTACCTGGATTTGTCAAACTTCTTATGCTAAGAACACTGACTTTCATACTGGCTTTGTTACTGAGAAGTGGGTTTTTGTAATATTAATTTCATTAGCTAAGATAACATTGGAAACTAGAACTATCCTCTCCATTAAAGATGATGTGACCTTGATGCTTCTGACTAGGCTGAGTGACTTGTTTGGGTCACACAGTGAGGTGACAGCTATGAGTGCACTCCTGACTCCATCAGTTTTCCAGTAGCTGGCACTATTGGAAGAGCACACTGGCAGCATAACACCTTGCTAGATGAGAAAATCCATGAGAGGTAAGCCAGATACCTATATTGTCTCCTTCAGTGGGTGATACTTACTAGGTAAGTAATGAGAGTAATTGCATTCCAGGGAGTGGTTACAGTTATGATTTAGCAAACTAGTTTCTAATCTCCTGTTTTCATCACATGCCAGACACACCCCACTTTTACCCACACATTTCTGTAACACACGCCACTTTTCTAGCAAATACCTCTTCCCCAAGTACTCCAAATCCAGATTCCATATGGCCTATGACACAGATGTTGATAATAGGTATTGCTGTTCTTCCTGAATTTTAATTTCTATAGGCATATTTTCTTCTTCACTGAGATTATTGAAGGTTAAGTAAAGCTATCTAATTAGTTATAAGTACCTATTACTAAAGTATTTAGGCTAACCTAGACTGGATGATACTGCCTGATTCAAAAGAAGAGAAAAAAGTCTTTTACTGAGAGTTTAGTGATTTCTATTTGTAAGGGCATGCTATTAAATCTTTAAGAATGACTTCAAAAATTATAAAAATGCTTGTAGAATAAATGAAGAATACAGACACAAGTTTAAAAATGACCAATGATTTTACCACCTACAGATAATCACTTGCTAATATTTTGATGTATTTGTTCCTAGAAGCTTTTCTATGCCCAAGGTGCACTTCCTATATGAACTGACACCTAGGGCAGGTACTTATTAGTTGCTGAGTAAAATATAATCAAAAAGCAGATAAAAATAGGTAAAGCTGAAAATATTAATTAAAATATCATCCTCAAAATTGTGAGGATAATCAAGAAAAGGAATAAAATCCTAAAACTTGTAAGCCTTTAGAGACCATAATCTTTTACTTTGTGGGTAGCGCCCTCAGAGAGAATGTGACCAGCGTAGGGCACACACTGGAAGAATTAGAATTCAGGAACCAAACATTTAGCATAATCTCCCTGTTCTCATGATGCTTTTAGCTGACTTTATCATACACGATTGGATGTAATGGTTGATAAACTTGGCTTTGAAATGAACATCAATGTATGAGATGGAAAGAATAATATAGTGTTGGTAGATCCTTTTTAACCTATTCAAGTCCCATTTGGTAGAGATTAAGTCCATTACTTAAGTGTTTAGTCAGAGAAATTTAGAATAAGAAGAAACCTTAGAGGTCCTATATGGTTTTATGTCCCCATTCTATAGATAAGAAAACTTGAGGCCCAAAAGGATAGATGAATTTCCAAGGATGTTCTTTAGTTTGTGGCAAAGTTGGAAGTAGATCTCATCTTCCTGACTCTAAGGTTCTGAAAATAGTGTAAAATGTAGTGCTCATGATCATCAAAAGAAAACTTCCAAAAGATCTCTTATACTCTAGATTAATTGGTAACCACTTACTCTGCCTTCATTTTGATTATTCCAATTGTAATTGAACCTAGGGAATAGCCATCAATGACTGCCAACTTCACAGAGACAATTAGAAATTAGGTGCCTCTGAGGGATGTATGAAATACGTTTGCCAAAAAATCCAAACGTGATTCAGAATAAAGCATACAGCACTATCAAGTACCTAGGTGATACAAGAATATGTTAGAGACTTCAAGGAATACAATATAAAAATCCAGAATGTGGGAAACATAGGAAAAATAACTTGGTTTCTTCAGTAAATAAATATCAAACTAAAATGCAACTGAGGGGGGAAATACACATGTTACAAGAGCCCTAAGAGACAAATAAATGAAATGCAATGTATTGGCATTGTTCAAATTCTGACTTGAACAAACCATAGAAAAATAATTACAGGATGGGTACATTAATATCAACTTTACAGAAATATAAAGGATCATAAGGGAACAGTATGAAAAACAATAAATCAGATAACTTAGATGAAATGGATAAATTTCTAGAAAGACACAAACTATTGACTCTGACTCAAGAAGAAATAGAAAATCTGAATAGACCTATAACAAGAGATTGAATTAAAAATAAAAAAGCAGAATACAATAAAACAAAACTAACTACAAAAAGCTCAGGCCCAGATGGCTTTACTGGTGAATTCGATGAAACAGTTAAAAACAAATAAATGTCAGTACCTGATAAATTCTTCAAAAAATCCCCCCAAAACAAAACAACCCCCCCAAAAAAACCAACAACAAAAAAATGTATAACCAAATAGGAGGTATTACTTCCCAACTCATTCCATTATTAATTACCCTGGTGACAAAAACAAAGACACCACAAAAAAATTAGAGACCAATATCCTTTACGAATGTAGATGTAAAAGTCTTCAACGACACACTAGCAAATAAAAATTCAGTAACATATGAAAATGATTACCATACCATGAACAAGTGGGATTTATTCCAGAAATGCAAGGTTGGTTTGATATTTGAAAATCAATCAATGTAATACACCATATTAATAAAGAAAAACACACGATCATTAAAATAAACACAGAAAATTAATTTGACAAAATCCAAAACTCTTTAATGATAAGATACTCAACAAAGTAGGAATTAAAGAAAACACCTTCAATCTGATAAAGGCCATATATGAAAAACCCACAGCTAACATCATATTTAATGGTGAAAAACTGAATGCTTTCCCCCTAAGATCAGCAACAAGACGAGGAAGTCCACTATTACCACTTCTACTCAACATTGTACTAGAGGTTCTAGCTGGGAAAATTGTGCAAGAAAATGAAATAATGAAATAATGAAATAAAAGGGTATAGATTGGAAAGAAAGAGGCCAAACAACCTCTTTTTGTATATAACATGATTTTGTATACAAACTATGAACTCCCAGGCCCTGGCTGGTGCTCCCGCAGCACCCTTTTCTTTACCTCTGTCTTCTTTGTCCTTGGTGTGGTGCTGGTCAGGCATGAGCCTGGCACCCATGTCTAAAAGTCCATCATCCTTAAACCAAAAACAAAATCTTGTACTAGAATGTTCACAGCAGCATTATTTGTAATAGCCAAAAAGTGATTTGGAACAACTCAGTGCCCATCAACTAATAAACAAAATGTGGTATATATACATATACTGAAATGGAATTTTATCTGACAAAAAAGAATAAAGTACTCTAAGGAAGCTATGATATAGATGAATCTTGAAAACCTGCTAAAATATGTTCAGAAGAGGCAAATCCATAGACACAACAAGGTAGGTTTGTGGTTGCCTAGGGCTGATAGGTTGGGGGAAAATGGGTAGTGACTACTATTAAGTATAGAATTTCTTTTTGGAGTAATGAAATGTTCTAAAATGGATTGTGATGATTATACAACTATCTAAATGTACTAAAGACTATTAAATTGTTTACAAGGGTGAATTATGTGGTGTATGAATTCGATCTCAATAAATTGGGTGGTAAAAAAATTGAGACATTTAGAAAAATTTAAAGATTGAAGGGTAGATGATACTAGAAATTTATTATATGCTTTAAATGTGTGCGTTGTATGGTATAGGAATTATATCTCAATAAATACAGTAGCAAAAATAAATGAGACCATTAGGGAAATCTGAAGGTTGACAAGGTAAATTATGATAATAAGAATTATTATTTTGTCCAAGCCCCCAGAATTATTTTTTTAGGTGTGATAGTGGTATTGAGGTTATATTTATAAAAACTTTTTTTTCTTTTAGAAATATTATATTTGTGGATAAAATAATTTAACACCCTTGAGCCTTCCTGTCCCTTAAAATATCACTCCAATTAAATGCCTCCCTACTCTTACAACCAAATTCCTCCTCCAAATTACCTATCCTCTCTCTCTCCAACTCTGTTCCTACCATTCTCTTTTGATCCCATTCCAATGAGACTTTCATCCCCACTATTCCAATGTTATAGCTGATGTGTCAATTGTAGCATGTTGGCAATTGACTTGGTTGCTCTTTGTTTTCCTGCTTTCCTCTCATTTTAGTGGCTGCTCCTTCTGTCCCCTTGCTGGTTCCATTGCTATTTCAATACCTAACTGCTTGAGTTCCCCAGGGATCCTTTTTCAAATTTCTGTCTACACTATCTAGATGATATAGTATGGCTTTAAACATTCTTTATGTGCTGACGTCTCCCAAAATTACATATCCAGTCTGGGCCTTTCTTCTGAATTGGAGACTCATATATCTGCCTTCTTGATATTTTCATGTGTTAATAGACATTTCAAACTTAACGTCTCCAAAAATGAATTTCTCTCTTTCCACTGAAACTATTCCTTCGTCTTTCCCATTTCAGTAAATGGTTACTCCATTCTTCAAATTGCTCAGGGAAAAACCTTGGAGTCCCCTTAACCATCTTATTCTTATACCCTATCTCAATTAATTCATCAAACTCTGTGTGCTAAACAGACACCTTACCCCTCCACTGCTTGCACTTTATCCAAGCCACCCATTATCTTTCACTTGGAGGACTGCAGTAGCCTAAATTGACCCCCTCTTGCTCCCCTACAATCTATTCTCAAAACAGAAGCTAAAGTGATTCTTTAAAAATAGAAGTCAAATTATCTTATTCCTCTGCTCAGACCTTCCAAGGCTTCCCCTCTCTCTACACAATTAGCATCTGTTACCTTTGATCTCATTTCCTACTTTTTGCCTCCCACACTTGGCTTCTGCCACCCTCGCCTCCTTTCTCTTTAGAATGCAGTAGAGTCCACTTGCCTCAGAATTTCTGCATTTTCCATTTTTTTTTTTAACTGGAATGCTCTTCTCCCAGATAAAGAACAATTCCTGTTCCCTCATCTCCTTCAGATTTGCTCAAAATTTGTTTTCAAGTGAGCCCTCTCCCACCTTGTCCTTTTAAAACAGAAATCTTTCCTGAACCTCAGCACTCCCTATTTTCCCAGTTCATTTTTTCCCATAATACTTATCCTACCTGACATAGCATGTTTTGTTACTTTATTCCTCTTAGAAGAGGAATTTCTTTTCCTGCTTTGCTAAGTGTTTGGCACATAGTATATAATATTTTTGAGTGTATGAGTGTTATTTTCAATGCACTTAAATTATCTCCCTCATTGTTTAACTGCGCTAGTTTTATGTTTGGGCATGTATTGTTGAGGAAGATGAGACTGAACAGACACTTTGTCCACCTGCTCAGACTATGGTATCTTTGTAAGAGGCCTGAAGCAGAGTAGGATTTCTAAAGGTTCAGGTTTCAGTGGCAGTCTTAGTACCAGTCAGCCATATGACTCTGGAGAAATCATTTTTCTTTTCTGGCCTTCAATTTCTTTATCTGCCGAAAGAAGAGTATTGTTTTAAACAATCTCACATGATTTTTGAGAATGTCAAATGAAAGATGGTGGTACACAGGAAATGGTATGTCTTATTAATTTTTCTACTACCTGCAAAAATATACTTATATGGCACTTTTTATTTTTTAAAGGCAAAAAACAGATCTGGAGTCAAACTCAGGGACAGAAGATGCAGATTTGCTGTGTTAAGCCCTTATAAAACACCAGTAATTTGACAGTTAAAGCTTGTCAGCCTATTGTTCCTTTGGAGAAAATTCACTCTATGTGAACTGTTTTATTTCAGTATTTTTGTCCAAACCAGTGGTCAGTGCCCACAGGTGCCTAGCTCCCATGGGAGTTTTGTTTCCTAATTTTGTGCGTGTGTGTGTGTGTGTGTGTGTGTGTGTGTGTGTGTGTGTGTGTGGTTGGTGAGCCTTCCCCTCAGCCCATGTGTAACTTAAAAGCTTGATTTATCTCGCTTGTAAAATGTGAATAGAAATTGGTTCATGTTTATTTTGATGGAGTCAATGGCATAGCAACAATTTATATAGAGTAGTAATACAATGTCTGACATATCATAAAACCTTTATAAATGCTTTATATAAACAGTGTATATTAAGCTTCCATCGCCAGGGTCACTTTCTAAAACAGCTCTTTAACCATGTTACTACTCCAGTTTGAGGACCTGAAAGAGTATAGATTTCTCCACTTGGTTTCAAAATCTTCCCCATCCTAATGAAAGGAGGGTCTCCAAGAGACATTTCAACACCCACGTTCATAGTAGCATTATTTACAATAGCCAAAAGGTATAAGTAACCCAAGTGTCCAATATGGTTTATACCCACAAGAGAATATTATTCAGCATTAAAAAGGAAATGCTGACACATGGGCACAACATGGATGAACCTTGTGGCCAGTATGCTACGTGAAATAAGCTAGTCACAAAAATACAAATATGTCTGTATGATTCCACTTACAAGTGACATCTGAGTAGTCAAATTTACAGAAAGTAGAATGGTGTTCACCAGGAGCTGGGAGAATGGGAGAACCGTATAGAATTCCAATTTTATAAGATGAAGAGTTCTGGTGATGCCGGGTGGCATTGTAAATGTTCTTAATTATAGTGTACACTTAAAAATGATTAAAACGGTACAATTAAAAATAAATTCCCCATCCTATTTATCTAACCTTACTTTCCACTCACGCACACACTTCGCCAGTTCCCTTTGCTCTGTCCATTGTACTCTCAATAGATAACCCACTCCCTCCTGAGCCTTTGCTCCATGGTGTTTCTGCTAGGAATGCTTTCATTACCGTCCATCCCTTTTCAAAAGGTTGCCTGTGCTTTCGCCCCAAGATGTTGGCTTTTCTAGATTCCAGGAATGACATTCCTATTCTATAGACCATAGTCCTCTACTTTTCTGCACTACACAGAGGGCCCTACACATGGCTTTCTGGTTTTAGTTTAGTCTCTCCAACCACAACATTTAAGCCCCTGAATATTGGGGCACTACCTGCCAGTTCCCCCGCACTCCTCTCCCCACCCCCTACTCCAGCAAGAGTGTCGCGTTAAAAGACCAGTGAAAACTCAATGCATTGGATATGGAGCTGGTAGGAAGCCAAGTCACTCTCTAAGAGTGATTCCCACGAGGCAATGCACGATCGCACACAAAGCTTTCAATGTCCTATTACCGGCGAGCGCAAGGGCTTGACGCAGCAGAAATGTGGGTCCTTCAAAATCTCTAAAGGCAGCCCTAGGGCTCGCTCGCACAGCTTCCTAGCCCCCGAAGCGCTTTCCTACACAGTGTCATCAGAGACTAACGCGAGGGGAAGGGCAGAAGCAGCGCTGTTTGTGGAGACGCTCCAGGAAGAAAGTGTCGCCCCATGAAGGTCCCCAAGGCCTCCGTGGGGCTGGGGCAGGACCTGCTTCCCAACCAGGCGAAGCCCCGCTTCCAAGTTGTGCTTCCGCCTCAAGGGCCCGCCCCTCCCCGCGAGGAAAAGGAGGCGAGGAGACGGGAAGCCTCAAGGCCCAATTTCCTTCCTCCTCGTCGCCCGCAGGCGGGCGGGACGCACGTGGTCCAGAGGTGGAGGGCCGCTTCGTGCAGGTGTTCGACCCCGGGCCCGAGGGAGTCCCAGCCTGACTCTTAGCCAGGCTTCCCTGAGCTCTGCTCCCCGCTTTCTGCGGCCTAACCGACCCACCTTGCCTACCCCGAACTGTGCCGCAACTCTCCCTGGGACCCACCTAGACCCTTTTCCTACGGGTCCCCGTTAGGGGCGACCGCCATCCTCCGAGCAGGCAAAGGAGCCAGGCCCGGCCGCCCCCGGAGCCCCGCGCTGCCAGCCCGGCGCATGCGCGGCGCCGTCCCGGCGCGCGGCGGCGGCCTCTCTGGCCTCGGCCCGCGCTCTCTATGGCTCGGCGGCGGCGGCCTCTCTGGCCTCGGCCCGCGCTCTCTATGGCTCGGCTGGGTCGGCGGCGGTGAGGAGGACCGGGGAGAGCGCACGGCGCAGGCGCTCTCGGCCTTTTTTTTTTTTTTTTTTTAATCCCCGCACCAAGCACTTAACCTCATTAGGGTGGAGAAGAAGGCGGCGGCTGTCTGGTCCGCCGCGGCAACGGGAGCAAATAAGACGGCGGTGAGTACCCCGTTGGGGCGAGGCGGTTTCGACCCCATCCCTTCCAGGCCCTGCCCCTCCCCCGCGGTGGCGGGCGCCGGGGCTGGGCGGGGGCGACGTCCAGCGTTGGCATCAGCTCCTGGGTGCACTTCGGGGGGAGGGGGTGGCCCTGAGTCGGAGCCGGGTGAGGAGCGGGTTGGGGGGGCCGTTTTCCTAACCTCTGGGGCGCCGATCCCAGGCTGCTGTGCTGGGGGTGGGGGGCTGGGGGGCGGCGGCTGTGAGGTCAGCCCGGCTTTGTGCGCCCCCCTCTCGCTTCCTCTCCCGGACCCCACCCCTGACCCGAGTCCGTCCGGCCCGGTGCAGGAAGCCAGCCCACCGCGAGTCGCGTTTGAAAAGCGCTCGGAATTGCAAGGGGAGTGGGCGAGGGGAGAAGCCCACAACAGCCCGAGGCGAGTGATGGGTGTGGAGAAAGATGCAGAGGAAAGGGGTGTCGGGGAGACCGGCGGCGGCCGCGGCTCCCGGCCGGGCTAGACAAAAGCCGAGCGAGCCGCGCGCAGTGCCGAGGGCCGCCTGGGTCTCGGGGGCCGGCCAGGCGCGTCTTCGGGAAGCCGGGAAAGCGGGCGCGAGCCCAGGGAGGGCTTGTGCAGCCTCCTCAACTTGCCTTTGTTGTTCCTCGGCCTCGGCAGAGACGCTCTGACGGAGACGAGTGTGTGTGATCCTGCACGCTAGCTAGCCTGGTCGGGTACAATGGAGCGGATCGAATTTTGCTTGCCATTTTCCGAGCTGCTCGGATGAGTATGGGTTTTTTTTTTTTGTTTTGTTTTGTTTTGTTTTTGGAGTCCAACTTATTACATAATGTTTTTAGAATAGTTGTGTTGACTTCTAAAATTAAAAAAAAAAAAAAAAGAATTAGCCTGCCAGCATGTTTTGTGGCATCTGCGTGAATTTCTCTGTTGTGAGGTTTGTTCGTTAAATCCTGGTCATTCGTCGAGCGTGTGAGCACATGAGACATGATACATGGATTTGTAGAGGTTGCAGTGAGCTTCAGATTTTCCAGTCTTTTGGGAGGCAGGGATGCGGAAGGGTCAGAAGCGAGAAATAGTTGCATACTACCACTGCCACAGTCGGGTATAAATTCTGGCTTTAGAAATTGTTGCTTCTTTTCCTGTTATTTGTGACATTTACTGAGCTCTTGGTATGAGGAATCTTGAACTGTAGGCTCCTTTTGCTCTTCAGGGTTGTGGGAGAATAGTAACATTGATGCAGAGGCCATATAGATAACACAAATAACACCACGATGTCCCAGAGTTACTGAGTATTAGTTATCTTCTTCATTAGCTAAGAAAGATTTAAATTTTGGTGAGGTGTTTGCTTATTCATGTTTGGAAAATTGTGTAATTTCGCTTTTTTAGCAATTGTGTTATTCAAATCTCTGTTTCTGTAAATCAGCTAATGTGTAGGACTGTTCTAGATTTTTAAAGTTTTAAATTTTACGGAGAAGTTTTCAGCCATTTCTTTATATTCTCTCAATTAAGTTAACCAAAATCAGGAAGCCTTTGAAGAGACTGTTGTTGGTGGGGGTGTCAGATATTGTATCTTCATGTTAAAATCTATGGTAAATACAGAAAAGGCCTTTGCTAAGGTTACAATTTAGTGTTACAACTGAAAACTCAGAACTTTTTGTGTGTCAGGATTTTGGCCACAGAGACTCAACTTTATGTAAAAGAGGTAAGCATTTTCTGTATTAATAGGAAGCAAAAATCTGAAACTTGGTGTGTTATGCTTCAGTAATGACTGCGATAGAATCTCTTTAAGTGTAGTTAGGATGATGAGAACTTGCTTTTTATAGAGCAAGATTTCAGATCCCAAAAATAGTTTGTCAGAGAAATGATTGGCCAGAAGAACATTAAGTTTATTGTTCAAATGTGTTATATTTTGTTCCGTGGTTTTGGATTTAGATTTTTTGCTTCAGTTTTTCGTTCTATTTTCTTAGGTGGCTCAGTCTCACTATAGGTTGAGTGAGAGATAGTTTCTTAGATCTGAGACTTCAGCTTGTTTTTCGAGACTCCATGTATTCTTAACAACTTTGTACTTAAAGTCGTAGTTTTTAGATTATTATATAATACTTTTTACTTTGTAGTAGTAGTAAATATTATAGCTATTGAAAGGATTATAAACTTTAGTCTCAGAGCTGAGTTATAACTGCAAACCTAGTTGTTAAATAGTGAAAAAAATAGATAGTGAAAAATAACAAAATTTAAAAACAGTATCATATGAAAGATTTTCTAGAAAATAAGAGAAGGCTCTATTAGTCTTAAGAATTACGTAAAGAAGAAATCATTGATACTACAGCTTTTGGTTTGTAAAATGTAGTTTAAGAAAGTAAACTAACTTTTCTTCACCCATGCATGCAGTTGGGCTAACACCCATAAGATGTATGTGTATGACTGAATAATCTCTGACTGCTTTTTAGCACTAGAATTTACTAACTGGTTCACCACCCATAGGGCTTTCCTTCCTCCATTTTGCTCAGTCCATTACTGCCATAACCGAATGCTTTTCTCCCAGATTCCGAGGCAGCCCCATTCTACCTCCCAGCACGGATCCCTAAAGGTCTAACTCAGATGTGCTCAAATGGCGGCATTTCTTCCATAACACTTTTGTTTACCTCCCACTTGTTTCCTGCCTGGAAGTCTCCTTGCTGTTTCCTATTGTATCCATTATCTTCCTCCTTGAGAAATTCACTTCTGGGCATTTACTCTTGTCTAGATTCGTAGAACACTTTGTGGTATCCTGTGTTGCTTACTCCTGGGAATTGTGTAACTAGTCACTGTATAATGTATGAAAGAATAAACTGATGTATCATAACTTAGAATAATAGAATTTGAGCCTTGGAAGTGTTCTTAGGGGCTCTGTAGTCCAACGTCCTACCTTCCATCTACCATATTCTGATCATCAGCCTCAAACTGCAGACATGCTTCTCTGTTACTGGACAGGTCTTGGTTGCTAGAAAGCTGTTTTATACTGTACCACAATTTTTACCTGTTGATTTTTACCTGAAGCAACATGAGTTAAGTCTGTTTCTTCACATAATGTCTTTTTATTTTCTAGGACAGTCATCAGATCTTTTCTAGATTTATTGATTAATTCATTTACTAAGCCCTTTCTTTAGTTAGGCACCAGGTACTGTGAGGGTACAGTTGAAGACATACATGGTTCCCACACTTCAGGGGCTACAATCTAGGGCAGACAGACATAATGTTATGAGTTGACAACTGGTTATGCTAGAAGTATAAAAACTCCTCCTGGTGTGATGTAATTTCTGCATGCTTTCTTTAGGCATCTCTGTTTGGTTAGTGCAGTGTGAAATAAAACAGGGTTTGCTATCACCTGACCAGAGTATACAGCTGTTGTCTTAGGTTAGGAAATTATCAACAATTTTCAAACTGTAGTGCATTCTGGCTTTGTACATTACTAGTTCTGTGACATTGTGTCATGGGCCAGTTAAGTCATCTTTTTATTTTAATATTTTCATCTTTAAAATGAACATGAAGTGAGAGTGGTGTTAATGGTAGTGCCTACTTACAGGATTGTAAGGATTAAATGAATTAATATATGCAAAATGCTGAGAATGGTAGCTGGGGTATAATACATGATTACATAGAATATGTACAGTTAATAGCAGTAATCAGGTCACCATAATCATTTGCGGGGGGTGGAGCTAGTTTAAATACAAATGGCCTGGCCTTATTTATACCTGTTTACATAGAAATTTAGTTAATTAATTCTGCATGGAGCCTGGATAGCCACAGTTTTAACAATCCCCGGGTGATTCTTAAAAACCCCAAGTCTGAGAACCTTGCACTCTATATTAATACTGTCAGTGATTGCACTGGCTTTTACAAATTTAAAAACTGACCAACTAATAGGTGAATAAATTTTCCTAAAAGATTGGAACAGTGTGGATAAAGCGAAATGCTTGGCCCTTGATCCTAGGGAAGCATTACCCAATTATGTATCAGTTTGGAATATACCCTTTTTTTGTAGTTACACATATATGAACATTTTCATAATAATAGATTTAAGGAAGAAAACATTTTTCCTCCCAATGCACTTTTATGGTCATAGTCTTACTTGCTCTCTCTCTTCCAAGTCCTTTGAGGTGGGCAGGGGAGATACCATTATCCTATCAATTTACAGATGAGAAACCAAGACCTGCAAGTTAAATCCCAGTACCGATAGAGCTAGGACGAGAACTGGGCCTTTTGTTTCTCAGCTTAATGTTCTTTTCATGTCAACTTTCTTAGCTACCTAATTTTGTTGGCTTATATTGAAGTTGTGGTTCATGAATTCTTCTGGTAGAAAACCATATTTCCTCTTATCTTTTAGTGTGTTTATACTTGCTTTTTAAAAAATGTAAATTCAAGGTTTAATAGTTACATATATCTGTTAAGATTTAGCTTTTTGTGGAAAGAAATCTAGAATTGACCTTGTGGTCATTTGTTAGCATGGCACATTTGGGTGAATTTATCTTCATTCAGGATAGCTGAGGTCAGTGAATCTACTTTCCAGCCGCCTCTATAACTGTTGTCCAATTAACTTTTCAAGCACAATCAGTGAAATTTATTATAATAATTATAATAATATTATTTACATTATATGATCTTTAAATTATAATGTTATATTATTATAATAATATAGCAATATTATAGAAAGTTGAGAGGTTAGAGGGAGAAAACCCACATCAAACCATTCTAATATAAGCTGTTATTTCTTTTTTTCCTTTTTTTTTTTTTTTTTTTGAGTCAAAGGGAAAGTTTATTAGAAAAGGGACAATACTCCACAGACAGCGTGGTCTCTCTCAGAGGCAGAGTGAGCCAAGCTATTATTTCTTAATCACTTTTTGAGGCTGTTCAGATATCCATACTTTTTAGAAAATAATTTTAGGTCTTGCATGTTTTATGAATATTTTCCATGTAGTGACATACAGCATTTTAATATTTAGTAGCTTTGTCATATTTTAAATGATATGACAAATTTTGGTAAACTGGAATCCTTGACATGTAAGAATCTTTTATTATTATTTTTATACATACTACAACAGTGACTTTTTTGAATATAGTTTCTTTTGTGTTGGTTCCTTAGGATGAGTTCAAAGTGAGATGATTGGGTGATTTTTGATACATATTGCCTGACCAAAAAGTTGTACCAGTTAATAATTTTCCCAGCAATCTAAGAATGTACCAGTTTCACAAACTTTTTTTAGCAACTTCTGGTAATTATAAGTTAAGTATAGTGTTTGTTTCTGTGAGAAATGTGGAATGGTACATTATTTTTATTTTTTATTTCTCATTTTGTATTTATTTTAGAAAAGAATAAGCAATAACAACACTTACGTGAATCACCTATATGCAGTTTTTATTAGCTAGGTCCTGCAGGTGATCTCTTACTTCCTTGGTTTCTGCTCCTGTCCTCCATTGTCAAAGATAGTGCATTTCTAGATGGGTATGGAGGAAAATGCAGCCTTTGCTTTGGGTGGCAGACTAGTCTATTTGTCAGCCTCAGAATGTAATCTAACATTTTTGTGGCCTACCTTCCAGTATTTCTTTAACAGTTGTGTTCAGGGGCCCTGCCTGGGATACTTAGTAACCAGAATGTCTGGTGGTGGGGTGAGGCATCTGCTTTTTTAACAGATTTCCTCAGTGATTCCGAGGCCACCAGAGTTTAAGAGCTGCCTTAAGACTGTCTACCTTCTAGCTAACTTTCTGTTCAGTTTCTTTTTAGAGTGTGTCTTTTCTGTGGGTAGAGGCAGACTTAGAAACAGTTGCTCAGATATCCTAACAGAGGCTCGTTGTATAGAGAGAATGACTTGTTTAGAAGTACACTTCCTAATGTAGAGTAGCTGCAGAGTCCATTCTAGGAACAATAAGCTGATTTTCCCAAGAGTAGTTGAACTGCGTAAAAACACCTTCTGAAGTCTTCTGATGCTGGTGGCAGTTTTTTTTTTTTTTTTTAAGTTCTCTTAAGTCATAGAGTTCATAGAGACCCAAGTTATGTCCTGCTTTGTGTTAGGGTGGCACATAGATTATAGACCATTCGTTACAGTAGCAATAGCCATCATAAATCGAATTCTCAGCATTAGCCTGTGTGTTATCTATATATTTATGCCAGTTCTTACAGCAACATTTAAAGGCAAATGTGATTTTATTTTATAATGAGAGGAAACTGAGGCTTTCAAATCCTTTTCATCACACCAAACGTAGCTATTCAACAGTAAATCATCATTCCTCCCTCCTTCAACCACTGGTAAACTTCTAATCTGTTTTCTGTCTCTTTGAATTTGCCTATTCTAGATATTTCATGTAAGTGGAATTGTATAATATTTATCCGTTTTGTGACTGGTTTATTTTACTTAGCATAATATTTTCAAGGTCTATTCATGTTGTAACATGTATCAGTGTTATTTTTAATTGCTGAGTAATAGTGTATGGATAGACTACATTTTGTTAATCTTTTCATCTTGTTAATGGAACTTGGGTTGTTTCTACTTTTTGACTATTGTAAACAATGCTGCAAAATACGTTTGCTTACAGATTTGTTCAAGTCTTCGTTTCAGTTCCTTTGAGTATTTACCTTGGGGCGGACTTACTGGGTTGGTTGGTAATTCTATATTTAGCTTTTTGAGGACTCACAAAACTTTTCTGTGGTGGCTGTACCATTTTATACTCCTATCAACAACATAGTTAGGTTTCAGTTTTCCACATCCTTGTCAACACTTGTTATTTTGTGTTTTTTTTTTTTTTAAATTTATAGCCATCCTACTATATGTGAAGTAGTATTTCATTGTGGTTTTGATTTGCATTTCTCTAATAACTAAGCTGTTGAGCATCTTTTCGTGGTTTTGTTGGCTATTTGTATATTTTATTTGGTGATCTATTCAAATTCTTTCCCCATCTTTAAATTGGATTTGTTGTTGAGTTTTAGGGGTTCTGATATATTCTGGATATTAAACTCTTATCAGCTACATGGTTTACAGATATTTTTCTCCCATTACGTACGTACGTTGTCTTTTCACTTTTTGATAATGTCCTTCAATAAACAAAAATTTTAGTTTTGATGAAGTCCAGTTAATCTTTTTTTTTTTTTTTTCTTTTGCTGCTCATGCTTTTGGTGTCCTCTAAGAATCCATTGCCAAATCCATGGTTATGAAGATTTACACCTGTGTTTTCTTCTTAGAATTTTATAGTTTTAGCTCTTAAACTTAGGTTGTTGATTCATTTTGAGTTAATTTTTATATATGATGTGAGGTAGGGATCTATCTGTGTAAATTCATTGTGTTGCATGTGGTTATCCAGCACCATTTATTGAAAACTGATATAAACTTTTAAATTATTTTCTGTATCACTCTCTGGCATTTATATTTTGCTTTGGGTTTTGACTTTACTACCTACCCTCCTTTAATTTTACCCCTTTTCTGCTCTGTTTCTTTAAAATAAGATATGTGGATGATTGTGTGTCACAGCTTTGTTGTTGGTTGATATATGAGGCACAATAAGTTTGAGTTCCTTTCCTTTCACTTAATTTTGAATAGTTACTTTTAAGTGGTTTGTGTTACCAAATAGATTGCAAAGACCTTCAGGGTAGGGTGTATATTATGTTTCTTTGTTCTCCAATTTCCATCCCTGTCTTGCCCCCCACCCCCAGTCACTCCAGTGCCCATTTTAGTACTATGCAAATGATGTGCTTAACTTTTATTGACTAAATTATAAAGGTAAACATAGACCATTGTGAATACATTTGGGTAATTGGAGAAAATTCTCCTTAAAGATTAGCAACAGTGTATTATGAAATTCTTCAAGATTTTTAATTTAGGCCCTTTTAAGCCATTGTCCTCAATGTGAGGATCAATAATAGTCTCTAGGTCTTTTAAATGCCATAGGAATTTATTGGTATGTGACTTAAGATATTTGGATAAACCTCAGTTTGGATAAACCTCAGTTAGGTTGCAGAATACAGGGTTAATTTCATGGATGGCAAAAAAATTTTAATTTGTTATTTAAGAGCATAATGAATTTTAAATTGGGAATTTTACTTTGGGGGTGATTTTGTACATCTAGTTCTGGCCTTTTCACTTTTGACAAAGTTTCTTGATTTAAAAGATTATTTTGTGTTTGTGTAATGAGGACATATTACTTCTGTAACAAGAAAATTATATAGCATTAGGAAATTCTTTTGGTTAGAAGTTCCAAAAGTTAACTAGTGAAGATGTATCTGATTTTTCTCTCTGGGTCTGTATTAGCAGGTTTCTCTCCATCACAGTCTTTAGTGTTCCATAGGGTCTAACGTTATTTGTCCTCAGTGATCTCCCATGTGAGTCCATTTTGTAATCTGTGGTCCAGATGTCAGTGAAGGGAAGGCTCAGCTTGAAGGTTGGCCTTTGGTGTTTCATTTTCCAATAGGTTTTAACTCCTAAGTAGGTATTTCTTAGCATCTTGTTACATAAATGCTTTTATTGAAATGGGATCCTGGTTATTCATCTATTGCTTATTTTAGCCGATCATTGTTATTAGAAGTGAAAACAAAGAAAGGAATTGTTTTTATTTTCTATTTCCAAGCAACATAACGACATCAGAAAGCCAGACCAGATCCAGTATTTCATATATTTTTAAGGTAATTATCAACTAACAGTGATTCAAGAGCTTGAACTCTCCTAGTAGAAATCAGTATTTATGCCAGAGTAGGAAAGGGCTGATGACTTTTCATTCACTATTTCTGGCCTTATTTATGGAGAAAGTGGGCATGTCGTGTATCTGAATCTATAGCTATATCTATGTGTACAAGAAGATGTTGAGATTGTGTGTGTGTGTGTGTGTGTGTGTGTATGTGTGTATGTATTACAGAGTTTGATGCAAGAAGTATTTTTGTTATTTATCACATTCCAGCATGGGATCTCATTTTGAGAAGGTTGGCCTTTTAAAAAGAAATGCTCTCTGATATTGATTAAGCATCCAGTGAGAATTTGCAGGGTAGCCCGCTTTGTCGGGCCTCTGTGCTGACCTCTATTGTTATGAGTTTTTTTTTTAGGAATTCTTGGTCCTGTTTAGTCTACGCACGGTCGAGAAGCATTTATTTTACCTGATGGGTGGCTCAATATAGCCTGTTACCTTAATCTGACCTTCAGGATGGGAACTCTTTTGTTCTTAGTAAGAAAGAAGACTAATTTTGACATTGTTTAGAATTACTTTGTTATTAATTGCAGTGGGTTTTGGGTTGAATCTTTTGTTGTGAAACTTCCTATTAAAATGCTATAATCTGGAAAAAGAAAAAGAAATGCTCTTGCTGCCACGTTGCCCACTCTGCGGAACTACTATGGGCCAATGAGTGTGGCATTTCAGCCTAATGCTGATTGAATTTATCTGTTGGTAGTGATGGGCATGCCAAGCAGATTTCCTGTGGCCTGTGACTGCATTTTAAAAGTGAACATGATGGAAAAAGCTTTTCATTCTCTCATTCTTTTCAGATTTGGAGTAGATTTGTGAAATTGCCAAAGGAACATTTGTTTGGATAAAGTAACTAGATGAATTTTTTGGTAATGATTTTATGGAATCATGAAAGAATAAGTTCTGGAAGATAAGGAACATCTCATAATCATTTGACTGCAACATCTCTTTTAGAATAGAATGTGGTGAGTGGAGGGGATGCAGAAAGGGTGTACATAAAGTGTTAATGAGAAATAGAACCAGAACACAAGAGCCTTCAATGAAAATGGTTGCCATTTAAATAAGAGTAATTTTAGGGTATATTCTGGATAATTAATAGAGAATGCACAAATTATATACCTTGATCAGAATCTTCATTCAACAGACTTTACTATTGTGGGTAATGACAGTGAGAGAGAGGCTCCTCAGCCCTGTTCCCAGAGAGCTCTACACCTGAAAGGGAAGGCAGACAAGTAAGGAAATAGTTTTGATTCCTGAGTGAAGTGTGCTCAGGGAAGACTGAAGAGGGAACGGCTCCTAATCTGGGGGTGGGAGAGAGATGTATCCCCTTCTTACTTTGGCATGAAGGGTAAGAATTCCTGAAGCAAGTACACACACACCTGACTGGACATTCTGGGACCTATTTGTTGCCTTTTTTATGAGAGAGCTGTGTTGGCTGGGGACCTAGTTTGTGACCGTGAGACAAGGAGCCTGACTCTTGGCCATATTAATGCCATGGACTAATTTTATGAAGTGGCCAGAAACAAGAGCCAAAAAGAACACTTCTCTTGCTGAGAGAAGGCTGTTTGAAACTCACATCTTGTGGAGAGCCCTGGGTCTTGATAAAATCAGGACTCTTGTATTCTCAAATGTTTACCCGAATCAAGTGATCTGTGATTCAATTTTGGAATTTTGGGGGCAGGAGTTAGACATTGTGCTTTTGGGAAACTGGTTGCTGTTAAGATTGTTTCTGGATATTGATGGCATTAAAATTATATAATTTTTATTCTAGTCAAAAGTTTATATGCATTATTAGCTGTAAATTTTTTTAAAAAAGATACCTAAGGTATATTCTGCACCCATTTTTATTATGAGCATATTTAAATCTGTTGTAGTTGTATATGAAGATTCTTTTCAGTTTGTTTAAATTATCTAGAAAGGAGAACTAGAACTGTTACTTAATTGCATTAAATTTTTTTATTATAAAATATCTATTTTTTGAACAGATAATACATATACATGATTTAGAAATTTAAGTTTTTCTCCTATTCTTTCCACGACCTACCCATTTCCCTTTCCTGGAGACTCCAGTGCTATCAATTACTCATATGAAAAATGCATACACACACACACACACACACACATGCATACACACGTCTTCCCTCCATTTTTGTACATATGATAGTCTGTTAACAGACTACCCTCCATTTTGCTTTTTTCCTTATTTTTTTTTTAAATTTAATGTAGCTTGGAAATTATTATGTCAGTACATTAAAGTCTTCCTCATTTTTTTAAGTGAAAAGTATGGCATATCATAATTTACCTATCCCTCTATTGAGGAACATTTAGTCTTTTGTATTTATAAACAATGCTGCAAAGGATAACTTGTAATTTATTTTGCCTATATATGAATAAATAAATTCCCTTAAGTTGACATTTGGGTTGAAAGTTATGTGCCTTTAAAGTTTCGAGAGAGATTGATAAATTATTTACCCTAGAGGTTTTACTAAAAGCCTGCAATATGAGAATCCTGTTGTTCAGGGGTCCCCAACTCCTGGGCGTTGGACTGGTACCAGTCTGTGTCCTGTTAGGAATCAAGCCGCACAGCAAAAGGTGAATGGTGGGCGAGAAAACAAACTTCCTCTATTTGCAGCCACTCCCAGTGCTAGCAGCATAACTACTTCAGCTCTACCTCAGATCATCAGACATTAGATTCTCATGGAAGCACAGGTCCCCGGAGCCAAAAAGGTTGGGGACCACTGCTATATTCAATATACTTAAAAACATAATTTTGCAAAAGGTTATGACCATGTCTCGTCATGTGTCATTTTTGAATTAAAACATGGTTATAGTTCAGTGATCGAAAATGGGCCGAGCATTTCCTTATTATGTTTTTTTTTCTTTTTTTGACTTTGCAAGAATTCCATGGTTGGATGAAGTTCAGAAATAAACTTTGTTTGCCTATAGGTGTTACCAATGCTGCCTTCTAGAGATAAGTACTAGAGATGGACAATTTCTTGAATAATGGGCTCTTTTTTATATTTTTCAATTCTTGGTAGAGTAACTGTTGATGTCTATGGTTTCAAGATTATAATTTTATTTGCCTTTACAAATAGCTTTGTTATTTATTGGGTACAGTGTGGTATAACTAGAAGGAATATTAACTTGTTTTTTAATGTCTTAAAATTTATATTTTCTTTGAATAGGTAATACGTACATGGTTAAAAAGTTTAAAAGGTACACAAGGATAGAGAGTGAAGTATAAGTCTTCCTCTACCTTTTGGTGTATTCTTCCCAGTCCCAAGGGCAACCACTGTTTCTAGTTTCTTAAATGGTCTTCCAGATACAAGCCTGTGTATATGTGTAGGCTGCAGCATTGTTCTGTTAGTACCACTATTATATTTAACATATATTATTTTTTGTTATATAAATAATACATTTGCATTGTAGAAAATATAGTGTTAACATTTAGATATACTCTTTTTCATACTTTTTCTGCACATGAAGAAATAAGTGACTGCTTTTTATTTTTTAAACACAAATGTCATAAACATGCTGTTTTCTAGTTTGCTTTTTTCCCCTCTAAACTGATTATAGCTATCTTTATACGCCATTGAGAACATATATTTACTATCATTCTCAGTGACTGGATAATATGCTGTTTGGATGTAATTTCTTTCCCAATTTCCTTTTCTTGAACATTTAGGGACATTTTCATTGAAAAAAAATTTCATGAGCAGCTGCAATGAACAATTTAATATTTACATTTTAGCGTTATTTCCTTAGATAAATTCTTAGATTTGGACTTGTTAGATCAAAAGATATATTTAAAGGTTATTGATAGATGTTTCCAAGTTGTCTTAGTTATGAAGTTTATTCTCAGCAGCATATTGAAGTGTATATTTGATTATATTCAGTTACATTCATAAGCGATCTTTATGTTTAAATGTAGGACTACAGTGAGGGTTTTCTTTGGTATTTAAAAAAATGCTATGTTGACTAGGAATAAGTAAGTGTTAGAAAAATATTGAGGCAGTTACAACTTGGGTTGGAAACTAAGGATCTGTATGTACAAGTCAGTATATACTAACACGGATAAGGCATGGATCACTTTTTGTGCTTTTTTTTTGGAGTTTTTTTTTCCTGAATCTATAAAGTATGAATGTAAAAATGTCATGTTAGTAACAGCAGTGTTCTATTATAGATGATCTGTTTCCTTCAATGGTTTTTCATTACCCTTTTTTTTCTCTCTATTTTGATCATGCCTTTGGCATGCCATGGACATCTGGGAAATCCTGAATCCTCTGAACTAAAGATTGCTGATTGCTTTCCTAGGGTTATTGTGATACACATGGCTCTTCCTCTTCATTTGTTCTTTATGGAGCACTTGTTTAGTATGTAGTGCTGTGCCAGTGCTAGTTGCTTCTCTCCCCATTGAGGCTCTTATTTGGGAACGTTAAGTATGGCAAATCCTTCCTTTGTAGATCTTTTTTCTAAATTATACATATATGTCTAAAGTACTCAGAGACCTGTGTGTATTGGTGAGAAGAAACAACTGAGATTTGGTGGAAATAGCTCTGGGTTTGAGTACTTACTTGCTCTGTGATCCCGGAAGTCACTTTGTTTCTGAATCCATTTCCTCTTCTGTAAACTAGGCATGATAATAATAATAATCTTGCAGAGGTTTCATGGGGGGAGGGGGATAGAGTAGATTTTGTATAATCACTTAGTGAATTGGAAAGTACTATTTTAAATGCTACGTATCTGTGCTTATTTTAAATTGCTGCAATGAAAGCCAGATTTTAAACTACTGCTGCATTTCTTGTTTATAGCTGTCTTTTTTTATTCAGTAACAAAGTTCTCTCTGTTTTTATGTCACAAGCCTTCTTATACCTTCTTGTCTTCACATTAAATAATGAGTACTTAATTGGGTTTTCTTTTTGTAAATGGATGTAACCTAGCTCCCTTGGGAAATTTGGGATGGCCATGTCATCTGTCCTCCTATCAAATGACATATCAAATGCTCTCCTCTTTTCTTATTCACCTAAGTCTGGGGATTTCATGTTTCAGAAACTTCTTAGAAAATGTCTCATGTGAGCATATATGGTCTTTTCTGCTTACCTTCTAACAGGTTTACTTTTAGAAACCAACTCTTAATATGATGCTAAAAACTAAAGTTTTTAAAGGGGAGGCCTGATTTTTATGTCTAAATGGAATAGTATAAAAACTGGGAGGCAACATGAAAAATTTAAGATTTAGAGAATTGACTATTTTTTTTCTTAAACGTGGTCTAGATGCAAAGTCTTTTAAATCATTAAGGGATGGACATCTATAGAACACTACACCCAGTAACGGTAGAACACACATTGTTCTGAAGTGCATCTGGAACATTCTCTAGGATAGATCATGTTATGTTAGAACACAGGACTCAATAAATTTAAAAGGATGGAAATTATACAAAGTACATTCTCTGACCATAACTGAATGAAATTAGATATCAGTAATACAAGGAAATTTGGGAAATTCACGGATATGTGGAAATTAAATAGCACACTAAGTCACCAGTGGGTAAAAGAGGCAATCACAAGGAAAATTAGAAAATGTTCTGAGGTGAAATAAAACAAAACATATCATGGTGGTAATGGTAACATAGCAGTGTGAATGTACTTAATGATATCTAATTGTGCACTTAAAAGTGGTGAAATGGTAAATCATGTATGTTTTTCACAATTTAAAAAAATTAAACCCACCACTCATTCATTGTTTGACAATAAATGTTTATTGAACACCCGCTATGCTCCATGTAGAAAACAAAACACCACACCATAACTTTGAGGAGTCAATGAAAGCAATGCTTAGAGGGAAAGTTATAGCTGTAAATGCCTATATTAAAAAAAGAAAGTTGTAGATTAGAAATAAAGAAAATAGAAAAAGTAGCAAAAATCAACAGACTAAAATTGAAAAGATCAATAAAGTTGATAAACTTTAGGCTAGGCTGATCTAGAAAAACAAGGACAGGACTCAAAATCGGATAAAAGAGAAGATATCATTACTGGCTATAGAAATAAAGACGATTATAAGGAATGCTAAGGACAATTGTAGGGCAACATATTAGGAAATCTAGATGAAATGTATGTATTCCCAGACAGACACTACTGAGGTTGACACAAGAAAAAATAGAAAATCGGAATAGACCAATAACAAATAGTGATTGAATTAACAAAAATCACCACACAAAGAAAAGCCAAGGCTCAGATGATTTCACATTTGGTGATTATACAAAAAAGGAGAAAATGCTTCCCAGTTCATCTTTTGAGGATGTTATTATTCTGTTACCAAAACCATACAAAGACATTACAAGGAAATTACAGAACAGTATCCTTTATAAATATAGGTGCAAATAATTCTCAGCAAAATACTAGCGAAGTGAATCTAGCATCATATCATGATGCTGATTATACAATGATCAAATAGGATTTATCCAAGGAATGTAAGGTTGGTTTAATAGTTGAAAATCCATTTAATACACCATATTAATAGGATAAAGGACAAAAACCATATCATCTCAATAGCTGCAGGAAAAGCATTTGACAAGCTAATTTATTTCATGATAAAAACATGCAACAAACTAGGACATTGCTTATGATAGTGTAAAATGCGCCCATTTTGCAAAATAGTTAAATTAAATTTCAAAAACTGAAACATGGAGCTACCATGTTTTGTGTTCTAATTAACACTTATTTGTATATTAAAGAAAATGAAAAACATGTGCAGGCAAAATTTGTTCAGTAGTGTTCATAGCATTTATAATAGAGAAAAAGTGGAAACAATTCAAATATCTATCAACAGATAAATGTGTGAGCAAATGTGTTATATGTATGAACAAATGTGATACAATGGAATAACATTTAGTCGTAAAAAAGAATAAAGGCTTAATATATGCTATATAACATGGATAAACCTTGAAAAAAGTATGCTCAATGAAAAAAGCCAGACACACACAAGGCCACATTTTTTTGTCTCCATTTCTGTGAAATGTCCAGAATAGGCAAATCCAGTCAGTCAGAAAGTAGATAATTGGTTTTCATGGGCTTAGAGGAGGGAGGTTGGGGAGTGACTAGTAAAAGATACGGAGTTTCATTTTGGGGTGATAATGTTCTGGAATTAAATAGTGGTGATGGTTGCACAACTTTGTGAGTGTAATAAGAAAGGCGATATTGTATATACTTTAGAAGGGTGAATTTAATGGTATGTGAATTGCGTATCAATAAAGTCACTAAAAAATAATGCAAGTAGATGTTCAGGTTTAATGATTTGTTTTTTATTTGTTTGGCAAACAAAAATATGCTGTTTGGCCTGGACTTTGAAACTATAAATGAAGCTTTCTGAAAAACACAATAGAAATAAAAGTATTGCTAGATTGATGGGACATTTTAGTCTCCTCTTTCTAGGAGAACCAACAAACATATTGGTTACATTCTGTGTGTGATGTGGCTTCTTGCCCTAAAAAGCTGGTTCTCTCCTGAGGTCTCATCTTCATGTAGCTGTAATTTATGTTATTCTGTTCTATAACTGCCTTGATGGTATGCAGTTTGGTATGCAACAGTCTTATGTATATGTTAAACATATTGTGTTAGTAGAAGAAAAGTTACCAGTGTATAAAAAAATGAGATATCTTTATTTTTAGTTAGTTTTGGTCTTAAAGTTTTTGAATGAATAATTTTCATTATTAAATAACTGCTTTTCTAAGACTTAAAATCTTTATCTCTTTTTAGAAAATACAAAAAGTAGAAGAAATTACTTAAGTGTAGGAGTGAAGCTCTCATAAACATTACTCAGAGGCTACATGTTAATATTTTACATACTCCTTGTTTTTTTTGTTTTTTTTCACATCTAGTCTATAACATACCACATATGTATAATTTAATACAATTTAACACCCTAGTTTGTTTAAATAACAATTTTATGAGAGGTTCCCCCCCCCCCGCCCCAGGTAGATTTAATCTTCACAATTCTTTTGAATAAGTTAAATTATTTTTGGTTTTATTTTGATGGACAATTTAAAACACATGCAAAAGTAAATAGCATAGTGTCACACATCCTCACATGCTCATCACTGAGCTTCAGCACTTCTCAGTCCATGTCTGTTTTGTTTCATCTTTGAGGAAGTTTTAAGTAGAAAAAATTAGCAATTTTTATTCATTAATATTAACCTGCCACAGAAGAAAAAATGAAACTATGTTCTTTTACAGTTCACATTTACAGAAAAAAGTATCTCAAATAGTTGTGAAGGCAAGCATTAAACTGTTGGAATTAATTTATCTGGCACCTGTTTGATATTTTCCCTTATTAATTTCTAATTGTACAGTACTGTGGAGATGGATTTTTGAAAACAGTTATTTGTCTTTACCAGCTTGTTTTTTTTTTAGTGTATTTTTTCATTACAGTTGGCATACAATATTATATTAGTTTCAGGTGTAAAACATAATGATTAGACGTTTATATACCTTAGAAAGTGCTCATCCTGATAAGTCTAGTACCCATCTGATACCAATCATTGTTATAATATTAGTGACTATATTCCCTGTGCTGTACCTTATATCCCTGTGACTGTTATAACTGGCAGTTTGTACTTAATTTCTTCACCTTTTTCACTGGCTTTGTAGTTTTTCACAACATATTTTATGCAAGTAATTGATGCACTAATTATACCTTCTTAGGCATTTAGGATTTTCTTCTTGTTTCGCACTTTCTTGACAGTTTTAAATTATATTCCATAATACTGAAAATGAAAATTTTTTTATTGTTAAGTGGTAGTACCTGATTTTTGAATATTACTTTTCTATTTGTAATTACAAAAATGGCACATTCATTATAGAAAAAATTTAGAAAATACAGAAGAGTGTGAAGAAGAATCCATAGTCTTACTACTGGAAACTAACCAATGTTAGTGATTTTTTTTTTCTGTTTATATGACTTAGCTTTTAATATAATACAGTGAACCTTTTTTTATTCAATTTTTTTGGCATTAACATTATATTGTCATGACAACTATAGTTAATTATTGTTCACATTCGGGTGAGTGAATGGGGGGGAGAAGTAACATTAGCTTTGATTTTATTCCCTAGTAGAATATTCTACTACAGAATACTCTTGTGATTACTTGAATGATCAGATGGAATGATCTTTCCAAGGTAAATAATTGTATGCCCCCCAAAGTCTCGATTGTTCAGTTCAGAGATGCCTTGTACAGAGCTCCCTGAAGGCCACAGCACTGTTGACTTCTGGTGCTAGAAATTGTCTGTCCAGTCTTTCTGCTCTACACCTGACTTTTTTTCCCTGGCTTTTTTGAGAGTGGAAACTCTTTTTAGTGTTCGTGATCACAGAACTCAACATAAGTGGAATTTCTAGTGTCTGTTAATTGAGAAAAATTACCAAACTAAAAATAAGAATTTAGAAACACTTTTTACATTACCTTGTGTTTAAAAATTTATAACTGCATATACATACATTTGAAAATATGGATATGAATACTTAGTTCATGGATAATGCTTTGTATATGGAATAATTTTCACATACCGTTTTAATAACTCTGCCCTCTCATCCCAGGAGTGGAGGTCAGAGATATTTGGCCTGGAGATACAAATTTGAGTGTCATCAGTTTATAGGCAATTTTTAAATTCATGGAAATGAATGCTGATCGTTTTGGAGTGAGCAAAGTGAGAAGACAAGAGGCATTGGACTGAGTCTGTCAGCAGAGCTCTGGAAGGGGAGTAGAGATGGTTAAAGAAACTTGAGTTGGTACAGCCAGGGATGTAGCAGGAAGGTGTGATCATTTTTTTTTTTTATGGAATTGGAAAATTTTTTAGAAGGAAGGTGTGGTCAGCTTTGGAATGCTGCCAAATGATAGAGTTGGTGTAGTACAGAAAAGTCTTCCTTGCATCTCCAGCATGGAAGTCATTGGTGATCTTGACAAGAGTAGCTCCAGTGGAGCAGTGGTGGGGGAAGCCAGGTCCATGGGGCTTCAGGGTGAACAGGACATCCATCAGTGCAATGAGCTGCTGTAGACAGCAATTTAAAGAAGATTCAGTTAATGGTGTCATTGGTGAAAAGCATGTGAGTTTAAGAGAGGATCTTTTAAAGATGGGTGATTTAGAGGAAGTTAATAAACTGAAAACCAGCCAGTGGAGGAGAGCTTGCTAATGCTGGAGAGCAGACAACTGAAAATGAAGTCTGAGGAGGTGAAAATGATATTGCTTTCCTTATTACAGGAGGGAGAAAGATGCATGTAGCTGTCCCGATTTGGTGATGGAAGCTCTAAGTTGTCTGATATTCCCTAGTTTACAACCAAACAGGAGGTAAGAATATCAGGAGAGAATTATAGGTAGTCTAGATGGGTGCTTGAGGGGAAGATGGGAAAGTCATTTTGGAGAGAAGGGCAAGCAAACTCTAGAGAACCTGAGTTGGAATGCTGGGTGGTTTTGAAGGTCTTTTTGAAGTTTGAGATGATTAGCTTAAAATTAAACTGATTGGATATGTGTGTGTGTGTGTTCTCTTCACCACCATCAACTGTTTGCTGCAGGCACAAGAAGGAAGCTGATTGTTTTGAGTTCATCCAAGTTTAGGGTTTACTAGACAACTATTAAGTTTAGAGTTTCCTAGACAACTGAGAGAGAGAGAGAGAGAGAGAGAGAGAGAGAGAGAGAGAGAGAGAGAGAGAGCGCGAGCAAAAGTGGAAGATAGTTTCAAGCTATTAACACCTCCCATGAAATTTAATCCAGATTAAAAGGAAAGGAAAATTGGGAAGGAGTATGTGGAATTGAGGAGGTTGGGGCCATTGGTTTGAACTAGAAGGATGGACAGTTGTGGTTGCAGAGTGGGAACTGAGAGCAAACACCTGGAAAGGTTAAAGGTCCGAGGAGGTTCAGGAAAGGAGAGGTTGTGGTGTCCACATCTTGGCTGTTGAAACCACTAAAGAAAGTGAGAGGAGATGGGGAGGCTGGCACCTGCGTTTGTGGTGAAAGCCAGGACTGGAAGAGTGGGCACCGTATCTGCATGGTTGCATCGCCACATCCTCTGAAATTTCCAGTTGAATTCCTTCAGGCAGCAATTTGTCGTCTTTCCCTGCCGTCTAGCATCTTATGCAAACCTCAGGTTTAGGATATGTCCCAATACTATTGCAATTGTGTGTGTTTCTGTCTCTTACTTTATCCAGGCAAGGACCTCCTGAGGGCTTTGACCAAGTCTCACATTGTGTGACTTTCAGTATTTAGCATCGTACACTTATCACATCTTAGGTGCCGAGTCAGTGTTTGTTCATGGAGTGAATACATGGCCTTAAAAGTGAGTGGGGCTGTAGGAAGGGGAAGGAAAGAACAGAAGTAATAGAGTGAAAACAGACTGCTGGCAGGGCAATGCTGTGTCTTTTAAAAATTTCAGACCATATCATTATAAAAATCATTACGATGTAAAAAAGGTCTTATTCATAGAAACAAACACCACTTTTGATTAGTGTGACTAAATTTTACCAATTTCTGGCTTTCAGGGTTGGCTTTTAAAGTTTTAGGCTTGCCTTCTACATATTTTCCAGGGAGACTTTTGATGTGGTTATTGATTAACTGGTGCTGATAATTTATATTGTACTTTTTGATACTATGATAGTAAAGCTTACTGAGTACTTTATTTGTGATTTGATTTCTTGTTTTTTAATACTTCTTATGCCCCACATGCTATAGCTGTTGAATTATTAACTACCCATGCTTTGGTTTTTCAATAAAGTGGTAGTACGGTGATGTAGAATAGTGGAAAGAATGTATATCCTGATGCCAGACAGATGTGGTTTTTTAATTACTCCCTGACAGTTAATAGCTTTAAAACCCAAGGAAGATTTTTTTCCTTTAAACCTACTCTTTATTTCCTTATCTTCAAAGTAGGAGTACTAATGCCTGTCTCACAGGTATCTCACTGTCTCTGCCTTAATCAGTCTTCTTCCCTTAACCATTCACAAGTTCCAGTCTCCCTCATTTGCTTATGCTTTTCTTCCTGTTAAGTGCCAAAACTAACTGGATACATATCCAGTCCATATTTTAAGACAGAGTTCAGGCTGAGTCTTGTTTACATGGTTTTGACCTGGTCATTCCAGGTCTTCTGGATCCATCCCTTCTCTGAATTACCACAGACTTATTCATACCCTTTATTTGTCAGGTGCGACAGTCTTCCTGTGAAATCTGCTAGTTGTGCATCCTGAGCTTGTGTTGAATTCTTACTTTGACAGGATTTTTTTTGAGTATGTGTATCTTGTTCTTCCCAAGTAAGTTAGAAGCACTTTCACATTAAGTCACAGACTTACTATAGTTATTTTGTTGTATCTTCTGTAGTGAGATGTGATCAATAAGTGACTTACCTCTACCAGGATATTTATGGCTTGGCTCTGAGCTGAGTTTAGCAACAGGTTTAGCAATTTAATAACAGCTCTGAGAACTGAGGCACAAGATGGTCATAGACCCCCACTTCCTTTAGAGCCTCCTGACTATTTTAAGTGACTCTTCTCCATTATCATGGTAAAGGTTGCTGTGTTAATTTCTACTTTCCAGGGTACTATAGAAGAGAATGAGTATAGGACCAATATCTTGATCTTTCATTATTTTGCCCTTACAGACCAAGATGAGGTGGTAGGAAAAGGCAGAGATCCTTGGCACCTAAGTACTGTAGTTGGGGAAAGGTGATGTTGGAGAATGGAAAGGCCTTTTGCAGTTGGGGTTAGGTTTGAGAGGAGTTGGAGCATTTTTCAGAAATACCTGAAATGTGTCCCTTTTCCCAGGTGACTGATAGAATAATATTTAGTGTGCACCATACTTTTCATACTGAGATTTTGCTAAAGGAGAAATTTTAGCCTGATAAGGAGAGGTAGGTGCTAGTGTAACCTCACTTTTTCTTCTATATAATTTTTACATTTCTCTTTATTATTTTGGAAAATGTGTGAAAGTGGAACTTTTCTTTCTAAACTTAGAAATAGTGTTGCATTCTGAGTAATTTTAATGTCAAGACTGCTGTAAGGTAATGCTCTGTTTAATACCACTCTTGCATGATGATTACAGACTGACCACTGGGATTGTAAACACATGCTGTTCTGGTCTGTATGCTTACTGTGGGCACTGACTGAGTCCTGTTTGTTCTTATATCCCAGTGCCTTCCAATAATGCCTTACACATAACAGTCCTCTTTGTTATTTAGCTCATCCATAGGTAACCACTGTAATTACAAGTTCCAGGTGAACTTCAGAGCTCAGTTTGCTTAGAGAGCCTGAGCAGGATGTGGGTGGAAGGAAGAAATTTTTACCTCTTCCTCCTCTCTTATCTTCCAAATCCTCCTGTACCTCTTTTTCCAAGTCCTCTAAATCCTCTCCTGTTTATTTTCTAAGTTTTCTGCATTATTTAAAATATAAAGCTTTTATGTAATTCTTTTGCTGTATGAAGTTTTGCTTGTTTTTGTCAGTTTGCGTTTGATTTCTCTTTTTATGGTTTAATTGTAAATGCTTAGAAAATTCTTCCCTAGGGGTGGGGGGGGCGGTTCAGAGAGGAGAACACATATAATTATTTGCTTGGGTAGCTAAAAATATCTCTGAAAGGCCACACAGGAAACTAGGGACATTATTTTTTTTAGGCAGGGAAACTGGGTGGCAGGAGTGGGAAGGAGGTCTTGCAATTTTGTACCTTGTGAATTTGGTATGGTGTGACTGACAGTCCTTGAATACTTATGAAAGTAGAGATAGAGAAAGTACTCGAAAGCATGGGAAAAAGGCACCATCTAAAAATCATACTAAAAGTCTATCTAGTTTAGTAAGAAGTATAAGAGAGGATCATCGTATATGCTTTTCTTTTTAATTGCGAAGAAACAGAGAAAAGAGAACCTGCTCTGTTTAATGCGTAGGGGCTTCCAGTGTCTTTCATTCTGTGTTTTGTACATGGGAGTTTGTGACCAATTTTGAGTGTGCTAATCCTTAATTGCGTAATTACCTAACCCTAGTCTAACCCCTAACCCCTAACCCTTAACCCCTAAACCCTAACCCTAAACCCTAATCCTAACCCTAATACAATTCCAATTGAATGGAAGGTTTTTATATAATATGTATTTTATATTTCAATAGAGAAACTAGAATGAATGGGATCATTTTTTTCTCTGGGATGTAGACTTTGCTCTCTTGCCTGTTGCTTTGTGGCTAAGCAGGAAGTCTGACCTCCTTTCCCTGAGTCAGAACAGAACTAGGCCAGAACTGTAATAACAAGGGTTTGAAGGTAAGGAAAGGAAATTCATTTGCCGGGCAATCTTGGAAATTTACTTACTTTTGCTTTACCTCAGCTTCTTCATCTGTAAAATGGAGTTGCCTGCTTTATAGAGTGGTTGAAGAACTGGTGCATATAAATAATCTAACATAGAACCTGATATCTCAGGTAGATGCTTAAAAATGATATTTTCATCATTGTTAGTTAGTGTCTGTTGATTTTAGGTTCCTTGAAAAGATTAAGATTTATCAATTTTTTTTCATTGAGAATGAAAGAACAAGTATATCAGTAAGTAATCTACTGGTGTGTAACAAACCACCACAAATTTAAAACAACAATGAAATATTTCTTATAATTCTGTGGTTTGGCTAGGTGGTTTTTCTGCCTATTTTAGACTTTTTTTGTGTGTAGCTGTAGTCAGATGATGACGAGTGGCTGAATGGTTCAAGTCTGGCAGTTGCTAGTAGATGTAGGTTGGAGCTCATGGCCTCTTGTGTTTCAGGAGGTTAGACCAGCTTCTTTACAGCATGGCAGTCTTGGGGTAGCAATCTAAGAAGCAGGCTCCAGTGCTTGCATATCAGATGTCTGCTTGCTTTGCAGTTGCTGATTTCCCACTGATCACAGGGCCAATCTTAGAGTCACTGTGCAAAGTAACTTAGACTCCACCCTGGTAGGGGAGAAGTATCAAAAAATTCGTGGCCATTTTTAATCTAGCACAAGCTTGACCTAGTTTGATAACCTTCTTGGGCTTATGTTGGGCCCAGAAAGTAAGGTTCTCTTGGTTCCTCCAATTTTCCTGTATCACTGATACCTTCTTTAGTCCAACGTATGAGCTATTATTAATGAACTGGAGATAATTAGTTTGGACTAAAAATTCAATGAAGGGTAATAACTGCTTTTCTGTATTTAAAGCTCTTTCTTGTGAGGTAGGGACCAATTCCAGGGTGTGGAAATGACTGGAAAGCAGATACCTCTTCCCTTTAAGGAAGGATTGCCCTGTTGAAATAGTCTTTTTGAATTCCCTCCTGCCCCCAGCCCACTGCACTGTTAGAAGCAGTGAAGCAGATGATGGGTAATCAGGTGCCAGGGACTTTGAAGGAGGGTTTTCCTCATTGAGTGACTTAACTTATATGATTTCTATTGGTATCAAAAGTCTCTGATTCTGTCTACAGCCATGACACCCTGAATGAGCCCTATCCTATCTGATCTTGGAAGCTAAGCAGGGTCGGGCCTGGTTAGTACTTGGATGGGAGACCACCTAGGAAGACCAGGTGCTGTAGGTGTAAAAAAAAAAAAGCAATTGTAAGCCGACAAAGTCCTTGCAATCTGTGAGGTCAACCAAGGTATTGCCTTGCCTAAAAAAAAAAAGTCTCATTCTAGAACTCAGAAAGACCATTGTGCTTTTTATGCTCAGTGGTTCAGGGTCAAGTTAGAAAGGGATTGCTGTGTTTAGATGGGCGAGTTACCGTGTACAGAATTTTAATTTTAACTTGATATATATCAAGTTTAGATTTACCTGCTAGAACCCTCTGAGAATTTGGATTTGCTGTTGGTGTGAAGAACATTTCTTTTAGCAAAACGTCAGGGTGGTGCTGCATTTTGAAGACAGGTGTTCTGTGGGTCTTCTTAGGTTAGAATGAAAGGAATTGAGAGCAAGAAAGTGAAGAAAAAAGTGTGTACAAATGCTCCAGCAGCTGTAGATTAATATTATTGCCTTATTCTCAGTTTTCAAAAAATCTAAGTGCTGAAAATGGGGCGAGCTCCCTAGAAATGCCACTGACCAAAGGAGCCAACCCAGATAACAGTAACCAAAGTCATGGGCAGGATCTATATCAAACTTTGTCTAATGAAAAGGATTTTGGTACTTTTCTTGTGTCATGTGTTTTACCCTACTCCAAACATGATTTTGACACCTCTTAATTTTATAAGAAAATACCAGGCCCAAATAGTGCTACTGTTAATAGAGAGCACTGTGTAATTGATCAGAATATGAACCTGTTTCTTTTTCTCTCTCCATCACTGTCTTTTGTTTGCTAGGGGCAGGAGGTAGAAGGGGCTCCTGCTTACCATTTTGTAAAGCTGGTAAGCAAGAAGTTTGATGTAGGTCCTGCCCATGACTTTGGTTACTATTACCTGGGTTGACTCCTTTGGTCAGCGGCATTTCTAGGGAGCCCGCCCCATTTTAGCACATGGATTTTTAGTAAGGCAATAAGCTACAGTACCTACAGTGATTCAGACACAGAGTGGTATTAGGTTTTTGGTGGGAAGCAAAATTTAAGCTACAAATAAATATGCTAGCTAAAGCAGAAGATTGCTTCCCCGACTAGTGCTTTTATAAAGTTGGAAAATTTTGAAAAACATCTACTCATCAACTGTGTAGCTCATTGGCTCTTTGCTTTGGGCATCAGTGTTCTTCCTGATAAAAATAATAATTATGTTATTCTGATATGATTGCCACGCGCTCCTGATTCTCACTCCACTTGTGATAATAAATGATTCTGCAGCGTGAACAGCTTTGTCTTTGATTTAATGTTTTATAATATTTGAGTGTTATGTTATCTGTGCTGATTTGTTGTTCTCTTTTCTTATTTTTCAGAATGGACTGCTGAATTATGAAGTATTTCAAACCCAATAGTAGAACTCTACTCTGCCACTCATCCCTTTATCTTCTACTAGTTATTTAAATTGGACTTTTAATATCCTACCAGCTGCTCTTCAGTCACACATGGTGCATTGTTGCCATTCCCCGGATTGCATATTTGAAACACAGGCTCCTAGTAACCTTCATCGAACAAACAGGCAACCTCCTGGGCACGTTTACTGGGAGGGTGTCACCCTGACTGCCCTCTAGCTTTTGCTGGATCTGGATTTGAATTTCGCCATGGAGCCTCGCATGGAGTCCTGCCTGGCACAGGTGTTGCAGAAGGATGTGGGGAAACGACTGCAGGTTGGCCAAGAACTTATAGACTATTTCTCAGATAAACAGAAATCCGCTGACCTTGAGCATGACCAGACCATGTTAGATAAACTTGTGGATGGACTCGCTACCTCTTGGGTGAACTCTAGCAATTACAAGGTAAGTCATGCTTTAGAAGGTACTCATAGGTGGCTGGCTGCCTTAGTGGCTTAGAATTGATCCTTAGAGCAGTCGGCAAGATTCCTTGGCTTCCAGTGAGACACTTAGATAGGTTGTGACTTTTGGAAATTTTATTCTAGAGCAAGTAGAGTTTTCTGTGGTTTTTGTTGGATATCAAAAAATTCCTATCCTTTAGCACTTTGAGAGAAGGCCAAGTGAACAGATAAAGAGAAGCTTTTGTATTGGAAAGTTTACAAGCATTTCCAGCCTTGAAGTTAATTAAAAATGAATATTGTGTCTTACAGCCAATGGTTTGTGAGAACTTGGTAAGTGGCCCTTTGTGAATAAGAAATGTCTTCATTGATTTTTCTGGGGGTGGGAGTGGTGGGTGGTGGAGTTGACAATAGGATGTGGAGCATTTTACCTTTAGGTCACTGTTTTCAAGTTGGCCCAGTTACCTGGTAGGATTGCCAAGGACTCTTCTGTGACCTATGTGTGATGGCCTGGAGGATATACTTCAGGTTCTAAAAATCAAAGCTTTCATGTGCCCTTGCCACCTGGGATTAGGCAGGGTCTCATGACCTAAATGAATTGTGCAGGTTGACCATATACTATTCAAGTACTGAGTTATGAATAAAAACTAGACTGGACTTGAAGTACAGAAGAGGTGTAATTGTCTCTGTGCCCCTTCTGTCTCCATTCCTCCACCCCAACACTTTTCATTTGCCAAGAGGGTGGCCCCTTTGGATCCAAGTTGAGTTTCACCATTAGGTGCTATAGACGTGAAAGGGGCTCACAGAAGCAATCTTTTGTGTTTATTTTTTAATCGACTCCATCTTCTGAGATTGATTTGGACTCGAATTTGTATGCTGTAGTATAAACTCTTATTTTCCAAATACATTAAACCTTGATCTTGTCCAAGAATCTGGAGGCTTCATATTTACTAAGGGTGTTGCCTAGGGCCCTAATATTTCTCTTACAACTGGTTGTAAAATTTATCCTATCTTTAGAATATGGGCTTAAACTCTATTTCATTCATTTAGCTGAAGTGTCTGGCTTTAGTGCTGGATTGTGGCAGTGTTAGAGGGATGAGAGGTGCTAGTCTAGTTGTTACATTTTGAGGGCTGTGAAGTCAGTCTCACCTTTTTGTCTGTGTTTGAATCACGGCTCCACCACTCTGTGCACGTTAGGATGCTTCTGTCTGAGTAACCAAAAACTGACACAGTTGAATTAAAGTTACTATGAAGAAATTGAATAATTTTTTTTTTAAGAATTTAAGAAATCCACAGTAGTTAAGGCAATGTCCATGAAAGAAGAATGTCTGATTCTATCTTAACTTGAGAAAAACTTTTCTCAGAAGCTCCCTGGCAGGCTTTTGCATATCACAGAACAAAATCATTATGTGGCTTTGCATGCCCACCCTAGCATCAGTGGAAAATGGACAGGTGTCCATGATTGCTTTCGACGGTCATGCTTCACTTCTTGTTTTAGGAAGGGTTCCAGCGTCTATTGAATGAAGCATGTGGCCATATGAAGGAGGGAGAAATACTTGAACAAAATCAAGACTCCTATTAGGAAGGAGGAGGTTAGGGAGGGGACCTTGGTAACATGGATGTTAGATAAGTAACCTACAGAGCCTGTTATACTGCACGAGCTTTCTTAGCCTCTCCAAGCTTCAGTTTTCTCATCTGTAATGTTGGGATGATGGAGTTATTGTAAACACTAAATGAGAGTGTATATAAAGTTATCACATCCCAGCCATATAATAATTGTTCATACATTAGCAATTGTTATCAGACTTGTCCTGTCTTCAAGGGGCTCATAGTCTGGGTGGGGGGCGAGTACTGACAAATAAGGAGTGATTACAGTATAGTGTATAATAATAGAGATACAGAATTCCGTGGGAAGACAAGAAGAAAGTAGTAATACTGCCTAGAGGAATCCAGGGTTTTGAAAATTGGTAGTTTTTTTAGAGTTGTGTTTGCAGGGTCACAAAGGGGTGGAAGATTAAGACTGACCTTTATGAAGTTATTTTTAAGAAAGACAGCTTGGTAAGGAAAGTCAGGAACATGGGGTTTGCTACCGACTTGCATGTAATCCTGGACAAGGCACCTTTACTTGTCTGTGCAGTGCTGGTAATTGACTAAAATCTCTTGGGCGGCCTCAAGTTCTGATGTCTTGTACAACTTTATAACAGATGGTTTTGCTGTCAGGGCCATGTGCTGTGGTTCTGATCATACACAGTGCTAAGCACCCCCCTTGTTTGTAAGCTAAGTGGGTGACAGTGTACCTTGTTCATACCTGGAGCAGATATCCTGGAACATAGTATTTTGCTCAAGAAATACTGGTTACGTGAGTGTACTCAGGAACTTGGAGAGACTACTCAGCAAGTATTCCTGGTTGCTTCACTGAAATCTGGAAACTTAACTTTTAGGGCCTCCTCATTTTTTTCCCTTCTTAATCATAGGTCAAGATTTCTCATTCAGAGCCGGAGGTATGTTTTAGTGCTTATTTGACATGTTTTAATATATTATAGTTTGAAGAGAATTGCTTTATATTAAAGAAAACTTGGAAGCTTTGTTTCTTGAATTTTTTCTTTTTAATTAAGGACTAAAAAGATAAAAGGAGAAAAGGGAAGTAATTTTGGACTTTCAAAACTTGGGTATTGTTATCCTTTTTTTTAAACAGGGAATGTGAATGAATGGCAGCATAATGTCTTATTTAACAAAAATGTTGGCTGGAGATTGAATCCTTTTATGTTTGAGTATTTCTTAACATGGTAAACAGATTTGTATTTGGTACTATTTGCAGTTTAATAGCTACCATTTTTTTGCTGACTATATGTTACGAGTTTTATTAGTCTTATCTTATTTACTCTTCACAAAAACCCTGCAAGGTACATGGTGGTATCCTAATTTTATACATGAGGAAACTGAAATTACTCAGAATTATGACAGTAGTGATTATGGAATTGGGATTTAAATATAAGTCTCTCTGATTTCTTAGGCAGTGCTCCTTTCATAAGAACAGGGCTCAGTGAGCTTTCTTAAAGGGCATATAATAAATATATTAAGCTTGGTGGGCAATAAGGTCTTCTTGCAAATATCCAACCATTTTGGGCTATTATACTGCAAAAGCACCATGGACAATGCATAAATGAATGGGTATGGCTGTGTTCCAATGATGTTTAATTTACAGACATAGGTGGGGCTAGTTTGGCCCAAGGGCCAGTTTGCTAGCCCCCTCCCCCCCAAATAGAACTCTGAGCATCTATTATATGTAAATACTTTTTCTTCGGTTGTGGGGAACCATTCATGCATGATTAATCTGAGAGAAGAGTCAGATTTATAATTTGCATCTAATTTGGGAATGGGGGGAGCATTCTTTTAGGTTAAATGGAATGCAGTTTGTTTTTAGAGCATCTTGTATGATATTTCAAGAAAACCTGTCATTTTTAGCTCTCACTCAGACTTATATTAGGATCCATATACATTCTGTTATCTTCCACTGATCATCTACTTGGAGCTGGCTTTGGGCTTTTTGGGTAATTGAAGTCATGTTGAGGATTGAGTAATTGGTTATTTAAATAATGTCCTCACACAGGCAGAACAGGGCTACACCAGGAGGGTGCTTTTTAACCCCGCAGCAGGGTGCTGGAATGATTTAGTAAATTTTTTGCATTGTCACTATAATCGTGGGAATCATGGAAGGAGATGAGAGACTTTTTGTTTATGAGCCTGCTTTTCTAGATTACTTAGACATTAAAAATAAAAATAATAACCAAGAATTTTGAATATGGATGTCTTCATTGATCTGGTCTTCTTTTCCTGTTTTTCTTGATTAAAATTTGAAGAGATAGATGGTGGAGTGTGGAGTAGATTCCTGCATATACCCTCAGCCGCTTTTGTTTCTCTCCCTCCTCCCTTATCTTTAGGTGATAAGGGATGAAAGGTGAAAAGGTAAGAGTGAGCCGACCTGGAGAGGCTGCCTGGGCTGTGGGTAGCTGGAGGGAATCCAGGGAGACTTAAGTGTGTCTTTCTTAGTTAATTTTGACAGCCATTATTTGGACAAACAGTGCAATACCATGCAGCCTCACACATTCTTACAGGGCAAATACTTGCACATTTAGTAGGTTCAGTGAAAATAAAACACCCTAATGGGGTCCAGCCGCTTTTTTGTGAATATAGTTCCACAGTCCTTTCTTTGCAGTCCAAAATCTCCGAAGCTCTGAAAACCTAGTGTTTTTTCACTTATTATTTGACCTGAAGTGAACTGATGTGTGACTACTTACAGTCTTTGTTTACTTGTTTAGGTCATGTTTCACTGCAGAAGTATTAATATGTTTGATTGTGGGTTGCTGTCCTAGATTCTGTCAAGGGGACATACATATGTACATATGTTTATTTCTAACTGTGTGCTCTTTTTATAAAACCTGAAAAATTCTGTATTCCAGAACACATCTGGCCTTCAGTGTTTTGGTTAAATATGTGTGGACCTGTATTTAATATTGTAGGTTAATAACAGTAGCCCAAATGGTTATGGTACAATTACTGTGTACCAGAAAACATGTTAAATGTATTTATTTTCAACTTATAATTACCATGTGAGGTAGATACTGTTATCCTTATTTTACAGATGAGACTGATGCTCAAATCAAGTAGCTAGTAATTAAGGTTTTTTTAGACTTGAACCCAAGTGTTTATGCAGCCGAAGTTAATTCAGCTCTTATGATATGGAAGATACTATACTGGGGTCTGCTCTAACAGTGTCTGGTTACTGCCCAGGCAGTCTGGCTCTCTCTAAATCTAATATGTATGAACTTTGTCCCTGTGCCTTATTGTCTCAAGGCCCACACTGTACTGCCTTGAATTTGAAATTTGTAGTTTCCCATTTAACTTAGGGCTTCCTTTGTCTATGCCCTTATGGTCTCTATGGTCTAATGGGAGGGACAGGAAAAGACAGCTGAAAAGACAGTGTGCAGTATAGGATAAGAAATAATTAACTGTTAAATTCCGTCATAGGAGTGTGTATACAGGCTGTAGTATGGAGGAAAAAATGTTAAGGTCTGTTTAGTTTGGAGCAGCCTCAATGGAGTAGAATTAAATATAGGGCCAAGAAGCATCAAAAGGAATGAATTGCAGAGTTCAGAGAAGCCTCTTTTCCTTTGTTAGTCTTCTCCTCTGGGCAACATAATCACTGTATGGACTGTAAAGATTTAGTCTCTCCTTAAGCTCTTTTATGGCGACCTGTGTTACCCCTGCCCTGGATCAAGTGGGCCAGAGGGAAAGGAGTTGACAGACATGGGAGGTGAGGGAGGTTCCTCTTCTTTCCCTTTTCTGTCTCTAAAACCTTGGCTTTCATTGAGATTTTTATTTCCCTCCTCCTGTTCTTGAAAGTAGAACCAGAATAGATGGTTGGATTTTGGATTAAGTGGCTTTTGTTTCTTTTTCTGGCAGTTGGCCTGGTGCTGCCTTCAGGTGTTGAATCAGTCAGTCCTTTCAGAGGTTGTTGTTCATTCTTCCTGGGCTTTCCCTTCAGTGTTGTCCTGTGGTTCCAAGGGGTGAGGTTTTCTGTGTATAATTTTAAAAGACAGGTGGCTCTTTTGTAAGTAGAAAAGCTACAATGAGCAGTACTAAGCAAAACAGCCTCAAGAAAAATTATTTCAAGAAAATTTATGGATTATCGAATAAAAATGGTGCCTTGATATATGTAGTTACTGGCATTTCTTTTTACATATGTGTTTAAACATATATAAGTGCAACAGCGTATATTGGAAATAATTCATATTTGAATATGAACAGTCTGGATTCCTCACCTGGCTCTGCCACTTAGACTTTTGAGCAGGTAACTTTCTTCGTCTGTGAAATGGGTCTGATAATTCCTATTACATAGCATTGTTAGGATTCAGTGAGTTGATATACCAGGTATGAGGTGCCAGTAGTGCTGAGTATGTAACATGTGGTTTGTGAAAGGAAGATGTTGGAACTGTTACGTAGTTATTGGGCCAAATGATAACAAGATCTGTAGAAAGTTAACTTTTCATGTGGGACACTAGGTTGCATGTCTTCCTGTAATCCTTTTTCAGCCTGTGCCCTAGAACAGGAGCTGCAGATCTTTTGTAATGAGATACGAATCCTTGAGCCATGCACTGTTGATAAATAAAATCCTGAGCAGAGAGCATCAGCTGGCTGAGAATTCTAAGGGTGACTTTAAAACCTCCAGATAAAAGCCCATCCTTTGATTGCAGACCCCTGTTTTAGGAGGGTTTCACTTGTTCTTTTTATTTTTAACACTTACTTATACTTTTTCTTGTTTCAGAAAGCTAAAATTTAAATAAAAATACATATAATAGAAGAAAATGATCAATTGAATGTCAAAGCAAAAAGAAAAACAACTGGACTGAGAATGCAGAGCCAATAGGAGCCAACATTGAGGCTGACTGAGCACAGGGTAGCTCAGGTTTACTAATAGCTAACATTTATTAAACACTCATTATGTGCCAGAAACCATTAAGTGCTTCATATTCATTGCCTCACTTAATTGTAATGTAAATAGTGTATGATTAGCCTTGTGATTATTCCCATTCCACAGCTGGGGAAACTGCTTAAGAGAAGTGAAGAAGCTTGCCCCAGGTTATATAATTAGAAAGTGTAAGAAGCATGATTCTAATCTTGATAGTCTGACTCTAAAGCCCACATCTCAATCAATATGTAATACTACTTCATAATGTTTCAACAGTATTAATAACTTATTTATTGGAGCATAAAGAAAAGAGTGTAAAGATAGCCTACAGTTAACAATGATTGCTTTAGGAGACTAGGCCTTGAGAGACACACAACTCATTTTGTACTTTCGTGAAAAAAACAAAAATATTTAAGGTCAATGTATGTAAAACTGTTCTTTGGTTTTAATAGATCATGACCATGTATACTTATTAAATTTTTTATTTTGGAAAATATTCAACCTACAAGAAAGTTTCAAAAAGCTGTGCAGAGAAGCACTATTTATAGTAGTCAAGATATGGAAACAACCTCAGTGTCTAATGGACGACTGGATAAAGAATATAAGAATATATACAATGGAATATTATTCAGCCATTACAAAAGAATGAAATCTTCCCATTTGTGACAACATGAATGCATCTTGAGGGCATTGTGCTAAGAGGGCACATTGTGCTTGAAGGCATTGAAATAAGATGAGAAAAAGGCAAAAACTGTATGATCTCACTTATATGTAGAACCAAAAAAAAAAGCCAAAAGACCAAATCCCCACAAACCAGGCTTATAGTTGCAGAGAACAGATTGGTGGTTATCAGGGGTGAGGGTTTTGGGATGAGAGAAATGGATGAAGGTGGTGGTCAAAGAGTATAAACTTTAAGCTATAGTAAGTCATGGAGATGTAATGAACTCATGGAGACTATAATTAGTACTACTGTATTGAATATTTGAAAGTTGTTAAGAGTAAATGTTAAAAATTCCCATTACGAGAAAAAAATTCTGTAAATTTGTATGGTGATGGATTTTAACTAGACTTATTGTGATTGTTTTGCAGTATATGCAAATATAGAACCTTTATGTTGTATACCTAAACTAATATAATGTATGTCAATTATACATCAAAAAAATGCAAAGAATTTTCACGTTTCACCCAGAAACTAATACTTTACTACTTTTTTGTTTCCTCTTTCTCTCTATATACATGTTAGTAAAATTTGTGAATTGTTTGAGAGTAAGTTGTAGATACATTGCTCCCTTGCTCCTAAATATTTGTTTCCTGAAAACAAGGACATTCACTTATACAATCTTAGTACAGTTATCTAAATCAGTATTAGTATTTGATAGAGTACTAATATCTAATCTTTGAACCTTATCCACATTTCACCTGTTGTCCTACTAATGTCCTTTTCAGCAAAAGGAAAAAAAATTTTCTGGTCCACCATTCAGTCTGATCACTGGTTGCATTTAGTTCTCACCTCATTAGTATAGTCTTCCTTAAATCTGGAGTAGTTCATTATTAGTCTTTTCTTTCTCATGATTGGATTAGGTTGTGCATTTTGGCAGGAATCCCTCAGAGGTGAGGTGTCCTCAGTGCATCGTATCAGGAGGCACCTGGTATCTCTCTGTGCCAGGTGGTGGAAGAGGTGTTGGCTAGGTTGCTTCAAAAAGTTGCTATTTTTCTCTTTTGTAATTAATAGGTATCTTGTGGGGAGGTATTTTGAGCCTATGTAAATATCCTGTTTGTCATCAAATTTTTACCTACTAGTTTTTTAGCATCCATTAATGATTCTTGCTTAAAATTAACTATTAACTATTACTGTGTGGCCGCCAAAGGGTGATTTAATAATTCCATCGTTTCTTCTTCATTTATTAGTTGACTCATATATTTTTGACATGTATATCCTTTGTCTATTTGTATAGCAGGAGTTAAGTGTATATTTTGATGGTGAACCCAAAACAGAACTACTGTGAAGAAAGAAAAGTTTAAAAAATAGTCTTATTTAGATACATTTATATTCATAAAGATTTTAAGGCAATTTGTGATCATATAGTAAAATAATGTGATGAAGTTTGATTTGGGCTCTGGGCTTCCTAGCAGCGAAAGTAAAAGTGTAGAGATGGGTTAGTTGCATGTTCTTACTAACAATTGTGAAAGGGATATAGAAAGGCAAATAATAGTAAAATGTCTTTCTGAATTTAGTAGGATATTAGATACTTTGCAAGAAGGGAAAAAACAGGCTTGGAAAATGGATGAAACAGAAGACAGTACTGAGTGATGTACAGGTTATGCAGCTCCACTATTTCTGTAGACAAATTCACCAGCTTGAGTTTTGGACTAAGGGGGAAATTGTCAGAATGCATCTAGACTGCAAAGGAAACCAAGATCTGGCAGATCCCACTGAGTTATCTTTTTAACAGAGTAGGTAGAGGGAGAGCCTGTGATAAGGGGCATAGCAGAGAATCCAGAAAATTGGATAAAAATATCTTGAAATATAGAATGGAAAGTCAGCTTGGAGGAATTATCTGGCTACAGCTGCTTTTTACATGGGATTTTTGGTAAGGGCAAAGATGGCTATCACTGGACCAGACAGATAGGGTTATAGATGGGGAGGAAGTACCTTGTGCCAGGTTTGATGGCTGGTGGGGATTTCTGCATTTAATCATTCTTAAAGACTCTTTAGGAGAGACAGCCTTTAGGACGTTTTAGGGTGAGGGAAGAGAGATGGCTCAGCAAGCTGCACAAAGGAGCACATTGCAGGCCTCATTGATAGAGGTAATGTTTTGAGATCAATAGGTCATCACCAGTTGGCTGAGCAGTGTTCCCAGGTAGAGGAGCCTGGAGGGGTTAGTAGTAGGACCTTGGACCTGACTTGCTGGGCAATGGCAGCCATTGAAAGACCTTTGGATGAGCATGGCACAGGCATAGCAAGCAGCAGAAGTGCTAAAGGCTGTCTGAGGAGTTAGGGATTTAATGAAGGCAGAGTGGGCGAGGACCAAGGGGAAGTGAGGGAGAAGCTAATCGAAGTAACAGCATTAGGGAGGATGACCTGGTGGAGTTTTTGGTATGTTTGGATGTATAAAGGACTGGGGTGAATTTGAGATGTCTTCAAGATTTCGGGCTTCAGGATACAGTTTATTGACTGTGGATGCCTTGTAAAAATGTGTCGCTTTTTTCCAGTGTGATGCATTGTTTTTGTTTGTTTTGATTTGGAGAAGGTATTTTAAGAAAAAATGCCAAATAATTTTGAGGAACGTTTAGAAAAATAATCACGGAGAAACTTTTGTTTTTGACTTCTTACTTTGGCTGAGGATCCTAAGCCTAATGTACTTTGTGGCATATACATACCTTGGAAACAGCCTCCGTCAAGCACTTTTCTTGAGGCTGCCTAATTGAAGGATTTTTGCAAATGCTGATTTAAAAAAAATTGTTTTTATTACAATAAAAGTGTTATGCATCTGTTGTACAAACAAGAACAGACTAACAAAACTTTTGACATTAAAGTTATAATGAAAAATTGAAAATTGGTCATTTTTTTTTGCCTGGGAAACTGTTTTATTTATATCTGTAGAAAAAAGATAGGGAGAATATTGTGGAAGACTGATCATACTACACGTGCCATTTTGTTAACTTTTTAAAGGTTAAATGTATGTATGTCATGATCATTTTTCCAAATCAATGAATTAGATCACTTATGAGTTAATATTTTAATGTTTTCTTTTCTGAATAGTCATTTTTTAAATTCATACTTCATTGCTTCTAGATGTTTTCTAGTTTTTCGATTGTAAGCATCAATGTACTGGCCATCTTTGACTATACATATATTTATGTCCTCTGTGTGTTTCTGTGCTGAAAATCCTGAAAGTTTGAATTGATGGGTCAGAGGGGGCCCTATTGCCTATCTCTTAGTAGTGGTGTGTGGTGTTAGCATTTCTCTCGATATTTTTCCTTTTAGACGAACAAAAGCTATCTCTGTTGCTAGAAGCATCATTGAATATTTTTTCTACTTCTAACTTTTTAAATAAGAGCAAATCGTAAGAGGATATAAATTTTATTTTTGTTAATCTCACAAATATATTTGTGGGGTGTATGGAATATTAACAAGGAGATGTCAGTAGTTAGGAGGTTAGAGTAGTTAGAGAAGTTAGGTCTCTGTTGTTATTTAATCCCATTAGTTTACTTTTTTTCTACACAGAATGAGAATAATATTGATTTATCTCCCGGAAGAGTTGTGATAAAAAAAAAATTTATAATCCATTTCTTTAGAATATTCCTTTTCTTGTTCCAAGTGCGTTCACAGCTGCTATTAACCTGTATGACATCTCATCTTAACTAGGCTGAGATGGGAGATGTTAAATAATGCTAAGTAGATAGTAATTTTGTTTTTGTTGGGTAGTGAGGGATAAGTGTGTGGTCTTACTTGATTCGTCACATGATTCTAGGCTAACCTAAGGAATGTTTAAAAAAACAGCTTTGTAAAGAAAAATGACTTAATAACCTTTCTGATTATAGTAAAGAAGTTGGATGGACTTTATATTGAAGAAGTCAGTTCAAATTAGTTTAAAGCTGGAATGGGCATTACTGGGGTAGGTCACCGACCTTTTGGTACCAGAATTCCAAGGAAAAATCTGGTATGGTGTATGCCAAACTATTAATAGAGTATTTTTAAGAGAATGAGCTTTGTAGGGGAATGTTTAATTACTACTTAAGTTTTTCATTGTTAGATTTTAAAAAATAATACAACTGAGATTAAAAAAATTTTTTTTAAAGAACACTACAAGGCCCCCAAAAGTGTTAAGTCTCTGTACACATCAGTTTTATTTGTATTAGATGTGTTTACTTTTGCCTCAGATTGTTATTGTTAATAAGTGGAGTGATAGGTTGAAGGTGGCGGAACAGGAAGCCATCTAGAACTCATCATTTATTTGTATGCTCCGAAGAGAAACCTCACATGCCTAAGTAGAAGGATTTATTTTTATAAACTGAAATCCTGTTCCCTTTCTATAGGGACAATTTCTGTTTCTTTTGCCATCTCTAAAACTAGGTACACCCTGTTTAGGGCAGGGACGCACTTCTGGAAATGGGAACGCTGGCAAAAGAATAGAGCTGAGTGCTTAGTCTCTATGGAGCTGTGTTCTAGAATCTTACTTTGGCAATTGCTTTCATCTCCTTTGAAATTATGACCTACCTCTCTGGCCATTCCAGCTGTCGTATTTTATAACTTGCTGGCAAATGTCCCTAAGATTGCATAAGTTTAGGAAGCCCTTTGTAGTGTTGGGGCTTCTACTCATCTATGCCTAGTGGACACTCTTCATTCCCCTCCTTCCTTCAGAGGTGGCTCTGGCTTTAGAAAGTATACAATTTGTAATGGAAAAGTTAAGAACTTAGAATCTGGGTGCAAAATGCTTGGGTTAAGTGTTTGCTTTGTATGTTTTGCCAAAACAAGTAAATGGTGGAGATTGTGGAAAAGAAGCTGCTTGAGCACCATTAAGACACTCACCAGATATTTGATCTCCTTCTGCTCTGTGTCAGAAATAATAGTAGATTTTTGTGTACTTTATTCTTAAATCTTAGCCCACTTCCCAGAGATTAGTTATTAGCGCTGAGACTCCACAGGGTTAAGCAGTATCCTCTGAGGCACATAGCATTTGACTGGATTTTGAATGGAAGTCTAGAATGTCAAGCAAGGCCTTAGGTCCCTCATTCAGTCAGCCTCTGGCTGACAGGTATAACTTTGCTGTGTAATCACCTTGTTTAGGGTGTATAGTAAGAAAAGTAAAGCGAGTCTTGGATTACTTGATATGCTGTGGTAGTGGGTAGTGAGTTTAAATTTCCAGTAAAAGGAGTACAAAGGAGTTCAGCATATGCTTGGAAGAACTATAGTCTCTCAATACAGTGACTGGGAAATGGCTTGGCATGTACAAGTGAATGAAAACATGATGTAAGGAGTTTAGGTCCACTAGCATTTTATTCTAACGGCCAGAAGAACAGTGTTGATTACCTTAGAACCAAGTTTAGGAAGAAAACATTTATTTCTTACGAAGAAAACAGGGCCTTTTGGGAGGGAGAGAAGTGATTCTACGTACTATTTACTCAGGCCCGAGATCAGAAGGAAATAGCTTGACAATAGCAGAGCAGCAGATGAGGTAAAGTAAATAAGCAATCTTATTTTTAAAATGAAAGATCTGCCATCCAATTTATGTTCTTTTTTGGCTAGTTTTGTTTTAATATTTGATTTGACTCAAAGTTGTAGCAGAAAAGTTTGTTTTATGTTAATTTAAAAAGGTAAATATGTTCTTGGACTGAGACAAAGAATCGGACGTTTCTGCTTATATTTCACGTTTTATATTACTCTGCTGGGTAAGTAATTGAAAATGGGTCCTAAAAGTGTGTAGTTCTGCTTTACATCCCGACCTACTGGCTTGGCTGCCTGTACTATTTGGCTTGGAGTGAAAGCACCTTTTTTTCTGAAGTGGATCCTCTTTCTGCAGCCACCTTTTCAAGATGCTTGGCTGCTTGAGAAGAGTCTAAAGTAGAAATTCAAGGTCAGCTATATAAGATTGCCAAAGTGACACACAGGCAAGCAAAATGAATCTTCCTTCTTTACATTCTTGCTATTAGAGGTCAGGGGAGGGATCTGATTGCAAGTTTAGGAGCAGACAGAATGATTTTTGACTGATTTGAGGGCATGGCCTTTCATTTTTAAGTGGTTTAAAGAATTTATGGACCATTGTTTGTTCATTCCAAAGTCCTAATGATATGGATGATATTTTTTCTCAGGCAGGAATGTGGCTTTTGGCAGTGACTCTGCATCACAGTTGCTTGAAAATAATCAAGTCCTTTGGGACCAAAATGAAAATGCATGGCCTCTGTGCATTTCATATGAATTTATGAAAGAAACGTGTGCCTGATGATTAAAAAAGTCTTTGAAATTAGAAATAGTGGCTTTCAAATTGGGAAAATCTCAAATGTTCAGCATTAGGAGAATGTGTGTAACTATTTCCATATGATTACCAGAAGATGGTATTCTCTGCAATAGTTTATAAAGAGTTTTCAGTGACATGGGGAAATGCTAATGGGATAACGTAAAATGAAATGGCAGGCAGAAAATTTCTATTCAGCAAGATCTCAGCCATGTTTAAATGTGTAGAAAAATAATCTGAGAAATGTAAAATTTTTAATGGTATTAATCCATATTATGAAATAATAGGTGGTAGATTTTCTTTCTGTATTTTTAAATTTTTCCATAGTAGGCATATATCATTTTTAAAGCAGAAAGATGGGTCAAGATGATAGGGATGATGTATTAACCTATATTATTTGCAACATGACAAAATAAGTTGGATTTGTAGCAAAAAGCAATGCCTTTGATGCACAGTTGCATCCTCCTGAAATTGAGGAGGATCATCAGTAACTCACAGGATTCCTTAATTTTTCTCTTGGGGTTATGGTAAAATTAAATTTTCATATTTAAAATATGGGTGATACCCAAGCAATATTGCAGGTAAGACCAAGAACCCAATAGGCATATTCAATTATTTTAGCTCCACTTTTTCCCCATAGATTTTCATCTAGTTGCTCAAAAAAGATTTTAAAAAAATCTGTAGAAAATGTTACTGCACTTATTACATGAACTGTTTTGGTAATTTTTGCCAGCTAGATGAGCAAACATTGATATAAATTTAGCTTAACTTAATGACTTAATATACTATTTTTACATTTAATTTATCATTTTGTGGTGATTGCTAAATTTTATTTTGCATAAGAATTTTGAGATGGAAGATTGTGAAATATGCCGTGGCCAAATGTTCAGAGTTGATTAGCAATGCTGTCTGAGTAAGCCAGCTCTGGCTGTTTGATTTGATTTCTGCTTTATAATAGGAGGATTAATTCAAGAGGAAAATGCATATTTATCTTCACCAATGCATAAGGAGTTGAAGTATACTTTTTATATATTTCATACTTTTAGAATGGAGATCTTTGACATGAGTGTATTGCATCTTCCTGTCTCACTAGCAAAATAACCTTAATAACAATTATAATTGTCTTAGCAATTGTCAGAGGGGGGGGGAATGGGGAGTGACTTCTGATGGGTAACAGGATTAAGATGTTTTGGAAATAGCGGTAGTGGCTGCACAATCTTGTGCACATACTGAAAATTACTGAATTGTACATTTTAAAAGGATGGATTTTATGATATGCAAATTATATGTTAATTTTTTAAAAAGGAGCAAGAGGAAGAGGAAGGATTTTATACATGAAGGCATCCCATACATGTCTCACCAACCCCTTTAGCGCTATTAATAGTAAGTGACAGAGGACCTTAGTCTTGGGAGAATGCGAAATTTTCACAGGCATTTGACAAGAGTAAAAGAAATCCATATGATTAGATGATCAGTCAGTCACATATACCTTCAAAAGGTCTGTTTCAGAAGGAACATTATAAGGATGTATTAATGAAGACTTGATTCTGTTTTAAACTTTAAAATGAAATGTGTATTAGGCATCAACAAATAACTGAAGGAAGAGGGGGAAAGTACATGCGTTTTGGACTCAGAGGAATGAGTTATTTGTTCGTTTTTTAAAGAAGCAGTTTCTTTATTATGATTTTCAAATGTAGTATAAAAAGTGCTTTAACATGTTTTGAATGTTTGTTTATATGCCAGATCTGATAATTGTTTTTAATGTTATGTCACTTAATTACCATAAAAACCATATTTTCAACCTTTTTTTAAATTCGAAAAACTAAAAATGAAACAGATTCATCACCCCCCCCCAAAATTATATTAGTGAATGCCTTTTTAAAGAAGTTCCCAAAGATGAGTGATGAAAATACTTGCCTAATAATATGACTACCAAGAGATGTCTACACCTTCGTGAACATCCTTCTGGGCATTTTCCTGTGCATTTTATCACATTAAAATTACACTGTATGTGCTGTTCTACAGCTTGTTCTATAGCTTGTTTGTTTGTTGCTTTGTTTTACTCAAAATAAAAATCAGTAAGTTTTTAATTTTCAGTTAAAATATGGTTATTTGTCCTCATGATACATTTTTTATGTATGTTATGATTTACCTAATTTGTCTCCTGTTGATAGAGATTTAGGTTGTTTGCACATTTTCAGCATTTAAATAACATTGCGATGGTTATCCATGCATAAGGGTTGTATATTTTTCCCCAACCTTTGTCATGGAATTTTCCCAAATATACATAAAAGTAAAGAGAGTAGAACAGTGAATCCCCACATACTCATCATCCAGCTTCAACAAGTAATTAGCATTCTACTATTCTTGTGTCCTTCCTCCACATTTCCCCCCTGGAGTATTTTAAGATATATTACACACATCATATTATTTTACCTGTAAATATTTCATAGATATCTCAAATAAATAAGGACTTTTAAAAAAAGCACGATACCATTATCATACCCAACATAATTACCAAAAACTAACACGATCTAATAACTGCTTTGTGTTCATTTATCCTCATCTGCTTCAAAAATATCTTTTTATGGTTGAATTTTTAAATCTGGATCTAACTGATGTCACATGTTATATTTGTTTTTATTAAAATTGATTGTTTCTCACCTTTATATCTCATTTATTTGTCAAAGAAACTGTCATTTGTCCTGTAGAATTTTCCTAATTCTGGATTTAACTGATTATATTTTTTGTGTATGTTCTTCTGTCTCTGAAACGCTAATAGATAAGTTTAGAGGCTCGATTAGCTTCAGTTTTTCTTTTTGTCACTAATGCTTTTTAGGTGCTGGTGTGTTTGTTCATTCATCTTCATCACATTAGCAGACCCAGATTGTCTGGTTGTCTAAGTTTTGGTGATGCTAAGATTAATCAATGGGTTTGATGTCATCATCAGTCCCTCTGTTATGTTTCCCATCCAGCCTTTCACTTATGCTTTAGTAGCAACTGATGATTATTCCATAGATTATTTTATTAGATAGCAATAGGACAGTTTCCTAATTCTGTTATTTCTTTTTCATTATATTATTTATTAGCTCTGATTTCTCTGTAAAGAACTTTGCCTCATCAACTGTTTGTTACTCTGAAATAGGTTCCATATAGGAGAGGCATTTTGAGTGCTTTTGTTCTCTTTGATTTTTCAATTCTCGGAATGTGAGTTGGTACCTACCAGCCTCCAAACGTGACCAAAGGGGTCTTTTTATATAACATTAATATAACTAATTAATTTAAAAATATTTGTGTGTTTCAGCCCATTACATTCAAGACTCTTCTTTCAGTAAGAGCTCTTTCTAGTCGTGTCAGAAGGTCACAAAGCCAATTTGAAAGGGCCATTTCTGAATAAAAGGAATTGGGGTACCTTAGAGAAGTGGCTGATTCTGTCCAAGATGAGCCTGAGGCATCTTGTCAGATTTGAAAGCAAGGACGCACTTTTGTCTGATTTCACACTATTTTGAAGTTACCTGTTTGCCTATGGCCTCCCCACGGGTTGTGAGCTTCTGGAGGGCAGGGACTATGTTTTGTCTTTGGAGTCTCATAACCCAGATCTATCCCTGCTAGAGGTTCTACATCCCACTCCCTACCGTAAAATAAAAAATTCTGTTGAGGAGTGCTCTTGGGCCTTTAGGAAGGCTCCGTCCTCCCTTTTTTAACAGCTGTTATAGTTTCCATAGTAGTTTCCCAAGAGTTGTTGGTAACTTTCTGATAGTTGACTCATTGGTATGCTTTGGAGTCCAGTCTTACCAGGGATTTCTTTCCTGTGTTCTACAGTGAACACAGTAAAAGTAATGGTGGGGGTTTGACCATGCCTAGACTATAGATTTTACAGATAAGGCAAACTGTAGGCTCAAATCATACGTTGGGTCATGCGTTTGGTTAAGAAAAGTGGGTATAGTATGTGGTTCAACACCGTTGCTTGTTCTTTTCTGTCACCTCTCCTTTTATCTTGTGTAGAGCAGTCAAAATTTTGTGCTTTAGAGCTGTTTTCTGCATTTTACGGCTATACTTTTTCTTTTCATAACTGAGTTTCTCATTACTTATGTTCCACAAGTTTTGATCTCTTGAATCCTATTCCTTGACCTTCAGATGAATAATGGATCCTGCTTAAAGCTTTCCCTTATAGCTTTCCCTTATAGCATTCATACTAAGGCTGAATTTATATTGTGATGATGTAGATTGTGTGTGTCAGACCATTTCTACTTTTTTTTTTTTTTAAGTAATTTTACCTGTAACACCCTGCTTAATGCCTTGGTTCATAGTTGTTATTCAGTAAAATTCGCGTAATAAATAAAAATACCCCTAACCATTCTTGCCAATGAAATATTCTAGGAGTTTTTTGATAGTCAAATGAGAATAATTTAAGAGAAAGCCAGATTTCATAACTATAGAGAACTTTCTGTCAAGGCTTCAGGGGTTTGCCTTGGCTTGTGTTATGCTTTTAGTAGCATCACTCTTTTTTTTTAGTTGTAGGTTGGAATTTGTACCCTCTAGTGTTGGGCACGGTTTTTACTGTCTCCTCCTAGTGTGAAGCCTCTGAGTAGGTCATGAACTTGGGTTATTATTTGCTATTGAGATATTGCTTGAATAATACCACTTTGGGCACATTAAACCTTCTAACTTTCTATCTCTTTACTCCCCTTTCTTCCTCTCTTAACTCATAGTAGGAAATTTGACTTCCTTTTGGCATTTTTACACTGAATTATGAATATGTGATTTTGCTGAGCTCCATCTCAGTGTGAAAACTTGTGTAGATAACTTTACTCCTCTGAACCTTTGTTCTCCTGTTTGTAAAATGGAGAGCAGTAATGATAATACTGGCCCTTCCTACTTACAGGACTGGATACAAGGCTGGAGCTACAGGAATTATTCTGTTCACTATCTTTTTCTTATAGTCTACCGTTTATTTTGTGGTCACTTAGATTTAGAACCTGATACATTTCTATGCTTTTACCTATAAGAAGTCAGCTTACGTTTTTGTCGATAGTCTGTTGTATGGCCCAGAGTAAATGAGGGTTTCTACAGGACAGAGCTGCCCCCCCCCTTTTTTTAAGAATTCACCTGTTTTAAAAATTGAGGTAATTACAGATCTTTGTAAGAAATAATACAGAGATCCTTTGTACAAATACCCAGTTTCCTGAAAATGGTTATATTTTGCTCAACTGGTGCAATATCATAACGAGGATATTGACATTGATACAACCCAACAATCTTACTCAGATTTGTGCAGTTTTATTTGTACTCATTTATGTGTCTGTTGGCTTTTAAACTGAAAAGTTTCCTAAGTCATCATTTCAGATTTGTGTTGATTGGGTAATAGGGACAAATATCACATTTAATATGAGAGAATTGATTTGAAGAATAAAAAGATGATAGTTTTCCTTTTAATTCTAGTGAATGTAGTAATACAGACCATGATAATTTGGGGCCATCCAGTGCAGTAACATCTGACAGATGAATGATAAAGAATAGAGAATTTAATAGCATGTGCACTCTTGGCATGTAAAGGACACTTTGAAAATGACTTTAAATATACTTGAAAACTGAGCCATGTGTCATTGTCAACTTTGTTGACATGTTCCATTGTTTACATTAGTCCTCTTAGAAAACCATGTTTTCATGAGCATTGAGGAGCTCAGGGTTCCTTGGAACCTGAACTAGATTTAATATCTTTGATTTTCTCTTAAAAAAAAAAATTGATTGGAAGAAGATGGTGGATGGACCTTAGAAGATTGCTTCCTTTTCTCCAGTGTTTTAGGTTAGGTTTGAGGCATGACCAGACACCATCAGTAGAAGTGTGGGGTTAATTTTTAACTTCTGTGCCTCAAATGGCCTCCTTCCCCAGCATACATAAGCCGGTTGTCAAGTTTTAGTAGTTTTTTTCCCCCTGAAATAATTATTTTTGTATTTCCCTTCTATATTTGTAAATGGCAGAAAATCAAAGAAAATGTCACTAATTATTTGAAATATCTTACAAACTTTTTGCTTTCTTTTCATTCTAGTTCCCCTTTAACATAGAAATAAGACACCACTTTTCTCTATCTCAGCCTGCTGAAGCTTTCCAACCGATTTCTCTCCAGGTCAAGTGAGCTTTCTAAAAAATGCATATCTATTATGCTCCTCCCTGCTCAGAAACCTTGAGTTCTTTGCTGCCTGCAAAAGAATGCTTGAACACCTGAGCATGGTGTTCAAAGCCCTCTAATGTATTTGTCCCAAACGTCATTCTTTGCTTTTCATCCACAACATTTCCTCCATACTGTTGTTACACTGAATTTGATATCTACCCCCCCCCCCCGTATGTATGAGTCACCTCTTCTTGGCTTTATCAAACTCTTTTGTGTAGGTGAAGACCTAACTTAAATGCTGTGGCTTCTGTAAAACCCATGACGATTTTTCCCAGTTGAGATTACTTGTTCAATGGTCAATGTTCCCACAGCACTTGGACCACACTCTTCACATTGCCAGGCTGTGTTTTTCTTTACATAGTGCTCATTTACATACTTGTTTTAACTATATTATCAATAGGTTTTCAAGGGAGGGCCACATTTTATCTTTCTGTCTCTAAACCGCTTGCTTGCACAGTAGGACCCAGCATATAGTAACTGCTTGTTAAATTTATTGTCGTTCAAGTGTAATAAATATCTCCTGCTTGCCTGAATTTGCCATGGCTTTTTCTTTTTCTTTGTATCTTTTGTTTAATCTGCCTTGTCCTTTACAAAAATCACTTTGACAATTTCTTCTCTTATTGTTGTTTTCTAATACAATGTAGTTTTATGAGAGGGACTAGCTGTGAAATGAATTTGTAGGAATGGTCTCTGTAACGCAGGAAGATTCTAATGGGTTTCTAAATCCCATGGTTCGGTGACTTTGATCTCTTATGAAGATGAAATGAGGAGGAGTAGGTAGTGGGAGGGGACACCTGGAAATCAGCCAGAAATATTCCTTGATTCCTTCCTATGCAGTAAATCTGGAAGATGAGTTTTGGTTGAATGAATGCCTTGGCATCTATCCTAACCTTTGTTAGTAATTTAAGAACTTGATTTTAAATTGTGATTAGTTCTCAGAAAATTCTAAATGAAAAATCTTGAGTGTTATATTAGGGTCTCAGTGAAGGGAATCTAGAAATATAACATGTAGCTTTGACATTATTAAAGAAATATTGATACATTCGCACCCCACTCTTTTTTGAAGAAGCCGAGTTTCTTGATAATACTTAAAACTACATAGAGCTTTGTGGCTGAGGATGCCTGGCAGGCTAGAAGCCCTGTGGATCATTAAGAGTTCATTAGATTCTGTCTGCAGCGGTAGGAAATGAACAATCAGGTGCGTGGGATTCTGTCATGTTGCTCAAATGCTCAGCATGGATAACTATAGCCACAGAGCTATTTTTTATTTTGAGAAGGAAAACCTTTCTTAGCCAAGAGAAAATTGCCTTCATCTTTATGAAACAATGCCCTGTTGAGTGGTGCACTAAGTTCTAGCTCACATATTGGGTTTCTTCCTCCTGTGGAGGCAGTGGCCTCTGACAGTGAAAAGGAGGGGCGGGGCGCTTTTCACTTTATTAGCAAGATCCTGCCTACTATCTATATTTCTCTTTCAGAGAGAGAGAGGGAAAGAGGGAGGGGGATTGAAGAAGGGAGGGAGAAGACTGATACACTCTAGAGGTTTCTTGGTGATGAGTGCTTACATTATTAGTGACTTAGACTCTTAGATACCCCCCCTTTCTTTCTTTTGCCCTTAAAAATAAAACTGAAACTAAAACAACGATTATAAATTCATGTTTATCTCTATTTTACAGATGAGACATATTGAGGAAATAATTTGCCCAAAGTTACATACCTGTTAAGTGGTTAACTCTAGGTCCAAAGTCTGTACTCTTAGCTACTATGCAATATTGTAATGGCAACACAGTTTAAAAACAACATTGGCTATGCTGAGCCTTCAGTGCATACAGCATTCAGAATAATCTTTTAAAGTCATAACTCGGATTCTATCACTTCTCAGCCTAGCCCTCTCCAGTGTCTTCTTAGAATAAACCAAAAACTTTGCCTTATTGTACAGAAGACCTGAGCCTGTGACCTGTCTCTTGTTCTTTCCACTCCCGTGCTTCAGCCACCCTGGCCTTTCTGTCTTTAGAAGTTGCTTTTTGATGGCTGGTCAGCTTTCTCTCAAATCTTGTGTTGTGAGCTACATCTTACCATTTAGGTCTCACCTTAGATCTCTCACCATTTAAGAAGTCTTCCATGGCCTCTGTAGCTGAGTAGTTTTTACTCTCAGCCAATTGCTTTATCCCTGTCTGAAATGTATATTTCCTAATGGCAGAGCCCTTACTTGTCTTGTTTAACTAGACATCTCCATTGCCTAAAACAGTCCTTGGGACTGTTGGCTGTTCAATAAAAATTTATTGAGTAAATGAATAGGTATGTCTCTGGAAGGCCCATGGCTTTCCTGAGACCAAGCATTTAAGCATTCTGGCTTAGAGGATATAAAACAGTTCAGAACAGCTAGCAGCTTACCTTATCAGCTCTGTCCTTCCAAACTCTGTCACCTTCCAAACTAAAACTTATTGAAAGAGCTTATCTCTTCCAGTTTCTCAAGCAGCAAGTGAAGGTAAAAGACAACCAAGGGCCTGCAAATTCCAGAAGCCTTCCTCTGATTTGTTAGTAGGGTTGTATGAGCTGGGAAAGGAACTCTTGGACTTCAGCTCAGCACAGTGACTATGTAATGTTGACCCTGAGACACCAAGAAAGGTTGAATTTGAGAATATTCTGTGTAATAGAGATGTCTATTCCATTAACCAAATGGAATGTTCAGACATTTGGAATCAATCTTCAGATATCTGGAAAGACTAGGTGGACTCATTCTTTTCTTCACTTTAGTGTTAGAGGGACATAAAGTTGTGTTATGATTATGAAAGAAATGTTTCTTTCATTTGTCTTATCTAGACTACAACATGTTCCTTATCTGCAGTCAAGGCAGTTTGAGTTTTCTATCATTTGTTATCTGATTGGTCCTTTCTAGTGTGAGGGCCTCAACCCTGTGTGAAGGCCACTTACCCTGGTGTAGTGGTCGGGATTACCCCGAGGGTTCCACGAGGTGGGAAAGTTGGGACTCCCTGTCCTGTTGTTGGGCAGAGACAATACTTGAACTGATTCAGGCTGGGCCGATTTGGCCACGGGACTGAGGGCATGTCTTGGAGGGTGTGAATGCTGTGCCAAGTCTGAAGTCCTCTGGAAGAATCATTCTGCTCTGGCCCTTTTCCCTTGGCTTTCAGTGAAAATTTAATACTAAGAAAAAGAAAGCCTTAATCTTTATCTCTACTTTGTTTCACTGGTATAAAAGCATGCAAGTCTTAGAGGGTCACCTGTCCACTGAAACTTTACCAGTTTACCAACCCCACATAAGAGACAATGGTAGTTACATAGGAGATATGGTAACTCTTAGCTAAGATAAATCATTGAACTCTTGGCAGTATGTGGGCCTCTGATTATTTTTTTTCCTAATACCTCTTTCTACTCCAGATTTCACTTTGGGTTCCTTGGCTTCATTGTAGGACAATGAATGATAGGATGATTAGGTTAGAGATTTATTTGTCCATTTCACAGGTTTTTTTTGAGAAGATAAGATGTGCCAGTTGTTTCGAGAAAAGGGATGTTACTGACTTCAGACACATGATTATAGCAGAGTAAGTTTGGCTTGTGTATGAGGACCAGGTGTTTTATGTTACAGCTAACCAGTTAAGAGAGATGCAAACAGTGCCTAAGTCCAGGTTTTCTGTGGAGGAGGCTAGGAAAAGCTTTGGAAATGGTGGCCCAGGAGCAGGATCTTAAGATAGGCAGCATTTTGGCAGGTAGAAGTGAACATTTAAGGTGAAATGACACCCGAGGAAAGCTGTTGTGGCTGGAGCAGGCTAAGGAGGATTCCACTTTGGGTCAGTTTGGTGAAGCCATGGGGCACTGCCCTCCCCCATTCACGCAGAAGCTCTAGGAGGCCAGGGCTTTGTTTGTTTCACTCTGTGAGCCAAGTGTTTAGAAAAGGGCTTGAGCCATACTAATACTTAAATAATTTGTTCAGTGAAAAGGCAGCTGGAGATAATGAAAATAGCTAATGTTTATTGAACAGTTTTATGTACCAGGCCTGTGCTGAGCTCTTTTAGGCAAATTATTTCACTTAATCCTCACAGCTCTCTTGTTAGTTACTGTTACATGGGGAAGATAAATCATAGAGCTGGCATCTGAAACTGGGCTATCTGGGTTTAGAACCTAAACTCTCACCTGAAAGATTGGTGCTGGACCTTGGAGGGTGTGAATGACATGCCAAGGCATTGAGGCTGTTTTTTTTTTTTTTTTTTTAAATAGGCTGTGAGGAAGCATTGAAGATTTTTGAGCAGGCTCCTAGGGTGTTCCAAAATTGTACCTTGCAAAGTTAAAAAGTTAGGATGGTGTCTAAGTTGATTTGAGTCAAATAGGAGTTACTAGGAAATAGTTCAATGAGGTGTGGGAGGTAATGTTGGAAGTGGGTTGTTGGAATGTTAGGAGAAAGTTTGCTAATAATATGAGCACTTGGCATTGGACTGTAGGTATTATTACTAAAATTAATCTGAGAATAATTTAAGACTTGAGGTTGTGCTTTGCACCCAGGAAATCCTCAATAAAATAAATGGATTTCATTTTCTCTACATTGCCTACTATTTTTGGAACTTTGAATTTCCCTGACCTAAGGAAATCCTGTCTGCAGACATTGGAGGAATTACGCTTGTAAATGATACCTCTTTAGCTCCCAGTCATAGTTACACGGAAAATGGAGCTTTTCAGGGAGGCCCAGATCCTTTCCATGATAGTGTTTACATTTAATAAACTAGTACTTTTCACACAAAGTATAGTGTAACACAGAACATGGTACAATGCAGTATAATTGTGTGGTTTATAAAATAATTCCAGGATTTATAAAAATGAGAATTCACATTATATCTTTAGCATGTGCTCTGGTAATGGAACCCGAGAAATGCAAGGCTTTTTGAGGTCTGGCGAAAGATTCCACTTGTTTCCTCCATGTTTGTCTTCCTGCGCCCCTTAACCCCCACCTCATTGTGGAAGTACCTTGAAACAGTTGCTTCAGAGGTATGTGAACAGTTTATGGGCTGGTCTCATTAGAATTATTGGTCGCTTGGATTCAACCAGTGAAATATAAGAGGGGTGCTGGAGATCCATTAATAGGACTCACAGCTGTTAATCTCGAAGAGTCATGAAGGCCCTGGAGTCCAGTGCTCACTACTCTCACAAAGCTATTTTCTGGCCTTCCCTGAAACACTATGCAGGAAATCTTCACTTGTGCTTCCTGGGCATTTTTACCTTTGAACAGCAACAGATCCCAGCCCTCCGGTACCTTCCCTGCGGTTGACTTATGACAAACTGATCCCCAGAGGGAAGGAACTTAGAACACGTTTTAGAATCTTCCTACTTTTTTCATGTATTGTGACTTTGTTGTTACAAACATCTAGACTAGAGAGCATGCAGATCTTTTAGTGACTAGAGATCTTTGGAGTTACTAAACCACAGAAATGCCAGAGGTGGGGCTGCCCTCCTGAAAAAGGCTCTAGGCTCTCTGCATGGGGCTGCAGCTGTCAAAGCAGCTCCTGGGGCTGACAGCCTTTCTCAACTTGGGACAGGGTAAACATGGCAGGTCATAGTGAGTTCAGTGGGGAGGTGGCTTTAGGGCAGAGCTTTGGTTTGCTGTGGATATGGAATAGTTTCATTTTAAAGATCACTCGCAGAGGTTTTTGCAAGTGTTCTTTCGCAGGAATGCACCTGCCACATATGCCTCTGATAGTGCCTCTTGGAATTTTTTAACAAGGTGACCCTGGTAGGAGTAATACACATTGCTTTTGGCAAATTTAGAATTACCGAGGAAAGTAGTCATGTCAGTTGTTCAGCCAACATTTATCGAGAGCCTCCTTGGTACTGGGAATAGTGAGCAGAGTAAACCTAGTTCCTGCCTAGGGAGACCTGTGTCCACTGTAAAGTGGACAGTCCAAGTTACGCCTGTCGTCCTGATGTTAATAACATCCCTTTGTATCGGAGTTCTCTAGTGTGGATGATAAACTATTTGGTTACTTTACTCAGTCCAGTGGCAAGAGGCAGACATGTGAACACTTACTGCAGGATTGAGCCTAACGGGCCCTGCCTGATCTGCCCGCTTCACCTGTTTACACAGCTTGTCTATTTGTCCCTCAACAGTTCCCTGTCTGCCATGTGTCTTTCTACTTATCCCTGTGTTCCCATCCCTGCATGTCTTCCAGCTGCCCACAGAAGCCCTGAATTTATTTCAGATCCAGGAGGACGAGCTTTTATTCCACCATGGCTCCCTTGGAGCATATTCTGAGTTGTGGCATCCTCTTTCTTTTCTTCTTCTAGAATTGTGTTTGGATAAAAATTTCATTTGCTGGTGGCCACTTGAGTTCCCTTTACCCCCTAGATTTGTAGGTTTAGGAATTAATCTCTTGTACTTCTGTACTATCATTTTCATGGGCTATCAGGAGAAAAGGTTGATTAAAATGTGTGCTTGGTAATCTGTCCTGAACTGGCATGTTTTTGGATTCTGATTCCTACTTCCCTCCACGACTGGGAAGGGAACAAAGTGCCATAGAAAGAGCTGGGCTCTGGAGCCCCTCAGATTTGGGTGTGAACACAGGTGATAAGATTTCCCCTGAGATAGGGAAAACCAAGCACAGGTTGATGTCTGAGGTCATTTCTGCCTAAAACTTTCAATCATTCATCTTAAGTGGTTTTGAGTTAGGGAGAATCCCTAATTACAGAAATCAAACCCTAATATGGGATTCTTTAGTGCTAGGCTAGAGAGATTAAGTGATAGAATCTCAGGATAAAATGTGGATCCTAACGGAGCATTTCCAGAGAAGTGGGTAAATGGTTAGGTTTCCTTTTTCTTTTGTTTTTTATCATTGCCTTTGACCCAGCAATGAATTCCTCATTTGAACTTTTATTTTCATTCCTTGACCTTCCTGTTTTGTTTGTTTCCCCAAAATGTGTCCTGCCTACTTTTGAAATTTGAAATCAGAATTAGGTATGCGTAGGAGGTAGTATAGAAGCTGGCTTCCCCAGAGCTGAGAATTTGTTCCCAGTTCCCAGGGCCTTTTTGTTTTCCAAGAGACTGATTAGAGCAGCAAATTTATTTTGATTTCTCTTTCCTTCTTTCCTGCCTTCAAGCTTTCTATGCTGGAACAAGTGGGTTTATTTTTCATAAATGAATTCATTAAGTATGTAGGCATGTATAATTGTTTTATTTTTTGGCAAGGCTACCATGCATTGTGTTTGAAAGCATGAATGAACTTCTGGAATGGAAGAGGAGGGGCTCAACCCACAAATGAGGTTATTCTTCCTCTTTCTTGAAACCGTTGCTTGCCACTTTGATAAAATCACATTACTTTTACCTACCTCTTTTTTCAATGTGATGCAGGCACTTCTAACAAGTCATCAGATAGTCATTTTACAAGTGAAAGACTGAGACCTAGAGGACACTGGTAGTTTCTTTTCCAGGTCCTAAAAGAACAAAATCAAACAAAGGTGGAACAGGATTCCCTATATATACCCAGCAACGTCATTGAAAGGTAGAACTTAAAAACAAAAACCTAAACAACAGCAAAAACCCAGGTGACAAAAGCTCAGCTTCAGTGAAACCTGCCTGTTGTGTTTTAGTGCTCGTGTTTGATCCCCAGTAAATTATTGAAGAGTTCCCAGATAGCTCCAAAGCCGAGCAGTTTCCAAATTGTATCTATCTGAAAGTGTTTGGAAGAGCTTTTCAATATTCTATACAGTTGATTTTTTATGGAGGGAGAAAAAGGAGTCCAGTGGTGTTGGAGCAGCTCTATTGTGTTCTAGCCTGATGTGGTTTTGGAGTTATTTGTTCTTTGCCAGATGGCTAAATAAATCAGCGAAGGACAGAATACAGAAGGCATGAGAGATGTAGTCGGGAGACCCAGATTCTTTGACTGCTTCATGCAAAGTCGTGTGCTAACTACTTCCTTAAGTCAGCTTCTGCAGTCCTGGAAGAACTCATCTCTTTCAGCAGATGTTTGCAGTGCAGTGTACAGCAGGACAGCAGGTGCTTATGATTGGGCCTGCAGGTAGACTGCCTGCTTGGGTTCCTGTGCTGTGTCCGGTACAGGGCTTGTTCTGAAGAGACAGAGAGGGCAATATACGTGTCAGGCTCTTTCACTAGGGTCCATAGTAAAGTAATCTATTTTAAGTTGCAACCTATTGGGACACAAGTATGCAAATAATATATACAACAACGGTTACCACAGTCAGAGGAAAGACGTATCATCTTGAGCAAAACCACAGAGCACAAGAACACCTTGTTTAACATTAAACCCTAGCATCAACGAAAATCTTGAATCCCTTTGCTGTGAGTTGCTGATTCCCTAGTGAAAACAACTCTACCTCTGACTTTAGCATCCTAGTGCCTGCAGAAATGAAACAACCCTTGTAGATTTGCCAGCCATGGGAGGAAGCTGATGATTTTCCACAAGAGAAAATAGTGAACTTACTAATAATTATAACTTTTTTTTTTAACCTTGTCTTATTGTTTTATTTTGCCTTGGTGTTTTCCTTGGACAGTGGCTGTACAAGATCAGTGTCTTGCAAGGTACTCTTGTTAATCACTGTGATATTTAGGGTCAAGGAAAGAAAGCCTTAGGATAGGTTGTGCAGTGAGGGATTCTTTTGTCTAGAACATTCGTCATGATTTTTGATCCTGATTCCTAGGTAATTAGGAGATATGGATTCTAAAGATCAAAGATATACACATCTCTATTGTTTTTCTTTAATTATGTATTATGAATATTTTAAACCTACACAAAAGAAGAGAGACTGTTATAGTGAAGCCACATGCACCCATCATCTAGCTTCTGTTTCTTTTATTCCTTCCTGGTAGGTTTTCTCTTAGGGAATTTAAATTTATTTGTTAAAAATTTAAAATATAAAACATTTTTATTATGATTTTTTAAACTATAAAATTATATGTGCTTGTGAAAATTTGATAATACAGACATGTATATAGCACAGGTGAAAGGCACCTGCACATAACATTACATGTAAGTTTTTGGAAGAAATAGGATCATACCATACATATTGTTCTCCAGCTTGCTGTATTTATTTTTTAAAGTCAGCCTCAAAAATTTTTTCTAGTCATTTTCTGCAGAACAAGGCAACTGGAGTTTTGATAGCAAACACATTGAAGCTATGGATGAGTTTAGGGGGAGTTATCTTAACAAGGTTAACAAAAGATGAACAAAGGATGTCTTTCCATTTATGTAGGTCTTCTTTCAACAGTATTTTGTAGTTTTCAGTGTACAAGATTTATACTTTTATTTTTTAAAATTTGTTCCTGAGCATTTGTTTTTTTTTGTGCTTTTTATTGTAAAAAAATTGTTTTCTTAATTTAATTTTTGGATTGTTCATTGCTAGTGTATTTATTATTGTTTTAAATTATGCAAATAGCACACATCTGTGTATAACTGATTTATCCAATTACTTATCGATGGATTTTTAGGATTATTTTTAATGTTTTCCTTATATAAAAACAAAGCTGTAGTAACCGTTGTTGTGTATACTATTTGCATACTTGTGTTAATGTTTCTGAAATTGATTCCTAGAGATGAACTTGTTGGGTCAAAGTTTATACATATTAAAAATTAGATATCAACTTGTATGGCAAAATGCTGTATCATTTACAGTTATCAAACTTGCAAGCAGCTTATGCTACTATTTCCCTGAACCCTATAAAAACGTAGATTAGCAATCTTTTAAAAATTATCTCAATCTGATAGGTTATAAATGGTGTATCATTTTGATTTGCAATTCTTTGGGTACAGATGATATAGAGCAATTTTTAATTTTTATTGGTGCTTTATAGAATAAATTCTTTTGGACATCTTTTGCCCATTTAACAAAATTTGTATTTATTTTTTTTTCTTAACTATGTGTAGGTTTTTTTTAATATCATGACTATAATCCTTCACTATATATTTTACAGATTTTTTTGTTCAGTTTAATGTTTCTTTTTTATTTGCTTTTTTTCCTTCCCCTTTTAGGAATATGAAATTTCTTTTATTTGTGCCTTTATGCCCGTTAGTAAAAATTCTAGTTTTCTTCATATAAGTCTTAGAGGTCAGTGCTAACTGCTATATGTTTTTTTGTTGGAGTTGTGAATTTGATTTTTTCTATTAACCTTTCTTTCTGGTTCTGCTTTAGATCATTAAAAGGTATAGAATTTTTAATATGTGTTTAAGACTTGGCCACTTTTGTTGGTTCTAATTTTCAGGTGATTCTCTTAGATTTCCTTAGTAGAGAGTTATTACTTGCAAATAATAACTTATTTTTAAATTCCCTTATCTTCTTTTTCTTTCTCTATTTTTACTGTATTGCTAAGGTTTGTCAGAATGGTAATTGGAATATCTTGTGTCACGATCCTAGTCCTGCCTCTCACAGGAATGCCCCTGGTGTTTTCCCTCTGGTTTCTAATACTGTTGGTTTCTAATAAGATATTTTTCATCTGTTGAAAGATGTTTCCTCCAGTTCTTTAGTCGCTCATAGATATTACTCACAGTCATAATCATAATAAAAAGCAGAAATGAGTTTTTCTTTTTCCTTCTTATACTGGGTGTTTTTATTCTAGTGCCAGGCGTTGTTATCTCATTTTTCTTCCCTGGGATGCTCCCTCTTACTACCCCTTCTTATACTTTTATTATTCAGTTTTCCATCTCCCATTCTTCAGAAAAATCCAAGGCAGGATAATACATTTGTTTTACAAATATTTTAGAAACTTATGATACAGAAGGCACTTAAATTTTGTAATGGAGAATTACAGTATTCCAGTTGTGCTAAGATTTCTGATTGCAAATGGTAATCCTAGCACCTGACACTTAACTCCCGTTTCGAGCAAAAGAACTTTGTATCCAAACTGGTTTATAACACTGAATTCCGTTAGTTTCATGCATGTCTGTCCTCCACATCATGTTTTGGCAGTCCTCAAGTGACCAGCTTTGGCCACCCCATCCTAGCACACTTGTACACTGTTGTCACAACTCCTCTGTCATCCTGTCCATGGTAACCACTATTTTACTTTCTAAATCTAAGAATTTGGGTATTCTAGGTATCTCACATAACTGGAATCATATAATATGTGTCCTTTTATGTCTAGCTTATTTCACTTTGCCTAATGTTTGCAAATACTCTTGAACTTGATTTTTACCTAGGAATGAAGGGGAGGACAAAGGCTGTGTTTACTATGCGTGATTCACTGTGCCAGGTAGTTTGAATAGATTGCTTCAGTAATTTTCTGTTACATGCAAAAGGGGATATTAGGTGTCGCGTTTTACAGATAATGAGGCATGGATTTTTGACATGTTAACTTTTCTCCAGGTCCCATAGATAGTAAGTTTGGTGGTGCCACATTTCAAATCCCAGTTTAAAAAAAAAATTAAAAATAATTTTTAATTACAGTTGACATTCAATATTATATTAGTTTCAGAAGTACAGCAATCGTGGTTAGACATTTGTATAACTTAAGAAGTGATCCCTCTGATAAGTCTAGTATACCCCGGCACTGTATACACTTATTTCAGTATTATTAACCATATTCCCTGTGCTCTACTTTATACCCCGTGACTATTTTTAACTGCCATTTTGTACTTCTTAATCATGGCACCCATCAGTTTGTTCTTTGTATCTATGAGTTTGCTTCTATTTTGTTTGTTCATTTATTTTGGTTTTTAGATTCTACATGTAAGTGAAATCATATGGTATTTGTCTTTGTCTGACTTATTTCACTTAGAATAATATGAACTCCAGTTTTCTCTGACTCCTAAGCTTATTCTTTTTCTAAACTCTTTCCCCACCTCGAAATACTGAATTTCTGAAGATTGAGCATTCTGCTGGGTTTGTCTTGAGCTGTGTGGTTTGCACTTCTCACCCGGTGTGGTCCATACCTCGTCTCCCTCCATCATAGTGACCTTAAAGCTTTCCCATTGAGTTCAGATGAGATGGCTATTGGGTACTCTCTGCATTAGTTTAGCTGATTGGTGCTGTCCAGTGGATTGAGTTTTCATAAAATGTTTTTAAGGTCCCAGGCTGTGTTGAAAGCTTGGTTCACAAGGTCCTTCCTGTGAAACATTCTGAGCAGTGTGACTAAATTTGGCTAGCTCTGAAATTCATCATAATTTAGAGCCTGGGGGACTGGGAAGATCATCATTTTAACTGTCACTTTGTTTCTGATTGGCAGTAAGATGCTTCCTAGGAGGTGGGAGCCTGGAGGACTGCCTTCTGTTTTTTTATTCCCTCATGTCCAGTTCGGTGAGGTAAAGCTCTTCGCAGGTGCTGTTGCTTTCACCTTTTATTTTTATTCATTTATTTTTTTATTGTTTATTAAGGTAACATTGGTTAATACAATTATATAATTTTCACATGTACATTATAATTTGACATCTGTATATTCTGTTGTGTGATTACCACCCAAAAGTCCAGTTTCCCTCAGCTACTATATATTTGATCCCCTTTACCCACTTCACCGCTATCCCCCTATTTTGACTCCCTTTACCCTAATTCTTCCCTCCATCTCCAACCCCTACCCTCTGGTTGCATTCACCTTTTAGCTGATGGGCTTTACGGTGGGCGGGGGCGTGGTACAACACCTTGTACATTGATTTTCAATTGTATTCTTCAAAAGTATTCTATTTTACGTATGTTTTATAATTTTACAGTCCATCTGCATAACAGTAGATTATATGATTATAAACAAATATACATATTAGGTGTTCTAATAGGATGTTTAGTCAAAGATTAGAAGTGACTGCTTTAAGCGAGCAACTGAGTGAGACAGGTACAGAGTTTATGATCTGAACTGCCAATCAGGCAGGAGTTCTGTCACGTGCTCTTGAGAAAGGCAGAAGTAGAAACTGGGGGCAAGGTCCAGCAGCTGGGTTTGACAGCATTTGCAGTGAGTACCACTGCAGGATGAATGAAGGACAGAATTCAAACCACAGAGCTTGCAGTGCCTTAGAGACCACTCGTTTTAGTTTTGTAGATCGAGGCCTAGAGCGGAGAAGTGACTCGCATGCACAGTCATTTGGTGGCAAAACTAGAATCCAGGTCTCATGACCTACTGCAGGCTTCTTACATGGTACCACCGCTTTTAATAATGCATTATTTGTACTAATTTCCACTATTTGTGGTTTTGCCTCACTTTTTAGCCTAAAGACATACAGAAGTTATATCAGAAGTAATTCTTTTATTTCAACCTAATTTTGAATTAGAGGGAAAGACACTTTTCCAAGTGAGCAGTAAGACAGAAACATCAATGGGATTCATTCATTCCTTCAGCAAGTAAGGTTCTGGACTAGCAGTGGATAATTAGATGCTTAAATTCTTCATGGAAGAAAGAACCCATGAACAAGTTAACTGAGTGAATTTTATAGAATATTGGAAAGTGCTAAGTGCTCTAGAGAAAAGTTAAGCCGAGTAGGTGGCGGGAGTTTATGTGTATGTACATGCCTGCCGTATTCAGCGGGGTGGTTGGAGTGGGCCTGGCTGAGAAGATGACATTTAAACGAAGACTTGAATGAGATGCTGGCACAAGCTGTGTGGATATCTTGGGGAATAGAATTCCAGGCAGAGAGAGAACAGCCAGGAGGCCAGGCCACTAAAGGGAGAAGGGCAGTAGTGGGTTCACAGAAGGAATGGGAGGTCAGGTTGTGAGGGCTTGTAGAGACCTCTTAAGATAAAGACCAGATCTTAATGCAAGGTGGGGGAGCCATTAGAAGGTTTTGAATGGAGGAGTCTATCAGCAACATATTTACCTTTTAAAAGGACATTCTGGTTGTATGGTGAAAATAGACAGAAGGAGAAAAAGGATGGAAGCAAGGGTACAAATAGGATAAAGTGATAATATCTTGATGGCAGTCATTGTATTTGGGATTGTTCAGTGGAATTCTTAAATCATGTTATTTATGTAGTTGTCTGTCTCATCCAGCCACCTTTCCCAAATTTATTAGCATATTGGTTGATGCTGATGACACAGATAAGATATGGAATCTGCCTCTAGGAAGCTTACATTCTAGACTCTGGGTGCTAGAGAAATAGATGGTTTGAAAAACCAGAAGTCATAGCTGAGTCTGACTGCTAGAAGAGCAGTGTGTAGTAGGTGTGCCGGAAATAGCTTTCTGTCTTGGGCTAATGGATGTTGGTGGGAAGGCACTGGAATTGATGGTGCTCGAAGTGAGCCTTGAACAAGGAACAAGAGCAGGCAGAGGAGGAGAAGCAAAATGTCTCTGGGAAAGGAATATCTAAGTAAGAGCATAGCACGTTCAGGAAAACTGGGGGATTATTGGCCCATTGTTGAGGTTTGTGTGCAAGATGAACTCTTGGTTGTATTGGTTCACACCCACGACTCACAGCTCCTGACCCTTGGCTTTGCTTCCTTCTATCTACACTGGGAGCATTTTTAGATAGATAAATAACAAATAACCTGCCTTTGGCAGGTATAATGAATTAATCCAGTTTCTGTCAGTTCCCATTCTTACCTCTAGCTGTAGCTGTTGTTTTCTGTCTCTGTAGATTTGTCTTTTCTGGACATTTCATATAAAGGGAATCATACAGTATGCATCATGTTTTCAAGGTTCATCTATATCAAAGCATGTATCAGTAGTTTGTTCTTTACTGTTGAATGGTATGTAATTGTATGGATATACCACATTTTGTTTATCTGTTCACTAGTTGATTGTTATTTGGATTATCACCACTTTTTGGCTATTATGAATAAATGCCTAATTTTTGCCACAAGTGCAATCAATGGGCAGATGTTTCTCTGGGATAAAGCACACACCAAGGTGATTTTAACTTTGAGAGTGTTATTACAAACTTAGTGTTTCAGCTTGCCTTTTTATAAGACTAATGGTTTAATGAATATAATTTGAGCCACTTTAACAGTAGAGTAATCTTGCTCAGTTGCCTATTTCCTTATCTGTAGAGATATTTATAGGTGTGGTATTTGGTGTGAGGATTAAATAAGATAATAAAGAGAATATTTGCAACTGAACAGCTAATTTTCCTCATTGCTATCTCTGGTGACGTGGATGGGGATTTATAGTTGTGGTCTTCGGAGAGATTTGGTGGTGTGCACCTAAAGCAGCTAGAGAGAGGTATAGGCCTTGGCCCAGGGAGAATCAAGAGGCTGGAAAAGCTCCTAGATTGGGCTAGTTGGAAAGGTCTCTTGGAGGATTGACTAGGACCTGGGCCTTGGAGGAGGGGAGTAGGGAGACTCTTAGGAGACTCCCTAAGGGGGAAAAGCTATGAGTTTTGCTGACTGACTGGTTGCTGGAAAAGAGGCATTGGGTAGGTCAGCTTGGAAACATAGTAGGGAGAATTTTGAAAGCCCAAGTGAGAAACTTGGATCTTTTAAAATTTCCTTCAACAACTGAATATTTTGGCACCTGATCTCTTGTTTATGAGCCGTACTGGATGAGAGAAGTTGCAGATTTAGGGATCTTTTGGCTGGATTTGACCCACAATGTGTTTCCTCTGGGCTCCTTAGTCCTTTCAAATTTGTTCAGTAAATCGCCACTGTTTAAAACCTGGGGATTTGACCATATTGGCATTTATTTCCACATGGTGTTAAATTGTATCCAGGTTTCGGTGGGCCTCTGTTTCCCCCACATAGCTGGCCTCCTTTCTGTCTGCTTAAGTTTGCACCATTTGTCTAAAGCTGTGCTGTCTCGCATGGTAGCCATGAGCCTCACATAGTTATGAAAGTTAAATTTAGTAACATTAAGTAAAATTTAAAGTTCTGTTTCTCATTCACACTCGCCACATTTTAGTTGCTCAGTGGCTAGTGGCAACTGTATTATTGAACAGTGCAAATATAGAATATTTCTGGCATGCTGAAAGCTGTCTTAGACTGGTCTGGATCCCCCTACTCCCCACCCCCTGTTTTAAAGGAGGCCTGAATATTCTCTTAAAAATAAAAAAAATTTTTTTTCAGTTAAAGTTGACATACAATTTTATATTGGTTTCAGGTGTACAGCATAGTGATTAGATATTTATATAACTTATAAAGTGATTGCCCTGATCAGTCTAGTACCCATCGGACACCATACATTACAGTATTATAGACTATATTTCCTATGTTGTGCTTTACATCTCTGTGACTGTTTTTATAAATGCCAGTTCGTATTTTTTAATCCTGTCACCTATTTCACTCATCCCCCAACCGTCCTCCCATCTGGCACCTTTCAATTTATTCTCTGTGTCTATGAGTTTGGTTCTGTTTGTTTGTTTATTATTTTTGTAGATTCCACATATAAGATAAATCATATGGTATTTTTCTGTCCGTGCTGACTTATCTCACTTAACATAATACCCTCTAGGTCCGCCCTTGTTGCAGATGTCATTCTTTTTTATGACTGAGTAGTATTTCTTTGTATAGATATGTACCACATCTTTATGTATTCATCTGTGGTTGGACACTTAGGTTACTTGGTCTAGATCTTTAAACAAAGGTTACTTACTGCCTCTCACTATATTCAAACCTTGCCTCCTTGCCTCAGTTATTCTATTGCTATTCATATGTAAAATGAAGTGGTGTGATGGTGTAATGATACTAAGTTCTTTTCTAAGAGTAAAATCCTTCCTTACATGTGGGCAATAGCAGGTAACAAGCCCATAACTTTGCTAGTCTCATTAAGCTAATATTAATTACTTATATTTTAGCAGACTTTTGTGGCTCATAAATTGTCTCTGGAGGCCATTCCAGAAGAAGGATTTAAAAAGTGGGCTGCCCAGTGGCATTATTATTAAGGACTCCTTTGGTGACCACTTTGAAGGTCAACAAGTTTGGGAGAATGTTGGATAAGAACCCCCATCTCAGACTCTGCTTCCAAGAACCACCCTATCGATGATTGCCCTAACTTGCTGCAGACAGACTTCGGGTTCACATCCACCCTGGGCTGAGTCTGCTTGAATAATTCTCCCTTCCCACATGTGAATACATAAAGTCACTGACTTTATCACACGTTTTTGGTATTAGTGTTGTGCTGTTATTCTTGAAACCGAAAATGAGTGGAGTGTAGAGTGCTAATTAATTTCTTCCTTATTTAATAAGGTTGCAATTTGGTCTTTTAAAATAACCAAAAAACGGAGTCAGCAGCATGCAGCCCCATAGGGCACCTGGTGCATTATGTTAAAAATAGTGCTAATAAAGTGTACAGTTTTTTTTTTTTTTAACCCAGTAGTTGTCCTTTTCAGAATTTGTCTCAAGGAGATAACAGCAGATGTGTGGAAGTATTTACCTATCACAGTATTGTTTAAAATAATGAAAAATTTTTACCAGACCTGAATGTCAATAGGGGTTTGGAAGATTGGTTCAGTAATTATGCCTAGATACAGTAGGACATCTTATAGTCACTGAAAATGCAGATATAGATCTATACTTATTGATTTGGGAAGATTTCCATGGCATATTGAGTGGGAAAAAACCATATACATATATAATGAACTACAGTAGTATATATAATGAAACACACAGTGTGCATGCAGAGCTGTCTTGAGGGATAGTTATCATAATATTAACAGGGTTATTGTTGGGTGATGAGATTTTGGGGTGACCTTACTTTGGATTTATGCCCACTCTGACTGTACCTCTCCTCAGTAAGCCATTTTAAAAAAAGTGGTTCTCTTATACAGAAGGAAACAGGTACTTAGCAAGTACCTGCTATATTCCAGGCATTTTGTTTAAACCCTTAACCCTCATATATATTATTGTTCCGATTTGATTGATGAAGTGTTTGAAATTTAGAGATTGAGCAGCTCAGTGGGCCAGCAGGGGTGGTAACTGGTATTGCACCCCAAATCTGTATTTACAAAGACCTTGTACTTTTTCCTCTACTTGGCATTAGCACCAGAGAAGTTCAGAGCTGAGGCTGACTTTAGAGGTTATCTGGTATTGAGAGAACTATTGCGGCTTGCTTAAAGTTGTTTTTAAACAAGCTAGGAAGAGATGAAAAAAGACTATTGACTTGGAGTTTTCCCATGTGTTTTTGCTATACTACTAATGGCCTTGACTTAAAAGGCTCAGATTTGTTTTCAGATTGGTCACTGTCTGAACTTTTTGACGTGGATAAGTCTCTTTACCTCTTGGGTCTTTATTTTCCTCTTTTGCAGAAGAGGGATAATATATATAATCTACAACTCAGGTTATTGATGACTTTATCTCAAAGTGCCTTAAGAACAATAAAGTACAATATGAGTGCGTAATGTCATTTTTACTCATTGATGTAAGAAGTATCCAAACCTGTAGAGAATTTTTATGAGTATTTGAGCCCAAACTGATGATGATGTGGGGAGCAAAATCTCAAATGCTCTGGAGAACAGTTTACAGTTTATTTCAGGCGTTTGAAATTGAGGGAACAAAAGGAAGGTTACATGGAGGTGGGAGAAAGCAGGGAGCGGGCAGTGGGGATTGGATTATGGGATAGTCAGCAAAATTATGTGCTCTCTTAAGGTGATTATGCTTATTTCAAAGATGTGTTAATTTAGGTGCACAGAAACAATGGACAGGGCTTGCTTGAGGCAAAGACAGACCTTTTACTAAAAAGTTACATGTCTGACTACCCAACCATGACTTTCCCAGTTAGGAATTTATTATCAGATCACCTTGTGGTATTAGTTTCCATAGAACCCCCCCCCCCCTTTCATCAATACTCTAGCCAATCCACGCTTTCAGAACTTTAGAGACAACCTGTTCTTACCTAGCTTGCCCCTTATGGACTTTTTGTGGGGGTGGGGGTGGGGGAGGGGCGGGGAGGATTTAGTATTTCTTGCTTTGTTCAGTGAGCAGACTTCATGCTCTAGAAAGAACTGCAGTGGGTTCCATTTTGGTGTTTACTAGTGCTTTGGAAAATAGGTTTATCACAGGCTTACAGTGGTCCAGGATTACTCCCACTTATCCAGTTTTTAAACTGGAAAAAAAGAAATCCGGAACTATATATAGAAAGTGCATAAAACTCAAAGGCACAGTTTAATGAGTTGTTACAAAGCTAACAGCTGTTCAGTTGCCTAGAACTTTTTCAGCACTCCCTGTCCTGACTTATGGTAATCACTCTTTTCTTTTTACTTTGATCATCTAAATATGCACCTTTTTGCTAAATATGTCCTTTTTGCTTATTTTTGAACTTAATACAAATGTGTGTGTATTTTATTTGTCTGGCTTTTCACTCATTGTGAGATTTCTCTTTATTGTTGAGTGTAGTTTGATTAATTTTTCATTGCATTCCTTGACTTTTTTGTTTACTGACTTTGTCTTAGACTTGTTAAATTTGCGCATTTCATAATACATCTATAGATCTTCCAGATTTTCTACCTATAGTTGTATTTCCCATAAAGCATTATATTTCCTTGCCATAAAGCGTCAGCTATAGGACCTGAGATACAGTGTTGAAAGTAAATTGTAGAGTGGATATTTTTGTCTTGTTCCCCATGTTAAATGAAAGCTTTCAGCATTTCCTCCTTGAGTATGATTCTTGGTTTGATACTTGGGTTGTTTTCACCTTTTGGCTGTTGTGAGTGATGCTCTGTGGACCATGGGTGTGCAGATATGTTAGAATCATATCTTTGGGTATATACCCAGAAGTGGAGTTCTGGATCATATGGTAATTCTACATTTAATTTTTTGAGGAACCACCATATCATTTGTTCCAGTAGCGACATTGTTTTACATTCTTAACCAGCAATGCACAGGAGTTCCGGTTTCTCTGCATCGTCACCAACATATTTTTTTTTTCCCAAATAATAGTGATCCAGATGGGTGAGCTGTTGCTTTTTACTTGTTGTGACTGATCTCTCCTTTTCAAATTCCAATTATACTTATGCTAGTTCTTTCAATCCTTATTTCTTACCTACTGTTTTGAATATAACATCCCTTTATCCTCTCTGCTTCATTCTGGATGTTTTTCTCTACAGACCTGGTTTTCTGTTTAATTCTCTCTCCATCTACAGCCAGGTGCAACAGATCTATTGAGTATTTAATTTTGGATGTTGTATTATTTGATTCTTTTAAAAATGTATATCATTTTTTAAAAGTTGTCATATCTCCCCCACAAATGTAGTCATGTGTTTTATCTTTTTGTACGTAGTAAGAATAGTTATTTTAACATCTTTTCCTAATCTTATATGCATAGTTCATGTGGGCCTTTGTTTCTATTTATAGTTGTTTTTATTTATAGATTTTATTTGTAGCTGTCTTGTGTGCCTGGTTATCTTTGGTTTGGTTTTGTACATCGTATTTTAAAATTGTTTATAAAAGTTTATAAAATTGTTTATAAAATTGAGGACTAGACTAGGAAGATGTTTGCTCTATCTAGGAATGATTTGTGTTGTTTTTATCGTCAGAGGCTTTAGGGCCCAGCAGTCTAAGCTCTCTTTCACCTGATGTCAGTGACTGATATTTTTCTGGGCCACCTAGTTTCTTGGAAGCTGGTCTGGTCCATCTGAAGGCTGTGTTAATTCTAATTCCGTAAGGTATATATAGCCATTTGGATTTCCAGGCCCATTGGAGGGGGTTTTCTGGGCCACCGGTCTTTGAGGGCTTTGGAATCCCACCTTTGTTCTCCTAGACCCATGTGATTATCAAAAGCAATTCTCAGTGTTTTAGTTGCCCCTTTTCAGTGTATAAATGGCCCCAAGGCAAGAGAGAATCATTTGCTGTAGGCTCATCTCTTTGAATTTTAGTTTTCTTACATTGTGTAACCTGATAATTTCTTTGGGCCTTCTTAGTTCTCTGATGTCTTCAAGTAGATGTTCTTTTATATTACCCAGCATTTTTAATTGTTTAGAGTGGGAGGGTTAGTCCGAGTTACTGAGCCATTATTATTTCTTTTTAAAAATACTTTTTAGTCTATGGCCTTGCTGCCCTGAACAAGCCTGATCCCTTATGATCTTGGAAGCTTAAGGAGGGTTGGGCCTGGTTAGTATTTGGATGGGAGACCACCTAGGAAGACCAGGTGCTGTAGGCGTAAAAAATAAAAAATAAGAGCTTGTAAACTGACAGCGTCCTTACAATCTGTGAGGTCGACCAAGGGTTGTCTGACCTAAAAAAAAATGTCTTTTAAAGTTGTGTAGGATAAAGGAATTGTGTTGGAACTTGAGAATGCATATGTTACAGAGTAATTTATTACTAGTCAATAAAGTAGGGGTTTATTGATCACCTGCCATGCACCCAGAATTGTGCTATGTAATAAGAAAAATTGGAGGCTTTGAGGCATAGTATTCTTTACATTCAAGGAGTTTAGCTGGGGAAACAAGTAGAAACTCAGAAAATTAAGTAGAATATTAGAGGAGGTGCTCAAGTGCAGTTAATACCTTAGTGAAAACTAAAGGCAGGAAGAGCTGTATGGGAGCCCGACCGCTTCCCTGCCTCTGCCCCTCTCTTTCCCAGGCCATCTTCCCCATGGTGGTCACAGTGCCCTGAAAGCTCCAGCTCTCTCGTCACTCCCACTTTACCGTGACAACTCTTCAGTAGCTCCCCCAGTGTCTTCAAGACATGCCTGAGGGTCTGTGGAGCTGCCTCCCCTGTGACTTCCCAGTCTCATTCTGCTCTGCGGCTCTCCCCATCCCTGGCAGTTGGCTCATTCCTCCTGCTTTTGCATGAGCTCTTCCCTATGCTTTTTCTTTGGTGGGAGGCAAGATTTTCAAAACGATCATGCGTGTAATCCTTTCTGGGGAGCCTTGTCTGCCACCCTATCCTCTTGTCCTCAGTACCGATAGGCCACTGTGGGATCTCCGATTCGTATCTATTGCCATAGGAATGGTGGTGACAGCCAGCATGTGTGTAGTCTTGCCCTCACTCTGCGTCAAGCACTGTCTCAAGCATTTCATGTGCGCAGTGAACTATGAGGTGGCTGTTACGGTTTCCCCATTTTAAAAGTGAGGACACCGAGGCTCGGAGAGGCGTCACAGCTAATGATTCGAGTGGTCTGGGCAGTGGCTGCGTTTATCCCCGGGTGGGGAAACGGAAGGGTGGGAGATGGGCTCGGCTGTGAGGATAAGTAATTCTGGGTTTGATTCCCTTCCTCGCCCCGGGGGCTGTGACTGAGGGGGAATGGGACCACCTGTGGACCCTCAGCTTCCTTGTGACAACCAGTCATTTGTTGGGCTGTGAGGGTGCCCGGGGCGGTGTCTGTCCTTTGCCAGCCACGTCTGAGAGGGTCTGGACTGGCCAGTCTGTGTGGGCAAGGCTTCTTTGAGGTTTTATAGTCTGGGGCTAGGTAGACTCGTTCCGGTCAGACCTACCAAGGTGAACCTCTGCGCTTCCTGGGAGAGCGTAGTCTCTGTCCCCCGGTTTCACGGGTCGGTTAGCTGACGTGGACGCAGCCGAAGGTCATCCCCTTGCGTCTCAGCCTTGGCGCGGTGAGAGCTGAAGGCGGCAGCATCAGCACTCCTGCGGTGAGTGACACGGCCACCCAGACCGGTGGTGCAGCCGTCTGAAGCTTAGGATTCCCTTACGGAAAAGCCGTTTCCGGTGGCCGGATGGGCTGCTTTTTGTTCAGAAACAAAGTGTCATTTCACAGCAGTTTCGGATTCACAGAGAGACTGACAGTCTGGTGCAGAGCGCCCGTGCAGCCCACCTGGCCCCAGTCTCCTTGCTGCCGTCGGCATCGGATGCCCTCGGCTCTGCAGCCGTGAGCGAAGGTCTGCCGCTCCGCCCTGCGCACCGGCGGCAGGACGCACGGCCCGGCGGGGGCGGGGCCCGGAGCTGCCGTGACGTAGCATAATTTTGCGCTCGGATGACCGTGCGGGCCCGCGCAGGGCGCCGTCTGCCTTTGCACACGGGGGGAGGGGCGGACGGGGTCCTCTCGTTTCCAAAAATTGCGCCCAGCGGGGCAGGCCCCGCCGGCGCGGGCGTGTCGTGCAGGCGTCAGCAGCGCCGCCCTCGCTACGCGCTCCTCGGGCGGCGGCGCACCCCGAGACAAGGACGGCTGCGGCCCGGCCCGCCGCGCCGGCCCACGGCGGCGCCGACGCCGGCCAGGGTCGCGGTCGCTCCCCGCGGGCCCCGGCCCCGCCGCGCGCCGGCCGCGGTGCCCGTGCGGCCCGCCGTCCCGGGAGCGGGCCCCGGCTCCTGGTCTCTCGGGGCTTCCCAGGGCGCGGGGAGAGGCTGCTCGGCTCTACCCAGAAGCCCACGCGCCAGCCCGGACACAATTTGCATACGCGCTGCTGCCGGGGCGGGGCCGTCGGGGGCGGGGCCGTCGGGGGCGGGGCCGTCGGGGGTGGGGCCTTGGCGGTCCCGTCCGCGCCGGAGCCGGGAGGCGGCGGCGGCGGCTGCGCGTCTCGTCGCCTACCGTCTCCCACCGAAACCGTACACGGCCTTTCTGTACAGGAGCGGCCCCGCTCGTGGTCACCCGCTTAGCCTCGCCCGTCGGCGCGTGCTGCCCGGGCTCGGGGCGCCCCGGGCCCGCGGCCAACAGCGTCTCGGTGTTTCCCGTTGCAGGTGGTTCTCCTGGGCATGGACATCCTGTCCGCGCTGGTCACCCGGCTGCAGGATCGGTTCAAGGCACAGATCGGCACAGGTGAGCCTGTCGGCACGTGTGGAGCAGGCCCCAGCCTCTGCTCGCTGTCCCCGAGTCCTGCAGTCAGCCCTGGCCAAGCCCCCCAGCCAGCCCCCGGGGCCGCGCTGCCGCCTCCCACCTTCCCTTCTAACCCTCCCAGCCCACACCGCAGCCTCTCCCTCCAGTCTCGGCCTGCTGGGGCTGCCCCCTGCTTTCCCTCCCCTCCTGGGTTCACCCTCACTGCATCCACTCGCAGCCCCTCCCCCCTCCTTGACTTTCTGCTGGCTCCTTTCCATCTTTATGCCCCAATACGAAGCATCACTGCTAATTCTCTTCATTTCTCATGCAGATTAGCTAGCACACTTAAGTGCCAACCCAGTCGTATGTCTCCGACCCTTCCCTTTTGAGAAGCGTTGTTTTCCCTCTTTGAGAAGTCCTGCAAATTTGATGCAGTTGTAGTTCTTCCAGATGATTAGTGTTAGTTTTCACTTTGATTATAAATGTCGTTACAAGTGTGTGGTACATAATGGTTTTTTTTGAAGGGAAGCGTTAGTAAAATGAAATAAACACAAGTTTCATAGATTCAGAGACGATTTCGTTACCTCTAAATTCCTCACCTCTGAGGTTTAACAATGACAACATAAACACTAAGCACCTTTGTGCAGGCATTTTCCTATAGAACTTCTCCTCTCTGGGTGGAACACATGTATTTGCTATTTTCTGTTAACTTTCTAATCACTGTGTTCTTTCAGATAAGGTCAAGAACTCTTTTCCCATTCTGGCACTGTCCGTGTACAGATATAAATCTCTCTTACCTTTAGACATTTGATGTTTTAATAGTGTTCCATTTTCCTCTTAAGTTAGCTAAATTGTTCAGGAATGTGTCTTGTAAAAGACAGGTTCATAGACTTTTAGGAGAAGCAAAGTAAGCTGACCTGGTATGCAAGTGCCCTAGGAGCACTAGGCAGTAGCTCACACCCAGGTGTGTGGAAGAAGGTGGAGAGCTGGATTCCGTCTGGAATGCATGCGTATGTGTTATGTAAAACTGAAAACGCAGTGTAGATGAAAGACAGATTGAGCCCTAAGTGCCTGCTCCTTCTACACCCAAACAGATATTCTGGAGCCCCTTTGTCTTGCCTAAATTTCCTCTTGTTGACCTTTTCCTGCCAAGGTCTTCCACTGACATCCGTTTTAATAATATTTCACCAGCATAAAAATTTGTTGGGAGCTGACTGGAGGAAGGTGTGGCAAGGAAGAAGACAAATACTATGCCTTGCAAAAAGATTTTGCTGATTCTTAAAGTAGCTCCCATGGATTTTAACGCGGAGAGTAGAACAGAAGGGATTGGTGGTTTTAGATGATGGACGTCATTTAGGCCATGATTTTGTCTTCCTAGTTAATTGAAATAGTTGGTGACCACCTACCTCTCAAATTGGTGTTCATTTGATCAGTCTGTGTTTTGATTTCCAGTGCTGCCAAGTTTAATAGACAGACTGGGAGATGCTAAAGACTCCGTGAGGGAGCAAGACCAGACTCTGCTGCTAAAGATCATGGAACAAGCTGCTAATCCCCAGGTAGGGCAAGGGAGGCATTCTGTGGCCAGCTGGTGTGCATGCACTTCACTGCATCAGTGGGTTACTCTATATGAAAAGATTTTTTTTTAAAGCTGATGTATTTCCGATAAAAATTTTTATAGCCTTTAATCTGTGCCTTTTCCCCATATTTTAATAAATAATGAATAGCAGAGGGTATACTTTGAACAAATTAGTGGACATAACATGGGTATTGAATGCTTTGGTTTAATCTGTTAGACTCTTGAGCTCATTTATGTAACTGATTCTTTTTTTCTTTGGGGATTCAGGAGACCTGCCTGGAGCCTTAATCCCTATCTGCTACAGAGCTGGGAGTTCGGGGGCAGATGGACAGAGGCATGCAGGGTCCCAGGGTCCAACTATCTATTGTTGGGGGAGTGAAGGAAGGGATATTATCAGAAAAAGCCTTCCTAAGGAAGCGGGTAGGCTTAGGGGAACATGATCAGTGCTGATTGACGTCAGCGGTTGCTCCTGGAGTGGGGGAGATGGATTGGAAAGGGCCTGAGGGAACTTTTCTGAGATGATGGACATGTTCTGTCATTTAGACTGGCCTTAAAACATGAGCGGGATAAGGTGGGGACAGCATTTCTAGGTCAAGAGAGCAGTATAAGTATGTGATCTTTGGGAAGTCACCTAACCTCTTTTGCCTTCACTTTCCTCACCCATAAAATGAGGACAGCTATACCTTTTTTCAAGGTCATTGGGGAAATTAAGTGCAATTATATAAAGGAATATGTTTTGAAAAACATTTAACTTGACATACAATTATAAGTCACCATTTTTCAATAAGTTCTTGAGATGACAAAATGGGTTGGTGGTGGCTGGGACTAATTGGGCACCTGTTGAGAGGTTCCTCTTCTATTGGCCCCGTATTAAACAAAGACTACAGAGGTCTCCTCTGCTTTTTCATCTGTCCTTTCTCATCTGCAGTACGTGTGGGACCGGATGCTGGGAGGATTCAAGCACAAGAATTTCCGGACTCGGGAGGGCACGTGTGTCTGCCTTGTTGCCACACTCAATGCGTAAGTCTGGGTGGGCCCTAAGGGTTTCCTTGGCCGAGCTTTTTTTATTTCTAATGTTTTATTTTGAAGTAACTATAGATTTTAGGAAATTGCAGAGAAATTTACTGGGAAGTGCAGTGCAGTATACCCCTCCCCGCCTTTCCCCCATTGTTAACATCTTACATTGCTATAGTGCAATGACAATACCTGGGAATCAACATTGATACAGTCCACAGAGCTCATTCAGATTCCTCTGGTCACACACACACACACACACACACACACACACACACACACACGTGTGTGTGCAGTTCTGCGCCATCATGTCATGTGTAGTTCCATGTAGCTTCCATCACTGTTAAGGTACAGACCTGTGCATCACCTGGATTCCCTCACCCTGCCCCTTTATAGCTAATCCCTAACATCTGGCAACTACTAATCTGTTCTTCTCTATGATTTTGTTCAAGATGTTATATAAATGGAATCATACAGAATGTTACCCTTTGAGATTGGCTTTTTTCACTTCACATACTTCCCTTGAGGTTGCAGATATGTTGTTGCCTAAATGATAATTTGTTTCTTATTGCTGAGTAGAATTCCATGGTATAGATGTACCACAGTATGTTTAATCATTGACCTGTTAAAGGACATTTGTATAATTTCCAGTTTTTGGCTTTCACAAATAAAGCTGCTATGAACACTTGGGTAAGTTTCCATGTCAACATCAGCTTTCATTTCTCTTGGGTCATCATTAAAAGAGTGCAATCGCTGTTCATTTGGTAAGTTTGTTTTTAGTTTTAAAAGAGACTGCCAAACTGTTTTCCAGAAGTGACTACCATTTTACATTCCCATCAGTAATGTATGGATGACTCAGTTTCTTTAAATCCATGCTCTCATTGACTATTTTCACTGTTTTTTATTTTAGCCATTTTGATGTGTGTATAGTGATATCTCATTGAGGTTTTAATTTGTATTTCCTTAATGACTGTTAATGTTGAACATTTTCATGTGCTTATCTGTGGGAGGGGCTTTTTTAAAATCAAAAATTGCAAATCCTTTTTTCTGATTAGGAGATTAATACTATATATGTTTAGAACATTTACACGTAGAAAATAATTACCTATAATTCTACTATCTTTAGATAATTACTGTTAACCGCAGTGCATTTTATTTCAGCCTGTAAAGTTATACTGTTTTAAAAAATAAGTTGGGATTATAATGTTTGTATCACCACGTAATTTTTTTCCTTCTAATGTGTTAGCCTTTTTAGTGCTATTAAATTTGGCTATATGTATTTGAGCTTTTAACAAATGTTTCTAGCCTTTGATCACAGTTGTGTCACATTGTAAGAATTTATCCTAAGGAAGCAGTAAGATTACCAGAGAGTTGTAGTCATAAAGGACATTTGTGGCAGCATTCATGATGGTGAAAAGTTGTAAATAACTTAAATGTCCTCTAGCAGGGGAGTGTTTAGTTGGAATCACCTGCAGCCATTTTTATTGCAGTTTTTTATTCAGCGGTTATTAACTGAATGTTACTTGTATCAGAGAACTGAGTACAGATGGTACAGATGGAGAATTGAGTGAGGACCTTCAAGGGACTTCCGGTTTAGTTGAGTGTACTAAGTTGGGCAAAATGGGAACCATTACATGATAACCGTAATGCAGAAACAGCCATATGTAAGCCAAGCAAGATTGGGAAAGCTGAGGCTCTGGCATGGCCTTAAATGTTTCGGACCGGATTGGAGAGATCCCTGAGTACCAGGGAGAAGACATGTTAGTGAGAAGCACTAATGTTTTGGAACTCTGTGCAAAAGGGTCACCATGGTGCATTTATTTTCTAACCAAATGGGAAAGAGATGGGGAAGATGGAGAGAGCCTGGGTGTGAGGTGGTGATCAGGCCCTGGGCATGGGGAGGAAGAGGTGAATATGTGCAGAGTAGCTTCTTTTCTTTGTTCTCACCAATAGTAAAATGAACACTTCTTTTGTTTTCAGCTCTGGAGCACATACTTTAACACTAAGCAAGATTGTGCCACATATATGTAATTTACTTGGAGATCCAAACAGCCAGGTGAGTGCTTTTTTAAGTAAGAAAGAATAAACATTGGTTATAGACCGTTCTAAGATGCATTTCGCTGTTCTGTGTATGCCTGACAGGTGGTGGGACTTTATCTTCATAGAACTCTCATTATTGTTTCAGGTAATTAACGTTAGTGTTCATTAGCAATTATAAGGTATCATCGGTAAATGTGGTAGCCACTCTGCCCTCTACAAGAGGCTCCCAGACCAGCCTCCCAGGTAATATCACTCTGGTCATCTCTGCTGCCGAAAGAGGGGAGGCTTAGGGGAGCATGATCAGTGCTGATTGACATCAATTGGTTGCCTCTGGGGTCAGGGGAGATCTATTAGAAAGGGTCTGAGGGACCTTTTCTGAGATGAAGGATGTGGTCTGTACTTTGATTTGGGTGGTGGCCTTCCTGGGGCATACACCTGTAGAAACTCCTTGAACCCTTTAAGAACTGAGAATGTTATTTTATGGAAATTTTACCTAAATTAAGAAGAAGAAGAAGAAAAAAGAAACCAAAGCAGTACTTCCTTAGCATAAAAGGTGGGAGAACCTGACCAGGAAGTTCACGAAGCTTTCCAAGTCCGGCTCCAGAGTGCCAGTTCTCTCACCTAGTTTCACTTCTCTTTATCACTGAGTCATTTGTGTTAGGTTAGCTCATACAGACTAATAAGAAAAACACTGCATTAGAGAAAGGGGCTGAAAATAGGAACAAGAATTTACCAAAGAAATATATGTATAGTAAACAGGCATCTCATTTTAAATCTTGATGGATGATTGTTAAAGTGCCATCCAAGGGGGCTGGTTAATTGCTCTCACGCTTTCACTAGCTCATAGGTCCTTCTCCTAGGATGTTTCCCATTGTCTTATCTTTTCTTCTTCATCTTTGCCCGTAATCCCAGTTGCATTTTCTCACTTTCTCTCTGTTGCTCTGTTATGCTGCTTTCTTTCTGTCTCTAACCTCTCCTGCCTGCCTGCTCACTGCCCCTCTGTTTTCTTGGTCTCCCTTGCTTGCACCTAGATTTTTTCTTTTCACTCACTCTCTTACCTAGCTTCCATTGAAAATAACACCAAAAATATAATTTGTAGGTATTTTTATTTACCGAATGCTACTTTATATTCAACGTTAATTTAAAAATAAACTATTTAAAAAAAGATTCTAAATTACCAAATGAATTATTTTGTCCTGCGGGTTTAGTTTAGCTCCATTTTTGTTTTCTGAGAAAAGCTCATTATAGAGCTCACACCTTGAGGACATCGCTGCTGGTAGGTACCCTTGAGTGGAGTGGAAAAGCCAGCCTGACTGGTTGTAGTTATTTCTTCCTAATTTCATTTGCTTACTTTGGCCACACAGGTGATGTGAATATTCACACTGGTCCTCTGGGTGATGCAGGAGCATTGAGGGTAAAATGAGGCAGGTGTACCTGGGCAGCTGTCAACAATCTAGTAGACAGATATGCAGCCAGCTGTGCTGAAGATAATCCACACATTTAAATCTGCCTTAGGAGAGTTTTATCTGCACATGTGTGTGCGAATGTGCAGGCACACAGAATCTGCATCTCCCAGAACCCCTGCTTCCAGGAAACTCCCATTTGGTTAACCATTGCTTCTTCTGGAGTACGTATGTATGTAGCTTGTGTTCTTGCCTTTATTTTAACTTTTTTGCAAGCCTTTCCTGCTAGTCTCTGACCCTTGAGTGTCAGGAATATAACTTGCTCCTCATTATTGTCTCAGGACTGCCTTCTAGTGGTTTTAGGATTGAATAGACACCCTTCTTAGCTATTTAACATCTCAGACCAGAAAGGACAGTTGTGTCTTGCGAGTGCTGTCATTGCATTCCAGTGCCTGACATTGTAGTCAGCCTTTAGCTCTAGTGTGGAGAGTTTATCCATGTCTCTACAGGTGGCCACTGACATGGAATCTGAACTCTGACACTCCTGCCTTAGAGGATGTGAGTTCATTTGAATATTGGTCTGAATGCAGAATGACTAAGAGCTGGGGAAGTCCCTAAGAAGCGTCTCAGGGTGGCCCACAGATCTATGGAACCTGTAGTTAAGTGCTTTTGGCTACAAGTAGTTGAAAATCCAGCTTAAAATTGCTAGAGCAGGGGAGAAAATGTATCGTCCCACTTAAAGAGGAAGGGGGTGCTCCAGGGTTTCTTAGTGGCACAGAGATTTTCTTAGAGACTTAGGGTCTCAGTGGCCTCCTCAGTTCTTGGGCATTGTCTTCTGTGGCTCTGCTTGCCGGCACAGCACAGGGACAGCTCAGTTGTATGAATGTCTGACAGGCCCATTAGATGAAAGCTGGGTGCTTCCTTTCGTTCTTCCCTATTTTTAATTTTTTCATATTTAAAGGTTCAAACTTACATAGAAGTAGGGAGAATGACATAATGCATCGCCATATGTCTATTATTGAGCTTCAGCAACTATTATGACAAGGCCAGTTTAGTTTTACCTATTTTCGAGATCTCTTCCATCCATATTTGGAAGCAAATCATAGACATCATTTCATTTAATTCTTAAATATTCTAAAAGGTAAGGACCTTTTTTTCCTTCAGAACCATAAACTTGACACTGTTATCCCTCCGTCAAGAATGAATAATTCTCTCGTATCATCAAATACCCAGTCAGTGTTCACTTTTTCCTTAGTGTCTCATGTTTTTTAGTTTTCTGCATCTCTCTTTCCAAGAGTAAAGAAACGTTTTCTTGACATTTTCCTGCAGCTTTCCCCCTCATGTTTCATTTTTGAGAATTATATTCCATGCCTCTGTTACCCAGCAGCTGGGAAGGGGCAAGGGTTATGTGATGGCCTTACACTTGGGGACTGTAACTGTACTTCCTGAACAGAGAATGGGTTTTTTTCCTTGAGGTGGGAATTGCAGAACAAGGCATCTGTTTGTTGACAAGGAGGATGGGGCAGTGCCTATAGCAAAGGCAGCCCGTGGTCTGAGACATCATATACAATAGAAAGTCCTTATTCTAGATAAGGAGCTTGATACATTGTCAACCTAAAAACATCTTAAAATGTCTGAGGACTGTTGATCTCCATGCTCTTCACTATTGGACCTGGACTCTGGGCTGTGTTGACAGTGCTCAAAGCTGGGGAGAAGGAAAGCCTATGGTGAGAGCTTGATTGATGCCTGAGAGGTGGGATTGGGGGTAGGGCCGTAGGCCCCAGTCTGCAGTGCTGTGCAAATGGGGCCCCAGCTGAATCTAGGAAGGTCTGTGACGTCTGCTCTTCAAGGCAGTTTGGCTGTGGGGCAGTGCTGCTGTTCTCAGGACAGGTTAGGTTTGGCTTCTGTCGGTTTATAGGTTCCCTCCATTCCCCTGAAAGTGAAGCCCTCCCTTGAGTTTTAGGTTTTGTGGGGAAGTTCATATTTTGACACCCACACTGGACTGCAGTGTGCTCAAGTGAGAAGGATGTGGGTCTGCATTCAGAGAGATGGAAGGCTAGCTCCCTAAGCTGCCATTTATCTGCTGTGGACAGACAGGTTGTTAGCCTCTCTAGCCTCCATGCCCTCCTCTGTGTCACAGTCCACAGTGGCCTTGTGAGGAAGGTAATAGATTTGAAGAAGTCACATTTCATAAAGCATTTAGCTTAGCCCTGGCAAGTAGTGCTTAACATGTGGGGTCTTGTCTTTTGTAGTCTTAATGGCCTGAAATGTTGGGGTTCCTTTGTGGTGAGTTTGAGGGTAGGCGGAGGCAGCGGAACCCGAGGGGCTGTGTTTAGAAGTGAACACCACTATATTGTCCCTTCAGCCTGAAAGGAGTGCTTTTACTGAAACTTCACTTCTCAGTTGGAGTAGAGCACTTTGTAGTACCAAAGAAAATCTGTTCTGTATTTCTTGAATCAAGGTTTATGTAGACCCCGAAATGCTGTCGAACCCTGTAGCTTTCTTAGCCAGAAGAATGATTATTTTAAGGTTAAGATGTTGATTTAAAAGATGTAGATAATCCTAGTTCCACCTGTCATCGTTTTGAGTGCTTTATACACACAACTTAGAGGTCACAAACTTATGGCCTAAAAGCTAATTTCAGCCTATAGATTGGTGTGTGTGAAAGTACGTGTATCTACACAATGGTTTAATATTTCGTTGAGTTTGGGTGATTTTTATGCTGGAGGTTGAAATTTTTGATTTCTCTCAAAACATCAGAAGGTGTGTTAGAGCTGTAACTACATTCCTCTGTGGCTGAGTGACGACAGTCTGCTTGCCTGAGCCTCCACATTCTCTCTTCTGTCTCTGCCAGCAGGACCCCATGCCAGTGCCACTTATAATTGTACACCCACCCTGCTCCACTTAACTATCATGTTCCCTCCCTGGGCTGTATATGCACTTGAGTCTGGCACTTGGTAGGCACTCAAACATTTGTTGAATGAATTCATTATTTTTTTTAGTATTCAAAATATTCTTCAACTTAACAGAGGATGATGAAATCAAGACCAAAAGAGTTTAAATATTTTGTCCAAGGTTATGCAGCTCCTAAAATGGCTGAGAAGGTACTAAGGTTTCCCTCTCTGGCATTAAGGCTAGTAGTTTTTTCACTAAATTTCTTAAACTCCCTATGGCCCGGAATTTCTAAGTTGTGGATAAGATATTGATTGCCCTTTAAGGTAATCACCCAGTGTGATTGGCTCTGCCCAGAAGTCATCACTAGAAATTAAGCAAAAGTGGTGCACTTACTACTGATATTCAAAACACAGCGGCACTGACTAGTTTTGTAATACATGCATGTTTCCATATGAAAATATTTTCTAACATCAGAAATTATTTCTTTTCCAAAACAAACTGATAACCCATATCAGTCAGTTTGGGTTGCCATAGACCAAGTGGTTTAAATAACAGAAATTAATTTCCCACAGTTCTGGAGGCTGGAAGTCCGAGATCAGGGTGTCATCATAGTCAGTCTGGTTCGCTCCTTTCCTGGCTGACAGATGCTGCCATCTCACTTTGTGCTCACAGAACTTCTTTGTGGGTTTATAGAGAACTCTTTGTGAGCTCTTTGGTGTCTTTTCTTATGAAGACAACAATTTTGTTGTATCAGAATCCCACTCTTACGACCTCATTTAACCTTAATTACCTTTTTATGGGCCCTGTCTCTGAATCTAGTCACACTAGGGGGGGTTAGAGCTTCAACATAGGAATTTTAGGGGGCACAGTTCAGTCCATAGCATAAGGTTTTGGGTAAGAAGATAATATGGCCTAGGGTTTGCCTTTTGCCACTACAAGGAGAAAGAATTACCTGTCCTATAATGCTGTTAAAGGGTAGCCCACAATATTCAGATTGTAAATTACTGTATCCCTACTTATTTCCTCTGTTCTTTATTCTCTACTACTTGGATTTCATTGCTTTGAGCCCAAATCTAAAATCATATTGTTCCCTTGTCTTTACCTATCTCTCCTCCTCTACATCTTCCATAGGCTTGCCTTGGTTACATTTTATATTAAAGAAAGTTTTGCCTCCCACCTTTTTATTTGCAAAATGTTAAACCTGTAGAAAAATTGAAAGAGTAGTATAGCAGACACCCATATTTACCAGTTAACATTTTGTTACATTTGTTTTATATCTCTATGTATGTGTGTACACATGCACATACACAGAAATGCACTTTTTTTTCTGAACCATTTGAAAATATCTTACAGATATGATAGTTTTACTCCTAAATGCTTCAGTGTATATCTTCTAATAACAAGGATATTTTCCTATATAACCAAATGTTATTTTCACATTCAAGGAATTTAACATTGATACAATGATAATGTTTGATTTACAGTCCGTATTTAAACTTCCTGAAGTTTTATTTATTTATTTATTTATTTTTAAAGTCTCTTCTGTCTCTTAAGCCTTATTTATTGCTGCTTGCTTAGTTTGTATCTGTGTTTGGCTGGGCTGCTACTGGCTCCTCCTAAAGCATATGCTGTCATGTCTGCTTTTGTGCCTTTGCACAGGGCTTGCCTCATTTGGAACCTGTGTTTTTACACCTTTACCTGATAAAATGTGGTTCTTCTAAGCACATTTTAAGTGGTTTCTTTCTCTTCCATAAAACATTTCTTGGTATCCTTTGGAGTTCTTGTTTCCTCGCCTAAAACGTACGAGCTCTTTGTACTCTTGTATAATGTTCAATATATCCTATCCTGTGTCAAATGTAGAATTTATGGACTTTTTCCCATTTAATTTTTAGGACTATGAACTGCCATTTTTTTTTCTTACTTCTCATTTTTAATATTTTTATGAGCTTCTTGAATATTGGGCTCTGTAGCCTATACTACCCACTTTTGTTTCTCACTAACTGTTTGACTCAAATCCAGAATACTTTATATGGGTTTTATTTTTAATATAATTTATTTATTTGTAGAGTTTCTAATTTAGAAAGATGCCCTGAAAATTCTAGTTTCCTGACATCATCTTAAAGAATGAAAAAAATTAAGGGTTAATGAACTTGAACATGTATATAGGGATAGGACCTTAATGTTTTCTACTCTTTGGAATTGTACTCAGACTTAAAACTGTTAAACATGGCTTTATCTAGTCAGTTTTCTAGATGGGATTGTATTCAGCCGTATTGGTAAATTGGTGATAAACTTGGGGTGATATATAGCCTGTTGTGTCCCAGCAGGAAGTACTGAGGAATGACACAGAGCAGCTGTAAGATCTCTTTTTTTACATCTAGGTTCGAGATGCAGCTATAAACAGCTTAGTGGAAATTTACAGACATGTAGGAGAACGTGTGAGGGCAGATCTCAGTAAAAAAGGATTGCCACAGTCTCGGTGAGTTCAGATTATTTCTTTTATTCTGTTCTTTCCACCCTGATCTTTCTCAGTTTACGTCTTGGTTTGTACTACTTATTTTGTTGTGGTAATTTTATTTAACGAATATATGGTTAGCAGATTGGTGGTGGGAGATCTTGTCCAGATCATGTGTCAGGAGTCCCCTCCTATTCTACTTCCTCAAAAGTAAGACTCACCTGGACATCTAGCTAGGTCTCATGTCATATGCTGATTTTAGAAGCATATTTAAAATTGGAACCAAAATTCAGCATTCTTTTGGTTCATATTACCTTGTGTATACATAACTCCTAGTCTAGTAGGTGCTTAGAATATATTTGCTTGAATGAATGAAGCCTTTCTAGAATGAGTTTGGATAGAAATATATAAGTAATAATTCTGGACAGTGTCTTTGAAATGATAATTTTCTATTCAGCCGTGTCAGCCTCGCTGTGTAGAAACCAATGCAAGGGGATCAGCATCTTATCAGATCCAAGACAACTTGAGTATACATATAGTATACATATGAAATTCTTATAGTCTGAATTTTAAAAATCATGAAGAAATTGGATGTCTATAATTTGAAATATGTTTCAGAGACCTTACTCCAAATGAATTCTAAACCCTTTGCCCCGCCTCGTTCTTTTAAAGGAGAAAGTACCATGAAAACCCTAGGAAGTTAGACATTGACTGGACTCACAGAGCAGCTTGTCAGAGCCTGTCATTGTGGCCATGTGAACAGCAGAGGCCCAGAGACATGAAGGGACTTTGAGAGATAATGCAACTAGTAAGAGGCAGAGCCATTTTGAAGCCTTGTTCTCTGCTTCACCTTTTAATTTTCTTTATCTTGTTTCACAAAAGAGTTTATGAAGCATCTAGATTTGGGATGGAATATTGAAATATATGGGAGTCACGTGTCTTGATGTCCCTCAGTTGGATATGACAGAAGTGGGCCTCTCACTCTAAGGTGGGGGGGGGTTCCATGGGCATTTGAGTGGGCCTATTCTTCTTTGTTGTTGAGAGTCATATCTCACCCCAGTGATGTTCTCACCATGGCTCCTGTGCTATGTACAAGACAGTGAGGTGAGAGTAAAACTACTTTTCATGTGTTTTATGAGATAATCTATGAGAATAGTTTTTTTTTTTTTATGTGTTTTATCAACCTTGGCCTTCTAGTCTTTGAATGTATGCTGAGAACACTTAGGAGAGACAAACTTAAAGACAAAAATAGTAAATAGTGTCTTGGGGAAAATTGGAGGCTCGGATGAATGGAGAGATCAGAATCTAGAAGGAGAGGGCTGTTTTATGATGACATCACTATCATTGTTGAGAAAACAGACCTTGAGCAGTAGAACTTTTTCCTGCTCCCATGATGGCCTCACTGTGCTGTGTAGCTCATGGGGCCCTTAGGCCATGAACCGACCATCTTATACAGGGGGTTCCCGTGTAACGTTCAGAGATTGCTATAGCAAGCTCTTAGATCCGGGCAATGACATGGTGAAACTGAGATCTAGAGAGGTAAGTGCAGAAAAGTTAACAGAGCAGGCCTGAGGCTGCTGTTTCTAGAAATGCCTGCTTGCAAAGTTGGCCCTGGGCTGGTGTCTGGACACTAGGATTGGGGAAGGTTCTCAGTGGTCCCAATGAGTGAGATGAGAGTAGTTTACTGCACAGGTGTCACGCTGAGCACCTGCTTTCCTTCTGGGAGTCTAGCATTTTGGTAAGTGCTAAGCAGAGGCTGTCCATGTGACCAGCCCCAGTAAAAACCACTCTAAGGAGTGGACAGCATTCCTCATATTGTCACAACACACTGCTGGAGGACTTATCCATGCCTGTGTGACTCAACAGTGGAGATTTTAGGAAGCTTGTGCCGGGTTCCTCCAGACTTCACCCCATGCAGCTTTTCTCTTCGCTGATTTTTCTTTATGTCTTTTTTACTGTAACAATCATAGCCATTTTATTTATTTTAGTGAACTATGGTTACTTTGCCTCCTCCCTACCCCAGAACCTTTTGTTTTTCCTGATTTAGTAATCATTTTCAATTTACTTTCATTTGCAGAGTTGTCTACATACTTATCATGTACTAGTACAGTCTGCGTACTGACAGTTTGAAAATCTCCTTGAATCTGTTCTAGTCTGACTGGCTGCCTTCACTGCCTCATGCTTACTTTATCATTCTGACACCCCTCTTTGTCATCGATGATCCTGGGGCTTCACTTCTTTTTTCTCTGCAGGTGTCTTTTGTTTTTTGGAGACCATGTCTTTTCTTTCTTGGTTTTCTCTCTCATTTTAGTTATACATATCCTCTAATAGCTCTCTGAGAAAAAGATGTAGAGGAGACTTTTTGTAATATCTTCTTTTTTTTGGTCTGAGAATATCTTAATTTTATTGTGACATTGATAGTTTGTCAAGGTTCCGAAATCTAGACTGGGGTCATTTTCATCTAGATTATTAAAACTAATGCCCATTGTGTTACAGCTTTTAGTATTTCTACTGAGAAATCCAAAGTCACTCTGATTCTTCATCCTATATAGATAGTTTGATTCTCTCTCTCCAGTGTATGTCTGAAATTTCATCATGATGGGTTTTATGTGAGACTATTTTCATTGTGTTGTATGCCTGGAGAGCCTTTTAATCTGGAACGTCACATTGTTTGGATCTGGACAAGTTTCTTTAAAAATGTAACTATATTTGTAAATAGTTATATTATGACCACTTGGACTAGTTTTCTGACTTTTCTTTCCCATTTATAGCTTCACAATTTTGCTGTCTTCTGTGAGATTTTCTCAAATTTATTTCTAACCATTATATTGGGTATTAGATTAAAAAATTTTTTTTGTTTTAATTTCCAAGATCTCTTTTCACTGTTCCATTTTTATAGAATTCTGTTTTTTCTTATCTTTTTAATGAAAGCTTTAAAACAAATATTTAATAGACTGTAATTTTCATGTTTTCATAATTAACCATATACTTCTCAAAGTGAACAATTCAGTGGTTTTCAGTATATTCACAGAGTTGTGTAACCATCACTTCTATCTGGTTTTAGGACAGTCTCATCACCCCAAAAAGAAATCCCATATCTATTAGTAGTAACTTTGTCCCTTCCATCTCTCCAGCTCCTACAAAAACTAGTCTGTTTTTTAATTCTATGGATTTGTCTTTTTTTGGACATTTTGTGCAAATAAAATCACACAAAATGTAGCCTTTGTTGACTGCTTTCTTTAACTTGCCATACTGTTTTCAAGATTCGGTCTGAGTTATTTTTTATTGCCGAATGAAATTCCTTTGTATGTATATTTCACATTGTGTCTATCCATTCTTCTGTTGACAGACACTTGTGTTGCTTCCACTTTTTGGCTGTTGTGAATAATGCTGCTGTGAGAATGGGTGAACAAATATTTGCTCTGTTTCTGGCTTTCAGTTCTTCTGGGCATATACCCAGAAATGGAATTGCTGGATCATATAGTAATTCCATGTTAAATTTTTTGAGGAACTGCTATACTGTTTTCTATAGCTGCTGCACCATTTTGCATTCCTGCCAGCCATGTACATCCTTGCCAACAGGTGCTATTGTTTTGTTTTGTTTTGTTTTGTATTGTTTTGATAATAGCCATTCTAATGGGTATCTTGTTATGGTTTTGAACTTTATAGACTTTTTATGGGACCTTTGTCGAAAATCTGTTGACCATTATGTAAGGTTTTTTTTTCTGTAATCTCAATTCTATTTCATTGATCTATATTCCTGTACTACTAGTACCACACTGTCTTGATTAATGTTGCTTTGTAGTGAATTTTGAAATCCAAGTCATTTTCAAGATTGTTTTGGCTATTGTGGGTGCCTTGTGTATCTATATGCATTTTAGAGTTCTACAGAAAAGGGCCAATTTCTACATAAAAGGGCAGCTGGGATTTTGGTAGGAACTGAATCTGTACTGAATTTGGGAAATATTGCCATGTAACAGCATCTTCCAATCCATGAACATGAAATGTCTTTCCATTTTTTAAAGTCTTTCAACAATTGCTGGTCATGTTCTTTTGTTAAATTTATTTCTATGCATTTAATTCTTTTGATGCTATTTGTAATAAGAATTTTTTTCTTAATTTCAGATGGTTTATTGCTAATATATAGAGTTGCAGTTTTTAAAAACTGGATCTTGAATCCAACAACCTTGCTGAACTCCCTAGTTCTGAGAGTTTTGCTTTGAACTTCTTGGGATTTTTATATACAAATATTTCATATGCCAGTAGAAATAGTTTACTTCTTTTCAATCTGCATGCCTTATTCCTCCTCTTTTTTTTTTTAATCTAAAAGCCCTAGCTAGAACTTCTAGTATAATGTTGAATTGAAAGTGAATAGAAGTGGTGAAAAGGGACAACATTGTCTTGTTCTGGATCTTACTTAGGAGGAAAGCTTTAAACCTTTCACCATTAATTATGATGTTTGCTGTAGGTACTTTTGTGTATGACTTTATGAGGTTGAAGAAATGCTATTCCTAGTTTTTTGATTGTTTTTATTAGAGGATGTTACATTTTGTTAAATACTTTTTCTGCATCTATTGAGATGATTATGTTACTTCAGTTTTATTCTATTGATATGTTGTATTACATTAATTAATTTTTAGATATTAAACCAACTTTGCATTCTTGGGATAAATCCTACTTCATTATGGTGTATGATTCTTTTTATACGCTTTAAGATCCATAGGAAATAATGGCCTGTACTTTTATTGTGATGTCTTTTTCTTGTTTTGGTTTTATTGTAGTGCTAGGCTTGTAGAATGAGTTGGAAAGTGTTCTCTCTTCTATGTATACAGTATGTGTGTGTATACATAAACACGCACTCACACGTTAATTTTTAGAGCAGTTCTAGATTTATAGGAAAACTGACTGGAAAGTACAGAGAGTTCCATTATTCCTCTCTTCCTCCGCCCACAGCTTCCCCTAATCTCATTGATATTTTAAAGGAGTTTGTGAAGGATTGGCACTAATTCTTCTTTAAACATTTGTTATAATTCACCAAATGTTCAGCCACCTGGGCCTTTGCTCTGGAGATGTTGTCATTCTTTTGTTATAGGTCTTTTCAGATTTTGTTTCGAGTCAAGTAATTTGTGTCTAAGAATTTTATCTAAGTTTTCTAAGTTTTGACATACAGTTGTTCAGTGTTCTTATAAACCTTTATATTTTTGTAAAGACAGTAGTAATGTATCTTTTTTCATCTTTCAATTAAAGTAATTTGAGTTGTCTCTTCTGGTCATCTTAGTTAAAGGTTTGTGAAATTTATCGATCTTTTCCAAAGAACTAACTTTTGGTTTGTTGATTTTCTCTAATGTTTTTCAATTTCCTATTTTATGTATTTCTGCTCCAGTCTATTTTCTTTCTTTCTTTTGCTTGGTTTGATTTGCTTTTGCTCTGTCGTGAAGGTTAGGTTATTGATTGGAGATAACTGTTTTAATGTAGGCATTTATGCCTATCTATTTGTCTGTAAGTTCTACTTTTGTAGCATCCCGTAAATTTTAGTGTATTGTGTTTTGATTTTTCGTTAATCTCAAAGTATTTCTAATTTTCTTTTATTTTCATCTTTCAGCCATTTGCTGTTGAGTGTTTTGTTAAATTCTTATATTATTTGTGATTTTCCCATTTCTGTTTGTTACTGGTTTCTAATTTTGTCCTATTTGTATTTCTCTTCTGTGGTTTTCAGTTCTTTGAAATTTATTAAGGCTTGTTTTGTGGCCTAGCATGTGGTTTGTTCTGGAGACTATTCCATGCGCACTTGAGATAAATCTGTATTCTGCTGTCCAACACTGAAATGTGCAGTATCGAAGTCTCTAATGAATACTGCTGAATTATCTATTTCTGTCTTCAATTCTGTCACTTTTTGTTTCATACAGTTTGAGGGTCACTTCTTAGGTACATATAATTATGTCTTCCTGATACATTGACCCTTTTATCCCCAGTAGCAATTTATGTCTTAAAATCTATATTAATAATATAGTAATCCTCGGTCTCTTTTAAGCACTGTCTGCATGGAATATCTTTTTCCATCGTTTTACTTTTAACCTGTGTCTTTGTATCTGCAGTGAGACTTGTAGATAGGATATAGTTGGGTCTTGTTTGTTTATTCAGTCTGACAATTTTTGCTTTTTCATTGGTTTGTTTTTAGTGTACTTGCAACTTACTTTTTGTTGAAACTGATCATTTTAAGTAATACCTTATGGCAACTTTGGAAATCACATTCTTTCCTTCCTCCCCCAGATTCATTGTTGGGGTTTGTTGTTTTTGTTGCTCATTTTTTATTTTGTGGCTTTCTTGAACTAATTCTTTAAGTATTTTTTTTTTTTTTGTTGTGATGGATACTGAAATCTCTGGTTAGCTTAGTGTCCAGCTAATGACTGGACAGAGATGCCCTTAAATGCCTCAACCAGTAAATCTCCCAACTTTTGCTGAAGGCCTGTCTGTATGTATTGGGGCATGCTTTCAGTTTTCTGGCAGGCAGGCTATGCATCTTTACCTTCCCCTTTTACTGCCTGCTTGTACAGAGCCCCAAAGTTAGCCAGAGGTGAGGCAGTGCCCTCTTTGGTCTTTCCTGGGTGTGTGCACCACCTTGCACAAATGAGTGGCCTTCTAGTTTCCCAGGAATATGTCAGAGCTTTTCATAGTTCTTGTGAACATCTTACTCTCCAGGTTTTCCTTGTAAGCCTTTTGGTCAGTTTCTTTGTCCCAGTTGTTACTTCCATCTCAGGCAGCTGCCACATTAAACATTTACCCCTGATTCTTTTTGATCATGGCTTCAGTATAAGGAGTCTTGCACTGAGCATGCTCTGAATTAGGTCAGATAAAGACAAATCTTATGATGGGGGTTTTGGGATATGTCAGATAGGTCAAATAATAACAGTTCTCTGGGAATGGGGACTTTGACTGAAGTGCATGCACACTGTTCAATGCTTTCCAGGGGCTGTGGGGCTGCTGGTTTTCAGACTGCTGTAATTGTGAGGCTGTTGGTTTTCAGCTGGTGGACTGGAGATGGAAATAGAGGGCAGGAAAACAAAGGAAAATGCCATTCTTATTAAGATTCAGTGGTTTTTCTTGAAGAATGCCCTTTGGATTATTGTAAGCCTTTGTTTAATTTCCAGAATTTTGAAAAACTTGATTTTGCCAATGTTTTTTTTTTTTGTGTTTTTGAAGGAGCAAATGTTCAGAGTTCCTTATTCTGCCATTTTTGAAGGGTTCTTCCTGTTTGATTTTGTCATTTGCAGTATTTTCTGTTACCTCTTTGGGAATATTAGTGATATATTTAAAAAACTTTTTATAGTCTCTTCCTTTCTCTAAGTTGAGATTTTTGGGTATGTGTTTATTCATGCTGGTCTCTTTTATGTTAGAAGCTTTGCTTATATATCTTAGAAATTTTGGTTGTCTGTCATGTTAAAGAGTAGTAGACTAAAAACCCAATGAGAAGCTCTGTGTCTGTCCCAAGTGGAGCTTGTCGATGGAAAGATTACTGGTTTTTGCTTCTGGTAAATTATCTTAAATATAAAATATTCTAGAAAGGAATAGTTAGTTTGAAATCTTATAGTAAAATAAATGACAATTAGATTGAAGAGTTGAATATAAAATTCAGAAAAACCAGGGGGAAATGGTATTGGTTATTTGTCAAACTAATAAATTTATTTTAAATTTGAGATCTAAAGATTAAAATTAAAAAAATGAAAACAATTGGTGACTTCAGAGGGTAATCATTAGTTATGTATTAAGTGTCTTTCAACATATAAAACTCATCATTTTATACCTGTGCAAATTGATAGGTCCCAAGAGAAGCATTTTCTGTTATTGTGTAGCAGACAAAAGCCATTCATTCCTAAAGGAATGTTTTGTTGGTGTTAGACTGTCAAGTTATTGATCTCTTGAGGTAGTTATCTTATTAGGAGCCATTGTATATGCATTATTAAGCAGAGTATGAGATTTAATGAGACAGAAGTGTGAAAGTAGAGAGAATGGCACACCTGCCTGAAGGATTTTGAATTAAGTTGCAGGTGCCAATAACCAGTCTTTTTAGCATTCTCATACCTAGCTGTTTGGGTGCCAGTTTTGGGTAATCTGGCTGCAGCAAGTAGACGTTACCATAGACAGAGAATCTACAGATTCCTCCACAGTTGCCATTGATAATGGTGAATACTCTCCCAGGCATGGAAGAAATGATTTCCCCCTCCAAGTAATTTCAGCAACAACCAGGATAGACGTATACCTTGTCCCTAACCTGCAAATTTGCAGGCATGCTCATGTCAGAGGGTATAGTTGTGACACAATAAAGTGGTAACTTAGGGCCTCGGCAACCTGTCTGGTGATATTATTTATGGGCTTATTAAGCTCTTGGAGATCTTTGTTACTTTATAAAAGGGAGGGTGATGGAAACAACATCAGAAATTGATTCTGAGCCATTTTTCCAGTTATTTAGTAACTACTGGATTTGAAAATGAGTGATAGATTTACTTATATCTGGTCCTGAGATGACAAATAGATTTTTAATTTTGTGCCAGCTTTGATTAATTGCTAGCAGCTGCCTGGAGAAGCTTGGAGAAGTTTTCTGAGGCTATATCTGGACGTAGATGGAAAGATGGGTTGAAAATTATTGATATCTACCATAGAATGGGAAGTGGGAGAGGCAATGTATCAGGCTAGTTCATCCCTTTCATTTTTACCTCTATTTATTGATGTGTAGTTTTGGCTCCCCTGTTACTCAGAACATAACATTCTAAGTAGAATAGAGTGAAGTAGAAATGGAAGCTCTAGAAAGTAGGAACTTTACACATTTGGCATCTAGCTAGGTCAGTGCTAGGTTCAGTGAATGAACTAATGAATGGATATCAGAATTGTGAAATATTTAATTTTCCATAGAGAGGACGGGACAGGATTAGGTAGGTACCAGCTGTTTTACACAATGAGGTAACTCTCCTGCATGACATAGTGTTTGGTGTGTAGATAATACTAAAAGAACATAGTTCCCATTCCTATTCCAAGGAGCTTCCATTCTGGTTGGAAAGAAAAGACAAACGTGATTGAAATGGTTAGTTTGTCTGATAGGATGGTTTAAGTGCCAACACTTCTAGTTTGGTCCCTGAAATGGGTTGCATAAGTTTGAATGCATAGTACATTATCTTGGAATCCTGACTTATATTTATTTATATGTACCCGTTTTGCTTGGGAAAGATTCTTTTTCCTTGACTTTTCCCCCCATACTATCCCCAATTTTTCTCTCATTTTTGGTGTCACTAGGATGGGATATTTTGACTGGTTAAGGAGTTTTGCATCAATTTAAATGTCAAAGTAAAAATGATCCATTAATAGAGAATAAGTGTCATGTTGATTTTTTTTAAGCAGAAGATTATCTGGTCACAGTGTTTGCTTCTAGAGAAATTAAAGCGTTTTTGAATTAAGCATGAGTCAAGAGAAAAGCCTTTGTATTGTATTATCATAGTATTTTGAAAATTTTTATCCTAAGTAATCAACAGTCTGTGCTTAAACAGCAGTAGGAGGAATATATACTTTTCACCATGCATATACATTTTGTGTAGAGCAGTCAGTCAGTTTAATGTCTGAGAGCACAGACTCTGGATTCTTGCTCTCAGGGTTTGCATCTCCACCCTATGTCACCTTATGTAAGCTGTGGGGGTCATCTGTAAAATGGGGATAATAATAATAATCCCATATAAGGCTGTTATAAGGGTTAAACATGCTCTTTCAGTTAGAGCTCTTTAGTCAGTGCTTGGCCTGTAGTTAAGTGCTCAGTTATTGTTGGCTATTGAGGTTGTTAGAAATATACTTACGTTTTTGTTATTAAGTGGGTTTGAATCATTTTTTTTTCCTTGGAGTATAACTCAACTTCACATTAGTGTTTTAATATAATTGACTGTAAACAGTGATGGTTAATAGTTTATATATACATTTTTTATACAGATTGAATGTAATTTTTACAAAATTTGATGAAGTTCAGAAATCTGGAAACATGATACAATCTGCAAATGGTGAGTAGAAAAAGCATTCTGTTTTTGCTTTTTAAATTTTGTCATTATTGTTTTTGCTATTTCTTAACAGCATAAACTTGATATCAACTTGATATCTTAATAAGGGTTTCTAAGTCTGAAGACTTAACCTCTATTTATGCACTTTCCCATGCCAAAACTACTGAATTGTCTTTGGCTTTCCTTCATTACCTAAACTGAGTCCATCAGCTAATCCTGTTGGCTTTACTTAGAAACATATAGCATCCCATTGATTCTCATTGTGACTGCCATTCTTCTACGAGTGTAAGCTGTCATTGTATTTTACCTGTGCCCTCAAGGTAGCTTCCTAACCAGTATCTTTGCTTTTATTAATTTCCAACACCTAAAGACTGTTTTTCACAGAGCAATCAGAGTAATTCTTTTAGAATGTAACTCAAGAGGTATTAATTCCCTGTTCAGAATTCTCCAGAGTTTTCCCATCACAGAGACTACAGTTCTGTGGTTTGCCATGGCCTACCAGGCCTTTCGTGACCTGATACCACCATCCTGATAACGTCATATTGTTCTTCTTGCAAGTTCTCTTGGCTCCAGTTCCATTGGTTTGCTAATTTTGAACATTCTAAGCTTCTCCTTCAGGGCTTCTGTGCTTATGATTCCTTCTGCTTGAAACATTCATCCCCTACGTGTCCTTGTGGCTGTCTTTCTCATTCCATCCAGATCTTGGCTGCCGTATAACTCCTTTACCAAGGCCATCCAGAATAGCACATCTAGTTTTCTAAGGGAACTCTCTGTGCCCTCATCCTGTTCGATTTACTTTTTTAGTGCATATCATTACAAAATATTTTTTGTTTATTCATGAGGGCAAGAACTTTTTTTAAATTTCTTTCTTTATCCTAAGTGCCTCAAAAAAGTCCCTGGCATGTGGTAGGTATGCAATAAATATTATTGAATAAATAAAATAACAACAGACTTGTATTGTGACCTATTGTTTCTAGTACTTGTACTCCTTTTACTATACTTTGTGTTGATATTTGAGGATGGGTGGGTAATTGTGATTTCAGAAGGGAAAGGAAAGATAAGACTGAATTACTGTATGAATGCAATTATCAAAAAAACAATTCCAACAAGAACTTTTTCTAACTCTGGATACCTCATCATGTCATAGCTATTTCAGAATTGCTAGGGATCTTAAATCATAGCATAGCTTTCACATTTTCAATATCTTGAGGTTGTGAAAATGTTTGAGTGGTTTCCCCCAAAGTGACATAGTATGTAAGGGCAGAGCCTGAACAGTATCTAGGTCTTCTGACTCACAGTCTTACCAACCATTATCAGTAAGGAATTTATCTTTAGATAACATGTTTCCTCTAAAATGCTTGAAGTTTTCTAGCTTTCATTAATTCCCTTTATTTTTTTTTATGTTTATATATTTATAAAAACAATATTAAAAGAAAAATACCATAATTTAGCTATCACCAACAAATGTTTTCATTTTTCCATATTCTCTTATAATGCATTTTCCTAAAGTTGTATAATTTGTAATTTTAACCATGGCATAACTTCTGTATATTACCCCATGCTTTTATGTTTACTTTTATATGTGTTTTAAAAAATGAATTATAGGTAGAGCTGGAACCAGAACTCTGGAACTCTTGGAGTCGTGTTCCAGTAATATGCATGCTTATTGATATGCGTGGGCAGGGCTGCCCACCCAGTTGCTAGAAAGAAACATGCTTTTAATTTCATGTGTGTATTTGGGTAGTTTGTATGGTTTTCTAGTTCAAAACTTTTTGCACCAAGATAGAAAGTACTGGGCAAGGATGTAGTGGTGATACAGAAGAGTGAGTTTGTGCTTCAAAGCCTATATTGTTACTATGAAACAAACTCATTATAACACTGGCGCTGGGGAGAAGGACCACATCCGTGTTCTTGTCTAGAAGGTGTATATACATATCTGTGTGCTTTAATTTTAATGAACATGACTCATAAGATTTAATCATCAAGAATACCACGATCCTATAGTGTTGGATGCATCGCAGCAATATTTTATTCTAAATGTAAATATTGTCCCCAGTTTTCCTTTTGCGTGTGTGTGCACGTGCACACGCATGTGTGTATATATGAATATGTAGTACAGGTGTAGGTTTGAGAATGGAGACAATTCTTTTAGGTATTTGTGTTAAAAACAGCAAACATCAGGGAAGACTTAAAACTTTCTGGAGGCCTGTAATTTCAGCCTTCTTACTGTATATATGTAGAATCAGTATTTTAATTGTTAGAGCCAAAATAGAATAACTTAAAGGCAATGTATAAAGATTTCAGAATTCCTAACCCAGATAAATTTGGTCTGTTCACAGTAACTTTGAAAGACCAGTAAGATGTTCATTAACTGTCAGAAAACGGAAGCACCACCTGATTTCTTTTTGTGCTAGGTAGTGTAGAGAGACCACAGAAGCAATGGGTGAATCCCACTTCCCTCTTCTGATTTTTGTTGTTTTTTTTTTGACCAACGACTCTCTATGTAGCCATTTTTAAAACTTTTCTGGACTTCAGATCATTGACTACTCTTTTTTTCAACCAGTCCTCCCTTTGTTTAGTCCATTTTACTCTTAAGACAGCTTAGTCTGTGACCTTTCTGAACTTTCTTATTCTAGGAGTTTTTGTAGATTCTTTAAGATTGTCTGCAGAGACAGTGTATCATCTGCAAAAAAGAACAGTTTTATCTCTTTCATATCTGGATGTTTTTTATTTCTTGTCTTATTGCATTGGCTAGAGCTTCCATCAGTCTATAAAATAAGAGTGATGAGAGTGGACATCTTTGCCTGGTTCCTAGTCTTAGGTCTTTCACAAGTAAGCATAGTACTATCTACAGGTTTTTTGTTGCTATTTTTCAGCAAGATGAGGCAGCTCTCATTGAGTCATTTTTATCTGAGTTTTTATCACACATGAGTGTTAGATTTTATTATTCAAAATCATCAGCATATTTTAAATATTAAGGTAGAATTCATATATAAACTCACTTTTTCAAAAATTGTTTATTGGGGTAACATTGGTTAATACAATTAAATAATTTTTGAGTGTGCATTATAATTTGACATCTTTATATTCTATTGTGTTTACCATCCAAAGTCCAGTTTCCTTCAGCTACCATATATTTGATCCCTTTTACCCACTTAACACTCTCTCAAGTTCCTTATATTTGACCCCCTTTAATTGTCTGCCTCCCCCCTCCTCCCTCACCCACTACCCTCTGGTTAGCACTAGGCCATTGTCCATGTCATTGAGTCTCTGTACTGTTCATTTGTTGCTTTTAGGTTTATATCTCACATATAAGTGATATCATGTGATTTTCAGCTTTTTCTGTCTGGTTTATTTTGCTTAGCATGATTATCTTGAAGTTCATCCACACTGTCGCAAATGGCAATATTTCATCTCTTCTTATGGCTGTGTAATATCCCACTGTATATATGTACCTTTGCATCTTTAGCCAGTTATCTATCGTAAGACACTTCGGTTGCTTCCATGTCCTGGCCACCATAAATAATGCTGCTATGAACATTGGTGTGCAAATTTGTTTTCGGATATGGGTTTACAAGTCTTTGGGGTAAATACCCAGTAGAGGGATTGCTGGATCACATGGTAGATCGATTCTCAGTTTTTTGAGGAACCTCCATACTGTTTTCCATAGTGGCTGTGCCAATTTACAGTCCCACCAGCAGTGTATGAGGGGTTCTTTTTCTCCACATTCTCTGCAACGTTTATTACTTGTCCTGTTGATTATAGCTATTCTAACAGGTGTGAGATGGTGTCTCATTGTAGTTTGATTTGCATTTCCCTAATAGCTAGTGATGTTGAGCACCTTTTTATATATTTGTTGGCCATTTGTGTGTCCTCTAGGGAGAAGTGTCTGTTCAGGTCTTCTGCCCATTTTTTGATTGGATGATTTGTTTTTTTGTTGTTATTGAGTTGTATGAGTTCTTTGTATATTTTGGATATTAGGCCCTTATCAGAGGCCTTGCTAGCAAATATATTTTCCCATTCAGATGGTTTTCTCTTTACCTCGTTGATGGTTTCTTTTGCTGAGCAGAAGCTTTTTAGTTTGATGTAGTTCCATTCATTTATTTTAATTTTTACTTCCCTTGCTTTCGAGGTCAAATTCAAGAAATCCTCTTTTTAAGTCCAAGGTTCTTGAGTTTAGTTCTTATGTTTTCAACTATGCATTTTATTGTTTCAAGTCTTCTATTCAGGTCTTTAATCCTTAATTTTGGTGTGTGGTGATAGACAGCAGGCTAGTTTCATTCTTTGGCAGGTGGCCTTCCAGTTTTCCCAGCACCATTTATTGAAGAGGCTCTCTATTCTCCATTGTATGTTTTTGGCTTTGTCGTTGAAAATTATTTGCCCATGTAAACATAGGTTTTTTTCTGGACTCTTGATTCTGTTCCATTGGTCTGTGTGTCTCTTTTTCTGCCAATACCATGCCATTTTGATTATTGTCACTTTGTAATATAATTTCAAGTCTGGCAGAATGATGCCTCCAGTCTCGTTCTTTTTTCTCAGAATGGCTTTGGCAATTGGGGTCTTTAGTGCTTTCATACAAATCTGATGATTTTTTGTTCTAGTTCTTTAAAAAGTGCCGATGGGATTTTGATGGGGATTGCATTAAATCTATATAAGGTTTAGGCAGTAAGGTCATTTTAGCTATTCCAAGGAAGTGGAATATCTTATATCTTTCCATTTCTTTGTGTCTTTTTCGATTTCTTTTAATAGGGTCTTAACAGTTTTCATATATAGGTTCTTCACATGTTTTATTAGATTTATTCCTGGGTATTTTATTCTTTTTGTTGTAATTGCAAAAGATATTATCTTTTCCACTTTTTTTTCTGACACTTCATTATTAGAGTATAGGAACAATATGGAGTGTTGAATGTTGATTTTGTATTCAGAAACTTGACTGTATTTGCTTATTGTTTCTGGTTGTGTTCTTGTGGAGTATTTAGGGTTTTTTTATATAGAAAATCATGTCATCCACAAATAGTGACAGTTTGACTTCTTCATTTTCTATTTGGATGTCTTTTATATCTTTTTCTAATCTGATTACACTCGCTAAGACCTCCAATATTATATTGAATAACAGTGGCAATAGTGGACAGCCTGCCTTGTTCCTTATCTTAGAGGGAACGTTTTCAGTTTTTCACCATTAAATATAATGTTGGCTGGGGGTTTGTTGTATATAGCCTTTATTATATTAAGGTACTTTACTTCTATACCTGTTTTGTTAAGTATTTTGATCATAAATGGGTGCTGTATCTTGTTGAAAGCTTTTGCTACATTTATTGATATGATCATGTGATTATTATTTTTTAATTTGTTTATGTGGTGTATCACATTAATTGATTTGTGTATGTCGAACCATCCTTGTTGTTGGCCAATTTTAGATCTTTGGAAAATACATCTATTTAAGTACTTTGCCTATTTTTAAATTGGTTCCTCTTTTTGATGAGCTATGAGTTCTTTATATATTATGGATACAAGACTCTTATTGGGTATATGATTTACAAATACATTTTGCCATTCTGCACATCTTTTATCTTTCCTGATATTTAAAGATTTTTAATATTAACGAAGTTTATCTTTTTCTTTATTATTTGTGAACAATCATGTTCTTTGGAGTAAGAAAAAAAAACCCTGGATTTGAGCTAAGTTGAAAGAAACTATTACTATAATAGTAATACACTTAGGAAAGAAATGGGTTTCATCCTAGGTTGTATTTCTTGACTTATTCAAAATTATGTTTTAAGAAGTGTAATTGATTATATTAATATGAAACCCAGGGACTTAATTTTTTGAAAGTGTAAGAATTGTGACTAAATCAGTAATGAAAAAGCAGCTGAGTAGCAATTAGAAATGAGCATCCTATCTGTATTAGGATATTTCATATTTGTATGGTTCTTTTTGTTGCTAGGTTACCTGAAGGCCCTTTTAGCTTTGAATGGCAAGAATATGGGAGTTAAAAATATGTTGTTTTATAGAAGTTTCTTTTTCTTTTTTTCCATCTCCATATAATTAGCAAGTCCCTTGAAGCAAAAATTATAGTTTTTCCTTCTGTGGGGTTCTCAAAGCAAATTATGTTCTGTGTAAAATTTTTTTTTTTTTTTTTTAAATCATGCAGATGTGCTTATGCTCATAGAAGAATTGGATTTTCAGCATGAAAGAGCCAGTAATTATATACTGGTCAGTGTCCTTCATCCTTAGCCACTTAACAATCTTTATTTTAATTGGATTTTATTGAAGTGAAGCCCATGGATATTAATTTGATTAAAAATGCTCATGCTTTTGAGTTTCTTAAGCAAAGCTAAGATGTTTATGAGAAAAGAATGAAAATGTCATGCTGGTAAATTCATGAAAATTTCATAATAAATTTGTAGCTAAAGAAAAAAAAATTGCCAAAATAACTATAAACTAGATAACAAATAATCATAAAATTATTAATCCTTGGTACATAACTGTATCTAGGGTATCATTTTACTGCCAAATACATCCTGCCTTATGTTTTTTTATCAAAAAAAATGTATAGCTTGAAAATGTTAGGTGTCATTTCTAAGTTGTTGGAAATGAGAAATACCTGTGCAAATATGAAAACAAATAGACCAACAATGGATTATTAGTTAAGCTCTGCAGTATTGCCCAGTATAGCTATGACAAGGCCTTCGTTTAAAGATACATTGACTGCCTTTTTTATTTTAATTTTGTAATTTTTTTTATTAAGAAGCTAAGTCATTATTGTCTTGCATAGTCTTTAAAAACAGTGCAGATGATGGGTTCTCACTCTTTTTTGTGCTTATTTATTGGACTCTGTGTATAACATGGTTTGAAGTTCTGGTTCAGTATCTTAGGCAAGTGTTTCCACAGTCAGAGATACAGGAACATGTTACAGAGCTGGCAAGTATGCTGTGCTAAGGGGGAGACCATCTTAAGCTGCAGCTAACAGCTTGCTTTTTCTTCTGTGTGTAAATAATACTGTTTTTTTGACATTCTTATTTAAGGTTAATGTTAGGAATGTTCTCTTTTCAGGGGGTAAAATCATACAGTCAATTTTTTTATAATACCAATTTTAAGGAAGGTTTTCTTACATGAGTAAAGTCAGATGGAGAAGGTTTACCTCCTACCCACCACCCCTTAAAAAAATCCCTGTTAGGTATATAGTCTAGGCTTTTATTTTGAAATAGGGTGGCAGTTGTCATTGGTGCTGGATCACAGTGAAGAGGTAGTGTGGGCGGAGAGCTTGCTGATGCTTAAGGTGCTGTGAGTACATAACAGCTTTCAAAGCAGTGTTTTTATTTGTAGCAAGATCACTGACAAACATGACTACTGGGAAAGGTAGGTTCACCTAATATATTCTGAAATTTTGTTATTTTTGCTGCTGAACTAGGTAATAAATAAAACATCTAACTAAGATTTCGTAATTGCTCTTATAACTAAAAACCATGGCTGAAATTTAGTAAAATAATTGCTGTGAATATTTGCACTTAGGCAGGTAAAAAACTGTGAAACTTACAGTTATATTAATGTTAGCATTCAAAGACCAGGAGGGCGCAAAGAGGCACAGTAAGCCAAGCTTGGTCATGTTTTTATCAGCTTGTGTTTATTTCGTGTGCTTTTAATTTTTTTCTGTTCTCCTTTGTTCACAGTATGTAGGTTATGAAAAATAAATTATTTTGCAATTGCTAGACATTTGTTGGTAAGTATAAGCTATCCTGAAAGGAATCTAACAAGAAATTTCTAAGGTTTCCCAACAGTGAATAGAAGAAAAACGCAGATAAATCATAGCAGTGCAGGAGTGCTGTCTGTCTTGGGAAATCATTTCGTAAACATTTTTCTTTCCTTTAAAAAACAGATTTGCATTTTAAAAATGCAAAAATGGTACCAAAAACTACAAAAGAAGTATTATTTACAGAAATCCTAATTGATTAGCCTTCAGTCTTTTCATGGAGGTTTTAACTATGTTTTGCAGCATTGAAAAGATTTTGAAAGAACTCCCTGTGAACAAGGTTTCTATTTGAAAGAAGAGTGTATTTGATGTGATGTGAACAACCCATATCACTGTTTTGCTTTCCCATGGAATGTTATTCCTGGCAGGCTTTTAATTTGTTATCTCTGAAGTATATGTTGAATCCTGCCACTGAAACAATATAATAACGATTCTACCACTAAACATGTATTACACAGAGTAAATTGTACACAATTAACAAGTATTCCTGTGTCCTAAACTTCACGAAAATTGGCACCCATCCAGTTTATTTGCTCTGTGTTTATTTTGTGAGGGTTTGTTAAGGTATGTTTATCTGTTTTTTAAACTAAATTTGATTAAGTTTGATGAAAAGTTTTGTATTGGAAGATGCCACATTTCTGATTGTTATATTTTCAAATTGAGAATTAAAGTATATAGTGATAGTATTCCTTTTTGTTTTATCTCATTACATTAGTGTATATTCAGGTTAAACTGCTGTAGAAAATCAATACCTGGCCAGGAGAGTTAAATAATTCATGTTCTGAAGTGACCTCTTTTGGAGCCCTTCATTCAAGTATTTGAAAATATATTACTTATAAAAGTAGCATTTGTCGTAAGTTGTATTTTGGATTGTTTTTTTAAAAACAAAGTGAAATAATTTTTGTAGTTGACTAATTTATTAAAGGCCGTGGAGAGAATGGATCTGAGTTCAAAATAAAGACTGTTCTTTCTCTTGATAATCCCTGTCAAATTGCCTATCTCATTAGTCACTGTTACCTGAATTGCAAGCTTAGAAGCCTTGGTAAATTTTACTCAAAATTGCTGCAAGTATGGTTGCAGATTAAAAGCTGTTCCTTGTAGTGATGATGTATTTGAATTTTGCTCTGTCAATCCATGATTAATAAAAGATCATTAACAATCTGCAAAATGTAATAAACATTCTACCACGGCTGTTGGTAGAATATTTTAATATTTTCAAAGCACTTTTCTAGATGTCTTTTGTTTGTTTTTGTTTCATGACCCTTACAGCAGCCCCATGAGTAGGCAGGGCATCTTTTAAACATGGATACAGGTTTCATGGTTTCTCTAATCGTGTTGGTGGCTGGGCAGAGAGCAGAGCCTCTGCACTTTGCCTTCTTAGACCAGTGCTGCTTCCAGCAAACCTTATAGTGGATCTCAGTGTTTCCTCCCTACTGTTGTGATAAAACCTTGGCTTTGTTTGTCTCTTTGTTAAATTGTGCCATTTTCAATAGTTTCCTTAGGGAATAATTAAAAGAAAGCATCCAAAGAGGTAGTTTAGCACCCTATAACCAAGTTTTAGACACTTTGAAAATGAGATTTTCCTGTTCAGTTGTTTGCCCAATGATTGGGGGTCAGGGGAGCCAATTCTGGGAGAGGAACTTGTTACAAATGAGATGAGTTTGTTTTTGAAAGCAGTTTGGTATTGGGAGAGGGGAATGTTGCAGAGAAGATGAACAAAGTCCTTATATACTGTGATAAGAAACAGATTTTTGTTATAGGCAATTTACTTCTCAGTTAAATTTTAAAAATCATTTTGGGATTAAAAGATTGATATAGGAGGCCAACTTTAATTTTACTAAATATAACAGCAGCAGCAGCAAAACAAAATCTTTTTTTTTTCTTTCAGAAAACAAGCAACTTCAACCAATAAGAAAGTAGGAAAGATGTAGAATAAAAGGTAGTCTTTTAAGTGAACGAAATTTAACTATGAGAAATTTCCAGGTTTTTTCTTATAGGTTTCAGTGGTTTTTGGGTCTAGATGACTGGGCTGTAAATGGACAAGGGACTTTGGAGCAGTAATGAGTAAGCTTGTAGACTTTGGAGTCCCTCAAACCGTGGCCACATGAACAGTATGTGACCAGTGCCGGTGACTTGTCAGCTTTGATTTCCTCACGAGTTGGGATAATGATAATTCCTGTGCCACTGTGAGGAGTGAGATTGATGCATGTAAATAGCTAGACATAGGACCTGATCCATAAATGTTGTCCTCTGTGGTACAGTGATACAATTCACTGTACTACTGTTAGATGATGTAATGGGAGGTGAAAGTTGGGCTTATAGGTTTAAAATCTATGGTTGATGTTTTTGTTTAGGTATTGGAAGCTCTCTAAAGAAAAACAAGATTCAGAATCTGATGTATAAAAAGATCTCTTAAAAGGAAACTGCCACCCAGTGCCTAGATCTTGGTTTCTTGCACCACCAGTGCTCTGTAGGGAAATAGCTGATTCTAGGGCTGGAGCAGGGAATATACCTGCTGAGCCTGGTACATCTTGTATGACAGAAAGTAGGGAATTGCACAAACCAAAACCAAAACAATTATGGGAATATTTCAGAGAGACACAGAGGAAGATTCCCAGTGACCAAAGCTGGAACTGTTTGAGCAATAAAATTAAGTAGTATTGGATTTTAACCCAAAGTATAAATACTGATGAGTCCATACTAATAAAAATAAATGATTGGAAAAATATTTAAGTGAAAGAGAAGAGACAAATCTCCCATGCAGAATTATTCCAAATCATTTATCTTGCTCCTCCATCCTAGAGGAGGAGTGCAAACTTCCCACTCTGTGTGATGTGCATAGCTACTTCTTCCAAAGAATAAAATATGGAAAGGGAGAAAAGGAGTAACTTTGTACTGGAGAAACCTGACAAAGATTACCTCAGGTGATCAGGGTCAACATCGGCAGTCTGGTTGATGGAATATTCTCTTCATATGATGTGATGAGAATGGCATTTTACTTTGTGGTCTTCCTCCCCAAAACCTATAAGTTCTGTGTAAACACAATAGAAACATCAGACAAATACAGATTGAAGGATATTCAGAAAACTACCCAACTAGTACTTTTGGAAATGGTCATGGTCATCGAAAACAAGGAAAGTCTGAGAAACTCAGAACCTGGAGGAACCTTAGTGAGAAATGTAACTTGATATCCTGAATAGGATCTGGAACAGATAAAGGACAGTAGGAAAAAAGTAAAGAACTCTAAATAAAACTATGGACTTTAGTTAATAATACCTTATCAATATCAGTTCCATTAATTGAGCAAATGTACCCTACTAATGTTAGATGTTAGAGAATGAGCATGGGATAAATGAGAATTCTCTCTATACTATCTTCACAACTTTTCTATCACTCTAATACCATTTCAAAATAAAACTTTATTAAAAATGGAAAACTGTAAACTAGTAATGGAGTTGAGAGAGAAGCTTTTTATTCTCATTTTGTTTTTTTTCTGGTAATATATGAATTATTTATGTTCTTTGAATAATGTTCCAGAATTTATCCGGAACAGTGGGATTACAAGCTTTTATTTTTTTGTTTATAATGTTCTATGTATTTAAAACGTCAAATGTTGTTTAAAAAAAAAAAGAGGCAAGGGGACCAGTTGGAGACTATTTCGGCAACAGAAAACCACCTTAAATGATGATAAAGACCTGAGTTAGAACAGCTTCAGTGGGACAGGAGAGGGGAGTGGAAGTGAAAGATGGCTGGAAGTAGCACTAGACACACTGGTTATTTGGGTGGGTGGGTGGGTGGGTGAAGGTGTGGTGGGAAATGGTGAGGGAAAAGGAAGTGTTAGGAACTCTGTGTTTTGGCTTGACTGACTGGGTAAATGGTTGTAGGACCAACTGAAGTAGGAAACTTGGAAGGTGAGCAGGTTTTGAGGGAGAGGATTATCGTTTTTGATACCTGGACTTAGAATTTTGTTTGTACATGGTTTGATTCAAGTGGGTTTGTATCTCGGAGTAGAGCTGGAGTTGGTATTAGAGGATTAAGATTTATTAGAATGTATGTTTTTGTTTTAAATTGCTGTCTTATTTTTCTGTCTTATGCAGAAGGATGATTATTTCCCTTTTGGGTTCTTGAGAATGAAGTCATAAAAGCAGGGTTGGATGATTTGAAAAGATTATTACTCAATAGGCAAATAGCTCTTGGTGCAGTCACTTTTTAAGTGTGAGGAAGAGTTCTGGTAGAAGAGCTTGCCCAAATTTGGCTCTGAATTTTTCCAGCTGACTTGCTTTTGTGCCTCCCCCGTGGTCGTCAGGGAGAAGTGGGTCAGGGTTGGCACAGTGATAATTAAAATGACATTTCTAAAAGAATACAAGATGTAGATCTGATATTTGTGGGGTTTGAGTTTAAAATGGTATGGTTGATCTTTGGGTTCTGGCATGTATTAGGTAAAATACCTTTTCAGGACAAGTTCAAAGGTAAAATAAGTAGTGTGGTCAAAAGGAGAATGTGTAATCAGTGAAAAGATACATTGTAAGTTCTTAAATACAGTCTGAGATTATGTAAGGTATTGAAATATTGTTGTTTCCTTGAGGTCCACTTTTCATTCATTAACATACAAACTTTGTCTACTGCCTTTAAAGTTATATAAAACTCCTCCCTTTCCCATGAAATAGTAAAAATGAAAGTCTGAATATGTTTCTTAAACATTTCCACTGTACCTTTTAAGTATTTTTGTGGGAAATAAGTAACATCTTAATCCTACTATTCTCTAACTTTTTACCATGAAGAAGTTTGGGTATTATCATAATTATTATTAATAATTTTTAGTTCCTGTTGTGCACACCTACCTGTGTGCCTGTGCTGTCAATCCTTACCACTGCCTGGCCTTTCTTGGCCCAGGGTCTTCATACACATTGTTTTCCCTAGAACATACTTTACTCCTTACCCAGCTTAATACCTGCTCAGTTTTCTGGCATCACTTTTTGTGTTGCAAAGGCTTTCTCAGAAAGGCCTTACTGGGACCTCTGTAGCCTCTTGGAAGACTTACATGCTGACTGGCTGTCAGTTCTGAGTAGGAACTGCTTTTTTTCTCTGAATTGTCAGCATCTAGCCCAGGCATAGGGTGGGCATTTTTTAAAATGCTGAATACACAAATGAAGGGTATGTGACTTCTACAGATGAGAAATATGCTCAGAGAAGTTCAGTAACTTGTCAAAACTAAGAAATATTGCCATGATTTTTGAAGTTTGGAGATTTTTTTGAAATCTGTGTGCTTTTCACCACTAGACATGTCACCTCCTAAGGGTAGAGTCGCATGTGGAAGCTTGAATTCCAATTATTATTTCAGTTTCTCAGTGAAAACTACATGCTAACTGGTTTACCCTCTGTGTTAGATATGCCAAAATCTTTATTCAGCATGGAGGAGGATTATAGCTCGAGTTGAGAGACCCTCATTGGCCTGGCCCCCGTGATACGCATGCTCACAGAGGCTGCCTCCAGGTTCCACTGACAGGAGTTGGGCCCACTCCATAACCCAGCCACACTCTGTGACTGCATCACCACCCTTCATATGATGTCCCTTCTGGCACGGATGCCCAGTCATTGAAAACACATTTACCCATTGACCTTTGGAATTCAGAGAGATCTGATTGAACTAGGTAGATGGGAAGTTTTTGTAAAACAGTTAGGATGGGCTTTATGGATTCTTCTTAAAACCAGGTTCAAGATTGAATTGGAACATGCATTTGATTTTTGTAAAAAGTTGGGGGAAAATGCAATTGAAAGGCCCTGTTTTCTCTCTTAAATTTTATTTTTGGCTTCTTCAGTTTACTTAAGTTTCTTTGTACAGAAGTGAAAATCTTGTTTGAGAGTGGCCTGCTGTATTCAGTCATCTGTAGTTAGGTTAGCCTATGGTAAGTTTTCTGACAGCTGCCTGCATATATGCTGTTGGCCATGAGGCTAGACCCACAGGATCATGCATACAGATCTTCTGAAAAAGGATGACCTCACTATAGAGCCTTTTTTCCTGCTGGAAGAGTGACCCCTGTTCTGCTGCTTAATCCAAGGCATCCTTTTGCTTCACTGTTCCTAGTAGGTTGGAACTTAGTTCCCCCCTTTTCTCCCCTCTCCTACTCTTGAATTCCTGGTCCATGGGGGAGTGCCTGAGTAATGCTCCCCACGTAGATTAGTGCTATGCCTTCGGTGAAAGCCCTGTCCTGCGATTTGGCGTTCCTTAAACCACACTGTCCAAAATGTGTCTTAGAAAACCATTGACTTTAACATGACTTAAATTTCAAATTGTAAGACACATTATTCAGATTCGAATGAATATTGCACCGAAGAAACATACTTAGTAATAGCTGGAGAAAATAAAACATCCAAACTTTTGATAACATTTACCCAGAGATATTTACTAAGTAATATCCTCACAAATTCTTAAAACAAGATTATAATTTTTTCTTCACTACAATCGTTCTTAGAATTTCTTCTTGAGCTGTCCTGAATGTGACTGATTTCATGGGATTCATTGTAATCCCATGATATTCCAAAGAGAGAAGCCTTAAAGTAGCTGAAAATTCACGGCCAGAGAGTGTAAGAGACAGTAGTGAATTGATTTAAACTAACTTTCTACCAGGCTCTGTGCAGGGGCACTAAAGTAAGCTACCATAATATGTGAGGACTATCTTTTATCCCAGAGAACCTTTGACATCAAGAAGAGAGTTATATAAATAGCCACTTACTTAAGCTTCCTTTTCCCTCCTCTTCCTCTAGCTAATGAACCTTGGGGTTAGGTGGCTAATGGAGGGGCCAAGAGCACAGTCCCAGCTCTGGAAACCTTGCGGGCCGTAGAAGCAGGAGGGGCTTTCTTGGGGAAGGCTCTTTCTGCTTTTCTCTTACCCTGGACCTACCCAGAGGTTAAGGCATGAACACACACATGTCTGGGAGTGATGGTCCATATCAGGATGTAGAGCCAGGTTTTCAGGCTGGTGAAGAGTCCTGTGGCTCACCAAAAGCAGTTAATATGGAGTCAATTTAAGTCACCACAGAGTGCGGTGGTTAGCTCTTCCAACAGGAAGGACAGTTTATCCCCATCCTCCCTGATTCACTCTCTGGGGAGCTCTTTGATATACTGAGGATAGTAAAGTAGCAGTCTCTGTTCCCTCCTTTGCCTTTAAGTTGGTGTACCTGATTATTGCTCTGCTGCTGTGGGTTCTTTTCTCTGGGGAAGGTATGGTATTAACTGGGCTACTTTAAATTGGGTCTCCAGATTGGTTGGGAGATACTAACTTCAGTAACTTTAACTGCTGGACGTGGGGACTTTGCCTTCAATTCTCTGCTTCTTGGTGCCCAAGATGGGGGCAGTTCCATAGTGGTGAGGCTCCGGGAACCTGTGTGTATGCAGAGGGCAGTTGGCCAGTTTGTTCATTATGTGTCAGAAATTCCTACCCCTTTAATATCTGTCCAGGGAGAGTCTTTGGAATTTGTTCTTTTTCCCTGTATATTCGCTCAGCATGGAATTCCAGGGTGTTCCTGAATTATGCAAAATGTGCACTTATTTAAAGCATACTCATATGCCCAGTTAATGTTGAATCCCTCAGTATTAGACACAAGTGATAGAGTCACATCAGAGAGTGTGTAGGCGGGCACAGTGGATCCTTTCTAAGTTTGTTTGGCCCTGTTCTATTTACCCCTGTTCTGTATTCATACAGCATATCCTGTGCATGCCTTTAGCAAAGCATCACACTGAACCATAACCGCTGCTCTTTGTACATATCTGTTCCCCATGCTGGACTGTTAACTCGAGTGAGAACCATTGGCTTTCTTACCTCGCACGTGGTGTGCTAATAGTATTCATAGGAAGTGTCCTCTCCAGTAGGCCCCCAGTGAGAGGAGGTTGGTGTTTCTGGGCATCCATCCAGTTTCATTGTAGAAGTAACAAAGGAATTACTTCCAAACCAAATCGCTTCTCAGGTGACCTTGTGCCTTGAACTTGATTTTCCAAGTTACAGGAGACTGGAGGTTTTAGAGGAGATTTTTTATAAATTGATACCTCTTGGTGAAAGCATATTCCTAAGTTAGCTTTTTTCTTTTGCTTATAAATGACAGATTTCTTTCTTGTGACCCTGAGAAAATTGTTGTTGAGACTGTCCCAAAACATCTTGACGAGGGGACAGATGGATCTTTTTCCTTTTGGAGCCAGCTTTAGGGAAGGTGGTTTGAACCATGCCTTGTTTCTCAAAAATGTTCATACATTTTTTTTTTCTGATTTGTGTATTTTTTTAAGAGCATTGAAAAAATTAAATTCTTAATTTTTCAGCAACATCTACATATTTTTTGGGGGGCTTGCATTTTGTACTCAAAGCATAACATAGTGACAGTGTAAATAGCTCCATTTGTTGAGTACCTGTAATTTTCATGTCTTTATATGTATTCTGTCTAAGCATTATGGCATCACTTTAAAGTAGTATAGAGAGTCTTTTGGTTCCAAATGACATAAGCTCCATTCCAAGTGTGTAAGTAAAAAGGGGAATTAATTTGTTCATATAACTGAGAGGTGTTGGGTAGATCTTGCTTTACTCCCAGGAATGCAAAACTGGTATTGTCCTCAGCTCTCTCACCACTTCTTGTTCTGCTGTCTTCTGGTTTGCTTCACTTTGGGGCAAGGCATCACCTCCATTTGTTGGCTCCAGAAGCTCTAGGCTTGCATCTACACAGCTCCAAGTCCAGAAGAAAGAGGGGCTCTAGAATTAATTACTGTGATGAATGGGGTGGAGCCTCATGCTTTGGTCAGGCCTGAGTTTCACCCATTCATTGAGGTTACCCAAGAACTGTTCCCCACTATCAGCAGAAGGAGGGGGTTGGTATTGGACAGGCAACACTTAGACTCCAGTATCCCTTTTTTCACAGATGAGGTAATAAAAAAGCCTATTTCCATTATTTTTTAAAACCTCTTCTTGAGCTTTGGGGTTGGTGTTGAGAAAGTGCAGCCTGTGACTAATGGCCCCACCTTGGGATAGGCTCACTGCTCGCTGTGCATTTCCTCACATACAAAGTCATCCTTGGGCACCTTCCTCGTCAGCCATGCCTGTATTTCTCCTGAGTCTGCTCACTGTTACCCACTTATGAACTGTAGAGTAGCAGCCAGAACATTTGTATCTGAGACCCAAGGAAGAAATAAGCCTTGGTCTGCCCCTGTGAATAGACCTAGTCATCAGTTCCAACCAGTGTGAACGGTCAGCTCCCAGCAGTGCCACAGAGGGTCAGGTGCCAGTGGACATTTGCTTCATGCCCTCTGCATTTCAGTTTTCTCCCCAGTTTCTCCTGGTGTTTTCGTTACCTGTCTTCCCTTGGTTCCTTCCCTTTTTAACTCCCTTTCTATAGGATTAGTAAAACAAATGAATTTTTGACTCGTCATTTTTTCTTTGCTTTGATTCTCTTTTCTCTCTGTATGTGCACTAGGGGTGTCATGGTTGAGATGGTCTTAAAATGCTAGCTTGGTATTCTGGCAGGAAGCTCTCGGCTGAAGGAATGGGATGTGATTCTTTGTAAAGCTTGATTGTTTCAGGTTCCTTTTCTGTGGTAGACAGTGGGTTATTGGTGTCAGAGGGGCAGAAGTAGCACTCTTAACTCGTAGCTTCCATTATGCCATTTTCATTTTTGTGCTGTGAAATATGTGAATATTTACAGTCAGGTTAAACTTTTTAATTCAATGGTATTTTGTTTTTTATTTTTTAATTTTTTAAAAATTGATTTATTTTAATTAGTTTCAAGTATACAGTACATTGATTAGACATCTGTATAGTTCATAAAAGGATCCCAATAGCTCCCTTTCTCCCGACTCTCCACCTGACTAATGCATTAATGCTAACTTCATTCCCTCTGCTGCACTCCCCATCGCCGTGACCGTCTATCAGCTACTATTTGTACTTCTTTAACCCTTCACCCCATTCTCTTAGTCCCCAAGCCCCCCTCCCCTCTGTCCATCACCAAATTGTCCACTATATTTGTGAGTCTGTTTTTGATTTGTTTGTTTTTCTTATTCCTTGGATTCCGCATATAAGTGAAATCATACAGTGTTTATCTTTCTCTGTCTGACCTAAAAACCTTCTAGGTCCATCAAAGCAGTATCTTTTTCTATCCCCTTTCTTTTAGTCTCTGTGTGTCTTTTAATCTAAAGTGAGTTTTTTGTATTTTTTCTTCTTAAAGAAGTCCCTCCAACATTTCCTGTAATACTGGCTTGGTGGTGAACAATTCCTTTAGTTTATTTTTGTCTGGGAAGCTCTTTATCTGTCCTTCAACTCTAAATGATAGCTTTGCTGGATGAAGTATTCTTGGTTGTAGATCCTAGGTCTCTTTATCATGTTAAATACTTTTTGCCAAGCCCTTCTGTCCTGCATAGTACCTTTTGAGAAATCAGCTGCCTGTCTTATGGGTGTTCCCCTATAGCTAACTATCTGTTTTCCTCTTGCTGCTTTTAATATTCTTTCTTTGTATTTAACCTTTGGCATTTTAATTATGATGTGTCTGGGTATGGGCCACTTTGGTTCCCTGATTTTTGGAATTCTTAGAGCTTCTTGGGGTTTTATGTCTATTTCCTTCATCGGGTTAGGGAAGTTTTCCATCATTATTTCTTCAAACAGCTGTTCAACATTTTGATTTTCTTCACTTACACTGATTGGATAAATGTTTATTTTAGAGCCTTAATAGTGTCCCATATCCTTAAATTATTTTTATAGTCTTGTCATCTCATCTCTTGCCATTCTGATTGTGTGTCCTTGGCTTTCCCGTCCTCTAGATAGGGCATTTGATCCTTTATTCACTTTGTTTATTCCATTTAATCTACTTCTCATCTTGGATAATGTATTTTTTCATTTCAGACTGGTTCTCTTTTATAATTTCCATTTCCATTTTTATGGTTTTTATGAAGTTCTCACTGAATTTATCTACACTATCCAAAAGTTCATTGAGCATCTCTATAACTAGTGTTTTGAACTCTGCATCTGTTAGATTACTTGACTCCATTATATCTGGATCTCTGTTCTGTTCTCTCATATGGTTTCTGCTTGTCTTCCCATTTTGGCTGCCTTTCCATGTCTTTTTCTGTGTACTAAACAAAACTCTTACGTATCCGTTCTTACTGGTAGTATGGATTTGTGAAGTAGGTGTCCAGTGGCACAGTCCTGAGAGGGGTTTAGCTGCAGGCCAAATTTAGCTCAAGCCTCTGCCCCTCTGGGGCCACCTTTTAAGATTCAGCAAGCAATCCACAGAGACTGTGCTCATAGTTGCCTCAAAAGGCCACACCAGAAACCTAGGCCAGCTGCCTCCAGTGTGAATTTGGTGTGGCTCAGCAACAAGCAGCTGACTCTGAGGATACACCTGGATGTGGCTTGGATGGGGCCGCGAGTTGGGGGAGATGGGGTTTTAGGGACTCTGGGCGGAGCGACCTGTTATCCTATTTGATGACATCACTGTTATGGCAGTGCTGTGTCTGCGCACTGGGAGAGGAGAGGGCTCAGCAGGAAACAGTGGATACCACCGAGTACAGAGCGAATCTCACCTCGGCCTTCACTCCAATAGTGTCTCCCTGTAAGTCCCTGGTGCCCCCTGTGCACAGCTGAATCGGCACCGGTGCTTAGAGTGAGCAGGTCCATCACTGCAAAAATCCACTTGCCCCTTTAAGACACGGCCCCTTTAAGAGGCTTCTGCTGCTGCTGTAGCTACCGAAGTTGAAGTTGCTAGCTGAAGTTGCTAGCGCAGCCACCTTCTCACTCAGCTGCTCAACGTGGGGCAGCCAGCCCCGCCTCCTCGCCGCATCCTACCTTCTGGTGTGGCAGGGTGCTTTCTTGGATTTCTCCCTAGCCTGTAGGCTTGTTGCTCTAGGTCCCAGGCGATTTTCCTTGCTGCTGCTCCTTGTTTCCATCACAACTTTGATTTGGCTGCCAGAGGGATGAACAGAGCCTCTTTCATCTTCATCATTTTTTAAAGATCAAACATTTTTCTATGCCATGTGCTCTGACAAAGACATTTCTTATTTTTGTCAATAAGGGGAGATGCATTTTTGTGTCAGAGTGATGGATATTAAAATGTGGTTTTCACAGAGCATTTTCTGGATTTTCTGGATTTGATTTGGAAGGATACATCTACCCCACTTCCCATATTTTGACAGAGGGAAGAACATAGAAACTTCGGAAAAAAAACAGCCTTTTGAACAAATATTTAGTTCGGACAGTGTGTTTTGCACTTTTATGCCTCTCTAGGCACCATGCTACTTTCATTAAAATTAAAAGCTAGTGGGGACACATGGGCAAGAAGTATAGTTCAGATAGTTTATGTAAGTCTTTTGATTTATGAACATGGGTTGTTTTTATTTGGTCTTTAATTTTTGTCAACAATGATATGTGGTTTTCCATGTACATGTCTTATATTCTTGTTAAAGTTATTGCTAAGTAGTATGTTTTTTTGTTGATGCTATTGTAAATTAAATTGTTTTCTTAATTTTATATTTGGATTGTTTATTGATGACATATGTATATATTAGAAAATGTCATCTGTGAATAGAGATAGTTTTCTTCCTTTCTATTCTGTATGTTTTTCTTTCTCTCTCTTTACTAATTGCTCTGGCTAGAACCTTTAGAACAATGCTGACTAGAAGTGGTGATCGGGCATTTTCTCTTGTTCCTGGTCTTAGGGGAAAAGTATCTAGTCTTTTACCATTAAATATAATGTTAATAGTTGTTTTTTATATCTTGTAGATATCTTCTCATCAGGTTGAAGGTGTCCCTGTTCCTTTCTAATCCCTGTTTGCAGTGTTTTTAGGATGAAAGGATTTTGTTTTGGTTATTGTTTCTCCTGTGTCTATTGGACTTGTTTTTTTTTTCTTTTAGTCTATGAATATGATGTAGTAAATTAATTGATTTTTGTATATTAAACAAAAATTATATTCCTGGGATAAATCCCACTTTGCCATGATGAGTAATTCTTTTCATATGTTACTGGGTTTACTAGTATTTTGTAGAGGATTTCTCTATCTGTATTCATAAGAGATATTGATGATTCTGTGTTTAAGAAAGTAGGTAAACAATTTTCTTAAGTAAACATCTATTATAAGAATTAAATAAAGTAATGCACAGAAAGCACTTAGCACAGTGCTCAGCACCTGGCAAATGGCCAGTTGATGTGAATTGCTTTTTGGGGGTGGTAGTTGTTTATTGTCATGACTTAAACCTTAGGCTCTTGAGTCAGACAGAGATGGGCTTGAATCCTGGCCTCACCACCTTCTAGTTAGCTGTGTGACTTTGGGCATGGTATATGTGGATGCATTAAGTTTTTTCAATTTTGAGAGTAGAATTATAATAATACTTCCGTCTTAGTATTGTTACGGGGATTTAATGAGAATTTGCAAAGCACCAAACACAGGGCCTGGCATACATTTAGGTATGATATATACATTAACTATTGCTGCTATTAAGCATATCGACTACAGTGGTATTGTGTCATATTTGAAGCAAGCAAACTATCGATAAGTGAGTAAATGTTATGTGAACAATTTAATAATAATTCTTAAATAGATTATTATAGAAAAATATTTACTAAATATCAGTACTAGGCAAAAGAACAGTTTTTGTACATGTGTGTAATGATATGTTTAGGAATGCATTATAATCTAGAAATACGTACATATCAGTGTTAGTTTAATTTGGGGGGTTTGTGATTGTTTATAGGCGAACTTTGACTTTTAATTTAAAATAGATATTTTATCAGGGAAAAAAGCTTTATTTTTCTGGGGGAAAATTAGGAAGTTTAAAAAAATATTTAGTGTTGTAATAGTGTTATTTTCTTCATTTGCCCTCAGATATTTTCATAGCCTTGTTTGCCTGTATTATTTAATGAGACCGTACACATTTTTAAAAGTAATAAAAGTTTCAAAAAATGCTGCATGATGAATAGTTTGCATACATCCACAAATTTTGCCTGGCTTCATATGGACTGCCAGAATTAATATTTAAATGTTCTCTTTGTGTTGGCTCCAGCTCTGTTCTAGGTGTCGGGAATACCAATAGGAAAATGAAATGGTCTCTACTTCAGGGACAGAGAAACAGATCTGTCAACAGCTAATTCCAGGGTGAGATGGAGTAAGAGGAACACCTGCAGCCACGTAGCACAGAGAAGGGCATGGTTGACTGGACAGAGCTGGGCAGGATCTCAGAGGAGCTAACAGCAGACTAGTGTTTTCAAGAATCCTAGGAGTATGTCGGGCAGTTTGGGGCAAGACTTGCAGATAGCAAAGGCTTGTTGCTGTAAAAGATCAAGAAAGAAGAAATTTTGGAATGTTAATGAGAAGCAGCCAGCCTTTGGCCTTATTATCATGCCTCTGTGCAGCTTCTTCTTGAGGATGCTTATTATACTCTAGTTACTAGGCTGTCACATTTCTTACTCCCTTGGAGAATTTCAGTAACAGGGAGTGGGCGAATCTGAAAGCCTGTGAGGAATATCAGCTTCTACAAAGAGACCTTGATGCAGTGCAACAGAGAATTAGTTGTCTTTACTTTAGAAAATGACCTTGGGCTTCCACCAGCCAGAGGCTGCCTTAGAAGAACTAGTGAGGAAGAGCTTTGTGCTTTGGCTTCTGCCCTCGTGGCTGAGGAGCAATGGAACAGACATTTCTTAGTTTCTGTGACATTTTGTTGGTCCTCATAGATGAGTATGTGTGTGAATTTTTTTAATGACATTATAAGCCAAAGCTTGCAAATTCCAAGTTTTCGACACCAAACTTGGAGTCTGTCTTTAGACTTATGTTTCTTTGTGCCCCCACCACCCCAAGCCTATAGTCACACTTGGTCTATAATGGTATATAGTGGTATTTTGACTCATAGAATCTGTCTGTGGCTTGTTGTTTTATATTTTCTCCTCTCCACCATGGTGAAAGTTCAGTTCTGAGGCAGTTAGGGCCTTAGGGATTTCAGAATCTGAGTCAATTGAGACTGACAAAGGTACCACCTCTGGTCTCCCTATGCCAGCCAGCCCTGGTCATTTGGCAGCTTCCCCATCTTGACCATAGTTCAAAGAGTTGTTTAAGACAAGTTCACAGACTTGTTCAGCTTTTAGAATTCTGCTGGTTTGCTATTGAGTCTGTGGATGACTGTCTGTACTCTGGCTTTTTTATCGTGTCCACCCCTCCCCCCCCCAAGGGTCCTGTCTCTTCTGTGTTTTAAAATCTTTTGTATCAACAGTTTTTTTTTGGCATGGTATTTTGCTGCTGTTTTTCACTTTACAGGCCTACTAACTGGGTTGCTAGGAGTGGGGTGATTGAGTTGGATGAAAATTGCAGTGTCTTTCTATAGAAATTTCATGAGTCATCTTTAAATGTCTTGTCTCAATGCTGTAAAAAGAGGAATGGAGCTCAGGTGGTTTTTAAAGAGTTAAAGGGGGAAATGATAGTAGCTGGGACCTGAAGGCTCCAGTTACCTTATTCCAGGTTTGTATCCAAAGCTGTCACATGAGAGAAGTGACTCCCTGATGACAGTCTTTGCAGTGGTGGCTGGAGAGAGAATTAATTATTTTGGAGGGTTCAGAGAGAACTTATCCTTCTTTAAGACCGTTTCTATATAACATGTTATCTGATTTGTGAAAAATCTTAAATTGATGTAATAGCACAAGCTTATATAGCTAAAAATACTCATTTTCACGCATGCTTTTGCCTTAAAGCCCTAGCGGGGGGGGGCAGGGAAAGCTATATGCTAATAAATGTCTGCTTAAGCTGAAAAGCCTACAGTGAGAATTTAAATGACTAGTTGAGTTCTGTTTGGATTTCTTTGGTTGAGTTATACTGAAATATATTAGAAGGTGGGACTGTGAGGCTGCCCATCCTGGGCTGTATACAGAATGGATCTACTCTGTGTTCACTGTGCAGTTGCCAGTATGGCTTATTTGTCCGCTTAAGGAATGGCACATTCTACATAAGAGACTATCCCAGTTAACTGAAACTGGGTACCTTTCTGAGGGCCTAGAGCATTAGTTTTCAAATAGAGGTTCAATTGGTTTTTATAATCCAAACACCTTTTTAGGCGAAGTATCTCTAAATTTAAAGCAGCGTATCCAACTGTTAATCTGGAAAATGAATATGATGTATTCTTTTTCTTGTTCCCCTGAATTCCCCATTCAAATAGAAAATATGAATTATTTTTTTTATTACTACATAGATCACATGAAAAATAATTTAATCCTGATGGTACAAGGTGGCAGTTATGAGCACCTGCTATTGTGCTATTGTTTAAATCTGATTTGACCTCTGTTCTGGCACTGGCATTATAAGCAGTTTGAGTTTGGGAGTTTTTCTATATGTGTGTTTGTTTTTTATACTTGCTATTTAGCTGTCAGACTTTCAACAGTCACTTCTCATTAACATCACTATCCTTAACGCCTACATTCCCCTCCTCACTATTCCTATATTTAGTTCCTTCTTATCTGTTCAGGAAATCAGATAAGTAAGCCTGTTACATCTGTTTCCAAAGTAAGTAAAAAGGCTGAGTTGGGACTATTAGAGCTTCATTTAAAAAAAAACTCTATATTGGCTGCTCAATATGCCTTTTCCCCCTTTCCCTTCCCTGGGAGATGTTTCCATAAAGAAACTGGAGATGAAACATGGGCCTTCTCACTGCAGTATACAATTACATGACATCTTTAGTAAATTTGGATGAGTTATAATTAACCTTTGAAAATATAAGATCTGAGCTGTTTCCATTTTTTTCTTGCTTTTTGTGCATGTGTGCATGTGTCTGCATCAGTGTGTGGAGAGGGCACGGGGGAAGCATCCTGTAAAACAGCATATATCCTAACTGCCACTATATCCGTATGCCAACATATATCCTTTTTTTGGCCTCCAGGTTATCTGCTTATAACATGAGAATATATATAGAGTGGAAACTAAATGTTGAGTGTTTTATTTTTTTGCTTTAAACAATTAAGTTATCTTTTACAGTAATATTTACTATCTCCAGTATACTTTATTTCTTTATGTAAATCCAAGTAAATCCATTTTGCATTATTTTCTTTTTGCCTTAGGATCTTCCTTTAACATTTCTTAGAGTGCAGGTAGGTCTGCTAGTGATGAATTTTTTTTTTTGTCTTAAGTTTTTATTTAGCCTTTATTCTTAAAAGATATTTTTGCTGGGTATAAAAGCTAGGTTAATACTTCCACCATTTTCAAGAAGTCATTTCATTGTCTTCTGGTGCACATAATTTCTGATGAAGCCCATGTCATTGTTCTCCTCTCTGGCTCCTACTGGGCATGCAGTTAGTTTCCTGCTAAGAGTGTTAGACTGCTTGATATCATCCCACTGGTTTCTGAGACTCTTTTCCTCTTCCTTATGTTGTCCTTTCCACCTGCACTTTGGACTCTCCTTAATTTTGGTTAAATTTTATTGCTATGTGTTTCAATTTCCTGATTTTTTTTTTTTTGCCTTATAGTGTCTGATTTGCTTTTGATCTCATTTAATGAAATTTTCATTTTAGATACTGTATTTTCTTAATTTCTAGAAGTTCCGTTTGGTCCTTTTAAAAAAATCTTTTTCTCATGTCTATATGTTTCTCTAGTACTTGAACAGATAATAGTAGCTTAATGTTCTTATCTGCTAGTTCATCATCTCTGTCATTAGGTTTTCTGATCTTTTTCTCCAGATTATGGGCCAAATTTTCCTGCTGCTTGTCATGTTTATAACATTTTGATTATATGCTGAAGTTGTGAATGTTACATTGCTGAATGTCTGAATTTTGTTACATTCCTTTAAAGAATGTTATGTTTTTTGTTTTTGTTTTTTTGTTTTCTTTTTTGGTAAAGCAGGTAAGCTACTTGCAGATCTGTCTAATCTCTTTAGGCCTGTTTTTAAACTCTTATGGGGCAGTTTTAGTGCAGTCTTCATCCAGAAATAGTTCAGTCCTACAACTGAGGTCTCTGCTGACTGCCTCCAGTGAGTCACACAGAACCCCAGGGCTTGAACCAACTTCCTGTGTTGTGCAAACTTTGGGAATCAGTTTACCGTTTTCTTGGTCATTTTTTGCCTTGCCTTGTAAAATTCTACTCACATGTGCATGGCCTAGAACCTAATACATTTCTAGAGCTCTCTATCTGGGTAGCTTCCTCTTTTCTAGCATTCTGCCTGTAACTTTCAGTCATTTCAGCCTCCCTGAACTCTGATATTCATTTTCTCAATAAGACTACAAGTTCAGTTTGTTTTGGATTCTCCTTTGCTGCAAAGTAGAGGTGATTGTATAGTTCACTTGTTTATTTTTCTTCTCTCAGGGATCATTGTTTTCTATTGCCTATTCTGTCTGAAAGTAGTTGTTTTACGTATTGTGTCTGGGTTTTAACCATTTACTATACAACATTAAGTCCGGTCCTTGGTAATCTATCATTACTGCAAGCAGAAGTCCCAGGGATTCCAGTGAAATTGGTCAATTGAAAGTAATTCCCGGTTACTGAATACAGTTCTAAATGGCATGCCTGCCTATGTTAGGAAGACTAAACCAACACAGTTTATGTGAATTTTTGAGTAAAGTGTAACAGTGTCCTCATTTCCCCCATTCATTACTTACCTTTCCCAATGACTGGAGCTATTACTGTTTGGGGAGGAATAATGGTTACAATTCTTCAACGTGGTTGAATAATGATAGTGGTTTACATGCTTTAGAGCTCCCCTGAGGACAGATAAGCTGAGATGAATCCTTGTCACTGCTAATGTTGACAGTGCTCAGTGGGTGCCTCTCCTTTGGGTTGTTCTTGGCTTTACAGTCAACCAGGTTTTACTCTTGTAGAGGGTCGTGTTAATGTGCTCTGTAGTTAAGAATAAGCATTTTAATCTACATAGGAAGTTTATGTTAACAGACCACTAAATATCTGAATCAATAAAAACTTGATGTGTGGATCGAAAGAACCACCTGTGAAACAGCATAAGTGTAGCCTTGATAAGGCAATCTGTGAAATTTAAAAGTATGTTGAAAGAGTAATTTGTGGAAGGATATGCTTTGGTAAGGATGTGTTTTCTCCCCTTAATGTTGAATAAAAAGTTGAATAAAAGAAGTCATATGCTTTAAAGTGGATTGTTGGTGAGTTGTAAGGAACATTATGTTCCTAATAGACAGTTAACTTGGCTGTTGATAGGTTAGCTGAGAAGCAAGTAAATGAAGAAAAACAAGCCGTTATTTGTATCTGTTTTTTGGGCAGTAGTTAATTTACTTCTTACTTATTGGTAAAGATCTAACCCCCTTTTTCAGAAACCTTGAGTACTGCAAGACACAGCTGTTAGTTTTCTTTGTTGCTTTTAATTACTCTTAAGTTGTTAGCTTCCTGAATGACTTGTTCATGCTACATAAGCCTTTGGTACTCTGTATAGTGCAACATGACAGCTTTAATTTTGTGTCATCAGAATGTTTATAAATGTGTTGATGTTTTAAAAAAGCTCAAATAACGTTTTGTGCTTTTTAATTTTAAATGCAACATGAGAAATATTGATTGGCTCCACTGCTACTTAGACAATTTAGAAGTTAATGAATTTAATAAAAAATTTTCAACCTCACCAAAAGAGAAATGCAACATTGAATAAGAAACATTTTTTTCACCTGTCAAAGTTTGGTTGAAGTTTGAAAATGATAATCAGTCTTGGCAGGGGTGTGGGGAGATAGGCACCTTTTCGAACTTCCAGGAAAAAAAATATTTTTATTGTTACCAAACCAAAGTTCATGGGCCTGACTCTTTAAAAGGCTAAAACTCAAATGTCAGAGTTTGGAGTAAGGAAAGGTTTATTGGTTGATAAGGCTCCAGCCGGGGAGATGGGAGACCTAGTGGTGCTTCACCACCCATCTTGCTCGTTGGACGAGGTTAAAGATTTTTAAGGGGGTGGGAGGACACATATTTGAAAGTACTGGTGGGGTGAGTTTGAAGGACCTTGGAACTTGGCTATTTATTGTTAAGGGGCATCAACACCAGCTATTTCTGGACAATGGACACTTGGCTTTTAAAAGGGTCTTGATGTTCAAGTTCCAGTTATGTCCTCGTCTTTTGGTTTCGTGTGTGTGTGTGTGTGGGGGGGAGTGGGGCAAGACTTTGGTTTTTGGTTGCAGCTAGAGGTCAGAGTTCATTTCTCTGCACACATTTTGGCTGCTTGACTTGAGGTATAAGTCAGTTGTCCCTGAAAAGCAAATCAGTATCTCTTTAAACAGGGTACAACCATTTTTGTGGTTACGATTTGGCAGTATACACCAAAAGCTTAAATTTTTTGACTCAGTAATATTGCTTCTAGGGATTTTTTCTTAAAATTGTTAGAAAGTCAAACAAAAAATGCAAATAGGTAGGTATTTGTTGCAGTAGTATTTCTAAAGGGGTATTAGAACCATCCTACATGTCTAACAATGAAACTGTTTCAGTTGTGGCATTTTCCAGTTACAAAGTACCATGTAACCACTAAAAGGTGTTTATGAAGAATATTTTATCATGTTGTGAAATGGACTTATTTGAAATAAGTGGCATTCCAAAAATGATATATAATATCTAGTTTTATGTCAGCTATCATTAAAAAAATGCATGAAAGAATGGTCAGAAATACGCCAAAATTTTAAAGTAACTGTTTCTAGGTAGTGGTTTTATGGGAGGTTGCTTTCTTCTTTATATGTTTTTTCTTTTCAAAAATTGAGATTGGTGAGCATTCTAGAGATGTGAAAGTGAACTGAGTATTTATAGCAGCATTCTGGACTTCCTAAGGCCTTGAAAGACCCTGCACTAGCACCCTAGATTCCAAAAGAGTAGGCAAACCATTTCTAAGGCTAGTTGTGTTAAGTTAAGGTGAAAAAGTCTTTTCTTCTTTTTTTTAAAAGTGATTTTTGTGCTTACTCTTCAGATAAAAATTTTGATGATGAAGATTCTGTAGATGGTAACAGACCTTCCTCTGCCAGTTCTACATCATCCAAAGCTCCAACAAGCTCCCGGAGAAATGTTGGAATGGGGACCACTCGCAGGCTGGTATCATCCACTCTTGGATCCAAGTCTTCAGGTAAGACCAAGCCTTGTGTGGTGTCGTGAGGTCAGCTATGTAAGCTTTTAAAACCAGACGTGCATGATACTTGCCTTCTGTGCCCTGCAGAAGGGAAATAATCTCATTATAATATGTTTCTGCTGGCTAGTCTTTAATTAAATTACTACTGTACTGTTCATGCTGATAAGCTGATAGGATGTAAATTTGAGTAGCTGTGTTGCCGCATTTTAGTAAGCAGAGCCCGTGGAAGAATGATGCCCACCTAAAGGAAAGCATAGCTGAGACATAGAGGAAGAACAAGAGTATGCCCTGATGGCACTATTTGATTACTGAGATCCAGCAATACCACGGAGCCTTTTTAGTCACTTTTTATTGATCAAGAGTGACACTATCCAGAAAGCAGATTGTACTTCTGTTTTTAAAATGTATTTTGTTCCTATAAGTAGTAGTATTCCTTTTGAGACCATTATGGATGTTGAATTAAGTAAATGATAGAGATTAGCTCTCTGAGGCTTTGAAAACTGATTTACAAATATTTCTTCCCTAAACCCCTCCTCTTACGTGCCCAAATTTAGAAAGTTTGAGTCCTTGTTATATACAACTTTCATTTTGCTGTCAAATTTTGGGGCAAATTTTCTACTTTTTTACTTCTAAAATATCGTGTAACCACTGCTTTTAGAACTGTGCTCACTGTTAGCATTAGGTTTTTTAACTTAGCTGGATGAGATAATTTAAAGTTGGAGTAAGGATCAGTATTAGAATACTGTCTCTGGTGGTCTTTTATGCTTGCTGAACTGGCCCTAGAATGTTGGTGTCTTGACTGGATCATTACTGCATGCCTCTGCCACCAGTGTCTACGTCTGTGTTCAAGTTGCTGTACTGATGGCAGAGTGACATTTGCATCAGGAATGGCAGAGGGAAAAGCTGTGCTTGTTTCTTACATTTGTGCTTTTTTATGCATAGTTATTTCTAATCTTTTCTTGGAGATGCATTTTAAAGAATTTTTTTTTGTTGTTACTGAGCTTAAATTCACATAGCATAAAATTAACCATTTTATAGGTAGCAGTCAGTGGCTTTTCGTTATATTCACAGTGGTGTGCAACTACCATCTCTATCTAGTTTCCAAACAGTTTCATCACTACTAAAGAGAACCCCATACCCTTTATACAAGTGCTCCCCATTTCTTTTTTTTCCCAGCCTCTGGCCATCACCAATCTGTATTTGTCTTTGTGCATTTACCTATTCTAGATAGTTCATAGAAATCGGATCATACAACATGTGATCTTTTGTCTGGCTTTTTTACTTAGCATAAAGTTTTTACTTAGCATAATGTTTTCTTAGCATAATGTTTTTAGCATAATGTTTTCGAGTTTCATCAACGTTGTAGATGTATCAGTATTTCATTCCTCTTTTGGCTGAATAGTCTTTCTGATTCTTTTTCTTGGTCTATTCTTGGATGGCATCCGTTCCACAAACAAAGCTCAGAAAATTTCTTCATGACCAGACCACTTCTTTTCCTTCCCACTCTTCACCCATGCCCCTAAAATCCAAACTGTAAATTATGCAGGGATATCAGCCCTGATCTTGTTGGCTTCTTCCTTGCCAGATTTTTTAGGCTCAAATTCCTTAGGGACTATGGTTGGTCTTGGAGTCCTCTTCACTATGTGGGTACATGATGTGGTACTTTACACAAAAAGACTCTCAGGGCCTATCTGCCCAGTGGGATCCAGTCTTGATGCTAAAATACTACATACAGTGCGTTACTATCAGCTGTTTATAGTTAGTTTGTAAATGCAGTGTAAGTGATTGTTTACTGCTACCAAGAGTTGCCATAGAGCTCTTTTCTGACTAGGGTTGTCCATTAGGACACCAAATAACAGAGAGCCAGTCTGGTAAGAACCTCTAGAAGAGCACTCAGACTGATCAGTGTAAATCATTTAATGAGGGTTATAAGGATGACTGTAGACACCAATTTAAAAAATTTTATTATGAAAAAAAATCTGATAAAATCTCACAAGATTTCATGTGTGAAGTTCATATTAGGAAAAAAGAATCTCTCAAATGATAGCAGTTAAGTATACAAAATATCTTAAAACAACTTTATGAAACTTGCTAGTGATGCATAAATGAAAAAATGACACACTTATCATGAGTTCAAAGGAAATGGAAATATTTTGAGACTAATATAAAGTTGAAATGAAATTGTTCAATTTTTCATTTTTAAAGTAATATATTTTTTATGGTGACATTGGTTAACGAAATTCAATAAGTTTCAGCCGTACACTTTAACAGTAAGGCATATATATATTTACTCTGTGTTCACGTCCCATGGTGAGATTTCTTTCTGTCACCACATATTTGACCCCTTTTACCATGTCTACCTTCCCCTTCCCCCTACCCCCTGGCCTTGGTAGCCACTAGACTGTTGCCCATGTCCATGAGTCTGTGAAACTGTTAAATTCTTATTTGAATATTTAACAAATTCATTATGCTAAATTCCTAACAATAATCTAATTTATTCCCTGAAGAATTAAATTTTTATATTTGTTTATTAGTAATCTTTCAAAAGATTTGTACATTAATAGATTATAAATCACCTAAATCCTTTAAAGCCTAGACTGTCTGTCCTTAAACAAATAATCTCTTTAAATGGCTTTAAGCTAATTTATATAAGATTGGATTATTGTACTTCATTTTGATATTAAAAATCAGTAATGTTTGTCAGTTCCACAGCACTAAATTTTTGTTAAGCTTAAAAAAAAAAAGTTACAAATATACCAAAATCTAATGCTTACTATATATTGAGATTCTTCCAGTGCACATTGTTTAAATTTTAAAAATTAATTTTTTTTATAGCTGCAAAAGAAGGAGCTGGTGCTGTTGATGAAGAGGATTTTATTAAAGCTTTTGATGATGTACCTGTTGTGCAGGTGAGTAAGGATATTTGAATATGATTAAAAACAAAGGTAGGCTTACTTTTCAAATTTCATTTTTCAAATATGTGATATGTGAAGTTCATTTCTAAGTAAGGTAAGGTAATTTTAACTATCAAGACTGTAGCAGATCTGAGTTTGCAGACTAGAAAATGTTGGAGCCTTTTATAGCTTGAAATGAAGAGCAAAAGTCAGGGCTGAAGATGATCTTTCAATAAGAACTAGGGAGAAGTTGCTTGCTCTAGTAATAGGTTTGTGGAATAGGGTACATAAAAAGAAAAAAAAGTGATTTGATTAGATGAAGGCACAAAGAAGCATGCTTGTTTAGAGATTTTTCTTAGAAAAACTTGTAAATTTGAAGGATTTTGGTATCTGAAAACCTATAAAGAATGGTTTAATAAAAGCTTAGTTTACACTATCTTGATGTTTCACATTAGGCTTAACAGATGAAGCAAAGATTATTGATAAAAGTTGGGATACAGTCACATTTTAACTGCTTTATGCCTCAGTGTTGTCATTAACTGGGGGAGACATTACATTGCTGCTTTTCCTCAGCCTATGTTGTTGGTGTTCCAGATTCCTATAGCACTTATTGTCTAATTAATCACTTGTTATCTGCTACTTGGTTGCCGTATATGTATAAATTGGATAACAAGCATCAGCTGCCTCAGGTTTATCCTTAAGTTCTTGACCTTCCCAGCATGCCTCATTCTTGGTTGATTATTCCCATACCTGTCTTATAAGATGTGGGGATAAATGAGAAAGCAGATTTGAAAGTGATTAAAGTTAAACAGGTGATGTACATAATCCTAGGAGTAGTAAATGACTTGTGCATCACTGACAGTTCCCCAGTAGGGATCTTTTTCTCTTGAATGTGAAACAGTCTGTTAAGTTTATAGTAAAGCTGTATGTATTTGAGGCAAATTTATTCATAGAGGAGATCAGATCTAGTGTGGGTGTATATTCACAGTGGGGAAGAAGCTTGTTCTGAGACAGATCTGTCTAGATGTTATCTCATAAGTTCTTCTTGAAAATGAAATTTTTTTTACTGACTAAATGCTCTTGACTTTATGTAACTAAGAAGTAATCTTTTTTGTTTTTAAAATTTTCTTTCTTTGATCATAAATTAATTGTGCTTACAGATTTATTCCAGCCGAGACCTTGAGGAATCCATAAACAAGATTAGGGAAATATTATCTGACGACAAGCACGATTGGGAGCAAAGAGTAAATGCTGTAAGCTGTTAACTTCATGTGATTACATTTTTATTAGATTTATGTAAATATTCCAAAATATTTTGTTATGGAAGTTGGGTATAGCTCTAATGAATTTTAAGTAGTAAATATTTTAAATTTGCATTACCTCATTAACACTTTACATTTTGGAAGAGTATCTCATTTCTATTTCTATTTTTAAACTTGCCAGTTTTCACCTTTATGTATAGCCTATGTTTTTAACAAAGACCTAACTATGGAATGTCTGTCTGTGATGCCTTCCACTTTCATCTTGGTAAAGGTCTAAATCTGTGATTATTGGCCAGTAGAGTGGTTTTTAATACCATTTTTAGTGTGTGTCTTTCTATTCCTTTCTTCATATAATTTGTTAGAAAGTTTGGTCCCACCTATTTTTAAAAATAGATTTAAATAAGGATGCTTTTTATCTGAGGAAAGTTATTTTACAGTGATTGGTTGGCAAGAAGAGAAGTGATAAAATTGCTGATCAGACCAGCTTTTAGTAAAGATACAGTGGAGGATATTTGATTCATTAAATAAATGGCAGTTCGAGTGGGGTGTGGGTGAAGGTAAACTTAGGGAGGAGCTTTTTACAAGCTAACATGAAGGTTTTAATTAGCATGGAATGTATAAATACACTGAAATGTTTCCAATTAAAATACATTTAGCAGAATTTTCATGTGTTTATCAGAGATACTATATTTTAAAAGTTATTTGTTCTATTTTTGTGAAATGTTGATTTGTTCAGTATATTATCTGATGTTTAAGTGGCTGAATTCTTTTAGTAAAACTTCTATATCATTTAACTTTGATGTTGACTCATATGGTTTCTGTTGTTTCATATATTCTGATTTAGGAATTGTTTTGTATGTCTTAATTTTCTCTATTCCATTAGCTAAAAAAGATTAGATCTTTACTTTTGGCTGGTGCTGCTGAGTATGATAACTTCTTTCAACATTTGCGACTTTTGGATGGAGCCTTTAAACTATCTGCTAAGGATCTGCGGTCTCAGGTAGTGCGGGAGGCTTGTATCACGTTGGGGTAAGGATTGTGATGCTCCAGATTCTCACACATCATAAAATAGCCTCATTACAGAGCTTCAGAAATGGTTCATTGAATCTGAACCAGTGGGTCTTTTTATTGTTACTTCTGACTAGTTCTTCAGACCCATTCAATTACACTTTTGGTAGTACTTTTACTATATTTCTTGCCCAATTATGTAACAACGTGTGACAGATTTCAAACTTTATTCAGTGACTCAGCTCTGAAGCCTCTGTTTTAAATCTGAGTTGTTATTAATAATACAAAAAAATGAAATTTTTATCAATTTGTTTCTTAGTCTTCATTGATTTTGCTGACAGGATATAGCATGATTATCAGAATTTTTGTTTGTTTCTAGAAGAGTACTGTAAAATTTTGTTTGTTTCTAGAAGAGCTGTAAAATTAAAGTTAAAGGCATGTACTGCAGTAAAATTGTCTTCTGGCTAAACCTTTGTTATTGTTTGAATCTGGAACTTTCAAGAGTATCAGAAAATCAAAGCAGCAGCAACATAAGGGGCATTGCAGCTGTTTTAAAAGCTTGGCTGCAGTCAGATGTTGTGAAGCATGAATATTATGGTAAAATTAAAGGGTGAAAGAAAAAAATGAGGGAGATTTTTCATATTTATCTTTTACGAATGTATAATCAATTTGCTTGTTTTTGTGATATTTTAAGACTAATTAGTAGGAAATGGTTTATTTTAAAGGAACTATTTCTTAGACTAATAGCTGTTTGCCAAGTCCTCTACATGTACACTGGAAGGATTTGATACTGTCGTTCTTATCCCTAGATAATTTTAAATGAAGGTTCTAAGATGTTGAGGTTTATATGCTTCACTGTTCACAAGAAATATAACTACAGTCCAGTATTTATTTCTTATTGTAGGCATCTGTCATCAGTTCTGGGGAATAAATTTGACCATGGAGCTGAAGCCATTATGCCAACAATCTTTAATTTAATTCCAAACAGTGCCAAAATTATGGCCACTTCTGGTGTTGTAGCTGTTAGGTTAATCATTCGGGTAAGTATGTTTTGGGACCATACATAGAATAAGCAACTGGTAAATATTGGTGGTTGATGAGCAATATTTAGAGGCACTTTTCATTAGAGGACTACACATAGTTGGAATCATGTTGTGTGTACATACAGTATTGGCCCTTTTTTCACATAATTATAGCATATGAGCCTTTTACATTTCATGTTGTGAATTTCAGTTACTAAGGTGTTGATGATCATAGACCCATCATTGCTCTTAAATATTTGAACATCTGCATCTGTTTTTGAGTTTCCACTCTGTTCTTTGTTTCTAGATATCACTCCCGTTCTTCCCTCCTTAATCTGCACTTATTTCCACTTTAGGTATTTGTGCTATGGTTTTGTTATTCACCTGTAATTGTTACTTAATTAATTGTATATAAGCACAGAAACAAAATATTCTCTTCAGTTAAGTTTTCTAAACATGCATTTAAATTTAAATAATTATCTGAGTAATTTATGTACAAGATTTTAATAAAACCTAATAGTTCACAAAGGCTTAAAATAAAAGTTCTTCATATCACCTCTTCTCACCTTCAAGTATCTTTTTCCCAGAGGCAGCCCTTACAGCTGGGGCTTGATGATGTTGACTAAAATTGAGGCAGAATACTCCTGAGTATTGGGGGTCACTGTGTTATTTTTAATACTTATTGCACTTCAAATCTTAAACCCAAAGCAATTATTGGACATTTCCATTGAAACAGTATCAAAATAAATTGGTCTGCTGACCTTTTTTAAACTCACTGAGCTCTCTGCTGCTCAGATAGTTCAGACTTTATAACAATGATTTGTTTTAATTTTAGACTTATTTATATGCCATCTTGTCTCATTTGGCTCTGTAAATTTTGTCATGGCCTTTGTCAATATCCAGTGAAGCTCTTTCCTTTTTGAACTTAGTGAAATTGTAATCTGAACATGTATGTGCTTTGAGTAGTTTAGTAAGGAAGTAATTGTCTTAGTTTTGTTTTATTTTTGTATTTTCAAATGTTTATCTGTTTTTTTTTGTTGTTGTTCTTTTCCACAGCACACACACATCCCTAGGCTAATACCTGTCATAACAAGCAACTGTACCTCTAAGTCTGTTGCAGTTAGAAGGTAAATTTTAAAACCGTTTCATTTTTATTTTTAAATTGTTTAAAAACCAAAACAAATCTGAAATTTTCCTCAGTGGGAGAAAGTTTGTTTGGAATGTTTAATATTATATAAGATTGCTGTAATAAATGTCTTTGGATGAAGGATTTATGATCTAAATAGTCAGAAAAGTAAATTTGGACAATCTGTTGTGTGTGGGGTAGGAAGAGAAGGGAAGAGGAGGTGGGGGAGAGAGGGAGTGTGCTCTTTGGTGTTCCTTCTTAGAACAGTACTAGTCCCATTGAGAGCCCCACTTAATTACCTCCCAAATGCAACATCTCCAAATACCTTCATATTGGGGATGAGGGCCTCAACATAAGAATTTTGGGGTAATGCGATTCAGTCCATAGCATTTAACACTTCTGGCCTCTGGTGCTCAATGTGAGAGCAACCTATAATCACTGTGACAATAGAAATACCACTCCCTTCATCAGCTTCTGAGCAACACACCCAGATGCTGTTCTTATATTTAGTTAGAGTGAGTGTCAGTCAGAACCATGTGTCTTAGTGCTGAAAGAAGTGAGAGGAACCATCTGGCCCAGTCCCTCTGCCTTCAGAAAGGTAAAGAGAATCAAAGGGAGCAGTATAACCAGGCAGTGTTGCTTTTCTGTTTGAACCTGTATCTGGCTTTGTAGAATTTGTAAGAAATGGACTGTATAGTCTCCCTACCTTTATGAAGCTTATAATTTAGTTGGGGGATTAAAAACAATAATGCAAAGCAATGTGAGAGTGAGTTACAGCATATGTATTATGGATTTATGAATTCAGAGAAAGCAATGATTAAAACCAGCTGATACATTCCCAAGAAGCTTCATAGAGGGTTGAAAAGTGAACAGCTAGCTGTTAAGAGATAAGTTTTTACCTGATGTTTTAATTAATGTGTTTAAATAATGCCAACATTATAGACTTCTGTGTATGACAATCTAAAAAGTTGAAAATAAAACCTAAAATACTTTGTTCCTAACACGTTTATGGTAAGAATTAGCACTAAAGATGGCTGTTTTTCCTAAGAGATAAACAAATATAGACATATGCTCACACACATTACAAAAAAGGGGGACAAGAAAAGTCAGACCTGGAAATAGAATAAACATGGCCTAGGTTGTCAGGGAAAGTGACAGTGAGGAAATGATGTGGGCATAAACCAGGGTCTTTCCTTGGAGAAAGTTTGCTTTACAGACCCTACACTCTCCACTGTTACCAGCCCAAGGACTGAGTTAAATAGCTCTCTTGTGTGCTTCTCTTCTTCTTGTGCTCCTTGCTTAGGGTAACTCTTTTTTTTTGACTGTCTCTCTCATTGGATGTGTCTTGATTACTACTGTATCTCCATCACCTACCGTAGAGTAAAGGTTTATTTAAGATTTATTGAGGTTTTGAATTGGGAGGATCATGGAAAAAGTCTGGTCATTAGAAAAAGATTACCTTTTGATTTGTTTTCTTGGAGGCTTCCTAAGATTATTAAGATTCACCCCTTCAAAGCTGGATATCCTAGACGTCACCCAAAGTGGTGATATAACCCAAAGGAGATGAGACTGGAATTGTTTTAGTGCATAAATCAGGCCAAAAAAGATCACAAGAAAGAATGTTGAAAGATTAAAGAGGAAAATAGCTGAGTAGTAGCTAGGAAAAGTATATTTCAAGAATTGCTAAGGACCATCTTAGCAGGAAAATTTGACATTGTTTTTCAGATTTTTTTCTTTTGCTTTTTTTCTGCAAGGCATTCTGTGAATTAATGCAAAGACCAATTGCCTGATTCTATAATGTACGTTGATCTTTTTGTGCATGTTTACATCCTGTATTAATGGATTATTTGTGGTAAAGAGAATGATGTGCCCTTTTAATAATGTTGCCATGAAGCTCAAGTTTCCGATTTGGAGGGAAATTTTATATCCTGTTCCTATATATATCTCTGTGATTGTGCTTTTTCACCACTATAAATACTTAATTTTTTCATTTGCTTTGGTTTTCAGTCCTGATTCCATCTTTATGTTCGGTTTTTTAATCATAAAAATTAAAAGAAATTTACCAATTATAAAGGTAGTATTGGGTCACTTAAGGAAAAATATTTTATTTTTACTAACATACAAATTACTAAGTTACACATTTTTCTTTATAATTTCAGGCGCTGTTTTGAATTTTTAGATTTACTTTTACAAGAATGGCAAACACATTCGCTGGAACGGTGAGCATCTGATTTGCCGTTTTCTCCTCTGAAGTGAATCTTGAGTTTAATGCTTCAGCAAGTAGTCCAGCCCACTTTCTGTCAGAAATGAAGGAATCTAAGCATTTAACTAAGCACATGACTGCTTTTGTTATCTCTACTGATGTGTGAGGCATGTAATATTGGTAGAAGTCTTTAGTGAATTTTATTGATTGTTGCATTAGTGTGACTAGAAATGTGGGCAGGTGTGCACTATGACAGCTTCAAAGCCAGTATTAACTCTTTGTTGACCCTGATTCTGCAGCTTGAGCTTGACGGTCCTGTCAGTTCCTTGAGGTAAATGTCTAAAGCTGTTCTTAGTAGGCAGAGTGTAGCTCTTAGGTCCTTAATGGAATTTTAGTCATTTGAAAATGTCCTTTTTTGACCCCTTTGTATCAGGAAGTCAGCACTTTTCTCTTTAGTCAGATTGGTGTATGGTAAGTTTCACATCATCATAGAAAATGGGATAATGACAGAATTCTTGAAGCATGGCTCTTAATTTTGAGACTCTCCCCTCCCCCACATTTTTAGTTCCTGTCAATCTTAGGTACTTGTTATTCTTTCTAAATTTGGAGAACTAAATGATGATATTATGCGATCCATTTTGTAATGGTATATTGTATAGTTTGTGAAGAACTTCACCACATGTCAAACATTTTATTAGAGTGGAATGTTATAAATTAAGTACTCCTGGGAGCCCCATTCTATATTGCATTAGTCAGAGGTGAAACAAAGACAAGCCTCCCACAGATAACATTTCATCTGAAAATAATTTTAGCTTAGAAGACAGTCACACAGTTTTTTAATATTCTTGTTCTTTAATCTCTAATCTCTTGAATATTATATTCTCTCTCTTTGGTGGTACTTTTGGAGTTGAGAGGTAGAAAGTGGAATGAAGGATTTAATGTGGGGACAACTGAGTAAGGCAGAAAAACAGGTGTTGAAAAACACCAAGAACAGGTGTTGCCTCATGTATTCATTCACCTCTTAGCTCAGTGTCTGCCATTTAGCAGGTACTTATTAAATATTTATTAAATAAATGAAAGAATGAGGCAAAGATTTTGAACGGGCTGGTAAAATCAGTAACAAGTCTTTGTTCTGTGAAACTATTCATTCCTGTCATTTCCCTTTTTTAAAAACTTTGTTAAATGTTTAATGAGACTGTTTAATGATTTCTTCTCAGGGTAGAACATAACTAAAGAGAATACTTATTTATAAAGTGTTTACATAATTTTATAAAATTGTCCATGATACATAGTGGAACTTGAAAAAACATTCTGTTTATAATTATAGAAATGTGATGCAGATAGAGAGCTCTTTAGTATTAAGATTATCTCATTAAAATTTCCGTAGCAACTAGTTCTGACTGTGGAAAAATAGGGCTTTGATTTTTGGTTCATAAAAGATGGAGCTAAATAAGCAACACCTGAAAAAAATCAGCCATAAGTTAAAAAAAATCACACCAGAGAGTAAGGTTGCCAGGTTAGTTAGGTGGGGGTGGGTACTGAGACAGAATTAAGAGGATCTGCAAAGAGTGTCTGATTTTCTAAACTGCATGTTGATGCACATGGCATAAAGGCTCTAAGTTCCACATTGCCATTTTGAAGTTATTTCTCATACTTGTTTCCATCCCATAAAACATGTTAGTGACTGTTACTGCTTTCTTTTCCAAATATTTAGACATATATCAGTATTAGCTGAAACAATAAAGAAGGGAATACATGACGCTGATTCTGAAGCAAGGATAGAAGCCAGAAAGTAAGTGTTTATTTGTACACCACTTTTCTCTTCACTACTTTTATTTTTCAGATGCATTATTTAGATTGCCTTATTAAAAACACATTAAGTTACATGCACATTTTTCATTAATCAGAACTTTTACATATGACCCCAAAAGGCCATCAAAACTTTTCTGTAGTTTTTTATTTAGGAGTTTTTCAGTGCCCAGGCCTGAAAGTGATTGTATTTTCATTTAAACAGGACTGAGGTAGACAATGGAATGGTCATTTTTAAATTTCTGAGACATTTTTATTCCTTTAATTAGTAAAGCACTGTATGCATACTTTGTATTCTCTTACTCATTAAGCCCTATTAAAGGCCAAGCCATAATCCAAGTTGACTTCTTTTTTACTGTGAATAATAACCATCATGGGGTTTCTTTCCCTGTGATCAGATTTTTGCAAGCATTAGGTGGTTCATGGGAAGTGTGAAGCACCGTGAGGGTAGGTGGAGTAAGCTGATGCTCAGGATTATCACAGTGGTAACTTGCTGTAGCTATATCACATTTGAGGTGGTTTTGTCATTAGTGGTTCCACTCTAGTCATGTGGCTATGGCCCCATACAGTCAGTACCTCCCTAGGAATTATTTTGTTGTCATGATAGGACAGTAAATAGTAGAAGTTTTATGTTAAGACTTTCTCTCTTGCAGCACATAGATAAGTACTGCCAGATTTGCACCTGCGATGGTTTTTTCCCTGTGCTTTTGTACTTGACCAACTCTTCTCCTTGACACAGGTTAAAATCTATTCTCACTAGCCTGGAATATGGTGGTTTTACTTAACTGCATTAATACATCTTGATCCAAGTACTTGTTGCTCTTTGACTGCTCTCTCAGTTAAATGATATTTCTCTGTTTTCTGAGTTTTTTGGAGGACCTCACTATGACACTGAAGTGCCCACCACAATCTTATATTTTTTTTTCCCCTTCCTCAATTTCTTCTAGTTCTTTAGTCATAATGCAATACAGATTTCAAGGAGCTCTGAACATCTTTCCATTTTCTTTTGTACATATTATCTAAGGCAATTTTAAATACTTCAAATTGATGAGTGTCAAATTGTATTGATAAACGCTACCATTAATGGGTCCCACTCCCATGTTTTAAGTATAGTTCTAAATGTTTTAACTCATCTTCCCTAAGGCTGGCTCTCATGTCTTCTTAAAAGTTAGGCCATCTAATTTCCAGTTGTAAATGAGGCTGAGATTTAGAGAAGTCACGTAACTTGCTCAGTGTCAGTAAGCCATGAAGCTGTGAGGTCAGGATTCATGTCAGGCCTCATTTGTTCAGTCTCTTCCTTATACTACGTTGCTACTAGGAGAAGGTGAACTGAGGATTCTGGTCCTTGAAAATGTTACAGGGTATACTCCAGAGCTCAGTGGAATATCTATTTTGATTCATTGACTATGAAACAGGGATTTGTGTGTTTTCCCCGAGGTGCTACTGGGGTTTCCACAGTCACTTCAGCAGAGAAGCAGAGCACTTATACCACACCCTGGAGTCCTCCTATCAGAAGGCCCTGCAATCCCACTTGAAGAACTCGGACAGCATCGTGTCTTTGCCACAATCAGATCGCTCCTCTTCTAGCTCTCAGGAGAGTCTGAAGTAAGGAATTCATTAGTGTGAAATTTTATATTTAAAAATTTGCTGCATGAGAATGTAAATTCTAGCTGTGTTTTTTACTTATATGTGCCTATTATAATTCCCCGTTCCAGGTGGGTTCTGGTACTAGGTAAGATACTGTGGGATTGATAAGAAATAGGTAGCCTTGGTGTCTGCCATAAGTAGTTTTTAGTTAAATTCACATGGTAATCCAATAATACAATTTTCTACTGATGTAAATGAATTATTCAGTGTCTTCTAAAAATCTGTATGTATTAACTTGGAGATAAGTTTGGAGAGAGAGGGCATTTGAAACTTGTAACTTAAGTATTATCGTCTTTACTCTGTGTTTCTGATGTGTCTATAGTTAAGACTTCTCTCTGTTTGGAAGATCACTGAAAATACGATGTTAAAGCTTTTTCTGAAATTGGGGTTTTATAAGATTATGGCCCAAATTACCTGAGAAATTCTGAGAACTCTGAAATAATTCTTCATTATCATAACTTTCAGTTATAGATTGTATTAATGCAGATAAAATGCACATTTAATAATAGGTGTATACCTTTATTTTCAGTCGGCCACTCTCTGCCAAAAGAAGTTCTACTGGAAGTACCACCTCTAGAGGTAAGACTGACAGTGTGGAGGTGGTGGTCCCCAGGAAACCTCTGTTATTTACCTCAAGAATTGCTTAACTGTTCTTACTGATCGTAACTGGGCTCCGACCAATCCCCTCTCGCCTGCCAGTGCCAGCTGGCTCCTAATTAGCCTTCTTGGGGTGCGCAGCCTTCTTCCTCTGCTTGGCTGAAGCAAGGCAGACAGAGGATGCAGACCCCAGCTTGGGCAATGGAATCAGCCAGTCACCATCCTCTTTGTCCTCTCTTTTCCCCTCTCTCCCCTCTTCTTTTTTTCCCCACTCTGATAACTCATGTGCTCCTGGCACAGACTCCTGGCGTGAGGCCAGTGCCCGGACTGGACCACTGTGATTGAGGCTGCGGGGAGAGAGGATGGATGATTAAGGAGCAGAGGCCTAGAGAGAGGTGCAGAGATTCGAAAGCCGAGATGGAGGACAGTTTCCTGAACATTTTCTCAGGCACCTAACAGAAAAAGAAAAAAGTAGGCTGTGCTGCTTTTCAGAGGCTGCTCAGTGCTGGAAGCCAGCGACCTAACCTCAGCTTCTCAGGTTTACAAAGTGTGCTTCTCTGCTCTGAGTGCTGACTGTTCCCAGCAGAGCTCCACTTTCCCAGGGACCGTTAACAGTAAGGAAGACATTAATTAGCAGGATGACTTAAGCAGGCAGAAATTGAGCTTTGTGACCTTTTCTTACACACCTCCCTCCAGCATGTGTTTACTGTCATAAATAGTGCAGCTCCTTCACTCTGATTACTTGATTAGAGAGAGAATAAAGACAACTTGTGATGCTCTGAGCAGCACTGCAGCTTGGTAACTGTTAGGAGGTGTGAGAGTGGAATGTTTCCTGAAGGCGGGGGAAGAGGGTGCATCTAAGGCAGCAGTGCCTGTTTCTGCCACATCGTGAGCAAACTGGACAGTTGTAAACAGGTTTTTGTTTCACTTCTCATATTAACCAGAAATATAGTCCATTTCTTTGGGGTTTATGGTCTTTGATTCACAAGAAGACAGATGTAAGAAGTGTGTATAGTTGTGGTCACTTTTAGTTCCCTCAATATAGCCTGGACTCTTTGTCTTCAGTGACCATGAGAAACTTTGTTCTAAAGAACAAAAAAACACGTTTTAATAATGTACTTTTAAAAGTCTAGTGTAGTCCTTTTTAACGTGTCCTCCTTTCCCATTAAAGGGTCTACGGTTAGCACCAAGTCTGCGTCAACGACTGGTTCCCTCCAGCGGTCTCGAAGTGATATCGATGTCAATGCTGCAGCCAGTGCCAAATCCAAAGTTTCCGCAGCTTCAGGCACCACGCCATTCAGCTCTGCAGCGGCCTTGCCTCCAGGGTCATACGCATCCTTAGGTAACCAGGTCCCTAACACATTTCCCCCAGATTCTGCTATTTGAGATGATACTTTTTTCTGCTCACATTTATTTATTTAACTAAGTATAAAAAACAGTGTTTGAGGAAATGCTCGCTGTTGCAGGGCTGATGTTTAAGTATAAGTAACTCTGCACTTTGTTGAGTGTCCCCCTTTTTTGGAGCAGCTTCCTTTTGGTGCTCTCATAGTGTGTGACACTGAGCATGACCTTCCCTCAGCTCTGCTTCCTGTTCATGGCAGCCTAGCTAGCACCTCGCCCCCTCCCTTCCTGCCAAAGCTGGGTTTTCTTGACAACTGGTGGGAACAGAGACAGGAGGGTTTCTGTTCACCAAAGATAGTCATCGTACTTAGTAGATATTTTCTAATCTGAGACTATAACTGAAGTAGGGGAGGTGTCACAGGAGGGGGAGAGGGATGACAACAGAAGAATATGGTGGACTTATTAACCAACAAAGCCATATTGTTTAAAAGAGTGTTGTCCTTCCATGTGTCTCCTTGTGAGGAGCATGTGCTTACTCTTAATGATAGCTTGAAAGATATAAAAAAAATTTTTTTCAAAATAATTAATACCTGACAGTGATAGGTTGCTTTCTTAGTTTCTGGGCAGACACTTAACATCTGCTTTATATAAGGCTGATAGTTTATTTTCATTTTATTGTTAGAGCAAAATCATTTAAAGCCTAAATCTGGGGACTTAGCTGTCTCACTTTTATTTTTGATTTTATGGAGATAAATACAGTTTAAACTTCATGAAACATTGATATCAAATTACTTACATGGTTTATGAATTAATTCCAAAATCAATTCTAAAACTAATGTTCTAAAAATTTTTTACACACTGAAGTGTAGCTAGAGACTAGCAAGAGAGGATAACTAGGCCCGCTGTTCATTAGCTTGGTGACGTTGAGCAGGCCATGGAACCTTTAGTCTGTCTTTACCCACAAATTAGTCAGATATATGGTAGGGATAAATGAATTAAATAGAAGGGAAAAAAACTGTGGTTATGATAGAAACATTAATTGGAAACATTATTAAATTATTCTGGAATGTTTGTTAAATCAGTTTTGTTTTTTTCTATGGACATAGCACAGATATGGATACATTTAGATTGGGAAGAAACCCAACAGGAGCCATCATTTTCTACCATTTTTAACTGTTGTAACATTGCGTTGGAGTTTTTACGATAATTATGTTGTTCTTTGACCACTTGAGCAAGAAGGAAGTCAGAACTCTTCTTTGCCATGGTGAAGTAGTTCTGTTATTTTTAGTTCAGTTTTTAAATTACTTACCTGTGTTTCAATACATTTAACCCATCTGGAGTATTTGTAAATAGTATTTGTCTCATTGCTGGAAAACTTGAGTAAAATCCAGCATTTAGAGTGTTCAGCAGCTTGTTTTGTGTGAGTATTTGGGGTATTTTAAAGTTATGTGGACTTCCCTCAGTGTTAGAAAAAGCACCCAGGTCTTTCCGTCTTGTGATGTAGAACTGACCTTTTAGAATCACTGATGATAAATTTTCAACCCAGTATTACCTCCTCAAATAATAAGACTGGAGTATTCCCACTTTCTTACCTTTTCCTGGCTACTCAACCTTTAACTTTCCTCATGTCCAAAACAACAGAAAACAAACAAAAAACACCCTGAAATATAACATCCTACTGAGAAGTTGTTGCAGTTACTTCTTAGGTTGATGCATTATATCTGTGGAAGTGTAGCATTAAAGCTGACGATCCTTTTCCAAACTTCTAGAGTCCAGACACATGAGGGAAGATATGGAGTCCATAGGCCTTGACTCAGGTACCATGCTGTACAGCTTTGCTGCCGACAAGTAGTTGGGATAGGCATTGCTAGAGCTAGCTTCTGCCTTACCTTCCTCTGCCCTTTGAGTGACTTCTTTAGTAGTTTATAGTCCTGTGTCTCCCCTGCCCCCACCCTCCCCTCTGCTGGTACTTCGTCCCAGAAAAAGGAACTCTTTAAAGGATGAGGGTTGTCTAAAAGAAAAAAACAATCACTATCAACTGATGCTCTGTCCTGGGTTGACCTTTTTTGTGTCTTTTTCCAAAGAAAAGAGCACATGATGCTATGCTGATTTCAAGATAAAGCACTTTTACTTGCTTCAGACTGCTTTGCTGTTGAACTTGTTTCCCTTTTAATTTTATTTTAAATTGTACTTTTGCCTTTTAAGTAGCTAATAACATTCTGCTTTTTAAGTTTTTTAATGTTACTAACTGTTCCCTGTTATCCCTTCCCTTGTTTTTTAATTTGCTTAAAGACGGTACTGCCACTAAAGCAGAGGGTAAGCGGTTTGTTCCTGTGATAGAGGTGTGTCTCCCTCCCTCCCCTCCCCATCCTCTCCCCACCCCCCCCAACTGCCTCTTGCCCGCTGTCCCCTGAGGTCCCCTGCATGAGACTCTGCACGCTCTTCCCTCCACTCTTCATTCTTTTCCCACTGGGTTTTTGCTTTACCTCTACCTGAGTTCTCCCTCCTTTCTTGTTCAGTCATTGTTGTTGTGAGTTTTGGCACTTAAGTACGTTGTATGTACAGGTTTTCAACTCTGAACCCATGCTGGGGAGGAGCATTGACGTGACATTGTGTGCCACTGTCCTTCTGGCTGCTCGTCTCAGTTTATTACTCCTAAAGCACCACTTTAACTTTTATTTCCTTCTCTCTACTTTTGTGGGCCTCTCAGTAGTTGCTTTTCTGTTTTGAAATAAATTTTAGTGTCAGTTATTCAGGTTAAAGCCTGGTAAAGGGTTTTTTTTTAATCAGATAATTTATATAAATTTTAAAAATACATTTATCACCCCTAAAGATATTACTGAATTACACAGTACCATTTTTGTATCACCAACATATGCCCCATTCATTTATTTGCTCTCATTATTTCACTCAGTTGTGTATTAAATGCCTTCTCTGTGCTGTGTTCTCTACTACACACAAGGATATAACATGGTGAGAAAAATACATACATCTAGGTCCACTTGGTTTTGATTTTATGCCATTCTCAAGATCTTCCTGTTGTTGCATTGCCTTTTGAATTTTATAGATAGATATTCCATTTTGTATAGGTCTTTGATAATCACATGCTAGACAAGATCATTCCTTTGCAAAGTCTCTGGATAGAAGGCACAATAAGTTATGTTTCACATAACTGGTATTTAGTTACCTCGTCTACTTAAGGTAATGGCTTAGACCCACCAACCCTCAGGATAATGATTTAACAATTAGAAACTGCTAATTTACTTCCCTGTATTGTTTAGCCACTGTGAAAGACTAGCCTGCAAAATGAACTGGGTTTTATTTTGATGTTTGTAGTTCACAGTATTTTTAATCTGTATACTACTCCTAAGGAACTCATAAAGGAAAATTAGGAATGGCATTTTGTTTTTTTAAGATGAGTATAGTCCCAAGGTCAGTGTTCTTCAAAATTATCATAAAAATTACCTGGATGCTTGCTAAAAGAGCAGAGGCTGGCGTCCTTACCCTGAACATTCTGATTAAGTTGGGAAGGAGCAGGGAAATCTGCATTTTCAACGAGCTCTGCTGGTGAGTCTTAGGGTTATCGGGGTTAGAGAAATTTGTAAAATGAAAAGCTTCCAAAAATGAAAAGATGGACAAGAAACTTGTGTCATGACGAGGACCTCATTTGTGATAGTAGAAGACTGAAGCCGGTTGTGATTTTCATTTTTTAGCTGTTACAAGGAATTTTACATTTCTTCTTCCAGAGGGAAACTAAGTATTTCCTTAGCCTGGATGGAAGGGAATATAGAGGATGGACTACAATAATGTATATTGATGACCTGTAAAGTGAGGTCTGTATATGGAAAACTGTATTTTTTCCCCATAATGCCCTGATTTCATATGCCTACATAATAGGATTATAATCGGCCTGTTATTTAGGCAGGACTAGGAATTTTAAACTTATTTTTCTTTGTAAGTTTTCTTTTTTACCAGTCCAGAGCAAGATCAGAAGTCTGCCTACATTATTATTGTGCAAGAGACTATGAACAAGGAGTCTCTTTCTGGTTCTCCTTCTGGTAGGGCAATGAGAGAACAATATGTGGGTCCTTATATAGCATTCAGGGTCAGCAGAAGAAAATCTTCCTGAGGGGAGCCCAGTGAGCCTTGGTCTCTGTGTCCCAGGGCTGTGCAAGCTGTTGCCAAACTGACCAGTCAGAGCCTTGAGCCTTGGGTGAAGAGAGATGGCCTTGGAAGACCTATAAACTCAAGCAAGGCTAGGCTGCCATTTATTTATTGCAGCAATGAAACTTGACAGTTAGGCTTAGACAGTTAGACATTATTAGGAGGCAAAGAGATGATTTTGAATCAATACTTTGATGCTCTAAATTTGAAATTCAGACAATACATTTGAATTCTGGGAACTTCATTATAATAGTAATTGAGAAAAAATACATATTCTTTGGGAGTTATTTTATCATACACATCAAGTTGCCTTCCTAATATTTATGACTAATCAAAAAATTCTTTGTGTTAAGAATCAAAAGCTCAGCTTTGGACAAAAGTTTATTTCCAGGTTATCTTTGAGCGTGTCATTTTTGGAATTTGGAAGAAGGAAACTTTTATGTCTATTTTGTTGCTCAAGAGAAAGTTTATGACTAGACGTTGAAGTTGTATGACAAGTGAATGCACTCTCATCTAATTTTTTTTTTTACGATGTTTAGGAAATTTGTTGTTCAGAAATTTTTTTCAAAATAAAGTGAAGGGCTACAATGCTCGAAGGTACCTGTAGGTACTGATGATTTACTGATGATTTCAAGGAATAGGTGATCATGTGTTATTAAGTGTAGTTACAGACGATGCTTAACTATTAGTGATTTCAAGATTACACAAAAACTGTGTAGCCTTGTCTACTCTTCAGGAAAAGGAACTTAGATGTTAGTTCAGTTTTACTGGGAAATAAAACACTTCATATTGCTACATATTTGTCTAAGAACTCTGAATTTTAAGTGATTTTATTTTTAGACAATGAAAAGTACGTATGTAAGCTTCTTATATTTTTATCTTTAAAACGTGAGGAAAGTTATTCTTTTGAGGGGAATACTTGTAGGGAGCCAAATTTACAACTGATTCACTTCCTAAATTTTGATTCTGTCAAAAATGCTGCATGTGAGGTTGGTTTAATGGTGCCCCCAAGCAATAAGTCATGAGACAGATGTGTATGCCAAAATGTGCCAGTGTGATGAGAGTTGAGATTTACCTAGGAAGCATTTAGTTTTTATAATCTCTTAAATTTAGAAATGGCTGAAATTTTGAAACATATAGGGGACAAAAAATCCTAGTGATGTGAGGCTATCTAGGGATTTTTTAAATTGTCTTAGGCTAAACAGAATATGGGAAAACCATTCCTGTAAAGGAAACTAGGTGCAGTATTCATTGCCCATTTTGAGGGCTTTTCTAAGAGAATGGCAGTGTGAAAGAAACTTCATCAGTTCTATTAAAAAGCCATGAGATGTAGATATTCTTATTTTTGTTTCATGAAAGTCAATGACTACACCCCTCTTAAAATTTTTTGTTTTCCTCTAGGTAAGTTGTTTGTTGATGTGCTTGTCCCTCCCTGCAGAATTATTCTTTTCTGTTCTCTAATACCTCATTTCTCCTTCTCTTACTTACGACTGTTTTCTTCTTTCATATCTACTTCTGTCTGTCATAACACAATATGAATATGAATATGAATATGTCATTACCAAGTCATAATACTGAACTAAAGTATATTATTACTATTCATTGCATTTATGGAGACTTTGTTTTTCATAAAGACCACAGAGTATTTTATATCATCTCTTTAAAACATACATAGCCAATATAGTGATAATGCCAACTTAATAGAATGAAAATATAAACAAAACCTATTTCTATAAAAGAAACATATTTGAGTACAACATAATAGAGGCCCTTTAAACTCTCCCCTCAAAATGATTTTAAGGGTGCTTCAAGGGCTTAGTTACTAATGTGAGTCCCTAGGACAGGCAGGAAACAAGCCCTTGAACTCACCCCAGGTGAGACTTGAGAGTTAAGAGTTAGTATTAAGCCAGTTTTGTTAAGGTGCTGTATATATCCATGAAAAGGAGGACTTAGGAAAACAAGCTTTTTATCTTTAAATTGTCTCTCTCTTGACTTTGTCCTGGACAGAGGAAGAGACCGTCTTCTCTAATGTGTAACTAAGCTGTCTTGTCATGCAAGTTGTAGTTTCAGTTCTCCTTGTCTGTGGTTTCTGGGAAATCCCAAGCTGATGAATTAAAGTAGTCTGCATTTGTAGCCCTTAAGGGTACCTGAGAAGAACAAACACAGAGCTTTTACAGAGGAAGCCACTCTCAAATCCTGTTCTTCAGGGTTCCCACAGATTAAAATATGACAAATAGCAGTTCATAGTCCAGAATTACATCTATAATGAGTTAGTGGCAGCAGAGAAAAGCATTATTCTTTAGGACTTTTATGGATCTTTAATATAATATAAAATAACTATATTTAAAAGTTTAAAAGAAACAAGTAACTTGCATTTTTAGCAACATACAGAATTTAGTGATGTGAATATTTTTCCCAGCTGAGAACAAATCACTGATCTAGTATAAAAAGCAGTGAACCCATACTTCTTTAAAACTGAGCAAAAGCAGGGAGCCCTAGAAGGTGAGGGCCAAACCTGGCTTATACCCTGAGGCTTTTGACTGACTTCTGGAGACTGGGCATTTGCTCTGATGAGTGATGAGGACATGGAGGACGGGAAGTAATCCAGAACCCACCCAAGACCTACATCATCATTGATGAACAAGAATTGAATTCTGCTAAACTGAAGAGGATAAGAGGGAATTTTGCCCAGCTTAACCTTGATACTGGATAGAATGGGAAGTAATCTCTCCTGAAAATTTGCAACCATGTGTTGGCCTTCAGAATGCGTATGCTGCCTTCATAGTCCAAGAAACCCGAATAGATAAATTATTTTAAAGTGGTTGTAGATTAATTATGTCCACAGGACACTAGCAGAAGCAAACTGAATCCTCTTTGAAAGAATTTAACTTCAATCTAGATTTTAAAAATTTCCTATAAAATTTCAAGAAAGTACAATTGACCTTTGGACAATGCTGGGGCTAGGGGCACCGCCAACCCTCTGTGCAGTCAAAAATCTGTATATAACTTTTACAGATAAATACTTTAACAGATACATACTTTAGTATATAACTAGTTAACTTCCCCAAAACTTAACTAGAGCTGGTATCCATGACTTAGTCAACTGTGGTTTGAAAACAGTATTTTCAATCTGTGGTTGGTTATCTCTGAATATGAAGGGCTAACTGTACTAATACTATACTGTTGACCTACAGTCTTAGCAATAACAAACAGTTGACTAACTCATATTTTGTAGGTTACATGTATTACATACTATATTCTTAGAATAAAGTAAGCTAGAGAAAAATAAATGTTAGGAAAATAAGAGAAATTACATTTACTGTATTTATTGAGAAAAAAAATCTACGTATAAGTAGACCCACTCAGGTCAAACCCGTGTTAAGGGTCAACTGTAATCATTTTGTTGTCTTAATATTTAAAGAAGTAGGAGGAAGAGACTATGAAGAATGACCAAGCTGGTTTTGAAAAAGAAAAAAATGAATCTTCCAGAAATAAAAATGTAATAAATTATTAAAATTAAAAACTCAATGGATAAATTGAACAGCAGAATCAATGTAGCTGAAGAGAGAACTTAGGAATTTAAGAGGAAAAAATTGTTCAGAGTATAGTGCAGGATAGAATTGGATTATATGGTACAGGTGTTAAGCATATCTAATTGGAATTTAAGAAGCGAGTATTGAGGCAATACTTCTCTCACTGATTTATGTAGTTGGTGTAACTTTGGTACTAGAATCAGATAAGGTACAGTGTAGAAATTTTATGTATGTGTATGTATATATCATGACCGTAGATGTTTAGCTGAGGTGTTAAAAGCTTATTGATTTCAGCTCAGCACATTTAGGAAAAGAATCCTCTTATCTGAGAAGATGCAGATAAAGCATTAAAAATTTAGCAAATATTTTTGATAGAAATTTTTAGCAATTAGGAAGAGAAATAAGTTTTCTTAACCTGTCGTAATATCAAACTTTTTGTGAAATTCCAGAATTATATTTTTAAAATGTGGCTCAAGGCAACAGAAACCACCTTCATGCTTTACTTTAGCATTGTACTATGTGTCCAAGGCAGCGGGGTAAAGGCACAGAAATTGAAAGGGCATAGTTTGAAGGGGAAAAAAAGAAAAACCCTTTAGTCTTATTTGTAGATATTTTATTTAATACCTCCAGTTAATCTACATGTAGGTTAATAGAATTTATAAAAGTTAAGCAAGCTGTCTTTATTTCCCCCAAATTAACCCAAAATTCTACATAATACCAGTCAGGATTTCAACAGTTCTTATTGGATCTTCACGTGCGTGTGGAGGGCCTTAGGAAAACATGGATTGATTTATCCTGTCAACTAGCAAGATTTTTTTAAAAAGCTTATCACAACATTGTAATGTTATATAGGTATGGGCATGTGGACTATCAGAACAGACTAGACAGCTAAGAAACTGACCGTGTGTGTGTGTGTGTGTGTGTGAGAGAGAGAGAGAGAGAGAGAGAGAGAGAGAGATGACTACTTATTAAATAATTTAAATCAGTACTTAAACTCCATCCCCCTTCCACTGAAAAGTAACTTACTGATTAAAACAGTGCTTACAAATGCTGTAAGTACTTGGTAAATGATGAAGATGACTTTGTAGATGAATAAGAAGGAGTTAAGTAAATTGATTTGGACATTGTTTAGTCACATGGAAAAAACAAACATCTCTCTTTTACTGCCTATAGAGAAGTCAATTCCATAGGTTGAGCAAATGTTGAGCAAAACAGTAAGTTTTGGGAAAATATATAACCTATGATATAATTAAAGACATTTAAAATGTAAAAAATGCCATCTGTTTCTTGGTTATACAACTACATATACTATTAAAACATTAAGAAATGTAAGAGAACGAACGCTGGGTTTAGGGTTATGTTACCATGTGTTGGGCGAAGGTAGAGGACATGGGGATGTTATCTAAGAAGATTTTTAGTTTTTAAGCTGAATGGATATGAATGTTCATTTAAAAGTCTTTTTGGACTTATATGTTTTATAATACATTTTAAACAAGATACTAAATTCAGTAGTTTTTCATGTTCATGTTGCCTGGGTGACTGCTTTGATTTAGCTCATTGACTTTCTTAGGAAAGTAACATGTCCTCACTCATAGGCCAGCTGCCAGGCAGGCAGGCACAGGTGTCCAAACCAGTAGTGTGATCTTGAACAAGTTAATTGATCCCCATTTCTCTGTTTCCTCCTTTGTAAAATAGGAATAGTTACTTATATGTTGTTGTTGAGGATTCTGAGTTCACACATAATACACTCTTAGTGTAATACACCTGCTCCTCAATTTACACAGTAATTTTTAATGAGTTTTTTTATACGTGGTAAATATTCCCCCATTTACATGGACTTTTTATACATGGTTTCCATTTATACTGTCTCATTTTATGCAGTTCTTTTTCATTTTCATTATTGGCTATTACTCTTTTTTAAAAACAATAGCTTAACTCAGCAACATACAAAGAACTGATACTAACACAATTATTAATCTTTCTGTTTATTTGATGGCAAGTAAAAAAGCACAGGTGACTGCTGATGTTTTTCAGTATTGGTTTTACAAATGTTTTGCTGTAGAAGCTGAAAGTTATATGAAGGAAAAATGTCTTCCATTTATACCTAGATAATACACCTAGTCATCCACACAGTTTACAACATCCAAATATAAAAATTGAATATTTACTACCAAATACAACTTCCTTGATCCAGCCTTTAGATCAGGCATTATTTCCACTTTCAAGATTAGCTACACTGAAAGAATTTTAATGATTTTTTAATAAACTTTAAGATAATGAATACAGTTATAGAAGCCTGGAATAAATATATAATTTTAAGTTATATCAAGAATATTGCTTTAGCTTTGAGTGATACAAAGCCGTCAACTTTAAATGCTTACTGGAAAGCAATATGGCCAGAAGTGGTTGTACCAGGGAATATGATTACAAAAACCGAAGAGGGATTGATTAACTTATTATTAATTTATTAAATAATTTATTATTAATTTATTCATTAAATGAATTTAAAGAAGAAGGCTCTTACAATTCGAACATAAATGATGTTAAATTACTGGTCATGAATTAACTGATGATAATGAATTAATTCACTTAATATCTGAAGCCCATTCTGCCGATGAATATGGCAGTGACCTTGAGCCAGTTTCTTTCATTGCAGAAAATATTTAGGAAGCTCTTCAATTGGCCACAAAACTGGAAACTACAATTCTAGATATTCATCCAAACATCCAGTGAGCCTTAAAATTTCAAAAAAGATTTAAAATTTTTTTGCAGTGAATATCGAAAACTTTACGAAAACTTAGCAAAAGATGGGATTGGAAAAAGATCATGCAAAAACGTAAACATAAAATAATGAAACCAAAGTAGTACTTGCAAATATTTGAGTGATGAAGATAGTGACTCTGTGTCAATTAAAAAGAGAAGGTTGATTACAGTATGGACACAGCAGATAAAATTTGTTTTGATTTTTCTGAATTTTCATTAGCATTTTTTGTGAAAATATGTGAAAAATATTTTTATAACTTATACTGGCCTATTTAGTTGGTTTTTTTTTTTTGGTACTGGTGTACTCTGCGGTTTTCTTTTGTGTAAAAAAAATGCGTAGAATGGATAAATAATCCACGTAAATCGAGGGATGGGTGTATATATGGTATAGCTCTTAATTTTAGTGTAGGTTTTTTAATTTGTGTGTCTTTCCTTAAACTGCTATTAAAAGTAATTGATTCTTTCTAGTTTTAAGTTTTTAAATGTACTTCTTTATTGCTCCTGACCTCCCATTCTTGAACCTTTTTCAAGTTTAAGATTTGTTTTTCTGTATTACTTTTCTGCAGGCCTTCTCAGATGATGAGGTAGAAGTGATTTTGAACAATATCAGATGCCAGTAGGGGCTTCAGATTGGTTTGTGTTTTCCTTAGATTGCTGTTCTGATTGAATTATGGCAGGGGAGGTATTTTGGTACCCCCTTTGAAACCGCAGAAACCCTGAATTTAAAAATTTAATCCATAATCATACTAGTCTGATTATCAATGATTTGGGATTTCTGAATTTATTTTGTGGTTTTTATGGTTTCATGGTTTAATTATTGGAGTTAACAAATTCTTTAGAGTGATAGATTCTTTTTATAAATACCTACAGCATTGCATTTCTCTTTTTTTGCATTGTTTTTAGGTCATCATTTCTCTAGGTACTCCTAATGTTGATTCTTTTTATCTTTATCAGCTTAGAAATTTATTAGCATACATGGCTTTAAAATAGAAGTTTAATATTACCTATCAAAACGCATTTACTCCCCAGGGTGCTGAAGTTTTCATTGATTGCTGAGTATTTTTCATTTACTTTTTTCCCTAAAATTATGTTTTTAAGATTACAGCTAATATTTTCATTCCTGTTTCTGGAAAGTTGACAGCTTTGTAGACAAAAAATAGAGAATCTAATCTGAAAAAAAAAAACTGGGGAAAACAAATCCTCACATGGATATCACTTCCTCATCTGAAAATATATGCTAAAATGATTGAAACATAAGCATCTGATAAGTTCGTGAGTCATTCTCAGGAGTTCCTAAGGTACTTTTAATTTGTGTGTGCAGATTGTGTGCACAGATCAGGTGCATGTGCACCTGGGGAAACATGTTAGGATTACATGGGGAAGACTTGCTCTCCCTGTAGGTAGTCAGTCAGTGTTCCTTGCTCATGGTGTAAGTTCTTTGTGTAGGTCACACTTAACTGAAAACCTATGAAAACTCTGTTTTTGCTGTATCCTCCAGGTCGGATCCGCACAAGACGGCAAAACTCTGGGAGTGCCACCAATGTCGCCTCTTTACCATCTGATAGTCGAGGCCGCAGTCGCGCTAAAGTGGTTTCACAGTCCCAGCGTAAGAAGTATATCTTATGCTCTCTGTTTTAGTTTTACAGTTGAAAATTTTACGGTACTTTTATTGACTTCAGGGAAAAACACATTTTGTTACTCTAAGATATTGTAAGTAATGTAGATGTTTGTTGGGTAAGCTCACAAAATGGGAGTATTCAAGTGTACTTATATCTCCCATCCAGGTAACTTAAATTTCTTCTCATTAAGCATTAAACATTAAAATGTACTCCTCTCTCTCCTCAAGCCTCTCCAGTTGAAACATACCTGGACTGTGACCCATTTTTCTATTGATAAACAATCCTTTCGATGTAATTTAAGAGCAGTATCTGGGGAGATGACTGTTAATGCTGAATTCTCTTTCCAGTGGTCATAAGTAAATCCATTGAAAGCTCTCCCCTCTAACCCTCTGTTCTAACATCGCAGCCTGCTCCTTTTCTCTTGCCACTGTGGGCTCTTGGCTTTGCACAGCTACCCTTGTCTCCATTATTGCTTCTCTATATATGTTGAGTCATTTGGTTTGTTAGCCTGAGCCATGAAAGCAGCCACAGATGAAATGAATGTATTCTTACCAGTCTTAGGATTAAACCCTGGTGTCTCAGTTCCCAGCCACATGTGACTTTGAGTCCCCTGCTCCATCTCAGTGCAATTGGAGCTAGGTGTCAGAGTTCTCCTGGGCACAGTGAGCGTGGTGGAGAAGTTCGCTGGCCCCAGGAGCAGCACGTGCCCCCTCAGCACGGCACTCTTCGGCCGATGTGTGTTCGCCCTCTTGTGTAGAGTACTTAGTCTGTGGCCGAACCTTAGGTTGTCTCTCAGTATGTAGAATGCCTTTCTCAGCTCCTTCTGAATTTAGATCTTTTCCACATCCGTTTGATAACTGTAATCTCTAGGTTAAACGAGTTTCTATCCAGAAAGTAAGGAAAGTGCAACGTCAGTCGTATTGCTGCCTTCAGTGAGGCTACAGAACCCAGGCTTATCTGACAGAGGAGCCCATGCTTCTGCACAACACTACCCAACACTACACAGGTTGCGCGGGTGTGGCCCAGAAGCTTCTAGAACCTGGGGAAAAATATCCTGGCTCTGGTTATCCTGTTGACTCTTAGTGATACCTGGAGTCACAAATAGATATAGTATTCCGGCCTTGGTCCCTTTTCTTTCAACTTCATATGTTAAAATTGGGTTGAATAAAAAATGTCTCACCATTTTAGCTGTTCAGTGTTATTGCCTTTCTTAGAAAGTAAGGGTTGAACAGTGTTTTACATTTCTTCATTTATGTCTGCTGTGTGTTGGCATTGGCCTATGTGGTCCTTGCCCCCAGCTGGGTCCTCTGCTTAGGAGGTGGTGTAGTGTAACGGCCCTTCGAGAGTGGGGTGTGGTGATGATAAGAGCTTTAATGTTTCGGTCTTATGAAGATACTGCTCCCCACCTTAGGGCTCCACTTTAAAAACTCTTCAGGTTTACTTTACTCGCCAAATTCCATTCACAAGAAGGGAGACAACAACAAATAATTAATCCTGGATCACAAATTTATGCATATAAATTCAAAATTATTTTAGTAGGAGGTAACTATAGGCATATTTACATATTTTATAAATGTAGATATACTATCATTCAGTCATGGTTTAATAGTAAGTGGATTTTATTAATATTAGATTTAGGGCCCTTAACAGTTGGCATCTTTTAAATATTTAAAGATTTAAACAATTGAGAATTTAAGAATTTGAGAAATAATATTTAAATATTTGAGGATTTGGCATAGGGCATTTAGGAAATTAGTTAATAGCAGCTCCTTTCAATTCATTAATGTTTATTGAGCACTTTCTATGGCAGGTGGTAGTGATACACAAATTAGTAAGATATAATCATTACTTCTCAGGTTGCTAGGAGCTAGAGAGTAGATGTGCTCCTGGAGGGTAAGGCCCTTGTCTTACTCTACTCTGCACCTCCTGTGTCATGTCTGGCACATTAATGTTTTTAAGTGTTTTCAAGAGCAGGTCAGAAACAAATACTAATATAGTGTGATATGTATAAATTAAACATAAGTACAAAAGTTGACTAGCAGGATCAAGACCTAGAAGAAAATAGCTATTTTGTTAATGTGTTTGTGAACAAAGAGAGACATTTGTGTTGTGTTTGCATGCTGACCTTCTGTATTGTGTTATTGTCTTTTAATCCACTTTTTGCCCGTTCTTTGGTCTGCTCTCATAATCAAGGATCCAGATCTGCTAATCCTGCTGGTGGTAAGCCATTTCCCTTTTTGCCTTTTTTTTTTTTTTTTTTTTTTTTGGCATTCTCCCTTACCCCGTGTTCCTTGCACAGTATTAATTTCTCTCTCTATTATAAGCTTAGTTAATCTTTCCGCTTTTCATTTCTGTATGTTCACATTTAGAGTTTGAGATGGATTTCTTTTCTCCTTTTACACAGCTTAATACTTAATAGTTTATTTGTGTGCTCAAATGTTATGGGCAAAATTGATAGACCGTGAGGTGGGTTCTTCATGGTAATTTGTCTTGGTGTTTTTTCAATGAATTTTACTTTATGTTTTAGTTAAAAATTATAAAGTATGAATTTTTGTAAGTAGTTATTTATTTGAATGATGGGTGTTGCGTGTATGTTTAATTTTTAGTTAAGTTATTTCAAAGGTCTCTGGTAAACAGTAGTGTGCACTTTACGTATTAGAATTTTATTACCTTGTCTGCTTATGGGAATGATATAAGTAAATGACTGCCATTTAGGTGTATTGGTATAATCCTTAAAATTTTGCTGTTTTCTCTAATTTTGTCCCTCAAGAAATGGTTTATTTAGGTATCTGGCCACTTAGCTATAAAAAATTACTCACCATATTGTTTGTTTTTAATTTCTAATTTTATTTGCATACATCTCAGGGAATGTGGCTTATATAATTTTTATTCTTGTAGATTTATGAGATTTCCTTTGAGGCTTAGTATACAGTTACGTTTTGTAATACTTGTGTGAAAGGTGAAAAGGATGTTATTTTTATTGAGATATACATGTGTGTTTGTGGGAGGTGTGTTTATACATATCTGTATGTATGTAGTCTTGACTGCTTGCTTTGTCAATAATTAATAGTCTTTTATTAATTATTAGCCTTTCTGAGTTGTATAATTATGACCTTTTCAATATATTCCTATATTTTTATTATTTTTATGTTTTATAGTTTAAAGCTATGTTACTTGGAGCATAAAGGTTCATGGTTATTATGTCTTCATGGACAATACTTGTATTAGAATACTTTGTTCTTGATGCTGTGTTTTATTCTATTTTATTTTAGGTATGTTGTTTTTCTCTTATAAACAACATACAATTGGATTTCATTTTTTTTAAAAAAAAATTCAAGAATCTTTGTCTTTTAATGGTTTAACCTAGCCATATTTATTATGATTATCAATATGTTAGAGCTTATTCCTCTCATATAATTTTGTGATTTTTATTATTTTTATGTTTCTCATTATTTCATCCCCCTTCTCTCTTCCATTTGTCAGGTTAATGGAGTGTTTTTGGATCCATTTTTCTATCATTAATGTTTAAGAAATTTTTGTTATATTTCTGTTCTTTCAGCAGTTACAGGGAGGCCGCTTGTGTTCAGCCTGTGCTTTTGAATCAGAAATTTTGAAGTCATTTTTGTAGTGTTCCACCAGTAATTCTCCTGTGTACAGACATTCTTTTATGATAATTTGATGTTCTTTTATACTGTTGTGTTTTTAACAAATTAATTCTATCACCAACTACAATGCTATTTTCACATAAAATTCTCTTAGTATTTGATGTAAATTAATGTGTAAACTGGCTTCTGAAATTACTATAATTTATTCCCTGATTATATCTGTTATTCAGTTTTATTTTTCTTCAATTTTAGCCGGCAGCCGATCAAGTTCCCCAGGGAAATTGTTGGGAAGTGGTTATAGTGGCCTTGCTGGGGGTTCCTCAAGAGGCCCACCTGTGACATCATCTTCAGAAAAACGAAGTAAGATTCCCAGAAGTCAGGGATGTAGCCGAGAAACAAGTCCAAACCGAATAGGATTAGGTAAGGATTTTCAAAGACCTTGGAACACCATTCCCATCTTGGCTAATTTCAGTTATATTCTAATGAATTTTTCTAATGCAGGAAATGGAGATCTATTTTTAAACTGAAGAGGTCATTTTCCCTGTTTAACACATTTCAATTTGTACTTTTTATAGATCATAGTTTGTTCAGGTTTCAGTTATAACTAAAAAATGTATGGGGTTACCATTCAAATTGATGAGAAAGAATTGAATCATTATAGGATTTTGGGCTTTTAGAGTCATTTTGCAAAATATTAGCATTGAGGAAATGGGCAGGATATTTTACTTTACTATTAGAAGCAGTATTGTTTTTCTTTCTTTTTTTATACTGATTAGCACTAAATAATCATTAACCTGTATAAATTTTCAAAAGCAGTTTGTAGGATCCGCATTTATTTTGATTCTGATCTTCTCTGACCTAATTGGTGAAACTTGTCAAAGAATATGTATAGTTACTTTTAACATGGAATTGTTTAAATATGAAATCTAGGAATAGATGAAAACCAAACATGTAATACTATTTTTCTGTTGTAGTATTTAGTTTCTTTGTAACAGTGTGTAGAATTATACAAATCGCTCTCAGCAGCTTAAAAGACCTTTTACCTCTATTAAAATCTAATTTACATGCTACTTTTTAAATATAAAAGGTAGAAATCTTTTGTGATATATAATGAAAAATCTATATCGATAGTTTCTCTTTAATTTTACCTACTTTCTAAGGGTAAAAATCTATTGTTACAAAATCAGAGTACTGCGTTCTTTAGTCTAACTGGTTTATATTTCTCATTTATTTGTGTATCTCTTCAGCAACTTTTACTTGAATGTTTACTGTGATGTACTAGGTGCTTTTTTAATCCTAAAACTTTAGGAGTAGAAGATAAATGAAATAGATTTAGCTTCTGGCTTCAAAGAGTTTTCTGTCTTAGAGGTGAAATGTATACATCATGACAAACATTGGGACAGGGTGCTCTGAGACCACAGAAAAGGAGTGTTTTGAGATCCTTCTGCTCCAGTCCTCCCAGATTTCCTCCTAGGAGAGGCTCCCCAGAATAGATCCTGTTTTGATGAAGTATAAAGTGGGATTAGGCAGGGGTCTAGGGCAGAGAGGATAATGAGTGGAAGCAGTCAGATGACAGGGGGAGCATAATGCATTTGGGAACTACTAATTCATTTGTAACTAGTAATTTATTTGGCTACAGCAAAGAAAGTTTTTTCAGGGCAGAAGTGGGAGATGAAGGCAGAGAGACTGGTAGGGTCTAGCTCATGAAAGTCCTTGAAGGCTTCCTGAGCTACGAGAAGGCAGGGACATATATTTAAGAAGAATGGATAAAATCTGGTTAGACTGTCATTCCCAAAGCAGATGAAAAATGTAACCAGTGGTTTTGTTAATTCTGTATAATACTAACTTTATATTGGCATTAGTAGCATGGTGCTGACAAGTTATTTGGATCCAGTAATAATAACGAGAATTGTGGATACAACAAGAGAAAATATCATGACTGGAATATCTAAATTTCAGATGTGATGCTGTAACATATGTGTTTTTGGATCTGGTTTTGTTTGTAAGATGCATTCAATTTCCAGTCTGGGTGTGAGGTTTTAGCTTTCCTTTTCCATATAAATTATAGGATGTGTCTTGGCAGATCAGATTAGTTTTATGCTTTCAAAAATTCTTTTCTTTTTGGAGATTTTACTTTCTGTATATTTATTAAAGATGCCATTTTTACCTTCTTGAATTTGGAAAATAAATGCACTTTAGTATGTAACAACTCTAGGACCTGGTATTCCATGGCCTTAACTATGAAGTTTATATTGTACATAGTTGAAAAGACTACATTTAATAAGCTTTTAAAAGAGGTACTATGAAACATCACCTATCAGTAAGAACTAAATAAGAGCCTGTTCCCTTCCAAAGAGTTCTTATTTGAAACATTATTTTGAAGAATAACATTTTCTTGATGCTCATTATGGGGATTAGTTATATGTCAAGTTTTGAGGTCATAAAAATAAGTCTGATTAAAGAAGGTATTTTATTTAAATTTCTTCACATTTTGAGAATATACACATGTATACAGATATAACTACACACACACACATATATGAATAAAATATCTTTCCATTTCTTCCTATGGTAATCTTAGAGATTCCATTTTATAGGGTGTCAGGTATATTAGCATTTTTTAGAAATAGATTGTGTATTTCTGTAATCATTTAGTATATGCTGGGTATATGCCTATGTGACTAAACATTTGGTTCATTGTATAGCAACTTTGAGTAAAAATATTCAAATAAAGAGGGAGCGTTTTTTAAGAATATTTTCTATAATTCCCCATACCAGTTACTAGTTTTAGTTATAGCTAAACTAGTCTTAGAATTTGAATTGAGAGTTAATTCTAATTATCTACAAATTATGTTTCAACTATACCCTTTCTGTATGTTTGAAATAATATTTCTTAACTAAATTTTTCATCTATGATAAAAGTCATGCCAAAGCTACTCTTTTTTTCTTGGTCATTGATTTCTTCATAAACTGTTTAACCAAATAGAAGAATATACTCTTGGTAAATTGTTTCAATTTTGTGTTTGACAAATAATAAAATCACAAATAGCTAGCATTTATACAACTATATTTTGAAATTTGCTTTTGGTTCCCCTCTGCATTGATTGAAAAGGCTGTAAAAAGCGTTTGACTTTTTGCAGCTTACATTCTATGGATATGCATTTAAAATGTTTTCATATTTCCTGGTTTAAAATAGTTTGAAAGAATTAAAAGTTAATAATCAGATTTAGCAGCAGTTAAATTAGATTACTGCATGCAAGACCAAAATATGAAACTATCCAGACTAGAGAGACATTTTATGTTTTAACTTCTGTACTTTCGCCATTCCTCTTAAGATCTGGTAGGATCTTTCCTTAAAAGTGTCTTTCAAGAAATTAAAAACCATTCAAACGGTTTTTAAGGTTTCCCAGCATTTTATGTAAGGGCAAGACTCCAGGGGTACCTTAGAGTACTGCTTTTAGGAAGTTCAAACAACATGTATGTTTTTATCATCTCTTCCTCCTCTGTTATGCCTTCTTCTCCACAGCATATTATTACGTAGAAGGTTCAGTTTTGGCACTCAGTAGAAGCAAGTTGATTTGATATTTTGTTTTTTAGTTTTGACTACCTAAATTAATCTTTGTAAAAATCATTTATTTATGTACTTATTTTAAATCCTTGTAGTTTGGTCTTTGGAAGTGGTATTATAAGTGAGTATTTTTTCCTCTTTAAGTTATCCAACAGAACTAGCAACTATATGGGTGGGTTTTTTTTTTTACAAGATTGTGAATAGAATTCTTTTTCTGTATGTTACTATTAGCCAAATATTATAGGACCCAGTCAGCACAAATGGGTGAATGAACTTTCTTTGGGTGAAATGCTAGAAAGTAAACCATGGTAAGAATTATGATTATTGTTATTTCAGAGCATATCTATCCCTTCTCATACCTTTATTGTCTTCACAAAGCAGTCTCAGCTCAGGAAAAGAGCAGAGGTTTTCTGTTGCTGTAGCATGTATGTTAGTTTAAAGAAGAGAGTGGAAACTGGGTAAAAATTATGGACAAAAACTATAAGAAAATGCTCAACTAAGCGGGCACATATGTTAAAAACTATCAGGACTGTTTTTATTGCTTTTGGTTATTTGTTTTGAAGTAGGCAGTGAAATAGAAAAGATTTTCATGTATGTCTTTCTTCAGGAAAGTCAGGAGTATTTAACCACATGTATGTTATCTCATAGTACCTTTTCTTTTTAATTGATGGTGACACTTTTTTTCTTAATCTTCCTAAGGGGAGGCTGAGACTGGAGAGGCTCAGTGGCTGAACCAGAGAGTTAGCATGGCACTGGAGGGTCATCTCATAAGTTAGATATGGTATTCACCCTGCAAGGATAAGCACTGGTATTGACCCTGCAAGGACAAGCAATGTTGCTCTGTGGGTTCCAGGCATCTTCTCTTACGTTGATGAGGATGTAGATGCCCTAATCATTTAAGGGCTTAATTTAGCACCTGCTGTTTTTGCCCTCATAGTAGGAGCTGTTTAAAATATTATAAAACATCCTCATGAACTAATCACGGTTACTTTGAGTAGAAACTCAGTGCTTCCACGTCACTGTGAAAAATGAAGGAGAATTTAGGAATTACTAGAGAATTCCAAATGCAGCCCTTTTTTGACTATCACTTAGGTTGTGTTCCTGTGCTTGACCTTTTCTTGTTGGCCAGTGCAGACCTTCACCTTTGGGCATCACTGATACGTGTTTAGGTTCTAATTCAGCTCTACCCTTGAGAAAGACCATAGTCAGAAGCTGCTTTGGTTTTTTACTTTTGTATTTTTTTTCTTTATCCTGGGGAGTAGGGGTTGGGTAGTCATGATTCTGGTTTGTAGGACATTCTTGTTATGCTTTGGCCATACAATAGATCTGTCTTTGGTCTAAAATAATTGACTATGCTCACCTATTCACTGATGTAAACATAGCCACGTTTTTATATCAGTAAATCAAGTTCATTTTTTCCAAAATTTCTGGAAAAAATATTTCTGTCCAGTCCAGAAGTAATAGATTCTCTCATGATGGAAATACCTATGGTCCCAGTCAGCTGTTATGTTGGTGGCATTCAGTGCCAAGTTGTTTCCAAGTATTTTGCCAGTACTGAATTTCTGTTTTCTCAGATTAAATTGGGGCAGGGGCAGGAGGGAGGGGCATCATGGTCTTTTCTGAGCTTTTATGGTCAAGTTATATTAGACCTTAGACTATTCATGTGACTGTGTTCTTCATTTTTATAACATGAATATAATAAAATTATCCACAGATATTCATAAAGTAATTGGCTGTTCTCAGGGCAGTGGAAGGATCTTTTAACATGAAAATTGGGATTATCAGTCCACATACTATTAGATTCACATAAGGCTGGATAACTGAAGGTGCTTGAGTAGGGACCACAGACAAATTTTTGGATTCTCCTAGAAAAAGGAATTAAACGGTGGGACCAGTAAATAAAGGGATAGCAATCGCAACTCGACATGTGTATTTTTAGTCAATTAAGTATGTTTGAAGCATCTACACACTTTCTCAAAGTGGACAGGTTTCTCTAGCTGTGTCAGACCTTATGATTTCTCTTTGTAAAGAAGGCCAGGCTGGGAGAAGTGAACCCTCTTTTAATTAGGTAAGTTTGTGGATTTCAGTGACCAGAGCCTTTATTTTGTTTTTAAAATCTAAATTTATCTTTCTCAGTACCCAGCATATGTGAAAATGGCTTTAGTCTTTTATCTTCTCGAGAAGTTTGCTAAAGCTATCAAAACTGGTCATTTCTAAAAGGCTTTCAATCTTGTATTTTCTGATGCCATTTTGCTCTTCGGAAAGCTTTCTTTTCATTTCTTACATTTAGGTGTTATTTCACCTTCATACTAAAATTCACAGCTTTCTGAGGCATTATTCAGACCTTTTGTTGGAATGTCAGTCAGTGAGACCGCAGCAGGGATAGGTGCTCAGTCATCAGAACTCTTTGCGTGGACAATGTCATGATTACATTAACGGAATGTGACTGACTGACATTTTATGAGTTTTTCTGTCTTCATTAAACTTGTTCACCTTCTCTGAAACCCCTCATGCTGCACACTAGCACGGAGCAGCCGTATCCCTCGACCCAGCATGAGTCAGGGGTGCAGCCGCGATACCAGCCGTGAGAGCAGCCGAGATACAAGCCCTGCTCGGGGCTTCCCTCCACTTGGTGAGTACACGTAGGTGCTGGCTCTCGGAGCAGAGTCCTTTCCCTGCTCCAAATGCTTGTCCCAGACACTGCTAGGCGGAATGACCTGCTTTTCCTCCTCTACTGTCCTTGTGATCCTTTCTTCTTTCTTTCCTTTTCCTTAGTTACCCTTTGTTGTCCCCCTCTGCATGTTTGAATTTTGGCCATTTCCAGTTTTTATATATTAGAGGAATAAAGCACCACTTCACTCTGTGCTATTGTCTTTTATGATCACTTGTTTCCAGGAAGCCCATCTGTGTGGTAATTTCTAATGTAAGGTGAAGCTCAGCCAAAGTTAATTGCTGTTTAAAAGTAGAGTTAAGTAGAGTTTATCCTCACTCATTGAATTTCACTCATTGAATTTAATTTTACCAGAGATTAGATTGTATATGATTTAATTCAAAGAAGGAAAAAACATAAAATCATGATAATGGTTAGGACACTTAAGTGTTCTCAGTGTATGGATGATAACATTAATCTAAAAAGCAGCGTGAATGAAGATATTAGCCATATTTTTTTGTTAAGTCATTTCCAAGGTTTCTTTAATGCAATAATAGATTGCTTAGGTGTACAACACAATGCAAAAAACTTTATGATATTCATTGTTAGAGATTTTCATTCTTCCTGGGCTAATTAATAATGTCTGTGACCTGATGCCATCCCAGGACAAAAAATGTGGTTGCCATAGTTGTTGTAAGTACCTCAGACCATCAGTCAGGTGCCAGTTGGGCTGCTCGTTCCCCATCCCTCTCAGAATTCGTATTTTAAGAGTTTCAAGGATTCAGGAAAAACAAGACAGACATAACCTTTATGGGATATATTATTTACCTTTTCTTTTTAGTTTTAATAGTTTAACCTCTTTCTAAAATGGACATGTAAATTACTTTTTTACATATGCAGATTCTTAATCCTCAAAGACATCTGTCAGCACATACTTTCACATAAAAGAAGTATTTTGTATTCTTCAGTACTTGTGTCTTTGTTATTTGGCATATTAACTACTATACAGGTGTATACATTCCTCTTGATAAGCATAAGAGGTAGACATTAGACTTAGGCCTGAAGTTATTCTATGGAACCCTGGACTACAGCAATCTGTTATTTCACTTAAGTATGTAACTGGTCTTTCAAATATAAAAATGTCAAAGCATAACGTCTCAATATTTATTTCTGTTGTTTTCTAATGTAATACATCTCTTTTCAGTATCTTTTTTCCCAGAGTTAGTAATCAAAATTTAGATATAGTATTTTATAATCCATTGTTCTTTATGAAGTTTTAAGGAAGAGCATGTAACAAATGCGGAGGCCTGGCTGGTTGATTCACTTGACTTAGTGAGAAGATGCCTTTGTGGGGTATTTTACCTGATTGGCATGAGAAGCTAAGTGGGACAGTTTACCCGGTACACATCAGCTCTTCCATAGCAGTGTGAAGCTTTAGATCAGAATTCTCAACAAATCAATGGGAGTGATGATTTTTTTTTCCCGAATAAACTGGTGATTTTCCTTTTAAGTTAAGGCCGTATATCTGTGCATCTTGCTTTTACTAGCTGACCTTCCAGACAACTTATTATAGTAAAGAACAATTCAGTCTGTTTATTGATCCCTTTCTCTCTTAGAGGCAATTTAACCTTTTAATTTCATACATATACTGGTGGTGGTATTATTGTCCGTGGAAGCAGTCTTTGTAATAATACAGCATGTGGCCTGTGGACCAGGCAAGGTGTGCTGCATTTTTGAGGTCCTAACTGAACCCTGAGCAGTTGTATGATCCTAGTCTGTTTTTCACTTGCTTTGGTGAAATGGATCATTTTTGTCTCGGTGGCAACCCATAATGCTGAAATGAATAATTGCTTCTACCAAGGTAGAGGATGTGAATGCAGATACTTCCCCTTCCTAACAAACTCTAGCATCAGCACGTGTCTTCAGTTGCGGTAGGGGCAATAGTGACATTTCAGCTTCATTTTTATACCATGCCTTTTTTTTCCTCCATGAGTTAAATCTGTTTTTAAAACTTTTATTAGGCAAGAACAACAGTGCTTGTGTGTACCTGGCACCATTCTGAGCAGCTGACAGGTGTAATCCCTTGTGGCCTCTCTGCATCAGGTGTCATCATCCCTCTGTTATGGATGACAAAACAGAGACTTAAGGAGAGTAAGCTACTTTCTCAAGGTCACACAGCTAAATAGTGGAACCAGGGTTTGAATCCAGGTCTGACTTCTAAGCTTGATTGTTAACTGCTGATGCAAAAGCAGTCCTGATAATTTAGTATCTTTCATTTGTTCCTCTTACGTGTATTAATTTAAGCTCTCTTTGAGGCCCTTCCAGGCTTAGGCACACAGAAAGTGCTCAGTGATGTTTCTGAAGCATGATTTCTAGTCTTGGGATAGTACCTGGGAATTCACAGATAAGTCCTAGATGGTTGTTGTCCCCAGGGGAACTTACTACATTCTTCAGATAATACGGAGCTTTTTCTTTTTCTTATTCACTTTAGTAATCATTTCCCATCCCCTCTATAAATTAGTGAAATTGTGTGTTAGTGCCTTTTGAATCAACTCAGGTGGCCACGCTTTGCTTTAAAAGGAGAGGGAGGGGAATGAAAATATGTTTCAGTGAATATATATATATATTTTAAGTTTGCATTTTTATTACAGAGTTGTTTTTGGAACATTGTAATGGTGTGACTGTATACTTATATGGTTACAGTGACAACTTCTAAGTGAAATTAAGGGCTTTAGTACTTGCTGTAAATCAGGCTTTGATGTAAGTTGGTTCACCTTGGATTCCATTGTTGGGTGTTCACTGAGAATGTATGTGACAAAGGACTCATGTGACAGATATACTATGGAATATTCTTTTGAGCAGAACCAAAGGACAACTTTATAAGAATTTTTAGAGCAGTTATTTCTTAAAAGCTATTTTTGATTTAAACTATTAAGATAATGATACTGATATGCTATGTATAATTTTTGTGCTTCTTGAGGAATTAAGAATTTTCTTATTTCTTTTCCTTTTATAAGCTGGTAAAAATTTGTCCTTATTGACCAGGAAGCCTTTGCTATTTAATACCACATATACCACAAATATGTGCATTTTATAAAGTGACATGAGTTTAAATAAATAAAATTACACTGAAGAGTTTGTGGTTTTGATATTGTATGACTAACAACTGGGAATGTTAATGTGTACAGGATACTATGCTCTAGTAGTATGGTTGAAAAGTAGCACTGCCTCATACTTGTTAAACCTATAAATTTTCTGTGGTACAATCATGTTCTTTTCAGAGTAATGAATAGAAGCATATTTTTTCTTCCTGAAGTAAAGACAAGACATATATTACATGACACTCTGATCAATCAATTCATGGTTTGAATCAAGTCTGTATTTCATATATCATTTCTAAAAGTTATTCTCTCCACGTGAGGATGGAGTTTAGCATTTTTATCCTTAGAATGATGAATTAATATGCTTATCATGAATACTTGCTTAATATCTAAATGTACATTGGAGTTTACTCAACCATCACTGCCACCATCAGTACTACTAGTACCACCACCACCACCACCACTGTTTATTCTATGCCTGGCATTATGTTAAGTGCTTTATGTATGATCTCTCTTAATTCTCTTAACTCCCAAGAGGTAGGTACCATTATTAGCACCTTTTTACAGATGAGGAAACTGGGGCACAGAGGGGTTTAATACATTTCCCAAGTTCTTACAGTTTGTGTGTTCAAACCAGGATTTGTCCCCAGTTATATTACAAAGCCGGTGCTCATAACCACAGTAGAGCAAGTGCCTCTCCAGGGAAGACCACTAAACTTGCAACTGACTTTGCAACAATTAAGCAATAAGTTCATTAATTAGGATATTCATGTAACAGAACAACAAAAATATTTACTGGGGAAAATGGAATTCTAGTCGTTGAACCCCTTGTGATTTCATTCTATTTCTGTTCAAATAACATGAATTTCTCTGCTTTTGTTTTTGGTGCATGGTTGCATATGCGTCACATACTGATGAGGCGTCTTGTGAGCTGACTTAATTAATGCTCCATTCTACTGCTCTTCTACTCTGGGATTCAGATGGTGCTCTGTGACTCCTGATGTTCTTCATATTGCATATTTACATAATGGCCGATAGAGACTTCATGACGTGAATATCAGCCTGAAGTCTGAATTAGTTGATGCATAAGGAACACCTTACAGAGTAGAGTGCCTTTGTTGTGCCTGTGTGTTTTAAAAGCTGTGTGAGACCCAGCAGGCTGCCATGGAGTTTGGGGATTGGCACTTGCTATCCATTCATATCCAGCACCATTTCTTTTCATGAGAAAACATGGCCTGTTGGTTACAGTCCCTGTATTTCCTTTGGACTGTGGCATTTTGTGTCTTGGGTACTTCTGTGTTAATCCTGTGGGTGTTGCCATTCCTTTTACCTGCAGCCTCTCGACGTCATTCCAGGTCCACTAGTGCTCTCTCCACTGCTGAATCTGTTGGGCAGTCAGGTGAACAAGTGCTAACTGCATGACTTGGCTTCTTCATATGTTCTAGTTTCACAGTCATTTTAACATTCGTTTTCATCAGTGTCAGCTAGCACTTGGCATGTATGCACCTCATATTTTTTTTTCCGAATGTGCTTTTATTTTTTTAAGTTGTTGAATGTTTATGGTTCTGTTAATAGGCTGTATGTTGATGCTTTAGCCTGTATAACAACATCATTTCTCCAGTGTTCACATTTATGTTAAAACAAAACAAAACAAAAAAATAGGGAAGTACTTCTTATACTCTTTCACTCCCTTCCCCAGGAAAACAACAACCCAAAAAAAGTATCAGGAAGGGTTCCTGTGGGGAAATGGGGTATGGATATCATCCAACCGAGTCATCTCTAAAGTCTTTGCTCCCAATAAGGTGTTGATTAATAATGATAGTTATCAGTGTTAGTTTTCAGTTACTTGAAGGTACTACTTAGTTACCAAATCAAATCATACATAATTTCATATGTATAAAAAATAAATGGATTGTCCTAAAATTCTTATGGAAAAACAATTTTATGATTCAGATAATCAAGTCAGGCTATTGGTAGCTTTTGCAGCCTTTGGACCACAAGCATTCTGTCTCAGCCTTGTTTTAACAATACCAAAATTTCACTGGTTAGCCATTGGGTCAAAAAGTAAGCATTTTGATATGCCAACAGTCACAAATGAGTACAGTTGTCTTAGTTGAGTAATGTATAGTCTGTTAAATCACAGGTGACAACTGTGACCAATTCACCAAGTTAGATATTTTTTCTGTTCTTCCTCTAAATGAATCCAGCTGTGCATTTATTATATATGCTCTGATGAATACATTTCCCTGAAGATTATGGGCCAGACTTGAGGGCACAGAAAGATTTCTCTCTTGGAAAATTGAACTACATAATAGTATCAGAGCAGTGAGAATGTAGAAGAGGTTTTAGCCTGGTGAAAACAAAAGACTTATAATTTTGCTTAGATCCAGACAAATATCTCCCCTTAAGATTTGACATATAAATTATCTGTGATATATTGAATGATCTTTAGTTATTGTGTATAAAAAAGCTATATGCATCTGGGAAGTTCAGAATAATTGCATTGTTCTTACAGTTTTAATTTTGTGTTTGAAAAACTCAGTATTATTCCTGGAGCAAGAATTGCTGGCATGAGATCTATTTTTTTTTTTTTTTTAATTTTCTTTTAGACTCCGTTTTATTTTAGTTTATGCTGGGTAATTTTTAAATGGCTTATAACTGAATTACTTTCATTCTGTTACTCATAAATCTCTTACTATCTACCCTTTTTTAATGATAAAAAGATGAATAAAGATCATTTATAAAAACCTACGTGCACAGTAAAACTCAGATTTACACTTGTTTCATATTTCAAATGATAACTATATCTATATAGATATAGAGATATAATTGTTTTGTGGTCTCTTTTTAGTTTATATGGCACATTAAATTGCCTTTTAAACATTGGCTAAGGTGACATTCAGTATGAACAGCAAGTGCATTAAAAAAGGGGATAGTATAACATGCAATTTTTGTTTTTTTATAAAAAGTCATGACTGTGTAACTTTTTTTGATTAGCAGTATTTAAATTTTTTTCCCTTTCCGTGGTGATGCAAGGTTTAAGGTCTTAAAACTGATACTTAAAAAGAGCCAAATAGAACTTCACTTTTAAAGTTCACCAGTTTTGTATGGGATGCTTTGTTACATATCAAAAATTTTACATATCATTTTATAGGAGAGATCAATTCAGGTAAAATATGTATTAATGTTCCTTTTATTCTAAATGCTTCATTAATAGAATGAGGCTAATACAGACATTTTCCTTGTCCAGTATCTTATTTATAAATAAAGAAAAAGCATTTTTTTATCTTGACATATTTTAAGGTTTTCTTTATGCCTTAGCATTTTAAATAAGAAACTTTTACCAGTACACAGTGTAAAACACTTTTTAAGTATAATTTACAACAGCTTTCTTCTATTATAGTTTAAATCTCAGCACTTCTTAAGGGAGGCTGGTCAGCTGTGCAACTGACTTAAAAGGACTTTAAAAAGTTAGTTTTTCTTGTCTGTGATCATTCAAAAGCTTAGAATAGTGGTTTGAACTATTAACATTTGTTTTAAATTCTTTGGAATCTCTTCATTTTGTGTATATTTATAAAGTCTATCATTTAAAAATCTTTTGAGGGTCTCAGAAATGTATACAGTGTTGTCTAAATTATTAATGTTTTGCCTCAAAGATGCTCTTTGTAGTGATTGTTAAAGAATTTTAATAATTTTTAAATAACCTTTGGTGACATGTGCATCATGATGAATAAGTACCTAAAATTAATTGACCATAATTCATAAGTTAAACAGTGACACCAATGAAAATTTGCACAGAGATCAATTTAGTACATTTGTTTTAAATTTTAACTTTTTATTGCACATTGTCTTCAAACTCATTTGTCAAACTCTGAAGCTTTCTAATTAGTTTGACCACATCTGGGGGCCACTTGCTCTATCTAGAGGGAATGCTAAATAGATTAAAAGACTCAACTCAAAGTCCAACTCCCTTCTGTAATAAGTTCCCCTTTCTCTCATGTCTAAGCTCTTTTCAAAAATAAACATCATTAAAGAACCATTTCAATTGTCAGGATGCTTTGTGGCCTGATAGTATTAAATATGAATATCGTAACCTCTGACACTGGTAAACAAGCATAGTTAAAACTAAAAGTCAGGTGTAGTTAAAATTGTCTAGAGAATTTTCAGTGCCTCTTTTCTGTAGGTGAGAAGAGGCAGAAATCCTTGCAAAGAGTTGAGAAAATGTGAATCAAACTGACATATTTTCTTGGCTTTTGTTTTTTAAATAGACCGGTTTGGGCTTGGCCAGGCAGGAAGAATCCCTGGTTCTGTGAACGCTATGCGAGTTTTGAGCACAAGCACAGATCTTGAAGCTGCTGTTGCTGATGCATTGGTAAGAGTCCCCGTGTGGTGTAATCTCTTTGAATAAAAACACTTTTTCTGGATTATATTCTGTTTTAATAGAAAATTGCCTCAAAATTGGGTTACTAATCATTTTTGAGACTCTTTAAAGTTGTATAAATATTGGTAAATTTATATTATTATTATTGCTTTTTCCTTAAACTTTTATCTCTGTACATTAGTGAAAATTGGCCTTAACAAAAAAATATTAGCATCAAGTATTTCTTCTGTGCTCCTCAGTATCAAGGAAGTTTTGATGACATTGGGTTTCTCTGATGTCATTGGGTGTCTTTTTTTCCAGCATCTCCTTTTTTTCATTCTATTGCTTCTATTGCTTTATAAGCTTTGATGGCATAACCTAAACATATCATTATAATAGCAGGTAATAGAATTTGTAGTTTGAAAACCTTGCATTTATTCCATTACCTCATTAATTGTTCCATATGATTTTTTAAAAATTAGTTCTTAAGTCATTATTTTAAGGAAACTTCTCAAATTTTAACATTGATTCTTTGAGGATATGAAGTACTGGTGGAGTATGTTTTTCCATCATTACAATGTAATATCGAAATATATATATAAAGTGAATAGGCATCCTTGGATTTATGGTTATAACAAAGAGTTTCTCAGTAGAATCTGCTTGTGGTCAGATTGCTTTTTAAAGATACATTTCAGCTAGTAGTAACAGCCTCCTGCATATTCTAATTCATGTGCTCAGCATTTAAAATAGGTGTTCTTTAGAACTGTTCGATCTCTGGCTTTGCTTGTGATGTTTGAAGATTTATTCTCTTCTGAGGGAACAAGTATTATAATATGCTGCTTTCAGACCTTGAAGTTTTAAATTCAGTCGTGTTTTGTCTGATCAAAATTTTATAGTCTATGGCTATAGTGATTCTGACTTGTATCCTTTCCTGTCTCTCCCTCATTTATTCCTGCTCAGTCAGATTTCTTTAACAAACGGCTAGGAGCAAGTTGTTTGCCACTCTCATAATGCTTTCCCTGTAAGTGAGGGCTGCTTGGCCAGCTCTTTCAGTCACCCTTTCATGTAGGAGGGCTTTTTTTCGGCCAGGTACTGGACTTAAGGATAATTGCTCTAACCTGGCTTTAACTGAAAAGTCACAAGCTAGAACAAAATTCTGGGAAGCTGTTTTTCCTTCCAAGTTGCAACATTTAGAATTTGTCTCATTTATTTAGAGACCCTAGGAAGTGGATGTCAGAGGAATGGGAAATAATGGATGTGCAAAATCCGTAGTTAAATGGGACCCCAGTTAAGGAGGTTGGGAGTTCTTCCATTCTTTCAAGAACTGCATGAGGGACTGTGCATAAAGTTCTAGGAGGGAGAATGCCACTTGAGAGTCTGAGCTTTGACTTTACTGGACTTGGGCTTTTCTTTGAGCTCTAGCTCCCCTTCATGCTGCCATTATTACTTTCATCCAAACTGCTTGGTTTCTCTGACCTGCTTCAGAAGAGAAAGCGCAGGAATGGTACACAATCCTTGCCTCACAGAACAGAATCCTCAGTGGCAGACAGAATGTATCATAGCGATAGGCAACAGAATTAATGGTGACTTTAGAGCTGTCCCTCAGTGGTACGGGGAGAATTTTAGCAAAGAATTATAGCAGCTACTGGAAGGTTTTATAAGAGCCATAGGAGCGTTAGGAAATGCCATTGAGAAAGCATTCTTTATTATTGTTCGCTTGATATGAATTGCTTGCTAACCTATGTTTTTGGTTTGCTAAGATATGTTTTGCTGTACACTTTTGTTGCAAGAACAGTCCCCACATATGCTTCTGACATAATTCTCTATGCTTTTTCCCCATCCTTCAATATTTTCCTGCCTACAGCTGTTAGGAGACTCCAGGAGCAAGGTACCAGTGCTTTAACTTTTGTTTACAACTTTATTTTTTCTCTTGTGAGTATATTTTTTTTAGGAACTAGTGAAAACAACAACAACAAAAAATGTATAGTATAGAAATTCTAGTCTGAGTTATGATTTTGTTGAATCTAGTGAAGCTTTTATTAGTGATGGAGTCAGTCATTTCTCACATTTGTTCTAGTATATATGTAGGATGTCAAGCTCTATGTCTTCTAGTAGTGTCTCATTTTACCTGTTAACCCAGTTTGTGTCTACTCTTGATACCATTATTTCATGAATGCATACATTCAACGTTTTTCTTATTTTAGGAATCTGTGTGTAAGTAAGATGATCATATAACATCATCCTACAAAGATACTTTTGGGAATGAAAGGGGGGCACTATTAATAATTATGCTAGGACAATAGTTATAAGAACTGTTCTGAGCATGTTGGGATATAGGTACAAGTCATATTAGAAAATTACATTTGTACAGTTTAAGCCAGTAACTGTTTGGTTTTTTTTAAACTTGTACTTTATAAATTTTATTAATTTTATGTAGCTGTTGCTATATTTTTTATGGGTTTAACTTAGTTATTTATATTTAGGGTAAAATGAATGAAGCCTATTTGTGTTATAAAACTTAAAAGTCCCTAATAAAAGTGATTCAGGTAATTTTAGAATCCTTTTACATAGGATACTCTGCCACTGACATTTCAATTTGAGACTTTCTTAAGGAATTGTGACTATTCAAACAAAGTTACCCATAGACATTGTTTAAGATATATTGCTTTTGATGGGGAAAGGGCTGTGGGTACACATACTTGCAGGTGCTGAGCCAGGTTATTTAACATATAATTCCATTTAATCTTCACAACAAGGCTGTGAGAAGAATAATTATTATCATCTCAAAGATGGAGAAACTAAAGCAGAAAGATCAGGAGGCTTTCTGAAGTCTTACTTAGCCAGTTGGTGGTGGCAGCAGGATCACAACCCAAATCTGTCTTACTGAAAAGTCCACACACACTACTAGAGACCATATATATTCTTTTCTCTCTGGACAGGTTGCTCTGCTTATAATTTATAGTATCTATCAGAAGTCTGCGTTTCTGTTTTTATTCCCTAATCTGTAAGGATGGGGCAAGTGTGATGCATCAACATATGTATATGTATCTTTTTACATTTAACTCTGTTGTTGTTGGCTTTGTTTGGTATAACTCATGGTCATTTCATCTTCCTGTTTCTTCCTCAATCACCCCCATCCCTATTTGGACCTGGCAGAAGAAGCCTGTGAGAAGGAGATATGAGCCGTATGGGATGTATTCTGATGATGATGCCAACAGTGATGCTTCGAGTGTTTGCTCTGAGCGCTCATATGGTTCCAGGAATGGTGGTATTCCCCATTATCTGCGGCAGACCGAGGATGTAGCAGAAGTTCTCAACCACTGTGCTAGTTCAAACTGGTCAGAAAGGAAGGAAGGGCTTCTAGGCCTGCAGAACTTACTGAAGAGCCAAAGAACACTGAGGTGAGGACGAGGGGCAAAGATTGTGAGCTAAATTTGAATCCCATATTATACTCATCAGGGACTTACGTGGATTTCTTGTTATTTATGGAGACCTTACAAAGTTCCAGCACTAAAGGTGATAAGATGACTAAGACCTAGTCTTTGCCTTTCAGAGACTTTGAAATATTTGGCAAATATTCTATAATTTGTTAGATTTATAAAAACATGTGGTATCCTTACAATCCACATTGGTCTGATAGGTATTTGAAAAATCTTGGTACAGGTTACCATTTAGGTCAAAAATAAAACTGCAGGTTGCTGCAGTTTATTATACTTTAGGGTGGTAGATAAGATGTTAGCATTCTCAGTCTAAAATTTTAAAAATATACATTTTACATGCATATATATATATAACCTGTAAATATACATAGTAAAGAGATACTAAAATAGGAGTACTCCAAAATAGTAAGAGTGTTATCTGTAGAATTATTTTTGCTTTTTTCTTTGTTTTTTTATGTCATAAATTTTCTAACATGGGCATGTATTACACATACCAAAAAAGTGTGTTTATACCATATTTCATCAAATATAAGGCACTATTGACATATACCATATTTTATATACCTCTAAGAAGAAATGCTGCTAATTAAACCTGACATTACTATTATGTGATTGGTTATAAGATGAATCTCACAATTACAGAGATGTTAAAATGTGAAAAAGTAGGCAACTTAGAATCTATGAAATACAGTATATTATATTCTTTACATAATTTTTTAAAGATAACTTATGACAGTGGATAAATTTATGGTCCTAGCTAGGTTCTACAAGCCAAGTGAGCATTGACAAATAAATTGCTATGCTACAAGTGTGGCTACTATATTCCTTACTGCTAACTAACTCCTACCCATTCCATTCTGTTGTTCATGAAGACATCATAAGTTTTGTCAGTATGCTTTCTGAAATGCAGGTAGCCTCTGACCTCTAGTGATCTGTCAAGAAACAAAATGAGGATGATTTGTTGTGATTATTGCTTCAAGAATGTTTATTCTAGTGGTCACAGTTTCTTGATTCTTAGTTTTCACTAAGTATCCATTGAATAATCTCTAAAAATCTATGGATTGGCATTGGTCTAAACTGGATTGCATTGTTAGTAATGTTAAAGGATCATTGAACCAATTATCTCGTATATGAGGGGGGATTACTCAGGCATGATTTGGGTAAGAAATGGTACTTCTAATCAAGCCTTGAAGTGACAATAGGACTAAATAGTACAGTTGAAAATAAGAAAAGGGGCCCTAAAATGAAATGAATGTTTGCCTTGTCATAGGTACAGTTTTAGGTAGGGCATGTTATTTTCTTTAATCCTCTCAGCAGCCAGGTATCTCTATCCTTTTGTGACTGTTATGGATATAAAGGTATCAGAGTACTTTGTCTATAGCAGAACTGAGATTAAAATTCAGGTCTGTCTGACCCCCCAAACACTTGCTTTTCTTAGTTTATCCTGTTACCTTTCATCTTTGGCAGGTGGAAAATAGACCTAGAATGAAATGAACAGGATTTAGCTCATGGCTTGGCCACTTGCACATATGTGAATTTAGGCAATCACTGAGATTTTTTCCTCATTTTAAAATGAGAACAAAACTGTGACAGTTTTATGTTCTGTTTTAATTTTATCTTGAGTTAAAAAATACAATTAACTGTAAAAAACCTTTTATATAAAAACTAAATGAAGCTTATGACTGAAATAAAAGGATATTTAAAAGCAAAGCTGTAATTAATTTCAGTGTTGATTTATTAATTTTTAACTTCTTTTATTTCTATTTTATTTCCTTTAGTCGAGTAGAATTGAAAAGATTGTGTGAGATCTTCACAAGAATGTTTGCTGACCCTCACAGCAAGGTAAGTCTGGGACCCACGTCATAATTTTAGGCCTCTCTGCATGTCTGTGTGAGTTGTGTAATATACTACTGAAGAATGAGAAGAATTCCCTATAGTGTGGTTGAGACCTCACAGATTTAATACTGATTTCAGCAATAGTTTGTCACATCTTTTAAAAATAGAATTTTTAGAAACTTCATATGGCCACAAAAGTTCAAGTTATAGTAAAATACATTTCAAGTAAGAGTTATCACGGAGAGAATCAGATTTGGTCTTTCATTCAGCATATTTTTTTTTTGGTCATTCCTATTAGCCAAACAATGAGCTACATGCTAGAATGTAACATTGGATTATGGTACTGTCCCTTTTAAAAAAAAGTTACAGCAGTGAGAAAATAATCAAGTATATAATAGTTTTTTTTAAATCCCAGGTAGAATTTTTCTATAAAAGATAAAAAACAAAATGGAAGCGTTTATGTAGTAGATTCATTGGAAAACCACGTTGACTTATTTCTCCAAATAGAATTTTGCTGTTCTCAAGAACTTGTTGGATGGTGGCCACTCAGCTGGTGCCTACATCTCCTGGGTGCCTGGAGAGCACTGAGCCTGAGAACCACCTTTCTGGCAAGGACATGCCTGCTACAGGAAAACACCTATGAGTGAGGGACAGGGCCTTTTTTAGGAGTGGTGCCAAGAGAGGCTCTTTATAAGAGTTTACTTGGAGTCTAGGTTTTAAATACATACTACTGTTTGGGAGGAAACCTTTAGAGATGCTTTTAGAGAAAGAAAATGGGGGGTTGATGATATCAGGAAAGTTAAAGGGTGAATAAAGGACAGAAACTAAAGTGTAGAAATTGATTAAACCTTAATCACCATAAGCAAATCCTAAATGTTTGATATGCAGGTTTTAACTATCTTATATTACAGTTTTCCTAGTAGAAACGATCTGTTCTAACTTTCATGGGAAGAATGAAACCTGTGATGACCAGAAGGTCCAACCGTGTTTGTGATGCCTCTTCTTTTCATAGCTTTTCTTCTTCATGGGAATTGTCCTTGAAGTGTCAAATATCCGTCTGCCCAGTCATTGAACATTTACTGAGTACCCACTGTGGGCTAGGGATACAGAATCCAACATATAGCACCTGCTTTTTGAGATGCTCAAAAAGGGTTTTCTCCTTATTTTAGAAGCATTTCACCTCAATAATTGGTCTTAAATTAAATAATTGGTCTTTAATTTTAAAATGTCTTAAAATTCCTGATATGTTCCTCACAATAAGGTTAACATTAACAATATTACTAAGATCCAAGAAGGATGGATGCCACCTTTTTTTTTTTCTTTTACTATTTATTAACTACCTATTATGTCAGATGTTAGACTAAATGCTGGTGACACAGGGGTGAGTAATACAGAAACAGTTCCTGCCTGAATGCTTCCAAACTTGGGGGAGCTGAACATTAACCATTTGTCACATGCATCATCACAGACTGAACTGAGTTTTCAGTGGAGTAGATAGGGGAGGTATCCCCAAGGAAATGACATATGAATTGAAAGCTGAAAGGTTAGCAGTCTTACGTAGGTGATGGAAGAAACATTCCAGGTACAAGAACCACACAGATAATCAAAGATATAATTATCAAGCTTTCGCTCTAAGATAGTGTTAAAAACAGTAAGATTTAAAGGATATCAGATGGTTTTGAACATTGATGAAATTTCTATTACCTGTCACCTCTAGATTGCTGATTCAGAACCAGAATGTGAGGATAAAGAAGGAAATTTGTTTCCGTCAGAAGGCTCTTGTACAGTGAGTTTGGAGGTCTCAGTTTAGTTACTCTTTACTAGCTGCCTTTGAGCTAAGCTAGGATTCCCAGAGCTGGGGCTCATTGACTTTTTTTTTCTGAGCTGTCTCATGGGAGACCCATGGTGGTTAATAGTTGTTGTGCTGTGATAGTATATGATGGCTGGGTTGTCCCAGCAGAGCAAGACTCATTAACCAAGTAGGGGGCACAGTGCTACTTAATTCTCTGAAATCGGTTCAGGGATAGTCCACTGTGACTTGCTCATCCTAGACAGCCGTAATGTTACACAGCAGCATGACAATTACATGAGCTGTTAGCGCCTTTTATTCTAAGCCATAACTGTTTATAAAAGATTTTTATGGCTTTTGTAATATTTCTTTACAAAGATATTACTTTACAGTATCTGAATTGGCATACTTTAAAATAGATGACTAAAATGAAAAGAAATATGTACACAAGTTTCCTCCCTCATCCTATAATTTTTTTTGAATAAGTGTCACATTGTAATCTTTATGTATTAGAAAAATTTTTTCACTTACACAAAATATTCTATATTTTGACATATAGAATATTACCTTCAGATGTAAAAGTAATTACCCCAATAAGTATTACCCACCTGATGGCCATACATAGTTATAACAATATTATTGAGTATATTCCCTGTGCTGTACTTGACATTCCTGTGAGTATTTTTATCGCTGGGTATTTGTACATCTTAATCCCTTTCCCTTTTTCACCCAATCCCCCAACCCCTCCCATCTGGCAACCATTAATTTGTTCTTTGTATCCGTGAGTTTGTTTCTGTTTATTTGTTTTATAGATTTCACATATAAGTAACATTATATAGCATTTCTCTTTTTTTTTTCTGATTTATTTCACTTGCATAATACCTTCTAGGTCTATCCATGTTGTCGCAAATGGCAAGATTTTGTTCTTTCTTATGGCTGAGTAATGTTCCATTGTAGATACGTACCACATGTTCTTTACCAGTCGTCTATTGAATGACAGGTTACTTCTGTATCTTGGCTATTGTGAATAATGCTGCAAGGAAACATAGGAGTGCATATATATTTTCGAATTAGTGTTTTTGATTTCTTTGTTTGAATACCTGGAAGTGGAATTACTGGGTCATAAGGTACTTCTATTTTTAATTTTTTGAGGAACCTCCAAACTGTTTTCCATAGTGGCTATACTATTCTGCAATTTCTCCAAAAGTGCATGAAGGCTTCCTTTTCTCCAGTCCTTGCCAACACTTGTTTGTCGATTTTTTGGTGATGATCTTCTGACAGGCGTGATGTGCTTTCCTCATGATTAGTGAAGTTGAACATGTTTTTATATGTCTATTGGCCATCTGTATGTCCTTTTCTGGAAAAATGTCTGTTTAGATCCTCTGCCCATTTTTTAATCTGATCATTTATTTTTTGCTGTTGTATGAGTTCTTTATATATATTGGATATTGACTCCTTATTGGAATAATCATTGGTGAATATCTTCTCCCATTTAATAAGTTATCTTTTGGTTTTGTTGATAGTTTCCTTTGGTGTGCAAAACTTTTTTTTTTAATTTATTTTAATTAGTTTCAAGTATACAGTACATTGGTTAGACATCTATATAGTTCATAAAACAATTCCCCCAGTTGCTCCCTCCTTCCCCTGACTCTCCACTTAGCCATCGTATTAATGCTAACTGCATTTCCTCTGCCGTGCTCCCCATCCTTGTGACCATCCATCAGCTACTAATCTGTACTTCTTTAACCCTTTCACCCCATTCTCCCAGCTCCCCAAATCCCCATCCCCTCTGTCTGTCACCAAATTGTCTACTATATTTGTGAGTCTGTTTTTGATTAGTTTGTTCTTTTTATTCTTTAGGTCGTGCATATAAGTAAAATCATATAGTGTTTATCTTTCTCTGCTGACTTAAGTACCTTCTAGGTCCATCAAAGCAATATCTTTTTTCATCTCCTTTTTAGTCTGTGTCTTTTAATCTAAAGTGAGTCTTTTGTATTTTTTTCTTTTTAAAGAAGGCCCTCCAAAATTTCCTGTAATACCGGGAAGCTCTTTATCTGTCCTTCAACTCTAAATGATAGCTTTGCTGAATGAAGTATTCTTGCTTGTAGATCCTGGGTCTTCATCCTGTTGAATATTTTTTGTCAAGCCCTTCTGTCCTTCATAGTTTCTTTTGAGAAATCAGCTGCCAGTCTTATGGATGTTCCCTTATATAAGTAACTGTTTTTCTTTTGCTATTTTAATATTCTTTCTTCGTATTTAAACTTTGGCATTTTAATTATGATGTGTCTTGGTGTGGGCCTCTTTGGATCCCTGTTTTGTGGAACTCTGTGAGTTTCCAGGAGCTTTATGTCCAATTTTTTCACCAGGTTAGGGAAGTTTTCCATCATTATTTCTTCAAATAGCTGTTCAACATCTTGGTTTTCTTCAGTTATGCCTGTCATACAGATATTTAGACTCTTAATAGTGTTCCATATGATCCTTAAATTATTTTTATAGTCTTGGCATCTTATCTTTTACTATTCTGGTTGCATGTCCTTGGCTCTCCTGTCCTCTAGATAGGACATTTGGTCTTTTTCTTTATTCACTTTGTTTATTCCATTTAATATATTTCTCATCTCAGATAATGTGTTCTTCATTTTAGACTGGCTCTCTTTTATAATTTCCATTTTCATTTTTATGTTTTTTATGAAGTTTTCACTTAATTTATCTACACTTCCCAAAAGTTCATTGAGCATCCTTAAACTAGTGTTAGATTACTTGACTCTATTATATCTGGATCTCTGTTCCGTTCTCTTACATGGTTTCTGCTTCTTTGTCTTCCCATTTCGGCTGTCTTTCCATGTCTGTTTCTACATATAAAGCAAAGCTCCTAAGTTTCCTGGTCTTATTAGTGTGGATTTGTGAAGTAGGTATCCAGTGGCACAGTCCTGAGAGGGATTCTGCTGCGGGTTAAATTTAGCTGAAGCCTCTACTTCTTCGGGGCTGCCTGTTAAGATTCAGCAAGCAATCCACAGATGCTGTGCATGTAGTTGCCTCAAAAGGCCACACCAGAAACTGAGGCCAGCTGCCTGCAGAGTTCAGGCGTTACTCAAGGAGCACCTGGCTCTTTGAGGATACACCTGGATGTAGCTTGGGTGGGGCCGGGAGTTGAGGGAGACGGGATTTCAGGGAATCCTTAGGGCAGAGCAACCTCTGTTATCCAGTTTGATGATTTCATGGGTATGGCGGCGCTAAGTCCGAGCACTGGGAGTGGGGAGGGCTCAACAGGGAACAATGGATACCACTGGCACTTCTGTATAGAGTGAGTTTCCCCTAGGCCCTCACTCTGACAATATCTCCCTATAAGTCCCTGGTGCCCCCTGCGCGCAGCCGAATCAGCACTCGTGCCCAGATTGAGCAGGCCCATCACCACGAAAGTCTGCTCGCAGATGTGACCCCTTTTAAGAGGTGTCTGCAGCTGCCTCTGCCTTCGTCTCACTCGACTGCTGGAGACCGGGCAGTCCTGCATCCTTGCCCCGTCCTACCACCTGCTGTTGTAGGGTGATTTCTTGGATTTCTCCCTAGTTATGTGGCTTGTTCACTGAGATCTCAGGTGATTTTTCCTAGCTGCTGCTTATTTCCATCACAACTTTAATTTGGTCGCCAGAGGGATGAATAGAGCCTCTATCACCTACACCATTTCTTTTTCTCCCAAAACATTTTTAGTGTGATGTAGTCCCATTTGTGTATTTCTTCTTTTGTTTCTCTTTCCCGAGGAGCTATGTCAGAAAAAAATATTACCAAAAGTAATGTCAGAGAGTTTACTGTCTGTGTTTTCTTCTAGGAATTTTATTGTTTTGGGTCTTATGTTTTAAGTCTTTAATTCATTTTGAGTTTGTTTTTATATATGGTGTAAGAAGGTAGTCTAATTTCATTTTTTTGTATGTATCTGCCTCCTTTTTCCAACACCATTTATTGAATAGATAGTCTTTACCACAATGTATATTCATGCCTTCTTTATCATAGATTAATTGACCATCTGGGTGTGGGTTTATTTCTGGGCTCTCTGTTCTGTTCCACTGATTTATATGCCTGTTGTTATGCCAGTACCGTGCTGTAATATAGTTTGACATCAGGTAGCATGATATTTCCAACTTTGTTCTTCTTTCTCAAGATTGCTGTGGCTATTCAGGGTCTTTTGTGGTTCTATATAAATTTTAGCTTTATTCATTCTAGTTCTATGAAAATTGTCTTTGGTATTTTAATAAGAATTGATTTACTGAATCTATAGACTGATTTGGGTAGTATGGAACTTTTAACAATATTGATTATTCCTATCCGTGAGCATGGTACTTATATCTTCAGTGTCTTTCTTCAGCGTCTTACAATTTTCCAAGTATGAGTCTTTTACTTCCTTGATTAAATTTATTTCCAGGTATTTTATTTTTTTGATGCAAATGTAAATGGGATTTTTTAAATATCTCTGATAGTTCTAGTTATATAAAAATACAACCAGTTTCTGAATATTAATTTTGTATTATACTTTACTGAATTCATTTATTAGTTCTAACAGTTTTTTGGTGAAGACTTTAGGGTTCTTTATATGTACTATCATGTCATCTGCAAATAATGACAGTTTTACTTCTTTCTTTCCAATTTTCCCACCACCATTTATTGAATAGACAGTCTTTAGGATGCCTTTTTTTTCTTTTTCTTATCTGATTACTGTGACTAGGACTTCTACTACTACTACATTGAATAAAGGTGGTGAGAGTGGACAGACATCCTTGATTTGATCTTGATCTTAAGGAAAATGCTTTTAGTTTTTCCCTGTTAAGTATGTTAGCTGTGGCTTTGTCATACATGGTCTTTATTATGTTGAGATATTTCCTTCTATCCCCACTTTACTGAGAGCTTTTATCATAAGTTGTTGCCGGATTTTGTCAAATGCTTTTTGTGCACCTTTCTATGTGATCATATGACTTTTATCCTTCATTTTGTTTATGAGGGTATATCATGTTAATTAATTTGCAGATATTGAACCAACTTTGCATCCCAGGAATAAATCCTATTTGATCACATTGTATGATCTTTTGAATGTATTGCCAAATTCAGCTTATCTTTTTTGAGGATTTTTGCATCTGTATTTATCAGGGATATTGGCATTATTATTTTGTAATATCTTTTTGATTATATGGTTATGCTGGCCTTATAAAATGAGCTTGGGATCCTTGCCTCTTCAATTTTTTGGAATAATTTTGGAAGGATAGGTATTCTTATTTGAATGTTTGATAAAATTCACCCATGAAACTATTTGACGCAGGACTTTTGTTGGGAGATTTTTGAATACTGATTCTATTTTGTTAGTAGTTAGTGATCTGTTCACATTTTCTGTTTCTTCTTGATAAGGTCTTGGAATATTGTATGTTTCTAGGAATTTATTTCATTTATGTTTCCATTTTGTTGGCATATAATTATAGTACTTTTTAATTCTTTGTATTTTTCAGATGTCAGTTGCCACTTCTCTCTCATTTCTGTTATCTAGGCCATCTCTTTTTGAGTCTGATTAAAGGTTTATCAATTTAATCTTTTCAAAGAACCAGCTCTTGGTATCATTGATCTCTGTGTTTTTGTTTTTTTTTTTTTTTAGACTCTAATTTGTTTATTTCCTCCCTGATCTTTATTATTTCCTTTTTTCTTTTTCCTTAGTTTTTTTGGTCTGGGGTTAGATTGTTTCCTTGAGATTTTTCTTGATTTTGAGGTAAGTTATATTGGTATGACTTTCTCTCTTAGAACTCCTTTGACTCTGTCCCATTGATTTGGAGTCATTGTTGTTTTCATTTTCATTTGTCTCAGGTATCTTTTGATTTTTTTCTGGATATCATTGTTAACCCATTAATTATTTGGTAGTATATTATTTAGCCTCCATTTGTGTGTTTTTCAGTTTTCTTGTAATTGATTTCCAGTTTCATAATACTGTGATTGGAGACTTCTTAAATTTATTGAGACTTGTTTTGTGGCCTAACGTGAATGATCTATCCCGGGAAATGGTCCATGTGCACTTAAAAAGAATGTATATATTATACTGCTTTTGGGTGAAATATCCTAAAAATATTAAGTTCATGTGGTGGAAGTGTTATTGGGTCACTATTTCTTTGTTGATTTTCTCTCTGGATGATCTGTACACTGATGTCAATAAGTGTTAAAATCCCGTACTGTGACTGTAATACTGTTGCTCTCGCCTTTATGTCCATCAATTTTTGCTTTTCTTTATTTATTTAGATGATCCTTTGTCAGCTGTGTTAATTTTTACAGGATATATCTTCTTATTGGATTAATCTCTTTATTATTACGAAACGTCCTTCCTTGTCTCGTTACAGCCTTTGTTTTAAAGTCTATGTTGAAACTATATTTTTACATCCCTTTATTTTCAGTCTGTGTATGTGTTTTGATATCAAGTGGGTCTTTTGTAGGCAGCATATGCATGGGTCTTGTTTTCTTATCCATTCAGCCATCTTATTTCATTTGTTTGGAGCATTTAGTTAATTTACATTTAAAATAATTATTGGTAGGTATTGCCATTTTATTAGTTGTATTCTGGTTGTTTTTATAGTTATTCTTTGTTCCTGCCTTATTTCCTACTCTTTTCTCTTGTATGTTGATGACTTCCTATAGTGTTGTGTTTGGATTCCTTCCTCTTTATTTCTTATATCTTAGATAAGATTTTTGGTGTCATTATCATTTGCTTTTATACCAAGACATGTATATAGCAGTCTATTTTAAGTTGATGATTGCTTAAGCTTGAATACATTCTAAAATCTCTACCTTTTTTACTTGCTCCCTCCACATTTTTGTCATTATTTTATACTTTTTTGTGTGTGCATGTTTCTGTGTATCTCTTAATTTCCTGTTATAATTACATGTGATCTTCCTATTTTGGCTTTTAACCTTCATACTAGCTTTATTTTTGGTTGATCCACTCTTTTTATTATATCTTTGCTTTTGTCAGTGAGAACTTCTTTCTTAGCTGTATTTTCTTATTCATATCTTTGATTTTTAAAAAATTCTCCTAAATCCTTTTAAGTTTTTATGTAATACTGGTTTGGTGGTAGTGAACTCCTTTAGTTTTATTTGTCTGGACAATTCTCTGTCCTTTAGTTCTAAATGTTTGCCTTACTGGGTAAAGTAATCTTGGTTGTCAGTCCTTGCTTTTCGTGACTTCAGTGTTTTGTTCCAGTCCTTTCTGGCCTGCAGCATTTCTGATGAGAAATCAATCAACTGACAGTCTTTTGGGAGCGCCCTTGTTTATAACTAATTACTTTTCTCTTGCTATGTTTAAAATTCTCGCTTCATCTTTTACTTTTGGCATTTTAATTATATTTGTCTTGGTGTGGGCCACTTTGGGTTCATCTTGTTTGGGAATCTCTCTACCTCATGGCCTTGTATGTCTACTTCTTTCACCAGGTTAAGGAAGTTTTCTGTCATTATATCTTCAAATAGGTTTTCAATCTCTTTCTGTCTCTCTTTTCCTTCTGGTACCCCTATGATGTAAATGTTGGCTCATTTCATGTTGTACCAGACGTCCCTTAAACTATCCTAAATATTTTTGATTCTTTTTTATTATTATTATTTGATTGATTGATTGATTGATTGTTGTTCCGATTGGGTGTTTTTTGCTATCTTGTCTTTCAGATCACTGATTTAACCCTCTGTTTCATGTAATCTGTTGATTCCATCTAATGTAATCTTTATTTCAGTTATTGTAGTCTTCAATTTTGACTGGTTCTTTTTACAGTTTCTATCTCTCAGTGTAAGTTTTCACTGACTTCATCTATTCTTTCCTTAAATACATTGAGCATCCTTTTGACCAGTATTTTGAACTCTGTATCTAGTAGATTGTCTTCCTTCATTTCATTTAGTTTTCTTTCTGGAGTTTTATCCTGTTTTTTCATTTGGGATATGTTTCTTTGTCTTCTCATTTTGGCCACCTACCTGTTTTTGTTTTTATGTATTATTCAGATCTGCTCCATCTCCCAGTCTTGGCAGAATAGCCTAATATAGTAGGTGTCCTATGGGTCTTAGTGGTATATACTCCCTGGTCATGTGAACATGGTACTCCAGGCGTATGCATGGTGTGAGTTGTGTGTGCCCTTCTATTGTAGTTGAGCCTTAGTTGCTCTTGGCACATCAATGGGTGGGATTGACTTTCAGGCTGAGTGGCTGTGAGGACTGGCTATGACTGCAATGGATGAGCTGTTGTGCAGGGGTTGACTGCACAGAGCATGAATCACTTTAACAGGGTTCTGGTGCCTGCCAAGTCTGCCCTTTAGTTACATCATTTGTGGGGCTGGTTACGTGGTACTCTGATGGAGTCTAGGTCAGCCACTGGGTGTTTTGGTTCTGGGGTCTCTTGTGAGGGATTCCTGTGTAGGCCATATTAGCTAATTCCTGTGTCTAGCCTGGGGCGACCAGGCCAGACCTACAAAATGATCTGTAAGGTTTGTCTGTGCTGGACTTGGAGGTACCTGGAAGAGGCTATGCATTAACTGAGGCTGGCTGCCATTGGTGTCAGGCTTGAGGCCACTTAGGAAAGGGTATGAGGAACACAGACTGGCTGCTATTTGTTTGAGGTTTGTTGATTTTTTGAGAGATTTTGGAAATCCACAGTACGGGCCGAGTTTGGCTGTTTATGTGGAAAATCCACTGAAAGAGGTTCAGGCTCAGCATGTTACTTGAGTGGGGCAAACAATGTTGGCCAGGTTGATGGAGAGTTTAGATTTGGTGCTCACCTGTTCCTGCCAGCTGAATGGGGGAAGACTCAACAAATGAATAATGGCAACTGCTAGCACTTCCAACTTGAGAGAGTTGTGTGAGCTGTCCCGACCTCTGCCCCTTCAACTCTTGTCCCAAAGCTAATCAATTTGGTTACTCCTTGTATGTCCCCGGTGCTTTTCAAGCTGCTGCTTCTACTCTGACAGTCTAAACAAGTGAGTTTGTGAGCCAGTGAATCTCTGTGTAGACCCTTTAAGACCTGCAATCCTTTGTTTCTAGTGGCCTATTGTCTCTCTTGGACATTGTCTGCACTGGTTTTCAGCCAGATGTTGTAGGGACTTTTCCCAGTTACGGTTCCCTGGGCTGGATTACCTGGTGTGGTTCTGGGACCCCTTGTTCCTCAGGGAGAATGTCTAGCAAAGATTTCTCTCCTGATTTTTAACCACCACACATTGGTATATGACAAGCCTGTTCCGCATCTCCATCCCTCCTACCAGTTTCCGTGGCTTCTTCTTTATATCCTTAGTTATAAGCTAGTCTTCAGGTGGTTCTCAAAGGCATTTGTTCTATAACTTAGTTGTAATTTTAATGTGGTCATGGGAGAAGGGGAGCACAGCATCTATCTCCACCACCTTGACCTGAAGTTTTCCTATAACCGTGTTTGTTGAATGCTAGGGAATGAACAGTAACAGTATTATGATGGTTGAATTTTTCTTCTTTTTTTAAAAGAAAGAAAGGGAAAAGGGAAAGCCTCTAGATTAAACTAATACTTTTCAGCAAAGCTCATTCTCTCTGTACTGAGTTTTAAAGGCATATGAGGGAGGGGAGACCATTTTATCAGATTGTAGCCCTTTCAGGTCTTTTAAGAAACTGCATGAAAATATTATTAATTCACCTTGGACTAACATGGAATTTGTTTTGTTGCATGGCCTGGTTTGCGGTGGAATTCACATCAGAGAGTAAGTTCCCATACTTTTTGCTTTATTTTATTTAATACATTTGTCTTCTATAGTATGACCAGTTGTTAACCGTGTTAATGTAAGTTGTAAGAGTGTGGGCAGAACCAGTATAGGCATTTTTAATGTTTTGGAGACTTTGGAGGAAATTATGAATTAAATGTGTGAAATCTTTGATTTTCATTTGTGTCTAGGTTTTCAGTATGTTTTTAGAGACTCTTGTGGATTTTATAATAATTCATAAGGATGACTTGCAAGACTGGCTTTTTGTTCTTCTCACACAATTACTTAAGAAAATGGGAGCAGATTTACTTGGATCTGTACAAGCAAAAGTTCAGAAGGCTCTAGATGTCACAAGGTAAATGTTTTTGGGGGGTAGACCATTTTTTTCCAGCTTTTCACATATGATTGGCATAGAACATTGTATAACTCTGAAGTATACAACGTGATGATTTGATACATGTATATATTGATAATTAATTACCACAGCGTTAGTTAACACTTCCTTTACCTTACATAATTACTGTTTTCTTGTTGTGATGGTGAGACCATCTATGATCTGTTCCCTTAAGACCTTTAAAGTATATAGAACAGTATTGTTAACTAAATCACCAAGCTGCACTTTAGAACTTCAAATTATTTATGTTATTACTAGAAGTTTGTACCATTTGACCTGTATCTCTCTATTTCACTTACCCCTAACATATGGCAACCACCATTCTCTGTTTCTTTGGGTTTGGTTTTATTTATTTATTTTTTAAGATTCCACACATAAGCTAGAATTGGAGAACATTCTTATATATTAGTATGGCAATGGATTTATAAAACTTTGGCTACAAGGGCTAGGCTGATCCAGCTGATAATAAATGAGTGAAGTAGGTAGAAGGGGGAGGTGGGTTATACGACAGGCTGGAGAGATGTGGTTGTTTGTGGCCCTATTGGAACATGGGTCCAGTGGTACCACTTTTTAAGGATGACCAGAAGTGTAAGATAATATATTTGAGAAAATTTTTTTGATGTTATGAACATTTATGAGCCAGGGTTGGCTTATAGGTCACTTAACTTAGGCGAATTTATGAAAGACTAGATTCCTTTCAGACTTTTAAGGATTGTGGGAATATTATGATTATATCCCTAAATTTTGGTGATTAAGGAAAACAATTATTCCCTCCTGTTAATTTTCTCAGATGCCTTTTTCCTTTCCTTTAAGAATCCTGTTCTCAGTAGATTTTGTCTAAGTCTTTAAAGTGTGCTTATAATTCTCCTTTTCTCAGCAGCTGAGATATAGCTGCTTAAGTTTATCTGGTATTAGTCAGTATTGAGGGCTCCGTGTTGGTGGAGAGCTGTTCCTCAGGTAATAGACCTGACTGTAACTCTGTGTTACAGTGTAATCAGGATGTAAAAATAAGATTTGGGAATTTGCAGTATTTAGAAAGGTAGCTGGAGAGAAGATAGCAGATCCCTAGAAGGCAGGTAAGAATCTCTTCCTTATTAGTTTATCATTTACTATTTTTAAAAAGCATACTCAAAGTAGGTTCGGTATGTGTTTCGGGAGGTTTAACAAGATTTCCCTGTTTCTAAAATTTTTATATAATGCATATAGCATTCATATTTATATAAAATGAAAAGTACTATTTTAAAAATGTGAACAGGCTTGCATTAACATATTAATCTGACAATTTTTGTCTTTTATATGGTATTTACATTATTTTTTGTATTAAATTTTTCTTTAAAAGCAAGCACTTTTTTTTTTTAAACCTAGGGACTCCTTTCCATTTGATCAACAATTTAACATTTTGATGAGATTTATTGTGGATCAAACTCAGACTCCTAACCTGAAGGTGGGTAACGATTTGTCATTACAGTTCAACCTTTAGAAGCCAAATTTGTGTAAAATTTACTTTTTATACATGACTCATATTTGGCCATTAGAATAAATCTTCTGTGAGCCCACTTGTACACCTGTTGGTGGACATGTTTTCTTTTTTCTTGGTTCAATACCCAGTAGAGAAATTGTTGGTTTATTGGTAGGCTTTATGTTTAACTTTATTTTAAACTGTTAAAATAGTTGTATTATATGCCTACCAGCAATGTGCGAGGGTTCCAGTTGTTTCACGTCTTTACCAACATTTGGGTGTTATTACTCTGTCACAATATTTAAACTAGAAAATACTGATGTGTTCAAATAGGTATCTTAATGGAATATTTAAAAATTAATATTAAAAATATTGTTCTAATGTGTGAAAATTACTTGTTACATGTTGTAAAATCATACCTGTAATAACAGTTAAATATGAGGGAGGATATGTATTCATTTAAGTTAGTTCATGTACATCATCTATTTTTCTATCATTAACTTTTGTTGGGTTTTTAGGATAGGCCCAATCAGTAATAACCCTTTTCTTGTGAGGTCAAAACCAATTGAGACAGTAATGGAGAAGTTAAGGCAGAAGAATATAAGCTTAATTACTGAAAATGTTGTCTTGCAAGGCATGACCTAGAATGTCTAAAAAGCAATACTAACCACAGAGTGGTATTTGCCCTTCCCAGTCAGTGGCAGAGCTGGAAATCTCACACTTCTCCACATGGGCTCCTGGCCTATGTGTTTTACAGCACACATGAGGAGCAGAACTGCCTTTTCTGCAGGCATGGTACTCAAAAAATAAAGAGTATTACGCTGCATGCCACTCTTCCTGTTCTTAAACAGTCATTTTATGGTTTTTGTCCTGATAGATGTAGAAACATGAATCTAAGAGAAAGGAGGTGTTCCTCAATAGTATGTTTACTTTTCTCTGGTCACCAGTGAAGAATTCAAAGATTCAAAAAGTATGCTTAATGTTTATAATTATTGGATCTTTCAGGTCAAAGTTGCAATTCTGAAGTACATTGAGTCTCTCGCCAGGCAGATGGATCCAACAGATTTTGTAAATTCTAGTGAGACCAGGCTTGCCGTTTCTAGAATTATAACCTGGACAACAGAACCAAAGAGTTCAGATGTGAGAAAGGTATGTCCAAGGGAGCTGCAGTGCAGCTTTAATGACGGACTGTTCTTAGTATGTGTTAAAAAAAAAATTATCTAGAAACTTGCAAACTGCCCAATGTACCTACATATAGACATCTATCACAACTTTCCTTTGAAAACCCAGATGTTTCTCTTGCCCCTTCTATTCTTTCTACAGCTCTACCTTGTTCCAGTCTCTGAATATTAAAACGAAAATCTGTAATCTTGTATGATGGGTTCATGGTTTTCTTAGGCATCTATTTATGTTTTTAAATGTGAAAGTACTATTAGTTTAGTATCTCTTAAAAGGACATTGGTTTCTCTTGCGTTCATTATGTTCTTTGAATATGGAATTGCAGATCTAAGGCTACCTGGCCTTGAGATGCCTAACAGTAAAATGTGGTTGTAAGTTTGCAGAGATATAATTAATTCTTGCAATTGAAAAGAGCACAAAAACTTCCAATTATATGCCACACTTGGAACACACTCTCTTTGATTTGGGTGATGTGAGGTGAGGGGGTGAAATTCAGATTTTTGAGACACCCTGATACCAAGGTGGTGGTTTGTTGTTTCTAAGCCACTGAAGAAAATATTTGCTAATTTCTTCTGAATTGGCAGATTCAGAGGCATAGAATCTAGCAGAGAGCACAGGATACTGCTATTTCTGCTACTAGATAGTATTCTGCCGCAGGACTATTTTGAAGATTAATTAATATGTGTAGAGCATTTGACCAGTTCCTGACACATCATAAACACAAAACAAGCATTAGGTATTATTGCATTTGTTGTTTCTGTTATTCCCTTCCTATTGGTGTCCTGTTCTTCTACACTTGAATTTCACATGTGGCTATTATTCTTTTACTTTATATATAAATTAATTAGCATGTATAAAGTACTTTTAAAAGCCAGATTTCTTCTTTCAGACTAAAAGTACTTGATTTTAGTTTTTTGTATATAATCACAAAGCTTGCAATTTTTTATTCTGTACTGCACTTCGTCTGCATCTTTCCCTACCAGTGTAAGTCCTTTGGTCTTGGGACAGAATTGGTAATGCGGACGAGTTGGGTCTAAGCAGGGAAAAAGAAAAAAGGATGTTTCCAAAGAATAGTTAGCAAGGTCTATGTATTTCCAAGTGCAAATTAACACTTAGCTCCTTCTGTAATGCAACTCAAGAACTAAAGCATTATTGAAAAGGCTTCTTTGGAGGGGCAGTAGTCCAGGTACTTCTATCATTCATTGTATAGTAATAAACTGAGTTGCTCAAGGTCAAAGGAGCACAGGCAAATGTTATTAAAGCACTTATTGAAAATCATTGTTCTAATATTAACTAATATTTTTGATTCATGATCCTTTTGTAAAATCTCTCAATGTATCAAAAGAGCAATTACTGGCCAATCTTTATTTTAACCATCAAGCCTGTTTTGGATTAGGGGAAGTAGAGTGGGAGGTGGTTGAATGATTTGGTTGGTTTGTAAGTCAGAAACATGTTTCTGCTGTAATTTTTCAAAATCACAAGATCAATAAATATAAAAGCTGTACGTGCAGCTTTCTATCTTTAGTTCTAACATGTGTGGGAGTATGTGCTTTTGTAATTAAGTGTTACCTAAGTATCCCCTCCTGGGGGGCTAAAACATGTTTTAGCTTCACATGACAATGAATAGGACTTGTGTGGGAGCAACTGACTTGATCAGGTCTACCTTCTCTGGAAGTGCATATTAAAAATGTGACCTAGGATTTATTGTCTTAACTTCCTAATCGGGACATGACAGGAACTTTTTTCCTTGAGCTAATCTAGTCTTGGGCTCCAAAATAGTCAACTTATTTTAATACTAGCGTAAGTCAAATACGGTGAGGATATTAAATTGATTGCCAGTAATCACAAGGTTCACTTATGTGTGATCTTTATCACTTAATTTCAATACTTTGAATCAGATATTGATTTTCACAAAGCCTGGTCTCCGCTGGCATTCTACTTCTGGTGTCTGCCCATCCTTTCCTGTCTGAGACCTGTGTAACAGCTTATATTCAACTGAGTTCAAACCCAGGTTCTGGAACAATAATCCTGATCTTCAGAGGAATTTGAAAAGCTTCATGTCAATAATACTTGGTCCTATTTGCAATTAGAGTCTTCTTAGATACCTGGGCTCTCCCCCAGCTGATTTTACTTTGGTGCAGAGTAGAGCTTAGACATTGTTTTGTGTCTGATTGGGTTTTCCTCCATTCTTGTCTGATTTTTAATGCACAGAGTTAAGACCTTTTATCTTAGATGATTACCTGAGTTTGAGCCTCAAGACATACAGATGACTGGTGTAGTCTTGATTTGGTTGCCACCAATTCTCTTAGTCCCCAGCCTAGATCCTTAGCATCTTAAAGACTAGGCCTGGCCTTGCCAGTCTTTAGTGCCTAACCCACTTTCCTACTTTTGCTTACCTTGTATGCTCGTAGTACGATACCTCTAAGACAAAGTAGGCATTTAATAAATATTTTGAATGAATTAATGAATGACAAAGACCCAGGGAGAAATTATCTAATTTTAAGTAACATTTTGAAGCCATCATTTTTAAAACCATAGTCTTGGAACCTCCCCCCCCCCCTTTGGCTTCTGTATTAGTTTCCTATTGCGTAACAAATTACCACAAATTTAGCAGCTTGAAACTACACAAATTTATTATCTCACAATTTTGTGGCTCAGGAATCTTGCATGTGTTCTTTGGGTCCTCTGCTAGTGAGTGGTCTTACCAAACTGAAGTCACGGTGTTGTCTGGGTCCTTGATCTCCTCTGAGGCAGGATCCCCTTTTTCCAGTTCACTGGTTCTTGACCAAATCCAGTTTCTTACACATGTGTAGGGCTGGGATGCTTGCTTTCTTGCCAGCTGTCAGCAGGGGGTGTTCTCAGCTCATAGAAGTTACCTACCTGTCATCTCCTGTCACGCAGTCCTCACCACAACATGGCAGTTTGCTTCTTCAAAACCAGCAGGAGAACATTTAAAGAAATAATGTTCAAAAACTTTCCAAATTTGATGAAAAAAAAAATTAATTTACACATCTAAACAGCTTAACAAGCTTCAAAATAGGATTTGAAAAAAGCTCCATACTTAGTTACATCATAATCAAACTATTGAATAAAGTCAAAGACAAAGAGAAAGAATCCTGAAAATAGCAGGAGGGAAAGCAGCTCAGCATATGCAAGAGATCCTCAGTATGATAAACAGCTGATTTCATTTGCATCTGCAAATCCCTTCTGCCATATATCACTAGTCCCACATACTCTAGGAGAGGGGATTGTGCAGAGCTTCTACAGCAGGAGATGGGAATCTCGGGCCTTCTAAGTGTTTTTCCTACCAAGGCTTTGGTCTCTCTGTGGATAGGCATAGCTCTTAAATAGGGAGTTTTTTTACCTAACTGTGCCATTTGTGATGAAATTAAATTTAGCAGATGCATCTTCACTTTCTGGTAACCCTCTATATTTCTTTTCCGTATATAATGTCTGTGGTTCTAGATTGTTTGGCTTTTAGTCGTACACACCAACACTGGCTAGTAAAGCCTTGTGATTTGATTCAAATTGGTGTATTAAGGCACAGTATTCAAATGTGTTCTTTTGCCCTGTAATTACTTACCCACAAACTGTACATTAGGGCATTACAAATTAATTCTTCCTGGAGATAGATTCATTGTTACTTAAATACTCTGATTTGATTTACCATCCATTGTACTTTCATATAAATACAGATGCTGTTGTAAGTCATGCAACTGTATTTGAGATGTATCTGAACAATTGTCTAATGAATGTAGTACCTAAATAAATTAAATATTTAGAAATAGCATGTATATGTTACTGTGCTCTAAGACCTAAAATTGTTTTCATCATTTTAAAGCAGTAAAAAAAAAAAATAAAATGGGCCATTTTTGTCTGGATTATTTAATATGCTAAAGGTACTCTTACCTGTCTCTTAAATAAATGTGTGTTTTGCCTCTTTTATCATTTACAAAGTTATTAAAAGGGTATGATCTAAGGGGTACTTAATGATCACGGATCAGGTTCTCCTGCTGTTTTCCTCCCTTAGTTTTTTAAAAGTAGAGCAAAGTTATATTCTAAGTACTAGAAGAGTCTGAAATCTGTGCATTAAACTTTCATATTGACCTCATCCTGGGAGAATATTAATTTTATGCAAACAGTACTTGGGGAGTTTGCAGTCCATGTAATTTATTCTCCTTATCTATAAGGCCATATTTAGGAAAGCACTTTAGAAACATTCTAAGCTGATATAACTCTGATTTTTTTACTTTAACAATATTTTTAATATTTTATTTCCATTTTATCTTAGTGTTTTGGGGTGTTTCATATTGGAGAGAGGTCTTTACAAATCTAAGATGTATTGAAAAGGAGGGAAGAAGTGCAATGGAAACCAGAACATATGCCAGTCACCTGTGTGGTTATCAGACTGAAACTGATTGGGATTCAATGGGAAAGCCCCTCCCAGACTTAAAGTGGTCTGCAATATTCCCAGAGAAACCATTTCCATTGTTTAATTGTGGGAGTCCTGACTAGTGTTGATCAAACTATACAGGAGTATACTAGACCTTTCTTAATGCACTCTGCTTGTGTTGATAATATAATGTATTAACAGTAGAAAGTGGATTTTAGAATTTGACCTCCATTTGACTTCTGCCTCTGCCACTTGTTAGTGGTTTGAGCAAGTCATATAAGTTCTGAATTCTTATTTTTTATTCATAAAATAGGAATACTAATACTTGCTTTAGGCCTTACTGGGAGGATTAACTATAATAAAAAATATAAAAACATAACTAAATGTTACTTAATTTACTGTTATTGCTCCTGCTATCATTGTTTGAGGGTTGTTTTGGTTTTGCTGCTGCTGCTGTTGGAACAAATTGAAAACCAGATTTTTTTCCAGCATTAGGAAGATTTTTTTTTCCATTAATCAAAGGGAATGTGTTAATGACAATAAAATTTTGAGTGATATGTTTATATTTTAGGATTCAGAATCTTAGTGCATTTGCTTATCGTAGGTGATTCTCTAACGTTTAGTGTCTTAATTTGTTAGATAAAATAACAGATTTAGCTCCTATATGTTGTTTTGAGAAATGTGGGAAATGAAGGCATGGCAAAGAAACCTAGTAGCTAGAAAGATGCTGTTTTCTGGAGCAGGGAAAGTATATAAATAGCCTTTAAAAGTTAAAATTTCAGAGATTGAAAAAATTTTAAATCTCTGGTTATAGATAGGTAGCATGGCCTACTGAAAGGGTTTTACCATCAAATAAAATTTGAATTAGCTTAATGAAGACTGCCTCTTTCAGGCCTCATTTTGACCTCTTTGATCTTTCATTTCATTACATAGAGCAAGAATACTAAAGCTTGTAGGATGAATTATTACTATTATTAAAGACTTAGCAAATGGTCAAGGTCTAAAACTGGTAGTTACTGTTATTATTATTACTATTCTTAGCTTTCAGGTTATATATATATGTAGATGGTTTTTATAAAATAAGCCAGATACTTTTACAGCTTACGAATAACCATAGTTTAAGCACCTGCTTCTTCTCTCTGCTTAAATCGTGCCGGCTTTCCTGTTTGCCAGTCCCCGCCTCAGCGTAGTCGAGTAGGTGAGGACTGCCCCACTAGGTCAGCTTCCACCTGCTCTGGGCTCGGAGAAGGAAACTTGGAAGAAAATTGTAAACAGGTAGATTTAAAATTGTGTACTAATTCGAAAAAAGATACTTCGCTGTTTGCATTTTAGATTATTAATACTGGTTACTGCTGTGAAGACACTGAGAAGATTTTGAAGAAACCTAAAATTAATATAAATTTGTGTGAGCGTGTGTGCGTATGTGTGTGTGGCTGTGTAAATGTTCATGTTTTGGTGTGTTTTATGATTAACTTCCTAAAGAAATAGCCATGTTGAAGTGCAATCTAAAAGGAATGGTAATAATTGCTTAATAGACTAGAAAACTCTTATTCTTCCCAAATTTTAAGTTTTCCCTGATTAATACCAGCACTGAAGCATTTGTGAAAGCTTTATTACCTCTTGTCTGGAAGAATTCTTTCTGCTGTAAGGTACACAGCATTCAAGGCTATTGATAACCCCAGGAGTTCTTTTCAAACAGTAAGCAGTGAAATTCGAAGAACTCTTTACAGTCACTCCCCCAAATTCTTCTGTGGGGGCGTGAGTGGGAATCATTCTTTTTTAAGTTGTAATTTGATTTTTAAAATAAATTGCACTAGTTGTCCATTAAGAAAAGCAGCAATCTTGAGTTTTTTTGTTCGGCTAGTGTGTCTTAGTCTAAGACAAGAGTTCAAAGAAAGTTGGGACAAGAACAGTGACATACTCCGCTTGATTCATTATTGAACATGAGTTATGCCCCCAGGCTTTTAAAAATGAATCTCTCCAACTTATCCCCATAATTAAAATTATTTCTTTAATGAGAATGTATTGATGGTTGTGATAAATATAACCCAGTTCTCTTCCTTCTTGGAATTCTAGTATTTGACTGCTCACTGAACACAGAGGGTTATAGATAAAATCTTAGGACCATTATTCTCATCCCTTTTAAAATTTTGATGTAAACTCTTTTTAAAATAATATATTTAAATAACTTTTTATCCATTTCTGAAGCTTGACTCTCATTAGAAAAAGATTTTAATTTAAAAACAGCTTTAAGCCAAAGGGCGATTTTGAAAAATGAATAAAATCATATTCATTTTATATTTCAGAAAATGTAAAAATGAATCATTAATATGTATAAATCACACATGTATCTTCTGTCTGACCAGTTATATTTTCAAAGTCCCCTGTCTTTGATTTTACCAAATTCAACTTCAGGATTTCTTTTCCCAAATGACTAAAAGTCACTAAGGTTAAGTAGCCACTGTGAATTAGCATAGTTTAAAGGTTTATCATCTTGCAGTCTTTCTGTTCCTAAAAGATCCCACTAATTTTATAATTTGCTTTGTGAAAAACCTCAAGTAAGTTTGTGATATTAGATATCATGTCACTTTGGGAAGAAATAGTCTTTTAGTAAAGACAGTGACACATTTCAAATAAGAAAATGCTGTTTAAATAAAATGATACATTTCATAATTTTCAAGTCATTTTCAGCCAACAAAAGAATAAGTTCCTAAACTTATTAAACTGGCAACATTGATTGCCTACCTCCGCTAAAACTCAAGTCTGCTTCTTTCTCTTTGAAGTAGTTTTCTTCTGCATGCATTTTTTCTAACACCTAATAAAATGTTTTTTTAAAAAATGCATAGGTTTGCATGATTTTTGGAATTTGCTCTTATACAAATATTTAAATTATGTTTATTATTAGTATGTTAAATTGGTGAAATAGATTCCTTCATATAATGATTTATTAAGAATGTTTCAATAATGGAATGTAGAAATGTACATTTTAGTACAGTTACCATATTGTTTTTTACCTGTCAGGAAAGTACACTGGCCTGGGGTGATCTGATTTGAATGAAAGGTTACTAATGACTATAATTTGGAGGTGAAGAGAAAAAGTGAGATATTTCTGCCTAATGCTGTGTGTAATGAATGTTTTTGATATGCTGAGAAAGTAATTTTTGATTACTTTATAAAAACTCCTACTTACATTTTATATTGATAATTTTTTTGGTTAAATACATTTGGGTCTTTGGATTTTGGGGGGGGCACAAATTGTTTTAACTGGACCCAGAATTTTTACATTATAAAAGCATTGAAATGTTTTGTGGTCTTTATTGCCAAAGAATTTCTCAGTAAAAAAAGTTTTTTTGTAATATTGTATATCATGGGGAAAAGTATAATTTTTTTCCCATAATAATTACTGTAATCCTCAAAATTGGAGTCTTTGGAAAAATAAATGTATGCTTTTAGTCAAAAGGTTTTCATAATGTGTTTTCCTTTCTTTGACTCTTAGAAATTTGTAAGAAATGCCAGTTAGTATTTACTAAAGTTTTCTTTTGGTATAGTTTTTCTAAAGCAAAAACCCTTGTATGTAACTAATTCCTCAGGCGTTTTTAAAGCTCAAAAAGCCGGCTACTCCACTACTACCATAGAAAGCACTTAGCTTGCGGGAGAAATTTGAGTCTCATTTGATTGCTACTGCTTCAGCTAATTGCTTTTCCTCACCTTGCTACTATAGCGATTATAAGCAGTTCTGCAGTATGTTGTCTCAATGAATAAAGAAAAGTAGAATTCTTTCCAAAAGACAGAAGAATAAGTTTTTAATTTGTACCATGTAAGTCTCCTTTGCTTCTCAAAGACTGTCTGTCTCTCTCTTCAATTCACAGGTGTAAACGTAGGAGATTTTCAGTTTTCCAGATATTTCAACTCTTTTCCTAGTATATCTCAGTCACTGGGAGTGGGGTTGAGGAAAAGCAGTTTCTCAAGATAACCCAGTGATGGCTAGTTTAAAAGCATCTTTTTTCCAGGATGCTCTGAGGGCCCCCTTCCGATTTTGACTGATTAGAGTAAACAATCTTAAGCCTTAAAAAAATTTCTTTTTTATTTATATATTTACCAGCTTCATTCTTAGTGCTAGATAACATAAGAAAAGTTACAGGAATTTATTAAGGTACTGTGGAAATCCAAACCCAGGACATTAAATGCAACAAGGCTATAATTGATGATAGAATTTTTACAGATGCCTTTTATTTTTATTTTTTTTATGGCAACGATGACCTCTTATTTATTTTACTCATACAAGAATGTTTTTGAAAACAATTTTAATGAATATTTTGACCAAGATATGGTACTGTACATTACATACATTAATCATATCTTTTTTTTCTAGGCAGCACAAATTGTGCTTATTTCTCTGTTTGAACTGAACACTCCTGAATTTACCATGTTACTTGGTGCCTTGCCAAAAACATTCCAGGATGGTGCCACCAAACTCCTGCATAACCACCTCAAGAATTCCAGTAACACCAGTGTGGTAAGTGCTTTGGTCACGATGGGTACCTCTGTACTGATGATGGCCTCTGCGTGTCCCTTCTAGAACTTGCTCTAACAAAATAGCCAGCTTTCTCATTCCCTTTTAGAAGATTGTGGGTCTACATGAGGCCGTATTTGATTCTGCCATATTTATAATGAATGACTGAGCCTAATATTTAAATATGGCCTTTTTTCTTAAGTTAGGTTGTTCAGTCAGTTCAGTTTTTACATTTAGTCATTTATTTATTGACATTTTTTTTTTCATACTGTAAAGATGTAAATGCTCAATTGTGTCTGTTACTCTAGCATAACTGGCATCAGTCATTCAGTTTTGGGAATGCCTTTATAACAGTTAACCCTTTTTTTGTTTAACATGCACTTAATCAGATTCAGAAAAAAAAGACCCCGATTGTGCAAATTCTGCCTATTTATTTACACGTGGGTTAAAAGGCCAAGGGAAAAGTGGATCATATTATCTATTTAGCCCTTGAGTAATGATGTTTATTCTGCCTTTACTACAGGGCTCTCCAAGCAATACAATTGGCCGGACGCCCTCCAGACACACCAGCAGCAGGACCAGTCCCCTGACCTCACCCACCAACTGTTCCCATGGGGGCCTGTCTCCGAGGTAATGTCTTTCAACAGAAGTGAAGAAACTAAAGCACCCCAATGTCAGTTTAGCCTGTTTTTATATTTTTAGACCAAGCTTAATACCAAAAAGTGTATGAGTGTCAGGAAACTATGGGTTCCAGTCCCCACCCAAACCTTAACTGTATATTCAGTCTTGGGCAGAACAGTTAATTTCTACAGTGAGATGAGTGGTTTGTGCTGAATGTTCTCTGAGATTCTTCTAGCTCTAAATACTTTCTAGTGCTTTAAAGATTTTAGAACTAAAAGTTCCATTTACTACTATATCATATAGAAACAATTTAGAAGCTCATCACTTACTTTATAAGTGATAGGAGCACCTGAAGAAAGTATGTAGTCATCTAAATAAACACATTATCGCCTGTCCGCATAGTCTGGGGTAGTTTTCTAACCAAGTGGCCACTCCAAGCATAGTTGCTATCATCATAGGCTCATGTTTGGAGCAGAATGCTGCTCTGAAGGAGGGAGTGAGAACCTGAGAACTAAAATTAGATCAGCATTTTCAGATTCGTGTGAACATTGGCCTTATAGAGTGTGAGACAGTGACTGAAAAGCAGAAAATGCTTTGTCTTGGGATCTTTAGTTAACACTTCTTCATCTGGCCAGAGCCTTAGGCAGTCTCTACATGGTGGCCTTCATGACCTCACCCTGGCATGCGTTGGGAGTGCCCTGTAGGCCAGACTTTTTAGGAAACAGCCAGTGCCTGAACCTGTAAGGGTCATACATACTGTGCTGTCTACAAAAGTCCAGATTCTGGGGATCATTAACAACAAGAAGCAAGGAGCTAGATCTTAAGGGTTGCTGACACCAAGACCTTAAAATGATAGGAAAATACTGCAAGTAAGCCATTTTCCCTTAAAGGGTTACTTCTTCAGTAGAAAGATAATCAAAACCTAAGTGTCTTTAAATTTTGACTTTTGAATGACCAGGAGTCTCTCAAATTCCTCTGTTTTTACCACTGAATTTCTCTTCAGTTCCTCAGGTTATCATGTCAATATTTTGGGACGTGTCAATTTTGTATTTTTCTCTTGGTTAAACAAAATATTTTGTATATGTATAATATCCTACTGTTTATTGCCTTAGATTTAATCACCCTAAACCTCCCTGTCCCCATACTATATTTAAGTAGAATGAAGTATGATGTTACTTCTCTAAATTTGGTCTGTATTGTCATTATTCAGCTGACTATTCTAATTAGATAAGTGAGACCAGAAACTAATAAAAATATGTCTGACTTTCTCCAGGTATGACTGAGGCTCAGCCAACAAATTTTTTAGTGTTAACATCTGTATCTAAGTATATAGTTTGTCTTAAATGACCAGAGTCCAGTGTTGAAAGTAAAATCATAGATTCTCTTTCTTGGTTGGGGGAGAATTTTATGGAGACTTGTATTCTCCGTAAATTGTTGCTTTTGTGAGATACTTTGTAACATTAATTGGGAAATCACTTCTTTCATAACACAGTTCATACTTCCTTTAGTTATTTTTTTATTAGGGTGGCACATTCTTCAGGTAACAAGCAAAAGGTAAAACTCAAAATTTTTTTATTATATATATGCTTATAGACTAAGTTAAAGACTGGTGGGAGCTGCTAATATAATTAATCAGAGCTAAGAATTGGCTAGGTATTAATCTCATGGATCCCCAAATTATTAAAAATTTTAATTTATTTTCCAGGTCACCATTCATTCTTAATTGGCCTGATTTTAAATTTTATTATTAGGGTTACAGGTCAGTGAAAGAAATGAAGAGATTTATTTCCAATATTAAAAATTCCAAGGGTGGGCTAAATATTTTTTTTGTTAAACACTTCTTCTTTAGGGAATTAGTTATGTCATTTCTTTCTTTAAAACAACAACAACAACAACAACAACAAAACGGTGCCTTCAGTCAGTGTATAACTAGCTGGATGGCCTTATAGCCAACTTGAATTTAATAGGAGAAATGATTTTTCTCCTAACTAAAAATGTACAGAAGTAGGAAAAACTGCCTCATATCATATCACTGGAAATATTCAAATAGGCTGCATACTTTCTACCAGGAATACTATAAAAACAACGAACTCTTGCACTAACTAGAAGAACAGGGAGAACAGGCCAGGTTACCACATTGTAAGGAGGTGGTGATGAGTTCTACCATGTATAATTGCCACTATTTTCCTGAGCAGTGCTCTTGAAACATTTATTTTATTTGACCTGTCATCTTGACCATATGATACTAGCTTTTCATTCTTTATTACCAATGATTTGTTTTTAATCTAATTTGAATACTGAAATGAACTAGTATTTTTTTTTGTCCAAAAATCCTATATTCAGATCATAGTGGCAATAAGGAAATATCCTAAAAAGACGAAGGAAATCTGCATTTTGGTAGGTTTTTTTTTTTTTAAATCATTAATGAGGAAGTCATTTTTATCAAACCCATTAGTATTAGAGAAGTCATAGCTAACATGTTAAACTTTCTTTGTGAGAGAAGAATTACTGCTTATTCCAAGCTAATAAACAGATACTATTGGGGATTTGAAAAGGAAATATATGACCTATAGTTCTTCATCATTAAACACGTTTATATTTTAGCTTATTTTACCCAGTGTGATTTATAAAAAAAAACAGCTGCAAGAAACTTGAGAAATCACATGAAATCCATTTTCTTCAATATAAAAAAACTATATGGCAGTCCTCACTCTGGGGCTCGGCAACCATGCTGTAGAGCAGAGTGGCACTAACTAGATAACCTCTCTCACCCTATCAGTAAAAGGTAATTTTAGGTAGATTTTACATTCATCCCATCAGAGGACACTATCAATAGCATCAAAGTGGGGATTACCTGGGAGACCTAGCCTCTCACAGGGACGTGGCAATGTGCCTGCTTTATTCTCTCCTTGTTAGCAGAGCTCCAGTCTGAGATGGTCACCTTTATTTCTCTTACCCATACTCCCAACTCAGTGTGTGACTTATAGTCTTTAGGCTCTTCTATGCTGTAGAGATGACCTCTTATATCCGCACTTTTATTTTTCATATAAAATGGACCATAACTGTCTTCGGATGGAGACTAGCTTTGTACCTACTGCTCTTAGAACTACAGTGAATGCCAGAGGCAGGCAGTGCAGCTCTGTAGGAACACTGTGATACCACACTCTACCCCATGGCCGCATGTCACATTTCCAACAAATTCAGCTCACCCCTTTCCCAATGTCTCTGGTTTTTTAAGATTTGGAACATTGCTAGAACTCTCTGTCAGGCCTTCTGCAAGTCCAGATAACTTAGTGATATTCGTGAAGAGGAATGCCTGTGTTCACAGATGAATTCTAATTTTAATATTAGGTGACATAAGCAAAGGAATTAGATTTTCAGTTCCCCTTTCTCTGAACTGGCCAGCTGAGGTTTGGTGCCCTCCCTTTGGTGGTGCTAGTGTTCTTTCAGAAGGAAATCACCTGTGGCAGCCTCTGACCTCCATAAGATCAGATCCCAGCCTCGGAACATGGAGACTGCTCTAGTCAGAGTGGCCCATTCTCCGATTCTTCCTGCTACAGTCCTTTTGGTTCCATTTGAATTAAGGCCCACAATACCTTCTTTGGTTCTTTCTAAAATAATGGATTGCATTATCTGAAACCGAACATCCCTATTTTTTTGTAAGTGCTTATAATGTCCTTCGTAGTGCGCGCATGTACACACACACACACACACACGCACACGTGCACGCTTCATGCTTATACTTGGAATTTCATGTGATTTAAAAATGTAAATGCATGATTGAGAGGAAAAGGAATAAAGCAGTCTGATCAAAGACCAAATTATAAAACAAAATTTGTTCTTTTTCTTGCTATGGTGAGGTGTTAATTTTGCTAGAACTTTATCAAGGAAAAAGGAGACTGAAACACTTAAGAGTATAGCGTCCTCCTCTCACTTGTCTCCTCCCTTCCCCTTTGCCTTTTTTTTTTTGTTTCTCTTTCTGATTTTCCTCTTCTGATCACTACAGTCGGTTATGGGGTTGGAGTGCCGATGGGCTATCGAAACACCCACCTCCCTTTTCTCAGCCTAACTCCATTCCCACCGCTCCCTCCCACAAGACTCTCAGGCGCTCTTACTCTCCCAGGTAACAAGCTACCTGTTAAACTTGTCTGAGGTGTCACAATATTATTGCTTTTCCAAGGTCGTCTCAGGTCTTTTGGAAAGCCTCTCAGCTGCCTCCAGTGTGGTCCCTGCTTTGGCTTAGACTAGCAGGAGGAGAGCCTTGGTGAGAAGTGTGAGCAGGTGTGTGATCTTTGTCAAACCTCATGAGTACGGTTCCTACCATGTCACAAGAACAGATGACTTTTTCATCAACTGACCAAATTCATCATCATCTATTATTACAAGCCTTTTGGCCCATTGCAGTGCTCAGCCCCCAGAAGGTGCTCAGGCAGTGCTCTGAAATCAAGGCAGGCAGCAGTGAGCAGTTTCCTTAGCATTCTTCTTAGGTGCACAAGGCATTTCCACTAAGAAGTAAATGAGACCTGTTCTTCCCAAACTGCATCCGTAGCTCCCAGTCCTGCTAGTGATTGTATGGACTGGCCTCTTTCATAATGAACTGTCACCTGGTGATAGTCTCAGGACATGGATCCAGAAAGGAGACCCCGAGAAAGGCATTCAGTAAAGGTGCCCTGCCTCCAGGTAGGAGAGCTGTCGGTACCCTCATAAGCCCCTGCTTTAATGTGACATTGTCAGTGAGTCTAGAAAAAGGGGGTGGGGCTTCCTTCAGGTGGTAAATTTGTAGTACAGAGTGGAGTCCACATGTTCCTACAGATACCTATTTGAGGGTCTCCTAGGTACTTTTTATAAAGGTCTGAAGACCAGAGTATCTCTTCCACAGAAACCTGTAATTACACGAGCAGAGCAGGGCCAAACCAGTTCTCTCTCTGCTATGTAAGGCAAGTTTGTACCTTCTGGAATAAAACAAGGGTAAAAATAAAACAAAGTCTTACTTTTGAATGCTTCAGAGATAGCTTTTGTACAGAAGATTTACATTCCTATTTTTGTATCCTCAACATAGTGAAGCTCTACATAGTAAACAAGTCAGCTAAATGTTTTAGCAACATCTTTCTTTTGAAGCTCTTACAGCTCTAAAAGTAACTTCTAAAGTGTACAGAGAATCCTATAATGACTGTTTCTAGATACACAAGGTTAAGGCAAGGGCACACCAACAATGAGATGTCACTGCTGTCGTCAATGTTAATAAAGCATGTTGCTACACTTTATTATTATTATTATTATTATTATTATTATTATTATTATTATTATTATTTTAAAAGTTAGGCCTCAAAGTATAAGACCAGCTTAATGACTGTCTCCCAGAATACTGATCTGCGTGCCCTAATGGGCACTAAGCTTCATCTTCAGCCAACCTTCCCATCCAGGCATCAAGACTGCCCTGTAGAAGACATCCAGTTCCCAGAACCATCTTTCACATACACACACAATAATATAGCTGATGCTTAATAAACACCTGTAACTTCTGTTAACTACCATTGGGAGAGGAGACGAGAGACTTTTGCATTTAGAAAACCTATTGGTTACATAAAACTAAGGAAATCTATGTCCGTCTCTCTTTGCTCTATGCCAAAAACCTATTGATTTCATAATAAAGAACAGTTATCTTTTTTCCGTACCCTAGTATCTTTTACCTAGAGGATGACAAGATAATCTTAGAAGGCAAACTTCCTGTCTCTAATTTCTCTTTTCTTGGAGACCCAGTGTAATGTATAATGCACATTCAGGGCAGTTCAGAACTTTATTCTGCTTCAGTATTCGTCAGTGAATATTGACCAATTGAGCAACTCTTCCTAATCTAAAGAATCCTAAGGAAACCTTTCTGGGGTCTAATTGCAGTGTTTACAGGTGACCAGAGCCTGGCATTTAACCTAAAGGATTATGTCCTGAGGTTGTCTCTGACCTGAAACAAGACAGTGTGGGGCAGGTAACAGACTGGGATCTCTTCTAAATAAAGCTGCTGCATTTCTCTTGCTATTTCCTTTTGTGCAGGACCACAATGTGTATGATTCCCCGATGACAGCATTCATGAGAATTTCCTTTTTCTCTGTAAAATGAGGGCTCATCGCTTTGAAAAAAAAAAGCTGTTGATTTGAAAAAAGACAAATCAAGCCAAAGCATAAAATAGCAAAGTATCATGGTTTCCTGTTAGAGGAAAACAATGATCTCTCTCACCTGGAGCTCACAGTTTTCGCTTCATACCAAGGAGATAATTCAGACCTCAAGCTAGCGAGTCTAAAAGAAGTGTCACCATAGCCTGTACCTGGTTATGCACACATACTCCTAAATTGGAAGTCTGAGTTGGTTTTTTAATTGAAAGTAAGAAGGAGGGACATTAACTTGCAGAATCCTTTATTTTCCTATTTTAAAAAGAGGCTACTGTATGCTAAAGTTACGTGACCTGAAATTAAATGTTTTAAGAAAGTTCAGGTTGAGAAAAATGAGATGAATTATCTGAAAGCTAACATTATCTGAAGCGACACGTGAAAAATAATATTGTGACATCCTGTAAAAAGCTGAACGTTCCGCCAGACTTCCTCTTGTCCATCCCATCATTCTTTCGTATTTATTTTTTTTTGTTTTTTGCTTTTGCATGGGCTGTGCTATTATTTTTGGTTTTTGTGATTCCAAGTATTTTAAGTCATCTTTTTACATCTTGTATACATTTTTTTTTTTGAGTCATACTTAGTCTTTACATATAAAAAAAAAAAGTGTACTGGCCAGATGTATAAATGCTTTTGTTCCTATCTACCTGGTATTGTGGTCTGGAAAGTGGTGGTGGGGAGGGGAGGCAGGGAGCCCCTGTGCTCCTCAGTCAGGCTTTTTCACATTAAAGAGATACTACCTAATAGACACAGATAACCTTCTGAACTTAGAAGGGCTTGAAATCTTGAATTCTGTTCAAGTTCTTTATTCTACCTCCTGTTACAGAATTTTAGCTGTAAACGTGTTCAAGTTCACATTTCTTTTTGTTTGATGCTAGAGCCAATCTTTGAGTTGGCGTGTATTTTTGTGTACTGTCCAAGTACAATTGGGGTGTGTACTTTCTTTCATCAGAAAAGAAAATGATTTCTATCTGGGCCAATTTTGCAATTTTAGGAAAATAGTTTCCATCTCTAAGAGTGAGTTTAGATTGTGTGCTCTAGCAAAACTTAACCAGTCTTAGAAAACACTTGGGTCATTGATGTCTCACACCGTACTGGCTGGTCCAAGTGACAACTGTCCAGATCTTATCTTTCTCATCTGCCAAAACCTTTTTAAAAGCAGAAGGTGGGGAGAAGGCTTAGTAAATGTTATTTATTTTTAAGTGATTGAAAACTTAACCTCTTGACAATGTATGGGGATGATTGTGTTGTCCTTAGGAAGGACTTCTGCTGGTGGGCTCTTAATTTCAGTTATTTCTCCTTAGGAGAATAGAAAAAATTTTCTTTCTTTAGTCCTTAGTAATATCAAATGCTTACTTATATACACAGCCAAGGATTCTTCGTTCCTAACAATCCTCAGTGTAGCTCAAGACTTTCTGCAAATTAAATTTGACCTACTTATCTGATCTCTTCATGAGTACTTCCTCAAAACAAGTGACATCTAAACTAAGTCATCGTTTTGACTTGCCCTTGTTGACTGTTCCTTCATGTTTTGCTTTCTTTATACTCATGTATCTATCCATGCTTTTCTTCGATATTCTTAGTGAGGGACAATTGATGGTTTTGTTCCTAGAGTTTTGTCTGTTTCATTACCTTTTCCAGACGTCTAAAGGCCGCTTGTTGACACACGGCATTATACCAAAAGGCTAGTTAGGATTTTTGTTTTATTTCACATTTTGCTGTGCTAAAATGACAGCAGTTGACATTATTTTTCTGTAAGAGACAAATATATCTTACTTTTTGAAGCACCTTTAAACATCCAACTAGGAAACTGACTCATCTTTATAAGGCCTGCTTTTATTATAAAGTTCCAAGTATAGGCACCTAGAAGAGTTTGGCATTCCCAACGAGTTTTGGGGGTAGACGACATGAAAGTTATAGACTTTCAGGAGCCCATCGGTAAGGTGGACCCAACTGAGTAATAGGGTTGGTTTGTAAAAATTTTTTTTAAATTAAAAAAATTTTTTTAACACAGAATTTTATTTATAAGCTTCTGATACTGGTGAGCATAACCCAGTCTTGGGGTCATTTGCTTTGCTCCTTTGAAATTTGTAATACTAGCTTTATTTTGAAGTGCCCTTCCATTTAGTTTAAGTTTGTACATTTGAGACCAGTAACAACCAAAGTACTTTTTTTCCATCTTCAAGATATGAAAGTTATTTTTCCACTTTCATTACCTTGTACATTCAGTCACCGGTTGTCACTCTTTGAGTTTTTGCATTCTCGTGGTTATTGTTTCCCACTGGTTCTCATTGAGTACTAATGTAATATGTTTTGGACCAGATTTGTCAAGGAAGATGTGTAATTGTCCAGTGGTGGTGCTCTAATAAAATATGTCTCTTTCCTGTTCAAATCACCTAAAGAAACCAGACTCTAATTATGTCTAACTTTGTATATTATTGGAAGTAATATATGCCCATATCTTGATTTTATGCATATGCCTCAACTTAAGAAAGAAAATATTTTTCATCTTTAGCATGCTGGACTATGATACAGAGAACCTGAACTCTGAAGAAATCTATAGTTCTTTGCGTGGAGTTACAGAAGCCATTGAGAAGTTTAGTTTTCGAAGCCAAGAGGATCTGAATGAGCCAATTAAACGAGATGGCAAAAAGGACTGTGATATTGTAAGTATCCCTAGGCTAATAGAGTACTGTATATCAATTTAGGTAATAATCACCGATTCTTCCGAACACTGGCCACCATGATCACTGAGCTTCACCATTATTTTAGCCTGTGGTGGAAGGCAGTGTTTTGGAGGCGCAATGCAATTTCAAGTGACCTTTGCTATCTTTGCAAAGAATGCTAAATACCTTTTTTCTCAGTTTGCTTTCATTTATTCTGGACATATTTTTGTTCCTATGATGTGATAAAGGTAGTAAGCCTGAACCAGATACCAGTGAGGCTCTCTGGGAGCCCTAGTCTCATGCAGAGTCAGGCAGGTAAGCAGGAGAGTGTAGTGCAGTGGGAGTGGTTGGGACTCAGCACTGAGACCCATGGGGCCATTTTGCTGCTCAGGAATGGTCTGCAAAAGAAATTATTCCTCACCCTCTGAGCAGAAACATGTGGGTTATAGTCAGAGGAGGGGTACCTGTGAGAAGATGGAGAGATGGGAGTATCTATGGTATGATTTCCTGCGGAGTATTGCTGAAGTGGAAAGAGTGGGCTTGTGGTATTTTGGGGAGGTTTGGAGAAGAAGCTACAGAGGTTGGCTTATGAAGGGTTCACACAACAGGAATTTCTAGCCAGTATCTTGACTTCACCCTAGGGACACCAGAGAGGCTTTGAAGGATTTTTAACCAGGGAAATGGCATGGCCACACTTACATTTTAGAAAGACTTCTGTCATTCAGAGGATTATTCCAAGGTAATTGGGTTGGGCAGGGAATAAACAGAATTAGAATAGTTCTGAATCCCTGATTAGGACTACTGAGTAGGTGCTGGTACAGTTCAATGAGAGAGTACCATGCAAGGAGGACATACATGCATGTTAACCTTCTTGGAACATAATGAATTTAGTTTTGAATGTGTATGATTTGCAGGATTATCAGGCTATCCAAGCAAACACATCTGATAGGCTATTGGATTTACTAGTCCAGAGTAGAGGCTGGAGGTAGAGATTTGAGAGGCATTGCCTAGTTGCTTGATGGTAATTAAAGAAAAGTGAGTAAATCCAATTAGATGAATGGTAAAGACATAATCTGAAGGAGCACCAACACTAAAAAAGACAAGAAAAAGAGTTAGAAGGAAAGCTGAAGATGATAGGAAGGAGACCAAGAGGTGGGTGCAGAAATTAAAGGAAGCTTTCAGGAAGGAGAGTCTTGCCAGAGGAATATCATGCTGCCTGTGGTCGTGACCATGTCAGGTCAGGCATGGAACACAAAGGCTCCATTGGATTTTTTTTACTTACTATCTACATTAAGATTCTATGTTAACACATATTTCTTTATCACGTTTTACTGTAGAGCCAAGACTCTTTTTGAGAATGGGCCCACCATTTGGACTTTTATGTTCTTCTTCTTAAATAAATTTTATACATAGTCACAGTCCACAATTTACAAATTTAGTTTCTTCCAGGAGTCCATTGGATTTTATGAGCACAGTTCGAAGGAGAGGTGAAAGTGGAAGACAGATTACAGTGGGTGCAGGTGTGACTTGTGTAACAGACTGGGGAGCATTGGGGGGGTCATTCAGGGGCTTTTCCCATGGGAGAGACCTGACATGTTTGAGTACTGATGGGGCCAGTTGAGAGAAGAATGTTGGAGTGGATGGTTGGAGTCCTTCAAGACACGAGAAGGGAGGGTGAGCAGGTTTTGTTTGGGGGTAGGAAGATGGAGGACGTTCCCACTGGTGTCTCCCACTTTCTGTGAGCCTGGTGCTCAGCTGTGGTGAGTAGAGTAGAAAAGGTTTCCATAGCGACTGGGGGGCAGAAGGTAGGGGGACAATGATTAGGGAAAGAGAAGTCCTACCAGAAACAGTGCAGGCCCTAGGAGAAGGTGGATGCTTGAGGTATTACTTTTCCCAATTGTAAATATAATATATAGCCAACATATGATAGTTTGACAATGCAAAAGGAAAGAAATCACCATCTCTAGAGATATGCATTAACATTTCACTGTGTAGTTTTCTATTTTTATGTGTGTTGATATGTTTTGGGGTGTATATAGAGTTTTTTTGTTGTTGTTATAAAAGTGACATAATGGACATGTTTAGCATATGTCAGTACTTTCCCTTGTCAGTACTTTTCTATGTGAATTTTTATAGATGGGTGATAATTCATCACATGGATATACCAGAGTCATATCATCAGTCCCCTGTTTTGGAACATTTAAGTGTTCCTAATTCTTCAAAACAAAAATACTATGATGAAAGTTGAAATGAATGAAGCTTGATACGGAGAAAGTAAAGAGGGAAAGAAACAAGAAGCCTCAGCATTATCAAGGGATGGGAAGGGTGGAGAGAATGGAATGTAAGAGCTGCAAGCCTAGACAGAATTGAGAAGCTCAGACATAATGTTTCAGAGATGGTGCTGTTTCTGTTAGAGGGTATGGCCTTGAGAGGTGGAAGCATAAGAAGAGGGGAAGTGAAAAGAGTTGAAGTTTAAAATGACATTCCAGCAACTAATTACCACATTTTTAGCTTAGAGCTGTGGTAGATATAAAGCTTTGTTAAATGTGAGCCTCGGGAGCCAGTACATCTATCTCTTCTTCAGCTTGACAAGTAGACCCAGTCTAATGAGACGAGAGTCCATAAGGATGGACATCAGATCCAATGGGAAGATGGTTCACAAAGCAGAGACAAAAACATTAAATGTGGCAAAAGTACATCCTTAGGAGTAATTGTAGAAGTATAACAGGACCTATATTTGAGGTTCCATTTTACTTCTAAATGGTCTTGCTTTGTTTCAAGTAGAAATCATAGCACTTAATGCTAGAAAGGAAGTGAGGAGCTAATGTAATATCGGTGGCATAGGAAATTAAAAGTCATTTTGGAGCTTAGTAAAATTATACTTAGCAAAAGCGATTTTAAGTTTCATATCCTTTAATAATTTAACTTTTGGCAATCTATGCTAAACAACAAACTCAGCAAAAGTAAAGAAAGATTATTTACACAAAGTAGTTTAGCATTATCTATAATGGCAAAAACCGAAAACATTATAAAAGATCAGTAGGAGGGGATAGTTGAGTAAATCTTATTAAAACACAAGCAAAAATAGTGGTGCGATTAAACATGGTCATAAAAGCTTTGTTTATGTAAATGGTACATTCTTATGCTACAAGGAAAGCAAAATGTATGATAGTATGGGCACTGTGATTCCCACTATAAAATCTGTATGTAGACAAAGACTAGGGTAATATACAAAGTTTAAAAAATAAGATTTTTTTTTAAGAGTGATTAGAATTAAGATAGTTCAGCTTTATTTTTAAATGTCCTTAGTTTTTAAAACTCTCCTTTTATATGTATATTTTTCATTGTAATAATAATAGCATATGTTTTACTTTTAGAAGTTACAAAGAGAAACAAATTAAAAGCATCCATGAATTATCACCCACTGAGAGAAAACTATTAAGTCTTATTCTGTTCATATCTGTGCATATATTTCATATATAATATATATATATATATATATATTTAACCTGTTAATGATCATGTTAATATACAGTCTTCTTGCAGGAGTGTTAACCAAATGAATTCTAGCAATTCCAATAAGTATATATCCAAAAAAATTGAAAGAAGGGACTTGAACACGTATTTCTATACCAGTGTTCATAGGAGGATTATTGATAACCAAAAAGTGGAAGCAACTTAGTGTCCATCAATAGATTAATTGGGATTTAAAAAGGGGGGGATATGCAATAGAATATTACTCAGTCATATAAAGGACTGTAATACTAACATGCTTTGCAACCTGAATGGAACTTGAAAATATTATGCTAAGTGTGAAATAAGTAAGCCAGACATAGAATGACAAACACTGTATGCTTCCATTTATATGAGGTATCTAGAATAGTCACATTCATAGAGACAGAAAGTAAAATAGAGGTTACCAGGGCTGACAGGGGTGGTGAGTTATTATTTAACGAGTTCATTTGGGAAAGATGAAAAAGTTTTGCCCAAAATATAATAGTGGTAATGATTATACAACATCATGAATGAATTCAATGTCACTGAATTGTATACTAACGAATTGATTACAATGGTATATAAATACGTTACCACAATTGAAAAACATGCATAAACAATGTATTACATTCTTGGATTGCAAATTGGTATAGCCACTGTGGAAAACAGTATGGAGGTTCCTCAAAAAATTAAAAATTGATATACCTTTTGACCTTGCAGTTGCACTTCTGGGTATTTATCCAAAGAAAGCCAAAACAATAATTTATAAAGATCTATGCACTCTAATATTCTTGGTGGCACCATTAACAATAGCCAAGATACGGAAGCAACCTAAATGCCCATCAACAGACGACTGGATAAAGAAATTATGGTTCATATATACAATGGAATATTAGTCATTAAAATGAAATCCTACCATTTGCAATGACATGGATGGACCTAGAGGTTATTGTGCTGAGTGAAATAAATCAGAGAAAGATAAATACCATGATTTCACTTATAAACTAGTCAAAAACAGGCTGGCTCAGAAATATAGTGGACAATTTGGTGATGGACAGGGGAGGGAGTTAGGAGGCTGGGAGAATGGGGTGAAAGGTTAAAGAAGTACAAATTAGAAGTTGATAGTTGGACACAGGGAGCACGGCAGAGGGAATACAGTTAACATTAATATGATGGCTAAGTGGAGGGCCAGGGGAGGGAGGGAACAATTGGGGAGATTGTTTTATGAACATTATAGATGTCTAACCAATGTACTGTATACTTGAAACTAATTTAAAGAAATAAGTTATATTTAAATAAATAAGTTGTATATAAAAATAAAAGAACCACTGTGGTAGAATAAAAAAAACATAAGCACAGAATTACAGGGTGCCAGATAGACCAGTGTGACTCAGAAGGACCTCTGAGAGAGAAGGCTGCCAGAAATGTGATACATAGGCCAGAGGACCAGGGCTTTAATTTGTCAAAGACAAGACTCAGAATATATTAGAAAAAAAGTTTTTCTCCCCCAAAATAATAAAAACCTGTTTTTGACCCAGCATAAAGGCGAACTCTGAGAGTCAGAAACACCTAAAGGAAGAATGATCTACCTACAAGATACTGGGTTACCCTGAGATTTAGCCATTGTTTGGCTCACCACATGGTGGGAATATGTATGAGGAATTCTTAGATGGTCGGACCATTAGATCTTGTGATGGTAATTGAGGGAGCATTGGTGTGTCAGGGCGTCAGTGAGGAAACCCTTTACTCTTTGTACTGAAAGTGATAGGCTACAGTGTTGGCACATGAGATTCCTGAAGAACTGGGGTGTGAGGTATACAGTACTCATTCTCAAGGGACTCTTCAGAATTTCATGTTCTTAATCTCTCAAAAAAGGTTAGAATAAAGTTAATTACCAGATACAAAGTAAAATAGACCTTTTGTGTAGACTAATGAGTATACAGATTTTGAAAACATAAGCATATTTAGTTTCCTTAAAGCTAGTTTATGAATTAGATATTTACAAATTGAAATTCTAATAACTGTCCCTTTTGTTAGTGGCCAGATTTCAAGTGAGAAATCTCTGACACTCCTAACACTTCTGAAAATGTAAAGGAAAAGGTTTGTAAACAGTCCTAAAAAAGAACTGACAGTTTGTTGTGTTTAGGTGTCCCGGGATGGTGGCATTGCCACCCCTGCCACTGAGGGCCGTGGTGGCAGTGATGTAGTGGAAGGAGGCAGAACAGCTCTGGACAACAAGACCTCCCTGCTCAACACGCAGCCTCCGCGCGCCTTCCCAGGGCCACGGGCGCGGGACTACAACCTGTATCCCTACTCAGACACTATCAACACATATGACAAGACAGCCCTGAAGGAGGCTGTGTTTGACGACGACATGGACCAGCTTCGAGATGGTTTGTCTTTCTTTGCTTGATTATTCCCCATCCAGAAGTACCTTCCGTGGGCTTGCTTTCCCTCTTGTCAGACCGGTCCTGGGCATACTGGTCAGACATAAACGGGAACATTGGGTCTGTTTTGGTTAGTCATTTGTTCAGCAGATACTTGTTGAACTCCTACTGTGTGCTTAGGCATGGAAGGCACAGTAGTGAACAGAAGTTCACTGTTATCATGCTTCTGGAAGATTTAGCATCTAGTCTAGTCACAGCAGTCAAGAAATACATAGTCACACAGATGACCTAAAATTACAGCTGTGACAGCTGCGCAATGAAGGAAGGCTAACTGTACCCATCGGCTAACTGCTTATTAGGAAAGGCTTCACCATGGAACCAGGACATGAGTGGAAATCAGAAGGACAAGGGGAGTAGGAGGAGAGTAGCGAGGTGGGGAGCAAAGGCTCCAGTAGCCGCTGCCCCGGGCTCAGCTTTTGGAACAGCCTCTGACCTATGGAAGTAAGGACCCTGTAGCACTACTTGAAAGCCTTCCCTCCTCTCGCACCAGCATTTACCCAGGGCTTCCTGGAGCTGCTTAATGTTGGCCATGTCCTGATGAGGGGGCCTGATGTACATTGCGTTACCATGTGCTTGCCACCATGCTAGTGTTTTCCATACTTTACCTAATTGAGATAGAGGGAATTATTCCGTTTTACAGATGAAAAACAGGTCCAGAAAGGTTAAGTTACTTGTCCCAAATATAGCATACTTGGTATGGAGCAGAATTAGTTTGGCTTTTTTCTGACTCTGTGTTAAGACCAATGTCTATTATTAATAGAGTAACAAGTGAGTAAATATGTATTGGTATGATGGTATTTTTATCTGGAACTTAATTGTTTTTCACCTCACTGTCATGTGCACATGTTCCTGACCTCAAAAAAGCTCAAGGCCTGTCAGAGAAAACAGATTGATTATGGTTGCACTAGTAAGAGGGGAGGGCCATGCTGGGGGCATATGCTGGATTCAGTGGGGGCATTAAAGAAAGAAAACCACTCAAGCAGAGATGGACTCCTAAGACATAAGAGAATTCTCCAGTTGTTTAAAACAAATCGTTTTAGGGGTTCAGAAGCATAGCCCTGGCTGTTAATTGCTAATCCTGGTTGGTTGCAGCCCAATATATACCTGACCATCTGTTTACTGGGTAGTAGACAGTAGGTAGTGTTCATTAGGCCTTGCACTTTCTAGGAGTACTGGACTATTCCCTTTCATTGCTCTTAGAAGTGGTATATCACTTACCACCTTATCCATTTGTTGGTATCATTGAAGATAGAATAGAGATTGGGTTATTTATTCGGCAACTGTATCATAAAAGGCTTAAAGAAAAGGGTGGGATAGCAGGGGGAAGATGTTAGAGTTCTTTAACATTTCAGACTTCCTCATTCCTTAGTCTTAGAAGGTAAGGAACTATGCAAATACAAACTTAAGTAGTTCCTGATGATTCATCTAATTTTTTTTTTTATCTAATATATTTAAAGTGAATTCAGAGTTGAGGTCTCCTAAAAGAACATGGAAGGAGAAGGGAAATGCTTTTCTGCCATATAAACCATGGTTTAAGTCTCTGCAAGTAGTTATGCTAAGAGAGCTTGGCACATTTTACAGTATGTGAATTAGTCCATAAAGAGTCTAAACACCTTGGTTTGTGTTTGTTCACTGAGCTAGTTCCTAAACTTCGGACATTCAAGAAGGAAATAGATATTGATCAATCAGATGTGATAGTGAAGAGGGCCTTGAGGGAAATGTGTGATGTGTGCACCTCAGTGGATTTGACTGTTTCAGTGCCAGGGCTTGACTGAGAACTGTTGTAGTGGAAAGAGTGGTTGGAAAAAGAAGACAGTCACAGGGATTGGAGGTGCTTTTGGAGGGTTTCTCCTCTTTGCCTTACATGAAAGGGGAAAAAGATGGTAAGGCCATGGTAGAAACATTAAATACTGGTGCTTGACACCTATTCTCCCACCTCTATTTTCACAGTTAATTTGGTGAGATGACCTGCTGAGAGTATGAAGCGGGGGAGCGGCGGGGCAGGGGGCAGAGCAGGAGGAAAGGTGTGATGGGAACCATCAGGAAGGTGCTTCTGGAAGACTGTGCCTCACTGAGGGGGAGCCCCTGGAGCCAGGTGTGTCCTTATGCAGTAACTTCTCTCTTGCTGTCTCACAAGTGCCCATTGACCATTCTGACTTGGTGGCCGACCTTCTGAAAGAGCTGTCCAACCACAACGAGCGGGTGGAGGAACGGAAAGGCGCCCTACTGGAGCTGCTCAAGATCACACGGGAAGACAGCCTGGGCGTCTGGGAGGAGCACTTCAAGACCATTCTTCTCCTGCTTTTGGAGACGCTCGGAGACAAAGATGTGAGGAGCTCTCTTTGTTCCGTTTCCCCGTCACTGTGGGTTGCTCAGGCTTCGGCTCTACTCTGTATTGTGCTTATTACTGTTTACATCAAACATGTTTCAGATGTTTTCCAAGCACCAAATAGTAAGGTAATGTTTTGTCAGAAACATCCTAGCTTATATGCAGGTCTTATCTGTAGTTGGCTTTGTAGTTGTTGAGGGGAACTTGTTCCTGTGCCAGGTTACTTTAACACAAAATTTTAAAAAACTTCTTTAGCATAAAATGGTTTTTCCTGGTGAGTTTTTTTTCTCTTACACGTGAAATTGAGAAACAGAGAAGTTCATTTTTTAAAAGACCTTACTAAATGCTGCATTTCATGAAATTCTGTCTTAGTCCACCTTACATATGTTAGCAGTTCCACTCAAGCAACAGGTTTGGGAAGTGTGAATTTTTATTATTGTCAATTATCTTTATTGTTATTTTGAAAATAAAAAGCTTCACACAGACATTTGAATGTGACAGACTAAGCATTTGCTATAATCTACACATGGCACTTAGTAGAAAACTCTTAAAGGAAGGAGGAATTTAGTCAAACTCCTACATTTCACGCCTCGTGTAGCTCGTCCCTTACACGCAGACTGGAATAAAAACTCATTTCTCTGCACTGGGCTTTGTGTAGGCTCACAGAAACAAAAATAAACGTGGTGAAGAGCTCTAAGGGCAAAAACCAAGCAGAAATTCAGCACAGCTCATGGTAAAGGTCATGTGCAGGGTCACTCGGTGGTGACTTCAGTGGAAGATGGGAGAGCAGAAGGCTGGTGGATGTCATGATGACTCTGATTGCTTTCTGACATTTACGATTTGTGGTTTGGTATAGGGCTGAGTAATGAGTGAAGAATGGTGATAAAAGATCTGTTAACTTTTCTTGAAATGAAGTATTGGCTCCTGAGGGACTTCTACTTGTTTGGTCTTTGTCGTTGAGAGAAAAAGTGATGACATGCAGAGGGCAGGTAGATGGTGTGTTAGTGTGTGAATTGTACAGGTGAGTGACAAAGAATCAGGATGTACTTTCTGGCTGTGTTGGTGTAAACTCCATCCTCTTTCATTGAGATTAGGAGTCTGTTTGGAATGGCTTTCCTCCAGACGCATGACTGGGGCCTCAGGCAGCTCGAGGCCTGTACAGTTCCCTTCCCCTGTGATCTCATCATGCGGAAGATGGGGAATAATGATGACAGGTCTCCAGCTGTCTTTAGAGAGTTCACAGACTTACAGGTTATGTTGTTGAAATGTTTAGATGCTTTTTACCCTTCCTTTTGTACATGTTACAAAAGGATAATTTGCATATCTAAGCCTCAGGAAATCTGGAAATCCCCAGGAGATTGATAATGAACTTAGATGTATTATTCTCATTTAGTCCTCATTTGGCTTAATTAAGAAACCTTCAAGAGATTCTTCTTAGATGTTAGGTCCTGGTAATGTCCCCATAAGCACAGGGCCTACCTCCTAGAGCTGGCTGTCAAGAGCCTCTGTCAAGTAAGCAGTGTGATCTATGTCAAGATGTCTGCAAGGTGCCAGGGAGACCCAGAACTGAGTGCTCGATCTTGTTGGACTCTTGCTGACTGGTGCGTATAGTGAAGGGCTCTGTACTGCGTGTTGATATCTTCTTTTTGTACTACAGCATTCCATCCGAGCACTAGCACTGAGAGTTTTACGGGAAATTCTGAGAAACCAGCCAGCAAGATTTAAAAACTACGCCGAGCTGACGATCATGAAGACTCTGGAAGCCCACAAAGACTCCCACAAGGAGGTGAGCCAGGCCTGAGGCCGGGGGATGCTGAAGCAGGCCTGGAGTGCAATTAGTTGTGTGGGGAGAGAGGACTGTGACTCAGCATACAGCTTCAAAAAAGGAATCCCTTCCTCTGAATTCAGTCTGTGCCACACTGCAGGGTGAAAACCCCGTAGCCGCCAGGGTGGCTGGGCAGCAGTACAGTTCCAGGGCCATTGCCTCTTTGTAGGTCCCCAACTCTCTTTCCACGTGTGCAGTGGGTGTGGCCTGTCCCTTGAGGGATTTCCCATGTCAGAGGTTCCTATTGCTTTGGTCAAAAGGTGGTGGAATCTCATTTCCTTCTGGCATTCAGCATTTTGGCCGTCTGGTGTGGGAGGTCGAGATTGGCTTTGAAGATACAGACACCTTCGAACAGGTCCCAGACAAGTATTTGAACAGACTCTTTTCTTGTGCCAGAACCTTGGAGAACTTATTTCACCTTTTGAGCCTCCTTGTGTGTAAAATACAAATGGATATTATCACAAAATTTTTTGCAAGGGTTAAATGAGACAAACAGCGACTGGTTTTAGCCCTGCTTGATGACAGGAACTATGCCATATTGGTTTCCCTTCCCTGCTGGCCCTTACGATGTACTCCTCCCTGGCTGTGCATGCCTCTTCCACTGGCTCCTGGACGTTTACAGTGCTAGCCAGCCGACTGTGTCTATGGTTCCTGGCACCTCACATGCCTGTTGGAGAGCAGGAAGGATGTGTTTCTGTGCCCGGCACACGTGCAACAGACATTAGACACTCAGTAAATCCTCATTCAGTTGCTCACTGAGTTGTTCCAGCCCGTTATGTCTCTCCAGTCCTTTGAGTATCAGGAGCTGTCCTAAGTAAACAGCATCCTCCCAATAAGAGCCACTGTGGAAAACAGGACCATGTTTAGAATTTTAGAAAACTTAATATGACAAAACAGTGGCTTTGACTCCAAAGTGAGACACATAACCACTTGTTCAGTTTCTTGGCTCACATGTGGCTCTCTCATGAGCATACACTCATGGATTAAGAGACTTGTGATTAGAGCAATTCTTATATCTACAAAAAGAATTGGACCCTAAATTGTGGTTTTTCTTGGTTTAGCAGTTACATGATTATTGAACAGTGATCAATTAGACTTCCTCCAATCCCCACCATGATTGCAGGCTCAGCACGGGGTGGGTGTCATGCTCTGTCTCGGCATCTCCACACCTAATAAATAGTCCTAGTGCACACAGGTACACAGGTGGTAAATGTGTTTTCAAACCAATAAGTTGTTAGGCTTCTGATATCTGGGTTTGTGGTGTGATGATGATTATTACTCATGTTTGAATAAAACACTTTTGACTTATAATAACTCATTATCAAAATGTGAGGACCAGATGAGCTAATATTGTCAACAAAATTATTCCTGGGTGAGGAAAGAGGGTCCAAGAGGTGCCTTAATTTGTCAGATAATACATGGCAATTACTGGCAGAACCAAGGTGGAAACCATGTCATGTGTCTCTCTTAAGAGGCAACTGTCCTATGCTGACTTTTTCTTTTCCTTTTTAACCATAGTAGCTTCTCTGTTATGAGAGCACATGAATTAAAAAAAAAAAATTTGATGTTCTGTTACATATACAATGTCAGTTGTTTTCAATGGGGAGGACATACCTAGAATGTGGCATTAAGATGAAACTAAGCCATCTACATTGTGTGCTGCTTACCTGCTATCCCCTTGGAAGATGTCTGTCTTTATTTTTTACTTTTATTTATTTACTTATTTTTTTCAGATGTCTTTAAAGTGAGCATCCTGACCTTAAACTTTGAAACTTTGACAGTGGACTCTTAGAACTCAAGTTATCAGAATTAAATAATCCATTTACTATTTACTGTTTTCTTGAGTGACTTTGTTATTTTTTTTTCCCTGCAAAATGAGAAATTTAGTAGAGAGAGTTCTTAGGGGTGAAGTCCTTTAAATTGCCTAAGGGACAAAAGCAAAAAAAAAAAAAAAAAAATCTGCTGCTTAAAGTAAATTTAGCAGCACTCAGTTGCCTGTAATTCCTGTGACCTGAGGGTCTCCACGCTGCTGTCACTGATTACCTGATAAAGCAGGTGGAGGAAACATTGTGTTCTAGAAGGAGTGCCTTTATTGGCAGGCCTCCTGCTTTGCATACTTTCAGGCTCACCTTGACTTGGTTGCCCTTGATGTTTTCCTTGTGAAACTTTACTCTGTCACTTGGCCAGAAATTCCTCACTTGGGCTTCTGTACATTTAGGTTTTAGGTATGGTTTTTGTTTTTCTTTTTCTTTAAAATTCTCCTAGTCCTTCTCTTATTCTATTTACCCAATCTGTGTCTGTTTTTGATTTTCAGAGCATAATAGTTAGATTCATATTAAGTTTGTGTTGTAGCCATTGTATTGACATATATTGCACACAGTATTTCTCTAGTTATACTTTCTCACCATTGCATTCAACATTTATTCAAACATTATTTAAACATTTGGAAAGGATCCAAAATGTTTCTAGTCCCAGTTATTACATAGTCATACAGAGGAAGAGTCTGCTTGCCTTTGTAATTAGTACTTCCAGTGTGTTTGTCATGGGACTTCCTTCTCATAAGAAGTTGGTTTCGTATGCACAGACAAAAACCCAGGATTCAGCAGGAGAGGAGGAGCGTGACACCTGTCAGGTTGACACAGGGCTGCTCTGAGAGACACTGGTGCCAGATGTCTCACCTGCTGTGGTGGTGGTTGCACCATAGTGCACACTGTAGTGATGGCTGTGGGACTGTAGCAATGACGGATAATTCTTGAAGTGAAGTTTTTATAAGTTAATATTTATCATAAAAGCCCTAACAGGAGGTGAATAATACAGAGGTTATAAGATGGCTTGTTTCATCATCCTACGAATCATGGTCTGTTTTCTCAGGATCTTTTAAAAGGAACTGTGCATGCAAAATGTTTTTCTTATGCTAAAAATGTACCAAGGACTAAATTTGTCCTAATTTATGTAATTATCAGCCTTTCTTGTTTTTTTTTATGCCTATAGCACCTGGTATTCCTAGGCTGTCTCTCCTCCAAGTACTAACCAGGCCGTACATAGCTTCTGAGATGAGACAAAATTGGGCACATTCAGGGTGTCATGACTGTAGACTATTAATCATTTTATACGTAGTCAGTGTAAGAATAGTGGTTGCTCCCAGTTGTTATGTCTCACATATAAACTTAAAAGAAACACTAACTCTATTTCTTGAAGATAATCTAAAATTCAGACTTTTCTGGACTTGGCCAGATTAGTGAATAGTCACTTACACTTGCCTAATAAAAGAGAAAAATGTCAGCATCATTTTATGTCACTATACCGGGTCACCAAACATTTCTTGCCACACACAAAAGTTTTGGTGTGTGAGGCATCAGAGTCAGCCTCAGGTTGTATGGCTTGTTTGGGAAGTTTGAGTCTTAGGTAAATATAAAACAACCACTGTTTTGTCTCCATGGGTTTTATTTTTAAATTATTTTTAGTTAATTGTGTTGTATGACTTCAAGGAATTAAAAATGCCAGACCAGAATTATTTTCAAATAAAAGAGAACTTTTTGGGAACTAGTTTTCTGGCTTCTCTTTTATCCAGCTAGCATGGTGTGTCTTATGCAGCCTTTTGGCAAATATGACCAGAGAAAAGCAGTAGAGTGTCAGAAGGCATTTTAGTGAGCTGATGTTTACTTCAAATACGGAAACCTCTTGCTGGCCTCGTCTTAACCAGCCTCTCCTGCACTCCGGGATGGCTGTGAGGACCCATGTTAGACAGCAGCCATGGAGTCAGTTGGTTCTGGAGAGCAGTCCATTTGGTGAACCTGGAGAAATCACTTCACTTCTCTGGACCTTGGTTTTTCTTATCTCTTAGCTCAGGGAATAGACTGGATGATTATCTATGTCTCATGCAGCCTCAAGATAATAGACATTACTACTGAGTAACAAAACCTAAACCTTCATAGATTCTAAATCTCTAGTTTTCCCTGGGCCTAATCACGAGATGGGGCCAGAAGCCCGTTTCCTTTATGTTTGTTTAACAAAAAGACAAAATCAGAAGTCTGTATAGTTGTATAAAGGTTCGAAGTTGCTGAGCCAATAGTTTGACATTATTAGCACAAACTCTGGTGAATGTTTTATTATTGGAGGCAAGGGGTTGGGGCGGAGGTGGGGGGAAGTGTGCTAGTCTATAAGGAGCATATGGTTTAGTTGAGTTTAAACCAAAGAAGTCAACATGTGGTTCAGAGTGAAGTGCGCTAGGAGTTTGGAGTGGGCTGGAATAGTCAAGAGAGAATGCTTGAGGTGTTAGAACCTGAAATGGACTACAATGGAGTAATCAGGGAGAGAATAACAGCAAGTCAAGGCATTATGGCCAGAGGGGAGGGAGTGTGTGGGCGTAGGAGACATGTCTGGGTTGAATCTCCTGGAACAAGACTGCCATCAGGTTCTCTGTGTCAAGTGGAGATACCATTCCCACCTCACAAAGCTGTTGTAAAGTGCCACGCACAGTGTCCAGTTGTGAACACCAGCAGCAGCTCTTGCTCCTACTATTTTTCAGGGCAGGGGGAAATGGTTCCACCTCTGGTGGTCTAACCCTCACAGGAACCAGCTGTGACTACTGCGCCTTAGGTCCTGTAGCTTCAGAAAGAACATCTTATTGAGAGAATCAACTTCCGTGAAGAAAGTGGTCAAGAGGGACATTATTTAACCTTTGAGTTGAGAATTTTGAAGACCTGGGTACTCATCCTGCTTTTCCCATTTCCCTGGCAGTGTGATTGTGGACAAATCAGAGAAGCTCTCTGGATCTCTCAGCTGCTAGGTGAATGGGGGGAGCAGGGATGCATTATGTCCTGCAAGTCTTGCCCTGCAAGGGCTGACATTATAAAGTTAAGTGAGTTATGTGGCTCACGTTGTTGAAAACTGAAGATGGCTGCCTTTTTACCCTTTTCCATTGAAGAAAGTAGATCAATTCTGAATAGAATTGTTGTCAAGTTGTTTTAATTTTGCACAAAGCAAATAAAACTGCATTTTTCTGAATACATCTGAGAAGGCTTTTTAAGTTTAGTTGCATTACCTTTACAACTCCAATGAAAAACAGCTGTGTCTTTGGACTACTGGATTAGCTGAATCTCATTATCTACACTGGAGTGGCTGTCATCTTTAGACTGGAAAACACCATAAGTTTTTAGAGATGGATATTGGAGACATAGAAGAGAAGACCCCGTGATGAGTGACACAGCTCCATCCTCGGCTCCCAGCCTCTTCTGACTCCTCAGCATTTTCCCCTGTGGGCCCTAATTCTGCCTCTTGAGGTAGGCCGGAGTAAGTTTCCCACTAAGAGCCTTAGCATGTTTGCGATAGCATTTTCCTGAATCTGCTTTTCCAGGTAAGGATGTAATGGTCATATTAGAGATCATTTTATTCAGAGTCTGCCTTCTGAAATTTTTTGTGTGTGCTTTTTTCAGGGGAGAGCATTCATCAGGTAGGGGTGAAAGATAAGGTTTTGTAATCCAAAATAATGTAAAAATTATTGAATCAGATTCTCTCCCTCATTTTACTGATGAGAGAACTGAAACCTAGAAAGTACAAGAAAATTTCTCTAAGATCACCAGATGACAGGACCAGATCCAAAGCTCAGGTCCTCAGACTTTGAACCTGGAGCTTTTCTTCTTTCCTCTCTTCCTCTGATCGGTATTGAGCCTAGCTAAATGAGGGCTCGCATGCCAGGTACAGGTCTGTGTGGATGCTGCACCTTGAATCCCAGAATTTATAGATAGCAGTGCCAGTCTTTCACCAAAGAAGCAGTTTGGCGATATGCTGGTGGATTCTAAAACTGTTAAACCTATTTTTATAAGGTCTTTGCAACTTTTCCCAGAAGGTGGCGCCAACATTTTTCTTCGCTTCTAAATGCTTGAAGGAGCTAAATTAGGGATGCCCTACTAGGAAGACTTATTGGATTCTAATCATTTCTGAACATTTGCTTTTTAATTTATTTTTTTACTTTTTTTTTTTTTAATTGGGTCAGTGATTCTGATGTGTCTGTGACAGGGTCAGATCAAACTTTGTGAACTTAAAACTTGCAGTCCAAATTTTGACAAGTTTTGTGCTCTAAAAGAAACCTTATCTTTAAGCAAACATTCATCAATATTTAGAGTAATGATCTCATTTTTTTAAAAGATAAGGAATGTATACTTTTTCTAGCTAGACACTATTATTTCACTAACTTTGAAAAGAAGAATTCCTATATTTCTAAGCAGACAGTAGCAAAATCAGCAGAATTGGAACAGTTTTGATTGTTTCAAGGTGGATTATGACCCAAAAGTCTACTCGATTTTCCTCTCTCTCAAGAATGTGCTCCACCCCATTTTAAAATCCTTGTATTTCTGGCCACCTTGTATACTAAACAGTCTTGTCCTCCTTTCTTTCTGCTGCCCATGTTTACTTTTGCTCTCTGTTTGCTTACATTTATAATCTTTGCTTCTTATGTTACATAGAACATGGGGGCAAAACCTAAAGTTCATACTGATTTAGGCAGCTCGCCCAAAGTGGGGGATTTGGCATAGAGAGGGAAGTCAAGAACACCTACCTACCTTGCCAAATCAGTGTCTGTCTTCAGTAACATTATTGGAAAAAACTGAGCTAACGTCTTTTTTCCAAAGGTTGGATTTGTTTCTGTCTTTCCAATATATCACCTAGAACAGGCCACCCTGGGCCTTGTATAGTTGGTTTTCCTAAGGCTGAAGTTGGTCATTTGTGGATATCTTGCCTTTCTGGACTAGATTCTTAACTGGAACATGAAAATGCAGATCAGCGAGGCATGCCAAGAGGTCACATTGCATTTTTAAAAGTATACACACTGTAGGGAAATTAGTTTGACAGACATTTATCGAGCGCCTAATGTATATTGGACATCAGTTGGATATAGGGGATAGAAAGTTGGCTGAGACGGTAGCTTGCTTTTAAGGAACTTTTAGTCTAGTGGGAGATAAAATTTCACCAAAATGTTTTAAGTGCAATGACCAAGGTGTGCACACGAGGCTTCCTGGAGATTCTGCTACAGTGAGTGTGTCCTAAAGGATGACTTGGCCCAGCCAGGTGAAGATCACGAGTGAGAGACATTCAGGAAGAGTGCAGGGATTAGACAAGGGCACTGAGGTGTGGCTGGCAGGGCGTGCTCTTGGCTCAGTGTTACCAGGGCATCGTGGGAAACAGGGCTAAAAATGCAACTGGACAGGCAGGCAGGATGCAGGCTTTGTTGGCCTACTGTGCCGGACTGAAGAATGTGCACATGGTTATCAGGTTGGCATTTTAGAGAGGTTGACCCACTTGATGTGGGCAGTAGACTGGGTCAGAGGGGTCCTCTGGACAGAGGCCTGCTCTCTGGCAGCCCCAGAGCTCCCAGGTGCCTCTTGGTAGCACCTCTGCAGCCAAGCCCCACTTCTGGTATTGTTCCTCCAGCAAGGCCTAGCTAGTAGCCATCATGTACGTGTTTTGTAGCTACAAACATTTGTGTGTTATTCCTCTTAATGCAAATAATTGTAAAAGTAGGTGTCTTTAAATCCTCGTTTTAAGAGTTTTTAAAAATTGTGGCTCAGACCGATTAGATGTCTCTCACCAAAGGGTTGAACTGAGGTTTGTCTGCTGCACTAACTACTCTCAGAGGTTGAGAATGTGGCCCTCCAGCTCTGGAGGCTACCTTCCTTGGGGTCAAGGTCATACACATGTACCAGGGCCAAATAACACTCTACTTTCAGGGGACCTCTGTAGAGAAAGCTGTACATTTCCAGAGGATGGAGCTGGCAAGAAAAAAAAAAAATCACAGTAGGCCTTATTTAAATAGTCTTATTTTCATGTATATGTAAAGTAGAGTGATGTGCCATAAATGTGACTGAGTTAATGTTTACTGAGGGAGAAATCTGCTCACTCAAACTGAAGTGCCCGGGAAGGCCAAACCCAAACCTTTTGCTCACTGTGGAGGAGGCGCCTCGGAGGCAGGGGGTTCTGTCTCAATGGGGCCAAGGGCCTTTGGGCCAGAGGAACTGCTGCAGAACACTAGGGGAGCCTTCTGCAGACATTCATTTTACTTACTGTCCTTTCCCACCCTCCATCTGTCTAATCCTGGCCAACTTCAGGAAGCTCCTCAGATAGCAGATGCCCATCATCTGGCCCTCACCTGCTTCTGCACCCTCATCTGCCATTTCCTTGGCCATTGCATCCTAACACTGCCTCTCTGTATGGACCACCCCCACCTTTCCAGGCTCCATGAGGGCAGGGCCTAGGGCCCATCATCCTCACCTGTGTGGTCTGAGCTCTGAGCTCAGTCCCCAGCACACAGGAATGAGTGAATGCACACACAAAGTACAAATGGAAGGCAGGGAGAAAGGTGGTGAGAAAGTTGAAGCTTTGAAATTCCGAAGAACCATTGCGCTTTTTGAGAGAAGAACGTGACTCTTAAAATTTCCTCTCTGCAGTGCTTTTCAGGGAAGCCTTCACCGATACAAGTAGCACAGACACAGTGCCCTTGAACCACGCTGATCCAGGTCTCCATTTTGGCTCTTGAAGGGATTACTACATAATTCCAGTGTGTATCCCCACAGACACACTGACAGGTGATGATGGGGGCTGGTCTTATTGAATGAGACACCCAGCCCTCAGTCAGTGCTTTCAGATAGCAAGGTTCTCCCAGGGAAAGTCCGAAAGGTCTTCAACAAGAAAGAAATGTGACTTTTGGAATTCAGGAAAATAGAGCTTCTCTAAACAAACAAATCCTCAAGCAGGCCCGAGAATGAAATTCAGTCCATCAGTAAGTGTTGGTAAGTGACCAGCCTCGCAGTGTAGAAATGGCCCAGCTCTCGCCTGTTATGCCTTTGCAGTCTATTTGGGATGTAGAAACACGTAGAAATGTCAGCAAGAATACAAAGTATTTGATGTCAGAAATAGAGGAAAAGCTCTAGTGTGAGTTGAAGTAAAAGTGCTCATTCTGCTGGCCAGGGAGGGCACTTGTGTCAGCCACATTTGTTTGAGGGACAGTTAGTTTTCTAGTTAGGAGAGGAGAGTTTATGGAAACAGTGGGAGATGTGCAGAAATAGTAATGATTTTGATGAAGATAATGTTTAAAATCATTTAGGCAGCAGGCTTGACCAGCACTCAAGGAGTACCTGAGTACTCTGCCAGCGTTGATTCGGTGCAGGGAGAGGGCCTGCCTGCTCCTGAAGTGCAGCACTCTAGCACCTTACACTTTGAACCAAGAGCTGGACTGCTAACTATCCCTGATCTCAAAGGCATTTTTAGTAAATTTTAATGAATGCATTTTCTTTGCTACGAATGCTAATGTGATGTTCACTGCAATTTTTTAAATATAAAAATAGGAGGAAAATAAAATTACCCACAATCTTACCACTCTGAGATAATGAATGTTAACATTTTATGCATTTCCTTCCAGGTTGGGTTTTTATTTTAGTTTTGTTTTTCAAAGTGTTAAGTGCCAGTTATTGGGGCATGAATAACCAAAGTGGAAGTGGACCTTAGTCAAATAAAAGCACTTTTAGCAGCATGGCCAGCCCTGTGAGCCATGTGGATTTTTAAGTGAAATGAATTCAGCTTCCTGGAGGGGGAAGGATTTTCTCTCATCGTCCTGAGAATAGAGCAGACTTGTGTCCGGTGACATGTGTGGCCCAGGCTGAACACAGAGCTGAGCTGCATCTTGTCCCAAAGCCATGACTGGAGTCCTGAGATCTGACCCTGCCCCTGCTAGAGATTGGACCCTGAGCTCTGTGACCTATAGCAGCCTGTGTGTCCACTACGTGGCTCAGGTGACCTTTCTGTATCTCCTACCCTCCGTGGCTTGTATTCACTGACTTCTTAGCCCATTTATGCCCAGGACTAGAAGACACTTTCCAAGTGGTCTCTACTTTGTTTTGGTCAGTCTTTGCTCTAAACAAGAGCCTGGAGATGATTGAAGGCTTGAGCTGATAGTTTTGATCATGTTGCTGAGTTAAAGACACAGCTGAGTTTTTTGAATAACAGAACACAAAGGAGAGAAGAATCTGTTGGAATGAACAGTCCAGGGCTGGCAGTAGGAAAAAAGTGTTAGGTTTTATTTTATAAGAAAATGCATATTTGTTTATAGCTTGGTGTCCGCATATATCATTTATGTATGTACTCCCATGCCATTGATAGTAGTAACTATCATTTGCTGAATATCTACTGTATCTCAATACTAATGAGAAAATGGGGGGTTTAGCACATGCAAATGGCATGACTGGGATTTGCTTCCAGCTCTCTAAACCCAAGCCCCATGCTCTGTCTTCCTCATTGGGTTTTGCATTAGGCTTCCACCTTTATTACAGAGGGTCTCTGCAACCCTTCTGGTGAGCTCTGGAACATGTACTGTGTGCCCTAGTGCATCGTGATTCCATCAGAAGACAGGCTACTCCTTTGCCTGTGAGGTGACACCATGAGCACAGCTTCCTGGAAAAGCAACTTTCCCCAAGAGGCTCCTCAGGGAAATGCATTGCAATTAGGCATTTCCATGGAAACTTAAGTATTGAGGTCATTCTGATTTGTCTTCCAGGCTCCTCTCCAGGTATTCCAGTTGTAGGAGGCCCATAGATCATTGGAAAGTATTCATATTTTTAGGTCCTAATCTTCTAAGGGCAGAGACTGTCAAATTTTCGTGTACATAGAATCTCCCAAGTGCTCATTAAAACAGCATGCTGGACTCCACCCTCACACGCTCTGATTCTGCTGGTCCAGGTGCAACCTGAGAAGTTGGCATTTCTAACAGTTACCCAGGATGTTGCTGCTGCTGCTGTGTGTTGGTGGGTGGTTGGTGGGGGGTGGGGCGAGAAAGGGGGTACACTACTACACTCAGAACCATTTTTCTAAGATTTTTGTCAGAATCTTCTATACCTGCCTTCTCCATATCTTCCATTTCTCTGTACTATAAAGTTACCCCCCCCCCAAACTATTCTGCTTTTCTTTCATTTACAAAACTGGCCAGAAGAAGTGATGGCTGCCATGTGGCTTTAAGTGAACTTTTATCATCTGGACTCTGAAATTAGGCAGCAATGGTTACTGGGTCTTTCTCCTCGAATGATGTATGGTGCTCACTCATTTGGGGGAACCTGTGTTTCAGGTGGTAAGAGCTGCTGAGGAGGCTGCATCCACGCTGGCCAGTTCCATCCACCCGGAGCAGTGCATCAAAGTACTCTGCCCCATCATCCAGACAGCTGACTACCCCATCAACCTTGCAGCCATCAAGATGCAGACCAAAGTCGTCGAGAGGATCGCCAGGGAGTCCTTGCTGCAGCTCCTTGCTGACATCATCCCGGGCTTGCTGCAGGTGGGCCCTGTGGCCTAATACCTGGCTGCATGGGGCTATAAGGCCAGAACAGTGGCTGTGCAAGTCAAAGTGATGTGGGAACTTGGCTGTCCTTGTTCACTTGAGCGGGTGGAGAGGCGAATAGGGAAAGCCAGGTGGTGACCTGTATTTTAGAAACTAGAAAGCTGTATCTCTTGTTTTCTAGTCACCCTCTTAAATGTAGCAGGAAGATTTTCCTGGCAACTTGGAACCGTGGCTCACAGAACGAACTGTCCACTATAAACATGTTTTGATCACTTTATTGTCTATTCCCTCAGCAAAGCCTTGTTGCATGTCTCTGGGCCCTAGTAGGTGGTCCGTGGCATGCAAAATCAAATAATGTTCCGTGCTCTCAGATGTCCAGCAATTATTTATTGAAACCCTTCTAAGCATGAGACAATGAGTTAGACTCTGGAAGATAAAGATAATTTCTAACATTGCAGTGCTACCTCAAGGATTTTCAACCTGCCATGGGCCTCATTTCTCCAAAAGCATTTTGCTAAAGATAAAAGTGACTAGCTATGTAGTGAAGTCACTTTGTTACAATATGGTCTGTTGTGACTCCTGCATTTGAAACGATACCTTCTAGCTTCTAGTTTATTTCCAAAAGGAAGATGACTTTGTTTACAAACCAGCTTGTCTCCTTTCACAGAAACACTGAGGAAATTTACCTGCTAGCTTAACAGATTATTGACACCCAGTCATGCAGACACCTAGACTAGAGATGCCGGTGCTATGTGCTTAGCTATTGTAGGGAGGTGAAACCTGAGAATTGTGAGATCAAAGGTGGAGAGGTGATTTTGGGGTGGGGGTAGCAAAGAGAAAAGGGCTCGTAGATGAGGTTTAGAATTGGGTCCTGGAGAGAGGAGATTTCAGTGAGGAAGGGTATAGAGATGAATTTCTCGTTTAATAAATGTCGCTATTGGCTGAGCATACGGCTTGTGGATTTGAATACATGTGCTGAGGACTGGATCATTCCAGGCAGAGGGAAAGACACAATGCTGAAAAATCCTGGGGGCCACTTGGAGAACAGCAAGTAGTCTCATGTGGGTGTGGGGTGGGGATGAGGCTGACTGGTAGATTGAGGTACAACTGTATAAGACACTAACAAATGTCAGGCTGTGGGACTGGATGTTCCCCAACAGTCTTTGGATGGTGGAGAGGTTTGCCTACAAGATTGAGTGATGTAATTTCCATTTTTTTTTTTAAAGAGATTTTCACACATGAAGTTTCTTTCACCGTTGGAGAAATAGGAAAGAAGCAAGTTATTTTTTCCTCTTAATTTCCTTTTCTCGTTCTGCCTCATGACGTTCTTAGGTGACACTACCATGCCAGTTTGTTATAAAGCAGTGCCGAGGCAGATCAGTTCTGTAACTCACCAGTTTCCTGCTTCCACACCCCAGGAGCTCACTCTCAGCAATATTAAGTTTTCGCCTCTCTAGGTTCAGTTGCAGAGTGAAGGTATATCCTGGTTGTTTTTGACAAGTCCAAGGTTGAACTGTAAGGGCATTTGTGGAAATGTTGATGAAGTAGTGGCTATGAAGCAAATCTTTGATCTCGTTTCATTTTTGCATTCCCCTTCTGACTAGGGTTATGACAACACAGAAAGCAGTGTGCGGAAGGCCAGCGTGTTTTGCTTAGTGGCCATTTATTCCGTAATCGGAGAAGAGCTGAAACCTCACCTCGCACAGCTCACAGGGAGCAAGGTAGGTATAGTGTTACATGGGCTGATACGCACACCTGGGCTCTGCCAGCTTGTCATAAATCCACTTGGCTGCAGCTCTGGACTCCAGACAGGTTTTTCTTATCATATGTGTCATAGCCGGGCCTCATTTCTCCCAAAGCATTTTGCTAATTATAAAAGTGACCAACTATGTAGTGAAGTCACTTTGTTACAATATGGTCTGCTGTGACTCCTGCATTTGAAACGATACCTTCTAGCTTCTAGTTTATTTCCAAAAGGAAGATGACTTTGTTTACAAACTAGCTTGTCTGCTGTCACAGGAACACTGAGGAAATTTACCTGCTAGCTTTAACAGATTGCTGAGTTGGAACTGGGTTTCTCTTGGGCGTCAGCAGTAACGATAGATTTTACCATGTGCCTGCCAAGTCCTGGACACTGTCCTCTGCACTTTGCCTGTGTCGACTCATTAATTCATGACAACATCCCTGTGGGATGAAGACAGCCGCTTTTAACCTGCCCAGGGGCACAGAGTGATATTATTCCAGAAGCCAGGCTTTTACTCACCATGCTGTTCCTCATGTTCCTTTAAGTGAATTCTAGAAAACAGAAAAAAAGGCTGTTGGCTTCTTGAAGATTAGGGTGGCTAGAATGCTCGTTGGTTTAAAAATAAACTCAGATCTGGTGAACCTGCCAGGCGAGAGCAGTCTTGACATCCAGGCTCTGGCAGGAGAAGCAAGGGTGGGAGGCGGGGGCCTCAGCTCCCTTGGAGTGGAGCGGGGAGGCTGTCTGGGCTTTAGAGACCTTCACTGTGTGAAGAGGAGCCTCCTCCAGGGACGCCTGTGAGGGACGTGCATCGACCTAGAGTTAAATAGTGCCTCACCCTGCTCTTTATGAAATAATCAGCAAGTGATGCCCCATTTCTTTTCAAATAGAGCTGTTCCTTTGACATAGTTGGTGAGCATCACAGCATGAAGCTTGCTTCCCAGAGTTCTGGGCAAATCTGGTTCTGTCTGCCTTTGTTCAGAGCAGGGCTTGTAGGACCCTCAGCACTGTTGACATTTAGGGCCACTTTGTTGTGGGTGGGGGGCGAGGGGGGGCTGTCCTGTGCATTGTAGGAAGTTTCGCAGCATCCCTGACTGCCAACCTGTAGATTTCAATGGCACCCCCCACCCCTCAGTTGTGACAGTCACTAAAGTCTCCACACGTGGCCAGATGACCCCTGGGGGGCAAAATCACTGCTACTTGAGAAACACTGGTCTGGAGGAAGACACTTTACTCTTCTTGCATACAGAAATAAGCATCTGGATTAGAAGATGTGAGTGCGGCGAGTGTGGATAAACGATTTGGGGCCTCCTGTATCTGAGTCCATTTTCCAGTTTCTCCTTTCCTTCTTTGCTCCTCCAAAGGCTCCTCATCAATACCACCCCTAACCATGGCCTGAAGAGTACTAAATATAAGAAGGCACTAGGCCAGGAGCCCTTCTCCCTTTGCTAGCCTCTGCCAGGGGTTTGTAGGTGGTTCTTGGCCACAATGAGGACCTAGAAGACAATGATTCACACAAGGAGTTAGACTTATAAAACAGAAAATTCATCCACAATTAATATGTCAGACCTCAGTTTTGTCTGGCACTTTTTACTTTCCTGAGAAAGGAAGTTATTCTGTCATCCCATTTGACTTCTAATAAAGGGACTGAGAAAATACAAGTGTTTCTCATCTCATCTCTTGTTCTACGTTTAACCTGCTGCTGTCACTCTCACTGGTGACCTTGAGTCTAAGAGTCCACATCCTGATCAGGAGGCAGTGCTTCCCCTTCGCCAGGTATAACTTCAGTCAGCTCAGAGGGCTTAGGAAGGCTGGCTGTAACACCTTTCTGGTTTGACAGCCCAATTTGTCTAGCCATTACAGTTTTTAGATCTAATAACTCTGGTGCATTAATAGGAACTTGGTAGAGTCAAATATATATCTCCTAAAACAAATATTGCCCTCCCCTCAAAAATTGGGTAGCTGACAGAACATGGTGCTAAGTCTATCAGCGTCCTATACTAGAATCAGAACCAAGCCATAGCTTCTTGTTTCTTTGTGTAACCAGGCCTATCAGAAGCCTCTCCCAGGACTTAAAATAATCAGCAAGTGATGCCCCATTTAAATAAATGTTTAAATAAATGTTAATAAATGATATCAGGTTCTGTAGAGAAAGGCCTGATGCAAGGACAGCAGAGGAGCCTGTGGGTGCATTTTGAGAAATGTCCTATTGCCGTGGAAGCAACACTAGCTTTGGGGTCAGACAACCTGCCTTCTAGTCTCTGTCCCCCACTTACTAGCTGTATGACCCTAAGCAAGCTTTCTTTTTCTCAAATTTTTTACTGTGGTAAAATACACATGACATAAAATTTACCATCTTAACCATATTAAGTGTACTGTTCACTAGCACTAAATACATTCACATGGTTGTGCAACCATCAACACCATCCGTCTCCAGAATTCGTTTTATCTGCAGAACTGAAACCTCCCATTCCCCTCTCCCCACACCTCTAGCAACCACCATTCTTTCAGTCTTCTCTATGACTGTCTACTTGGACGCCTCATAAAAGTAGAATCACGTGGTATTTTGTGACTGCCTTATTTCACTTAGCATAACGTCCTCAAGGTTCATCCTGTTGTAACATGTGTCAGTTTCCTTCCTTTTTACAGGCTGGATAGTATTTCATTGTTTATACATACAACATTTTGCTTATTCATTTCTTATTGATGGACACTTGGGTTGTTCATCCCTTTTGGCCATTGTGAACAATACTGCTCATAAACATGGGTTGTGCAGACATCTCTGAGACCCTATATTTCACTTCTTTTGGGTATATATATCCAAGAGTGGAATTGCTGGATTATATAGTGACTGCCAAACTATTCTCCACCAAGGCTGTACCATTTTACATCCCACCAACAGTGCACAGGGCTTCCAGTATCTCCACATCCTCTCCAACACTTGTCATTTTCTTTCTTTTTGATAGTAGCCATCCCAACAGCTGGTGTGAGGTCATCTCTTGTTTCGATTTGCATTTCCCTAATGGTTGGCGATGTTGAGAATCTCTTCATATGCTTGTTGGCCAGTCATATACCTTCTTTGGAGAAATGTCTATTCAAGTTCATTTCCCATTTTTGAATTGAGTCATTTCGTTGGTTATTGTTAACGTTTAGAAGTTCTCTATGTTCTGGATATAAATTCTTTGTCTTTTGATGCACAGAATTTTTTAATTTTTGTTAAGTCCAATTTGTTTATTACTGTTTTCATTGCTGCGCTTTTGGCGTCATATCCAAGAAATCATTACCAAATCCAGTGTCGTGAAGCCTTTGCCCTATCTTTTCTTCTTAGAGTTTTATATTGTTAGCTCTTATATACAGGCCTGTTATCTATTTTGAGTTAATTTTTGTGTAGTTATTAGGTAAATGTCCAGCTTCATTCTTTTGCTTGCAGATACTCAGTTTTCCCAACACCATTTTTCATTGAATGGACTTGGTGCCCTTGTCAAAACCATTTATTTGTGAAGGTTTCACAAAACCATTTGTGAAAACCACAGATGTGAAGGTTTATTTCTAGGCTCTGTTCTGTTCCATTGCTCTTAATGTCTGTCTTCATGCCAGTGGTACACTGTTTCGTAGTATAGGTTTTGAAATCAGAAGTGTGGGTTCTTAAACTTTGTTTTATGCCTAGCTCATTTTGCTCTTTGGGGTCTGTTGAGATTCCATATGCATTTAGGATTGATGTTTCATTTCTGCAAAAATCTCTTTGGCTTTTTCATAGGGGTTTTATTAATTCTGTAGATGGCTTTGAGGGAAATATTGTCATCTTAACAGTATTGTCTTCCAGTCCATGAACATGGGATGTCCTTTCATTTATTTGAATCTTTAGTTACTTTCAGCAACCTTTTAGTTCTTTCTGTACAAGTCTTTCACTTTCCTCAGTTTAGTTAATTGTTAAGTATTTTATTTTTTTGATGCTTTTGTAAATGGAATTGTTTTTCAGATTGTTCGTAGTTAGTATATAGAAATGTGGCTGGTTTTTGCTCATTGATTTTGTATCCTATTCTTTTGCTGAATTCGTTTATTAGTCTTAACAGTTTGGGGGAATCTTTAGAATTTTCTAAGTATAAGATCATATCTACAAACAGAGATAATTTTACTCCTTTCTTACCAATGTGTATGTATGCCTTTTATATCTTTTCCTGCCTAATTGCTCTGGCTAGAACTTATACTTCTATATTGAGTAGAACTGTTTGCTGTGGGCTTTTCATATATAGCTTTGGACATGTTGAAGTAGTTTCCTTCTATTTGTGGTATATTGAGTATTTCTGTCAAAACTATATTGAATTTTGTCAAATATTTTTTCTGCATCAATTGAGATCATTTTGTGTGTGAGTGTGTTTTCCCTTCATTCTGTTAATGTGGTGCCTTGATCTGTTTTCGTTTGTTGAACCATCCTTGCATTTCAAGAATAAATTCCACTTGGTCATGGTATATAAACTTTTTAATACACTGTTGAATACAATTTGTTAGTCTTAAAGATTTTTGCATCAGTGTTCAAAGGGATCTGCAGTTTTGTAATCTCTTTATCTGGCTTTGGTCTCAAGACAGTGCTGACCTCATAGCATGAGTTTGAAAGTGTTCTTTTCTCTGGTTTTCTGGAAATATTTGAAGAGAGTTGTATTCTCTAAATGTTGGGTAGACTTCACCTCTGAAGCCATCTGGTCCTGGGCTGTGTTTGCAATTTAATTTCCTTACTAAGTTACAGGTTTGTTTGGATTTTCTTTTCATGATTTAGTCTTAGTAGGTTTTGTGTTTCTGGGAAATTGTCCATTTCATCTAGGTTAACTAATTTGTTGGTGAACAATTATTTACAGTAGTCTCTTAGAATCTTTGATTTCTGTAGCATCAGTAGTAATGTCCACATCCATTTCTGATTTTAGTAATTTGAGTCTTCCTCTTTTTTCTTAGTCAGCTTAGCTAAAGGTTTGTCTGTTTTGATTTTTTTTTTTTTTTTTTTTTTTTTTTGCCTCCTGAAGAACCAACTTTTAGTTTTCTCTTTCTATTTCATTTTTCTCCGCTCTGATCTTTATTATTTCCTTCCTTCTCCTAGTTTTGGGTTTATTTTTCTAGTTAAGATGTAAAGTTGAGATGGGATCTTTTTTTAATATAAGCATTTGCAGCTGTAAGTATTCTTTCCACTGCTTTTGCTATATCCCATAAGTTTTGGTATGTCGTGTTTTCATTTGTTTCAAGTTATTTTCTTATTTCCATTGTGACTTTTTTCACTGGTTGTTTAAAAGTGTATTTAATTTCCACAGATTTCTGAATTTTTCAGTTCTCTTTTTATTGATCTCTAATTTCTTTCATTCATTGTTATTGATCTCTAATTTTATTCAGTTGTGGTCACAGAAGTTACTTTGTATGTTTATCTTTAAATCTGTTGAGATTAATTTGTGTCTACACTCACATATAGTGTGTCTTGAAGAATGTGCACTTGAAAAGAATGTGTATTCTGTTACTGTTAAGTAGAATGGTCTGATCTAGTTAGTTTCTTATGTTGTTTAGGTTCTCTATTTCCTTCTTTCTGGTTCTTCCATTGTTAAGAGTGGGATAGTGAATTCTCCAACAATTATTGTAAAACTGTTTTTGTCTTTAATTCTGTCTGTTTTTGCTTCACATATTTTGATGGCATGTTATTAGATGCATATTTACATTTTTTTTTATGTGTTGACTTTTTATTAATATATAATGTTCTTTGTCTCCTATAACTTTTTTTTAGATTTAAAGTATGTTTCATCAGATATTAGTTTAACCACCCCTGTACAGTTGGTTGCTGTTTACATGGAATAACTTTTTCCATTCTTTCGTTTTCAATCTATTTGTGTCTTTGGATCTAAAGTGGGTCTTGTAGACAGCATATACTTGAGTCATGATTTTTTTATCCATTCTGCCAATCTCTGTCCTTTGATTGGAGAGTTTAACTCATTTACATTTAAAGTAACTGCTGATAAGGAGAGAGACTTTTGTTATTTTGGTGTTTGTTTTTTATATGCCTTATACTTTTATTGTCCCCCATTTTTTGCATTACTGTCTTGTGTTTGTTTGCTTTTTGTACTAGGATATTTAAATTCCCTTCTCGTTTCCTTTTGTGTATATTCTATAGCTGTTTTCTTTGTAGTGGTTGTGGGGATTACGTTCGACATCCTAAAGTTAAAACACTGTAATTTGAATTTATACCAGCTCATTGAGCACCTTGGGAGATGGAGGGTCAAGGCGATTTTGCTACTGTTAGGAGCTCTGTATGGCTGCTGTTCTTGTTCCCACTGGTTGAAGAGGGCCCCGCTTTCTTGTGCACCATACACACCACCCTGAGCATCTCTTCATGGGCCCCTGGGGACCATGCCCTTTTCCCCTGGGCTGCCCAGTAATTGTCTTGACCTCATAGCCTATTTAGAGTAAGGCAGGTAAAAGGCTGTGGATAGAAGGTATTTCATAATTCCCTTAATTGTACAAGTTGTGTATTGCATATTACATAGCTGTTTGTTTGTTTTATGGGCATTCTGCTTCTGTAAATATATTTCTTTTTGTTCTTAATATGGTCAGGCAAATTACCAACATAATTTCAGGTGTTTAAGAACCTACTATGTTACATGCTGCTTTATTTATCTTGAGGATTCAAAGGGACTTAATAGCAGAGGAGAGATAAGATCTTAAATATGAAAACCATTTCGTTATAAAAGTATGTGCCCATCAGAGGGGATGTTATTTAGTGACACAGTATCTGGCATCAGGGAAGTCTGATCTTGCCAGAAAGAGCACGAAATCCACTGCTACCTGTAGCATGAGGCGGGAAATGTCAAGTTGCAGTAGAGGATAGGAGTCCCACAGGAATGGACATAAAGGAATGATCACATTCAAATGAGCATATGGGGGACAGCCTCATGGCGGTGGTTCTTAAGACAGGTCTCAGATGCCGCAGTGCTTTGGTCAGTTTCAGAAGGCAGAAATGGGGTGAAGAGAGAAGGTGTTCTAGGTGAAAGGGACAGCTTCAGAAAAGGTGTGAAGGTTAGAAGACTTGATCTCTAACCTTGGTTTAGCTACTGTATCCCTATGGAGCATGGGCTTTCACCCTGCTTTTCTCGCTAGCCCTGATGCATGGAGCCATTGGCTGTAATCACCCCTGAAATGTGTGGATCTACCTCTCATGTACCTTTTTCTAGGGAGCCCTTATAGCCCACCTAATTATGACATTTTTCTTTCTTTTTATAATAACCCATTGTATTTCCCTCTCCTCTAGTCTCTGGCCTCCTCCCCATTGCTGTGGCCCTGACAGAAATTTTGAATGAGTAGTAGGCACTCAGTAAATGTTTGTGTAATGCATTTCTCATTAAGGAACATGTTATTTTCTTATTGTCACTTGGAGTCCCACCCCCCCCGCCCCAGTTTTCTACTTTCCATTTACTTTTTCTTCTGCTAATCTATTTGTGTCTTGTCTTTGCAGATGAAGCTACTGAACTTGTATATAAAGAGGGCCCAAACCACGAATAGCAACAGCAGCTCCTCCTCAGACGTCTCCACACACAGCTAATGGCAACATCAGTCTCTATGTCTCCCTAGAAGCAATCGGTGGTGCCTCTCTCTCAGAGACCTTTCCCACCTCCCCCTTCATTGGCTGCCCAGTCAGGACAAGGAGGCCTGCAAATATTTATTACAATCAGTATTTTGGTCCCTTCCAGCTTTTGTGTAGAATCTTACTGGTATGGAATGTAAAAGAAGCAAGGCCTGTTTTGTAGTCTTCATACAAAACAAAAGGAATGAGAGAAGAAAAGAGCCATACTTAAACATGTCTTCTACAGCCTGCCGAGAATATAAAACCATGAGTGCGGGATGCATTTTTGAAAAATCAGAGCTCTAGAGATGTGACACTTGGCAACACTTGGTAGGAAGTAGCATTCTCTCTTCAGTCAGCAGAGTTGAGGAGGGCATGTTAATTTGTGGGGTTTTTTCCATCTTAGCTTACTTCTGGATGTGGCCTGTTGCGGGCCACAAAAGGGTTATATGTCTCTAAATTGTATTTTGAGATCTACTAAGAATGTGAATCAGCTCATGGAAAGAAATGGAGAAAAGCCTGAAGGTGGCCTTTTAACAGACGTGGAATTTTGCTTATACTATCTAGACTGGAGGTTGACTGTCCTCACTTTTAGTTTAGAAGGGCATCCTTACAGTTTCCTTCCAGGACAGGCTCCCAGCCCCTCTGAACAATGCCATGATGCTGTCCCCAGCCCAGAACTTCCACTTGAAAGAATTCATAAAGTTTATATCGAAACATGAAAATTAAGGTAAATTTATAACATCAGTTCATGATGTCTAAAATGGCATTTCATGAAGCATAGAAGATATGAGAAGTAGTTTGTTTTACTACTGCGATCTTTGGGAAACACTATTTTAAGAGGGCTTCTCCTGGTTCTTGGTGATTCTGACTTAGTACCATATTTTCTCCTCTCCGCCAACCATTGCTTAAGCTGCTCAGTTCTAAAAAGGTTTTCACTTAATATGATAAATGACAACTCTGCCATCTCAGTCTTCACTTCTCTCTTTCATTGGGGATTAAGATCAAAGAAGTCTAAAGAGACCAGGTATCAAATTTTTTTACTTGGATAGACCAAAGTACTTCCTGGTCATCTGTGGAAATAGTCATTGTTTAAGGAAAAAGTATTTATGGTGAGTGGCAAATTGCAGCAAAACAGAATTCGAAACAATTTTAGAGAGTTTCCTTTTCTTCAATAAGAAATCACCAGAGAAATTGCCCCCTTTATTAAGTTTCTCGAGAGTTTGATTACGCCAATCATAGTAACTAATAGATTTGGAATCTGGTTAAATAAGTTTTGAGTAAAATTCTTAAAGCTGAATGGAAATTCTTAATGCTATCATGAAGATTTCTGTCATCTCTTAGCTGTTCTATTTTAGAGCCTTTAAATTGAACTGATTTTTCCATATGGAAAATGCCTGTTCCGGTGTTAATTTTTCATGAGGTGTTTGCTATTTCGGTGTAGAGTCCCTTCTGCTGGCAGCACTGAGAAACAGAGGTGACACAGTTCTCATCACCACTGACCTCCACAGAACCTCCTTCTCTGACTCTCCTGCTTGGATGCTGGATGTTGTAAAAGATAACTTTGGCAACATGACTCATTTTTTTCATTCAGATTTTATTTTAGATACTTTGTTTGGAAATAGGCACTGAAAATGAAAGGTCCAGGAACAGTGAAGCCAGGGTGCCTTCACTGCGTGCATGGGTGGGTGGGTGGGTGTGCGTGTGTGTGAGTGTGTGTGTGTGTGTGTGTGTGGTGTGTGTGATGTGTGTGATGTGTGGAGGGCGTATCACACATGTAGGGAGTACCCCACTGCTGCTGTTGAGGGAACTTCAGGGGTGCATTTTAAGTGTTTGAATATTATTGGCTTATTTTTGGCTCAGAACATAGCAGGACCAGGCCTTAACTTTCATTGGTAAATACTGTTTGTTAATATTTCACTAATCAGATTCTTTTTACACTCTACAAATGAGTCAGAGCAGAGCGTTTTTTGATTACCTCTGTTGTAGAAACATGTACTCTGGCTAGGTTATTTATGAGTTCTTTCATGCCTAATGCATCTGGAAAGACCTTTCTCCTTCAGCCCGGTGACCTAGGTCAACCTGGCCCCCCCCCGTCTGTAGTTGGGAAGGATCTCGAACATTGCTGAATGTCCTCCTAGTACTCACAAAGGGCTTGCCTTGAATGTCACTTGCCCAACCCTCGGTCTCCTGACTTAGAGATACAATCACAGGTCTCCTGGCCTCAATCAGACCGCTGCCCACCGCTGAGGAGACTTGCCTGCTGCTGCCACCTCACGGGGAGGATGGCTGCACCCCGCCGCCTTCCCAGGACCCTGACAGCTGCAGTCACCTGGCCGCTTCCCTACAGGGCCCCTGTCCAGACGAAACAACGGAATACAGAGGGGCAAAGCACCCAAAACTGAGTTTGCCTCCACTGTTCGCCTGACTGTCCAAGGCCCCCCGAAACCCACCTGACCGCACTGCTGGGGCTGAATCATCTGGCTCCTGCTTTCCTTCCAGCTGCTGCCATCCCTCCTTCAGGCCATGTCACATCCCGCAGGCTCAGGCTGAGGCCGAGGCACGCAGCGTTCCTCAGGTGCACTGTGAGCCTCCAGACCCAGCGCCCGCACGGCCGTGGGACTGCCCCTCTTTGGCCCATCACTAGCTTATCAATACCCTGTGTGGGGAATGCAACGGATTTTTGTCTCATCTTTTTCTTTCCCTGTTGTCTTTATTTATCAAGCATAATGTTACACATTCAAGAACAGCAAATAAGAACTTCGTAGAATCAGTCCCCCAGGACTTTGCTAACGATGTTTGGAAATGAAAAAAAGATATGCTCTAAAAGACTATCATCCACCAAAATCGTTTTGTTGGCTCTGTGTTCACACGCATGGTCCCCACACCCCAAGGTTGGGTTTTTGTTTTTTGTTTTGGTTTTCTTGCCTTTTTCATGTTACATCCATAACTGTATTTATATCTTATTTGTTTCACTTTCAAGTGTATCATGGCAAATGTACAGATTTTTTTTGTTGTTAATAATATGCTAGGATTTGCTAAAAAAGAAAACAAAAAAAAAAACCATTTTGAGTTTGCCCTAGAATAAAAGAAAGTTAATTCAGTTTTCTGTTTTGGAGCAGTCCTTTTCATCACTGGGCCCTGTAGCTGGCTTATCCCATCTCCCTGATGTCAGAGTGTGGCCACATCTATGAAGAATCGGAGGGGACTGCATACATTTAGGGGGCTCTTTCTCCTCATGACAGAAATGAATCTAAGCCTAGGGGAACTGTCCCACCCGATCGGGGTGCCAGGGAGCTGCTGCATGCAGTGCGGCGTGAAAGGGTTGTCCCCGAAGGCGCTGGATGAGCTGCATCAGCAAGGGACCTCCCTTTTCTGGCCTGTTTCCTCATCCAAGTAGGGAGAACATGAGCTTTCAGAATGTCGATCAGCTCCTGAACTGCTGAGAGCAGGTGAATCTTCAATCGGACCTCTGGGAAGGGGCTGCCTGACAGTCTGCAGGAGCATGGTCTTAGGAGAAACACGTGACTCTGCCAAGGGCACCAATCCATTTCTTTGAAGCCTAACTTAAACACGTTGAGCTTTCCATCACGTTTGCTCATGCATCTCAAGTATCACTACCCCAGGACTATGAGCCTCCTTTCTCTTGTGGCCAGCCGCCTCCTACTTCTGTTTGGCATGTGAGTGCAGAGTGATACGGATCACAAATACCTGGTTTCAAGTCCCAGCTCCCCACTTTCTCCCTTGGGAAAGTCATGTCACTTTCTGCCTCAGTCTTATTTATAAATTGGAGTAAGAACTACCTCATGGAGGTAGGTGCAGTGGAGGTTAATAGAGATGACGGGAGTGAAGCAGCTGTTAGGGTAAATGCTGCAGGCTGCCCCTGCCGTGTCTCCTGCTGTAGAGTGGGAATTTCACAGGAGGGTGAGGTCACCCTCCATGTGTATGCGCACAGCGAATCCATTAATCATTAGCAAGTGTGGAAAACCCCTAGGGGATGCACCACACTTAGGCAAGGCAGGCAGTGTTTCTTTCTATATTTGGGTTTCTAACCCCTGGTGCCCTTGCCCACCCTCATCCTAGGGCTTCCAGGAAGGCCTTGCTGTCTTTAAGGGGGTCACGGGCCATGGTTGTGGGGGGGTGAGGACAGAGGCCCACTTCAGTCAGCAGGTCTGGGCTTTGGAGGATCTGAATGATCTCTCCAGAAAAGCGAACGTTTCCATTCACACGGTTTTGCACTCGAGTGTGTGTTACGGTCCACTGAGTGGACTCCGACCGCTGGCAACTCTGGATGAGTGGTGTCCACTACGTCCTGTCCTCAACAGCCCTGCCCAGCTCCTCTAGACTCAGGCCGATGGCTTTGCCTGTGGAGTCAGTGCATCTTATAGTTGGTCTTTCTGTTTTCCTGCTGCCTTCTGTTTTTCCCCAAATTATTGTCTTTCCCAAAGAACCCTGCCTTCTCATGATGTGCCCACAGTAGGACAACGAAGTTGTGTCATTTTTGCTTCCAGCTATGTTTTGGGCTTAATTTGCTCTCGGACCCACTTGTTCATCTTTCTGGTGGTGTAGGGTATTCATCGAGCTCTCCTCCAATACCATATTTCAAAAAAAAAAAAAAAAATCAAATTTTTCCTGTCATCTTCACTCTTCCACTTGCAATTCTGTACATAGTGGTTGGGAGTACATACAGGGGTGTAGGTGATGGTCTCTAATGACACATCTGTGCTCTTGTTGGCCTTTTCTAATTCTTCCATTGCTGCCCTTCTGAGCCTCTGCCTTTTGGTTTCTTGGCTACAGTCTCCATTGGCATTGATGACTGAACCAAGGTAAGTAAAATCTTTAACCATCTCAATGTATTAAAGTGTATATTTCTAACGTAGTCATAATTTTGGTCATCTTCATGTGCAAATGCAGTTCGTATTTCATTTACATCAGAAATCGTTTCAGATCATTGTTTACTTTCAGTAAGAGTGTCTTCTGCGTATCTTAAGTTATTAATATTTCTTCCACCAATTTTTTTACTCAACCGTAGGTCACAAACCCACTGAAGCTGTCCAAGGGTTCCAAGGTGGAAACCTCTGACTTAAAGACCACCATTCTTTACATTCTTAGATGATTAATGGCGGGAGAAGGGAGGGTAGTAGACAGGCAGCACTAATGTCATTGGTGAGGCACACTTAGACTTTGAAGAATTCTCATCCTTAGCATCTTACTGATTTTTACATCAATCCTGAGATGCAGATGAGGGGATGCTGTCATGTTTAATTTCCAGGTGAGGAAACCTGCATAAGGAAAACCCTCTGCCTCTGTCTAGCAGCTGTCTTCCCTCCCTCCTTGTGCTTCCCCACTCTGCACATCTTTGGTGAAACTACAGAAGGCATGTCAGAACCCCTTAGGGAGCCCATGAAGCAGAAGCCAGGCTCCACCCCCAGCACTGCTGATTCTGCAGGGCTAAGGTGGGGCCTGGAAATGTGCGTTTCTGTCAAGTTTCAGGCGATGCCCGTGCTGCTGGTCTGCGGCCACAGTGTGAGAACTGTCGTAGAGCATTTTGCTTAAAACATGATGGGGTGTTCCCAAGCTCTGGGATGATCTTTGAGACAAGCTGTTGCAGAAACAGCACTAAGCTTCTGGAATGTCAGCCACACCATCACTGACCTGGGACAATGGATGGTGCCTGACCTAGCATCTAGTCTAAGACTTTGAAAGGAAAATGGGGTGCCGTTAGCAGAGGGAAGGCAGGAGTGTTTTAGCAAACGGGACATACGCCTCCCCTGGGTATAAATTAAAGTTCCTGCTCAGGAGAAAGCTCTTCCCAAAAGAGCCCTAGCCCAAACTGCCTGGCTTTCCCATTTCCTCCAGTATTTATTAACTTATAGTTCAGTGGCTCTAGGCAAGAACGGACAAAGGTCATGTGAATTGGCATCTATTCTTAGATTATGTATTTAAAAAACATTAGAATGCTTCCGCACCAGTGCCCTCCTCAGACACCGGGCCTGCAGCCAGAGCTGAGCCTGGGAGGCCCTGGGCTCCTCTGGAGGCGGCGTTCCTGGGTAAATTCCCAACAGCTCTGGGATGTCACTGCCTCCCTAAGGGCCCTGCCAGAGGAGGTGAGATGGAGCAAGAAGGGCCCGCAGCCCTAGACCTGGGCCCAGGAGGCGCCACCTGCCGCAGCAGTGGTTCGGGCTCTGCTCTTTAGTGACCTCCATACCTCCCTCTACCTGGCAGGGTTTGGAAGGCTCCTCACATGCACCCAACATCAGCACCAATCCTCTGGTCTCCTGCTTCCCCGGTGGGCAGGCCAGCTGAACACTTACTGTGCGCCAAGCTCTGGCCCAGTGTTGCCTGGTTTCTCTCAACACCCCTGTGAGCTGGGTCCTGTGGTTATTCCCATTTTACAGATGAGAAAAGGCACAGAGAGGGTGAGTAACTCACCTGGGGTCACAGAGCTAATAAAAGGAAGCGCTGGGCTTCGAAGCCAGAAAGTCCAGCCCTAGACTGGACTAGTCTTACCTCGGGTCTCTGTCCCTTCTCTGAGCCTCGATTCTGTTTTCCTCTGCCCGACTCTTGTCAGCAAGTTCGGGTGGTCTCTGGTCACAGGCCTGCTGAGCCATCTGACACCAGCTCACAGTAAACATTTATGGAGCACTCCAGGAGGGGGCAGGGGCCTGCTCGGGTGCAGGAAGTCTGGGTTCTGAATCCAACACTCAGTGTTACAGGGTCAGTAACTTTAGCCAACTGACTCCAGTTTAGGATGATCTCAATTTCCTCCATCGTGGTGGGGATTGGTGGGGCGCATGAGGGTCACTACTGTATGTTCAATTCCTAACAGTTCTTAGCCCCCCAACAAGCGTCAGCTGCTATAATTCTTATACTTTATTACAATTACCATTATTGCCCCAATTTCTGACACAGCTGGTGCTCAGTAAGTGTTTAGATAAACAAATGAAGGAATTACTGTCTCTGCCCCTTAAGACCCACAGTCCAGTAGGAAAGCAACACACAACCCGTGAGCCTCACAGGTGCTTGTCCATCTATGAGAGAGGTGACCGGACTGGAGATAGAGAAAAAGGACCGTCTGAGTATTCGTTTCTGCTTATTTCACCTCCCTACTGCATCTTAGGCTGCTTGTCAGCCCCTCAGCGTAGTGTCTCCTTTTCGCTGGGCATCCTCTCCACTGGGCGCTTGTTCACCCCACACCACTTCCCACACCTGCTGTGTCCTGACAGCCACGTTTTATTTCCTTTGAGCTCCAAATTCATGCACCTTTCTTGACTTCTCCATATGGACGCTTCAGAGGCTACCCAAATGGAGTATTTCCATAATTGAACTTTTGAGCTGGCCTTTCCATTTTGGAAAATGGTAGCTGCACCTGCCCAGGTTCTCATGCCAGGACCCTCCCTTCTCCCTCTACTCCCACCTCAGCCTACCCCCAAGTCCTATGAAGCCCAAGGAGGGTCTGGAAGCCCCCTGCCTCTTGCTCCTCCCGACCACCACCTGGCCCAAGCCCACCCCTTCTATCACCTGCGCAAGCAGAGGGGCCACTCCGATACTAAAGGTATTCGGCTGCTTGTTTTTAAAAAGCCTCATCTGATCTGTATCCCTTTGCTTCAAACCTTACAGTGGCCACACACACACACACACACACACACACACACACACACACACTACAACACGCACATAACAATAGGGTTTGAAAATTTTGACCATAGCCTACAAGGCCCACCACCCGGCCCCTGCCTTCCTTTTTCACTTCATCTCATGTCACTGTGCCCCAACCACTGTTCCCTCTGCCTGATCTAATCCTCTCATCCCAAATACAGACACACACACACACACACACACACACACACACACACACACACATCTATACATGTAGTTCTCTTAGTTAACTTGTACAGATATTTGAGGTCTCAGCTTAAATGCAAGGTCATTACCTCTGAAGAAGAATCTAAATTAGTCCCTTGACTTTTCCTTCCTAATCTCATCAAGCATTTTGTATCTGTTTGTGCAGTTATCAATCTGTTTCACCTGTATCTGTGGGTAAGAACTGGGCCTGTCTCATTTACCTTATATTCCTAATACTTAGTGCACATGCCTGGGCCATGGTAGGTCCTGAATGAATGAATGAATGACTAGTCTGCAGTTCCCAAAGTAGGAAGTGATCTCAAGGGCAAAGCCTCATGACTTAGCCTTTTTCTATTTATCCAGGAGCCCCCCTGCCATGGTATATAACACAGCTGCTATTGCTACACTGCCTGTGTTTAAATCCCAGCTCTGTGTGAGCTTGGGCACGTTTTCTAACCTCTTCCTGCTTCACGTTTTTCCTCAGAATAGGCAGAGTGTCAATGACAATAGTTGGTACCTCATAGGATATTTGTAAATCACTTAAAAATAAAGAGCACCCTGGACACTGCCTAGCTTGTTGTGTTAGCCATTACTTTTTATTCGGTGACCATTAAGTCCATTAAATGGAGAGTGAACTTGACCTTCAGAGTCAGGCCTGGGTTCCAATGCTGGCTTCCTTATTTCTGTGTAATCTCATGTGAGTCTTTTGGCTTCTGTCAGCCCTAAAATTATGAGACAGCATGACCCACATGGAAAACAGTTTGAAGTTGGAAAACTGTACAACTCTTGTAAAGTTGAAGATGCAAATACTTTATGACATCGATTCCACTCATGGGGGATGTCCTGGACGAACCCAAGTGTAAGTGTTCTGAAGGACATGCACACTGTTTACCGAGGTGGCATGATTCCTAAAACTGCAACAAGACATGGCCCAAAGGAGCCCTACGAGAAGGATGGGTGAAGACGTGGAATGTTCAGAAGTAGAATCTGATACAGAAGTGATATGAATGAACTACAGCTACATTTACAAACGTGAATGAATCTTAAGAATATTGTTTTGAAGGAAAAGGGAAAGTCACAAAAGAATGTATAGAGTGTGTAGAATGTGTAGAATGTGTATCTTACATTTTCTAAAGAAGAAAATATCCCAAACTAAATAACCACATATCTTTTAGAGACACACACATTGTGATAAAACTCTACAAAGTAAGTAGCTGCGTGACAAATTTAGAATGATTTGTTTTGGGAGGCAGGTGTCAAAAATCCAGAACAGTAACAATTAAAACCAGTAAAATAGTATTTAGTAAGAGTTTATTGTGCACAAAAGAACAATTTGTAAATGGGGAGCTTTCACCCACAAAACTGATAGGAAGCTCAGAGGCAGGACTTATAAAGTGCATGGCTGATAGAGTGAAAATAAGTAAGTTGTTTACCCTTCACTATGACTTGTTATTGCAATGGGGATTTCTAGACAGCAAGGGATTGGTTAAAACTGATCATCTCATACTATTTTAGGAAGATGACTTAGTTTCTTTAATGATCGTTAGAGGTATTTACGAGAAATGACCTAAATTGTTTCACTTATGTTCATGAAATAAGAAAGATTTGGTTTTGCTTACGTGGTTTAAATGGTTTGTCTGCATAGGGAATTTTTAGGTTTAATGATGTTGGAGTTCTGGCTCATAATTTGGGTGCTGGGCTCATGGTGTTTGATCTATTTTTATAACTCATAGCTTAAATATGTGTTATACAGCAGGTCTTCAAATAACAGCATTTCATTCAGCATTATTTTGTTACAACATTGACAAGCTGCTGTAGCAACTTAGCTCTCGTTTCTATCAATTAGCCTATGGTAAAATTGGTGTCGTTATACATTTTGCTTATAGTTGCAGAACTTCTTGACAATGTTAATGGAGGACTTACTGTATATGTTTTCTTTTGTCTCACAAATATTTCATAATTTAAAAACAAAAATGTGTGAGGATACTAAGTTATAAGATGATTTAGATGAGTCTCATTAATTTTGGAGGTTATAGACATAGAAACCCCTAAATTTTTAATTTTTGTGTAGAACATATCTGTGTGCTTTTTATTCAAGGAATGCCATGCAACATGCCCAGTCTCCTATCAGGCCTGTGTCTGAGGGGGAGACCCTGAATATAGGATACTATCATCATTTATAGGATACCCTTTCTGCACATGACAATGGAGGTAGGGAGAGCATAGAGAATCTCATTCCAGTTTCTCACAGCCCCTTGAGCCCCCAAACACTGGGGAGGCTTTGTTCTCTGTTTGGCTCCTGGTCCTGCTCAGTTCACTCCTCTCTCACTTAGTTTGCCTCCAAATAAAGTTCAAAAGGAGAAATAGTTCTGATGTCCAAATTTCTATTGATCACAGAGGGTCCTGCTTTTTCAGCCAAGTCTGAGGCCCCTTACACTCTATGTGAGACAATCTCCAAAAGGATGGGTAAAAGAAACCAGGAGAGACACACCCAGAGAGGGAAGTGCAAGGAGACATGGCTGCTCTTAGAAAAATCAGGTTGCAGAAGAGACAAGTCTGAGGCAGACTGGCTTGCTGAGCACCTTTCCCGATCCTTCTAACCTGCATTCTTTGACTGCTGGGCTTGTGTCCATGTGTGGTGAGGTTCTGCCAAGGAGATGTGCCTTGCAAAAGGGGAAGCATCTTTTGCACAGGGACACAATGCTGGTGACATTTTGTTCTTGGAGGGCAGCTCAGGTGTAGGTTCTAGCTTGTCTCCCAGTGTCATGGACACCAAAAAGCAGGTGAACCACCCAGATTTGTCCCCTTATCTGGGAAGGAATGTTCCCTGTCTGCTGTTGTTCCTGGCTGAGTGACACCCAACACCGGCTTTCCTAAAGGTAATGTCATAATGTCAACTACATACTCTCTGTAAGAAACCTCTTCTGTTTAAACTAATTTGAAGAGGCACTGTCATTTGTAATGGGGAATCGGAGCAGCAGAGACAGACAACTCAGAACATCCAACTGAAGATAAAACACCTAAATAAATCATGGCTTAGCCTTTTGATTAAATCCTATCTAGCCAAGTAAAACAGTTTGTTCAAAGAATTCTTAAATACATGGCAAATGCTCATAAATAACATTAAGTGGAAAATAAAAGGATAGGGAAGATTTTCTCTTCTGATAATGATATACTAGATAATTTTGAGTAAAGCCCTTCTACAAATGGTAACTAAAAAGCTGGACAAACATTTTGAAAATTTAATTGAAGCATCAGAGTTAACAAGGTTGTGAAAATAGGAGTTACTGGGAATTAACATGAGAAGATGGAAATCTGGGGACATGAACCTAGCATTAAGGGCAACTTGTGTACTGGGAGTGTTTGCTGATCCAGCAGAGAAAATTAATGACTGAGATAGAGAGCAAGACTTCTGACAGCCTCATGCCGTTAGGTAGAACTGATGTGATACAAATTGCTATTGCCTCAAGTTCTTGGCAGAAACCAACATAAATCTTCTCTGGAGGAAGATAACATCATCTAAGCCACAGAAATCTTGATACTATTTTAAAAGTACAATGTTTAGTACACTCTAAGTAGTAACTGGCCACATGAGGGGACAAGACAACATGAACAAAGACTAACAGAAAAGAACAGACAATGAAGAAAGATCCATAAGGGCTCCAACTACTGGTGTATCAAACACAGAATTTAAAATAACTTCATTTCATTTAACAGTCAAAGAGATAAAAGATAAGACTGAGAATTTCTGGGGATGACTAGAAACTTTTGAAAATCTTCCATATTATATTTTTTCAAAAGATATGGTGGAATAAAAAAAAGAAGTCTAGAATTGAAAAATAGAGTAACTGCAATTAAGAATTCAAGAGATAGAAAAGAAAAAGAATTCAAGGGATAACTTTAACCACAGATTAGACATAGTCAAAAAGACGATTAGGGAAAGGGAAAGAAGGTCAAAAGACAAATGCAACAATGAAGCACAGAGAAACAAAAGGATAGAAAATACAGAAGCTATAAGAGATGTAAAATCCATGGAATGGGAATCCCAGAGAAGATAGAGGATCGAACAGAATGTTATTTTTCACAATGTGTTAAAAGGTAATGACTGAGAATTTAGAAAAGTGGCTAAAGATATCAAACTGCAAATAAGAAGTCCAATGAATTCCAGCAAGCAGGACTGGAAGGAAGGTGCACTTGCATAGCCCTTAGATTGAGTGCTTCCTTATATTGTGTGCCTCTCACTCTAGTCCTGATCACGCCAGTAAGGATAAATAAAATATCCAAATGTAGGTATATCAAAATAAAACTTCATTAAAAAAATGACAAAAGGAAAATTTTGAAAACATATAGGGAAAAGCAAAAACTACTTTCAAAAAAAGCAGTAATAAGACTATAAGCTGATTTCTTAGCAGAAACAACAGAAAACAGAAGATAATGACATTCTATACCCAACGGAAACATCCTGTCAGACAGAAGATGAAATAAATAAAATTTCAGGCAAACAAAATACTATAAAAATTTTTATAAGCAGACCTGCATTAAAAAATATTAAAGGGGTTTCCTCAGGCAGAAAGAAATGATCCCTAATATTAGGTTGTTGTTGCAGGTAAGAATGAGGATGCATTCAGAAACCCTAGGGAAAACTTAAAAAATAAAATTAAAACAGAGTGAGTGTGTAACTTCCAAACTAATAAAAAGAGGGAAACATACAATAAAAAATAATACAAAAATAGGCAAAAAAATCAAAGGAAATATTGAAGATGAGATAAATAAAAAGCACATAGTAAGATGTTAGATTTAAACCAACATATAACTAATTACATTAAATACAAATGAACAGAAAACCTCAATGAAATGAAAAAAATTTTAAACTGGATTTTAAAAAACCACAACTATATGCTGTTTCTAAGAGGTACATCTAAACATAAGGATACAGGTTAAGTTGAAAACAGGTCAGAAAAAGATATACCACACAAGCACTAAATTTTAAAATACATTTCTAAAGAACCCAATGGACAAGGAAGAAATTACAATGAAAATTAGAAGATATATCTAACTGGATAACATATCAAAATCTGTGGAATGCAGCTAAAGCCAAGCTTAGAGGAAAATTTTAGCCGTGGATGCACATGTTAGATTAAAAAAAAAAAAGTTAACATTTATAACAACCACTTATCTCAAGAAGTTATAAAAAGAATAGCAAAATAAACACAAAGTATAAAAATGAAAATAATATAATGTAGAAATCAATTAAATTTAAGAACACGAAATTGGAAAGATAAATAAAGAAAAAACTGATTATTTGGAAAGATTAATATGCTCCAATTAACAAGAGTCGAAATTGATAAACTTTTGGTAAGATTGAGATAAAAGGAAAAGACATGAGTTATCAGTATCAGAAGGAAAGGAGGAGCATCTTCAGAGATCCTATAGATAGTAAAAAGATAATCAAGAACAGTTGGAAAACACATGCAAAATAAATTTAGATCCCTAGCTCACATAATATATAACAATTAACTCAAAATGGATCAAAGATTGACATATAAGAGTTAAAACTGTAAAACTCTTAGAAGAAAACAGATGTTATGTATTTGGGACCTGGTAGTAGGCAACATGACACCAAAGGCACAAACAACAAAAAAGTAAAATAGACAAATTGGACTTCACCAAAATTAAAAACTTAAAAAATGTTTCATACTTCAAAAAACATCAAGAAAATAAAAAACCCACCCGCAGGATGACGAAAAATATTTGCTGATCATGTTTCTGATCAGGGAGTTATAACCAGGATATATAAAGAGTCAACAATTAAAAACAAATAACCCAATTTAAAACTGGGCAAAGGATCTGAATGGACTTCCCCTCCCCCCAAAAAAGAATTTAAAAAAAGATGTATAAATGGCCAACAGTCATATGAAAAATGAACGTCATTAGTCATTAAAGAAATGCAAATCAAAATCAAAATGACATACCACTTCACAACTCATTAAAAAGGTTAGAGTCAAAAAGTTAGATAATAACAATATTGGTAAATACATGGGAAAATAGGAACCCTCATATATTGTTGGTGTGACTGTAAAATGGTGTAACTACTTTGGAAAACAGTCTGGCTGTGCCTCAAAAAGTTAAATATAGAGTTGCCATATGACCCAGAAATTTTAAACTTGGATATTTACTGAAGAGAACTAAATATATGTTCACACAATAACTTATAAAAGAATGTTTATAACAACATTATTCATAATATCCCAAGTAGAAACACAAATGTCCATCAGCTGATAAATAGATAAAGTATAGTATATCCATACAATGAGATATTATTTGGCCATAAAAACTAATGAAGTACTTATACATACTGCAGCATGGATAAGCCTTAAAAATGTTATGCTAAGTGAAAGAAGCCAGTAACAAAGGCTGCATATTATATGATTCCATATGTATGAAATGTCCAGAATAGGCAAATCTATAGAGACAGAAAGTAGATTAGTAGTGGCCAAGGCTGGCTGTGGGTGGGGAGAATAGGAGTGACTGTTTATGGATATAAAGTTTCTTTTGAGGATAATAGAAATATTCTGAAATTAAATAGTGGTGAGAGATATACAAATATGTGTATATACTAAGTATTGTAGATCTAAAAATAAAAATAAAGATGAGTATATAAAATATAATATTATGCTGAAATGTAGCCAAAATGTAGCCAAAATTTTGTAGAAAATACAATAACCCAAAACTGAAACAAGAAAAAATATTTGTTAATAGTCTTATAGCTATTAAAGAATTGAACATATAACTTTAAATCTTCACACAAAGTTCAGATGGCTGCACTTGTGCATTTTACAAATCTAAGGAAGGAAAAAATGCCAAGCCTGCAACTCCTCCAGATAATAGAAAACAAGGAAACACTACCTGATCAGGTCAGGATAACCTTGATACCCAACCTGATAAGACATTATGAGAAAGGAAAGTTACAGGTCAACCTCGCTCATTAACATAGATGCAAAAATTATAAACAAAATATTGGCAAACTGAATCATGTAATAAATAGTTATCAAGTAGTGTTTATTCCAGGGTTGTTTTAACATAAGAAAATCAATTAGTGAAAGTCATCACATCAAGAGAGTGTAGAGGAAAAGTCATATTCATCTTAGAAACAGCATTTGATAAGACTCAACATCCATTTGTGATTTTAAACATACTTTTGAAAACTCGGAAGGAATTTTCTTAATCTGATAAAAGTTGCCTATATAAAACCTAGAGCAAATATCATACTTAATGATGAGATGTTGAAAGATTTCTCTTTGAGACTGGGAACAAGGCAAGGATGCACGTTATTGCTACCTCTACGGAAAGTTGTACTGAAGGCCCTGCAAAGATCTAAGTGTAGAAGGGCAAGAAAAAAAGAAGAGATTAAAGTCAGAAGAACTGGAAAGAAAGAAATAAAAATACCATAATTTGTGGATGAAATGAGTTTGTAATAGGAGTCCAAAGAATTTACAGATAAATTACTGAACTTATCATGAATTTGGCAAAGTTGTTGATAAAATTCAATAAAAGTAAGCTGTATTTCATGTCAGCAACAAATAAAAAATGAAAATTTTAAATAGATACTTCTGGCAACAGAATAGAAATTTTTAATACCTAAAAATAAATCTAACAAGAAAAATGGACAAGACTTTTCTGAAGAAAAGTATACAAATATTCTTGAGAGGAAATGAGTAAATGAGAGATATCTTCACTGGAAGACATAGTATTGTAAATGTCAGTTCTCCCCCAAGTGATCTATATATTTAAGGCAATTATAATAAAAATTCCAAGTGATTTTATGTATCTTAAAAAGCTGATTTCAAACAATGTAGAAATGCAAAGGGACAAGAATAGCCAAGACACTAAAAAAAAAAACAAGGTCGAAGGATTTGTTCTACTAAAAATCAAGAATTTTTAAGATGTATTGGGTGATCACTCTGTAAGTTATATAAATGTCTAATCACTATGTTGTATCCCTGAAAGCAATAGAATATTGTATGCCAATTATAATTAAAGTATATAAAAATTATTTTTAAAAATAATTTTTACAAAACTCACAATAATTAAAGTAGTATGGTGTTCTGTAGGAATAGACAAACAGATGACGAGAACTAAAACAGACTCAGAAAAAGACTCATGCATATTTGGACATTGAATTTATGACAACGGTGGCACTGCAAAGCAGTGGGAAACAAAAGTATTTTCGGTAAGTAGACTGTGTCAACCAGACAAATATGGGGGTTAGGGGAGAGAAACTTGACCCCTACCTCGTACCATGCACAGAAAATTAATTCCAGGGGGAATTGTAGGCCTACATATAGAAAGAGAAACAATGTGTATGTGAGAAGACAATTAAGAATATCGTCATAACCTCGAGGTAGGGAAGTTTTCTTAACCAGGACACCAAGAGCCATCATGAAGGAATGAACTCAAAAGAATGGACTCATTAAACCAATAACTTCTAGTCCTCAAAGATTCATTCAAAGAATGAAAATGTAAACTAGAGAGTGTGAAACTCCATTTGCACTATATTTAACCAACGAAGGGCTGAAGATGTCAAAGAAAAACTCCTGTAAATCAATAAGAAAGAAAAAAGCACTCCAGAAGACAAGTGAACAACAAGCCGACAGTTTGCAAAATGAGAGTAAGAGGAAGTGCTCGGCCTCATCAGCCATCAGAGAGATGCAAATGGAGACGCTCAGGCCCCCACCTACTAGGAAGGCGAAAACTAAAGGGTGGAGCGACACCCAGACTGGAGCGATGGGTGGTGCTCTTACGTGAGCGGGTGGGGAGTCCAGGCTGCACCTCTGAGGCTGCACCAGGCGCGTCCTATGATGCAGTAATTTTACTCCACCTATTCACCCAACGGGAAAGTATCGGGGCACCAGGAGACCAAAGCATGTTCCTAGAAGCGTTATTTAGGAGGTCCCCGCTACCCCCGCAAGTCCCCAAACTCTGTAAGCAAGAGAAACGTCTGTCCGCAGCAGGATGCAGCAACTGCCACGTGTTCATGTAGTGGGACACTGCACAGCCACAGAAATGAGCAAGCTACATCTAGCAAACAGCACGTTCATCGGCGAAAACAGACACCAATAAATACAAATGGCACAATTCCACAAAGTTCAGAAGGAGATGGAGGTAACCTATAGTGTTTATTGATGAACACTTCGAAGGTGAAAGTATAAAGAAAATCAAGGGGAAGAACAAATCAAGAGACCACATAAAGAGCCCAGAAAAAAATCATCCACATGTATGTCTGCTATGAAGGTTTTTAGTAATAAAATTTTACCCTCACTTGCTTTTAGTAACTATTACATTATGCAGTTTGTGTTGTGGTATTCTATAATATTTACGTATATAAAATCTCAAAGTATACTTCCCTGACTTGTTTACAAGTGCTGTAAAAAAGAAAAACATGCTTCTCCCTCAGAGAAAGAAAAGAAGAAAGAAAGAAAGAAAGAAAGAAAGAGAAAGAAAGAAAAAGAAAGAAAGAAAGAAAGAAAGAAAGAAAGAAAGAAAGAAAGAAAGAAAGAAAGAAAGAAAGAAAGAAAGAAAAAAGAAAGATTAGTATTGCCAAAAAAATGCTGACTCGGTTTACTTATTGACAATACTTTCTTTTGCTCACTGTTATACAGTGCCACATTGGTCATAAATCAAATGTCCAAATACACACTAATATGCCATACCATTCAATCAGGATAGTCGTTACCTTTAGGGACATTGTAGGGAAGCAGCATGTGGAAGGGGCTGGGCTGCTGACAAGGTCCTGTTTTTGGTCTGAGTGATAACCGCATGGATGTTAATATTGTAAAGATTCATTAAGTGGTACATTTATGTTCTATGCACTCTTTTGTGCATTTAAAAAGAGATTAGCCATATATACTAATCTCAACTATGAAATTATATATATGTATAAAGAAAGATAACATAATTTGTAGTTGTCTCTGTAAGAAAAAACATTTTTCTGCTTCATTATATTTTCCTATATTTTCTAAGTTTTCTTCGCTGTGTCTATATTACTTGAAGAAATAAAATTAACATAGATAAAAATCTCCCCAGATTCAGCAAAAAGTAAAAAAAAAAAAAGAAAAAGAAAAATAGGAAAAAAATGAAACAGAAAAGTAGGTAAAGAAAATGTGGCATATTGTTAACATTGTTGGGCTTAGGGAGTGGCTATATTGGTATTTTTTATACTCTAAAGTTTTCTGTATGTTAGAAAATTTTCATAACAAAAAGTTGAAAAATGGTAGACGGTAAAAGAGGATGGGCTCCCGGGCCAGAGAGACTGTGACCTGCCCCTTGGAGGGAGATGAAACTGGGAAAGGGCCACCAATGAGCTTTCTGTCTCCCTAGAGACATGAGGGAAAGAGACAGGGCCTGGAGGTCCCCACAGAAGCTGCTTCTTGAAAACCAGACTTGTGGATCCTCTTTCCTTTGCATGTTTATTTCCCACTTGGCCTCCCTCTTGGTCTCCTGATGCCCAGCTGTGAAACCAGGCTCTCCTAGAGAGGCCTCATTTCCCTGCCGGGCCTGGTGGCCCTCCCAGGCAATGGCAGGACAGACCCCCACCTCCCAAGTTGTTTAGTCACTGTTGATGATGAGACTCTGATCTAGTGTTACAAGCTGAGTCATGTCCCTACCCCTAATTCATATGTTGAAGTCCTAACCCCTAGTGCCTCAGAATGTGACTATATTTATAGATGGGGCCTTTAAAAAGGTGATTAAGTTAAAATGGGTTGATAGGGTGGGCTCTAAGCCAATAAACAGGTATCCTAATAAGGAGAGGAAATCTGGCCATACAAAGAGATAGCTGGGATGTACAGCGCACAGAAGAAAGACCATGTGAGGATACAGCAAGAAGGTGGCCATCAGTAAGCCAAGGAGAGTCCTGGGAACAAAACCAACCCTGCTGACACCTTGAGTTTGGACTTCTAGCCTCTAGAACTGTGAGAAAATAAATTTCTGTAGATTTTTCATGGCAGCCTTAGGTGACTAAGACATCCAAGTAAGGCCAGAGACGGGAGGAGCCATGGCAAGAGTTTTTCCTCCCCATCAACACACCACAGCTTTATCAAAGGAGTGATAATTAATTTCCAAGGCTAAAAAGGAACAAAAGGTGTAAGTATTGCCTTAACAGAATTTACAGTCTTATTGAGGAAAGAGAAGGGCGTGTAGTAAAATAATTGTCATGTTTACACCAAAAGAAAATGAAAGTCTAGTTTCTAAAGGAAAACCATCTTATTTTGAAGGAATTGACCACATGGCACACACAAACATACACAATAGTTAAAAAATAATAATAACCGATAGAAAGGGATGTGAGTGTGTAAGAGGGCACACTTATACTCGATTGTGGGAGTGTAAACTTATGGCATAGTGTTTCTGAAGGACAAGTCGGCTTTACAAACAAAAAGTCGAGAAATGCAAAGCCTTTTGACTTAGGAGTTCTATGTTAAGGGTAACACAGAACAAGTATGCGAAGGTTCGTGTATAAGAATGTAATTTAAAATATGACTAGGGTCTAAATTATGATATGCCCATACCACATATGGTTACTGGAATTTAGGTCCTAGATAAATATTTAGCAATATGGGAAATGCTTATGACATATTAAATGAAGAAAGCCACCTGTAAAAGACTATAAATACTATGAACCCAATTTTATTTTGTATATGTTCATATGTGAAATAAATCTATTAATTAAAAATTCACCATGCTTACTATAATAGTTTTCTTATTGCTGCATAACAAATTACCATAAATGAGCAGCTGAGAACAATGCAAATGTACTATTTCAGTTTCCATGATTAGGAGTCCTGTCTTGGGTTATCTGAGTCAGCTGGGATGCATTCCCTCTGGAGCTGGGTCCTCTATCAAGCTCACATGGTTGTTGGCAAAGTTGAATTACTTGTGGTAGTAGGACTAACGTCCTTTCTTTCCTCTGGCCTGCCCTCCCTCCTAGGAGATGCACTTTCCTGCTGCCATTTCCTGCCTCTGCCCCTCTCAACAGGGCAGTTGCTTCTTCAAAGCCCACAGGAGAGCATCTGCTGCATCTTTGAATCTCTCTGACTTCCTTTGTCTCAGACTTCTAGATCCACTTTAAATGGCTTACGTGATTAGGTTGTGTCCACCCACACTCGAGAGTGGAAGTTTGGGGGGCCATGTTGAGTTCTGCCTACTTCACTTATCCTGAATGGGAGAATTAGAGTATAACATATTCTACATTTTATTAACTAATTTACATTTTATAAAATATTAATTTGTTTTACATTAACATTTAAAAGTAACATTAACTTATTTTGTATGTATAATTTTACTTTTTGATATTTGTTAACATATTACTAAATGTTTTGTGATAAACACACCTTCTTTCACCATAAAAACTTATTTAAAAATTTTGCTTACTTTCTCCTTAGTACATTAATGAAAGAGAAATTCTTTAGCCTTGGAAGGGTGATCCAGATATCTGTCACCAGCACCTCCAGTCTGGCTCCCAAGTCCCTCAGTTGTCATTCTCCTACCAAATGACTGCATCCCGATTTCTCAGTGACATTATGAATGATATGAGCTTTTGGGGATTTCCTGGGATAACCTCCCCACCACTGGTCTAGGGTAAATCATATGCCTTGAACTCCATTAACGAATGTTTGGAACTGCTGGTTTTGTAATCTTGTATTGAGATCCACCGCCTGACAGAGGTTTTATACTGGTAGGCATGCATTATATGTTTTAGCTAGTCATTTGTCTGTTCATTCAACCATTTGTTGTTCACTTATTCAACCATGTTGATTGAGTATCAGGCCCCACGACAGGCCCTAGCTTGTTGAATAAATGACCATATTTCAGTCCCACCCCATTTCTCTGTGGTCCAGCTAGTACTAGAACTGGTACCCTTCCCAAGGCAGTTTGGAGAGAAATGAGCCAAAGGAAAAAAAAAAAGTGGAAGATAATTCCTTAGGGAATTATCAAGTACAACCAATGAGAGACAAGATGTAAATGGAGTAGAGCCCATGAACAGAGGTCGGTGGAGGTGTTGAGTGGTACAGGAGAGAAGTGGGAAGGGTCCTGGGCCACTGCCAAGCAGATATAGAGATTTAAAACTCATTATAAAAGGCCTTTTGTACATGATAGATGGATAGCTGAGCTGGTGAAGCAGGATGGGGATAGACTACATGGTAAACTCCCTGGAGGCAGGGGTTGGCTCATAAGCCCCAAGAAACTACTTTAGCAAGGAAAGCTATCAGGGATAAAGAAGGTTATTACATAATGATAAAGGGGTCAGTTTTTCAAGAAAACATACCTATCCTTAGTTTGTATGTTCTTAAAAAAATGTCAAATTATGTGGCACAAAAACTAATAAAATTGTAAAAAAAAAAAAAATAGAGGACTCCATTATTCACTCTTCATTGGAGACTTCAACACTCCTATATCAGAAATAAACAGACCTATCAGGCAGAAAATCAGTAAAGATTTCATTAAACTCAACAACATCATCAATTAACTGAATATAATTAACATCTACAGTCTACTTCATCTAACAACAGAAGAATATATATTCTTCTCAAGTTCACATGAAATATTCAGCAAGGTAGACCACATTCTGGACAATAAAAACACATCTTAACAAATTTAAAAGAAGAAATTTAAATTTAATTGGAAATCATACAATGTTTGTTCTTAGACCACAATAAAATTAAACTAGAAATCAATAACATATATGAAGATTAAACACTTCCAAATAACACATGATTCAAAGAAGAATTCTCAAGAGAAATTTAAAAATATTTTGAACAAACAAAAATAAAAATACAACTTACCAAAATTTGTAGGATGCCCTGAAAGAAGTGCTTAGAGGGAAATTTGTAGAATTGTATACATTTTCAGAATAGAATAAAGAACTAAAATAAGTAATCTAAATTTCCACCTTAGGAAACCAGAAAAACAACAGCAAATTAAATCCAAGGAAGGCAGAAGAAAAGCAATAAGAATCAGAGGAGAAATCAATGAAATTGCAAACAGGAAATCAATAGAGGGAATCAGTGAAACTAAAAAACTGGTTCTTTGAAGAGATGTATAAAACCATTAAGCCTCTAACAAAGCTAAACCTAAGAAAAAAAGGGAGAGGGTACAAATTACTAAGATCAGAAATGAAAGAGGAGACATCACTAAAATCCTATGGACATTAAAAGGATAATAAAAGAATGCCCATAAATTTGATTATCTAGATGAAATGAACCAATTCTTTGAAAGACACAATTTGCCAATCTCACACAAGAAATTGACAATCTGAATAGACATATTGTATTAAAGACATTAAATGAATAATTAATAACCTTCCAAAACAGACAGCACAAGGCCCATATAAATTGACTGGTGGAGTCTTCCAAACATTTAGGGAAGACATTATACCAATTCTCTATAATCTTTTTTGGAGATTAAAAGCAGAGAGAATGCTTCTTAGCTCATTCTGTGAGACCAGCATTACTCTAAATACCAGAGCCAGACATTGCAAGAAAGAAAACTATAGACCAATACCTCTCATGAACATAAAAAGTCCTCAGCAGAATATTAGCAAATTGAATCCAACAACGTATGAAAAGAATTATATGCCATGACCAAGTGGGATTTATCCTAAGTATGCAAAGCTGGTTTAACATTCTAAAATAAATTAATTACTAAAATAAATCCATTCAATTAACATGCTAAAAAATCATATGATCATATCAATAGATACAGAAAAGCATTTAATAAAATCCAACACTCATTGGTTCATGACACTCTCAGTAAACTAGAAATAGAGAACTTCTTCAACTTGATAAAGAATACCTTCAAAAAACCTACAGCTAACATGATACTCAATGTTGATAAACTCAAAGCTTTCTCCATAAGATCATGGACAAGACAAGGATGCCTCCCCTCATCACTCTTTTCAGCATCATACTGTAAGTTCTAGTTAATGCCATAAGACAAGAAAAATAAACACGTACTGATGTGTGCTGTGGGTCTGAGTAATTCTGTGATGATACGTGTGATAGAACAGTGTCTGTGTCCCGGTATGTTTTGTATTTAGAGCTCAGGCCATCTTTGCAAAAACTCAGTGAGCTAGCCACTTTTATTATAACCCTATTTTCCAGAGGAGCAAACTGAGGTACAGAAAGATGAAATCACTTGCCCAAGGGCACACAGCTAGTACATGACAGAGCTGGGCCTGGAAGCCACGTCCTTCATCTCTTAATCTTCACACTGTTTTGTCAACTTTTTGCCTGATTGAGTCCTCCTCATCCATCCTACAGACCTTATCCTGCATGTCATTGACCCTTTAGGACTGGCTTTCCTGTCCCACCTCTTTACTCCCAGGCCCCGGTGACCACAGACCTCACCTCTTACTTATCATTGTCAGTTTTGTTCTCTGTCTCTCATGCTCCCCAGGGGTACACTCAGGTGTCTCCAGCACTTAGTCCAAGGCCCAGCATGGGGTAGGTGCTCAGTGAACATGTTCTGAATTACGGGACAGCTGGATGGATGGGCATGACTCTCCAAGAGGTTAAATAGTCATTCAAGACTGCACAACAGGGAAGAGGCTGAAACTGTATTTAATCCCAAATCCTCAAAAAGCGGGTTCATGTTGGTCTTTGAGTGCCTCTGCCTTTTGGGATTCATATGGAAATGTTTTGCAGCAGCTCCACACTTCGTTAGGCTACCTTTGGCTGTTCATTCTATATTGCACAAGAGGGAATGGAAAAGTAGAAGGGGAAATCTCCCAGCATCTGATGGTAGGGGTGTACTAATTATCTGTTGATGCTCACAAGGGGCAGGAACTCATCTCATTGTCATGCACTCTGAGGCTGGCCATATGGATTTTAGTGGAATTTTGTATTGTATTGAAAAAGACTTTCTGTTAGATGTAGGGTGGGTCTACTTCTGCAGCTGCACCCCAGACTGCACTACTTACTCTGGGAAAGTGACTGTATTTTTTTTTTTTTTCTGTCTCAGTTTCTACAGAACCTGGCCTACCCTTATTGCCAACATGCACCTTTTAAAAGATGAACCTCAGTTTTGTTTCCTGGCTGGAAAATTGGGTTAAAAATAGTTCAGGTGCTTTTGCTCTGATCACCCACACATATTTTAACAGAGGACAAGTTGGTGCAGAGAAAAGAATAAAGGCTCAGGGTCAGACCAAATTCTGGATCAGCTGACATGATTCTGGGTTGGCCGAACTCCCCAAGTCTCAATGTTTTTGATTTGTACTATGGGAATTAATCTCAACTAATGGAGTTCTTATAGGGGATAAATAAAATGATGCATGGAAGGCTCTGTAACATTGGTCTTTCTGGTTACCCGGAAAAAGAACAGAGACTTGTGGGTCCAGTCCTGAGGCATCTGCTATCAGAAGGAACCTTACCTGAAGCAGCCTCAGGGGCCTGACCAAGCTGGTGACAAGCTTGAGAAAACTCAAAAATAAGCTCCGAACATTCTGGTCATGGGATTTAATTTGATTCATCCTCATGCTGGGCCTGGCAGATGATAAAAGTGCTCAGTTAATAGCTGCTGAATTCAAGAGGAGTGTTGTTGGAAAGCAGAGTGGGTTCCACTGAGGAACCCTTTGGAAACAAACCTCTGAGGCTGGTGAGTAGCCACTCGCCTAGGTCTTTTTTACCCACTAACTCTAACCCTAACCCTAACCCTAACCCAAACCCTAACCCAAACCTTAACCCTAGCCCTCACCTCGGTCTTTTGCAGCATTTTTCCAGCTTTTTTGCTGAGAAGCTTCAGTTTTCTGGATAAAGCAACCATCTGACCATCAGAAAGTTCGGAATCAGTGATGAAAGGAAATATTTATGGGATTTCTAAACCCTCAACCTTTTTAAGGATGGTCTCCTTAGGTGGAACAGGAGACTCCATCTTGAGTTTCACATGATGTCATAGGAAACACTAAACGTAGGGTGGGGTTCCTTTTATTCCTCCTCTGCCTGCATAAGAGTTGGTTGTGCTCCCTTCTTGTCTGAGAATTTGGATTAAATGATACAGCTGGAAAAAGAAGCCAATGCTTAAGGCAGAGATGACAAATGGTAGTACGAGTGCTACAGCTCAGCCCTCACCTGCCCATGGCAGACATACATAATCAATCACCACGATGTCTATGGAATCCCTGGAAAGGCAGAGGAAATATGAACTTATAGGCCATTTGAAATTACTCCGATAATTTTTACACCCTATAATATCAGTGTAAGAGCCAAATGTGAATTTCCTCCCCTAAATATTTTCCGGTTCTTATATAGTGGTAGTATGCCATGGTGGCACAGGTTGTAGAGATACACATTACTCATCAAACACTGATGAGGCCACTGAGTAGCTGTGTCTCCTTGGGCAAGTAAGTGCTCAGATGTGCAAAGCTTCTGTTTTTGTTTTTGTTTTTTTTAATTTGTGAAATGGAAATACAAATTGTTTAGCTCTGAGCAGGGAACTCATTAATGGAATAGTTTTATTATTATTTCGATGTTATCTCTGCTTACCTATCTCTACATACAAAGAGACGTGCTTCCCTCACGACCTGTCTCTTTTTGGATCTGTTTCCACCCAGCTCCTGGCCTCTGTCCAGATTATAACCCTTTGGCTACTCTTTGATCTTTGTGCTCGTGTTTGTTCTCCAAGGAGGCTGGAGGCTTGATAGCATCAGAGAGACATAGGGCTGGAGTCTGCTCCCCTGGTGGGCAGCTGGAGTCCCAGGATGCAGCTTTGGCAGAGCCATCAGCAACCTTTCCTGGGACCACCAGGCTCCTAGGCCATGCGACCTCCCTTGCCCATGCCCACCCTCACCTCTTCCATCTTCAGCAGGCTCCCAAGCACCTGTCCTATGCTGGTCATTGGGCAGGTACCAGGCACCAGGTAAGTCAAAAGCTCCATTCTCTGGGAGGAGACAAGCATAATCATGTCTGTGACATGATGATGCAGCATTAGGAGAACAAGGCCAGGGGATTTGAGGAACGAGGGAGGCTCAGAGGAGGGCATTCCATATGGTTTGGGGGTGGAAAGTAGAAGCGAGGCAAGAACACAAGGTTCCTCAGAAGTACTACTTGAACTGAATTTTGAAACCTATGCAGAGCACTCTAAGCAGTGGGAAGAGCATATGCTTAGGCCCAGCAGTATGTGAGAGGATAAAAGTTCTGGGTGAGAGATACGTGTTGGTGGAAGGTGGGTATAAAGAGTGGAGAGAGGAGAGGTGACCTCTTTCCTTCCCTCACATCCGACTCCAAAGCAGGGGCTCAGTCCTATACTCAAGGTCTTATTCTTATTCTCACCCCCAAAAGGTTCTTTACTTAATGTGGTAATGCAAAACTTTATTCCTGCGAGATCTGAGCTTTTAGCGATTCTGTTTATGATGGATTACTTTATCTTCCATTGATTTTACCACTGGACATAGCTGTATCAGGAATGGTCCCTGAGGATTTCCTGCCCCCATGGGAAGCAGTAACTATATCTCCTCTTAAAAATTAAGGTCAATTACACTTGTAAACATTATAACTCTCCCTTTTCTTGTTTGTTCAGTGGCATGAGAGACCCCAAACGGCCAGGTGAGAATTCCATCCTTTTAAATTAAATTAAATTTAATTTAATAATTATTTAATTTAATTTAACTTAATTCTTCTAGGGGGTATGCTCATTCCATGACTACTTAAATAATAGAGCCCCAGATTGTGGAGATATAAAGACAAATGTCTTGTGAGTGGTCATTAATTGCAACACGAAGGAGGTGATTGGCCATTTAATCCCATGTATTCTGGTTAAAAAGAAGAAATAGAGCTGTGTATTGGCAACTGATTTGGGACATACATTGTATTATGTAAAATGAGAACTTGGTTTTGTGAGGTATTGTCTCTTATCTGTACTATAGCTGACACTTTAACAAGCCATTCCACTGCTCTGTAAGACAAGCTGTTTTGGGGTGATCAAGTATGTGGTAAAACCCATGGATTCCATGGGTGTTCTTGGACCATTGTCTTACTTTTCTTTTGGTTGTGAAATAAGTTTCTTGATCAGTAGCAATGTTGAGTGACTAAGGCCTCCAGTAAGTCCATAGATGGTACTGCCAACAGAAGCATAGCAGATAGAGAAGGAACATCCATTTGCAGAATTAATGTCTACCTCAATGCAAAAAAAAATCACTGCCACTTCCATGATGCAGGAAGCTCAATGTAATCAACCATCACCAGGTGGCAGACTGGGCTCCCAAGGTGTGGTGCCATAGTGAGGGCACTTAGTAATGACAGTTTTAGAGTGGTCAATTTCATGCTGTTGAGTCAACATACAACCTCTGTCTCTGTCATTTTCCACTTTGCCAATGGGTAGTTTCTGGTTAGGAAAAGAGTTTGATTATTAAAAAACCTCCTCTGCAATGGGTGTCCTTGCGGAGAACAGTCATAGAAGGCACACATGTGCTCACATTTTGGGCTCATTCTGCCTCTTTCTCTAACCTCCCTGTTCTTAGGCTTTTAATCTTATTTCTAACTTCCTGACCTTAGCTGCCACCGACAAATCAGGAGAGAGCCTCTGTTCATATCGTCTCTCCCTCTGGGCAAAGAGAATCATGTGATGATGTACTGCATGAAGTTCTATGCTTTGGGAGGATTTCTCATCTCTACTGTCCTTTAGCACATCACTGAGTAGTACCATAGCTCCACAGCAGTTTACCTTTAGCTGGCAGTAGCATATTGTTCAAAGCCATCTGACTAATAGGTGTCTGTGTTTTCTTCCTCAGTCAGCTGGTCTCAGGGTGGGTCGAGGGAGGAAGTATGGTAAGAATAAGGGCACTGGGTGGGTGAGATACCTGCTCCTGAAGCTTATTTGTGCCTCCAGGACTTGCAGAGTCTGATCCAATCTGTTAGATGGTGGAGTGAACAGACAATCTCCAGTTCACGGCCAAGGTCATCTGGTATCTCAAAGTATTAACTCTCAACCAGAGCAAAAACTGTTTCTCAAGAGAATCGGTACTCACAGAAGAGAGTATGGCTTTTCTCTAGATTTGCCACAGGCAGACTGAGTTTCATTGAATACATTGAATCATAAGGGCCAAGGGACCAGTAGGATGTCCAGATGGATAGTGAGAAAATCCAAACCCCTAGGTTCTAATTTACCACCCAGAACTAGGGGGTTGGCATAGTTCTGAGGCACGATGCTAAAGATATGTTCGGGTCCTTGTCAAGTACAAGTCAACTTCTTCTGGATCTTTTGGGGATCATGAAAATGTTCTGGAATTAGACAACAGTGCACAACTTTGAGAAGTGACTAAAAACGACTGAAATTTTAGCACTCTACAAGAGTGAAATTTATACCAATACAGAAGAAATCTCCTTCTGGAGTTTCCTGTTTCTTTGTCAGATCAATAGCTGCATACTAGGCATCAGGATCTGAGATGGTCTGTGCCAGTCAAAAGAGAACACCCGGAAAAGCTGCATTTGGAGTCACCACCTTATTAAGCTTTCCAGTCCCCAAGAATCAGTTATCTTGCCTACAGTTTAAATATGTAAACTACACAGACTATGATAGGGATTGCTACTCTGTATCTGTGATGTCTTCTACGGTAGTATTAATCTTTATTAGTCAGGAAGCTCACCAGCAACGTGGTACAGCTTTTAATGATTAATTTTCATTGGAGGAAGACCTTGGCATTTTCCTTTTAGCCCTTGCTACTATGGCAGCTCAACTCTCTGAGTTAAAGAAAGAACTCCTGTGGGTTTCCGGAGAGTTGTTAAGAGACAGTCAAAGGATGTGTTTACAGGCCCATTGGGTCCTTGGGCCCAAACTCCATCTATCACCTATTCTCATAAACCTCTATTTGACAAGAGGTCTCAGAATTTACATGAGCTCAGAGGTTGTGCTCTATGTACACAATTACTCTGATAAATGGCCACAAGTACTTTTAAGGAATGCTGGAAAGAGTGAGGGTTCTCCTCAAGTGTTCCAGCCTCCCTTGCACTCAGTAGGATTCTCTCAGGTGTGGGGATTGGGTGGAGGCCAGGGACTCTGTATTGTGTTGTCTCAGGTCATACTTCTACCTCTCCTGTCAATACCTAGAATGCCTCAGTGGCATAGATCACCAAGGAACTGCACGCGCCCCTTGAGTTTAGTCACAGAGATCCCATGTTCAGAGAGTTGTCACCCTGGTGGCTGTCATGCCTTGCATCTGGAAGAGGTGCTATGTGACCTCCACCACCCAGTACTCCTTCATTCCACTGAACACACGGATCTCTTGTCAATCACTCACTTCACCACAGGCTTTTCAGGGACTCTGGCACTTGCTCATGGATATATTTCCCACTGTTCTGGTGAAGAGGGTATATTATGGTCCTCTTAGGGGATCAGGTTGGGAAAGGGATATTATGGTCACATATGCTAACTCTCCTCCCATAGTTCCGTCCCTAAATATTTTGATTCCTTTTTCTAAATTTTGTCAATGAATCTCTGCCTCCTGACTTCATTAGCCTTGGCCACTGCTAGCAAACAGGATCATGATCAGCTAGTGCAGCTGCCACATTGAATCCAGACTCCACTCATTCATTTCACAAGTATTTATTGAGCACCTAGTGTGTGCCAGGCACTCTTCCAAGTGCTGGGGATTCAGCAGTAAGCAAAACAAGAGAAACATTCTTCCTTCCTGGAGCTTACATCTTAGTGGGGAAGGGAGTTTACATAAACTAATAAAGAAGTACGATGCGTAGCATGCCAAATAGCTCTGGAAAAAAATGAAGCAGGGAAGGGGCTTAGGGAGTGCTGAGCAGGGGAGGATGACAGTGAAATAAGATGGTCAGGAGGCCTCCCTGGTAGTTGGCATTTAAACAGAGACTGCAAGGAGTGGAGGAATGTAGACATTGAGGGAAGAATATCCTAGCAAAGAGAAAGCCTGTAGCAAAAGACTCAAGGCAGGAGTGGAGCTGAGCAAGAAGACTGGTGAGGCCTAGGCAGAATGAGTTAGGAGGAGGATAGGTGACAAATCAGAGCATCACAGGGACGAACTATGTAGGGCGATGCAGGTCACGATGAGGAGTCTACTTTCACTCTGAGATGAGAAGTTGTGGCAGAGGGTGCTCACTGATTGCCAGTTTGCTTTTCCTCCTGGACACACAGAGCCAGGCTACGTTTTTAAAGTTTCTGTGCCATTTTGTATGGCCATATAACTGAATTGTTGTCAGTCAACATGGGTGGAAGACACTTTGCTACGATAGGTTTTGCCTATGGAAATCTCCCATGTGATTCTCCATATTCCCTCTTCCTCCATCTGCTGGCTGGCTGTTTGTCAGTAATGATGGGACCTCTATCTTAATGCTGCGTGGAGCAGCACAGTCCCCCACCAAGTGGATTTTACTTGAGTGAGAAATAAACTTCAACTGTGTGAGGCCACTGAGAGTTTTGGCTTGTTTGTTAAAGCTGTTAGCCAATCCTCACCAGCACAGATGTCATTGGCAGGCTTTGAGTAGAGGAGTGGAAGGGTCTGACCTAAGTTTCCAAAGGCCACTTAGACTATGAAGAAGAGACGAGCGATGTGGGTGTGAAGTAGGAACCTAGTAAGGAGGCTGCTGCACGAATCCAGGTACGAGGGATATTAGGTTGGATTGTGGTGACACAAGCAGGCATGGGGCAGGAGTGGGGAGGTTCTCGATAGATTTTTGTGGTACATCACACAGATTTTGCTGATGTGGTTTTATGATGGAAACAGAGACGAAAAGTTCAGAATGGTTCCAGATATTTTTTGGCTTGAGTGTTTGAAAGGATGGTTGAGGCAATTACTGAGATGTGGGAGGACTGCAGAAAGAGCAGGTTTAGAGGATATAATCAAAAGTTTAGTTTGGAAATTCCAAAATCTGCATGCAGTAAGTTCACCTATGTTCAACATTTACTCAGGTCTGAAATTTGGTTTCTTCCACTTCATCTACCACCCTCAGAATTCACTTCAATGCATACTCCTTAATTTTTTTTTTTCCTGATAGAAATATAAAACTTCTACTATTATTGCAATGTATAAGCATCCCCACTCCCAGGTTTTACCTGATAAAGATCATTCTAAAGTTTACTAAGATACGGTTCTACTATGTTTTTAAAAGTAACCCAGACTGGTAAGGGTGGAGAGTAGGGGGAATTGTCATGCCTTATATGGGTCTTCTAACAAAGCAGGACTAGCTACACCTTATGGGGAGGAGTGAATACCCCCACTGGCAGAGATGGAAAGCCGTTAGGGTACTTTGAGGCCTTGAATTCTCCTAAGTGTCCCTTTCTAATACCCGAGGCCTACTTTTCCTTTTTCAATACCTTGTCAAAAAAGAAAACTAGTGAGGCTAAAAATTCAACCAACATGTGACTCAGCAACCTATCGAGTCAGGTCTGCTCCTGTGTTCTAAACACATCGATCCCATAGATCTAAGAGATAGAAATTTTCAGTTGTTCTCTACTGGAGGCAGCTTGGAAATATGTGTGGTATTTTTGATTGTCAAAAATATTGTAGGAATTTTAGAAAATGGTTTGACAGTTTCTCATAAAACTAACAGCAATTAGCGTGTGACCCAGCAATGGCAGTCTTGGACATTTATTTCTGAGGAACGAAACCTTAGGTCGACACAAAAATCTGTATAATAAACTGTGGTATATCTGCACCATAAAATACACTAAGCAGTCAAAAAGAACAAATTCTGGTACAGGCAATGTCTTGGATGAATCTCTAGGAAATTATGCTGAGTGAAAAAAGTCAAACCTAGAACATTATATATGGTATGAGTTCACTTATGTAACTTGTATAAATGACAAAATTTCAGAAATAGGGAACAGTTTAGTGGTCGGCAGAGTTTAGGGAGACAGGGATGAGAGAGGAAGGAAGGCGAGATAATAAAAGAGCAATGCATGGCAATGTTCGATATCTTGACTGAGTCAGTGAGTACATGCGCCTACACATGTGATGAAAATGCATAGAACTAAACATACACACAGTGAGTACAGCAAAACTGAAAAAATCTGGATGAGATTGGTGAATTATATCAATGTCAACATCCTGGCTGTGATATTGTCCTATATAGTTTTGCAAAATGTTATCATTGAAGGAAAATGGTTAACAAGTAGATGAGATCTTTCTGTATTATTTGCATGTCAATCTACAATTATCTTAATAATTTTTTTCAATTAAAAATTGCTTGGTACTTTATACCATACACAAAAATTAACTCAAAATGGATTGAAGGCCTAAAAATAAGACAGAAAACGATAAAACTCTTAGAAGAAAAGATAGTTGAAAACTTCATGACATTGGATTTGGCCCTGATTTTTTGAAGATGACACACAAATGCATGAGCAATGAAAGAAAAAGTAAATAGAACTTCATGAAACTTAACAACTTCCGTGCATCAAAGGACCCAATCAGCAGAGTGAAAGGCCATCTATGGAATGGGAGAAAATACTTTTAAATTACGTATCTGACAAGGGGCTGATATTTAAAAAATGTAAGAACTTTTATAACTCAATAGAAGAAAGCAAACAACCCAATTGAAAAATGAACAAAGAACCTGAATAGACATTTCTCTAAAGATGATCTACAAATGGCTGAAAAGCACTTTAAAAGATACTTAACACCAGTAATTGCTAGAGAAATGCAAATGAAAACCAAAGGGAAATATTACTTCACACTTATTAGAATGCTACTATTAAAAAAAAGTTTACAAAAAAATAAGCGTTGATGAAGATGTGGAGAAAGTGTAACTCTTGTGCATTCTGATGGGAATTCTGATAAAATGGCGTAGCCTCTGTGCAAAATAGTGTGGCAATTCTTCAAAAAATTAAAAACAGAATTACCATATGATTCAGCAATCCCACTTGTGGGTTAATACTGATAGGATAAAAGCAGGATCTTGAAGAGATTTGCACACCTATGTTCATAGCAGTATTACTCACAACAGCTAAGAGGTGGAAGCTATCCAAATGTTCTAGATGATAAATGGATGAACAAAATGTGGTCTATACGTACAATGGAATATTATTGAGCCTTAAAAAGGAAGGAAATTCTGACACATATTAGAACATGAACAGTCCTTGAGTGCATTACGCTAAGCGAAATAAGCCAGTCACAAAAAGACAAACACTATATGATTTTACTTACACGAAGTACCTAGAACAACCCAGTTCACAGAGACAGAAAGTAGAACTGTGATTGCCAGGAGCTAAGAGAAGGGGAAAATAGGGAGTCATTTAATGGGCCTAGAGTTTCTTTCATTTTGCCGATGAAAAAGTTTTGGTGATCTATTGCACAACACTGTGAATATTGCTAACATTACTAAAAATGGTTTAGATAACAAATTTTATGTCGTGTGGTTTTTTAAAACCACAACTAAAAATAAAAGTAATTAATTTTTAAAAATTTATAAGAGGGGAAGTTACTGGTGATTAGCAGCCAGGGACCAGAAATCAAGACCCTGGAATGCGTGAAAGAGCTCCTCACCAAAAGGAGTCATCTTGCTCAAAGCGCCAAAGTGCTATCTTGCTCAATAGCACTCCTCTTGAAAAGCACTGTTTTGGGGCAGAAAGACTGTCTTGTTCTTTTACCTCTTTTAAGCTAAAACTGTGTAAACTTTGGCTTGTCATTATGTTTCTAAAACTTTACAGTACAGTGTAATATCATCCTTGTATTTTCAGCCATCTTTCTAATCGTTCTAATTCTGGCCTATCAGAGGAGACACCCAGTCTCCCAAAAGCTCATCATTCACTAGATATTTTAGTCCGAATAAGCAGAGGTGGTAATTTCTTCTTCAACAGTTTATTTTAATTTTTTTTTTCAAATGCAATGGGGAAGGTGAAAGAATTACACAATGAACATCCTTATACTCCTCACAGGATTCTTCAGTGAATGTCATAGTCTCGCTGCTATATCATGTATCATATTCATCCATAACCCATTCCATTTAAAAAACTTTTTACATAAGTTAATTTAGTATACAATATTATATTGGTTTTATTGGTTTCAGGCACACAATGTAGTAATTCAATATTTTTATACCTACGGTGTGGATACCCTGCTAATTCTAGTCATCATCTGTCACTGTTTAAACTTACTACGATATTATTGACTATATTTCCTTTCACCTTTTTCACCCATCTCCCTTATCCTCTGGCAACCATTACTTTGGTCTTTGTTTCTATGAGTCTGTTTTTGTTTTGTTTTATTTGTTCATTTGTTTTTGTTTTTGCTGTTGTTTTAGATTCCACATAGAAGTGAAACCATATGGTATTTGTTTTCCTCTGCCTGACTTATTTTACTTAGTATAATACCCTCTAGATCCATCCATAATGTCACAAATGGAAAGATTCTTTCTTTTTTTTTTTATTGCTGCGCAATATTCTATTGTATGTTATACCACCACTTCTTTATCCATTCATCTATTGATGGACACAGCAATTCCATTTCTGGGTATTTATCCCAAGAAAACACAAAACACAAATTCAAAAAGATATAGGCGCCCTTATGGTCATTGCAGCATTATTTCAAAAGCCAAAATGTGGAAGCAAATCCACCTTATTTTTTAATGAATTTCAAAGTAAGTCACCAGTAAATACCTCATTATGAGCATTAATAATTAGAATTCAATATTTGCTTATGTTTCTAAAGCAAAGTATATGTTCCATGAAATGCATGAATGTTGACAAATGCATGTACCTATGTAACTCTATCAAAATAAATTAAATTACCACCACCCCAGAAAGTTCCCTTATGCCTGTTCCCAATCAATATCTATCCTTATCACTCCTGTTCTGATTTATTTTTCTACCATGGATTAGGTTAGCCTGTTCTAGAACTTTATATAAGTGGAATCATAAGTCTTTACTCTTTTGCGGCTGCCTTATTTCACTCACTCTGTTTTCAAGATTTATTTATGTTTTGCATGTATTAGTAGTCCATTTCTCGTTTATTGCCAAATAGCATACCATTGTATGAGAGATCAGGATGCTCCACATTCTCACCAGCATTTGGTGTAGTCAGTCTTTTTAGTTTAGCTATTGAGTGGGTATGAAGTGGTAGCTCACTGTACTTCTACTATGCATTTCCCAATTATTCCTTTGTGAAGCATATGCTCAAGTATTTTGCTTATTTCTTATTAAGCCATTCATCTTTTAATTATTGAGATTTTGAAGTTCTTTTGTGTATCCTAATAGTCCTGTCAGATATATGTCTTGTGAACACTTTTCACCAATATGTGGCCTGTTCGTTTTAACAGCGTCTTTTTATTATCAGAAGTTTCTAATAATTTCTTTTATGGTCATTGCTTTCTGTGTCCCATCTCAAAAAGTCTTTGCCTACCTCCAAGTTATAAAGATTATCTCTTATGCTTTCTTCTAAAAACTCATGTCACTTTGAATGTTTAGGTCTATAATCCATTTTAATTTAATTTTTACATCTTTTGTGTATGATGTGAAGGAGGGATCAAGGTTCACTTTTTTTCTATGTGGATACACAGTTGTTCCAATATCATTTGTTGAAAAGAATTTTCTTTCTCTATTGGATTACTTTAGTGTTTGTTGAAAATCAAGTGACCAAGTAAGTGTGGGTCTAGGTCTGGGCTCTCTGGTCTATCTTATTGGTCTATTCGTTAATCCTCTGCCTACACGTCACTTCCCTGATTACTGAAGCATTATGGTGAATGTTGATGTCAGGTAGTTGAAGTCTATGTGTTTTGTTTGTCTTTTTGAAGACTGTGTTATATATTCCAAATTCTTCCCATTTTCATAAGATTTTAGAATCGATTTTCAGTTTATAGAAAATAAAAATCCTAGTGAGGTTATGACTGAGACTACATTGGCTCTATAAATAAATCTGGAAACAACTGACATTTTAACAATATTGAGTTATAATGAAACTGGTATGTCTCTCCATCGACCCAGGTCTTGTACATCTTTGGTTAAATTTACTTCTAAGTATTGTGTACATTTTATTTTAATTTAAATTTCCAATTGTTTCCACACTGATTTGTGTGATCTTGCTAAGTTAACTTTTAAATTATTATAATTGTTTTGCAGAGTTGTATGAAAAAATTATCTATTGAAGCAACCATATCATTTGAGAAGAGAGATAGTATTGATTCTTCCTTTCTGACTTATGAGCCTTTTATTTCTTTTAGTTGCTTTACTGCACTGGATAATGCCTCTAGTACAGTGCTTATACAAGTAGCGACAGTGGACATTCTTGTTTTATTATTGATACTGAGGTGGGGGGGAAGTGGCGAAATATTTAAACCAAAATACACTAGAATCTTAAACTAGATGCTAAAACAAATCTCAAATTTAAAAAAAAAAAGCCCTGAAATCATGCAGTATGTCCTCTGATCACAGTGTAATTGCATAGAAATAAATATCAATATTAAATTGCAAGAAACTTTAAACTATATAGATACATTTACTTTGCCCATCTTTTATGCTAGGCAATCAGATGAATATTAAAGATATTAAGAGAAAAATATTCTATTATTTTTATCCACATATTTTTGATTTCTGGTGCTCATCATTCCTTACTGAATAGTCTCTCTGCTAATACTCCCTTTGGCTTGAGGAATATCTTTTGCATATCGTGTAGTGCAGATCTGTCAGCAATGAATTGTTTTAGTTTTCATTTATATGAGAACATGTTGTTGTTGTTATTATTATTATTATTATTATTATTATTATTATTATTATTATGGAAGACTATTTTCTCTGAATAAAAATTTGGATTTTTTCAGAACTTTAAAGATGTCATTCTACTATGTTTGGCTCCCATTGTTACTGATGAGAGGGGTAGTCACACTTTTTATCATTGATTTTCTGTATATAATGCATTTTATTCCTCTGGCTGCTTAAAATTTTTTGCTTTATCTTTGGTTTTTCCCATTTGACAATAAAATGCCTTGTTGAAATTTTCTGATATTTATTCTAAGTGGGGATTGCTGATCTTTTTGAATCTGTAAATGTGTGTCCTTTACTAACTTTGAGAAAAGTTGCAGGTGCCCTCTATGCCTATTCAGCAGTTTCCTACTGACTGGAGTGCTCAGCCTGCCACTGAAGACTGGTCTGCAGCCCCTACTGCTCAGGCCACGGAATGGGTAGGAACAACCACTGAGTGGTCTTAAGCTGGACTTCCACAAACTCTTAAACAAAATGAAAATAAATTTGATGGAAAACAAACAGTTTCTAAATACATATGTGTGTGTGTGTGTGTGTGTGTGTGTGTGTATTTCTTCAAATATTTTTACTATACAATTTTATTTCTCTTATATTTCTAGGATGCCAATACAAATGTGTTAGGGTTTTTAATATTGTTTACAGGTCTCTGAGATTGTGTAATTTTATTGTCAATTTTTTCCTCTTCCTTGTTTTGTTTGGATTCATTCTATTAATCTCTCAATAGAATGGTTCCGACATTTACAATCTGGTGTTAAGCAAATCATATAAATTTTTATTTTAGATGTTATGTTTTTCAGTTTAGAATTTATTTAAATTAATTAATTTTTAATGGTAACATTGGTTAATGAAATCCAATAAGTTTCAGCTGCACACTTTATCAGTAAGGCGTGTATATATATATACACACACATATATTTACACTGTGTGTTCACCTCCCATAGTTAGATTTTTGTCACTACATATTTGACCCCTTTTAGCCCATCAACCACCCTCCCTGACCCCCTACCCGCTGGTAATTACTAGTCCATTGTCCATGTCCATGAGTCTCTGTTTGTTTGTCCTGTTCATTTGTTGCTTTTAGGTTTATATGCCACATATAAGTGATATCACGTGATTTAAACTTTTTCAGCCTGACTTATTTCACTTAACATGATCATGCTAAGGGGTGTATCCACGTTGTCACAAATGGCAGTGTTTCATCTCTTATGGCTGAGTAATATTCCATTGTATATATGTACCACTGCTTCTTTAGCCAGTCATCTATTGGAGAATGCTTTGGTTGCTTCCATGTCCTGGCCATTGTGAATAATGCTGCTATGAACGTCGGTGTGCAAATATCTTTTCGGATGTGAGTTTTTGTCTTTGGGGTAAATACCCAGTAGGGACATTGCTGTATCATATGGTAGATTAGTTCTTAGTTTTTTGAGGAAACTCCATATTGTTTTCCATAGTGGTTGTACCAATTTTCAGTCCCACCAGCAGTGTATGAGGGATCCTTTCTCTCCACATCCTCTCCAGCATTTATTATTACTTGTCCTGTTGATTATAGCTATTCTAACAGGTGAAAGATGGTATCCTATTGTGGTTTTGATTTGTATTTCCCCAATAGCCAGCAATATTGAGCATCTTTTCAAATATTTGTTGGCCATTTGTATGTCCTGTAGGGAGAAGTATCTGTTCAGGTCCTCTGCCCACTTTTGACTGGATCATTTGTTTTCTTTTTGTGCTGTGATTGAGTCATACGAATTCTTTCTATATTTTGGATATTAGGCCTTTATTGGAAGCGTTGCTTGAAAATATATTTTCCCATTGAGATGGTTGTCTCTTGACCTGGTTGATGATTTCTTATGGTGAGCGGAAGCTTTTTAGTTTCATTTCATTTATTTTTGCTTTTACTTCCCTTGCCTTTGAGGTCAAATTCATAAAATTCTTTTTAAGTCTGAGGTTCTTGAGTTTAGATCTTATGTTTTCTTCTATGTATTTTATTGTTTCAGGTCTTACATTCAGGTCCTTAATCCATTTTGAGTTAACTTTGGTGTGTTTAGTTTCATTCTTTTGCAGGTGGCTTTCCAGTTTTCCCATCATTATTTATTGAAGAGGCTTTTCTTTCTCCACTGTATGTTTTTGGCTTTTTTGTTGAAAATTATTTGCCCATATAAATATGGGTTTACTTCTGGACTCTCAATTCTGTTCCACTGGTCAGTGTGTCTGTTTTGCTGCCAATACCATGCCATTTTGATTATTGTCTCTTTGTAGTATAATTTGAAGTTGGGCAGAGTGATGCCTTCAGCCTCATTCTCTTTTCTCAGGAAGGCTTTGGGATTTCAGGGTCTTTTGTGCTTTCATACAAATCTGATAATTTTTTTTGCTCTATTTCTTTAAAAAGTGCGGATGGAATTTTGATTGGGATTGCTTTAAATCTGTATAATGCTTTAGGTAATACAGTCATTTTAACTATGTTGATTCTTCCAAGCCAAGAACATGAAATATCTTTTTATTTCTTTATATCTTCTTTGATTTCTTTTAATAGTGTCTTGTAGTTTTCATTATATAGGTCCTTCACTTGTTTCGTTAAATTTATCCCTAGATATTTTATTCTTTTTGTTGTAATTGCAAAAGGAATTATTTTTTCCGCTTATTTTTCTGACACTTTATTATTAGAGTATAGGAAAGCTATGGATTTTTGAGCATTGATTTTGTATTTACTTATTGTTTCTAGTAGTGTTCTTGTGGAATCTTTAGTGTTTTCTATATAGAAAATCATGTATTCTGCAAATAGTGACAATTTCACCTTTGCATTTTCTATTTGGATGCCTTTTATATCCTTCTCTTGCCTGATTGTACTCGCTAGGACCTCCAATGTTATATTGAATAAGAGTGGTGATAGTGAACAGCCTTGCCTAATTCCTGATCTTGGAGGGGAGATTTTTAGTTTTTCACCATTAAGTATAATGTTGGCTAAGGGTTTGTCATATATGGCCTTTATTATGTTAAGGTACTTTCCTTCTATACTGGTTTTGTTAAGTGTTTTGATCATATATGGATGCTGTTTCTTGTTGAAGGCTTTTTCTGAATCTATTGATATGATCATATAATTCTTATTTTTTAATTTGTTTAAGTAGTGTATCACATTAATCAATTTGTGTATGTCGAACCATCCCTGTGCCCCTGGGATGAAGCCCACTTGATCGTGGTGTATAATCTTTTTAGTGTGTTGCTGTATTCAGTTTGTAGTATTTTATTTAGGATTTTTGCATCTGTGTTCATGAGAGAGATTGGTCTATAGTTTTCTTTTTTTGTGTTATCTTTACTGGGTTTTGGTATCAGGGTAATATTGGTCTCATAAAATGAGTTGAAAAGTACTGCCTCCTCTTTGATTTTTTGGAAGAGTTTGAGGAGAATAGGAATTAAATCTTCTTTGAATGTTTAATAGAATTCACTGGTGAAGCCATCTGGCCCTGGACTTTTATTTTTTGGTAGGTTTTGGATGATTGTTTTAATTTTCATACTGCTAATCAGTCTATTTGGATTTTCCAGTTCATCTTGATCCAGTATAGGAAAGCTGTATTTTTTTAAGTACTGGTCCATTTATTCTAGGTTATTAAATTTGGTGTTATATACTTTTTCATAGTATTCTTGTATGATCCTTTGTAATTCTGTGATGTCAGTTGTAATTTCCCCTCTTTCATCCCTGATTTTGTTTATTTGTGTCCTTTCTCTTTTTTATTTAGTGAGCCTAGCCAGGGGGTTGTCACTTTTATTAACCTTTTCAAAGAACCAGCTCTTTGTTGCATTTATTTTTCTATTTTTTTTTCAGTTTCATTTATTTTTGCTCTAATTTTGTTGATTTCTTTCTTTCTGCTGACTTTAGGCTTCATTTGTTCTTCCTTTTCTCATTTTTAAAGATGGAACATTAGGTTGTTTATTTGGGCTTGTTACTGTTTTTTGAGATAGGCCTGTAATAATAAGAACTTTTCTCTTATGACCACTTTTGCTGTGTCCCAAAAATTTTGATATGTTGTAGTATCATTATCATTTGTTTCTTAGCATGTAGTTTAATCTCCATGTATTTGTGGTTCTTCCTAATTTGTTTTTTCAGTTGATCTCTAGTTTCAAACATTATGATCAGAGAATATGATTGGCATGATGTGAACCCTCTTATATTTGTGGAGGCTATCTCTGTGTCCCAGTATGTGGTCAATTCTTGAGAATGTTCCATGTGCCTTAGAGAAAATGTATAAGCAGCTGTTTTGGGATGGAAGGCTATGTAAATGTCAATTATGTCCAGTTGGTCTAATGTGTCATTTAAAGATGTTATTTTCTTATTGATTTTTTGTTTGGATCATCTGTCCATATCCGATAGTAGGTTATTTAGGTTCCCTACTATGATAGTGTTTTGGTCTTTTTCTTCTTTTAGTTTTGTTAGTAATTGCTTTACATATTTCAGGGATCTCTGATTGGGAGTATAGATATTAATAAGTTTTATGCCTTCATGGTGCATGATTGCCTTTATCATTATAAGGTGCCCCTTGGTATCTTTATTTTATTAATAGTTTATTATTATTTGATTTACATTGGCTAGGCATCTATATAGTTCATAAAATGATCCTTCCAACTGCACCCACCCTCCCTGGACCCCCCACTTAGTCAACTGACCACATTCTCTATGCCATGCTCCTCATCCCCATGACGATCCATCAGCTACTAATTCGTACTTCTTTAGCCCTTCATCTCATTTTCCCAGCCCCACACCCCTCCACTCTGTCTGACATTAAACTGTTCAGTATATTTGTGAGTCTGTTTTTGAATAGTTTGTTCTTTTTATTCCTTAGATTCTGCATGTAAGTGAAACCATATAGTATTTATCTTTCTCTGTCTGACTTAAATACCTTGTAGGTTCATCACAGAAATATCTTTTTCCATCCCCTTTCTTTTCATATGTAGAAGTCTTGTATTCTTATCCTTTCAGCCATTCTATTTTATGGTTGGAGCACTTAATTCTTTTCCATTTAAAGTACTTATTGATAGAAATGTAGTTACCATTCTTTATTCTTGTTTTTCATACATGTTTTTTCTTCTTAAAGAAGTCTGTCCAACATTTACTGGCTTGGTGGTGATAAATTCCTTTAGCTTATTTTTGTCTGGGCAGCTTCTTATCTGTCCTTCCACTCTAATTGATAGCTTTGTTGGATAAAGTATTCTTGGTTGTAGAATCTGGGCTTTCATCATGTTGAATATTTTTTTGCTGAGCCCTTCTGTCCTGCATAGTTTCTTTTGAGAAATCAGCTGCTAGTCTAATGGGTTTTTCTTATATGCAATTATTTGTTTTTCTCCTTCTGCTTTTAATATTCTTTTTTCTTTTTGGTATTTAACTTTTGGCATTTTAATTATAAGGTGTCTTGGTGTGGGCCTCTTTGGATCCCTGATTTTTGGAATTTCCTGAGCCTCCTGGGGTTTTATGTCATTTTCCTTTACCAAGTTAGGGAAGTTTCTCATCATTATTTCTTCAAACAACTGTTTAACATTTTTATTTTCTTCAGTTATGCTGATCAGACAAATATTTGGAATCTTGATAGTATACCATATTCTTCTTAAATTATTTTTATAGTCTTGGCATCTTTTTTATTGCCATTCTGATTGAGTGTCCTGATTGGCTTTTCTGTCCTCCAGATAGGGCATTCAATCTTCGTCTTTATTCACTTTATTCTTTTGTTTATTCCATTTAATATACTTCTCATCTCAGATAATGTGTTCTTCATTTCAGACTCATTCCCTTTTCTAATTTCTGTTTCCATTTTTATGTTTTTTATCTTTTCGTTACAGTTCTCACTGAATTTATCTACACTTCTCAAAAGTTCATTGAACATCTTTATAACCAGTGTTTTGAACTCTGCATCTGTTAAATTACTCAACTACATTATATCTGGACTCTGTTCTGTTCTCTCATATGGCTTCTGCTTCTTCGTCTTTTCATTTTGGCTTCCTTTCTATGTCCGTTTCTATGTTCTAAACAAAACTCATAAATCTCCTGGTCTTATTACTGTGGATTTGTAAAGTAGGTGTCTAGTGGCACAGTCATGAGAGGGGTTCAGCTGCAGGCCAAACTTAGCCCAAGCCTCTACCCCTCCAGGGCCATCTGTTAAGATTCAGCAAGCAATCCACAGATGCTGTGCTCATAGATGCCTCAAAAAGCCACACCAGAAACTGAGGCCAGCTGCTTCGAGTGTGAGTCTAGGTGCTACTCAGCAAGGAGCACCTGAGTCCCTGAAGATATACCTGGATGTGGCTTGGTGGGGCCATCAGTTAGGGTAGGTGGGTTTTCAGGGAATTCTCTGGGTGGAGTGACCTCAGTTATTCAGTTTGATGACTTCATGGCTATGGCAGTGTGCTGTGTCCGTGCACTGGGAAGGGGGAAGGCTCAACATGGAACAATGGATACTGCCAGCACTTCTGTACAGGGCAAGTCTCAGCCCTCACTCTGACAACATCTCCCTGTAAGGCCTTGGTGCCTCCTGCGCGCAGCTGAATCAGCACTGGTGCGCAGAGCGAGCAGGTCCATCGCCACGAAAGTCTACTCATGGACAAGGCCCCTTTAAGAGGCTGCCACAGCCTCCATCCTACTCAGCCTTTTGGGACCAGGCAGTCCTATGTTCTCACCTCATCTTATGTCATTGTGGGGTGCTTTCTTGGATTTCTCCCTAGTTGTATGGCTTGTTCATCAAATCCCAGGCAATTTTTCCATGCTGCTACTCCTTGTTTCTGTTACAATGTTGATTTGGTTGCCAGCATGATAAATAGAGCCTGTGTCATCTATGTCACTTTTTCCCTCTCTGGCCCCTCAGTATCTTTCTTTACATTTTTTATTTTGAAGTCAATTTTTTTCTGATATTAGTACCACTACTCCTGCTTTTCTCTGGATGCCATTTGCTTGAAATGTTATTTTCTATCTTTTCACTTTGAGTCTATATTTGTCTGTGAAGCTGAGATGTGTCTCCTGGAGGCAGCATATGTTTGGGTTTTGTTTTTGGATCCAATCTACAACTCTATGCCTTTTTTTTTTTGGTGAGTTCAGTCCATTTTCATTTAGGGTAATTATTGAAATATGAGGTCTTCTCATAGCCATTTTATATTTTGCTTTGGTAGCTTGGTGTTTCCATTGCTTCCTTGTTCTTATGTTTTCTTTTATTTTGGTTGGCTTTTGTGGGTTTGCCCTCTGGTTCTTCTTGTTTTATGTTATATACTTCAGTTCTGAATCTTATGTGTGTGGTTACCATTATAAATATGTAAAGCATAGTTATTTATATAAAGTCATCCATTTTCTACTGCACGTGACTTATCTGCATTCTCCTATGTAAATCTAGATCTTTGAATCCTCCCCTTTCAGTCACTGTTGTCTCAATTTGTCCTTATGTATGTTGAATATTCATTACTATCTTACTATAGGAATTCTCTTCTTATTATTTAAGCTTATAATATCTTGTTTGTAGGGTTGCACTCCTCTGCTTCTATTTGCCTGATAGTCACTTTACTCCTGTATATGTATGTGTGTGTGTGTGTGTATTTTTTTGTCATTCGTTTTAGGTGAGCTGACCCCTTTCAGTATTTCCTGTAGTGCAGGCCTTGCAGTGGAGAATTCCCTCAATTTTTGTATGTCTGGAAAAGTCTTAATTTCTCCTTCATATATAAGGCAGAGCTTAGCTAGGTACATTATTCTAGGCTGGTAGTTCCTTTCACTTAATAATTTAAATATTTGATTACATTCCTTCCTTGCTTGTAAGATTTTCTCTGAGAATCCTGAGAATAATCTAATGAATTTTCCTTTATAATTTACTGTTTTCTTCTCCCTGGCTGCCCTGAAAATTTTGTCTTTGTCATTGATTTTTGATAATTTTAGTACAATGTGTCTTGGTGAAGGCCTTTTTGGGTTGTGATAATTGGATGTTCTGTTGACTTCTTGAATTCCAAGCTCCAGCTCATTCCTTAGATTTTGGAAATTCTCATTCACTATTTGTCTGAAAATGCTTTCTAGTTTCTGCTCCTTTTCCTCACCTTCAATAATGCCCATTATTCTTATGTTTCCTCTCCTAATGGTATCAGATAGTTCTTGAATTTTTCTTTCATTATTTTTCATTCTTTGGTTTCTCTCTTCTTCCTTCTGATTTATTTCTAGATTTCTGTTTTCAATATCACTGATCCTTTCCTTTATTTGGTTGACTATTTCCCAAGCTTGTTATTTCATTTTGCAACTCTTGCAGTGTGTTTTTTTATCTCTAGAAGATCTATTCTGTTCTTTTTGAGGGTTTCAATCTCCTTGCTCTGTTCATCTAGTTTTTTTTTTTTTTTTCAATTCTTGAAATTGTTTATATGAGTCGTTTTGGAACTCACTGAGTTTTTTCAGAAGTGCTGTCCTGAATTCTCTGTCTTTTAAGTTGCATATTTCGATGTTTGTAAGCTTATTTTTTGGAGATTTTTCTCTTTCTTTTTGAGATGCCTTTTCACCTTGGTTAGTCATGGTGTTTAATAGACTATTTCTCCATCTGGAAATGAATGGAAATGTATTCTGATTTTTTTCCAGAAAGAAGATTTATTATATAAAGTTCTCTCTGTGGCCTATTGCTAAGAAGGTGCTTTTCTTTTGGTTTCCAGTAGGCAGCGTCTAAGCCTCTTGAATCTTTGCTTTATATAAAACCTTAAAAATGCCTTTTTATTTTCTTATAGATATTTAATGACACTCACTACCCTCAGTGTCAGTCCCTGTCAGTTTTAGCAACAGTTTCGGTAGCGTTTGTTCTGATTCCCCTGGGGCTTTGCAGTGTTTGGTCTCAGAGGGTATGGGTGGAGGGGCTCTCTGTGTTGTGGAATGGGGGCTGTGGCTCAGTCTTGGTTTTGAAACTGCAGCTGATAAAAATCAGCTGTTGTTTTTCTGCCGTCCTGCTTCTCTGCTTTCTGCCCTGGTGACTGGGCTTTGCTGTCAGCTGCGTGGAACTCACAACTCTCCCAGGCAGGACTATTTAGGAAAGTCACCGAACTTTTTCCCATACCCCTCCTCCTCCTACAGGGAGCTCCAGGGGCTGTGAGAGGCAGCTTCTTTGTTTCTCCCAGTCCACCACACAACACCTGGGGTTCTGACCTGTGGTAGCTCTTATGTGCAGATCCCATATTCAGATGTGCTGGTGTGCAGTTTGGGTGTTTTTTTGTTGAGTTTTAGATGTTCAGCTTATTATTTCAAGGGGAGAGATCTGGGGACGTCTCTTACTCCCCCATGTTTCTGAAATCCTCTGATAGATTTCTTAGTGTTTCCTCTCTCTGGTAGTCTATTTCCTCCTAGTTGATTCCCACTCTTAAACCCCTTTGCTCATATTTGGGTATTGTGGCCTTTATATTTTATGTTCTCCCATGTTGAATGATCTGTGATTCTCTGCTCATATTAAGAAAGGCTAAGTGACTGATTGGTAGCTCTGAATGTGTGGGAGGGGCTTGACTGACTCACTGCAGGCTGATTCCACTGGGTTCTTTCACTGGGGAGCCCCAATGCCAAGTTCTTCAAGAAAATTCTTCCCAAACCCTACTTCAAGGGTGAAGGCTAGGAAGCTGGCATTTCGGGAATGGAAACAGGTGAGGCTGGAATCAGGAAAGTGAGAGAGTCCAGAGCTCTTAGCATTCAGTATATATACATTCACTTAATTCCTGTTCTCATAATGGTACCACCTCTAAGTATTCCTGTTGGCCTCAATGGTGGTGGCATGAGACCGTGCCTGCAGACCTCAAATTCAGACACTCTGTTCTCCAATCCCTCTCGGTTTTATACTTGGACACACTTCCCCTGTTCTCCCAGCCACCCAGCAGTTCTTCCCAGGAAACTGCATTGTAGACCTCCCTTAGAGCACAAGGCCATTCTGGATGCTTCCCTTTGACCTCTCTTTGTCTCTTTTGCTCAGTCAGGCCAGCATTGCAGTCTATGGCTCTCCCTTCTTCTAGGCCCTCCCCAATAAAATCCTTACATGTGTAGTTCCACGTTGGCATTTGCTTCTTGGAGGATCTGGACTAACACCCACAACATAGTTCAGGGGTCCCCCAATGTACCTCCTACATGGAGAGATTAACAGATTTCCACCCACCCTCCTCACCCCTCTCCCCAGGCAACGATGCTGTGATTCCAAGCCTCTGAGGAGACTCTGACATGATAATTAGGTTGCTCTGCTGGTTTTGTCCATCACTAGCTCAGCTTCTCTCCCTGTGAGGGGACTTTCACCCCTCAGCCATCTGCTTTCCAGATGCCAGACCTTTGTGGCTGTGGTCTCTTCCCATCCTATTCGTCTTTAAGCATTTATGTTCTCAAAAAAGTCTTTACTTTCATCGTGGAGGGTTTCAGGAAGACACAGTGGTAGATTCCGATGTTTCATCTCTTTCTGGAAAGGGTTGGGATGAGTGAGTAAGAGGGAGAGAACCCCTCAGGCAGGAGACTCCTGGGTGTAAAGGCTCGGAGCCAGTAGAGACAGCCTCTCTGAGGAGAGAAGGAGAATAAGAAAGTTTGCTAAGTCTGAGTCCTACTTCCTGCTCTCAGGCACTAAGACTTTGCAGCCTTGTTCAACTTCTTCTGCCTCCCTGGGGAGATATCCTGAGTCTGGCCCCAGGCGATCTCTCTCCTTTCAGTCCAGCACGGTGGACAGAGCTCATCCTGGCTTTACCACCCTCTCGTTGTGCAAAATTAGACAAGTTGCTGAGTCTCAGAGCCCCAGTTTTCTCATCAGTGAAGTGAATATGATGACGTCTGTCTCCCTAAGATGTTGAGAGGGTTAAATAGAATAATGAGTGGGAAGCTTAAACATCTTGGCTGTGCCCCTCAGGAGGGGCTTTCTGCAGTCTCACCCCTTCCTTTCTCTGATTTCTCTGGAGTATCACCCCCCTAGGAAAGAGATGCTACATGTGGGCTCCATGCAGAGGCTGGCGCTTGTAAGTGGGGAGGTTTGCAGAAGGAGTCTTAGAGCAGATAACAGGCCTCTTTTTTGCTCCCTGAAGGGGAGATACTGTGCCAAAGTGCATGGGGTTGACTCTGCCCAGGGCAATTCACTGTGACTGTCTAGCTGGGAGTATAGGGCAATTCTCCTCAGAATGAGGATACTTGACTGCCCCCAAAGACTGAGAATCTAGGGAGAAAGAGGAGAATTTGTGGAGGGCAGTACTCCAATCTTTGGAGTGGGAGGGCAGGGGCTTCAAATCCCAGCTCCTCCACTTGTCAGTCATGAGCCCCTGCACAGGCTGCCTGACATCTTGGCCTTCTTGGGCCTCCGCAGTCTCATTTGTGAAATGAGCACATTAGCTGTCTCATAGGGCCATTGCGAGAACTAGACAAGTTAGTAGACGTAATGTTCCCACACAGCACTTGGAACATGCTAAGGGCTGGCTACATAACAGTTATTTGTTAGAATATATCCACCCTGTCTGGGCTATTTGGTGAATGTTCAAAGTGATGATACCTTTGAGCTTTGTTTTAAGAACACCAAACAACTCATGCCCAAATGTATCACTTTTACTCTTTGAATTCTGAAGGAACATTTTTTAAAAAGAATATTTTCATTTTGGAATAATTGTAGACTTACAGAAAAGTCGCCAACAATATCCACAGAATTCTCATGTATCCTTCACCCCATTTCCTCCATTGTTAGCATCTTAGGTTGCTGTGTACGTTTGTCAAAGCTAACAAACTAGGATTGTACAGTGCTATTAAGTAAACTCCAGGCTTATCTGAATCTGAAGGAGTATCGTTGAAAAACCACTGTCACCTCTTGAGAGAACAAGTAAAGTTCTTGGCAGAGAAACTGCTATCACCTTGATGGAGGTGACCCACATGGACCATTGGCCAATGAGATTCAAAGAACAAAAACACGATATAGCCATGGTTGCAGGATAGCAGGGTGTGATGATCAGACAACTGGAAATCAGGAGCCCTCGGTTCATGCTTGAGTCTGCCATTTACTCTGTGTCTTCACGAGTGCCTTTATCCATGTGCCTCTGCTTCTTCATCTGTAAAATGCAAGTACTATTCTTTGCCTGGTACCCCCAGCAAGGTATGGCAGAAATTATTCTTACTTCAGGTCTATTCTCCCATCTTTCTCAGTAAGAAACTCTTGATTTTTAGCTGGGCACATGCCGCTCCAATAAGAACTATATTTCCTAGCTTCCCATACAGCAAGGTGAGGCCAGGTTCCCACCAACCGGAAGTAAACAGAAGTGGTGTAGACAACTTTCCTGAAGAGAAAAGTTGTGCCTTAGTTTTGCTTTCTTTTCTGTGGCTGGCTCGAATGCTGTCATCATGGCTGGAGCTCCAGCATCCATTCTAGATTGTGCCATGATCTTGCAGATGGAAGGTACACGTGGCAAAGAAACAAGATATGAGAATTCTGGGTTCCTGACATTTAAGAATACCATGGATTAATTAAGCTAGCGTTCCTCAACCTAAGCCCTATTAACATTTTGTGCTGGATAATTTGTTTTTGTGAGGGGCGGTTCTGTTCGTTGTAGGATGTTTAGGAAGGCCCTGGCCTCTACCCACTAGATGCCACTAGCCCCCACCCCCCAAATTGTGATGACCAAAAGTGACTCTAGAGATGGCCATGTGTCCTCTAGGGGGCGCAAAGTCAGCTCTGCTTGAGAGCCACATCTCTGGACCAGCCCTGTCCAGCAGGAATACAAACGCAAGCTTTGTGTTTGAATTTAAACTTCCAGTAGTCACATTTGAAAAAGTAAAAATAAACGGGTGAAATTAATTTTAATAATGTATATAGTGTTTAACTCAACATATTAAACATATTATCATTTACCACGGGGCCAATCTAAAAATTATTGATAGGCTACTCATTTTCTTTTTTCGTATAAAATCTTTGAATTTGGTGTGTGCTTTACACATATAACACGTTGTTATTAAGATCAGCCATATTTCAAATGTTCAGTGGTCATATGTGGCTCATGGGTACTATGCTAGACGGTGTTAATTACAGACTTCTAGAACTTAAAGGAGAAATGAGCTACTCAACCTCATTTAAGCCATTTTTATTTTGAGATTTCTGTTACTTGCAGCAGAACATAATCCTAACTTGCAGCTGGCATTTTGGGGCCACTACACAGTTTTGAACATTCAGCAAGTAATTAAAAATGAGATCAGTGATGTGCAGCTGAAAAACGACAAGTGCTTTGGAGAAGGCTGGGAGAGGGTGCACTGCACACCTTACGCATTGTCTTCCTTAGTCCCCCCACCCCACAGCTCCAGGAGGCATGCACCTTCATCGTTGTTCTACAAATGGAGACTCAGCTCAGAGAGCACAGTGGCTGCTGTTGTGCCTAGACAAGGTGTTCCCTCCTGGGCTGAGGCCCCCTGGCCCCTGCTTTAGGGAATATTGGCAGTTGATACCACTGACTAGGTCTCTCTTCAGGATTTGCTCTGAGCTGAGTTGCTTTGCTCAAGGGGCAACCTTCTGACCATCACTGGCCAGTGTGGGTGTATAAAAGGCCTGACTCCCTTGCCCAAATTCCAGACAGTTTTAAGGGCCCTCCAGGCCCCAGAGCTCCTGTAGGATCCACTGAGGTCTCATAGCTTAACTTGCCCCTCTGCCCACTCTTTTCTTTACTCCCAGACAGCTGCTGATCCCAAGGGCAGTTCTCAATAAATGTCCATTGCACAATCGGCAACAAGCGGTTAAGAGAGGAGCCCAAGGTGGCACACCCAGTGTACTCCCAAAGTCAGAGGGGTCACTGGGCCTTGCTCTTGCTTTAGCCCCTCCTTACTCCAGAAGCTGCCCTGTGGTCCCATTCTTTTACCCCTGAGAACCACACTATTTTCTCCCTCTGCACCTTTGTACATGCTGTTCCTTATGCTGGGAGAACTCCTTTACGCATTCACGTACAAAAATCCTACTTCTCTCAGGGCCCAGATCTAACTACCTGTTCCTGGGGGAAGAGAGGACATGTAGTCAGCTGTCAGGGGCAGGTTGGGTGTGGCCCGGGGTTGGGCCCAAACTCTGTACATGGCTTTCTTGCTGATGATCTGGCCTAGGCTGGGGGTCAAGGGGCTGTGCCAGAACAGAGGACTGAGCATCGAGGTTCGGAGTCAAATGGCCATGTTCAGATCTAGAACTTTAGCTACCTCGCCCCGGGCTAGTTACTTGAGCAACTGGAACCTCGGTTTTTCTTCTCTGGGTAATCACACTGAATCTTGCAGGTGTGGAATGGTGATGAAATGTGTTAGTTAAATTAATGCCTGTTCAGAGCCAGAGCTCAGTAAATGGGCACTTCCTCTCTGTGCCCTGCCTGCTGCCTGCTGCCTGGCCACTCCATGGGAGTCAGGGGCTCAGGTGCTGTACAGAGGGCCTGGCACACCAGACACCGGGTCTAGGAAAGCTCCCTTTGCCAGTAGTGGGCCCACCCCACTGAGCGGTGTGCATGGCAGTGAGGGGTGACCTGGCCTCCATCTGAGAATACAGCATGCTCTGTGTTTTGGCAACTCACCATCTGCCAAGCCTGTTGGCATAACAGGGCCCACGGGAGAGGCTATTTCCAGGAGGAATCCCTGCCTATGAATTCTACAGAGGCACCCTGCCTAGGCGGACTACTCCCAGGAGAAATTGCTAAGGGGCATGAGGAGATGTCTCTCTGGGGACAGGTGGACTAGGGACTTCAGTAGTTCACTTACTCTGTGGAACCTCAGTTTCTACATCTGTAAGTGAGCATGCAGCCCCCACCTCTCAGGGCTACTGTGGGAAAAAGTCTAGCCAAGAGCAGGTATTCCAAAATTAACCGTTGGAATTTCAGTTCCTTTCCCCTTTAGGAAGCCAAGTCAGGAAGAGCAATGGCTTTTCAGGATCAGACGTTGTTGAGTCCCTCCAGCCTTTTCCACCTACTCTCAACCCAGCAGTCCCTCCGTGTGTGGGTCCTGGGTAGCTGACACTGGGGAATGGGGTATAGCCTTTCCAGGGAAGGGACATGATGTCTGGGTCGATGCAAGTTGCTTGCTACCTGTGGATACCTGGGGGCATCCGCACCTGCCTTTTCCAGTTGTTTCAGAAGGGGCTCCATCTTCTCCAGGCAAAACATGTTAAACTTGAATTCTGGAGCAAGGCAAACAAGATCCTTCTCTTTTTTTCTCCTATGCCACACACTCAGGGCCTCCAAGGCCTTTAGCTTTTGCATAGACTTAAAAATAAAACTATTAATGAAATATTTCAGATTGCCAAAATATATAAAGAATATTATAATGGCCACTCATGTACCTCCTGTCCCACCTAAGAAATAATTACATAAAGAACTCATAGAGTGGAAGTTCCCTATGTGAGCCCCTTCTCCCCAGAGGTAATCCCTACTCTGACTATTGTGTTTATCACTTCCTAGTCTCAAAAGTAAGGGTCCCTGAACAATATCTAGTATGTTTCACATGCTTTTAAACCTTATACAGCAATATCATACAATGTGTATATACAATTTACTTTTCTTTGCTCAACCTTATGTTTGCAAGCTCCATCCATGTAGCTCTAACTCATTTTCACGCTTGTAGAGGATTTCATTGTGTGACTAGACCACAGTTGATGTATCTAGTTTGCTATTGATGGACGTTTACTTTGTCTCCAAGTTTTGCTGTTATAAACAATACTGTGATAAACATATTTATATAGCCTTTTCCCTCTGGCTAGAATTCCCCCTTTTCCCACCTTGGCCACCTTAAACTCCTATTCATCCATCAAAACCATCCTCTCAGGCATGAGGCCCCAGAGTCTCTTGGAGATGACTTCCTCCAAGAACAGCTGGGATATCTTGTAGAGCTGCCAAGACGGTGTTGGCCCTGAGAACTAGTGGGACCCTGGGCTGCTCCTTGGGAGCAGACACACATCTGACCACAGGGCATTTACCCAGCCTTGTGTGAAAGAAGGAATGCAGGGCCTTAGGACGGGAATTGATTATAGCCAAAGAACATGGGGCCTGAGCTCTCGGAACTGGCCTCAAAACCCAGGGCCTCTGTTTGTTCATCTGTAAGATGGGGGCTATGTGCCTACTTCTCAGCATTGGGAGAGTCTTATGTGTGGCCTGGGCCTGGCACAGAGTAAAAGTCAATATTGCAGTGTAAGTGAATGGTGGATACTTACAAAATAAAGAGAAGGACTGACAGGCCTTTGCCTGTATATCTGTCTTCTCTTCTTCTCTTCAGTGGACTGGATTCACCTGGGGTCCAGACTGGGCCTAATTGTGCCCTGCAACACCAAGGAGTCATAGATAGGGATATATCATAGATGCAGTTTTGTGGACACTGTCAAATCCTATCCTCAAGAGGGTCAAAATCTAGAAAAGAAGGTATGCAGTCACCTGAAATATAGGTCAGAGAGTCAGGCATTGCTGAGAGGCTACACTCACCTGACCCTGAGCTTCATCACAACCCCGAAGCTAAGGTTTATTACCCCTATTTTACCAATGGCCAAACTGTGGCTCGAAGGGCCGAGATATCATTTCTCCATTGGTAGGAAACAAACTATCCTATAACTTAGTAGCTTAAAACCACAACCGTTCATTTCCTCCCAAGTCTGCATTTTGAGCAGGGCTTGGTGGGATGTCTTAATGGTGTTTCATTTAACCTTTGCTGGAGCAGATCCACTAATGTATCGAAGACATTTATGTTGGTGGCTCAAGTGGCTGCGGGCTAGGTGGGCCTTGCTCTCCAATGGGGCAGTTAGACCCTACATGGTGGTCTGGAACTCCAGGAGAGTGAAAGCAGCAGCTGCCCTGCCTGCTAGGGACCAGCCTGCAACAGGGACAGCAGCACTTCTGCTGTATTCTATGGTCAATGTCAGTCACACAGCCAGCCCAGATAGGAGGGGAAATAGATGCCATCTTTTGAGACTATCATACAGTCAATTTACCTTACCCAAGGTCACATATCTTCACAGAGCCAGCTGGTAAACCCAGGTCTGAGCCACTGTAATCTCTGTTTCACATGTTCAGTGCCCTTCCTCCAAGTTTCTGCATCGGCTGCACATTCAGCTGGAGACCTTCCTCTCTCCCCCAATTCACAGATTGGCCTAACTTCCACCTATCCATCCCATCAGGAGACATCACTTTACTCAGGAGAGTTTCCAGAACTCCAAAGTCTTGCCTCATATTCCCAGAGCAGTCTCTACATTTCCTGTAATTTGTGCATACCCACTGAACAGTGACCAGTGCCATGCCTGGGACATGGCAGGTGCTCTGGGGATATCTGTCCAGTGAAAGAATCAAGTTAAAGGGGGTACTATTCCCACACTACCCCAGAACACCTCCCTTGTAGTGGACCCCAATGTAGAACTTAGTGCTCAGGATGTTTATTAAGAAGTTCCCTTGAGATTAACATCTGTGCAAATGATGGGAAGGAAGCAGGAATGGACCGAGGGAGGCCCTGAAACAGCTTCAACTGGTGTCACGGGGAGTCCTGGGGCTAAAACAGCCAGTCCGTCTGTGGAGATGGCCAGACTTCCACTCCTGATTCCATAGTGGCTCTCTGCAGCTGAGGCATTCCCTGAAGGGGCTGGCCACAAGTTTTTCCTTGAGGGGGGATCTGAGAGGCACCTTTTCATTTCCTTGTGGGGCAGAAGAGCAGTGGGGAGGTGGTAGTCCTTGAGAGCTGCTCAGCCCAAGTTGCTTACAAACTGGTTGGAGGGAGATGAGCTGAGAGAATAGACTGAGGAAGGAGCTGGGAGTTCCTAATCTCCATGGGACTTCATTCCATTCGATTAACACTCAGGGATAGAAACTAAGGTGTGGGTTGTGGCTCTTTGACCTCTACTCCCTCCTAACAGACCCCCGCTGTGACCCACTGTCCACACTCCTTCCAGATTGATCTTTCCCAAAGGCAAATCAGATATGTGACTGCTCAGCTTAAAAGACACAGAATTAAATCCAGCTCCTTGCAGGGCCTGCTAGGCCCTCTGTGATCCGCCCTGCACACCTCTCCCACTTCATCCCTTAAGCCTTCCCTTTGGTCATCCAGCCACAGCCTGTCAAAGTAGGTCAGCCTCAGGGCTTTGGCCATTATTACTCTTGCTCCTGACTGGAACCACTTTCCCTCTAGATGTTCATGGAGATGCTTCCTCGTCATCCATAAGGACTCAGCTCAATGTCACCTCCAGGAAGCCTCCTCGGATTACTCACTGGATGCATTTCTTTTCCTTTTTTGTTCATACTTCTTTAATAAATACCCATCAAGCACTTATTATGTCTCAAGCACTTTTACTAGGCAGGGGAGAAGATAGCACAGTGAGTTATAGAACAGGCCTTGCTCTTTTGGAGCTTACATGCTAGGAGGAAAGACAACGCACAAAAATATAAAAAAATACCACGATTTCAGAGAGCGCGAGCGTTAGAAATAAACGAGAGCATGCTAAGGGGCAGAGGGTGTCTCGGCCCCGGTGCCTGACATCCAAGCCCGGGCCGGCCTCTCCCCAACCACCGCGCGGCTCTGGGGACCCGCTTGGCGCGCAGGGCCCCTCGGCGGGGCGCGGAGACGGTGCGCGAGGCCCCTGGAGGGGCGGCGGGAGGGAGCGGAGCCGCCTCCGGTGGGGCCGGGCGGGCAGGGCGCGGCCAGGTGCGGTGGCCGCGGGGAGCCGCCTCCCGGGCGCGCGGCCGGAGGGGCGGGCCTGGCCGGGGTCCCGCCCCCGGGCCCGGCCATAAAGGCGCCCGCGGGCGCGGCGCCCCGGAGCGCACTGGCAGGTGGCGGTGGGGGTCCTCGCGCCCCGCGTCGCGTCCCGCACGCCCACGCCCAGCCATGCTGTTCTGGCACACGCAGCCCGAGCACTACAACCAGCACAGCTCCAGCAGCTACCTGCGGTGAGGGCCGCGAGGTCGGCGCGCGGGGGGGTCTCCGGGGGGTCCCCCGCTCGCCCACTGCCCGCTCTTTGCGGACTGAGGGAGGGCGAGGGAGGGAGAGCCTCCCCGAGCCCCGGCTGGGGGCGGGCGGACGGACGGACGGCCCCTGGCAGGCCTGGAGGCGCAGTGCTGGGGGCGCGTCGTGCAGGGATGGGTGCGGGGAGCGGCCCCTCCCGGGGTGACCTCCGGCAGCCACAGCCTCCCCCGCCGCCTTCTCGTCCCCGGTGCCCCCTCCGCGGGCGTCGGAGGGCTGGCTGCCTGCCCCGGGCGGTCTCGTCCGCTGCTCTTCGCCCCTGTCCGCCCGGTCCCTCTCCGAGCCTCGCGCCTTCCCCGGTGTCCTTGGTCCCTAGACCGAGGGGCTCGTGAGCGGCGGGCGCTGACCTGTGCTCGAGGGCGCCCGCGAGGGCTCGTGGGGGGCAGGGAGCCCCCTCCCTGCAGGTGGCCTCGAGCGTTTTGGCCCGAGGCCGCCCCCTCTGTTGATGGCCCCTGATGGGCGTCTGTCTTCTCGGGGATTTGACCGACTGGTGCTCCTCAGAAGGAAAGGTCGGGCCTGCCTGTTTGGAGAGTTTCCTCCCGTCCCCCAGAGGAAGTAGGACCCCGTTAGCTTGCGTCCCTGCAGGATCGCCTGCCCCTGTTCCGCGGCGGATCGGGTGCAGTGGGCAGGCATTTCGCCTTCTGAACTCGCCTGAACCAGCTTCGGCCTGTCTTTATGTCTGTCCGAGTCGCAGGGTATGAAATGTGCCTAATTTAATCCAAACGGCTTGGTAGGGCTCAGAGGAAGGGAATTGGGAGGCTGAGGGAGTCAGTCGCTGGCACGGAAAACCCCAAAGAGATACAGGGGGAGTGCTTTTTTTTTTTTTTTTTGGATCCCAAGAAGTTCCTTCTGAGATTTAACGTCCGCGTTATTTGTAAATTCCGACTTCTGGTAGGTATTTGTCCAGTAGTCCCCCCCCCCCCCCCCGAAGGCCTACCCCTTCCAGAAGGCAAAAGAATGAATTGATGTGTCCGCAGGTTTTTATCCATGGCCAGAGTAGTAGGAGATGGCGTAAGAATAAGGCCTTAATTAAGGACTGATGACCTCCATGCAGACCTTAGTGATGTCTCCAGAGGGAAGCTGCTCTGGAGGATGTCGGAAGCCCACTGGGCAGATGTTAATCTCTGGCAGAAGATTAAGTGTCCATTCACTTACACAAAATGCTACAACGAAATACATTTTTATTGTACTGCGTGATGCAATTTTAGGTGTAGTTTTCCTCAAGTTTCGGTTCGTTGCCATCAAGTGTGTTCCCCATACCTTAAAAATGATTTTAAAGGTGACCTTGAGTGGAGGGTGAGTGTCTTAAAAATTTCCTGGGTACTTAAAATAGCATCCCATTAGAGGATAATTTTCTTTGCATGGGAGGTGCCTCTGCTATGAAATGAACATTTGTCTGTGGAATAACTGAAATACATTTTAGGATTTTGGTATCGCATTGAGAGGGGGTCAGGAGTTGGGGTGAAAGGTGCCATAAAGCTGTATTGGTTTCTGGGGTCATTTTGGGGCCATGGATAAAGAAGCATTTGGTCCATTCCACCCCCCACTCCCCCGCCTTTTTACTTCTTAGAAGCTGGGCATTTTGCTTTGTAGAGATGACCTCAGTGAAGGCCAAGATAGGAGTCAATGAATATATCCTTGATTTCCCAAACTCTAGAGTGAGGGTCTTGTTCATTTCCTTGTTTTTTTTTTGTTTTTTGTTTTTTTTTTGTATTTTATCTTGATTTCTCAAACTCTAAAGTGAGGGTCTTGTTCATTTTCTTGGTTTTTTTTTTTGTTTTGTTTTTGTTTTTTGTATTTTATCTATTGTTTCTCCTCACCACAGAACTTCTGCAAGTTGTTTGACCATACAGGGGTAGTGGCCTTTACTCCCTTCTTCCCTTTTTCTGTTTGGTGTTCTAGTGACTTTTATTCCTTGGCAAATAAGGATGCCAGTCTTGAAACAAGTTACTGTTGAGTGATGGTTCTTACCCTCCTACCCCCGCCCCCTTTTCTTTTAAATTTAAAGGCAGCAGCCCATGGATTATTAACTTAACATGGTCTGGGCAAACATAAAATTATGCAATCCCCAGGTGAGGAGGCCTGCCCTGCCTGCTTCTCCTCTGTTCCTTGATAACCACCTAGGCTAGGAGTGTGCCAGTCTTTATAAAAGGAAGGCTGGGTCGGGGGGAGCCAAGTTAGCACTGTGCTCTGGTCTTTGGGCCATACATGGTGGCAGGCGAGGTGTACATACAGCTGTATTCCAAGCCCAGCTTTTCCTTCTGAGAATTGGTTAGACATTTTTGGGGTGTGTGCTGGGTTTGTGTTTTAGAGACACTCATTTATTGTGTTGTATGAGGAACAGATTGTACCAGTGACTGCTGTTTATACAGTGAAGTGGGGTCAACTTATCTGATTCATAACCTGGGACACGTGGAGGGAGGAGGGTTATCAAGATAAGGGCATTGGTACTTTTTTGGCATCTGTTTTTTTGCCACTCATAATTTAAGATCTGCCTTTAGGTCATTCATGTTCTTGGGGATTTCTTTTTCTTTTTCTTTTTTTTTCTTTTCTTTTTTTTTGTGTGAGGGCATTTAAAAATACTTCTCTAGTCGTAGGCTGATGTGAAGCTGACTTTTTTGGGATATGGTGGGGAGTTTTGTTCATAGGTGGGAGAAAAGAATCTGAGCATCTTATTTTTCATTTGGATAAGAAAATGGAATTGAAACCAAGGTCCTTCCTTCTTGTTTTATATTTAAGAGATATTAGTATGACCTTTCAAATAAGGGTTATGGGTCAACTGTCTTTTTTCTTTTCTTTTTTTTTTGAAGGTTCAGGGGATGTCTCAGCCTGGGAGAGTGAAGCAAACAATTTCTGTATTTGCATCTTTTACAGAGCCCTGAGGGCAGGGTTGCACTGATCTGAGAAGTGGCCAATGAATAGACTAGTTTATTTAAAAAATTAATTTTTGTTCAGTCTTACTCTAAAGTAAGACAATAATAATCACTATCTTGTAGAGGGAAAAACCACACGGCATCTAAAGTTAACTCCGTTGCTGGTAGTCCCTTTGTTACAGAGATTTCTATAACTTTAGATATCAGATAACTATGTATTTTTACCTCATAGATGATTTGTTTGAATAAATCTCTTGAGGAGCATTGAGAGAAAGTAGAATCATCGCAGACTGGTTTGCTCTGTCTGAAGCTTCATAGAGTTTGTGATGTGAGGTGTGGGAAGCTGAACCAGCACACGGCCATATGCTTTGCTGAGCTGCCCTTGATCCCCTCTCTTGGTCTTCATCCACGTCTCCAACTTGGCTCTCTCTTTGCAAATGGGCTCTTGGGGCTATGCTCCTGACAACTCCCTCCCATGTGTTGCAGTGATGTGCTCGCTCTGCCCATCTTCAAGCAGGAGGAACCCCAGCTCTCCCCTGAGAATGATGCCCGCCTGCCACCCCTGCAGTACGTGCTGTGCGCTGCCACATCCCCAGCTGTGAAGCTGCATGAAGAGACACTGACCTACCTCAATCAAGGTAGTGGCCAGAGCACTGGGTTAGGGCAGAACTCAGGGTCGGGGAGACTAACTAGTGGGATGGGGGAGTTGTCCTGAACTACCCATTCGGCCTCATTACCTTGTCACAGTGGGAGAGGTGGGGTTTGGGAAGAGGCTGTGGTGTCAGATAGATTCCATTTTCTAGTTGTGAGACCCTGAGCCTTGCCTCAGGGTCTTCATCTGAAAATTGTACACATTAACTTTGTTGTTACTCAGGCCAAATGGGGTAACACGTTCCTCGCACAGGCCCTCCACACAACACATGCTCAGTGATTGCAGACACTGTTGTAATTGCTGTTTACTATGACCACAACTGATGTCTTTTCCTGGACATAGATTAAACACCTGTGGTGTACTGTATCTGCTGTCCTTTCTGGAGCTGCACCTGGCAGTGGTGGGAAGACTGGCCCTGTCCTAAGGCAGCAGGGGGGCTGGATTCCACATGTACCTGACAGAAACGCTTTGTGATAATGGGGACAAGATCTCTCACTGTGTCCTGAGAGAAATGGCATGGGCTTTGGAGTTTAAATTCTAACTCTAGCACTTCCGACCTCTGTGGCTTTGAGCTGTCTTTTTCTGTGAGCCCCAGTGTTCTCATGTGTAAAATGGCAGGTGTAATTTTGTGATGTTCAAAAGAATGAGGGTGTGTGAAGTGTTCAGTATGATAGCAGCTGTTCAATTTTGGATTTCCTTTATCAGGACCCGTGGATCAGCGTCCTGATGGATTGTGTTTTCTAGATAATTATGTGTTTATGTTTATTGCACTTCCTTCCTGGGCCACCTCATAAATACCCTGGCATCAAGTGGATTAATTGCCCCTCCACTTTAGATGGAAGAGTAGAGGGGCAGGGGAACGCAGTGGTTTCTGTAACTTTGCACCAAGTTGCAAGGGAGCTGCAGCGTGCTAGTGGTTTGTCCTACACAGGCTGCCTCTTTTCTGTAGAGCTTTGACTCCTCAGTTTGGGGTGCCAGTCAGAGGTGGAGGTCTAACCTGATCATCAAGCTCTCTTCTGACTGCTGAACTTGCCAGCTTCTGGGCAAAAGAACCAGCTCAGAATCAGCAGGTGGCTCTGCATCTGTTCTGGATGGAAACAGCCCCTTCCCATTGTCGACATGGCTCTGTGGAAGGGCATACTTATCCCTGTAGGTAGCTTTGTGGCATCAGTGAGTCACCAAGTTATGCTTGGTCAACAGTAGGGTCCCTGGCTCAGGCTCTAAGATCTGCGCTTCATTCTCTGAGGCTGGTGGTTGTTGATGGTGGTGATGTGACCATGTGGAAGATACCTCTGTCCATCTTCTTGTTTCTAGAGTACTTCTACCACTTTCCTTTCTCTTTCATGGGGGATCGGATGCTACTAACTTGTTGTGTACCTTTAGGCAGTTCCTCTTTGGGCCTCTGCTTTCTTGCCTAAATGTAGCATGAAGAAATTGGGTGATATTTATGGAGTGTTGTACTCTGAGGAAGTTCTTACTCTTGGCCCCAGCCAGTGGTGCTGAAGAGTGAGTGGTCTGAGGTCCTGCTGCTGGACCAGGACCCTGAGCGTGCCTGCCTCCACCCCGTCTGTGAGGCTTTAGACTGCCTTCCCCACCTTTCCTCCAGTCCCTCCCTCCTTAATCATTCCCCTTAGGACAGAGTTTGGCAGTCAGCTTACCCGGTCTTTAAAAGAATTTATCCTTTGCTCAATACAGATAAGTTAAAAGAGAGAGAAAAAGAGTTGCCCTATGGTCTTACCATCTTGTTTTAATTTTGTGTATTTATTTTTTAAGATATATTTTCCTGATTATTAAAATAACACATGTTCATTATAAAAATTTTGGATGATTTAGAAAAGTGAAAGGAAGAAAATTAAAAGAAAAAAGCAGGATCTCTAATTTTACCTCAGAACTACTGATAAACTTGTTGCTACCTTATTTGTTTATACATCTTTTGAAGTTATAATCACAGATATCCTTTTTTCTTAATTTACTGTATTTACAAACTCTCCTCATGTCATTAAAAATGCTTTGCAAACTTAAGTTTCTGTAACAGCTTCAAAGTGTTACATTTCGTAGTTCTGTTATTTATCTAGTTTCACAGTATGGGCACTTAGTTTTAGTGGTGGTCTTTGTGAAATGTTTATTATTTATTTATTTTTAGATGAATACCTTAGAAGTAAAATTATTGGATCACAAGGTTTGAATAAGGTTTTTTGATATTTACCAAATTACTTTTTCAGCAGAATGTGCCAATTTCTGTGCTGGCCAGTGAGATACGTTTCACTGTCTCTTTCCCAATATTGGACATTATCATTTTTCATCTGATTAGTAAAACAGAATTTAATTTTAAATTAGCATTTCTGTCATTGCTAATACTGTTGAATTTTAAAATGTTTATTGAGCTTTTTTATTTCTTCATCAATTATGTTCACATCCTTTGCACATTTTCCTATCAGGATGTTTATGTCTTATTGACTGTAAGAGCATACCACATATGGACTATCGTCAACCTTTTACCTGCCGTACATTGCCAACACATTTTCCTGTTGTTAGCTGGCCGTTTAACTATATTTATTGTGTGATAACTCTATTTATGGTGAAGGATATATGTCATGATTTTTTTTTCTGTGTAGAAATTAAAATCTTTGTCTTTTAAAATGGTTTTTCTCTTATGCTTAGAATGCCTGCCAACTGCAAAATTAATTTATAGTTTTCTAAATTTCATTTAATGGTTTAACATTTTACCATTGAAATGCATTTAGAATTCTTTGAAACAATAATTTGTTATTTGATGATGTTTTGGATTATTAATATATAAAATATAGGTATTATTTTCAGCTTTACCAGTAAGATTCATACTATCATATTGCATTTGAAATTTATGATGTGATACAAATGTCTAAGTTTATTTTTCTAAATAATTAACCTACTAGTTATTGCCTGGTTTATCCTTTTCTCACTGCTTTAAAATGCCACTTTTAAAACGTTTAAAAAACCATATTTGTACAGAAACAGACCCTTGTATAGGTATCTGTCCCATACTCCTGAGATTCATCGATTCTCACCCATTTCTTATTGGACAATTTATTGTAACTTGGAAATATGTTTTCCTATTTGGGAGCAGAAGTTCCCTTCGTCATTCTTCTTAGCCAGTCTCAATTATTTATTCTTATTAATGGATGTTACAACCATTAAATCTTCCTTCTATACTTAAAAATAATACCAATGAGATCATAAACCTTATAAAATTGTTTCTTGCTTCTATTAAATACTATTCTTGTAATAAAATTTTCTGTCACTATTAAAATCTCTTAGACATTATTTAATATATCTACATATTATTTTACTCTTTCCTCTTATTTAGGATGGAATATTGTCATAACTGCTAGAAGAAAATACACAGTGTAATTCTTTTAAGTCCTGTCTCCCATAATAGAATGGAAGCTCTATGAGGGCAGGGCTATATGTTTTTAATATTGTATCCCTAGCATTAGGCTTGGTGCCTTGATGCTTTATGAATATTTGGACAATTAAAAATTAGACATGATTTGTTTAATACCATTTTATTTTTTTCTCTTTGTTGCTATTATCAGTATGCTGTACTGGGTACCTTTTTTAGCATACCTTATTTAAAGTGTCATGTGAAGAATAAATAGTCATTGATTCAGTTAAAAAATACTTCTGGCACATCTGTTATAACCTTCTTGGTAAAATGAAAAATTTGCTATTAAGTAATGTTTATTGCATCGGCTCTATGATGTTGTATTCTTTCTATGAAGCCACCCCATGTCCTCTTCCTTGTAATGATGTGTTTAAAGTTGTCTGAAAACATGGGAGAGATGCTGTATCTATAAATTAAAAAGTCATTAAAACCATTGGATACCCATTTCTCAGTGCAGTGTCAAACCAATGCCCTGACATCACATGGCTTGAACAAGGTGTATTACATATGGGCTTCCCGGCACTAAGCTCTATGGTTAATTTTGGATATGATGAAAATGATTTGAAAAACAAAGTATGTCCTCTGAAATGGAGTCCTGAGGAAAAGGGGTGGCAGCTGTAGAATGGAGGTCTGAAAACTTCATTTCCAGATCAACTTCTGTCAGTGACCAAAGGTCACAGTGGGCTGATCTTTCCCGAAAGCAGGCTGGAGCCAGAGGGAAAGGATGAAGTGGGTTGTAAGGGAGGAGTCACAGAGAACAGAAGAAATAGAACCCCAGGCGACCTGTGTAGTGAATTCTGGCTTTGAGATAAGAAACTTTGCAAGAAGAGTCTGTTAGGAAGAAAGCTTTGGTATTTCCTACCAGAGCAACTCTTGAACCTTGAATATAGTAATACATTTTTATAGGACTCTTACTTTCATTCATTCATGGAATAACACTGCCTGCCAATTGGAAGGGAAGGGTAGGTAGTTCAGTAAGTAAAGAGCAAAGTCACATGCAAAGGCAAGAATGGGTTTGAGGGGGTGGTGGTGCAGTTAAGCACACTGTCTTTCCAGAGAATCCTAAGTTGTTCGGGATGACTAGGGTTTGGAACACAGGGAAGAGTGTAAATGATATGGATGGAGAGCAGATGGCCAAGATCTGCCTTGCTGAGGCTGAGCAATCATTGGGCATTCACCTGGGCAAGTCACTTAGCCTCTCAGTGCCTCCCATTGCTCATCTATCAAATGGAGGAAATAAAACTCCTACAAAGTAGGTGCTATTATTTGGCTAGAATGAGTAAATGCATGTAGGGCACTGAAAATGATTTCTGGTGCATCGTAAGCATTCACATATTCGCCATTATTAATGATAAAATGGACACATGTTTACCCTAATCCTGTTTGGAAGTTAGCAAGGTCATCAAACTGGGACTTTCAAAATTTTCACTATTTTTATCCTTTCTTTTTCCTAATTCAGAGGTTAACACAGGGTTGGTTCTACAACTAAGCCTCTAAGCATTGTACATCTTAGACTTGACAGGCAGTAGTTTTGGGACAGATTAAAGGCAGGAAGCCCTGCTGAACCGTTCTATTTGCTTTTCATTCACTGCACAACCAGATAACAGACATAACCTGGAGGAGACATGTCCTATGTAGGGTGGTAAAATACATGTTTAAAACTGTAATTACAGAAAGCACCAAACTCCTAAGTGATGTGAGCTTTTGTGTCAAGGACTATATGGGGACATTTACATAGGGACCTCAACCAAGTAAAGCTTTATATGGAACTATGCACAGCCTTTAGAGTAATACTTTGTTTAGCACTTAAGGATTTATGAAATACATTCTGGTATTCTCTTTTGAGTGATTCTCCCAAAATGTCTTATGTATTCCCATTTTACAAAAAGGATGGCAGGTTGAGAGAAGGTGAAATCAGGTTCCCCTTTCCTTATCACATAATCAGGTGAGCCAGGGGAGTGGTCAAGCTGTGAAGTGTTGATGAAGAAGTTCTGGAAGGGGAGGCACCCATTTTCTGGCCACTTTTCCTAAGACTTTCTATGGGCTGGATTCCAGGCTAGGCATATCCACGAGTGGTACCTCAATGAGGGAAGATGAAAGAAACTTGCAGGGGAGAGGACCGCAAAGGAATGGAGAGGGGAGAAAATGCCTCCTTGAACAAAAAATACCACATAATCAATTGCCTCTATTCCACTCACACCCATCAGTATCTCCACCCACAGTGACCTGAGGGGATGGTCAGGGAGATAAGAGCTCTAGGCCAGACATGCTGTCTTCCTGGCTCCTAGACCCCAGACAGAATGGCTACTGCCTCTTTTTACCAGTTTCTACTCTGGGGAAATCACTTAATCTCTAGGAGCCTCTGTTACCTCATCTGGAATTGGGACAGCTTCATTTTGTATGTTGCCTTGAAAATTAAGTGAATAAATGACTGTCTGGCAAATAGTAAGTACACAGTTATATTTTTCCTTCTCTCGAATTATATCAGTGACTTTGAATTTAAGGAATGAGGCAAAGGATTAGTTATTTTGTTATTCTTTCTCTGTAGCTGAAGTTTTCCTTCCAGATTAATTTTTAGCCTGAAGTTTGAGAACATAAACTGAGTAAACGAAATGACAGTTAAATAGATTACATTTTTTAAAAAAATGCTTTCTCCCTTATTATTTTTTCTCAGAGTTTAAAAATAGCACATATTTATTATAAAATAAAACAAACAGTACAGAAATTCACACTCTAGAAAGTTTCCAGTAACTCCACTTCCTAGATTTTTCTTAGTCATACATTAACCTACAAATATCTAATTTTGTATAGACACACACACATATATATATACTTGTAGAAATGTGTACGTCTCTTTTTAAGAGATATGGGGTCGTCTTACATACCATTCAGCAACTTGCTTTTCTTTCCCTCAAAGTATTCTTACTATCATGTGGCTACATTCAAAACTGTCAACCAAAGCTGATCCTTACTGGTTACATTATGACCCATCACATGGATATTGAATAACTTGTTCTCTTGGGGAACATCAGGCTTGTTTCCACTTTTTTTCCTAATTACACTCAGCACTCCAGTGAGCATTTGTGTACATATATCTCTGTGCTTACAGGAGTGAAAATATCTGTAGGATAAATATCTAGAGAGAGAATTGCCAGCACAACATTTTGATAGATAACTGCCATATTGCCCTGCAGTGATGTACTTATTTGTACTTTTACAAACAATAACTATCTGAATAATTATTTATTTCCTTCTTATTATCTATCTTCCACCTCTACCACACCGGAATATGAACTCTTTGAAGGCAGAGACCTTGAATGCCTTGTTCACTGGTAGTCCTAGTACAGTGCCTGGCATGTATAGCTTCTTTGAATGAATAGAGAATGTCTATTTTTCTGTAACGTTGCCAGCATTTTTTCACTTTTGGTCATAAATGGGGAAAATATAAGGTATTATTTTAATTTTCATTTCCTCAGTTATGTTTATATTTCATATTGTATTTGGTTACTTTCTCCTTTTGCCTTTCATGTGATTTACGTATTTTTTCAAGTGGGGTTTCATCCTTATTTATTTGTAAGTGCTTTTTGCATCTTTGGGATAATGTGTTAGAAATATTTTTCCACTTTTTAAAATTTATTTCATTCATTTTTTGTTTGCTTGCTTGTTCTTTTATGTAATAAAAGTTTTAATAAATTTCTACATGATCAGGTTTATTGAGTTTCACCTTAATTTTTTGATTGTTAAGAAAGCATTCTTCACTTTAAGGTTTTAATAATATTCAACTGTTTTTTAAAGCACTCCAGTGAGTACACCCCAGTCTTTGACACTTAGGCATTCATTTTAGTGTGTAAAATATGAGAAAGAAATCTCTTGTTTTTCTCGTTGTCCTACAATAACTTATTGAATTGGAGCCATCACATAGTAGAATATAGCATAACCATAAAAAGCATGAGGTAGATCCTTAAGTATATCCACACAAGCTATCCAGCCTATGTTGTTAAATTAAAAAACAAACTGTATTTCGGTTGGTACTGGTTTGGATGCCGGGAGTAATTATTCTTTCTTAGAAACTGGTGGCAGACTAAAAACCAGGAATTTTAGAGTTGAATCCACACAGGTTCCAATCCTGGCTCTCTCTTTTTCTCCCAAGTCACTGAACCTGTCAACCCCTGTTTTTTGTAAAATAGATATAATACCCATTTCAGGTTTTGTCTTGAGAATTAAATGAGATATTTGTTGTTGTTTGTGCCATGTGAAGATACTTTTATTTTGGCTACATAAAATTTAGAATTGTTTATTTAGCGAAGAATTTTATAGACCACATCACAAAGGTTAAAGAGAAGAACAAAATAAGGAAAAAATTGCTTTTCTAAATGTCAGCTCTCCATAATTGATCTCTGAGTTAAAAACTAATAAAATACTAATCATTTAATCGACGGTATCAGTATCATTAACTGTGGGGTTTTTTGTTTTGTTTTGTTGTTTTTAAAACCCATCAACATTAACATTTATTGAAATAATGATGAGGTCACTTGTACAGACTGCTTATCACAGATCGTAGCACATAAAAATGAGTTATAACATTTCAAAGGTCTCTTCCTGGTCATGTCAAACTTCAATTGTATTTTAATAGTTATGGATTAAGTTAAAGTATAATACTTATGTAATCTAATTCTTGAGGGTCCCATTAATTGGGAATGAGATAGTCTTAAGAATTATGTTAAAACCATCTGTATACCAGAACTTGAACAAAAGCAAATATAGCATCAATTAAGTAACATGTTAAATGAAATAGGCTTTCATGAAAATTAATTTAAAGAGAGAAGATGCACCAAATGTCCTGTTGTCCTTGTACACGTTTAGAGGTCGGCTGTTGTAAATCTGAATCGAACCTGCCTGTCACTTTGTGTCCCCTAGCCCTTACAGCTCACCTCTCTTGCTCCCCTGGGGACCTGATGAGGCAGAGGATGTCCTGATCTATTTTCACTGTAGGTTTTGTTATTTTTTAGGCGTTATGAGGCCAACAGATAACGGGATGATTACCATTGAAAAGACAGTCTGTTATAGTTCCCAAGTGGAGGGAGTACACTACATGATGCAGAGCCACATGGAGAAGCACCAGGGTCAATCAGGCACTGAGAGAGCAGTGCAAACAGATATGGACCATGTGCCCATAATTCAGACAACTTCATTAGAGCACTGCACAGCTTCCTCAAGAACAGCGGCACAGACATTTTTTGGCTGTCAGCATGGCCTCCCTGGTGCCAAAGGGCACTGCAGCTCTGCCCCAGGCTGCTGCCTTATAGGCTACAACTGCCTGCCGGGAACCCTGTAGGAGGTTCCCGCTAAATCGAGTGCCTGGCAACCAGGACAGACCATTATAGTGGGTACTAAGTATAATAAACCTTATTCTAGTCACTACACAAGTAGAAAGGTTATAATTTGTACGGTACATTGTAGGAAGATAATAATTTTTAAATGCCACATACATCAGTGGATCTTAATGGAGGTTATTTCTCTTCTGCTGTTAAGTTTTGCTGTTTTTCATGGACGTTTGGTGGGGAGGAGAGCAGGGGAAAATGTCAGGGGTAGAAAGACCCACCTTACTCTTGTAAATGGATCCCCGAGTCCGGCTTCAGGGGCCACTGAACTATGGTTAGAATTACTACATAGAAGAATGTATACAGATTATCTGCTGTAAATGAGGAAGGCGTTTTTTGTATTTTGTTAGGCTTTAAACTAGCCATTCTACACAAGTAGGTACCATGATTGTTCCAACCCTTTCATTTCACAAGAGAAGGAAGGAAGCCCAGAGTAAAGGTGGAATGTTTCTGGGCTGTACACCCTGCTGAGGCAGGGCCAGAGCTGGACAACTTTGGAGTCTGTAGAGGCCACAGGGAGAAAGACACGTGCTTATTTGTGTTAATTAGAAACTGGTGTTCCTACCTCATTTTTCACAGGCCTCTGACTCCCTCTCCTAGACACTCTTCCTTGTGGAGCCATCTGGCAAAGAAATCCTTTGCCTCAGTGGGTTGGTGTTTATTGGCCAGATGTGGAGAGCTAGCCTCCCTACCTTCAAGTTTGTCCTTCACCTTGTCTTATACAGGAATGTCCTTTGGGCACCTTGAGATGTATCTCATTCAACCCCCTTTTATCAATAGGGAAACTGATGTCTAGAGGGTAGAATCTGACTTGTCAGCATGTGTAGTGGGTTCCTGACAATCTCTTGGAGTGCAGTATTGTCTTCTCTCGGAGTGGCTCTAGGGCAGTATTTGGCCTTGGACTCAAATGCTGCAGTATCAAGGTCTCCGGAGTGTGCGTTTCCTATTGGGTTAGAGCTGAGAGGGACAGGACTGTGTTTTCACTGAGCACCCCAGTGATTGATGCTTGGGTACACTAGGGTTTGTTAGCCACTGCATGAACAGGGTATAGCTGTTCATCTTTTTCTTTCCAGAAGGAGAGCATTGGACCTTGCAAAGGAAATGTGGGTCCTACTTCACTTGTGGCTCTGTGCTTTACAGGTTGAGGACCTCTCCTGTGCCTGGCCAGGGGCTCTGTGCTCAGGCAGATTTGAGAGGTTCTTGACCTTCCTTTACTACTCTTCAGCCAGGTACCAGGCCCTGGAGCTTCCATCTGTGTGATTAGGGGACCCTTTGAGTCTTGAATGGGAAGGAAAGACCACAGATACTCTGGGAATTCACAGAGGTGGATGAGAGTAGATTTCTTAAGTATTAGAGCTAGAGGGAGCCTGAGATATCTCTGATGCCTTCTACTGAAAATGTGGTCCACAGACCAGCATTACCTGGAAGCTTGTTTTAAGTGCAGAATCTTAGAGTGGCTGCTGGACAACTGAATCAGAGCCTGCATTTTAACAAGTTACCAATGAATTATGAACATATTAAAGTTTGAGAAGCACTGATCTAGGCTGTACACCCCTTACCCACTCCCCTGTATTATGGATGAGTAAACTGAGACCAAGAAGACTGTGTGACTTGCCTTAGACTGCAGAGTGGTACTTTAATCTGGTTTCTTTCTTTTATTTAAAAGTTCTATTAGGATACAGTTCACGTACTGTAAAATCCATCCTTTTAAAGTATACAATTCATGTTTTTTAGTGTACTCAACTAAATATCTTCAACAGTCATCATAACTAATATAATGTAATATATAATATAATAGAACATTTTCATCCCTCTTGAAAGAAACTATGCACCCATTAATAATCAATCCCATTCTCTCTTTGCACCCTCATCCCTAGGCAACCACTGATCTACTTTCTATTTCTATAAATTTGCCTATTTTAGACATTTTAGATAAATGGTGTCATACAAATAAATGGTGGTTTTTGTGACTGACTTCTTTCACTTAGCATAACGTTTTTAAGGGCCATCCACATTGCAGCATGTATCAGAACTTCATTCCTTTTCATTGCCCAGTAACACTCCATTATATGGATGTGTACCTCATTTTATTTATTCATTCTTCAGTTGACGAGCATTGGGTTGTTTCCACTTTTTGGCTGTTGTGAATATTTTGTAATGAACATTAATGTACACGTTTTTATGTAGACCTGTGTTTTCATTTCCACACTCCCAGGGAGGGACTATTAGCCTGGCTAGGTGGTAACTCACCTGGACAGAATGTGGCCTGAGAGCTGGGCCCTGTATAAGCACAGCTGCTCCCACCCTCTTCCTTTCTCCACTCTGTAAACAGAGGCTGATGGAGCAGTTCCCTGAGATGGTCCATAGGTGTCCACTCTTCTGGAAGGCCTGGGGCTGGTGGGGTGGGGGGAGAGGAGGCTTTGTTTGTCTCAGGGCTGTACTGACAAGTCCTTTTGACTCTATGGCAGCCCCAGAGAGTCCTTCATCTATCTTACCCAAGGTTAAGAGAGAAAATGGGACTGCCCAGGGCCAGACAGTGATGGGCCGCATATATGAGCAACCAGGCTGTCTGGCTCCACTACTCTTTACTGTCCTTTGTCCTATTAACTTATGTGTTTATACCCCTACCACCTGTGCAGAGCAGTACCTGTTTCTCTCCATCCTTGCCTGGGCTCTATATTGTCAACCTTCTGAATCTTTTCTAATATGCACACAGAAAATTAGCACTTTGTTTTCATTTACATTTACTTAATTTCTGATAACTTGTCAATAGAAGTGAGCATCTTCCCACCTATATACTAAAAATTGACAGTTTGTTTCTGTCGCCTTTTTTTCCTTGTTGCCGTTTTACTTATTAACCTGCAAGACCACTGCATTAGGTGGAACCATATGTAACTGCCATTTTGTGAATCAAAATGGGTTGACAATCTGTAGTTTTGTATTCGTTGTGATAGATTAGGTTTAATTTAATAAAAAGTAATGAATTTCCTATGAATCAGAAATAATCAAGTATAAAATAAAATAGGAAAAAGAGATCCCATTTTCATGACCAAGAGCAAATCAAACAGCTTTTGAAAATGTTGATCAAGTGCCCAGGGGTCCAGAGGCCCCCAATTTGGAATCAGCCAGCAGGGTTTATGAACATGCTGACTCGCGGGTCCCACCCAGATTTACTATCCGCAGTTCTGGGTGGGGCTCGGGAAGCCAGGGTGTTAGGGGGAAGGAAAAAAAAGTCATTTTAGACTTAAAGAAACTGTCAAAAATGTTAGCGAGAATTCCTGTATACCTTTTACCCAGCTTCTTGTAATGTTAGCACAATGATTGAAATCAGGCAGTTAAACTGGTGTGATTCTATTAACTCTACTATAGTTTTCATTTGAGTTTTACCAGTTCCTCCACTACTGTCCCCTTTCTGTTCCCGATTCCTATCCAGGATCCCACGTGTCATTTCACTGTCATGTCTCCTTGGTCTCCAATCTCTGATAGTCCCTTAGTCTTTCCATTTCTCCCATGAACTTTACACTTGCAGAGGGCTTACTGGTCAGTTTTGTACATGTTCCTCAATTTGGGTTTCTTTAATGTTTTGAAATGACCAGACTGAGGTTAAGCATTTTTCTGTCAAGAATGCCACAAAAGTGACATTGTGCCCGTGCGAGTGCATCGAGTGAAGAGCTCATAATGCTATTTGTCTCGTTGCTTGATGATTTAGTAGTGTCTGTCAGGTTTCTCTGCTATAAAGTTACTCTTTTCCCCTTTGTAGTTAAAAAATATCTTGGGGTGGGAGAGATACTTGGAGACTAGGCTGATATTTTATTGTCCTTAAATTTGGCCCACTAATTGTAGCATCCATTGCTGGATCTGGTCCGCATCAATTTTTATTTATTTCCCTCTTTTTACGTTTAGTAATTGGAATGCTACTATAAAAGAGCGCTCTCTCTTCTTTACCATTAGTTTATTTACTTATTATATCAGTATAGACGCGTGGGTATTTATTTTACACTGTGGGTTAAAATTCCCCACTATTGTTATCTAGTCTGTTGCTCAGGTCTTTCCAGCTGTGACTCCTGTGTCTCTCTGACATGCCTCCATCCTTTTTCGGAGCGTTTACTCATTTTTGACACTACGAGAGGCTTAAGAAATGAAGAGCATCTTGCATTTTCCCCGCCCCAGCCCTGAAAATAATTCTTCTCTAGAAGGTCTCCAGGATATGACTTACTCTCTTGCTTTGTGCACACACACACACACACATACTTACCATCTGCCAAGTTTTATTGGTGATCCAGTGTGTGTGCCAGGCATGGTGTCTCTTCCCTGACATTTATAATGGCTCCAAGGACCTCGCCCAAGGTCACCCAGGTGACAGGCCATCAGGACCGGGATCGGGTCTGTCAATGGCAGAGCCTTTTCCCTGAAGCATGCCTGTGTGTGAGCGCTCTGTGGACACACTTGCATAATCCTGACAAGACAAACGACGCGTGCTGGCGCACTGTGGGCAGCGTTCTGCTTCTCTGTCTGCCATCATTAGCACAGCGCTGTTGGCTCCCAGCCCTCCTTTCTCTGAGGTAATGATGGCCTCCATTATGTTTTATGTGGCATTAATTACCCAAAGCAGCAACTAGGAAAGTAAACAACCTGTAAGCCTCGGCTGGTGGGGGCCACTGCCTCCTGTTCTTGGGAACACTGTGATCCGGGCAGGAGGCCCTGCGCCGGGTTCCGCTCGCTGGGCAGAGCCGCTCTGCAGGAGAAGCTGGCGGGCACGGCCCCGGGGAGGCGAGCAGGGTGGGCTTGCTGCGGCCTTGCCCGTGTTGTAGCAGTGGGATCAGTGTTCCCCACGCCCCTAGCCAGACAGCTGGAAGGCAACTCAGGGCTGTCAGCCACGCAGCCCAGGGCAGCCCGGTGGAATCACCCCTGCCTGGGGGCATGTTCCAGCTTGGCTGCCTCCTGGCCGTGTGACCTTGGGTGGCCTTGGGCTGCTGGCTCGCTTGCCTGGAGCCCTTGTGAGGGCTGGAGGAGAGTCCAGTGCGAGTGTGTGGGCGGGGCTCTGAGCAGGAGAGGCATTCACTGCCTGTTGTTTGGAAGCAGCCGTCGGAGCTGGCACTTGAGTGCTTATTACATGCCAGGCTGAAGTACACTATTTCATTTAATCCTCACAACTGTTCTGCAAGGAACATTTTGCAGATGTAGAGAGTGAGGTGCAGAGAGGTCCATGAACTTCCTAGGACGTGCATAGGGCAGTCTGACTCAACCCCAGTGTATCTGACCTGACCTCAGATCCCCTCACCCCTCTTGTTCAGGGCCAGGCCACAGTAGCTGCGTCTTCGCCACTAACTGCAGTGTCCCCTGGGCACATCAGTACCTCCCCGAGCCTTGTTTTCCTCATCTCTAAAATGGGTAGTCATACTGCGCTTATGGGTTCCCAGGCTGGTCTCCCAGAGAGATGCTGGGCTGGAAGGACCACTGTGTGTCTGACTTCACTGGCATGTGTTTGGTGTTCTATTTATTGGACAAAGATGGTTTTCCCCAAATGCATACCTGTCTGATTGGCTTTTGGGGACCAGCCTGACACTGAATTAAAAAATACCGATCATTATTCCTGCGAGCATCTGTTACATGCTTGGAACAGTGTGAACAGCACTCTTCCCTCTTTGTTTTGTGTTCTTTTTTCAAATTCACATGTAATATATTCCTAGTTAAAAAAAAGTTGATGCTGAAGATGTATATCATTTAAGAGAGAAGGGTTCTTCTTTATCCACTGTTAGATGCATCTGTTAGACTCACAAATATAGGGGTATGTTTGTAACATTTAAAAATTAAAGTATGATTATCCTGTGCACATATTGCTCAGTACTTTTTTGGTGGGGTAGTTAGGTCACAGGTGGGGTGTCCAATAGGCTGTGACAATATCTCCCTCCTCTAGTATGTGTGGGGGCCCATTTCTCTATCTTTTGTCCTTGTGGGATATTAGCAATCTGTTAAACTTTTGCCGGTCTGACAGATGAAACTGGCATTGCATTATTTGCATTTGGCATTTCTTTGGTCATTAGGGAAGCTAAGCATCTTTTCATGCTCTTCATGGTTTAGGTGCCTAGTTCCAGCACTGTATTTACTTTTGGGAATTTATATCGAATTCTGCCAACACTAATTAAAAGTCTATTACATACCAATACTGTATAGGGGCTGATATACATGTCTATGTTTGTGTGCAAACTGGTTCAGGTAAACTGGTAGCTGGCCTGTTCTCAAGATTTTTCAGTCAAGTTAGGAGGCTAGGACTTAGCCATCATGCAAGACAGCTGAGAGGCAAAGCTACAAGGCGCTTAAAGAAGTTGGGAGGAAGGAATAGGTCAGCAGGAAGAGTGAATGTTATGTAAAATTTCAGTGTTTATAAATAAAATTTTATTGGAGCACACCATACCCCTTCATTCACATATTGTCTCTGGCTGCTTCCTTATAAAAATTGCAGAGCCAGGTTGTTGTGATAGAGATCTTATTTGTCCTCAAGGTTGAATATAGTTACTGCCCAGCCCATTATGGAGAAAATTTGCCGATGCCTGGGCTGGAAGATGTTAGATGTTGAGGGTTGCTTGAGGGAAGAAGGAGGAAACAGTTTTGTTGAGCACCTGCCTGGTGCATAGTGTTGTACCTGTGCATTTCATTTTCCTTGGGAAAGTTTTCTCTGCTATCTCTTATTCCCGTCACCATTCTTCCTCCATTTCTGTGTGGGGTGGAGGTAAGGAAGGGCAAAGGGATGGAGGCTGGGCACAGCCCAAGGTAGGGGTAGAGGGAAACTCCCACATCCTTTGGAATGGCTTCAGGGCCCTTTGGGCAGGATCTAAGAGGTTGCCCCTAGGTGGTGGCTGGGGATTCCCTGTGAGCCTCAGTCAGGGTGAGGAACCCCCACCCCTCTGCAGGTTAAAGCTGGAGTGCTAAACTGGATAGGGTCACCAGGGCTGCACTGGCCACTGCTAGTGGGAGTGGGAAGAGGGGTGAAGTCTGTGACCACCCCTCTAGCTCCTGCTGCTGCTGGCCCTGGGCTCCTCTGGGATGGGCTGGTGGCCTCCTGTGGAGGGTTAGCTGACATCACCAAGTGCTGACCCAAGGCTCTTTCTTAGCTTTAAAAGGCCTTTAACAACTCCAAAGTAGAGGATGGGGCCAGGGATATTGGAAGGAATCATCTGGCAGGCTTTGGTGAGGCTGTGGAAAGGCCACCAGCAGCTCATAGGGTCCCCTGCGCTCTCTACCAGTGCTCTCACTGCAGGGAGGTTTTGAGGTCCAGCCAAAGACCTCCAATGTGTCATCTCTGCTGAATGTATCTTTAACTTTCCAATATCCTCTGTGTTAAGTACCAGTATTGTCCACTTTTTTGAGATGTGGAAACTGATGCTCACAAATGGAGACATTTGCCCAGTTGTAAGTGGTGGCACTGTATGTGAGCCCAGGCTCCAAACCTGGGTGCTGACCAGGTTCCCAAGGCAGTTTTAGGGGTATGTAGAAGAACATTGGTAGCCACACATCTATATAAATTTTACAAGTACTAGATTTATGGTAAATGATTATGATTTTCTATATGTAGGCATGAGATACACTTAAAAATCAAGTTTAAAGAAGTGAGTTGACTAAATAGAATAGGCTCATCATGTTACCTGTTTTTAATTTCAGTGGCAAAATTGTGGGGTGGTGCATGAATGAGTGGGGTGAATTCTACCCCTGCCAGCATCATGGGATGTCTTGTACCCAGCATATCACTGGCACGAAGTGGGTAGCAGTGGGGGTGTACGGTGACTGCTGAGCACTGGAACCCAACGGACTCTCCCTCGAAGGTGGGGTTAGAGAGTCAGAAACATACAGCCACAGTGCAGTGCCAAATGACAACTGACTCCAGTATTCTTCCTCTCAACTACTGTGTGTGCTTATGATTGTGTGACAGAATTGTTTTAACTTCAGATCAGTTGAATACTGCAGAGAATAAGAACAAATACTCACGTGCCCAACACAGTTTTTCAACCTTGCCAAATTTGCTTCTGATTCACCTTTTTTCTAATCCTGTTGCCTTTCCTCCTCCCCAGAAGCAGAATCAGTGTTGTTAAGTGGGTGTTGGTTTGAATCCCATGCACATTTTTTCATTTTTACTCCTTGCATAGTCAGTCATAAAAATGAACAGCATTATTTTGCATGCCTTCAAACTTTATATAAATATATATATGTATATATCATCATTTATCTTTTTTGCTTAATCTTATGCTTCTCACATCTCTCCATTTTGATATGTGTCTCCAGAGTGTTCATTTTCAGTGCTGTGTGCTATTCCATTCTAAGTCAAATGACAGAATTGAGGTATCTCTTTTCCTGTCACTGGATGTTAGGTTGTTCAAATTTCCTGTAATGAGCAGTTTTTGCCCATTCCTCTGTACGCATCAAGTGCTTCATTACAGCATGCTTCTAGAAGTCAGTTTATTTGACTGAAGAGCTTGTACATCCTCAGTCTAAATCTTTGTTGGTAAACTCTTCTCCAAAATGGTTGTATCTGTATAATACTTCCGTCAGCAATGCCTGAGCGCTTAGTCTCTACATTCTCATCAACACTTGAGATTGTCAAACTGTCACCTTTGGATATAAAATGAGTTTTATTTTACTTTGCATTATCCTACAGACTTATAGAGACCAGTATCTTTTCATGTGTTGATTGATCATCTTCTGTTTCCATGGGGTGTGTCCATATGTCCCAGGACAGTCCCCACTTATAGGGACAATGTAATTTTTAATAGCACCCTGGCATTTTCAAAAGTGTCTCATTATAAAGTTTAACATAGTTTTCCTGTATATTATAAAGTAGGGGTCTCCAACCCCTGCCTCAGACAAGTACCAGTCTGTGGTCTGTTAGGAACCGGGCTGCATGGGTGAGTGAGCTGAAGCTTCATCTGTATTTGCAACTGCTCCCCAGCGCTAGCATCACCGCCTCAGCTCCACCTCAGATCATCGGGCATCAGATTCTCATAGGAGCACTGGTCCCTGGTGTCAAAAAGGTTCGGGCCCGCTGACATAAAGGACATAATTTTTCCTTTGTGTGAGTCTTTCTGGTTTAAGAACTCCTTCCCTACCACACAGTTATAAAGTAGTCTCATATTTTTCTTACAGAAGTTAAGGTTTTGCTTTAATTTTATATATTTTTTCCGTATGGAAAACCAGTCATCCTGCACTCTTGAGAAGCTATCTTTTTTCTCACTGTCATAGATCAAGTTTCCAAGTATCTGAAAGTCTACTTGTGACCTCTTTGTTCTTTTGCATTGGTCTGTTTGATCCCATGCCAAAAATGACATGGTTTTAGTTACTGTAACCTTGTAGTATTTTCCGAACATTTTAAATTTCTGATAGTTTTTTAAATTGGGTAAACTAGTCATGAAGACCAGTTTATCAGGAGGAAATGAATATTGAACCTTATGCCGCAGTGTGGTTACATATCCACATGGACTTCTAAGGTCCATCTTGTTTCAGAGAACTGAATCTTGCGGCATTAAGGATTTGAGTCTTGAAGGGGATGGTTTAGGTGTGTAGAAGAGGGTCATGAAATATAGTGAATATAAAGAAATTCAGAGAAATGTAACGGATGGACTCAAAATATTAGAACCAGAAGGGCCCTTTGAAGCAACTAGATACCATGTAGTATATTTTGGCTAAGTGATCGATCGGTCCTTGGAGTCAGAGAGACCCAGGTTTGATCCTCAATAAGATATTTACCCTCTCTGGATTTTAATTTCATCTGTAAATTGGGATTGGTGAGAAGACTAAATGAAATGGTACACATAGGGGCTTAGCAATGTCCTATCGCATAGCTGGACAACAACTAACTGGTAGTTATTTGTTACTCTATTTCCTTAATTCAAAGACCAACTTTTTTTTTTTCCTTTTTCTGCATTTCACCATTCTGAAATTAGAACAGGCTTTCTTATCATGTTCTGTAACGATTTGTTTTTTTCACCCAGATCATTGTTTAGAACGTAGGACAGTATTTTACAGACAAGAAAATGGAATCTTTGCTTTCTCTAAATCTAAGCTCACTTGGCAAGCTGAGTGGTCCATCCTCAGACTCATCTCCATTGCTGGTCCTAAAGGGAAGAAGGAAGGAGAAAAAGACCATCTTAACTTGGGATGGTGATGGTCAGGGTGCTTTCAATGCCGCAGATGTAGGCAGACTTTATTCAGTGCACAAAATGGAATTAATTGCTTTACAGAAAGGAGTCGTGGAGAGCATCATGTGGAACTACAGATACTCTCTGACCAGCATACGATGCCCACCAGGTAGGATGTGGCACAGAATGTGGCAGGTTCTGGAAACAGATTTCGTTTCTGCTCCTGGCTCTGCCACCTAGTAGCTGTGTGAACTTGCCTGTCAGGTAACCTCTGTACGTCTCTTCTTTCTGTCAGTGGGGCTCATAATCCTAAATACCCCCCTCAACAACATGTTGTGAGATTTGGGGTGACTTAGTACCTGAGCAGACTTTGCCATTGGGTAGGTATCCAGAGGATGAAAGCTGTCAGGGTTCCTAAGACGCATGCCTCTCGAGCCCTCCCACCTCTTTGCTGTAGTTTTGCTTAGGAATACATTCTTATTCATTCTTCCCCTTGGCTATCGAAATCCTGCTCACTTTTCAGAGTCCATCTCTAATGTTATCTCCTTGCTCAAACATTTTTACCATTCCCCTTTCCCATTCCAGGTGAGTGTTGCCCATCTCAAAGCAGGAGTTTGTTTTTCCTGTGCTGTTTGATGTAACCGAGAAGAGTGTTAACCTTTTGAAGGCAGGAGTGTGTCTTACTGTAGGTAACTCTGTGGTTCTAGCCGGAAGTAGTATGACAAAGACTATGAAATCATTTTTAAGCTTTTGTTAAGTACCTACTATGCATCAAAAAGTAAAATGGTGAGCAAAACAGACATAGTCTGTGCCTTTTCAGAGCACATGGCTCCCATCCATGCCCTGATACGGTCTGGCTACGCTATGTGCCTCAGGTCAAAGCAGTTTTCATGACTTTGCTCATCCGTTAGTGTTGGACTGTGAACTGTGGCCTTACGGATGGTGCTGTGTAAGAGCGGGGAGGCTAGTGTGTGGGCACTGAGGTTGGCATGGGGAGGGAGGCTGGATGTCTGTCCTGCCTGAGGCCTGAGTCAGGGAGATGCGGTGTGGCTGGGAGGGACTCTAGAGGGTGCCTACAGGAGGAAGGGTTGAGGAAGGGAGATTCTGTGGGGAAGCTCATGTATCAGGTCTTTGTTTCTGGTAGAGGAGGCTGTGACCTTGAGCCTAAAGTCCTACTTAATGGAATTACACTATATGGAACTGGAGATACTTCTTACTGGGCATAAGCTGAGGCTGCCCTGAGGAGCCTGGGGTAAGTGTTAATTGGGCCCTGGAGTGTCTGTAAACCCACATAATAACCACTTGGGCCTTGGGCCTCATGTACATTCTTCCTTGAGGAAGGTGGAAGACACTGGAAAAACCAGTTAGGGTATGAGAGGCTCCATTTTATGTTGCTGTCAAGGCAGTGTAGGCTCAGGATCCTGGAAATGTAGGTTAGAAATCTGGCTTTTTCAGAAAGTTAGAGGTGTCAGTTAGGTCAGCAAGACCCTTCTGTGAGTTGAGTCTTCTGAACTGGCACATGGGCAGGACAAGAGTTTGGGGTTGACGCCCCTTCTGTCTCATGTGATGTGCGCAGCACATCGTCCTGAGCAGTGCTGGGCCTTGGCGTGTGTGTTGCATGTCCACCAGTCCTGTAAGATGGGCTACTAAAAGCTGAGTGGAGGGGTCCCACCCTCCTGAGAAGGGAGCTTGTGAGTGGGTATTGCTGGGCTCAGCGCCATTTCCAGGCCAGGTGGGAGCTGTGGTGATGAACTCCCTGACACAGAGCACTGTGTCCATTCTGACATCTTCATGTCTAGGATTTGCATGGCATTTGGTGCATAGTTGTTGTTCAGCAGATATTTGGACTAAATGATGTAATTTCACATTTGCCCATTCTAGTATTCATGTGTGTGTATGGGGGGTGGCCGTGTGTGTTAGTTAGTTTCCTGTGACTGCTTTAACAAATTACTACGAATGTGTTGGCTTAAAACAACAGGTTATCCTCCTAACGTCAGGAGGCTAGAAGTCAGAAATCCAGCAGGGCCCTGCTTTCTCCGGGGGCTTTAAAGGTGAATCTGTGCTTTGTCTCTTCTAGCTTTGATGGCTCTAGGCAGTCCTTAGCTTGAAGTTGTATCATCTTAATTTTGGCTCTCATGTTTACACAGCCTCCTCTTCTTTCTGTCTCCTCCGTGTGTCTCTTACAAGGACACTTGTCATTGGATTTAGGGATATTCAGGGCAATCCAGAGTGATCTCATCTCAAGATTCTTAACTTAATTGTATCTGAAAATACTCTTTTTCCAACTATAATGTAACATTCATAGGGTCTGGTGATTAGGCTATAGATGTGTTTTTTTTTTGGGGGGGGGTGAGGCACCATTCAGCTTATTATAAGGGGTCTTAGTATTTTTCTAACCATTTCTCTTTTAGTTTTTTTAAGACAGTTAGCCATGGGGTTATAAAGATTTTAATATAGCTAGATTTTCCTTTTCCCCCATGATTTTAGGTTCAGAAAGTCCTTCCCTATACTAACTTGTCCAATAAGTAGTCATTTATGTTAAAATAAATAAAACTTTAAAATAGCTTTTTAATTCAAGGGTCACTTGTTTTGATGGCTGCTGTGATTTGAGGGTCTGCAGTCTGAAAAAAATAGCTAATCCCTACCTGAGAAAAATTTTATAGGCCTACACTTATAAACACATATGAGAGAAAGAAAAAGAGAAAATATATAAAGCCCGGGGAAATCTGAGTTAAGGTCTGGGTTTGGTTGATTATGTTGTGCCATGGTCAATTTCCTGGTACCACCACTGGGGTTGGATGCTCAGTACCGTTCTGTACTATTTTTATAATTTCTTATGAGTCTATCAATATTTTTAAAAATTCTTTAAAACAACTAATCGGATTTACCAATACCAGTGATTAAATTATTTATTCTGTTATTTTCAAAACATCTTTTATCAAGTTATGATATATGCTAGGGTGTTTCAGAGTTGTGGTTAAACTTCACTTGGGAATAATTGACATTTGGTATATGGTCTTCCCATCTAGAAACATAGTGTATCTCATTTTTTCAAAGTATATTTTATCTTTCAGTGAAACGTGTAGTTTTCTTCAGGTTATTTATAAATACTTTAAAGTGTTTTGTTGTTATTACAGATGGATCTTTTTTCCATTTATATTCTTTAACCAGCTTGTGCTGATTATATGTCACCAAATAGAATCCCCACACCCTTTCAAATACATGACATTCTTTTAACTTGGAAAAATGCTTTTCATTCTGCAATTAGGGACAATGTTTAACAGGCTTTTATTCATTCCTTTAAACCTGCTCTCAGGAAGGGTATGGTCAGTTGTTTAATGTGGAGTTAAGTAGCTGTGTTTTCCAACCAAGTGTATGGGGCACATTCTTTATAAAGAAATACGAAGTTATGTGTCATGAATTTAATGTTCACGACATTTGCTGGATTCTCTTTCTTTGAAAATTGTAGAGGTGCTGTTTCTCATGGGGTCTTGTGGTGTGTTGCCTGAGGTGCACTGGACCCAACCAGGCAGGTGAACGAATGGGGGCATTCTGTTCAGATGGTGATTGGAGCTGGCTAGGGACTTTCTTCTCTGCTTTGCTCCTGGACCGTGAGGCCTGGGTGGGCACTGAGGAGGTTATGAAGGTCTCCAGCTGGTGCCCCAGTTTGAAAACACTTAGATATGGGGACTGTACTATGAACCCTCTTTCAGGTCAGTCTTATGAAATTCGTCTGCTGGAGAATCGGAAGCTGGGAGACTTTCAAGATCTGAGCACAAAATATGTCAAGGTAAGTCTGTGAGGTGCTCTCCCTCCCTGTGGGGTTGGTTGGGGCCTCAGTGCCCAGGCCTGCTGTGGGGGTTCAGGAATAACCTGGGGGTTCAGGAAAAGCTCCAGAGGGAGAACGAGCTCCTGTTGCCTGCAGTTTGTGGTCCAGGGGGACTAGGGCAGGCCATTGGTGTTGAGTGCTGAAGTAGCATGGGCTGGTAGTCTGGCAGACTCTGGATTCCAGCCTGGCTTTGCCACTTCTGAACTTTTCTGAGCTTCCATTTGCTCATCTGCACAAAAGGTTTATGAATTAACCATGTACGCAAAGCACTTAGTAATTGTGCTAAGAGGGTAGGCGCTGTTATTCTTACTGTTGTTGGCCTCGACGGGTTTCTACTGAGGGTGTAGAGTGGTGTGTGCTGAGAGCTGGGACAAGAAGCACCAGGCAGAGCAGCCTTAAAGGACAAGGGGTGTGTCCTGGCTCAGGCGGTGGCTGGTGGGTTCCTCTTGGGTCCTTCTTGGTCCCACACTCATCAGTCTTCTGCCGGCCTCCGCTCCCCAGAGCATCATCCGCGTGGTTTTCCATGATCGCCGGCTGCAGTACACAGAGCACCAGCAGCTGGAGGGCTGGCGATGGAGCCGGCCCGGGGACAGGATCTTGGACATCGGTGAGTTTCCCAGACCAGGTCAGGCCCAAGATGCTCCTGCACGCTGGGGTTCTTCTTGGATGCCATCTGGACCCATGTCTGTGCTGGGCATTTGAGCACACTCCTGTCTTGTGCAGAACCCCGTGGGAGCGGGCAGAGGTGAACACGCTGCTGGGCCTGCACTCATGGAATTCCCGTGTTGGTGGAAGAGAAAGGCAGGTGGAATCCAAAGACCTGCTGTCAGAGTTCCAGGGGAGGCTTCGCAGAAGGATCGTGCCTTAGAGAATTTTGATACATGATGAAGGGGAGGATGGGCATCACAGAGACGGGCAACGGAAATGGGATCTTGGGGTCTTTGGCACTCTCTACAGTCCTTTATCCACAGCCCTTAGGGCCAGATGGGTTTTGGACTTCAGAAGTTAGAAGTTAGAATGACAATAGGGTGCAGAGACCCATAGCACAGGGGAAGGCCTCCAACAGGCAATCAAGCACAATCATCTTCTGCAGCAAAATAAAATGACTGTTTGCACTAAATGGTATAAAGCCTGAATAGCTTCATGGCAATTCAAGTCCTTTCTGCCAAAGGAGTTATGCAAAACTTAGTTTTCAGAACTTTTGGCATTTCAAATTGTGGTTAAGGAATTTGGACCTGTAATGAGAGTCCTTCCTTCAATATTTGGGAGTGGCTGACAATGCACTTTTGTGTGTGTGTGTGTGTGCGCAGATATTCCACTGTCTGTTGGTATCTTGGACCCCAGGGCCAGCCCGACCCAGCTGAACGCAGTCGAGTTTTTGTGGGACCCTTCGAAGAGAGCTTCTGCATTCATTCAGGTAAGAAGGAGGGAGGTTGCCCACTGTGGGGAGGCTGGACCTTTGGGGTCCATTTTGCAGTTCCTCAAACCTAACTCCTTTGCAGGGCCCTACTGGGCTTCTATTCTCTGTTGCAGGGAAGGAGACCAAAGGGGGAGGAAGTGTGGAGTGTTGCTTAATCAGAGTTGGTTGGTCATAGGGTTGGGAAAAGGACTGGAATGTTCTAGAGTCCTGTGTAGGTTTTGCTTATGCATATGTAAGCTTTTTATAAAATAAATATTTCCTGGCATGAACAATTTGAAGCAAAAAATTTTCCGTTAATAGTTTGTTATTAAAATGATTATTTAATTATCAAGCCCCAACGAGGGTCCAGTTTTATGGTAAACATGACAGAAGATGGAGCTGGCTCAGGGCATGGCTATATGCTGCGCTTCATGGCTTGTCCCTGGCTCTCATTTGCCACGTGTCCCCTTTTTGAGCATGGTCACCTATCTACCCATGCCTGTTCACAGTTTTCCCACTGGTCTCATAAATCAGATAATGAAAATAAAGCCATTGCCACAGTGCCTGGTCTACAGGAATCACTCAGTAGAAGTTAGTGATTTTTTTCATAATCACAGTATTCTTATTGTATTTTAAAATTAGTATTACAATAATATTATAAAATTATAATAATACTGTATCATTACAACAAATGGTATTGTAACAATAAATAAACATCAAGTGCCCTCTGTATAGCAGGTACTTACAGAAATACAGAAGTGGTTCCAGCCTTTGGGTCATGCTTCTGGCCTGGCCCGAGTAACCTGGACGGCAGGCCTTTAGGGACGACTAGGTCCCTGCTCTGCAGTCTGTAGGATTTTCCAAGGCAGAGGTCTCTGAGGAGCTTGGGTGAGGCTACTGGGGTCAGTGGGCCTGGAGCAAGAGTCAGGACATGGCCATTGAGACCGGGCTATGTGCTTTGTGGACAGGGGAGATTGTCAGCTCAATGGAGTAGATGGCTCTGTGGGAGAGCAGGGAGGTTGGGGCAGGTCTGCACCTGACCAGGCAGGATGGGAACCTCCATGTGGAAAGGAACCCTTGGGGTGCCCTCACCCCATCTCGCTACCTGCCCCACGTTTCCCCTTCCAGGTGCACTGTATCAGCACAGAATTCACCCCGAGGAAGCATGGGGGTGAGAAGGGAGTGCCTTTTCGAGTGCAGATTGATACATTTAAGCAGAACGAGAATGGGGAGTACACCGAGCACTTGCACTCCGCCAGCTGCCAGATCAAGGTGTTCAAGGTAGGACAGCCTTGTCATGCCCGCCTGCGGTCACAGGCCCACTGGTCCACCTGCGCTCATCTGCTCTGGACAGTGATGCCAGAACAGTCTTGTGATTCCATGTGAAGGCCCAGCAGGGAGCTTGGTGTCCCTTAGCCCCAGCTTCTTCCTTCACTCCTGGTGAGCACAGGCGTTGTGTCCTGGAATGACAGCCTGCCTGCCCACTGTGGGTGTCAAGCGTGGTACCTCCTTAGCTCTCATCATTACTGATGTCAGTTGCTCACCTCTGCTTTACAAACACGATTGGATTTACACAAGTTTAGGTTTTCGTTTTCCTTTCGAAGAAATGCGTGGACTTTCTCACGAGGAAAGACAGGCGCTGTGCCATTTATCCCTCTAGCACCTTCCACAGAGCCTGGTACACAGCAAGCACTGGGCAGTGACTTGGGAAGCATGCCAACCACCGCAGCTGCAGAGAAGCAGAGCCGGGGCTGATGGGTCTGTACCTAGCAGACCACGTAGCCTGGCTGCTGGCTCATCCATAGTGATAAGATCTGGCTGCCTGAGGCCATGGGCAGAAGATTCTGAGGCCTGGCTGGGCTTCGGATGGGATGCTTTGGTCAGTTAGTGATACTGCCTGGGTGGGAGGGAGAGGAGGTGGCAGGAGCGTGAGTGTCTTTCCCAACAGAGCAGCAGCACCCTTCAGATACCTGCTTTAGGATTTTGAGCTTCATTCCGTCTCCTGTTGCTGTTGTAACAAATTACCACACATTTAGTGGCTTAAAACTACCCACATTTATTGTCTCCCAGTGCTGAAGCTCAGAGTCCGAAATGGGTTTCACTAGGCTAAAGTCAAGGTGTTAGCACCCTGCCTTCCTTTCTGGAGGTTCTAGGGGAAAATCTCCTTCCTGGTCTTTTCCAGCTTCTTCGGGTCTCTGCATTCCTTGGCTTGCAGCCCCTCTCTTCATCTTTAGAGCCGTGAGAAGGGGCTAAATCTTTTTCACACTGCATCACCCTCACCCCTCTTCTCCCTCATTTTTCCACTTTTAAGGGCCCTGTCATTACCTTGGGCCCACTGGGATGATCCAGGATAATCTTCCCACTTAATCTCACATTGTTAGCAGTCTTAATTCCATGCAGCCTTACCCCTTTTGCCATGTAAGGTAACATCCTTCCAGGTCCTGTGGGTTAGGACTAGTTCTTTGCTGAACTCAGTGCAGTGGTATTACAGCCTCTGGTCTTCCTGCCGCTCCCGGATCTCGTGATTCTGGCTTAAGTGGACGTCTCTCCAGCCGCACTGCTGGTGGCCTTTCCCAGTCCTCCAGGGACACCTCCCTCCCCGTCAGGTACAGACCACATCTACCTTAGGTAGCGGTTCACTTCCTTGTCTAGGGGCGTCCAGCACAATCCACTGCTCTTGCTGGGGCTCAGACACCGCGCTGGGTAGTAAGAGAGGGCATCAGGGTGCGGTCTCTATGCTGTGGAGCACTCAGTCCTCCCCATGGCCTCCATTAGCTCCCCTTCTGCACCTCGAGGCAGAAGCTCAGCAGTGAGGGCCTTGCCCACCAGGCTCCTGACGACACAGCAGGTGTTAATTGGGAGACTGGGCCCAAAGCTGCCATGTCTGAGTGACCTGGGCAAGGCCGTGTCACCTCCTGCAGGGGAGGAGGAGCCCCTATCTCTGGAAACTGGCTCCTTAGAATGCCCGAGGAAGCATGGCCACCCATCTACCCATGCCTGTTCACAGTGGCAGATCAAACAGGTATTTGCAAGCAGTAGCCAAACTGTCTATCACTCTCCTACCCCTGGTCACCTCAGCTTCTGGAAGGCCCCCAGCTTCCTGGAGTGCCCTGGGCTCTGCATGGGGTATCAGGGCCTCTGAAATGGAAGGCAGGGCCTCTCTGTGACCAGCTAGCTCCCCGCATGTGTTCCTGGAGCTGAGTGCAGGCTTGGCCTGCAGTTATGCACCTTGCTTTGTGGTTTCGGAGCCTCTTCTCAGGAACAGGAGCTTAGAGGTCAAGCAAGCAGGTGATGGGTATGGCGGCTGCATGCCTGACTCTCCTACTGAATACTGAAGTTGTCATTCATGTCCCCATACGCCCTGCTACAAACCAGGCTCTGTCCGTTGTGGGTATCACTCTGAGCACTGTTTCCTAAAATCTCTTGAGCTGGGAATTAAAAGCCGTGCCCTGAGGAAGGGGTGTGCAGGATGACAATTCTTGAAGGTGCTCTTGAGCTTGAGAATGAATTTTGTTCACTGACTGCCCACCACTTGTGTTCTGCTGCATCCATGGGAAAACTGCTCAGTCCTGGGGCTGCTCGGGGTCTTGATATCTGAACCTGCCAGCCCTGCTGTGCACTTCCAGGAGGTGAGAGTACAGAAGGTTTCATTAGCCAGCCTGCTAGGGCCAGCCCAATGGTGGTACATACCTGGGCTCTCTCACCTGGATTCTGTACCTGGTCAGCACTTGGTTCCTCTTTAGTCTCAATGAATCACTTGAGCCTCAGTTTCTCACCTACAAATGAGGGGAATAATAGTACCTGTGAGGTCCAGACACCTGTAAGTTCCTCAGGTTGGCTGGTACCCCGATAGGCTCTTACCCTGTGTACAGAGCTTGAGCTGGGAGAGACAGGGGTCCTAGGCGTTGGGTGTATGGAGGCCTTCATGTTGTGGCCAGGACCTCATAGCCTGCAAGCAGGCCAAACCCTGACCGACAGCCCCTAGCTCTTCTGGTTCCCTTCGCTCTGCATGGGTAACCCCAGGAATGTATTGGGATTTGCTCTGGTGCCTGAGGGGTCCTTTCTATAAGTGAGTGGCCATTGGCAAAGGTCTTTTCCAGGCTTTTCCCCATGAGCAGCATAGTGGCAGGACCCTTGGTAGGCTCTGAGAAGGCATTTCCCTCATGGAAGGGAAGGGAAGGGTTTCAAACAGTCAGGCCACATGTTTGACGACTGGGAAGCAAGAGAGATACTAACCCATCTGCGAGGTCCTGCCTAGGATTCTGCACCCTGGGTAAGGCAGGAATTTGACAGTTTTGGGGGCTGCCACTCAGCCCTGGATCTTTCATCAATAGCTGCCTCTGTGTCCGCTTTGGACTAATTGGACCCCTGTGCTCTGCATTTGTAGCCAAAGGGAGCTGACCGGAAACAAAAGACGGACCGGGAGAAGATGGAGAAGAGAACCGCCCAAGAGAAGGAGAAGTACCAGCCATCCTATGAAACCACCATTCTCACTGAGGTGAGCTGGCCGGGTGCTGGGTGAGCCTCCTAGGGTCTTCTGCCAGCAGTAGGTCAGTGGCACTGTCGGGTTAGAGTCTTCAGAAATTGCCCACCTTAGGTGAATGCTTCTTTTGAGAGCGAGAACCCATCAAATTGTGATGTATTCCTGGGTCTGGAGCTGTGTTCATATGATAAGGCCCAGCAGCGGGGAAGGTGTTTCAGAAAGAAGTCTTAGCTGCTATTTGCACTTTTCAAGATTAGGGTATTACTTTTTCTCATAGATTACAGGTCCAAATTTCAGAGGTATCAGAACATATCTCTTCCAACACTGTCCCAGCCTCTCAGTTTCTCTTCTTAGGGCAGCCAGCATCTCTGGTTCCTCCAGCTTTCTCTGCAAATAAAGCCAATTCATACACTTTTTTTTTTTTTGACACCAATAGCATACATAGATACACTGTTCTGCAATATCTGTTCATAAAGAGCTTTCTAGTTCTTTACCTAGCTGCGTCGCCTTTGTTATGTGGATAGCCTGTTTGTGGACTGTAGGTTGTTTCCATGCTCTCACCTTTTCAGACAGGGCACTGTGAATACCCTTGTGCCAAAGAAGTTCTGTGCATGGCAAGAATGTCTGCAGGGTTCCATCCTTGGAGTGGGACCTCTGGGTCAGAGGGTGTGAGCACTTGCTATTTTGTTGTTTCGATAGATATTGTAATGCATTTTCTATTAACCCTGTTGCCAACACCCGCCTGCTCCAACCATCCTACTATCCAGGGTACTTCTGAGATGCTCATTATCATAGGCCCTTTTTCCTCCCGTCATAGGTCTCTGCTGGTGCTGCCTCTTTTACCTGGCTACGTTTTCTGTTTGTCTGTTTTTAAACAACTATTCCCTGCTGCGTTCTGCAGTCAGGCCAGCTCATAGGTGTTGACGTTTGGTCACTGATTATCTTAACTTGCCCAGAAGGACCTCTACAGAGGCGTAAGGCCCAGAAGTGTACATGGTGGAGTTCAGGCTGTGATAAGGGAGAGACCCAGGCACAGAGCATCTTAAGAGGTTCAGCGGTCTGGTCCTGGCTCATGAACTGTGTGTGTGTGCGTGCATATGTAATAATCCATATACTGGAGAATATTTGCAACAAGACAGCATAGAAGTTAATTTCGTAGCACAGACAAATTTATACTGGAGTTGTACCTGAGGATAATAGCGGGCAGAGAGCCCTAATGCATGAAGAATGCTGCCCCCTCCCCCATTTGGCAGCAAAGCAGTGCCAGCACCGCACCGTGTGGATTCAAGCTCAGACCAGTGAATTTTTTCCAGGACTAGTTCCTGCCTGTGCTGGCGATGCCTCCGTGTTGCCCTCCATGCTCCCATTCCCCTTCCCAGCTGAGCCTCAGCCTCTCTGCCCCTGACTCTCTTGTGATTTCCTCGGTGGTGGAGAGGTACATCTGCTTCATGCAATAGCCATCCAAGTCCTTGTCACAGTGTGGTGTGTTGGTTGAAATCCCCACCTGGTCCATGACCTTGGGAGCTGACGGCTCCCCTTGTATCAGCTCATCAGCTTTCCTCCTCCAGGATTTATACTGTCAAATTCCAGTCCATGCTCATACCACAGGTAAATATTTACCAACCCTGTGGTTCCGTGGGTGACAGTAAATCTTGAGGAATGTTTCAAATTAGCCCTCTCCAAGGATGTGTCTGTCATCACAGGGAAGGGAGGAAATGAATACTTTGTTCACTGGCTTCCCCCAACAGGCCAAACCTGTGTGTCTTTACTTTGCTTTATTTGGGACTCTCACTTGTGTTCGTTTTTGGCTTCTGCAAAAGCCGCTCCTTGAGGTTGAGGATCACATCTTCATGTTTCTGTGTCTCCCTTAGTTCCTAGCTAGATGTCTGCAGTGTAACGAACACTCAGGATTGTGTAGAAGGGCAGCTGCTCTTGGTGAATGTGGAAGTGCCTCTTCTGTCCACTGAGCCCCTCAGCAGATTCTCTTTTCAAATAACGCAAGTTTTAATCCCGAACTTCACTGATTTTTGGTTTGGAACTTGTCTGTGCTCCCTATTTCATGCATTTATACCCATTTATCTGCACCAGGAAAATTATTTGTGAGCACCTGGCCTGTTTTGTTTTTCTCTCTCTTGTGGACGCTTAAATCATGTCACTGATGGTGTTTCACTCTTCAGTTTGACTACTAGGAGGCTCACAGAGACACGTCATGCTTTGCTTGCACTGAGTGTGACCTACTGAGTCTCCACTGCTATATTTGATTCTTCAGTGTGGCCCTAGTAACTCACCTGTCCTGGGTCATGCAGACACTGGGTGAATGTAGGTTGGGCGTTGAAGGATTGGTGGTTTCACACTTTGGCTTCAGTGGATGTTCACTTGGGAAGGCCTGAGGTGCCAGGCACTTCAGCAGATTCAGCTTCTCCTGAGTGTCACTGTCCTCAAGTCACCACTGTCCTGTGCTCTCTTCCCGCAGTGTTCTCCATGGCCCGACATGGCCTACCAGGTGAACAGTGCTCCATCCCCAAGCTACAACGGCTCTCCAAATAGCTTCGGTCTAGGAGAAGGGTATGTGTCATCTCTCTCCCCTTGGACTCCCTGGAACGATGATGGGTGTGGTTCCTCTCCTGGTCTTCCTCTCTGTGTCTTTTCTCCTTTTGTAGCCTGGCATCAATTTGGGTTTCAGGGTGGCTAACTGGTGTAGCATTTATAACCATTTACAGCTTTTTGTGTGTACATTTGCTTATAAATGTTGTCGGCTAGGGAAGAAGCAGCCCAGAGCCCACCCTTCTCTTCTCCCTCTAGTAAAGCTAGGGCTGGCCTGCAGAATGACCTGCTTAGACAGGTATAGCCTTGGGAAGTGGATGTTTGGGCGGCTGCAGTAGTTGCCAGGGCCTTCTTGGATCTTTCTGCAGCCCTCGTGCACATTCACTGGGTAGCATGGGTCAGCTCAGGATCATCCCTGGCCCGCGTCTCAGGACTTCTAACACAGAAGTGGCCTCCCTGCTGGTCATCCAGCATCACTGCTGGTTATCACAGGCTGCGCCAACTCCAAGGTAACAGGTGTGCAGGGGCTGGTCGAGAGCCGTCCATCCCGTTCCAGGCTGTGTGGCACAGGGCCCATGGCATCACCGCACATTCTGCTCCTGGGGGCTGGGGGAGTCAGGGACAACGCCAGGCGGGTTCAACAGCTGAGTATGCGGGTTCCTCAAAGCCCATGCTTGGCTGACAGAGAACTTTACTAATGGGAAAGTAGGACATGCACTTGATTTACAAGTTGAGAAAAGTCCTGTGTGTGTGTGTGTATAGATGTGGGTGTACGTGGGGGGAGTAGGAGACAGAAGAGGTCATATTTAGATATGACCCAGCTTTAGATATACACCTTTTGGGAGTAAGTTTGTTGACTACCCTTAGCCTCAGTTTCCCTACTATAAAGGGAATAGGAGTTCCATGCAGGGTCAGGGGGACATGTGTGGAACACCCAGTACTCCACAGACACTTGATGGAGCTCGGCTGTTTTTACTGACCGCTGGTCTAAAGATCATCCCTGTGAGGGTCTTTATTTCTTATTATGGTAAAATATACATAATGTAAAACTTCCCACTGTAACGTTTTCAAGGGGATAGTTCAGTGGCACGAAGTACATTCGTGTTTTATTGTCACCAGTGTCTATGTGGGAGGGTCATCTTCAAATGTTAGCTTTCTCTCAACTTAAAAACCCAGGTGCTCGGCCTGTGTTCCCCAACGAGTGAGCCCTGAGGAAGGCTGGTGGGGTGGGCATCCCCATGGGGAAGAACCATGACAGTGTTTTTCTTGTGGATGATGCCAATCTGTGGGTGCTTGTTCACTGCACAGCAATTCCCCGAGGGGTGCCTCTGCCCTCTCCTGTTGCCACAGAAGAATGTGTTCAGCTGCCCCTTTGACTGCTGCTGTCTAACATGGCTACCAAGGGTACTGCCAGGGTCTCCCTAGTCCATTGCCCCTCCCTCAGGCTGAGGCTGGGCTGGGAAGTCCCAGTGAGAAGGAATACTGACCAAAACAAACTCAGAACCAGCGGATGGAGGGGTCATTCCTGTCCCCTCTAATTAACTGAAGAGTTAATTAGAGATTTGGAGGGGTTGGATGGTGGCCCTGCCCTTATTCCTTTGATTCTGGAAATTCTCATTTAAAACAAGCCTTAGAGCTGAGGGAAGTAGAAGCAGTGGGAAGACGAGGAGACCTTCACCAGCCCCAGAAGGCGCTCGCCCTCACCACCTTGTTCTCTTTGTAGCAACAGCTCGCCAGCCCACCCCCACCCGGCAGAGGCCCTGCCCATGAGCAGTGACGTAAGTGTCTGCGGGGGTTCTCTGGTGGCCTGCCTCTGCACAGACCCTGAGTTGTCATTTCAAAGCCTCCTCTCTCTGCCTGCAGCACCTGCTCCCATCAGCATCGATCCAGGACGCCCAGCAGTGGCTCCACCGCAACAGGTTCTCACAGTTCTGCCGGCTCTTTGCTAGCTTCTCAGGTCAGTGTCCCCTTAGGTTGTGTTTAAAACCCACAAGGACCTTGGAAACACTGAGCAAGGCCAGTCACCTTCCAGCACCTGCCCTCGGTGCCTGGGGCCATGGTTCTGTTTGGGAACTTAGAGTAGTGTGAGTCACTTACACTTACCGGCCTTGGTCAAGTGCTAAGATTAGAGATTAGAAGTTTCCATCCAGTCCAGTGTGGTTTGAAGGGAGGCCCTTCTAAGTACTTTTATCAAGACTTCTGTGGCGGGCTTTTGCCTGCCTGGGTACGATCCCTTAGCTAAGCAGGCCAATGCGTATTCAATAAGCCTCCCTGGCATTTGTCCTACCAAAATGATGCTCATCGCATTCTCCAGAGCCATGACCTAGAAGGTGGCAGTGAAGCCACAGGTGAGAAGGGAAAGCTGGTTATTCCTTCTTAAAAGGATTTTGAAGCCCTTACTGATGGGTCTGTCTGGCAGAAGCCCTGAGCCAGTGACTGTGGTATGCAAGGATAAACTGTGTGATGAGCCTTGCCACTAAGTAGAGTCAATCCAGGGTGACAGGGAGTAAAGATTTGACCAAAACTGGAGGAGTGGCTCTCAAGGACATCTGTGGCAGTGGGAAGAAAGCACCTAGGCATCTTTCAGCTCAGTTTTTCCAAAAACTTCCTTTGTGTTAGGGGCAGTAGGTACAAGGAGGGTCAGACAGGGACCCTGTCCTCAAGGAGCTTATGTCTTCGAGTCAGTGCAGACACATAAATCTCCCACTTCAATATAGTGTGACCCATTTGATGGGCAGGCTCAGAAAATGGACCTGACCTGTCCTGGACAGGGGAAGAGGGGAGAGGGTGGGCTATGGTCTTGAGTAGAGTGACATCTTACTGAGAAGGTGTCATGAGCAAAGGCTGGAATGAGGCGAGCGAGCCAAGTGGCTATTGGGGTTGCAGATGGACAGTGCAAAGGCTGCAAGGTGTGGCTTTGGAGTAGAGGTTACTGAGGCTGAGTGGACCAGTGGAGGAGGTGAGGTCAGAGAGGCATTGGGCTCTGGTGGGACAGTGGAGGGACTTTGGGTTTTACTCCCAAAGGAAAGGGAGCCATTGTGCCAACAGAATATGTTACAGAATATGTATACAGAATAATATGTTAACTGTGCTAGGAAAAAAGAGATGGAAATTGTGGCTGTATGCTACGTGGCTGTTGGTCAGTTTTCAGCAGAAGGCTGATATCATACTTGTACCTTTGAGAGAGTCCACATGGTCACAAGGATCTAGTGCCACGGTCCCCAACCTTTTTGGCACCAGGGACTGGTGTTCCTGTGAGAATCTAATGCCTGATGATCTGAGGTGGAGCTGAGGCAGTGATGCTAGCGCTGGGGAGTGGCTACAAATACAAATGAAGATTTGCTGGCTCATGGCTTACTTCCTGGTGTCCGGCCCAGTTCTTAACAGGCTATAAACTAGCACTGGTTTGTGGCCTGGGAGTTGGGGACCACTGCTGTAGGGGACTCCTTGGCTTTTGAGGAAAAGACTGCATCCACATACGAGGATATTTATACTTATTCAAAATAGCCGCAAGCTGGGAACACCCTTGATGCCCATCAGCAAGAGAGTAAATACATGAACTGTGGTATATTCATGCAGTGTATAATATCTAATGATGAGGATGAATGGTTTATAATAGGAATAAACCCTGGAACTGAACTTGGAGGCATAGAAGAGTACATACTGTTCAATTGCATTTGCATGAATTTCAGAAAACAAGCAAAACTCATCTGTACTGTAAGAAGTCAGGAAAGTGGCTTCCCAGAGCTGGGGGAGGGGCTGGCACTAGGGGTCTGAGGGATTCTGGGAGTTTCTGCCTCTTGGTCTGTGTGCCTGGGTGTATTCAAATGGCTGCATCTGGTGAGCTGTGTTTTCCACATATAGACAAGTGCATGTGTAATCAGTACCACATGCCCATAAGGGATATGCACATACATTATATCTCAATAAAAATGACCGAGGAAGGCGTAGGCAGGCACAGGTTTCTGTCAAGGCCCATCTGTTGTACTGAGTTTTGTGAAAGTCAGTCATTTAGCTTCTGAAATCTCTTGGGCTGTTTCTCTCTCCATGGAGTGTCTGAAGGTAAGGCTGGCTCTTCCCTGTCCTTTGTCCCTGACCCCTGGTACAGGGTCTGCAAGTGCTTGGGGATGGTGCCTTTCCTTTGTGTCTCACATAACGGGAAGCCCCACTTACCTGCCCAGGTGCTGACTTGCTGAAGATGTCTCGCGATGATTTGGTCCAGATCTGTGGCCCTGCGGATGGGATCCGGCTCTTCAATGCCATCAAAGGCAGGTGGGTGTCAGTTTCCACCTCGAGGCAGGGTGTGGCAGAAAATCAGTCATGGAGCTCCTGTTACAAGTGCAGGAGAAGGCACAGTGAAGGGGCACAGGCCTGGTGGTAGCCAGGGAGTGAGTCGCTGTGACTGAGATGCAGCCAGCTGTAACACAGCCTCCCCCAATGCCTCTCCCTCTTCTCACTTTGATGGGAGCCTCGGCCTCTGGGTCTCGGCCCTTTAGCCACTTCCAGGTTGCCAGCCACTTGCATGGGTCTGGGGCTTCAAGCAGCCTCTTCCTGCAAGGAAGCTGTGGGCTGTTTAGGCTACTCAGCCTCATGCATTAGGTTTTAGGAAGGATCGTAGAGCAGTGCTTTGTCTGATGGAACCTCCTGCCATCGTGTGAATGCTCTGTGGTGCACTGTTCTGTACCGTACCCCAGCCAGCGATGACTGTGGGGCACTTGATCTGGGGCTAGTGTGACTGACAAACTGCATTTTAAATTAACTCTAATGAATTAAATTCTAATAACTGTACCTGGACAGCATGGTTTTAGAGTAAGAGAGAGCATCTGAGTTTGAGGCCCACATCTGCCTCTTTGGAGCTTTGCAGCTGGGCAAAAGCCTTTAATCCCGTGAGCCTTAGTTTCCTCATTTGTAGAATGAGGATGGTGGTCCTCGCTCCCTTGTACGTGGTGTGAGGGTGAAACAAGTTATTTTGTGTAAAGTTCTGATACTGATGCCTGATACAGAGTAACCCATCCTGAAAATGCCTCATACCTTGAGATTCATGTTCTGGGCAGAGCCCAGTCTTAGCCTGGCTAGGATTCTGCCCCTGCCCCCACCACGAAAGGCATTCTGCATCGCCACAGCCTTCTTTCTTTCCCCCTTCCCAGCACTGTGTCTGCCCTGTGTTCTAGAACATTCTCAAACAACAGAGCTTGGTCCCCCATATCTGCTATTAATTAATTTCCTCTCCTGCCAGGAATGTGAGGCCGAAGATGACCATTTATGTCTGTCAGGAGCTAGAGCAGAACCAAGTACCCCTACAACAGAAGCGGGATGGCAGTGGAGACAGCAGCCTGTGTGGTGAGTTGTGAGGGCCCCTTTCCACCAGGGCCGGTTACAGGGCAGCAGAGGAACTGAAGAAACAACCCAGGTCTTCTCACTGAGGATGTTTTCCCCCTTCTGCCTCACTCTGGTTTCTTGCAGGATAAGTTTTGCTAAACTTCATCCTGGGATTGAAACGTTTAGGGCGGAAGGCATCTTCCAGGATATCTCATCCAGTTTACTTATTTTATCTGAGAAACAAGCCCACAAAGGGGGTGTGTCCCCCAAAGCCATCAAGCTGCTTGTGGTAGAACTGGGAATTGCGCCTTCTGGCTCCCAGGAGGGTGACGAGTGTCACTCAATAGGGAGCACTGTCCCCTGTGATTTTTCCCCTGCCGGGTGAGCCTTTGCCATTTGGTTTGGTTGCTGCAAGAGGACTAAGGAGTGTAGCTAAAGGGTCTCTAAACACCTCAGAGACGTGTGACTTGGGTTGGCAGTTTGATAAATGAGAGGACACAAGTTTTGAGGTCAGCCATCCTTGAATACCAGTGCTGGCCATGCCACCTAGTGGCCCAGTGGCCTTGGACAGGGTACCAGGGCCTGTGTATCAGCTTCCATGTGTGTGAAATGAAGATAGCAACCCCTACCCTGCAGAGATGTGACATTTCAGGTAGACGACAGACACCTATAGAGCTCCAGAATTCTGAATGTCCGTGAATGCCAAGAGATTGACGAACCCTGGTCTTGACTTGCATAGTCAGGGCCCTGTGTGTTGTCTGCAGAGAGGACACCCTGTTTGCCTCTTTGCGGGTCCCTCTGCTTCCGTAAGAATACTGGACAAGTTTCTGTCTTAAGGGCTTTTCATGAGTTCGCCTGTTTCCCATAGTAGCAATTGTTGCTAATATTGTTTCACCGTGGGGGAAGCTTACCCAGGAAGCAGTTGACTGAGCTAAGATGATAGGGTTGTAAGTGCAGAGCTAGGATCCAAATTTCTGGACCCCGGCAGCTGGCTTCTAAGCCCTCAGTCTGGCCTCGGTACATTTCTGGTGAAGGTCCAGGTCTTCCCCCTGCTTTTCAGCTATCCGTCTGTGAAGGGCAGAGACTGTGTGCCGTGGTTTCCCACATACATGGAAAGGGCAGCCTAGTGCATGCTCAGGGTGGGTGGATGTTCCATGCACACTGTGTGATTTATGGTGGCTGCGCCATGTGGGTGCTGGCAGTGCACAACCAGGGTTCTGGGAGGTGTAGAGATTGGCTGGGGTCTTGCTTTTGGTGAGTGGCAGAGTCGGGATTTGAACCCAGGATTGCCTGATCTAGAGACTCCTCTTTCCCCAAACTGCCGTCCCCCACATGGCCCCTGATGAGAGGAGGTACAACAGGAGTTTAGAGGAGTGTCCAACGCGTGCTCTGGTAGCTCCAAGCACTCTTGGTGGCTGTGCAGGGACAGGCCCAGGACAAATGGTTGCAACAAAAGGCTCCAGCCTATAATCCTTCCTTCCTTTTTTTTTTTTTTTTTTAATTTGCTAGCAGTCCAATTTGCTTGAAGAGTAAAATCTCTAAAAAGGCTCTCTAAAAAGTTGGGGGAAAGCAGTACAATTAGAATCCTGTTATAAAGAGGAATCTTAGGAGAGAGGCCTGGTGTCAGTACTGGAAGGAGCATTGCGCAGGGACCACATTTGCTGAGCAAAATCTAACAGTTATAGCCTGTTTGAATCATGGGAAGATGGACCTGTCACGTGGCTGGAACCCAGTGGCCTCTGCCGCCCCCTTTAAAGGGAGCCGTGTGTCTGTGTCTGTGTCTGTGTCTGTGTCTATGTCTATGTGTACATGTGCATGTCCATGCTTCGAAAGTTGTGCCTCTGATCAGAATTTTTTGAACAAAGTGTTCCTTAGTTAGAAGAAGAGTTTGGGAGCCTCTTGTTTAATCCAGCTGTGTTTTAGTTTTGCAGACCTTGAGGCCCCCAAACACTGAGTAACCCACTCAGGTCTCCATGGAGTCCACTCCTACCTGGATGGTTTGGGTCTGATACAAGGAAGCGTTTCCAGCCTCAGGGTCACTGTTAGCCTCTGACAGGCTAAAGTGCCCTGGGATCTCCCTCCGTGGTCATAGTACTCCAGCAGACTGTAGTTTGTGCTGAGAAAAAAACTGGGACAAGACCCTCTCTTCTGCTGTCAAGTAGCAATTATCTTAAAATCTCACTCTTTGCTGCCTGAAGCCATCCAGTAATTTCTTTAAATAGTGGAGAGAAAGTAAAGGGGACACAGGATTTCCTCCTCCCTCCCACAGTGAGGTATACATGTGTCCACACATCACAAGCACTGGAAGCTTTCTGCTAGCCCTTCTACCTTCAGCTGCCGCCCCTAAATGGGTGTTGTTGGGTTTGGGGTGAATCAAGGAATTCTATGTTTTACATAAGTGCCCCGAGAGAGACTGAAATGGGGCAGCGGGGACGGGAAACCACAGCCTGGCATCTTTTCACTTGTTGATAGGCTGCACAGAGGCCATGAGGCTTCCAGACTGTGCCCGTTACAGCCAGATCCCAAGGGATCAGTCTGGGCATGAACATCCTTATGAGCAGTCACTGATTTCTTTGGGTGGGGTTGGGGATAGAGGATGGGTAGACTCCTTAAAAAGCAGGCGCTTGTTCTGTAAAAGGACCTGTTCCTCTCCCAGTGTACCATGCCCTCTTCCTGGAAGAGCTGACGGCCTTGGAACTGATTGAGAAGATCGCCAGCCTGTACAGCATCTCTCCGCAGCACATCCACCGGGTGTACCGGCAGGGGCCCACGGGCATCCACGTGCTGGTCAGCAATGAGGTGAGCCTGACCCGCCCCGACGAGCTGGGGATTTGGGCTCCTGGGAGAAGCAGCAGAACCTGCAGAAATGCCTTATAGGGGGTTTGGAGATGACTTTGGCCCAACGATGGCAAACAGGTTTTATTCGCATGCCACCTGCCCTCAGCTGTGTCGCCCCATGCAATGCCGTGAGGCCATGACTGGGCTCTGAATAGCTATCCAGCGAGTATCCATCCACTGTGTAACCCATGCTCGGTCAGGTGCCTGCAGGAACCAGGAGCACAAACTGCACCTCTGCACTCAGGGTGCTTACAGTGGGGGCTGCAAGAAGTCAGGAGAAGAGTGCTCGCCCAGAGCAGACAGGCCCCAGTGAGGAGTGAAATGGACTGGGGGTTGAGCAATGGAGAAGACATGGCTCCCTGGGGAGAGCAGAGAGGTCTCTGCCGAATGGTGAAGGTGCCACAGCCTTCTGGGCCCATCACTGGCCACCCAGACCTGTGCAGGGCACAAGCGACTGCTGGCAGAGGGCACAGGTATTGAGTCAGGGCCCTGCTGGGACTGCCCTCGAGTGATGTGACCCACTTGTGGCTAGGGAGGAGTTACTAAACAGGTTTGTTGACACATTTAGGCATTGCTGCATGTTATGGAACAGAGGCTTTTAAGCATGTTCTGTCCTAGACCTCTCCTCTTAATAACAATAGTAAGGAGCATCAGCATATATTGGGTGCTTTCTGTGTCCCTGCTATTGTTCTAAGTGCATGCGTAGTGACTGACTTAATCCTGACAGTTTCCCCATAAGGTGGGTGCTGTGATTATCCCATTTCACAGATAGGAAACTGAGGCACAGAGAGGCTGAGTAAGTGCGCCAGATCACACAGCTAGTAAGGGGTGGAGCTATGGTGGGAACCCTAGTGGTTCAGATGTATCGCTCAAGCTCTGAGCCAGCAGGCTATCCAGCTTCTCCTGTGACACCTTTAAAATGAAGCCTTTAAAAAAAACAGGCCTGATAGGAGCAGGGCGGGACCCTGAGCCCTCTGCTCAGCCCCAAGCAGACTGTACGCCAGCCATGATAACTCCAAAAGTCTCTGTGTAGAGGATTATAAAGGAAATGATACAGGAGTGGTGGCTGAGGTAGTAGAGAAAATGTGGGTTTTGAAATTGGACTGGTGTCCCCACCTGGAACTGACTCCTAGCAGCTGAGCAACCTTACTTAACCTCTTTGAGTTTCAGTTTCTCCATCTGCAAAATGGGAATAAGTATATCCATTGAGAAGGTTGTAGGAAGGATGGAATGAGAAGACAATGTTAGTTACCAGGAGATGTTGTACCAGCTACCAGGAGATACCCAGCGGGTGTTGTAATTGATAGTGCTAGGCACTCGTTATTTTGGGGAACAAGTGATGGAGAGATCTGTAAATTCGACAATGTATAAAATATAAGGTTTTTAATGGTCTGTTCATTTCATTAATTGTCATTATTAGTGGTAACTCCTGTTGTCCCTTTTATTACAGTTGCTGGAGCCCCTTAAATGGGAGTCTCCGATTCATGGGCGGTTCATCCTAGAGGTTGACAAGGTGGTGTTTCCCTTCTTTTTTCATTAAAAAGTAATCTGCATAGTAAGAAGTCAGCCAGTGTAGAATATCAGAAGGCAAATTGCAAAAGGCCCTCATCTTCCCCCACTCTTCTTTTCTGGAGGAGTTTATTATACTAGGTTTGACGAGATTCTGCCAAATAATTTTTTGTTCAACCGTCCGATGTGCTCCTGAATGTGCAGGGTGAGGGTTTTTAAAAAACAGAGATCCAGCTGTATTGATCTGCAACTTGATATTTTTTGCCGCCCATTCAGAATTCCTTCTGTATCATTATGTTCAAATCGAGTGTAGCTATTTTTATTTTTTTACCCCCATTTCATACATAAAGAAAATGAAGCGTAGAGTTCTCAACCTGAGAACTTACTTTAGAATAACCAGGAAGGTTAAACTGCCCTGAGCAATGGGTTGTCGTGGCATGGAAAACATGTCACTTTGCAATTCAAAATGAATTTCTTCTGTGAAGACAAAAGCCAAGAATGTATAGAACTCTTGCAATTTCACGGGTCCCTGAAGAAAGTTTCTTCCCCAGCTTGCCCTGTGCCCTCAAGAGCAGGCAGTTAAGCAAGTGAAGCAGAGAACAGAACGCAAATGCCACCTCAGCTAAGTAGGTGATTCTTATTCTCCGGTCTCTTTGCCTCTTAACCCCAAATCAGTTGGAAACCTTTCGGTCTTAATTGCCTAGAGCACTGGAGGCAGCTCAGCCGCTGAGCAGACCCTGGGGTGCAAGGGCACTGAATTAAACGAGGGAGTTACTGATTAAGCCCGAGTGGGCTCTGCTTAGGGCTTTGCATGCCCAGATGGCTGGGCCGCTGAGAGTCCTAGAGGGAGCTGGCCAGCAGCAGGGAATAAATGTACTCCTGTGTCAGGCCCTCCGGCGAGGGCCGGGGATCAACAGGTGGATGGATTTGGGGAGGTCATCCAGAGCAGACAATCAAATGTGGGTTGCATTTTTTAAAATTGGAAAGAGATTCGGCTGTCGTGTTGGGTAGTATGATGTGTAAAAGTTTACGTATGGATGTGTGTGTGTGTGTTTATTCTCTCCATTTATATCGTGAAGTACAGCATACATCTGCAAAGAGTATATAAAACTTACTTGTACAGTTTAAAGAATATTAAAAGCACCCAGTACCTGCACTATTGAATGACATGGGGGCTGTTTCTGGTTTTCAGTCTTACAGTGCTGCCCTAAACATTCTTAGGTGCGCTTTGTGTGTGTGCATGGAGGAGTTGAGCTAGGCCGTCTGCCTATGGGAGGCCTGTCCATGGCCCCAGTCACAGGTCCCATGGACAGTTCTGTAAAGCAGTTGTACAGATTCACCCCCACTGGTAATGATGTCGGCTCTCGTCCACTCTACACCCTGGTTATGGTTTTTTTTTTTTTTTAATCATCGAAACATCCCATTTTACAGATAGGGCATGGAGACAGGAAGTAAAAAGGTTGACTTGTCCAAGGTAACCGGGTAGTTAATCAAAATGAGAACCCCAGAGAGGCGGCTGGTGAGCACTCATTTGATTCCTGCCGTGTTTGTAGATGCAGGGAATGTCATTCTGTTTATCTTTGGTCCTCCTAAAACTCTGATAAGCAGAGTCTACTAATTACCCAGGTTTTTTAAAGCACTTTAGTTTTTTACCTGTTGCTACTATACATGCTCCTTGTAATGTGTCTGTTATAGGAACTGGAAGACCCTGTAACTAGGAAAAAGCGAAACAAAAGCAAACAAAAATTTAGTCTCATATTAAATGTTAATTTCCCTTCCAGGCTTTTCATCTTTCATGTTCAATTTTTTTGTGACTTAAAATTGTTATCGTTTTGTCCATTTTTTAATATCACGTTTTCTTGGTGAAGGTAAACGTGGTGACTGTCATTTCTGATGGCTGAGAGTGACTGGGCTCCTAATCACTTATCCTTTTTGTATTATGAACTCACTGTTAAAGGGACATGGCTTCTCTTTTGCCTTTCAGATGGTGCAGAATTTCCAGGATGAATCCTGTTTTATCCTCAGTACCTTAAAAGGTAAAGCTCCACCCCGCTTTCTTGTTTAATTGAAGTATGTTGGCTGCAGTGTAGTGTGGGGAGTGGGGCCTGACTGCATGGTGTCCCCTCAAGAGAATGTTACCTGGGAATGGCCTCTGACAAAGAGAAACACAAACTTCCTGTGAAGCCTAGCCCTGGAATATGAGAATTAGTGAGATTGGCCTCAAAGTCACTTCTAAAAGGGAAATCTTGGCCAGATAGTGTGTTCTCAATGAACTCAGGGCCAAGTAGATGTATGATGCATTTGAGTTTTACTAAAATGTGGGTCTCCAGGAAGAGCAGGCATGGAATAAAGCAGCCGAGTCTGTAGGCCGAGTAGATGGGGATCTGGGATGGAGGGGTAAGATGGAAGGGCCCTGCTGAAGGAGGAGTCTGAGAAAGAACATGTGGTCCAGGAGAAAGGAAAGACCAGCTGTGACCTTCCCTAGGGCCGGGGCAGGTGAGTATATGAGATATGTCATAGACCCTGCACTGTGACAGAGCCTGGGGCCATGACACCCCGAGAACCAGTTTGTCCAGAGCCTCCTTGGACATCAGTCCTTTAGTCCTTGGGCCTATAGCCGTGGTGGAAAGGCCTGTTGTCAGAAGGAAATTCATCGAGACAGACACAATCTCTGCTTTTGTCAGCACACTTCGCTCTGTGCAGCCTTATTTTGGTGCTCTCTGCCATTATTCATGGCAGGGCTTCTGTGGTACCCTATTGCTATGCCTTCTGTGACTCCCAAATGCCATGGCACCATGCCTTTCTTCCTGGAAAATGCCCAATGTTTCTCTCTTGCAGCCGAGAGCAGTGACGGCTACCACATCATCCTGAAATGTGGCCTCTGAGCAGAAGTACAGCAGGCAGCTGCCTCCTCTTCCCAGCCCCTTGGATGTAGAAATTGCACCACTGTAAGGTGCAGCCTCCTCTGGCAAGCTGCGGCGACGAGTGACCTTGGTTGGTCTATGAAAGCCACAGACCAACAACTGGCAGAAAACTACAGATGTAGAGTCTCTGGCATGGAGAAAGCCAACGGCTCCTCTTTCCTTTCCACTTGGCCTCCAGCTTTTGAACAGTTCCTTGGTCTTTTCCTCAGCCCTGCCATAGTGGGGCAAATAGTGGGGCATCTTCTCTGGTACCCCTTCCTCCCTTAATTGGAAGCTAGTTCACTAGGTATCTTGATGCCCCCTGAATTGGTTCCTTCTGACCACTCTCCTGCCTTCAGACAAAGCTCTGCCTCACCCCCAGACTTCACCTTCTCTGGTAACTGAGGCTCTGTGACCAAGACTGCTGACTAGATGGGGGCTCTTTGCTTCTGTTGTGTTGGTTTCCCTGCCCAATGACTCCGCAGGTGAGCATCCATCTATCCTGTCCTTGGATGGACTGATGGGAGTGAAACATGCCGTGCCTTATTCTTCTTTCACCTTTACCTTGTTTCTAAGGATCTGCTACTGCAGAGCCCAGAAATGGGCGCATCTTTCTGCACTGGTGTGGTGGATACAACATTGTGCGAGTAGAACCTGCCACACAGATCTGTTCTGAGGCCCTGGGAAAGAGCGGAGGAGGATAGAAAGACCGTTTTTAGGTACATTCTCATGAGTATGAGAGGGATGAGAACAAAATGATTCCTCTTGAGCTCCTTCGGTATAATTTTATTTCCTAAAAGCCATGGATAAGGAAGACTAGGAAACGGGCATTCCATTATGCGATGACCTTGACTCTCATGATACCTGGCGGTCTTAGATGGACTCTCCAAATCTCACATAGAGACCTTGGTCAACCACTGCCAAACCTGCCAGGTTTCCTAGGGATATTATATTTTCTGTTAGCGCCCCTCCCCTTCCATTTAAATATTTATCTTTTTCTTTTTTTTTTCCTTTTGTAAGGGATATGGTTAGAGCATTTTGCCTGCATTGGTATGATTGGACCACCTTTCTTAGTGGCCTAACTATGAGGATATTTGAATATCAGTAGCTGGTAGACCCAGGAATTACTCTGTCTTGCCTCTGTTTCCCAGGACCCAGTGATCTGTACAGGCCCAAGGCTTCAACTCTGCTAATTAGATTCATCTTCCAAAACATGGTGAACCCTATGACAACTGAGCAAGTGGAACTGTGGGGGTAGTATAGTGTTAGGATTAGAGATGATCAGAACTAGGACACCTTGTTTTACAGATGGGGAAATTGAAGCCCCAAGGGGCAAAGTTACCTGTCTGATAAACACATAGTGACTGGGTAATGAATGACATCAATTTCTTATACAAACCAGGGTACTTTTGAGAGTGAATGAGCTTATTGATCATTATGTTGGGACAGCAGGTATGGTGTTCCTACACAGTAAAGACAGGCTCCTGATTCCTTTCCCCTTTTGAGGGAGGGAGGAGGAGCTGGTGACAGCTTTATTGAGATGTAACTCACATGCCATACATTTTGCCCATTTATTGTGTACAATTCAGTGGTTTTTAGTAAATTCACAGAATGACCACAGTTTTAGAACATTTTCACCACTCATTAAAGAAACCCTGTATTCTTAGCAATCATTCTCCCATTTTCCCACCCAGCCCCCCAATTTCTGTAGTCCTAGGCAACCATGAATTTACTTTAGATTTACCTATTTGGGACATTTTATATATATGGAATCATACAATACCTGGTCTTTTGTGACCAGCTTCGGTGACTTTCTTAGCTTGATGTTTTGTAGGGTCATCCATGTTGAACATATGTCGGTACTTTAATCATTTCTACAATTGAGTAATAGTTCATTCTATGGGTATACCACATTTTGTTTATCCATTCATCACTTGGTGGACGTTTGAATTGTTTCTATGTTTTGGCTATTATGAATAATGCTGCTATAAACATTTATACAAGTTTGGTGTGCACATGTTTTTATTTCTCCTGGAAACGTGTATAGGAATGGAATTGCTGGGTCATATAGTAACTCCATGTTTTTCAAAGCAGCTGCACCATTTTACATTCCCATCAGTAGTGTATGATGCTTTCAATTTCTCTACATCCTCATAAATACTCGCTATTATCTGTCTTTTTAATTATAGCATCCTAGTGGGTATGAGGTGGTATCTCATTGTGGTTTTGATTTGCATTTCCCTGATGGCTAACGATATTGAACATGTTTTTCATGTGCTCATTGGCTATTTCTGTATCTTCTTTGGAGAAATCTCTATTCAGATCCTTTGCCCATTTTTATTTTGATGACATCTTTTTATTATTAAGTTGTATGAGTTCTTTGTATATTCTAGATACCGGTCCTTCAACAAGTACATGATTTATAAAAATTTTCTCCCATCCTATTGGTTGTCTTTGCTTTCTTGCTGATGTCCTTTGAAGCACAAAGGTTTTTCATTTGATGATGTCCAAGATTACCCATTTTTTCTTTTGTGGCTTATGCTTTTGGTGTCATATCTAAGAAACCATTGCCTAATTTAAAGTCAAGAAGACTTGTGCCTACATTTTCATCTAAGAGTTTTTATAGTTTAGCTTTCACAATGGTTTTGTATTGATTTTAAAGTAATTTTTGTGTAGGCAGACCTTGTTTCATTGTACTTCACTTTATTGCATGTCACAGATGTTGCCTTTTTTACAAATTGAAGGCAAGACCCTCCACCAGCAAAAGATTATCTCACTTTATTGTGATACTAGCTTTATTGTGTGGTCTGCACTGAACCCGCAGTGTCTCTGAGGTGTGCCTACATGATATATTGTGAGGTGGGGGTCTCATTTCGTTCTTTGCATGTGGCTATCCAGTTGTCCCAGCACCAGTTGTTGAACAGACTATTGGCACCTTGCCAAAGTCCCCTGATTCTTACTGGATCTCTATTTTTAAGGACATGGGGCTGTCATTGGAAAGCTTGCCTTTTCACCCTTTCCTTCCTTCCTTCCTTCCTTCCTTCCTTCCTTCCTTCCTTCCTTCCTTCCTTCCTTCCTTCCTTCCTTCCTTCCTTCCTTCCTTCCTTCCTTCCTTCCCTCCCTCCCTATGTTTGGATTCACCATTTTTACAGCTGGCTGTCTCTACTTTTCCTGCTATCTCTCTCTTTACCTATCTCAACAATACTGGGTTATATCACTTTCTGATGCTCTGCAATCTTTCTTGGTGCACATTCTAGCTCCACACACTATTCCTTGGGGAAGGTCAATACCAGTCATTTTCTTTTTTGAGAAAACTGAGTCACATGGAAGTGGAATAACTTGGCCAAGGTTACACAGAACAAAGACTAGACCTTTGGTCTTCTGCCTTCCAGCCTTTCAGGGTGCCTTTAGTCACTATATTTTAGTCACTATCCAGGCCAAGGCCGAGTGATGGCAGGCTAAATTTTAATTCTAAAAATATAATCGGCTAATATTTTTATTTCTTATTTCCAATAAAGGGCCTTATAAAGATCTGTCACCTTAAGTTTGCTGTTTGTAGAGTCTTTCATTCTTTGAAATGCCCAGTGCTGTCTGTTCTCCTTACCTTCTCCTAATGGTTATAGTTAAATCTTGTAGAGAATAATTAATACAAAAAAAAAAATACACATAGTAATTTGGTACCAAAATGTTTTAGCTGCTTAATTCAGCAGTTTATCCCTTCCCCAGGAGTCAGATGAGCTAAAGCTGTAGATTTTGTTTTCATTTTGTTAAGTCCAAGAAAGCTGTGATACTTTGTACTCTTGTCCACCCGCTGTCTTTTCTGTGAGCTTTGAGTCCAGTCGGCCCTCTGGCCAGGGCAGCCCTTCCAGAACTGTGCCCTTTAACCCACCTGTTCTAGGTTGTGGCTTCTTGGCAGCCACAGTTTTTAAAAGTGATCTCCAGAGGGAAAGGATAATATCCCTGTGATCCGGCCACCATCTTGAACCAGGAGCTCAAACCTGCATTATTCTCAGGCCGCGGCCTTTCTTTACTGGGAGTCTGTTTGGCAAGGTTGCGATGACGTTTTCCTGTTTACCGAGACATGCCTTTACAGTAAACACGGAGGCTTTTGAATGGGGGAACAATAAGGTTTGCTGGGGAAGGGGCTTTGTGCCTTTGGAAAAGGCAGTGCAAAGTCCTGGCTTGAGGCCCTGACAAAGGTCAGACATTGCCCTAGTGACCCGCTTAGGAGAACTGTTAGCCTAGGAGGGGCTTTACAGGGAGCAGGGTGGAGCTGCCTGAGCAATGTGTCACAAATTTCCAAGTCTAGCATGGCTTCAGGGGCTGGCCTGAATGTCTGAAGGTTTTAAAATCATTAATGAGTCGGTGAAAAACATGGAAAAGCATCTTTTGCTGTTGTCAGGAGAGCAGAGGGAGGAAGTCCTGAGGCTCTCAGAGAAGGTGGAAAAGCAGAGGATAAGAGGGTCAAGTAGGGGTGGAGAGAACTGGGAAGGACAGGGTTCCTAGGCCCCAAGTTTCTCGCTTCCGTGAGTCTCTTTGCCTCTTTAGGTCTCTGTGTCCTCCTCTTAAAAATAAGGGCTGGGAGACCTCTGCAGCTGTGGCTGACTCAGTTGCGTGGTGATTCTGAGGGCCAGTGGACCTTTCCCAGTTTTTCCTCCATCAGAGTCATATAGTGAGCAGGTGATGTGTGCGCATGCCGGTTGTACACAGTGCTGCTGAAGCTCCCGTTCAGGCTGGCACGTGCACAGCAAGGTGGCCTGCACCTTGACATGAGGCGTAGGGTCTCTGTCATGCCTCTGTCCTGTCAGAACCAAGTCTGGCTCATAGCTGGGCTGCCTACCCCATTAGCACTTAGAGTGGCCACCAGATGTACCCCCGGCAGCCTGAGCCGGGATGCAGTGTTGGCCAGCCCTGCAGCTATGTTGTACATGTTTCTGTGTTCCCATGGCCCCCCTTTCCTGCTCCGGGGTCTGGTATAGATGCAGCCCTAAATCTTTTCAGCTGTACGTGGTGATTACTGCTGTTCCCTTTAGATTTTACATACTGCTGGTTTGCAATCTGTTGCCGAGGCCAGGGAGGGTAAAGTTGCCCTACCGGGGGGGAAGGGTGGATCCACACCCTAAGTCTAGCTCTTCTGCAGGGGAGCAGTGCTGGCAGCTGCCATCTGACAAGGACCCCAAGAGCAAGGCCCAGGGTGTTAGTCTTCTCCATACCACCCCGTGTTCATTTTTTTCTCCTTGGTTTTGTACTCTAGGTGCCATAGCAGTCAGGCTGGCTGCTAGGAAGCTTGTATATCCTTTCTGATCACCCTCCTGCCTCCTTACCTTCACCTTGTGGGAACAGGGCAGGGGGCCTTTAAGACCGTCCAGCCTGGAGATGTAAAGTTGCAGCAAAGCCCTTGGTGGGCCTGAGGCAGTGAGGTCCTGGTCAAGACACCCCAGGTCTCCTTCCAGGAACTTTCCCAGCACCCAAATAACTTGTACTAAGTTTTCCAGACTTCTACAAAAACTCCTCCTGGGCTTTCTTCCTTCACCCCCAAAGGTGACAAGAAATCCCAGGAGAAGAAAGGAAATAGGTCTGAGTGGCGGCTCCCTTGCCAATGACCCAGAGCTGGACCTGCCATCCCCTCCCTGCCAATGCCCTTGCCACATAGAGACCCTCTAGGGTTGAAGTAGCTCTGAGGGATGGATTTGCTGCTCTGTGCAGGGCTGCTGATGGGATGAAGTGGTCACTGCCTGCGTCTTGGGCTGACAAGCCCTGCCACAGGGCAGCCAAATTTGTTCCCCTCCGAATGGGCAGTGTGTGTGAGCCTGTCCTCACACCCTTCATCCAAGGAGCCCCAGTGGGTGGGACTCAGCAGGGGATGGGAAATTCTTTTATCATGGGAAGTTTTTAAGCCATCATCGAAGAGAACAATATTATTAACCCGGGCACCCCTCGCCCACACTGATCACCGCAAGCCCACTGTCATCAGGGGCGGGCCACCTGCAGCCCCAGTCCGGCTCATTGCCTGGTTTATAATCCATTTGATGATAGCAGGCACTCTCCTTGAACCAAATTGAGTGAAACATTATCCTGCAACCCTTCAAAAATTCCATTCTTCTCATTAATAGAGCTGTACTACAAAGAAGTACTCAATAATATTTTGAATTTCATCAACAAAAGAAAATTGTGGAAATATTTTTTCATGCCAACATAATATTGATTTGCTCCTTGGCCCTTAAAGCTGAAAATACTTACTATCTAAACCTTTACAGAAAAAGTTAGCTAACCACTGGGCTAGACCTCCATTACCATCTATCCCCACTGGATTCTTTTAAAGAAAATCACAGAAAAGAGGACATTTTGAAACAACAAAAAGTATTTTGTTTTGAGTTTTGAAGCCAGAGAAGCATGTGGCTGGGCAGCCTGAGTCTCTCTTGCCTGAAGATCTCACTACCCTTGGGGTCGGTGAGCCCTCTGTTTAGTGGGGTCCACCCCAGCCTGTTGGTGGGCATGTTCAAGTCCTTTGCTTTCCCCTTTTGCTTGCCTGCTGTCCCATTCCGGGGCAGCTGGTGGGCCTTTGGATCCCCAGGTCAGCGTGTTCAGGGCTGGAATAAGGGCTGTAGGTGGGAAGGGTTTTATGCTGGTATTAACAGGTCACCAAGCCATGCTGGGTGGCGGCCTTTTCACTGAGACCTCAGAACTTTTCCTGTCTCGAGAGGGTGCAGCCTGACTTTCCTTTCACCTGGCACCTTAAGGACCATGGACCTCTTGGGTTCTCTGGGTCCCCGCAGATCCCTCCCTACATGTCCTGCTGGTCTCCCTCCTACAAAGGAAACCATTTGTGGCAGCCTCAGCTTGGTTATTGAGAAGGGCTGCTTCCTGGCCCTCTGTAAGAGTTTCACGGGCCCAGATTTCTGGTTATGCCCTTGGGAGAAGTTGGAGTGAATTCAAATGCCCGCCTTACAGTGCAAATGCTGCTGTTCAACTCTCAGCGGGGTGGTGCCCCCCTCTCTGTGGCTTGGTCAGCCTTTTGGGGTCTCTTGCTTCACCTCTCCGTGTGCAGGTGGCTGAACATTGTATCCAGTCCTCCATCAGTACCAACACCAACAGCAGCAGCTGTTGCTGACTGGCCTCTCCCCAGTCAGGCTTTGCGCCCAGTGCTTTTGCCATTGTGTCATTTGATCTTCCCCACAGCACTGTGAGGCCCCTGTAGCCCAGTTTCCAGGGGAGGAAATTCTGGCTGAGAAATTAGCTACAGGCCCAGGTCCTACAAGTGCTGGAGAATTGAGCCAGGAGGAAAAGCCAGGCACCTGGGTCCAGACCCCACACCCTGACCTCATGTCCTCGTCCCAGAAGGGCAGACTCCTTGCTGTGCAGCACGGGCTTTTGTGCTGACGTCATACTGGGCTTGGTGCACCTGCCAGGGAAACAGTGGGGCTTGTTGTCAAAGACAGAAGAGAAGGGATTGTTTCGTGTGCCTCCCCCTTCCCTGCCCCCTTGCTGGGTAATAACTTGGTTACTATGTTCTCTAATGTTCATATATTTAAAGTGTTTTTCTTTCTTAAAATGTAACTTCCTCCCTTTTAGTCAGATTGGGGGACTCTTTTCTAAAGGTGGTTCGAGTCTCTCGGGAATGGCGTAGCCCTTGGATGATGGTCACGGGGAGGTGGGCATCGAGACCGTATTGCTGCCGTATTGCTTTTGTACCTGAAATCGTGCTGACAGGGAATCTGTATGTGGGACCTGTACTCAGGTCAGAATTCAAATAAAACTGGTTTGTAAGAAACCCCTGTGGCTCAGACCTCTGGGCTTTTTATGTGTTTTAAGTTGTGGTAAAATACATAACAATGTGAAATTTACCTTCTTAACCATTTTGAGGTGTCGGGTTCAGTGGCATCCAGTGCATCCACATTGTTGCCCAACCATCCACCCAGGACTTTTCCGTCTTCTCTGCCCTCGGCATGTACCGTTCTGCTTTCTGTCTCTGTGAATGGGACGGCTCTTGCTGCCTCCTGTCAATGGAATCATCCAGTATTTGTCCCTTTGTGATGGGCTTATTTCACTGGGTGTCGTGTCCTCAAGGTTCATTCATAGCATAGCTTGTTAGAATTTCCTTTCTTTTTAAGGCTAAATTACGTTCCATCCTCTGTGTATGGTACTACATCCTGTTCGTTCATTCATGGACACTTGGGCTGCTTCCGCCTTGTGGCCGTCATGCATAAAGCTGCTGAGAGCATGGGGTGCAGATAGCTAAGTGTCCAGACACGGAGTTGCTGGATTCACACGGTTGTACTGTCTGCCCCAGCAGCCGCCCCATTTTACGTCCCACCCGTGGTGCACAGAGGTTCCCGTTCCTCCTCATTCTTGCCAGCACTTATTTATTTGATAGTCGCCATGCTTCTGGGAGCTCTCTTATCTTCGAAGCTTGATCAGTGGGTGGGCTGTGCTGAACCCTGCGGTGGGCACATTTACAGTGCCACGACCCCAGACTCTTAGCATCATCGAGGGCCAAGGCTGCAGTCTTGTGAACCTCCCACCAGCCTTCTTGAACCAGCTTGTGTTCTCTCCCCCAGCCCTTGCCCTGCTCAGAAATCTTCCTTCCCAGACTGTACCTCATCTGCCCCCAGTACTCCATTCCAGTCAAATGTGTGGGCTGCTGCTCCTCTGTGTCCCCCACTCATGTTCTCGTCCTCCTGAGCTCAGGGGATCCCCCTTCTCCACCGCACTCTGGTAAAGTGCCCCTTCTCCTCTCATCTTGCCTGTGCTCACATGAGAAGAGCAGCGGGTGTACACAGGGGTGAGAGGCCAGGTATTAGGTTGGAATCCTGGGACCACATGGTTAAGCCAGCTGCTTAGCCTCTCCGAACCGCAGCTCCTTGCAAAATTCTGAGGCTGACATGAGACTGTGCATGTGAAGCAGTGACTTGGGCTGGGCACAGGAGCCATGGGGCAGGGCTCGCTGATGGAAAACAGCTTGGTGGTGTCCAGGATCAAAAAAAATAAAAAATAAAAATAAAAAGTGCCACGGGGGTCAGATAATCCAGAGTTTTCAGTGTTACACAGTACATACATGTTAAGAGTTTCACACAAAAAAAGTTGCACAGAACTATGTTTGAACTATTCCATTTCATGTTTTCTTTAGAAATGCAGGTCCTGAACTGCCAAATTGACTTCTGGCCCACTGGTGGGCTGTGCCCTGATTTCGATCACGCTAACATAACACAATCTCCCAGACCATGGCAGGAAGGAGGTTCTGGTTTGCTTTCTAAGTGAGGTGTGAAACAGCAGTGGAGGGACAAGATGGGACTGGGTTCAAAAGCTCAGAATTGAACTAGGGAGATGGTCAAGGCCACAGAACCATTAGGAGCTAGAGTCTGGGAGTCACCCGGCATCACCCTGCCTTTCGTTCTGGCTTAGCTGCAGGCTGCTGATCTGCCTGTGTGGCCTCTGCCCTAACAGGGCATTCAGCTGTGGGCAGGACACCTGAGCCCAGTGGTGTGTCCCCAGAAGTACTCTTGGCCCACCTGGAGCAGGCCCTCCCAGCAGGGGCCCTGCAGCAGCTGCTCCTTCCCATCAGTCTGCAGGAGAGCTGGGCTCTAGGCAGGCAGGCTCCACTGAGGCAGGAGCAGAGCCACACTGCAAGATGGGCTCTTTCTAGCCATGACATGGGCACAAAGCTTTCAGAGTGAATTCCACGTGATGTGGCAGCAGGAGGGGTGGGTGGGGTGCTGTGGCCCTCAGAACTGCATCAGGACCACCTGCAGGGCATGTTTCACAGAATGCCAGCCCCATGCCCAGAGTTTTTGACTCCGTAGGTCTGAGCTGAGGACTGGGAATTTATATTTCAAAAAATTTCCCAGGTGATGGCGATGCTGATGCTGCTGGTCCAAGGACCACACTTGGAGAATCTCTGGCATAATGGATGATTCCAGTTTTGTGACCTGGGCAGAGTTACTTCACTTTTCCGTGCCTGGCTTGCTTCATCCATATGGAGCTAATATGTATGCCTGCTCCATAGTATTGGATTAAATAGCTTTAATTTACTTAAAGAGTTTTGAATGACTCCCGCACACAGTAAGCCAGTGAGCGGGAGCTTTTCGTTCATGGTCCTAGTTTACTGGAGAGTAGTAACTTCATAGCCCCTGCTGAGGACAAGTGTCATAGAGCATCAGCGTCACCAGAGGGGCTGGGCTCTGTGGGTGTGGAGCCTCCCGTTCTTCAGGAGCCGAGAATGTGCCATTTTTAACCAGTTCTCCAGGGTTCTGTTTCCTGGTGGGGACCATACTTTGAGAACCAGTGGCCTGGAGGAACTTGCTCTCTTTGTTGCAGAAGCACCCAAGAGGAATATGAGTCCCTGGGTGTGAGCTCAGGAGGGGGAATGAGGGTGGGGGCACTGGAGAATGTCAGGGTCAGCTGACACGAAGGTCACCCAGACCTGAGGAGTCGGGTCACAGTTGTGAGATCTTTCAGCCTCACTGAACTCAGTTGTGAACCCATTGATAGAGGCTGTGGGGCCTCCTGGGTGCTCGCATGCTGGCCACCTGCTCTCCAGCCACTGTCTGCTCTGGGCCAGGCACAGCAGCCACGCTTGACACCTCTGAATCGTGGGAAGCCGTGGACTGCAGTGGTTTCCACGTCACTGACTGTGATAGTTCACATGGAAGACCAGAGTCACCAGGAGTGGTGGGGGTGGTAACGAGTGGCGGGTGGGGGCCACCGTTTGGGCATCTGTCCTACAGGTTTGAGATTCCACTGGGAGTGTGTCAGCCAGGATGGGCCCGACGGGAACAACCGAGGAGAAACGAACCCTCAGGAGCCTGAGGGAGTCGGCAGAAGGCCAGCAAAGCAGAGTCCCTGCAGGAGAGGTGTGTGGGCACATTCTCCCCGCTGAGGCAGCACCTGGCTTTCCCTCCGTGTCCTTCCCTGGCCAGAACAGTGTACGTCCCCAAAAGCACCCTGTCCTCTGTTCCTGCCTGGATCTTGCACTGGGAAAGACAGGTTGTTAGAGGCAGACACTGAGGCTTGGCTTGGAGAGGGTTCTTGAAACTGCCCAGGGGAACCACCCTGTCCCGGGCAGAACCAGGACTAGACAGCCCCCAGCCCAAGCCCCCGGTTGAACATGTTTTCTAAGGAAGGCTAAGTCCCTGGGGGCTGCCACTGCCTCAGCCCCCTGCCTTGTCACTCCACGGAAGGGAGCCTTGTGCCTGGGAGGCTTCCAGAGCTCAGCAGGGTTGACTATTAACCTGCCTTGATTGGGTGGATCAATATTTAAACTCAATTACAAGGGAAAGGGCTTATCTGGAGAGCACTTATTGGGCAGGAGCAGTTATTGGAATATCTGATCATCTGAGAGGCTGACATGGAGTGGGAGAAGGGGCTGGGCCCCCAAAATGTCCAGAGTGGAAAAGGGATGGAAAGAAACCAGCCAATTTCCCTCCTCCCTACTGCTGTCCCTTCTCTCCTTCCTTCCCCATTCCCTCCATTCCCGTTGTGGACCCATCTCTTTCTTGCCTCCAACAAGTCACAGAGCCTGCCAGTCCTGCTCTTCCGCTGAGCTCCTGCGGCTCCTGTGCATAGGCTGAACTGTCAGTTTGTCTGTCTGGCTCTTGAATCGGTCAGAGCCCCTAGAGGATGGAGATTGCTTTGCTCAATGACTGCCACTCTGGATTTCGGTTGCGGGCCTAGCAGGAAGAAGCCTCCCCAGGAGTGTTTGTTGAATGAGTAAGTGATAGCAATATGATGATGGGCAAGTGAGAGACTGGGACCCGAAAGCCCTAGTGAAAGTGGTTGTTCTGGGCCAGGTATGCCTTAACGGGACTTTAGACAAGTTTATTAGCTGTCAACACCAAGAACAGGGCTATGGTGGTAGGGGCAGGGGACAGCCAAATTCAGATAGGAGAGTAGGGATTTGGGAGAACCACCAAGCATGGGCAAAGGGACTTGGGAAGGATCAGCATGAGAGGGCTTGAGAAGGGCTCCCCACTCCCCAACCTGTGCCAAAGGTCTTACAAGCTTCTGAAGGGATCCAGAATATATCACCACAAAGAGTATTTTGCTTTTTTTGTTGTTTCTTTTGAACACACCTTGTCTGCCTAAAAGTGGAGCCGCCCAAAAGAATTCAGCAGTCATAAATTCTCCCCCCGGAGTTTTGAAACCAGGATGATTGACTCCTCTCGCCAGAGAGGAGCCATTGAGAAGGCGGCGACAGGATAAGAAATCGCCTTACAGACATTGTCACAACATTATCGTCTTTCTCATCTCTTCTCCCGGGGGCCCATTTATCTTTCCTAAAAATCGTTTGTCCGTAAGTGCCTTTCTCCCACTCTATGTCCCCTATTAAGATGGTTTATTGTTTAAGTCCCAATTCTAACTGCCTCCTTGAGTCATATTTTTCTGTGAACTCCTTCTTATGTAGGTGAATAAAAATCTGTCTCTTCTCTTGCTAATCTGTCTTCTGTCAGTTTACGTCTCTGGCCCCTAGCTCGTGGATATAAGGGTAGAGGGAAAGTTTTTCCTTCCTGACATGTTCATGATCTCCTACGGTGCTCAAAGAGCGTTTTGAAGGAAGCGTTGGAGTCTCCACATTGCCTATGAGGAGACTGATTCTCAGAGAGCCTGAGTAGCCTACTCCAGGACACACGGCTGGTCACGGAGCAGAGCCGTGCTTCTGATCTGGTTCTGTCAGCTCCGAGGCCTGCATAGATTCCAAGGACTGTGCCCTCAGGCTCTGTGTAGGAGCTGGTGGGGCCAGCAGTAAGGAGCAAATGCATCCTGGGTACAGTGCTGCTTGGAACTGGGAAGGAGAATCGGGATGGTCTCGGTGGGTTGTGGGGTGGCCCTCCTCCAAATTCTTTATGCCCCTGGGGTGGTGTCCCTTTGGAAAAGGCTATGTACTGTGGTCATTGCCTCCCCATCGCACCCATGTCTCAACTGTGCCCTGGGGCTGTGCAAAGGGGCGAGCCAGGACCACTTTCTCCCTCCCAGCGTAGCACCAGAATCTCCACCTGTCACTTGCCTCTCTGGGATAGCGAAGGTGGTGACAGGAGAAGAAGGTGCAGCTAGGGGGCTAGCTTGATAAGTCTTCAATTCGGAGCACAGCTCCATCCAGGTGACTCCAGACCCCCATGGTCACCGGGTAGGCATCTTCCCCACAACTACAAATGTCCCTCTGCTGCCCTCTGGATTGTGCACCTAGTAAAGCAAGCCCGTTCCCTGGTCCGTCCATGTGCAGCTATTCCTCTGGGCTCCCAAGCACTCCTGACCTCAAGAGTTCATCTCAGCACCACCCCCTGCCCAGAGTGTCTTCTGCATAGCCCTGGGCAGGCCTCAGAGATGGCACCTTTTGCTAAGTCCTGTCACTGGTCTCATAAACTGATAGATACTGAAGGACGTTTGAGTCAGGATGTCTGGAAACCTGTTTTTGGAGCCTTTGGGCCTGGCATACCTCGGTATGCAATTGTGGCTCTGGCAAACCATTGCTGTTGGCCTGCCGGTGATGAGCTTCAGGGTGGATTTTGCACTTTTCTTTGGGCTGTAAGAGCATCCCAACCATAATCAAGGGGGTGGAGGTCCCAAACTTCTATCTGGTGGCCCCAGGCTCTGCAGCGGCTTTGTGGGCTCCATCCTGACTCCTGGGCCTTCTGGCCCTGACTGGATTGTCCATTTAGAAGCTCGCTGCTCCCTGTGCCCTCAATGTTCCCAATAGCAGTGGTCTCTGTGTTCAAAAGCTAATCTGACTCTAGGAAAGAGGTCCTGAGGGCCCATGTGTTCTAAGTAGTGTTTTGCGTGCCCCCCCCTTTTGTCATTTCTAGTGACTTAAGAGTTTAAAGAATGGCTTAAAGATAAACTAAACTATTCGTAAAGTATTCAGAAGATACCATTAAAAAGAAAATTCTCAGGAATATAAAACACCACTAGGATGACAATTATTAGAAAAAAAATATTAAGCTGGAAATACCCTGAGAAGAATTCATTTAAATCGTCTCACATCATGACCATCATAGGTAAGTAACACTAGGTACTGTAAAAACAACTCCTAAACTTGAGTGGCTTGCCACGGTATAGGTTTCTTTTCCCTTCATGCCTCTTGTTGATCCGGCTTGCCAGGGCTGCACTCCACGTGGTTATGCAGGTACTCACGTTGTCTACAGTGAGCGTATCTGACATTTTCTAGGGCTTCACAGTCCTTCTTGCAGGCAGAGGAAGAAATGAGGCAGATGGAAGAAGAGTTTTTAGAGACCAGACCTGAAAGTGGCACTCGTCGGTTTTCTCTTATGTGACACTGGACAGAGCCTAGTCACATGCCCCACTCGGCAGCTTGGTCGGGGAGTTGGGAAATACAGTCCAGCACTCACTGCCACTATGACATTTAATAAATAAGAATTGTAAACCCACTAGAATGAATAGAAAAAGAAATTGCCAACGCATATGATATCAGCCTGAGACAGGTTCTGTTTGGAGTCTGTAGAGACCCGTGCTCCCAATAGCCATGTTCAGGATCCACCACAAACCATATTTTAGGAAGGAGGAAACTCAAGCCAGGAGAGGTTCACTAACTTGCCTAAGAAAGATTTTGAACCCAGAAGCTGTTTCTCAAACCCGTGCACTAAATCACTACTTGAATCTCTCTTAATAGAGACATAAGCTCACAAAGAAAGGGTGGATGGGGGATGATTTTTAGAAACCCTGCAGCGGGACCCCCACCAGAGTAGGTAGTGGGGGTGACGCAGGAGTTGAGAGAGGGAGATGGTAGTTTCCCACCTTCTCCCTTCTCCAGACTCCTCTAATGCCTCCTACACTCAAGAGTGTGCAGGGGTGCCTTTAAGAAGAAAAAAGGGCATTGTTGTTGGAAAGACAAAACCTGCCTGCACGGTTCCAGTGCCCCATCATGGGTGTCTGTATACAAAACAGAGGTGGGGCCTGGGGGTGGCAGGGCAGGGCAGTGGCACACAGGGACCGCTGTGAATCTCTGGGCTTGTTTCAGAGATTGTCCCTGGGAGGGAGAAAATTGCTCCTGCGTGACATAGCTACGGCACTGTGGGGCCGCATTCCAGCCAGACTCCGGGTGACACAGCCCTAGAGTCAATGCTTCAGGGACCCTAGACCGCCCAGGCCAAGGGTCTTCGACTCGTTCCCCTAACACTTCACTAAAGGAAACGGCACGTGGCAGGGCATTCCAAACCAACAGCCAAACTGAGGGACCGGAGTGGGTGCAAGGAAGTCATGGATCTATAAGATGGGCTCCGAGGAAGCCCAGGGCTGTATGGAGTGAAGAGGTCTTAGTTCCTCTAAATTCTTTTGCTGCTGGAGAATTTGTTGCTGGAGAAACTGAGGCTCATAGAAAGGAAGCAACATGAGAGGCCCCCTGGTGACTTGCGGCTAAGGAGGAACCCAAGTGTCCACGTACTCAGCCAAGGCTTTGCCTTCAAACTCAGGCCTTTCTCACAGCAGGAATGTCAGAAACGTGCCTGGGTATGAGTGGTTCCTAGGAGGGAGGGCTCCCCGAGGGTGCTGCCGAGGCATGGGGTTGACACGGGACACAGAGAGCAGAGTGAAGGCTGCATTCTAGAAGCAGGGTGTAGGAAGAAGCCAGAGAAGAGTGAAGTTGGTGGATCTGGCAGTTGCACATCATGGGATGCACCGAGGTGACTGGTGCACCTGCCCGGAGGATGACGGCTGACGCAAGTGGATTTTGGCTGTTCGGCTTGGAGGGGCCAGGATCCCAGATTCCTTCTGCCCAGTGGCAGCTGAGCCCCTACCTCCTATGAGGGGTGGCAGGATATTGGTGTTGGGAGAGTCTGTGCAGCAGACATTTGTCACCACCACTCACTGAATGTATATGGCATGGTTCAGGCCGTTTAACCCTTGCAACACCCCTGTGAGTTGAGGCTACTGCCCTTGTCATCGAAGGAAAAACCTCAGGCTTAAGACATGTGGATTCACTCGTGGTAAGATGCTTTCTTGGCCGGAACGTGTGGGCGGACACCCTGGATGCAGGGTTTCTGGCTGCACAGCCAGGGCTCCCACCTTTTCACACCATCTCTCCCATTGGGGACACCACCTGCATTCAAGATCGGTGGTCCAACCAGCTGTATGGTAACCAGTAAGTGACTTGGGCAGAAAATGCTGCTGTAGAGGTTAGTTTTCACTGTCTGGGGCCCATGTTGCTTGTTTCTGGTTTAAAGAAAGGAACACAAGCCCTCTTTCTCCAACCTGTCCCTTTTGGGGCCCAAGAAAAACATCTGGGGACCAGAGAACCTCTGCGTGAATTTTATTTTTCTACATCAGTGGAACATCTTTATCCGTGGGTGAAATTGCAAATTGGCCCAACAATGTCATTATGCAGCATTCATGTGTAAATGAGTATGTTCAATTTCATCTTATTTATTTATGGCACTGTCCTCTGCATTTTAAAATTAATTTCCTCCTGGCCAGGACTCTACACACTTTGATGTCAAAGGGGTATTGTGGCCAGGACAGCCTCAGGAACAGGGCTGGGCCAGGGCCTGGGGAACACAGCCATCCGCAGGCAGTCTGGCATCCAGATCAGGATGGACATTGGTCTTGGAAGGGCAGCCTGGTGGAGAAAGGGGGCCACCTGGGGAAGCCTGAGAGAGACTCAAGGGTCCTGCCCCACACGCTCCCAGATAGCTGTTGCCCACAGCTTCTGATGTGCCAGCCTTGTCTGGAGATGTCCCTTTCTGTCTGCCTTTCTTTCCAACACTGTGCATCTGCTTGCCGAGAGATGCCCTCTTTGGTTCTGCTGCGGTGGTTTGGAATGGTCGAACTTGCAGCACACAAAGGATTTGTCGTGTTTTCAGTGGACGCCTTTGCACTCCGGGGTAGAGGAATCCAGGGGTAAAGACAAAACCCAGGGCCCCCGGAGGCCACCGCAGGTATAGGACCTGGGACAGCCGCTGGGGTCCAGGGCTCCCCCAGGGTGGCAGGCCTTTTCCTCCCATTTCCTTCCAGCCCAGCAAATGAGTGAGAGGAAGACAACACTTTTGCAGAGGGCATCCTCCGAGCTGGGTGCCGTAATTGGCGTTTGGTAGCTACCTGTACGCTTTCAGAGATAAAGGAGTAATGTGGCCCGCTTACTGGTGGTTGCTTTATAAATAATATGCTACATGTAACAGCTTATAGGAAATGATATCTGCCATGTGCTTGCATTTGAAAGTCTTTAAACCATCCCACAAGGTGAATATTATTATCACCATTTTACAAGGAGAAAACAGAGTTTCAGATAAAAGGAGTGCCTTGTTCAAAACTACAGCAGTTAGAAAGTGGTGGAGCCAAGATTCGAGCTCAGTTCTGGAAACCTTCTGTTGGGTGGCACGGTCCTGTGCCAGGCCAGCCCCTGAGAGATCGTCAGTGGATTTATAATGTTCACAGACAGGCGTGGGGAAGTAGGAACCCACATAGGGCCCTGCAGTGAGGACGTGGCGGGGCTGGGACCAGAAGCCAGTCAGTGGGCCCCAGGGACAAGGCTCGAGCAGAGCTCCAGGTGTGAACGTCGGTGAAAAACGCTCCATGACCAGTATGTGGCTGCACCAATGTGTGGGTCTCCTACGTGGCAGTGAATGAAAGAAGCCAGAAAAAAGGCAAGTGCCAGATTTCAAAACTTGATCAAGGAGGCACACCCAAGCCGTGTTTAGGGTCGCTTAGCAGTGAATTTACGCAGAAAGGCAAGGAGGCGATTGCCATGAGCGCCAGGCCAGTGGTTAACTCTGGAGGGGGAGGAAGGGCCCTGGGAGAGGATTCCAGGCTGGGAGTGGGTCTGAGAGACCTCAGCGCTCCACTTCCTGCCCCAGGTGGTGAGTTAATGAGTGTTTGCTTTCTGATAAGTCCCTGAGCTGTGTGTCTGTTTGGTGCCTTTTTCTCTGTGCGTGTAACAACTCACAACAAGATTGGTTTAAAAAAGAGAGCAAAGGAAACATGTCATTTTGCAGAAAAGAACCTCCCCTGGAAGGTCTGTCCCTGTGGATCCGGAGAATCTTCTGCTGTCTTCTCTTCAGGCACCTCCCTTTCCTTCACAAACTGCTGTTGGCAGCACTTGGTTTCAGGTTCACGTTCCTAGCACCTGCTTGGACAGGAGGTGCAGAACCCCACCCTGCAGGTGCCCACCTGGGTGCTGGGGGACGAGCTCCTCTCCCCCACACGCTGTGGTCGTCATGCCAGTCGAAGGCCAGTGTGCTTCTCCCTTGCCCTTCCCCATCAAAGCTGCTCTGGCTGAGAACCCCAAGCCAGAGGAGGCCCCTTTGTGGGTGAGAGCAGAGGGGGCCCTTCACCTTCCCTGCCTACCTGCTGGCACCTGCGTCAGAAGCCCAGGCCTCAGGAGCAGGTGCTCAGCCGCCCGCCATGCAGCATTTCCGTCCACGCCTGGCCAGTTGGCACACGAGGGGACTCGGGCAGATCTGCCCCTGGCCACCTCTCAGGGCCTTGGCTTCTGGGTTCGTAGAAGGATTACGCCTCCCTCCCAAGGCAGTCGCCTGGTTTCAAAGCAATGACGTGGGAAAACCCCGTGGCCCCGCGCTTGCACGGGGAGGGCGCAACCACGCAGCCTCCTTGCCCAGGGACTGCCGTCCCTTGGTGGGGACCTAGAGTGTGAACCCAAATCTGACCGTGCTTCTCTCCCGCTTAACATTCTTCAGATATCCTCCAGATTCACATGGGGTCAGATAACCCTCCTTCAGTTCCCATGGCCCTAGGGCTCACCCCAGCAATGGTGCTCAACCTTGCCCTGTCCTCCTACTGGGTGAGAGCCCCTGTCTCCCTCAGCTCCACATTCCAGGTGCTCTAGCACCAGCCAAAGCCTGGGCACAGCAGAAAAATGGTCCAAGAGTCTCCATGAAGGAGCCCTGGAGACCCAGAAGCCCGAGTGAGTGGAAGGCAGCTGGCCCACTCTCCAGAGCCTCCCGCGTCTGCAGCTCAGTGTCCGCCTCTGCGGACTCTGCACACAGCTCACTTCAAACAGTGGCCACGTTGCTGAGTTCAGATGGAAATCCGGTCAATCAAGCCCTGGTTGAAACACACCTGTGGGACTCACGACGTAAGGAAAGCCTACAGTGAGTTAGCTTTTCAGAGGAGTAAAGTGGTCTTTTGTAAGGCGACACAGGCCATTTAGCTTTTTGGTTTTGTTTTTTCTTATATAAATTCAGATATTGGACTTTGGGTGCTTGGCTATCCCGGAAAACAGATTCTGGGTCAGAGATTAGTAGGCAGGGCATTTAATAGAATGTTCTTGAAGTTAACATGGGGAGGGGAAGGGGTGAGAGGAAGCAGGAGAGGGCGGATGGAGAAGCTGGGCTCTGATGCAGTCTCAGTGGGGTCTCTGAGGCCCGCAGGGAGTGCGCAGCGGGACTCCACTTCAGAGTTGCCCCCACGTGGGGTGAGATATTTAGGCCCCTGCCAGTCAATGGTGATGTCCACCACCCTTCCAGAGTGTCACCTTGAAAGAGGCAATCTCTGTAGGGCCATAGAGGGCTGACTGCTGGGGAGTAAGTCCTTTATTCCTGAAGGGGACTCTGCGCTCCTCAGCATCCACCACATGCCATCGCATAAAACTTTTACAACGAAAATAAGGGAACTTCCATTTCTTGCAGGCTCACTATGTGCTAAGCCCTGTGCTTGGTGCTTTATATCTATGCCCTCTGAAAACCCGCACAATGGCTTTACAAGGTGGGTGCTCTTGTATCCACTTTCCACATGAGAAAAGACGAAAACGAGGTGAGTCATCAGGAGCGTGTCAGAACTTCACTCCCCACCCTCCTACTGGGGGACCCTACTGGGCATACTCACACTGCCTGTCTGTCCTCTCCACCCCTTCACCACCTTACACTGTGACTAGCTGTAAGCCTGCAGCTTGTCCAGAGACTGCGTCTTATCTGGATCACGCACACAAGTGTGCTGGTGAACGAGAGGTCAAGACTCGATTGAGGCCCTATGAAGCTGACCACAGGGGTCCAGGGCAGGGCAAGACCAGGCACCTGGCTAAGGGAAGACTGTGTTACAGCCCGGTTCCTCGGGTGGGATCAGGGTCAGATGGGTAGAGTTAGGCTCCTCTGGAAACTGCCCCATGCAAAGGCCAACTTACAGACCTGAAGGTGGCAGACACATGGCCTGTGAGTACAGCCTCTCGACAGACATTGGGCACTTAAACTGTCCCAGGAGCAGTGCTTGCCATTGGGGGCTGGGAAAGGCGGGCATCTTCCTGTTGAAGGAGCTTCTGGGCTAGTAGAAGATAATGACAAGAAGGAAACAACCTCAAATCATTGCGACAAATGCTCTGAAAATGAAACATCTGTCATATGTCTAGGGGCTCCCCTGCCTGGCACCAGATGAGATGCCTGGAGTCATTACGGTCCATGCTCATTAGTGACCATGATGAGCAGATCTCTTCAGGCCCACTTTTACGGAGAAGGCGATTAAGGTCTAAGGTTGCTCAAGCTACTGACTATAGAGGGTCAGGACTGAAATCAAATTGCTCTGACTCTCTTCTTTCCTCCCAGCTTTGGGCCCTAATTCCTGGATGAAGATCCCCAAAGCGTCTTACCTATAGCTGATCCTGACTATGATCTTGGGAAAGACCAGAGATCTCATATTGAGGGGAGTAACTGGGGGAAAAAGGTGGTTCTGGACAGATTATGGTAGGGAGGCGGAAGCTGAGGTCCACTCTCACATGGCTGAGGTTGCCTTCAGCCTTTAACAAAGGCCACTCGTCCTTCATGGGAGTTGGAACGTCATGGGAGCATGGAATGTGTCCGCGCTGAGCTGATAGAGAAGGAAAGGTTTGGTGGCGAGATGCTCAGTTGGAAGAGTGCACAAGAGGCCGACACGAGAATGAAACGCAGGCACCAACTTCCTTGCAGGCAGTGCAGTTCTCTTGTGGGGAGCTTCCTTGTGCTTCTGCTCTTCTTGTGCTCCCCGTTTTGTGCTTCCCTTCTGCTCTCCAGGGAACAGCATGGCTCCACACATGTCAAAGAACAGTAGTGGCACTCAGCCAGCCACACATGCATAGCACAATCAGCTGAAGTAGGTCTACGTATTTTAGGCACAGGCGCCCTACTTCACTAATTTAACATTCTAGATCTGGGGTCCTATTCCTAGCTGCGAGCCTGGATCACAGCCAGACATGCGACCCTTCATCTGGGACCCAGGCTCCACCCCTACAGAGAGGCGGCACAGGATCTGGACTGGAGGATGCTATCTTGAGCCCACGATCTACTTCCTGGGCTGGCTTAGCCCCACAGGGCTTCAACCCCAGGATAGTCTATACCCGCTGTCCTTCTGGGTGCTGCTCAGCACACCAGGGGCATTGTGACATGGCAACTTGTGCTCGTGCCTGTGTCAACGATAGCCCCCATCATTTCACTACCTGTTCCATGGTGCAAGCTGACTGGGTACCAGGTGTCCTCAGGGACGGGAGCCGGACACTCTACATAGGGACTCAGTATGTCTCCCATCTCAGCAGGCTCCGCCAGGAGCTCTGCTTGAAACTGCACTGGTCCCAATAGGGAGTGCAGTTGACCTGACAGAGGGCTAGCAGAGAACCTACACCCGCTGCTCCAAGTAAGCCCCCCACTTTGTCAATGTAGGGTTCTGCGCAGTTCCCGTACAGGGAGCCACAGGATGTCAAATCAGACCAGGAGCAGGAGTCTGTAAGTGTGACTTACCTCCAGACAAAGGCCTGGGCTTCTTGGCAAGTTGAGAATAGGGTCTGGCTATGTCTCTGCTGGAGCTCGTTATTCCCTCTTCTGCTCAGCCTCTTGGGGCTGGACTGGCATCTTCTGCGGCTCCCAGGGTCTCCTGATCAGAGTCCCTTTCTCTCTGCTGCAAGGGCATGCTGAGTGTTTCCCCAGATACAGCCCTCGTTGGGCAATTTCTTCTGCCTGAAACACACTTCTCTTCCACGCCACCCTTTTCCTCCTTCTAGGCCCAGTCGAGGCTCTTCTCTTTCATGAAGTAATCTTTGACAGTTCTGTTCCAGCTGCCTCTTCTTTAAACTTCGTACCCTATCTTAGGCAATTTGCCAAGTCCTTTGATGGTAAGGGACAGAGAAGCACTCAGGGCAGATCTAGAAATGTGGGTAGCTGTAACACTGCTCACACAGAGAGGGACCGGCCTCTGGGGGCCAGGTGTTGCCCTGGGTCTAGAAACAGGCTGATGGAAACGTACCCTTTTCCTGTATTCACACAGCTGACAGTCCAGGGAACTTGGACTGGGAATAAGCCTGGCCTCTTTCTCACAGCTTCTTCTGCATCCCAATCTGACCACTTTCTGTTCAGGCCAACTTCCCCACTGGGCATGGTGAGCCAATGCTGAGGGCCTATATGCTTTTCGGGGCCCATGAACACGTTTTAATTTCTTCTGAAATCAGCAAAAACCATGAATATAACAATAACAAATATGTAATGTATTCATCTTTACACTGAGTAGTTGTCAAATATAATTAATCTTTTTTTATATGAAACAACGATTTACGCGTCATTCTTGCTCAGGGGCCATGCTAATCTTCTCTATCATTCCCATGTAGTATATGTGCCACCAAAGCGAGCACATTTTTTTTCTAATGGAGGAAGAAACCCACAAAGGCAAAAGTACCTCAGGCCCATAAGAGTCATGATGTGGTCAGGACCAACAACACCATCTCTCCCTGGGTTGCTGTAGTCACCTGCTCATGGGCCACGCTGCCTCCACGCTGGCCTTATCCCCTACCCTACTACAGTCTATTGTTCATGAAGTAATCAGAATGATCCTTTGAAAATGTAAGTCTGATCATGTTACTGAAAGCCATCTAAGGGTTTCCAGTCTCACTCATGAGGCACATGATCTTTCTGATCTCAGCGTCCTCCTGTCCTCCCCATTAGCCATTTCCAGCTACACTGCCATCCCTACTGTTTCTGGAATGCTCTGTTTATGTCCTGCCTCAGGGCCTTTGCACTTGCTGTTCTCTGCTTGAGAAGATCTTCCTCTGTCTCTGCACAGCTCCTCCCTATTCCCTCTGACCCCACAGGCAGGGCCTGTGGGAAGGATTTCCCCCTGAAGGTCATTGAGCAGAGAGGGCTTGCCCATCATTTCCTGTAGGACCTGCTCCCATGTCTCACTCCCTCCAACTCCTGCTTTATTCTTCTTCAAAATACCAAAGAGGACAAGATACATTACAGACCCACATGGTAGTGCAGGGTTGACTGTCTCATGCAGTAGGGCTCAGCTCCATGGGACATGGGTTTTGTTTCACTCATTGTTGCATCACCTGTACCTGAATTAAAGCCCAGACAAGTGGGTACTCAACGAAGAGCATGGACTGTGTGAAAAGGCGATAGGGCTGGGCCTCTCTGCATGTCCCCACCACTCACTTTCTTCACCTGCCAGTCTCCTGTGTCACATACACCCTCTGTGACTCTTCCACATTACAGACACCCTGATGGCCCAACCCTGACCCTCCCACTTTCAGTCCCTGGCCCTCTGCTGCCTGGCCTTTCCTATCTGCATGTTTCCTTTCAAATGCTCCAGAGGGACACTGGACTCTCAGGAATCCTGGCCCAGGCTCATGGGAGTCAGCCCCCAGGGGATCAGTTGGCAGGGCAGGGTGGCCAGGTGGCTCAGGTCTGTGGCCCTGGCCAGGGAGAGTACCAGTAGCATTCACACTGTTTGTGAACTCATGATTCAATATGCTCTCCTATCTTTTTCCTAGTTGATTGTGAGCTCCTGAAGATGGGAGCTCATCTTGCTGTGATATTTTCAGAGCACTGAGCCCAGAGCTGGAGACACACACACTTCATTTGGATCAGAGATCTGAATTAGACTCCATCCCCGTCCTCCAGGCACTCACTATCTAATGTGGGAATCATACCCTTAAAATGAAGTGTGATGAGAGACATGAAAGGTCTCCTGATTTTCTCATTAAAAAAAAATAATTTCAAACTTAAAGGAAAGTTACAACTAGTACAAAGAATTTCTGATATCCTTCACTCAGATTTCTTAAAATGTTAACATTTTACATTTGTTTTTTCTCTCCTCTCTTCCCTCATATCTGTCTGTCTATCTATCATCATCTATCTATCATTTATCTATCTATCTATCTATCTATCTATCTATCTATCTATCATCTATCTATCATCTATCTATCTATCTAATCTATCTATCTATCTATCTATCTATCTATCTATCTATCTATCATCTATCTATCCATCTATCATCAATCTATCTACCTGTCTGTGATCTGTCATCTCTCCATTCATCCATCTATATTTACCTATCAATAATTTTTAAAAACTGTTTCAGAGTAAGTTGCAGACATGATGCCTTTTCACCTTTAAGTATTTTAGTATTTCCCCCAAGCAAGGGAATTCTTTGACATAACACAGTACGTGATCAACACCAGGAAACTGGGGGAGCAGCATGGGCAGGCCTGGGGATGTGCAGCTGGGGAGTATGTAAGGAAGTCTGAGCAGCGCTTTTGTGCCAAGTACCTGGGAAGGGTAGCGGATGTCAGACTGCAGAGCAGGCAGCCCCAGCTGATCAAATAGGCCTGGGGATAAGTGAAGGCTTGGATTTGACCCATCAAGCACTGGGGTGCCCTGCAGATTTGCAGGCTGAGTTAGGCCCTGGTGTGCAATTTAGCCTGTCTCTCTTGGGTCCTGCAGGAGGCCCGGGCCAGGAGCCGATGGGCCCAGGCGACCGAGAGCTCTCAGTCCATGGGAAAATCAAATCTCCCTGCTCAAGAAGAAGTTCAGTAAGAACAGAATGTACTCAAGGAGACCGAGGAACAGGGAGTGGAAGGGCAGGGAAGGAATGGAAAAAGTAAGTGTCTGACATGTGTCTGGCCTGTTTTGTAACCGCAGCAAAGTCTCCTGGTGAGTCACCACGCTCCTCAGAGGACCTGCTCCTTCCGCGTCCACCTCCTTGCCTCTTTTCTTGCTCCAGCCACTGGCGCTGTCCCCCACTCAAGTCGCTCTGCTCCTGGGCTGAGCACATGGACTCGGAGTGATTCAGAACCAGGCTCAAATCCCACCTGGCTAGTGTGTGGGCTTGGGCAAGTTGTGTGCTCTCTCTGAGCCTCAGTTGTGCTTCTCTAGAGTGGGAATGGCAGTCCATGCTTGCAGGTTATAGTGGGAGTTGGTGGGGATGGAAGATGTTTTGCACGAAGCAGGCTCCTTTGCAAGTCTGGCTCTATCACTTGTAGCTACGTAAAATCTCTGTGTGGTTGGGGCCCCATGGTTCCCAGGTGCTTTTCTTCCTCCAGCTGCATAGTGGGCCCTTGCTTGCCAGTGAGTGCCTCGAGAACAGGCCTGCATCTGACTCCCCTGGACACTCTTACGAGGGTGCGTGGCACTTTGTAGGTGTTCAGTGGATGTTTGTGGAGGCCACAAGACAGGTGAACCCATGAGATAGCACCTAACAAGTGGCAGTTGCCTGGGAAGTCTGAGTGTCTTATGTGAGGCCTTTCAGCCTTCTACTTTAAGACCCACAGCATCTGCTCAGAGGCAGGTAAGCTGGTCAATGAGCCTACCATGTAAAGTTGATGGGTGCTCATGATAGGTCAGGCCATGCCAGCCTCGCCTCCTGAGGGTGTGCTCCTTTGGGGTGGAGAAGACCCCTGTGGATAGAATTACTGAGGCTAAGGAGGGAGAGGTGGGAGCTGCAGCCAGGGCACCTACTTGGGGTGCTGAAGGAGCTGGTAGGCAGGACCACTGAGGCCAGCCATGCCAGATACTGTGCACCCAGATGCAGCCTGGAGACCCTAGGCAATGAATTGCAAGAAGGAGAATGTGGGCTTGTTGGTGGGAGGGCTCAGGCTTCACCTCTCAGTCTTGCTGGGGCCTTTCATCTGCCCCCAGGTAACCCAACACCTGGCCATCCTTCTGCGGGCCTGCACACCACCTGCCTCTCTTGGCTGCTCCAAGAGTTTTGTGAAGGTGTTGCAAATTGCTCTATGATGTTCTGGAGCCAAACCATGTCCCTGGCCCATGGCCCATCCCCTGGGGCTTGGCATCAGCTGCGCTGTCCCTGGAAGACACTTTGCCTTTGAGAGTTTAGAATTTTGAAGGCTTTGGTTTAGAGGGCTGGGTCAGTGGCATCTTCACCTGACTGGCATCAGGGAGGTGCCTGCCTCAGGGTCAACCAGAATCAAGGTGGTCAAAAGGACACAGCCTTGGGCTGCTCGCATCCAGGCCCCAGCCACCCTAAGGTGCTTTTGAGATGAGCAGCATAGAGGTTAGCTAAGAACATGTGCTCTGGAGCCCGATAGCCTGGGTGCCACTTACTAGCTGTGTGAACTTGGGTAGCTGGGCCTCTTTGCAACTCAGTTTTCTCATTTGTAAAAGGAGGGTGATGTTTGTTGTTGAGGTTAAGGAGCTAATGCAGGTAAACTGCTCAGAGCAGGCCCAACTCGTGAGTGCTACAAAAAGAAATCATTTCAACCAGGGTTTCAGAAATACCGCAGATCCCTTCCTAGGGGTGGAGCAAGGCCAGCCTTCACTCTCCTGACCCTGCAGCCCTTTGTAATCTAGCTCCTAGCCACCCTGCAGCCTCACCTCCAACTTCTCTCTCCCCTCTGCTTCAGCCACACCAGCTGCTTGTGTTCCCCTGAGCATTCTTAGGTCTCCCACCACCACAGGTTGCCTCCTCCAACTAGGCAGGTTTTTCCACCCAATGGGGCCAACCCCTACCCTGTACTTCCCTCACTGCTCAGCTCAGGAGTGCCCTCCTCCAGGAAGCCTTCCCCTTAACACCATGATATGCTAACCTCACTAAAGCCTGCAGTTTTGAAGAAACTGAGGTTCCCAGAGGGGAACAACTTGCCCAGGGTAAAGCTGCTGGAGTGGAGAGCTGGGACCTGGCTTCAGGCCTAGCCAGCTCCAAAGCTGGTGCTCTTCCCTCTCCCTACCCTGCTTCTCACCATCAAGGTTTGTGGGGAATGCTGACAGGAGCCACCTGGTCCTGCCTCAAGACTGAGGGGATCAGTCCCTAGCTAGGAGGTGGCCTGCCAGCCTGTCCTGGCATTCCCTCAGCCGAGGAGACCCCTGATCTGCCTGTGGGATTGGCTGAGACCCCACATCACAGGCCAACTTCCCAATCCCGCTTTCTTCTCACCCCCACCTTATACAGATCCTCAAAGGGCTTCCTGATAAATGTCCTGCATGCTTTTTCCAACCCAGGGACTGCAGCAGGTTCTTAGTGACAAGCATCTAATCCTGGTTAGTGAAATAAGAGAGTTCCCAGAACCCCAGGAGGGCCAGGCTTGGGGCTCTGTGGTAGGAAATACTACGACAGCTTCCCAGTATAGTGCTGGCACACACTCTGTCACCACTGGGGTGGGCCCGAGGCAGGACACCAAGCTCTGCCATGCTGTCTCTAGACCAGTGGGATGTCTTCAGCACAGTGGGGAGGGGCTCAAGAAGTAGGTGAAGGATGGGAGTGATGAGGAAGGATGTGAGGGTGGCTGGGTTCAGGGGAAAAGACGTGAAGCTTTGGTTGCGATAACCATGCCTCCCATACTTGACAGCAGGGAGACAGTATCTTAGATCAGCTAACACTCCTGATCTAAGATCAGAACACTCCTGAAGGCAGCAGCCATGGGTGATTCATTTCTGTCTCCAGAGTTTGGCACTGGTTTGAAACTTATGTATATTAAGTGAGTAAATAAATGACAGAAGAGGTGTTAGATCTGTCTCCACTGAATGGAAGCTCCATAAGGCCAGGGTCACGTTTTCCTTATTCACTGCCTCGTCCAGTGCCCAGCACAGGGTCTGGCATGTTGGTTGGACGAATGAATGAATGAATGAATGAATGAATGAATGAGTTTTGCAAACTGTAGTCTGTGCTTGCCCTTAGTATTTCATAGTCAGTGTCCAAATAAGTTGGGGAAAGGGAGCACATGATATTTTGCTGTCAGAGTCACCCCACATTATAGTTCATTAAAGGCTCTAAGGAGACCTGTAGTGAAAAGACTCTTTCACCTTGTTTCATCTAAAATTCCCCAAATGTATTCCCATCCTCCCACCACCCATTGGCAATTCATGGACACCGGGGCACCATGGAAAACATTTGGAGAATTGCTGCTTTAATTTGAAAAATCTGAGTTAGAAGCCATCAAATCAAGAGAGTCAGATGTCTGCTTGGGAAGAGGGGAGGGGAATGGTAGCTCCAGCACAGAGGCAGGAAAGAGGCTTCTCTGCAAGGGTCTGGACTGCCTCCTGGGGCCTGGATGTCACTGTGGGCAGGGATGCCCAGTGGGAGCTCCCGTGGGATGTGATGAGGACAGAGTGACAAACTGCTATTGGAAGGACCAGAGGGAGGCTTTGCTAAGGCCCCTTGATCACAGGGACATATCCCTTCCAGCTCTTCTGAGATCCAGCTCCCCAGGCCAGCAGTGGCTCTCTTCCCTCCTGGTGACTTCACCATATCGCTATGGCTCCCTTGAACACTTCTGCACCATACCTGCTGTGTTCTGGGTTCACACACGTGTAAGCAGGTTTTTCCTCACTGATGAAAGGAAGAGAGAAGGAAAGGGAAGAGCGTGAGAGCCCAAGCCTGGCCTTGGACGGCATTCCTGGTTCCTTGGGGTTGCCAGCAGGAACTAGCTGTGGTCATCCAGGCTAAGGGACAGCTGGCCATTCCCGATGGTGTCATAGGTGGAGCCTCCCGGGGAACCAAGGGAGAAGAGAAAGTGTGAAGACTCGGGCTGATTTTCTGACATGTCCCTGAGGTGAAGCCACAAGCTACATGGGAACAGGCAAAAGGGAACTCATCAAGGGCAACGTGGCCCAGCCTGGTCTGTGCCAAGGGAAACATTGAAGGAAATGCCAGCTGATCAGTGCCGGTGACACGTGGAGAAGGAACAGAGTCTACTATGGGGCTTGAGTTCGGCCCATAACTCCCAGTCTACTTAGGGATGCCTGTGAAAGTGAGACTCAGGGCTGCTGTGAGGGGCTGTGTCTGGAAAAGAGGTAGAGCTGTGAGGGGTTGTGAAAAGCAGTTTGAAGAAAGAAGGGGATAACCCGGGGTGGCTTCATGGAGGAGGTGGGCCTGTGTGAGGGGAGACGGGTGGGCGAATGTGCCCAGGCCATTTTAGCCCGAGACATCCAAGGCTGACCTTGTGACCAGATGCTCTCTTTCCTGACGGCACTGGAGCCAGCTCTGAGAGGGCAGAGACTGTGACCCGTAGAACAAGGGACCTGCACAGAGGAGAGGTCCCTGGTGAGTTATCCTCAACAAAGACTGGCCTCTGAGCACTTGAATAAAAGTCAACAACAGTGCTGATCAGAGAGGAGAGCACAGTCCTTCGAAGAGGACACACAGCTCCCAGAGTAGCCAGGCTCTGCTGAGCCCTGACTGAAAGTCACAACTCGTCTGGGACAGACACTGCCGGTTGTTTGCCCAGCCTCTACCCACCAGCACTTCTCCTTGCCTTTCTCTGTTACAGAGGTCGGAAAATGAAATTGCTCAATTGTTCAATCTCCCTTGCTGCTAGCGTGTGCACACAACAGGGTTCTGGACACCAGCAAAGAAGCAAAATCCTCTAGGGAAGGGCGAAGTTTTGCCAGGAGGAAATATTTTGGCCCTTTTGCTCTTCGCTCGTTCTCTTATCATTCCGAGTCAACAAACATAAAAGGAGAGGCTCTTCAAGTATTTGAAGTTTGATGTGTTCTTATCCGCTACAACATCTAGAGGAGGACTTTTTTCTGTCGTGGCCGCTCAGAAAGGGAGTGTCACAGAGGCCAGTGGCCAGGCAGTGCCCAGGCCGGCAGTGCCTGCAAGAGGGAGGCTTGATGGCCACCGCGCTTTCCGAATTCTGGACCCACTGGCCGCACTGCTCGCTTCTCCAGCTCTCTTTGTTCCATGTCCATGCTCTCTGAGCAACTCACGAATGGCTGCTGGTTTTCTGAGGACAGCCTACTTCGGAGGAGAAGGTGTCAATCTCAGGCCGGGGGTGGTGTTCGCATCTTGCACCAGGACTGCTCACTATGAACGAATGCATCAGCCTGAAGGTTTATACATGTGAGTCTACCCTGCGAGGTGGAGCTGCAACGGGAGAGTCATTTAAATCAGATTCCCAACCTTTGGACTGTGAGACACTTACCCGGTGAGCCTGGGAACTACAGACATGCAGTATCTGCTGAATGAATGAGGGAACAAACCGTGCCTCCCGCCTCCCCTCCCCACACACTGGAGCTGGGTTCCTGAGAGCAGGATCTGCACGCTTCATCCTCAAGTGCCCAGCTCAGGGCCTGGCACCTGCAGAAGGTTCTCAAGTGCGTGTCAGGGATCAGTGGCTGAAGGAGAGAGGACAGTGAGGCTTACGGGGGTTGGAGGGTGGGAGGGGAGGCGCCCGGAGGACAGAAATCCAGCTGTTCCTCTCCGCTGCTCCTAGACCCCTTAGCAGGGTCCCTGGGGACTGTCAGCCCATTTCTGCAGGTGCTGAAGGGACGCATGTTTCCCAGACCTCTGAGCCTCTAGCACAGCCCTGGGGCTGTGGTCAGGGGCTGCACGTGGGTTTCCCACGCTGGAGTCGCATTTCGAATCTCCTTTGCCTTTGCCAGTCTTTCTCTCAGAGGGTTCCCAAGGTCAGTTCAGTTACCTGTCACACAAGGATTTCTAGAGCCTCCCGCGTGGGTCAAGTTAGAGGGCTAGATCTGACCTTATAAGGCTTCGGGTCCAGGTTTGGGTCAAGGGCAGGTTTGGCCTCCTGGATAAGGTTAAGGTTTAGATTCAGGTTATTGTCAGAGCCAGGACCAGAGAGTCGGCTACAAAATTTTGGGTCATGTTTTTGTCCATCTCATGAGATGTGAAGTTTGGAGTCAGAATTTTACAGGACTCAAGTGCTCACCACGGAGCAGCTCTGCCGTGACCCTCTTCGTCCTCCTCTAACCCACCCCTCCCCACTGCACCCACCGCACTTGCTCAGAAGAAGCTGATGGGCTCTTGTGAGTTACTCCCCACTGTGTCTAGTCTACTCTGGTTGCACCAACATCCTGTAGGCAGGGCCTTCCACTGACTGGGCTTCCTTTCTCCGTCGAGCCCTCAGGAGGCTTGCAGTAAATGCTGACTGTGTGAATACAAAGAGTAACATCAGCATCCCTAGGACAACACGCTCCCTCTGTTGGGAACTTTTTAAGTTCAAGTCAATCTAATTATTTTCAAAGTTCTTTTTATTGATTGTGGTGGATGATGGGAAATTCAGGATAGTTTGGCTGCTTATAGGCATCCATCCTTCACCCATCCATCCAACCCAGAAACACTTCTTGATGTCTGCTGTGTTGTGGAATTTTGCTGATCCTGCAGGAGATGAAGAAGACATGGAGACAATCTTCAAAGGGCTCAGCTAATAGATGGAGTCAGAACAGTGAGTGGATAATGGGAGGAGCCCAAGTTCTGTGGGGTCCCGAGGAATATAACTCAGCCCAGCCTGGAGGCACCTAGGGAGGTCTCCTGAGGAAGAAGCTTGAGTGTTGAAAGATGAGCAGGCAGTCACCTGTCAAAGAAGAAGAGATGAGCATCCCCATGAGAAGGAATTGGATGTGCAGAGGCCTGTGGCAAGAGAGCATGAGACAGCTTTTGGGGAAGTCTGCAGAGTGGGCTCAGGAAGGCAAGGTAGCCATGGGGTTGCTGGGATGACAAGAGGGCTTGGAGGACTTTATCCTGAAAACTTGGGGAGCCGTGAAAGGATTTTGAGCAAAGGATCAACCTGACGTGAGTTATGTTCTAGAATAATCATCCTGGAAACTTGTGGAGGGTGGGTGGGCCTGAACCTTGGCACTCCTACGGAAAGACTAGGGACAGCAAGGGGAAGGCACCACTGAAGGTGAAATAAACAGCAGCACCAACCCCAAAGTCCTGTAGGATGTGAGGTTCTCAAAGTCAGTAGGGAAAAGCCAGTCAGCAGGGAATTCCAGGGAGGCTGTGAGGGCACCCGTGTAGCTGACTCAGAGACCCACCTGATCAGTGACTCTAGAGGGCCGTGTCGGGAAAACCTGCAGCTTTAGCCAGAAGGCCAGGAACAGTGCTGGTGCTTGACAACCTGGCTGTGTGCACCTGCCTCCTGTCGAGCAGGCCACTGGTCCCTGGTACTCATGCTCCCAGCCCTTCCTTGACCTGCAGAGCAACCACAGGTGAATGGGGATGTTGTCAGAGGTCCCGTCAGAGCCAGGTCTCCGAGGGCCGTGTGACCCCGGGATAAGAAGCTGGCTTGGGGCACAGCGGAGGCTCTGGGTATGCAGACAGTTGTTTCTGGAGCCCGTCAGAGTGCTCTGTGGAGCAGGCCCTCCGCTCCGCATTCCCTTTGTTTAGGTTGATTACTGAGGCAGCTGAGAAGAAACCGAGGACAGGAGGGTGACAGAGAAGCCTGAGGGCTGCTTCTGGGGCTTCTCCCCCGTCTGGAAAGAGGGAACATGTTGTACGTGCATGACCTCAAGCAGGAAACCTGAGGCTTGTTGATCTTGAGTGCCTGCCGGAATCTTGGCCCCGGTTCTGGGCTCACTCCCCAGGGTGTGCGTTTTCTAGCCTGTGAGCACTGGATCTTGAGGCTGGTGGAGGAGGGAGACAAGGCTGGGGTACGTGTGGGACTCTGGGTGACGTTGCTTCCTCTGCCATGATGTCCAGCCAGCGAGGCAGAGCCTTCTGAGGGATATCTGGTAACTGCTCAGCAGCACAGATCCCAGCCACTGCCTCTCTCTGCTCTCTGCTCTCTGCTCAAGCCTAGGGTTGTTTTCGTTTGTTTGTTTTTAATTACTCGGCATCTACTGGGCACCAAACGTTGCAGAGTTCGGCCCCATTTTACAGAGGAAGGAAAGAAGGATAAGAGAGAATCAGTGAGTAAAGGAGGCAGGGATGCGAACCAGGCTGAGATGAGCGAGACCCAGAGCTCGGCATCGTTTCTTAGAACACTTTTCCCATGTCACAGAGGAGAAGCCTGAGAAGTCCTCACATTCACTGTCTTGACCTGTGTTCACCCAAGCAGAGCTTGAGGTCTTATTAGTGAACATGAACCCAGGGAATGAAGTGATGGTTGGGGGAAAGACACGGGGAGGAATGGAGAACTGATGTGGGGTGAGACTCACGGCAGACCTTGGGCCTGAGCTCTGAGGATTTGCACATACTCACCGGGGGAGAAAGAAGGAAAATTTACCCTCGTCCTCCTGACCCCCATCCTTTTGGGTTGCTACTGTGTGGCACCCAGACCAGAGGTGCTCATGAGGCAAGACACAGAGTTGGTTCCTAAAGAGGTACAGACGTGGCTGAAGCAGGAGGCAGGTGAGGTGCAGAGGGTCTGACGTGCAAAGCAGCTGGCTGATGCATCCAGTCTCTGCAACACACAGCTAGGGACACTGAATTTTAGAAAGGGGATGGGAAAGGTCACGCACTGGTGGTTGAAGCAGGACTTGCTCGAGATCACCTGCCTCCCAGACCAAGTGATTGAAATGGTGAGAAGCAGAAGGTGAACTGGTTCTCTGGGTATATGCAGAATCTGTGTGTGTGTGTGTGTGTGTGTGTGTGTGTGTGTGTGTGTGTGTGTGTGAGAGAGAGAGAGAGAGAGAGAGAGAGAGAGAATACTTGGAGTGGCATGTAGGTGGCCAGAAAATGGAGCACGGACACAGGACCCTTCTGAAAGTTCTCAGGTATGTATTCCCCGTTATGTAAAAGATTGCTTCCACCCTCACCCACACTTCCAGCGCTGGGAGACCCCAACCCAGTGGGTCCAGGCCCCTGTCTCAGTATCAGGAGGGGTCTCAGGCAAGCCCCGCCCCAGCCAGTACAGTAACACCGGCCACTCCCAAAGAAGAGGGGGTAGTGGGGCAGCACATGTCTTGGGCTGCAGAATTGCTCTCACTGTGCCTTAGGCAGCCCAGGGGCCCAGGCAGAGCAAGGATGATGAGTAACTGGGCTTTGGCATCCAAGCAAAACTCACCCCAAACCCCAGACCAAACCGCCTCCTGAGTCTGCCAAGGGTAGTTGCCAGAATAATCAGTACCCTTTGTTCTCCTAGACACATGTTCTCTCTGCACTTTCAACCATTGTGCTCTGGAGAATGGATAGGTGGGGCTTACAACATGTGGACAGACACAGCCTAATGAGATCTGCTCCTCAAACTGATTCACCCCACAATCTTTCACAGCAGGGTCAAGGGGATGAAGGCAGCTGCTGCCTGGATCGCGAGAGAGAGCTGGTCCCTGCCCAGACAGACTCCAGCCCTTGAAAGTTGGCTGACCTTGGCCTTGGGTTCCTCTACTACTCGACAAGGTATCATACATAGTCCTCACTGTCTCATAGGGTTGGCAGGAAGGATACAAACATTCCTGGGAAAACGTGCAGTAGGAGTGAAATGCAAAGTGTTCCTACTACTTCTCCAGCTGTGTGGGGAGGAATCAGGCATTGGGCAAAGAGTGTAGGTGTCACAGTCACCAGGCCTGGGTTCCCACACTGGCCTCCCCCTTACCAAGCATGTTCTCTCTCTAAGCTTCAGTTTCCTCATATGTAAAATGGAGCAAGTGAAGCTAGCCTGTAAGATTGGAGGGTTGGAGGGTGTGCGTGCTTAGCTCTCAGCATAGTACCAGGTACCTGTGGGAACAGTGATGCTGCCACAGCAACTGGTCACTCACAGAGGACCAAGGACAAGGTGGCTGACGAGGTCAGGACAAGCATCATGAGCAGAACAGGAATCACATCCTCTCCGTGCTTAAAGGCCAATGTCAAGACACGTCTCTCCCATGAGTCCTCTTGAGTTCATCCAGCCCTTAAATCTGGCCCTCCTCTATCATCTATTCCCCTCTTTAACCCTTAAACACTGCAAGGGATCTTTGTTATCGGGGTTGGCAGAGGACTGCATGACACACTTGCCAACTTCTTATTTGAGAGTAAGGCACATTTTTTGAGTATTGGCTGGAGGAGTTAAGCCACCCACTGAGGAAACTGAAAGTGACAGATGTTTCTTCACCCCATTCCTGGGCAAATGGACCCAGGCTTAGCAAAAAGACACTCCTATTGAGTCAAGGAAGGCTTCCTGGACAAGGTGGTGTTTGAAATTTAAAAAAAAAAAAATCAAACCCAGCTTTTTAATGGACATTTTCAAACAATCACAAAGTAAAGAAATATGAACTAAATCACTAAGGAATCAGGCAGATTGGAGGGAGAGATGCCTGGTGGAGCTTGGGATTGTCAAGCCACGTAAGGCCTTGGGGCACCCACAGGTAAAGGGTCTTGTAGAGTGAAGAGTGTGGGTAGAAGTAGCAAGGGGAGAGGAAGAGCTAGAGTAGTGGACACCCCTTGGGAGATGAGTTACTTAGGACAGAAGAGAATTCTTCTCTTTCTTTGGAGTTCCACCCCTTAATTTGGGGCAAAAAGGAAACATCTATATGTAGCAGATGAAGGAACTTGGCGTTTTTGGATTTCCCCAGCAACAGGTAGGGAAATAACTATTTTCAGTGTGGCGCAGTGAGTTCAAGGGTGAGGACTTGAATCTTTCAGGACTGATAGTTCTAGGCAAGGGATGGGAATCTGAGTCATTCCTGTAAAGTCCTCGTGCATGACACAGTCAGAGGACTTTACAGGAGCTGGGGCAGGTGACAAAACTAGGTAGAGCTGGGTGTGACCCTGGATTTTATAGTCAGGGTTCCAGGGCAGTCATTTTTCTTCCTGGTATGTTTATACAACAGAGATGGTTATTGCTTGGATTTAAAAATATTTTATGGTTGGTTATAATTTCTGACATTGGCAATGTCCCATGAGCAGCCAAACTTCCTGAAGAGTAGGGGAGAGAATTCCCTAAGATGTCCATTGCAACAAAAGTCACGATGCCAGGCTATAGCCAACAACACCATGGACTTGGACAATGGACAAGTTTACAATGTTCATTTATTCATTTAGTCATTCCTTCACCCATGGGTTTGTTTGTTCTACTACTTTGATTCTGATTTATGATGCTATCTTGGTTCTGGTCATTCTTTTGCCCTGACATGCAGTTCAGTCCAGATGAAGAGAAAAGATGAATAACCAAGGTGGAAAGTTCTCTGACATTCCTTAATTTCCTTACCGGCTTTAAATATCAGTGAGCAAGAAAATGCAAAAGGCAATGCATATCTGAGCTTTGCTAGGACATGTGGGAAAATCACACATAGTCTCCTTGTGGATGGACTAGATGGAGAGAGAAAATGTCAGGCGCTTAAGTGTTGCCACTGTCTAGCTGTACGTCCTTGTCAAGTTACTTAACGTTGATGGCCCTCCACTTTTCCTCAGCCCATAGAGTGAGACTAAAACCACTGCATTCTACATACTTATCACCTGACACAGCTGGTGGTATGCACGCTACACGTGTGGTCTCACAACAACCATATGAGATTACCACAGCCAGTCCTTTCTTTTCACAGAAAAGGAACTTGGGAAATCGGAGAGGTTAGTACTTGTTCCTGGTCACAGAGCTGGTTAATGATCTAACTGGGATTTGAACCAAGGTAGTCTGATTTCAGAAACTATGTTCCCTTTACTTCCACAGGGTTATCTTGAGGTGGAATAATCGAATTGATGTAAAGCGCTCAGAGCAGTACCTAGCATCTTGTAGGTTCTCAGCCATATTAACTGTAAACTTTGTTACTTGATAATTGTGTCGAGACATAACTGAGTCATGGCCTCATGAAAGATCGACTTAAAGGTTTAAGGGCAAATCTGAAGGCTATCTGTGTAAGCAGGCCATACATGCGCTTTGTCCTTATCCCCTTCCTGTCCTTTATATTTCATGACGGGGAGTGAGATAATTATTTGCATGCTCATCAACTTTGTGTGTGTCACAAAGTCGGTTGGCACCAGGAACATAAAATGAATGATACGATGTAAATTCAATAAAATCTCAACAGGCAGTAATGATAAACCAAATCTAACAAGATTAAATTTAATAGGGGTAAATGTATGGTTCTGCCCTTACAGTTGAATTTAATAGCATTTATGTAGCATCTGTTATAGACCATATTCTTTATAAAAAATGCTGAGAGTAAAAAGTTGGATAAGAAAGAGTCTCTACTCTTGAAGACCTTCCCTTTATAAAGTGACTGCCCAAGTAAAATATATGTCCTTGACATTCTGTCTTCCTCACGTAGACCCTCCTTGCCCACTATAGACCATTTAAATAAGCCAATTTCCTGCCCAGCCTCCACGCCAGCCTGAGCTGGAGATTGATAGCTTAGTAGTGGCTCACAAGAAGCACACTGAGGAATTTGGGTGATCTTTGTCTTTCTTCTGAGCTGCCCTGCACGTGGACCCCCTTCATTTGGGGAAGAATTCACCAACATATGATTTTTGATGGGAAGTAACTTCATGCTCAAATGGTCCCATCTTTGGCTAGTGGGATCTAATTCAGACTACTGGATCCTTTTGTGCAAAGCTCTGGTAGTCTTTACAATTAAAAAAAAATGAAAAAAAATTTTAAAGGATCTGAGAAACAATGATGGATATAGAAAGACAAAGAAGATCCAATACATGTATGCAAGTAATGTCTGAAGAAGAAAACAAGCAATGGGACAGAATCAGTATTAAAATCTATTAGTCAATGAAAAGTTTTCTGAAACAAAAAGACACTAAACAAAACAGTGAAAGACGACACTGCATATCTAGGAAAATTGATCCAGAAGGTCAACAATGAAACATAGAAAAATTGTTAGATTTTAAATGAAATGTATTTTGGGTATCCAGGAAAAGAGATCAAATCAATCTAAGGCTGCATTGTCCAATATGATAGTCATTAGACATGTGTAGCTATTTAAATTAAAATTAAATTAAAAATTTAATTCCTCTTACATTTTAAGTGCTCAGCTAGAAACCACATGTAGCTGATGGCTACCATCTTGGAAAGCACTGATTATATAACATTAGCATCATCACAGCAAGTTCTCCAAGGAAAGGAAACCAAGTTGACCTCAGATTTTTGTCAGAAGTATTTCATGCTAGACAATAATGGATGCACGTATTTAAGATATTAAAGAGAAGGTTATGTGAGCTAAGGATTTTATTTCTTGCCAAACTGACCTTCAAGTATAAAGAAAACAAACTTGGGAATTTGTAAGAACTCTGGGAATATAATTCACATGAACCCTGCCTGAGAAATTCTCTAGGGAATGGGTTTCAGACAACAAAAATGACTTGAAATAAATCAATACAAGGACTAATGGTAAGCATTAAATGTATGTTTATCTGTGGATTTAAGAAAACAGTCTGGAGGTTTCTTAAAAATTAAAAATGGATATACCTTTTGACCTAACAATTGCCCTTTCGGATATTTATCGAAAGAAAACCAAAATGATAATTCATAAAGATCTATGCACCCTTATGTTCATGGCAGCATAAATTACAATAGCCAAGGTATGAAAGCATCCTAAATGCCCATCAACGGACGATTAGATATAGAAGTTATGGTTCATATATACAATGGAATATTACTCAGCCATTAAAAAAATGAATCTTACTATTTGTAATGACATGGATAGACCTAGAGGTTATCATGCTGAACGAACTAAGTCAGACAGAGAAAGATAAATCCCATATGATTTCACTTACACGCAGAATCTAAGGAACAAAAAGAACAAACTAATAAAAAAAAAAAACAGACTCATAAATAAAGAGGACATTCTGGTGATGGCTAGAGGAGAAGGGGTTGGGAGGCCGGGAGAATGAGATTAAGGGTTAAAGAACTACAAATTAGTGGTCAATAGATGGGCACCGGAATGGGGAGCATAACAGGGGATATAGTTAACATCAATGTAATGGCTAGGTAGAGAGGCAAAGGAGAGAAAGGGCAATTAGGGCAATCATTTTATAAATGATATAAATGTCTGACCAATACGGTACTGTGTACTTGAAACTAATAATAAAATTTAAAAAAAGCAACCATAGTTATAAGGCAGCAGTCCCCACCCTTTTTAACACCAGGGACCGGTGATCCTATGAGAGTCTAATGCCTGATGATCTGAGGTGGAGCTGAGGCAGTGGTGCTAGCACTGGGGAGTGGCTGCAAATACAGATGAAGCTTTGCTCACTGGCCCACTGCTCACCTCCTGCTGTGCAGCCTGGTTCCTAACAGGCCACGGACCTGTACTGCCTAAGGGTCTGCAGCCTAAGGGTTGGAGACCCCTGTTATAAGGGATGCAGTGTAGTATGTAACTTTTATTGTTTTTTAAACTTTTTTTTCCTATGGCCATTTTCAAATATATACCAAAGTAGTAAGAAAAACAAAATGAACCTTATTGACTTATCACCCTGTTTTAACAATTATCAATATATTGCCAGTCTTGATTTATCTTTCCTCATTTTCCATTTCCGAGATTATTCTGAAACAAATCTCAGACTTTGGATCTTTTCAACTGTATTTTAGTATAGATTTCTGAAAGATAAGGACACCTTAAAAACAACCAACCATATTATTATCAAGCTTAAAAAAATTAATCTCAATTTCTCAGTGTCATCTGAGACCTAGTGATTATATTTCCTCTCTGGTTTAACAAATGGCTGCTTAAATTGGAATCAAAGTAAGTCTATACATTGTAATGATTGATGTGTTTTGTAGGTCTCCTTTAATGTATAGTTTACCCTGTGATTTTAAATTTTACTTGTAATATATTTGTTGAAGAAACAGGATTGTTTGTCCCATATAGTTTTCTTAGTCCAAATTCCATACTTTTTATCTTTATGTTTAAATCAACTTTTGTTGACTTTCAGAGGGCATTTCAAAACTTTTTTCATATAAATTTTGGCCATTTACTCCTTGGAATTTCCTTTACCTTATAGCTATTGTAAATGGGGTTTCAATTCTATTATATCTTCTCATTGATTTGCGTGCTTATATTTATTTTATAATCTGCTACTTTATTAAATTTTTACATTGTTTGTAGTAGTTTTTCAAGTGATTTTGTGGAGGAGAGTTTCCTTACATATAATTTGCAAATAGTGATTTTCCTTTCCAATTCTTTATTTCTCTATAGATTTCTCTTATCTGATTGGATTAGCTAAAGCCTCCAAGTTAAATATCTCTGGAAATAAAGGACCTCCTTATCTTGCGTCTGACTAGAGAAAAACTCTAGTGTTTCCACACTCAGTAAGATGCTGGCCTTTGGGTTAAGGTATTTGTGTACATATAAACATATGTATTTAAGGAAGCATCCCTCAGTTCCTCAGTCTTAACAATATTGTCTTCGAAATCATGAACATGCTTTATATCTTCACTTCTGTAGGTCTTCTTTCATTTCTTTCAGTAAAGTTTTATAGTTTTAAGTGTACAATCGTATCTGCTATATTAAATTTATCCCTAAGTATTTCATGTTTTTGTTGCTATTGCACATAGTATTGTTAAAATTCAGTTTTAGATTGTTCATTGCTAGTATGTAGAAACACAATCCATTTTTGCATATTAACCATGTATCTAGCAGCTTGGCTGATTCACATATTAGTCTTAATAGCTTTTTGGTAGCTTTCTCTGGATAAATATTTCTACATAAATAATCATGTTGTTTAATGAAATAACACTGTTTTTCCTTCTTGTTTTTTATTATGTCGTTATAAATTGATTTATGTTGAGCCGGTCTTGCACTTCTGAGATAAACCCCACTTGGTTATGTTGTATTGTCCTTTTTATATACATAAATTTAGTTTGCTAAAATTTTGTTAAGAATGTTTGCGTTTATGGTTATAAGGGATATTGCTCTGCAGTTTTCTTGCGACTTCTTTGTTTGGTTTGGTATCAGTGAATTGGAAAGTGTTCCTTCCTCTTCCATATTCTGAAAGATTTTGTGTAGAACTTGTATTATTTTCTCATTAAATATTTTATAGAATTTGTCAGTTAAGCCATCTGAGTCTGGAGGTTTCTTTGTGGGGAGACTTTTAACCACACATTCAATTTATTTAATAGACATAGGGCTGTGGTTGTCTGTGTCTTTTAAGAAACTTGTCAATTTCATCTAGGTTGTTTAATTTATTGGCATAGAATTATTTTTTATATGGTCCCTCATGAGAGGCCTGTGGGACAATCATCTCTGAGTTCTCATGTTCATAATAATATGTCTATGGTCTTTTTTCACTGAGGTCAATCTAGTTTGATATAAAATCTGTGATTCACATTTTTTGAATATGTTAAATATGTTATTCCGTTGTTATTTGGCATAAAGTGTTTCTATCAAAAAGTCTGATGACGTTGTGGTTATATTTTTCTTTCAAGTAACATGGTCTTTTTGCCAGGATGTCAAAAGTATTTTTTTTCATAAAGCCCAATAATTTTACTAAGAAGTATCTAAATACTGGCCATATGTATTACTTTTTCTAGAACTGTGGTATATTCGTTTATTTCATAGTCGCAAGTTCTTTTATTTCAAGAATGTTTTCTTAAATTATACATCTTTGTCTTTGTACTTTTTCATCATTTTCATGTGTTTCTTGAAGTCTCTTACTTAAGCATATGCTGACTCTGCCTATCTTTTATATCTATCACTTTTCTACATCTATTTATCTTAAAACATTCTTGTATTTGTTCCTGCTTGTGTTTATTCTGTTGTAGTTTTAATTTTAAATATAATTTTTCCTTTTTTTCTAATTATATCCTGAGTTCTGTCATTTCTCTTTTCAAATATTCCTGTTCTCCAGTCATCTCATTTATAAGGTGTTCTAATTTTAATTTATATTTTTCTCTAATAATTTTTTATCATTTGTATGTTATATTTTAGTTTGTTCTTAATCTTAGATTATTTCTCTCTTTTTCATACATATCTTTTTGTGTGTTTTGTTGTCTGTGGAGATATTTATTCTCTGACTCTTATATATTATTACATATTCCTATAATACTCCTTATTCTCTTATTTCCTCAGAATAAACTTCTTATGAGATTTAACTCTTTTCTGTTGTTCACTTTTAAATGCATTTTCTTTGTTTTTAGCATGAAAATGTATGCTAGAATAGCTTGTTTGCTTTCATTTCTGTAGAGTTCCCTCTTATGTTGTCTTTTCAAAGTGATTAAAAACATGTCCTCCTACTTTCTGTGATCTGCCTACTCTGTTTTCCTCCTTTAACATGGACCTTCCTTTTCCTTTGCTTCTATCTTCTTCAATTTGTGTTCTACTCCTATCTGTTTCTTCTCAGTGTAGATCTTTGTTTTGGAAAAGGGCTTTGATTTGTTAAATTTTATGAGTTATAGGTGATGCTGCTCTATCTCCATCAGCTCCATTATGCCCTACTCCATTGCATTTACTCCCATAATGGATCCTTCAAAACCTTCCCAGTTTTGATTGCTCTTCTCAAATTGGCCCAGAGTGCTTTCTAGTTAGCTCATACCAGTGACTTCAGGTTATTCTATTAGTACAGGCATTAGAAGCCCAGTTGTGCTTCCTTTTGCATACATGTAGATACCATGTAGTTCTTGTAGCTACCAGCAGGTTGTTCTCATCCACTCATGGCAGGAGATTCTTGGGAAAACCTCATCACCTAGTTTTGTTGTAGATGCTGTTTATGGGTCTTTACTTTTGCTATCTTAGTTGCTCTGTTTATGTGGGACAATTTGAGAATAGAAAATGCCACTACCACCTTTCAAGAATTCTAATGTGCATTTACCATTTTTGTTTATTTGTATAATTCAGTTATATATGTTTTCTATTTCTCACAAATAAGAACTGGGACTTATATAGAAGTTTTAATTGACTGGAAATGCAAAAGGCTTGGGGCATGGCTTCCAAATAAAGTAGTTATAAGACTGTAATTTTAATCCACATCACAGAGAAGAGAGCATTTTGACCACAGAAGGTGATGATCCTGACCTCTGTTCTGGTCTACTTTTGGGTGCAGCATTGCATCTTCTCTGGGCACAAAGATTTTAACAGATACTCATCTATGAAGGTTTTTAGGAAGGAGAGGCATTTTGAAATCTTGCTCTCCAAGAAACAGTTGAGGGAACTACCAGAAACATTTAACTGGGAGAAGAGAAGCTTTAGGGACAATATGATATTCACCTTCAGATACCTGATCATGAGATAAAGGGAATAGGTTTTTCTGTGTGACCCCAAAATATTGAGCTTCAGTCAAGAAGTAAACATGATTGGAAGATAGATATTCAGTTCCACTTAAAGAAAAACATCTTTCCAGTTGGAGGATGTACATATTCTTGGTGGGTTCATTGTAAGCGGGGTACAACAACTACTGGTATTATATTAATTTACCTCTAAGATCTCTTTGCAACTCCAGGATGAGCTTTGGACTTTTTTCAACTCTAAATGCCTGCGATACTACTTATTAAGCTTGAAATATGGGTCTAGCACTGTAATAGGTATTGTTCAAGCTTAAGGTTGGTTGTGGGATTATAGAAAACTAAGCGACAGAACTTATTCTCAAATAACTGATGATTTAGTTGATAAGATTTGACTGATGTATCCATGGAATGATAAACAAAAGAGCTAATGACTATAATTTTCTGAGTGCTGCTATATGCTAGAAACGCTACAAACATGATTTCATATAATCCTTACGGCAACTCTGTAAGTGCTGTTATTATCATTTCTACTTGATAGATGAGGCTTCAAGAGGTGAAGAACATTGTTCAGGGCTATACAACTAGTAAGTGGCAGAGCTGGAATCAGACACAGCTTCATTTATCTCCAAACCTCTGCTCTTAAACATTTCAGTAGCAGATAAAATTAAGATTTTTGAAAAAAAGTTGGCACCATATGAATCTAGGAGTATTTCAGAGGCCAGGAAAGGATTAACGCGACTTGAAGACTTCTTATATTCCAGGCACCATGTGAAAACCATCTAATCTCATCCTCAAAAAAATTAATTAATAAGAAGCACATTTTATTAACCTAAAGTATCAGCCAGGACTCTGTCAGGAGATAGAAACTATATTCCATTATTTTCACAGAAAGAAATTAATATAAAAAGTGTTAACCAGGTTATAAAGTTGTTAATTAGGTAACTTACAACAACAAAAACTAAGTTATTGTGGAGGTAATAACTGCTGGAAGCAGCTACTACCCCAGGGTTGGGAGAAAGAGGGAAGAAATTAGAATTATTAAAATTTAAGAGCTTAGAGGAGAGTCCTCATGGAGCTGAAGCTCAGACCTCTGGTGTGTGAGAGGAGGGGAGGTTTCTCATCTGGGCTTGTCCTGAGATGCAGCACGAAGAGGCTGGTACTATGAAGATTGGAAAACTGCAGGCTGGATTCTGCTGCTGCTGAAGGAGGGAGCTGCTGGGGTCAGGCTGAAGAAGAGTTGCTGAAAGGATGCTCACAGACAGGGAGAAGCAGGTCCTGTCTTCCTCCCGGAGCCCTATGGCCTCCCTCTAGCACCCCCTATTGGCTAAACCTACCATAAAGCCTGCGGTCAAGACAGAAAGGCGGTTGCAGGCTCAGCCCCTCAATCAGGAAGCAGAGGAGAGAGGGGCAAAGTTTTGATGTTGAGGAAATAATGGCTCATAGCTGAAGACACCAACCTCAAGTGTCAGGGTTGGGAACCATGGACACTCTACTCCACGACTCAGGCTTTTGCACATGCTAGTTGCTTTTATGACCACTTTGCTCATTTCAGAGATGGCACTGGGGCCTGCTTAGCCTCCTTCTGTCACTTCCCTGTCCTTGGCAGGAACTCTCACCTTAATGGGCTGCACAGCCTGCCATACGGCCTTGGAACTCAGGCACTCTTGCAGGAGTCCTGGAGAGCTCTCTTTGCGACCCCTGCCCTCTCCCCACCCCAAATATCTCCTAACGCATTCCCTGTCTTGGCCTCAGCCTCCTGTTCTTGCAGGCCCAGTCTGACCATGGTGACTGCCAAACATCTGCTCAGTCTACCTTGATGATGGGAACAAAGAGATCAGCTGTCACTTGCCTCTCAGGAGCCTGAAGTACCATGGCCGGGACAGGCCCCTGTGGCATCTTCCCAGGAAACAGGTCTGGAGTGGAGTTTAGACATTTCTAGTCCATGTTCGGAGGGAAGAGAATCTTCCCAAGGAATGAGGAGACCTGCTCTGGGGTAGTGGGCTTGCAGAGTTGGGAGCCCATAGTTGTTTATTCATCCCATGCAGCCGCTCTCCAAAATATTTATTGAGACCATACTATGTGCCGGGGACAATGCTTTCCCTGGAAATGCAACAGTTGTGCAGGGAACAACTTCTCTGCCCTTATGGAATGCATGGCCAAGTGCAGGATGCAGACCATAGCCGATCTGAATAAGGAAATGAGATGGGCATGAATTCCATGCTCTCAATCCAAGGTGTGCAAAAAGTGTAACTTTGATTTTCCATAATTTGCATTAATTTTTAATTTGAGGCTTCATTTCATTGGGAGAGCAATTTCTTAATGGATCACAGTTTTCGGTTCCCTTTTTTTTTTTTTCCTACAGCTATGTCTAGGTTCTGGGAGGTTTCTGCAGCCCCATGGACAACCTGTGTTACGGGGTCCCTGGGTGCAGCCCACTGCCTGGCAGGCCCAGCTGCAGTCTGGGCCTCTGTTCAGAGTAGCCTTCTTGCACTCTGTGCCTCCTCAGTGCTTCCAGGAGGCCAGGCAGTAGGTCCTTTCTCGGAGGTCTGCCCTGAATCTGTTCACTGGGCCTTCGTGAATATCCCAGAAGTACAATCCTCCCCTCCTGCAAAACAGACAAATCCCTACCTACCATTTATACCAGAGCCATGAAGGAGAGGAAGAGGGTACTTTGATGGGAGAGGGAGCTTGTTTCAGATGGGGAAGAACCAGCAAGTTCTCTTCGAAGATGTAACATTTGAGCTAAGACCTAAAGAAGACCAGAGAAGCCCTGCAAAGATCAAATGGGCAGAGAGGAAAAAGAGCCTGCGGTGAGAGCCAGCTCTGAGGTGGAAGCCGGCACCATGATCTGAAGGGTCCATGGCAGCTGGTGGGCAGGACGTCTGACCAACTGCCTCTGGAGAGTTCAGTGGGGAACATCTAACCAGCATCTCTGTCCCGCGAGAGTAGTTCTGACTCCCAGGGAGCAGGTGTATGCTTCGTGGCTATCCTTTGGCTGCTCACAAAATGCAAGTGTGAGAAGTTTAGAGAGTAGTTTACAGTTCACACACAGCTTCAAGCTGTCTGCTGGTGCTTATCTTTTCTGACTCCAGGGTGGCGTCTTTATGTCTGCAAAGCCCTTTCTGACCGCGTCCCCCAGGGCGAAAAAATCCCAGATTGCTACCTCCATACCTGAGTGTCACCCTGCAAGGTCTGCCTCGCTTGGACCTTTCATTCTCTGACCCTAACCCTGATGGTCCCCTGTCTCGCTCCACTTTCATCACTCTTAAGGTGATGAAACAATTAAAAACAATGAAAACATTCACACTAAAGTTGATAGGCTTGATTCATTACCACTCCCAGGACATTTGCAATTTAAAGATTATTTAAGTCAGAAGAACTCAAAAGAATGGTGAAATCTGGAGCAGAAGATTAGGCAGAAACTCTCTTGAGGCCTTTCATTTGCATCTTGTGTGCCTGCCTCCTCTGTACACATGCATGCGCACTCGTATACGCATGCACACCTATCGTCCTCACTTCATACTCTGCAGTGTATCTCCCTACTCCCCTCTAGAGGCCCTCCACGCAGTAGCAGAAATTTAGCTGAGTGAACCCAGGACACCAGGACACATCCAGGGTGTGCTCTGCAAAGGTAAATATAAAAAACAAACATCAGATAAGAGGCAGTCATATAGCAGATATGGAGCCAGGCACTTGAAATACTTTTCTTTAATCCTTACCAAGGTCCATTAAAGTATGTATATTATTATCCCGATTTTAAAGATAAGTAAATTGAGGTTCAGAGAGATTAAGATATTCACCCATCTCAGCAGAATGAAGATTCTGTCAGTGTTCAAACCCCTCTCCCCACCGCCACACCCTGACACCTTGCTGTGTGTCCTGGTGCTTCAGAGGGTCCAGATCTGGGAAGGGTGGGACAGGAGGCTCCATGCTGTTCTTGGGACAATTTATGAATGGTTTTCAGGGTCTGGTCTCAATTTATCTTCAGCTCTTCAACCCTAGAGCAGGGGTCAGGAATTTCTGCAGGAAGCATCCAAGTATCAAATGTGATGCATTTTGACAGCTCCCCAGGTGTTCAATGACAGCCCGAGGAAACCGAACAAGCTGGGAGAATAATATTTAGCTAAAGCCCCCAAACTGCCAGAAAATGGCAAAGACTCAAGTCTGTGGTTTCCTGATGCATGAACGGGCAAGGTTGAGGGGTGGGGATAGGCAGCACCTGGCTAGAGTCTGCCTGACTTTCAGGGGAGGGATGGCAGCTATCCCTCCTCCGGTGCACTTGGGACTCACTTTTGCCCCCCAAACAGGAGTGACTAAACCCTGTTTCAGTTCTAGCACACCATTAATGCGTAAGGACCAAGGAAAACTGGGCTGTGAACCATAGGTCACCTTTCCTCTCAGGTCTTGGTACTCCTGGTTTGATAGAATATATAATGAAATAAAAAAGCATGATATGTGTTTTTTAAATGAATTTATACCTCCTCACCAAAATAATATTCAACTACTTTGGTTGGAAAAATTAGCGACGAGTAGATGTGTGTGATGTTCTTTATTCAGAATAGAGACAATTCTGGGAGCAAATATAGATGCATAGGCCATTTGCAATTACTTTGAGTTCTCCTCCACAAAGAGAGCCTTCCCTAGTGCTTTGGGGTGTCCCCTATACCACTGCTCTCCCAGGTCCTCAGCTCACAGGCCAAGAGTCTTAGATCTGAGGATTCTAGTGACATCCTTTCCTGAGCTCCTGTGTGGCCTTAGGTAAGCAACTCGACTCCTATGTGGAGCAGTTTCCTCATTCTTTTTTTTTTTAATTTAATTTAATTTTATTATTAGTCTCAAGTATACAGTACTGTATTAGTTAGACATTTATATAATTTATAAAATGATTCCCCTGAGTACTCTTTCTCTTCTCTGGTTCTCCACTTAGCCAATACATTAATGCTGACTGCATTCCCTATACCATGCTCCCCATATCTGTGACCATCTATCAATTACGAATTTGTACTTCTTTAACCCTTTACCCTTTTCTCCCAACCCTCCATCCCCCTTCCCCTCTGTCCATCACCATATTGTCCTCTATATTTGTGAGTCTGTTTTTGATTAGTTTGTTCTTTTGGTTCCTTAGATTCCGCATATAAGTGAAATCATATGGTATTTAATTTTTTAGTGGCTGAGTAATATTCCACTGTATATATGAAAATTACTTCTTTATCCAAGCATCAATTGATGGGCATTTAGTTTGCTTCCATATCTTGGCTATTGTAAATTGTGCTGCCATGCATATTGGAGTGCATAGATCTTTACCAATATTGTTTTGGTTTTTTTCGATTAAATACCCTGAAGTGCAATTACTGGGTCAAAAGGTAGATCCATTTTTAATGTTTTGAGGAAACGAGGCTGTTTTCCATAAAGGCTGTACCAGTTTGCAATTCTACCAACAGTGTATGAGAGTTCCCTTTTCCCCACATCCTCACTAACACTTGTTGTTCTTTGATTTATTGATAATCGCCATTCTGACAGGTGTGAGGTGATATCTCATTGTGATTTTAAATTTGAATTTTTCTGGTGATTAGTGACCTTGAGCGTCTTTTCACATATCTATCTATTGACTATCTGTATTTCCTCTTTAGAGAAATATCAATTCAGGTCTGCCCATTTTTAATTGAATTTTTTTTTTTATTGTTGAGTTATAGTTTCCACATTCCTACCTATTCATAGGGGCACAAGGATAGAATGACGTATTGGCCATGAAATACGTGGCTGGGAAGACACTAACCTGTGGCCTCAGAAGCTGTTCTCTTATTGCTCCAGACAGGAACAAATTATATGTCCATTTTTTGTTTGTTTGCCATCGTTATTAAACCTTCAGACTTACAACAGGAGAGAGAAAGGCAAAGCTTACTTCACAGAAGTAACCTGATGGCCAGGATGTTTTTGCATCAAGTTTCGTAGGAGAAATTTATGAGGGCCAAGGTAAACCTCAGACTCAGTTACCTTTTGAAAGTAGGGACTATTTGGTTCTTCCCTTCTGTCTTACCAAGGGCCGGACCAGGTCCCAGGGGCACAGTTAGATTAAACAGGTAAGTTACTCAGAGCCACAGGAAGTTGATGGAGCCAGAGGATGAAGCAGGAGACCCAGAGGTCTACCTCCTTTGTTTATTTCTCCATTCATTTCATTACCAAGTCACCCAGTTAATCTTTCTTGCTGCTTATTCTGAGCTGGCTTTGTGCTAGGTGTGGAGGCTGTGAAGTGTTTGAAGACCTATCTCTGTTGTCATAGAGTTCTTTGTCTGCTTGGGGATTCAGATGTACACATAACTTACATAACACAGTGTAGTAAGTGATTTGATCAAGTCAGGCACAGGAACAAAGGGGAAGGCCACCTCATCCAGCTTTAGGTCAGAGAAGGCTTCCTGGGAGAAGTTAAAGTGGAGCCTATCTTGATGGATGAGTAAGATTCAAGACATGGGTGCAGGAAGAACCTGGGTCGGCAGCTGGTGGTAGGAGGAGGGGCTTTGCTTATCAACAGGGCCCTCCTTTGGGGTATGGCCTTGTCCCACATAGTGCTTGAGTTAAAACCCCTGGGGTTCAGAGCAGAGAGAAATTACAGTCCTTGGGTTTATAGTAAGTAGGCCTGGCTCCTTGTAATTTACTTCAGAAGCACAGATGGTAGGATACTAGCAGGAGCAGAATGACTTTAAAATAATTTATCGTCCTGGAGGCTCTCCTTTCTAATTGTGCTCCATTTTGCTGTCCTACATAGTTACCAGTGGAAGTTTTTCAAAAATTGCATTTGTCATCATTCTTCTGGCCAAGATGAAGAACAGCAACCAGATTTACCAAATCATCTTTTAAAAAAGTAAAATATTTGAAACAATAGCTTTAAAGACAATGAATATCAGGTAACCAAGATCAATGATCTCTGAGAAATGGGAACAAATGAGGTAAGCCCTATAGCTATGCCTGTTTGCTGCCTTAAGAGAGTTCCCAGGCCATGATACAGGGATTGGGAGCCCAAGCAAGATCCTAGGGGACTCCAAGAGTTGAAATGGAGCTGAGAGTCCAGAGAGGTAAAGGCATCTAGAGTTCAAACAACAGAGAACCAGAGAAGAGAGGGCTGAATAGAGAGAGAAACCAGAGATGTGCAGAGGGTCTTCCTTAAGTATTCTGAATGCTTGTGAGGAAAATACCAAACTTTAAGGAAAGAATTAGAGGTAACAGTGCGCAGCATGCACACAGGGTCAGGACTAGTGCCTGTTCTCATCAGGCAGACTTGGAAACTTTACAGTTCACAATACATCGAGTAAAGCACTCAGAAGGGACTTGTCTCAGTTGTGAGGAATCATTAACCTTAGATTAAACATGAATCTACCTCAAAATTATCAAACCAAGACCTTAAAGAATGGATTTGTTTCCTAGTAACTAAATTACAACTCAGAACAAATCTCAAGGATATTTACAAGAATACTAAAGCATTCAGCACCCAACAAGACAAAAATATTGTCTAACATCCAATCGAATATTACTAGGCACTTAAAGGAGCAGGAAAATACAAATCATAATGAGGAGAAAAATTAATCAAATGAAATCAATTTAGAACTGACATAGCAGTTAGAATCACCAGACAATGATATTAAGACTGTCATTATAACTGTCTTCAATGTGTTCAAAACATTACTTATAGATATGGAAGTTATGAAAAAGGATGCAAACTAACCTTCTAGAACAAAACTGTAATGTCTGAGATAAAAAACACAGTGGAAGAGATTAGCAACAGATCAGACATTACAGAATAAAAGATTAGCAAACTTGAAGACATAGTAATCAAAACTACAAAATGAAACACAAAGGAAAAAAGAATTTAAAAAATGAAAAGAGCATCTGTAATCTATGGGACAACTTCAAGTAGTACAGCATAAGTGTAATTGAAATTTCCAAAAGGAGAGAAGGAAAATTTAAAAAGTATTTGAACCAATAATGAACAGAGATGTTTCAAGTTTGATTAAAACTATAAACTCACTGGGATAGACAAATAGATAAATGGAACAGAAGAAAAGAAACATAAATATACCCACATATATGTGGATGACCGATTTTTGACAACAAACATACTGACAGTTCAGTGCAGAAGAGACAGTTTTTTCATCAAATGGTTCTACAACAATTAGATAATCATATTGGAAAAATAAAATTTGACTTGTACCTCACATATATAAAAAAATTATCTTAGGATGGGTCATATTCCTAAACCATATTTAAAATAAGATGTATGAACCTAAATGTAAATAAACCTAAATGTAAAATTGTTAAAACATAAAAGTTCTAAAAGAAACTATAAAAGAAAGTTTTTGTGACATTGGTTTAAATAAAGATTTCTTTGATATGACACCAAAAGTTTGACTCATTAAAAAATAATTAATATACTAGACTTCATAAAAATTAAAAAGTTCTGCTTTTTGTAAGACACTTTTAAAGAATGAAAAGACAAATTGTAGACTGGGAGAAAAATTATTGCAAGAACATCTATTTAATAAAGAACTTGTACCTAAAATATATAAAAACTATATATTGAAAAATACTTAACTATATTGAGAAACTCAATAATAAAGAAACAAATGACCCAATTAAAAATATAGGCAAAATATTTAAATGAACAATTTGCCATAAAAGATATATGAAAAGCAAATAATCACATGAGAAGATATTCAATGTCATTAGTAATTAGGGGTATGCAAATTAAAACCACAATGAGATACCACCTTTTAGAAATGACTAAAATTTAGAAAGCCTGACCATACCAAGTGTAGGTGAGGAGGTGGTGGAACACAACTTGGATACACTGATGGGGAGAATGTGAAATCATACATCCACTTTGGAAAGCAGATTGGCAGTTACTTAAAAAGTTAAACATATGCCTACTGTATGATCTAGCTATTCTACTTCTAGGTCTTTACCCAAGGGGGAAAAAAAGAATATGTTCACACAGAGATTTGTACACTAATATTTATAGCAGCTTTATCTGCAAGAGCTGAAAACGGGAAATATCTCAGATATCCACTAAAAGATTAATATAGAGCGCCCTGGATGAGTGGGCTTTTGAAAAGATTAATGTGCTTTTGGCTAGAGATTTGCTACATCCATCCTTGAAAGAGGAAAATAAAAATACGTAAAAAAAATGACTAGTTCGAAGTCCAGATTCTTATTTTATGGATGTAAATTGTCCAGGTTGCCACAAGATCACAATGGTTTTCAGCCACGCTCAGAGAGTGGTTCTTTGTGTAAAATGTTCAGCAGCAACCAGAGGAAAGGCCAGGCTCACAGAAGGGTGTTCATTTAGACAAAAGCTACACTAATGATGCACACAATTTCTGGAATTTGCGTTTTATTACAGAAATCCTTATCAGTTCAGTAATTCTAGTTAATCTACCAAGAGTGTGTAATTGTGTTTAATTTAGTAAGATATACCACAGTGACCTCCTGTTTTGATATTATTTTTAATAAAGTTTTGATTATTGGCAAAAAATAAAATAGATAAATAAATGTGGTATATTAATATAATAGGGAAAAAACCCACAACTATTGATAGCATGCTACAATACAGAAATACAAATGAACTTCAAATTAATTACGCTAAATGAAAAAAGCAGAAAAAGTGTATCCATATTGAATAATTACATGTAGATAAAACTTAAAAAAATACAAACTAAGTTGTAAAGACAGATATCAGATCAGTGGTTGACATGGAAGGCGAGGAGCAAAGAGGAAGAGCTGCAAAGGGACAGATGGAAACTTCTGTGGCGATGATATGTTCATTTATTTAGGTGGTGATGGTTTCTGAGTATATACATATGTCGAAATGTATAATTTTCATTTAAAATACATACAGTTTACTGTAGGTTGACTAGATCTCAAACAGTTGTTGTTGTTTTCAAACAGTTTTTTAACAAAAATTTTGTAGGCTTCCACTGCCCTTAGCTAAAGTGTACTCTCCTCATTGTACATTCAAGGGACTCTGATTTGGCTCCACTTTCCAGAACTCACTTGTTTAAGAAAATTGGAAAGTCATAGTTATAGTTTGAGATGGAAAGCAAAAGAGGTTGATCTAAAGTTTGGGGCAGAAGTATTTTTGTGGGGGAGGAGTAAATAACACACTTGGAGAGAATTCACCCAGAGGTATCTTTTTCTGTTGCTAGGTTTTATCATAAAACAAAGTTAAGAGTGAACAGGAAGCAGCTCAGAGAGGAAAGAACGGGTTCATGCTATACCCAGGAATCTGTTCAGAGGAGAAATTGTTTATTTAAAAATCAGGTCTATATTTATATTATTTTCGTTATGGTGATTAGAAAGTGAGAGGTTTGGAGAATTGTAAATTGTGGACTATCTCCAAACCATAGAATTCTTTTTCTGTTCTAATTATGAGTGAAAAGAAAACATAAAGAAGGCTTCTTTTGGAAAATGTTAGGAGAAATAAAAAATGTCTTTGCATTAAATGGGACTTTTCAAATGGCATTTATGTCAGCAAATTGTTACAAGTTAGATGCCAAAGGAGTTGTAACCAAAATAGATAGAAGCCAACTTTGGTCCACTGTGCATAAGCCCACACAAGAATAAACAAAGAAATATAGCAATTTTTTGCACCAATAAAAGATACGTACAAAATTCATAAATAGAGAAACTGATGAAAATTTGGATTAACTGAATGATATCAGTGCAGGAGTGCTACATTTCTTTAAAACTTGCTCTATAATTTTATCTTCTTCTTGTTCACATGAGTTTCTTAATATTTATATTACTTTTTAAAACAATGCTTCCTGTGACAGGCTAGATAGTAGACATTTATATTGTTTTCATTGAATTACATGTTTATAGGAAAAACAATTCTGACCAGAATATATGGCAAAAAGACAGTTATATTTGCATAGGTGAGGGCAATTAATCACAATACAATGTTTGAGCCTCTTGTGTAGAGAGTGGTAAATGATAGCAGGTTGGCCAAAACTAATGCAAGGTCTGTTTTTGTATGACCTACAAGTTTAAAATGGTTTTTATGTTTTTAAATGAATGTTAGAAAGAGAAGAAGAAAAAGAGGAGGAGGAAGAATATGTGACTGAGGTTGCACTTAGCCAACAAATTTAAATTTTTTACTTTACCATTTGGCCTTTAACAGAGGAACTGGCCAAACCCTGCTCTCTTCTATGCAGAGACGGCAAATACCTGGCACACGTAACACATCTCCATTGATTAGTCCACTGCAGACATGGCTAATCAACTATAGCTCTCTTTCCTAAGGCCTGCATAGGCCACAGAATCTGTTTCAGTAAACTTCAGGCAGCTGTTTCAAATCAACGGGAGTTGGCATTGTGCGATGAAACCCATTTGCCATCCTTAGACTTGTGGATATGACTGAATTATTCAGTCGTCTTAAGGGCAAATGACACAGACTCCAAAAGACACAGGTTATTGACAATTAAACTCAGATTAATTGTTTAGTCAGAACAGCTTACCCAGGAACCTTACAGCGAATGGAAAAAAGTGAATGGAACAAGTGACATTACTGTGATCATAAAGACAAAGAAATCTTATTTCTATGCTAATCATCTCCCCCACCCTTTACTCCATGATTAGCTAAGAATTGTGTTCTATTAATGTTTACCCTTAGCTTGAAGAAGTCCTTTTAACATTCATTCCCTTGTGTCTGTGCTTGGCTGAGAGCTGTGAGATTAGAATGTTCCTTTGGCATAGGATATTTTAAGCATTTTAAATATGTAATGTGGAAAAAATAAGGACAATATAACCTTGTTATATATTTAATGAAACTGGCTGGCTCAAGGCTTAATGGAGGGTGGGGTGGGGGAGTAATAGCAGAGGAATAGGGCCTACTTGTAGTTAGTAGTTGTGTGCAAGATATACTTTAAGTCTCTTTAACCAGAAAATATTACCCCCCACCCACACACATACTTCTCATGGTGTCTAAAATATTTACACTGGAGACCTTTCATTTACTCTGGAGTTCTTTAACCATGATAATAATAGCTGACATATATCAAATGGAAATTACCTGCCAGAAACATCACATACCTTTTTATTTCTGACAACTCCATAAATAATATTCTATTATTTCCATTTTATAAAGGAAGTAACAGGCTTAGAGCTTAGGGAATGTAGCCAAAATGGCATCAGTGCCTAAGTGGGGTTTTATACCCAAGCCAGTGTGAGCTTTCTCTCCCACACACTGAGGTATGCTGAGACAAGGAATGAGGCACTGAGGGGGTATCTGATCAGACCCTAATGTCTTGCTCTGCAGACTTCCCAACTGGGCCAGCTGGAGCTCAGAAGCTAAGCTGGGGAGATGTTCATCAAGGCATCATTTCTCCCTGCCAGACAGTCCAAGAGCCTCTACCTACTGAAGGCTAACTCAGTCAAAGATGTGGCTGAGGGTGCTAAAGTAAATCTCTTCGCTGGTCTATTTTTTTCGAGATTTAATTACACCATCAAGTGTTTCTGCATACTTTCCCCACTTAAGCAGGACAATGTTTTGGGGGTTTGCACAGTGCCTTGAACAAATAGGAGATGGCCAGTGGATTTTGAGGAAAAAACAAATGTGTGTCTTGGAACCAACATGTGGACCTAAAATTTGTTTTCTCACAGAAAACTTGGTGACACTGAAAGGCTGAGGTGTTCTGAAAGGGACTTAGTTCTTTTCAAGACTTAGCTTTCCTCTAAACCCTCCTTTAGCGAAAGGTAAAAATGCCTTCAGCTGCTGTGACCCCTTGCTGAAAGGAAAAAAACCAATCAACCCCTACCTAACCTCACACCACCCTAGATACAGCCAATCAGGTAGGGACAAGTCTGCAATTCCCGCGCTTGCTCTGTACAGATACCCGCTTCCCCAGAGTTCGGGGCTGCATCAGTGTCGGTCGAGAGTCCAGACTCGAGTCTGAAGAAAAACCCTCATGTGATTGCATCGGTGTTGGCTCCTTGGTGGTCTTCTGGGATTTGCAACTTTGGGCACAACAGTTCGGGTGAAGGTACCTTTTTTTTTTGTTTTGTTTTTTTCCTTAAAAGCAAACTGCAAACAAATCCTTCATGTCCTTGCCTCTTACCATCGACTTCTCTGAGAACTGATGAGACAACAAATACGTCAAAGTTCAGGGTGAGAAAGAGTAGTAGAAATCGTTTAATCATACCAAATGGCTAAGACAAGGCAAGAAAGGCGTTGTCTTGCATGTAAAATACATGCCTAGTTAGGTGCTTCTTGTTACTCCTATAACTGAGTACAGCTAAAAACGCAGGATAGTATACATTAAACAAACCAAAAAAGACTCTGAAAGGCAGAGAGAAAAGGTAAACTGGCTAGGCACCTTGGACAGTGATGAGCCCTTGGGTTTGCTGTTTGTTTGCTTAATATATCCTGGGCTGGGTACTGGCAGAACCAGCAACCCCAAATACCAAAGACACAGACAAAAAAAGCCCCAACGAAAGCCTGCTCTTCCTAGCCCAAGGACCAGGAAGGGGCAGCCTTGCATGAGAGAAAACTTTTATACAATAACCGCCCAACTCCAGTCAAACACCAGAGAAAAGACATGGCGCTTCTCCATTCCCAATCAGGTGCTGGGACATTCACCTCTTCTTTGCAGTAAGGGGGTCCACCCCTGCAGTGTCACTGCAGACTACATGAGGAGCAGTAATGACTTGCCCCTCCCCTCTCTGCCAGGGTAGTCTCAGAAGAGACTTAGTGGAGACCCTGAGTGTCTACCCTCATTTAGAGAAACATGGCACCCCTTCTCTCCATGATGCCAATAGAGACCAGGTGGGAAAGTTGGACATTTATTTCCACCTAGTAGTGACAAGGTGGCACACTTCCCCCAACATTTTTCTTCATGAGGGCACTGGTCGAGGAGGTCTGCTAAAAAAATAAATAAATAAGAACAAGAGTCTTATAGCATAATGTCCAAAATGTTGAGAGTATAATAAAATATCATTTGTTATTCCAAAACCCAGCAAAAATCTCACCCTGAATGAGAAAAGATGATCAACAGACACCAAAATTGAGATGAGTTGTTGAAATTATCTGAAGAGAATTTTTAAAAACAGCCATCATAAAACTGCTTCAATAAGCAATTATAAACATATTTGAAACAAATAAAAAATAAAAGCAAAGAAAAAATTTTAGCATAGAAATAGAATAAATAAGAACCAAATGGTAATTTTAGAAGCAAAAGATAAAATAACTAAATGAAAAACTTACTGGATGGATAAAACAACTGAATAGAAAGGAGAGAGAAAAGGACCAGTGAACCTGAAGATAGAGCAACAGAAATCACTCAGTTTGAACAAGAGAGAGGAAAGAAAAAAAACCTGAAAACATACGTAAATAAACAGTGGTAGGGAAGCTGTAACAAAATACCTAATGTTCATGTGATCAGAGTTCCAAAGAAGTGGAGAAAAAATGTAGGGCTGACAAAAAAATAATGATTAAATAAAACAAACAAACAAAAAACGGTGGCTGAAATTCTCCCAAATTTGGTAAAATACATAAATATGCCAATTCGAGAAGTTAAATTAAATGAATCAAAATAAGATCAATTCAAAGAATTTCATGTCGAGATATATCATGATCAAACTATAGAAAACTAAAACCAAAGAAAAACCCTAAAAGCAGTGATAGGGAAACAACACTATATTTAGAAGAGAAAAATAATTCAAAAAACATTGACTTTCTCATCAGAAACCATGGAGGCCAGAAGGAAGTGAAGTAACATTTTTCAAGTACTGAAAGACAACAATTGCAGACTTAGAATTCCACATCCAGTGAAAATATTTCAAGAATGAAGCGAGAAAACAAGACATTCTCAGATGAAGGAAAAGTAAGATAATTTGTCACCTGCAGATCTATGCTACAGCAATGACCAAAGGAAGTTTCTGAAATAGAGAGTAAATGATAAAATACTGAATTTTGGCACATCGGGAAGGAAGGAAGAAAGAAGAAAGAGTAAATATATGGGTTCTCCACCATGTGTTGCATACCAGTATAAAGCATTTTGAAACAACTAAATAGAAAGATTTCTGGATACGCTGTGAATGGCAAAAAGGAAATTTACCACTTTTGAAAGAAAAATGAACCACGTGAGATAGGATCAAAGCATAAAAGGAATATAATAATGTATTCAAAGGAATGATAGAGATACTATATCTAATGACTACAGGAACGACACAGCTCTCTCTATATATATATATAAAAAAAGTAATGCAATATTTCCAATAGCTGCCCACCCAAATTTTGCTGTAAAACTAATGCCACCATAGCAAAAAGGCAGAGGGCAATTTCATGGTGCATGGGCCACCAATAAGGCTTACAGAGATCTAATTTAATTGTAGTTTTTTTGTTTGTTTGTTTTATCTTCCAAAAGCAATTAGAATAAAGATGAGCCTGTGGAAGAAATAAAAATCAATCTCATTTTCTAAGAGAAATTTAAAAGGACACATAATTTACAAAGTCAAATGAGGGAGTATATTGCAACCTAAACCTCACTTGTCTGATATTAAGGAAGAAAACAGAGAGAAAATTTATGAATTTGAAAGCTTATTACATTTTCTTTAGATAATGTGTCTTCCCTGAAATGTTCATTACTTCTACCATTATATATACCTGTGTACACACTTTTAAATACTTTTACACTTTTAAAAATGTGAACTATAGATAAACTTCCAGCACGATAGTGTGAAGAGCTTCATTGACCTGCTCCTCAGTGAAACTGGTAAAAACCATTTTTAAACCTCTAACAAAGCAATGACACATTTAAAGCCTTTGGAAATTTTCATGGGTGAACAGCAAATGAAGAAACATCTATGAAAACTTTATGAGATATATGAACATTTATGAAAACTCCATAAGAAAGATCAGAGTCTGTGGTGTTTGAATCAAGACTGCTCTCTCTCCCCTATTCCAGATCAGTGAGGTGAAGACTCCACTCTGGACTGTTGCAGCCAAGAACATAGCGCTCCCTCTGTCCCAGCACCCAGCCAGAGGGCTTTCTTCCTGGGAGGAGCAGGATTTCCGTGTTTCCAACCTGCCCCCAAATACCTGTTGCTGAAGCTGAGCTCTGGGTGAGTGCTATGGAGAGTTGGGGGCTACTTTTCTTCCTGTCTACCTTGGGCATGGTACGCCAAGAATACTGGGTCTTTGACTACCGTACCTTGTGAGGTGGAGGTCTACACTATGAGAGGTAAGCTGTGGGAACCCTAGTTGTTTCCCCACTTACACTCACAGAGCACTCAGCTATTAGAGTGGGGGTGCCACTCAGAGAGAAACTTTCCATTGTCCCTGCCCACATCCCTGGCTCCATGGTTTTTGCCTGGAGAAAAAAAGCCATAAAATAAATAGTGCATTAACTCTTCTGAGAGAAACTGACTTCATCTGCAACAGAGAATAAAGAAGTTGGAGCCTAATACCTCTCTCCAGAACAGTAGAAGTCGTGGTAGAAAGGCAATTGGGAGGAGATTCAAGATACAAGCTAAACTGTAAGCTGGCTAGTTCGTAGGAGAGAAGCAGGGAATACGCTGGAAGGGGACCTTCTGGAATCAGAAGAAAAATCAAACACTGACCTTAGAAACTATTTCTTCAATGATGGGACTGACTTATAAAGCAATTTATGCCTCCAGGGTATTATTGAAAATAACAGAGCAATTAATGGAGTTTAAAAGCTGGGTGTGGTCAGGGAAAGAGAGGAAGAGAGCCTCATCAAAACCGTGGTCATCCCATAGTGGTTGTGGCCATACCCAAAGCTGTATCTCCCTCAGGAACAATACCAAAGGCTGAACACTGTGGGAGGGTAATAGACTCCACTAAAATAATCCAGTCTGTCATTAAACAAATGAACAAGCAAATAACAATAACAAACTGGTGGGGCGAGAGCAGTATCCAGAATTGCTGTAATACATTATCTAAAATGTCTAGTTTCCAACAAAAAATCACAAGGCATGCAAAGGAACAGGAAAGCATGACCCATACACTGGGAAATAAGCAGGCAACAGAAACTACTCATGAGAGAGACCAGATGTCAGATTTATCAGAAAACACCTTTAAAGTAGTCATTATAAACATCTTCATAGAACTAAAGGAAACCAAAATTGAAGAAATAATGTAAAATGACAATGTTGCATCAAATAGAGAATATCCATAAAGAGGTAGAACTTATTAAAAGGAACTAAAAGGAAATTATGGAATTAGAAGTACAATAACAAATTAAAAATTCACTACAGTGGCTCAACTGTAGATTTTAACTGTCAGAAGAAAGAATGTGCAAACTTGAAAATAGATAAATAGAGATTATGCAAGTTGAAAAACAGTTCAAAGAATGAAGAAAAGTAAAGGGGGCCTCAGAGAAATCTGAGACACAATTAAGCACCTCAAAATACGTGTAATGGGAATACTGGAAGTAGAGATGAGAAAGGAAGGAGAAGAGAAAGTATTTGAAGAAATAATGTTTGAAAACGTCTTAAATTTATTGAAGAACAACAACATACACACCCGGTAGCTCAGTGAACTCCATGCGGGATAAATACAAAGAGATATACAGACAAATGATAATTTTTAAAAATGTCAAAAGCCAACACAAGGAGAAAATCTTGAAAGCAAACAGAGAATTATAACTCATTAGACCCCAGACAGATTAATAGCTAACTTCTCAGCAGGAAAAAAGGAGGCAAAATGCAGTGGAATAACATATTCAAAGTGCTCAAAGAAAATAATTGTCAACTAGGAATCATATGGCCACAGAAACCTATCTTTCAAAAATGAAGACAAAATACTTTCCAAGATGAACAAAAACTTAGAGAACTTGTTGCTGTCAGATCTATCTTGCAAGAAATAATAAATGGAGTTCTTCAGGTTGAAAGCAAGTGATTCAAGATGATAATTTGAATCTACACACTGAGAAAGAACATCAGTAAAGGTAATTACAAAACAGTAAAAATGCAGATGTTTTCCTTTCTTCTAATAGATTTAAAAAACAATTGTATAAAACAATATTATAGAACGTATTTTGGGCCTATGACATATAGTAACGTAATGTATTTTTCAAGAACAAGACAAAAGAGGTGGATGGGAACATTTGAAAGCATTTGAAAAGCTGCAGTTGGCTAAGAAAATGACTACAGACAGTAAACCAATAATTTTAACAATGTATTGTTGGCTTAGTAACATAATAGTTATAGTATGTATAACAGTAACACCACAAAATGACAGAAAGAAAATGGAGCTATCGTGAAGTAATTTTTCTACATATTACTGGAATTAAGCTAAGATAAATTATAAGCTACTTTGGATAAGTTAAGACATATGTGATAAACTGTGGAACAACCACTGGAAAAAATAACCCTTAAAAATAGTGAAAAGTCATTAAAGAAATCAAAGTGTTTCACTAGAAAATACTTAACATAAAAGAAAGCTATAAAGGAGGACTAGAGGAGACAAACATGACATGAGGCATATAGAAAACAAAAAGTACAATGGCAAATAAATCCAAATATATCAATACTAACATTAGATGTGAATGGATTTAATAATCCAATAAAAGATCAGAGACTGTCAGAATGAATAAAAAACATAATCAAACTATAATATATGCTGTCTACAAGAAACATGTGTTATATTCAAAGATACTTATGAATTGAAAGGAATAGGATCAAAAAACATATCATGCAAACAGCAACCACAAGAAAGCTGGAGTAACTGTATCAGTTAAAACAGAATTCAAAACAAAGAAAATTTAGATGATAGAAGTGTCAATCTATTGGGAAGATATAAAAATTATAAGTATATATGTATCTAATAACAGAGCAACAAAACACTAATCAAAAACTGACAGAGATAAAGAAATAGACAATTCAACAATATTCATTGCAGACTTCAATATTCAATTTTCAATAATGAAGAGAACACCTAGACAGAAAATCAACAAGGAAATAGAAGACTTGGACAACACTATAAATCAACTAAACCTAATAGATATCTACAGACCATTTTGTTCAACAACAACAAAGTATAAATTCTTCTCAAGTACACATGGAAGATTTTCCAAGACAGACCATATGATAGGCCATAAAACAAACTCCAGTAAATTCATATAGAGAGAAATAATACAAAATTGTTATCTGATCACACCGGAATGAAATTAGAAACCAATAACAGAAAAAAATCGAGAAGCTCACAGATATGTGGAAATTAAACAACATATTTTAAAATAATTATTGGTAAAAAGGAAATCAAAAGTGAAATCAGAAAATACTTTGAGATGAATGTAAACAAAGAAACAATGTACAAAATTTATGGGATATAACTAAAGCAGTGATTACAGGGAAATTAATAGTTGTTGATATGTACATTAAAAAAGAAAGATTTAAAATTAATAACTTTCTACCTTACAACAGTGGAAAAGAAGAGCAAATTAAATCTAATGCAAACAGAAGAAAAGAAATAAGACTAGAGTAAAAATAAATAAAATAGAGACCAGAAAAACAACAGAGAAGGTAATCAAACTGAAAGCTGGTTCTTTGAAAAGAGCAACAAAATTGAAAAATCCCTTGCTAGATTGATCAAGGAAAAAAAGACTCAAATTACAGAAATCAGAAATGAAAGAGGAAATATTACTATTGACTTGCAGAAATAAAAATGATTATAAAAGGATACCTTGAGCAATAGTAAGCCAAAAGTTGAGTAACTTAGATGAAACTGGCAAAGTTTTAGAAAGACATAAACTACTGAAACTCACTGAAGTAGAACTAGACAATCTTAATGACCTATAACAAGTTTAAAAGATTGAAAGTATAATAATAATAATAATAATAATAATAATAATAATAAGAAGAAGAAGAAGAAGAAGAAGAAGAAGAAGAAGAAGAAGAAGAAGGAAGAAGGAAGGAGGAGGAGGAGGAGGAAGAAAAAGAAGAAGAAGAAGAAGAAGAAGAAGAAGAAGAAGAAGAAGAAGAAGAAGAAGAAGAAGAAGAAGAAAGAAGAAAGAAGAAGCATCAGCAGCAGCAACAGCAGCAGCAGTTGCTGCTGTACTAAAAACTACAAAACTATTGAAATAAATTGAAGAAGACCTAAATAATGAAAAAACATCTCTCATTTATGAATTGAAAGACTTAATATGGCTAGATGGCAGTACGTGAAGAACTGATCTACAGATTCAATATGTCCCCACCAGAATCTTCGCTGACTTCTTTGTAGGAATTGACAAGCTACTTCTAATATTCATAAGGAAATTCAAGGAACTCAGAATAGCCAAAACAATCTTGAAAAAAAGAACAAAGTAAGAGGCCTCAACTTTTTTATTTCACAAGTAGTGGTTATCCAGATATTGTAGTACTGAAACAAGGAGAAACATATAGAGCATAGAACAGAATTGAGACTCCAGAAATATACCTATACATCTGTCATCAACTGATTTTCACGCTAGTGCTAAGATAATCCAATGGAGCGGAAAAAAAGTCTTTTTAACAAATAGTGCTGGGATAAATGATATCCACATGTAAAAGAATGAACTTCACATCATGCACACAAAGTAACTCAAAATAGATCAATGACCTAAATGTAAGAATTAAAATTATAAAAACTATTAGAGGAAAACATAAAAGAGTAATACTTTGTAATCTTAGATTTGGCAGAAGATTCTGAATATGACATCAAAAGCACAAGCAATAAAAGAAAAAGGTAAACATACAGTGAAAAAAATTATGCTTCAAAGGACATAATTAAAACTCTAGAATGAGAAAAAATATTTGCAAAACACATATCTAGTATGGGATTGTATCCAGAACAGAGAAAAAACTATTATGACTCAATGATACAAATACAAATAATTCAAGTATAAAAATAAACTAAGGATCTGAATAAACACTTGGCCAAGGATGATATACAAATGGGCAATAAGCATTTAGAAGAATGTTCAACGTCATTAGTCATCAGGGAAATACACGTCAAAACCACAATGAGATTCCATCTCACAACCTCTAGGATGGATGGACTCAAGAAGTCAGATGATAACAAATGTTGACAAGGATGTGGAGAAACTGGGGCCCTATGACATTACTGGTGGGAATGTAAAATGGCGCATCTTTTTTGGAAAATAGTCTATCAGTTCCTCAAACAATTAAACATAGAGTTACCATACAAGTCAGCAATTCCACTCCTAGGTATATGCCCAAGAGAAATGAAAACATATGTTCATTAAAAAAATAAAACAAAAAAACTGTACACGAATGTTTATAGCAGGATTTTTCACGGTAGCCAACAGATAGAAACAACCCAAATGTCCATCAATTGGTAAACAAACAAACTGTCCTATATCAATGCAGTGAAATACTATTCAGCCATGAAAAGGAATGAAATACTGATATATGCTAAAACATGGATGGGCCTTGAACACATTATGCTAAGTGAAAGATGGCAATCCCCCAATAGCACATGTTATATAATTCCATTCATGGAAAATGTTCAGAACAGAGAAGTCTATAGAGACTGAAAGTAGATCAATAGTTGTTTAGGGCTGGGGATGGGGAAATGGTGGTGGATCACTGATTAAGAGGTTCTTTTTGAGAGGATAAAACTGTTATAAAAGTTGCCTGTGGTGAGGGTTGCACGTATCTATGAGTATACTAAAAGCCCAATGGCTTTCTGTGTGCCATTTAATAGGTGCACTTTAAATGTCAAAGAGATAGTATATGAATTACATCTCAATAAAACTGTTAAAATGTAAAATATCACAATCACGAAAAAAGTAGATAAAACATAAAAAGAGTCATATTCAGCTTAATGAGTTGTAACACAGAGAACCGGGAAGCCGTACCCAAGTTGAGGAAGAAAACTTCTCTGTGTCCCAGAAGCTTTCTGTGTGTCCTTTCCGATCTCACAACCCCTCACCTTTGCCTGACATATGTAGACACCCATAAAATTGTCACCATAATCAGGGCAATGAACAGACCCATCCTCCCAACAGTTTTCTCCGGCCCCTTTCAAATTTCTGCCTTGCATTCTCCCTGCCCATCCCTGGCCCTGGGCAACCAATAATCTATTTTTCTGTCTCTACATTTTAGTTTTCATTTCCTGATGTTTTATATAAATGGAAATAGATAGTTTAAAATTATACATATTTAATTAAAAATAAAAATTATGTATTACATGTAACTATAAATAAACAAGTATGCTACAGAAACTCAAGAGAGAGAGACAGGAGAGACTCCTAAGCTCTGACATAGCCCCCATACCCTGTGGAGGGGGCCTAGCCCTCCCCTCACATCTGACTCTCCCCTCCCCCTGCCTGTCTTTACTTTCCAGGGACTCTGGACTCCCCCATTGTTCATCAGCACTGTCCCTCCTCTGTGCCTGCCCGTCTGCCTCCTTCACCCTCTGTTCCTCCCACTTAGTTCACCTTGTAGAATGAAATGAAATGCTGAGTCTCTGCTAAATGTGGAGGGAAACCTTTCCTCTCTACTGGCTTAGGTGTCCCTGCAGGCCCTCCCTCTTCACCCTGGGCCTGGGTATGTCTGTGCTTTCTCCAGCGTCAGCTTCCAGGGCCATCTCCTCCCATGGGGTGGGCACCCTGAGGATGGGCTTGGTCTCCTCTAAGTGTGCATCCTGGCAGGTTGAATGAGGGAGTATGTGTGCGTGTGCGGGGAGAAGCGGTCCATCTGGGCCAGGGCAGGAGGTCCCCCAGAGAAGCCAGGTGGGAATTCCAGACGAGGCTTGGGCCTCGAAGCAGCAGGAGAGAAGGCATGGCCACTTTCAGGGAGAAACTAGAGAGGCCTCAAGGCAGATACGCAGGTGGGCTGCTGAGAGTCCATGCGTGCCTCCCTGATTTTTGAAAAGCAGATGGTACCAGACCCTCCTGCTTAATCCCTGAGTTCCAGCTGATGGTTTTGTGGCATCTTTTACCTTTTGAAACAAACAAACAACCCCAAAACAGCCTTCTTCTCCCCATTCTTTTTTCCTTTCCTCTTGGTCCCTCCAGGGAGCCTCACAAAGAGTACAGGTCGTTCTCTCCAACTGGCAAACTCTAATGCCCTACATTGTGTTTTTGTTTATGTTAGATGGCAGCCAGGACAAAGCTGTTTCATGGCTATTGTTATCAAAGTCGAGACAGTTGATCAGGCTTCCATCCATCGACTGTCTCATAAGTGTGCAATGCTGAATGCTCCACACATTTCTCCAACCTCAAAGCACCTGAGAGAATAGCTTCTCTTTTTACATGGGAGGAGACTGAGACCCAGAAGAGATTAAGAAGGTGAAGAATTTGCCTGAAGCCTTTCCCTTGGGAAGAGTCACAACCCGATTCAACCCAAGCATTTTCGACCCCATACAGACTCCCAAAATATCAAGGGAAATACAGAGAAAATGAAGGGTCTGGGAAAAGGAATTGTGTAAAACATGTTTGGTTTCAACTTTTTGATTTTTAGACACGAAATGTGACCCTGTAAGATGCCATGAGCTCCTCTAATATTTTGAGTGCTGGTGGTGGGTCCCAGGACTTTGCCACCTGAGCTATTCAGAATTAATGGAAAATAGTCTGGGATCGGGGGTAGAAGGGGAGAGGAATCCAGGGTGGGATGCTGGGGCAGGGGAGTTCTCCAGGAGGTAGCACCTGTGTGAGTGGGCGGAAACAGGTGAAAGAGATGGAAAAACGGTGCCCCTGGCAAAGGGAACCACAACTGTGAAAGCTTCAGGTTTTGCAAGATCGGGGCATACTAGGGAAGTGGAGTGGTCCAGGTTGACTCCGGGGCCGCAGCACCTCTGCTGGAGACCTGGGCAAGCATTCATTCTTGAAGGGCTTCACCGGCCAAGTGAAGGCTTTTGAACCTCAACCTGAGGACACTGGAGAGCTACCGAAGGTCACATATGAGAGACAGATACGGCCCCAGGTGAGGGATGGGGGCTGCGCTGGCCGAAGGCTGCTTATAGGCGTTTTCCTAACACCATTACAGGTGGGCCGAACTCTGGCTGGGAACTGAGATGAGCAGGCAGGCTCCTGCCTCAGGGCTCACCTTCTCTGAGCTTCCTGCCCTATTATGGAGTCAGGCCTCAAAGAAAGTCTCTTGCTGGGCTGAGACCACAGCAGGGGCTGGAAGGAGGTTGAGAGAGGAATTCAGGGGAGCTGAAACCTCCACCAGAGAAACAAAGAAAAACTAGAACTTCCTGGAGGTTGGGGAGGAATGTGGGCAGGGTGGATGTAATGAGGGAGCGGGGAAAGCGGCTGGTGGCCTGAGCCTGAGGCCAGCGTGGGATGATGAGCTAGGGGAATATCCCCAGTGGAGAAGGGTCCGGTGTGTTTTTAAGAAAGGATCTAGTGCTGGCAAATGCTCCGGGCTGTTCGGCCCTCCTCCCACCCACATAATCGTTTGTACAGGAAGCCATTTCAGAGAGCTGGCTCCTGTTTGGTTTGGGGTGAGCTGAACCTGAACTTGGGGTCCTCGTGCATCTCCTGGAAAAGTAGATAGAAGATAGATGATCACAAAAGAGAACTGACACAGTGGGAGCAGGTATTTGGAGCCAGAAGTGACCTTGAGGAAACAAATCTTTGAGAAATTCGCAGAATACCTGGGGAAGGCCCAGAAAAGCCATAGAGCAGAGAAGGGGGGTTTCGAGGCCGTTTGTCAAAATGTCTTTAATGCTGCTCAAGAGAGAAGTGCCCACGTTTATTTTCAGACTGAAGTGTTTTCTTCAGTGATTCTGTACAGACACAGCCCTGGCAAAATAAGGACAAAAGTCTTGTCCTGGAGTCAGGGTGATGTGCTAAAGGCCCTAGGCCCTGAGTTGGGCGATGCGGGGTGGAGTGCCATCACCTTACCCTCCAGCCCGGTCCTGCTGGGTCCAGGTGGACACTCATGCATAGCATTGACCAGGCCACATTTTTCACCCCACCCTGGGCCTGACTCTCTACAGGTTTGATGGCAGAGGACCCCCTGGGCCCTAGAGCTGGCTGGGGACCCAGTCCTAAACATGGGGACCTAATCATGGCAGAGCTCCACCCTAGGTGTTGGGTAGACCCTGCCCTTCTGCCCTATACCCCATGCCACCCTCAGAGAATAGGCTGCTTGAAAGGGTGTTTGTTCCTACCCAGAATAACATGTTCAAGGCTCATTTCCCTTCCACTCACCTGGCCATAGATGGACAGCTCTGATAGAGGATAGGTCCCTTGGGGCCAGGCTGGACCAAACTGGCCTGGCGTGAAGCGGGGACCTGTCCAGGCTTGCCTGCCCACATTTCTGGCCTCACCCCTCCCTCTGCCTACTTCGGGTCTGTCTGGAGTCCATCTCTCTGCCTCCCTGTCTTTTTCCTCTTCTTTCTGTTTTTGCCCTCCCAGCTGCCCCTCTGCCACCCACTCTGCATCTTTCTTAACCCCTGCTCTTCTTCCCTCCTTGACTTTTTCTGTCTCTCTACAGCCTTTTCTCTGTCATTTTCTGTTTCTCACATTTTCTCTCTCTGCCACCCATCCCTCCCTTCTGTCCCATCACCAAACCAGGCAAGTTTATTTGAACAACTAAGGGCATTATTTCTTTTAGAAACTAAGCTGAACCAGATTTTAAGAGTTAGCTCTCAGAACCTTCCTTGGAAAAAAAATTGGGGGGACCTAGCCAGTGGGGGAGGTGCTCTAGGGCTTGGGGGGCCCGATGTTAAAAGTGGATCTAGAGAGAAATGTTTTTAAGAATCTTCAGTTTCTGGCCTTTGAACTTGTTCACCCCACTACCTGCAACAATAAGAATAAATACATAAATAATAATAATTGTTAAAGTCACCATTTACTGCTGCGTCAGGCACTGTGATAGCTATGTTACATTCTGTGTCGTATTTAACCACCACGACAATCTTACAAAATTGGTTTTATTGCCACTTTAAGCAGGTGAGGAGACCAAGGCTCAGAGAGGTCACCCATCGCCTACATGGCAGCCCAGCACAAGCTGTGTGCCCTCTGCACTAAGGTGGATGCCCTATTCTGATTGCTTTTGCTTAAGATTTGGTGGACCTGGAGAAGGAGCAAGTTCCACTTTGTAATTTTCCATGGAGGGCAATGCCTAGTGCTTTGTATGTGGTCACTCAGCTGGTCGACAGTGATGGAGTAGGGCTCAGGCATCTGATGTCCAGGAGAGGGGAGGAGTGGACTCAGGACCATGCCTGTGGCTCCAGGGGGCCTCCTTCCTCACTGTGTGGCCCCCATCAAGACCTAGTATTGTCTGAGCTGGAATTTCCCCACCTAAAAGTAGGGGTCGTAGAATGGTGCTATTTGGAGGTGCCAGGCCCTGAACTGGGGCCACTAGGAAGAGGCCCAAGGACATTCTTTTTAAAACTTAACTTCATCATCCAATTTACTTTGCCTGAGATGTTCCTAGCTGAAAGCTAATCCTGTGGACGGGGAGGAATTAAGCAAAACGATGCTTTAAAAAGAAAGCTCTATGGATGTGGCCATAATGAAGTTGGGTTCACAGGGCATGTCTCTCCTCAAAGTGACATAATCTGCCTAACCCCATGACAAAGGGGACTGTCCTATTCCCCCAGGTGCTCCTACCTCCCAGGTGACCTACATTTAGGCTCTACAAGACTGCCAGGTTGAGATTTCTAGCACCTTCTATTCATTCATTTGACACATGTTGTCCCATCGTGTGAGGCACCATTCTAGGCACAGGGGTACAACAGAAGTCAAAGTGTATAAAAATTTCTGTCCTGTGGGCCTCACATTCTAGGAGGGAGGATAAATGATAAACAAGACGATTGAATAAAACGTAATTGTGTGTTAGGTAGTTTAAGTTATCAGGGGAACAATGAAGGAGGGGAAGGCAAGGGGGACAGTGTAGGGAAGGCAGTGACTTAGACAGGGTGGTCAGGAAATCAGACCGCAGGCCCCCCAAGCCTGGTTTCTTCCAGGGGCTCCCCAATGGGTCTAAGGAGCCCAGGCTCCTCTCTCTGGGACCCAGGCCTTTTCTATTCTGGCCTCGGCTGCTTGTGCGTGGTTTGCTGTCCCTCACTCCACACAAGCAGAGAGACCTCTCTGTCACCTCTCTAGGTCTGCATAAGCTTTTTATTCGTAAATTGTGACTGCCCTGCCTTCTTCTCCCCACTGCTTTAGGATGTGCTGGGGTTTTGATTTAATCAGTTACGGTGAGATGACAGACACAGAGAGAGACAACTGCCTTGAAAAAGTTTATTACTTACAGTTATGAAAAGATTGGGGCGTTCTGCACCATGTCAAACAGGGCCACATGCAGAAGTACCAGGGTCATTCAGGAGACAGAAGCAGTCAGGGGAAAGCATGAGTTCCTATGAAGGCCTCTTGTTTCACCTAGTTTGAATGGTCAGTCACTAGGCCCAACTGTTGCAGTTTTGAGTTTTAGTGCCCCACGTCTTGGTTTGGGCTACTGGCCACCTGAGTCTAAGCCTCAGTTCTCTCATCTGTGAAATGGGGTCAAACACCGTCAACCTCGTTAGAATCTTTGTTGAGAGTCCTTTTCCTACACTTGACAGAAATCTAGTTCGTGCTCATTTAAGTAAAACGGGACATTGAATGAATTAACGTAGTTAGGAAATCTGAAGGACTTCTGGCTTCAGTTATGATTGGACCCAAGACTACATGTCAAGGCACATCTCTCTTTGTCTCTGCTCTGCTCTCCTACCTCCCAGTTTTACCTTCAGGTATACTCCGCCCAGGTGATCACTAAGGTAGCTGGTAACAGCTCCAGGCTGACCCTCTGGCAGCTTAGCGGCAATTCCATGGAGGGCTCATTGGCCCAGCTTGGGTAAAAGCCCACTCTTGAATCCAGTCATCATTGTGGCCAGAGGGGTGAGAGCTCTGACTGGCCAGGCTTGGTCACGTGCCCACACAAGGACTCACTGACTCATGTGGATGAGAGTAAAGTCACTCCTCCGAAGGGAGTCAGGGATTCTGGGTGAGGAAGAGATGCTGGCAAGCACATCTTACAGGTGTCTACAGTTGTGCGAGAGATCCGCAGACACTGCAGGTAAAAGCACAGTGCCCAGCACTGGTAGGAACCGTAGAGTGTTGTCATTACTAGATTGCAACTTTCCGGTTCTCCCATCCTCCCAGCATGGGGCTGGTGCTCTGCCTTCCCCACAAACTACAGAACTTCCACCCTGCTCTGCGCGAGGCTAAGCCCTCCACTTGGGCCCTGGATCCCGCTTCCTTTTGCTTTCTTAACACCTTTGTTCCTACTCTATTCTCTTTTCCTCTAACATCAGCAATTTCATTACCAATTTCGGACCATTCCTTTGAGAACACAAACGTGCCTTGTTGTCATTTATCTTGAAAAATGCCTTCCTTGGATCCATCTCTCACTTCCATTCTAGCTACAGCTCCATTCCTGCTTTCAATCCAACTAAAGTCCTGTCAGCTCTAGCTTCCAAATACATTCCACCCTGCCTGTCCCTCTTCCCCTAGGATGTCTTTCATGGGGCACTTTTGTGTCTTCCACAGAGTAGCTTGACCTAGTTGGCCCCTTGAAATTTTCTAAAAGTTGCTTTAAAAGGTAAAGGAAACAGTGAAATTAATTTTAGTAATATCTTTTAGTTAACCTAATATACCCAAAATATTGTTTTTTGACATGTGATCAATATAAACATATTTAATGGGATATTTTACATTCTTTATGTGCTAAACCTTTGAACCGTAGCATGTATTTTACACTTGCAACATGCCTCATTGTGGACCAGCCACTTCGAGGGCTCAACTGGGGCAGCACAGATCTAACGTGTCAATCAGACCTTGGCACTCCTCTGCTTTAACTGCTTCAGTTCCCTCCTGTGGTGCTCAGAATGTGACCCTAATGTTCCAAAGTGGGTGACAAGGCTCTTTAAGAGATGGGCTGCCTCCTGACCTCTTCTCCACCTATTCTCTCACTCACCTGCTGCAGCCACCTTAGCTGTCTTCCTGCTTCTTGCATGGGTCAAGCTCACCTCCACCCAGCGCCTTTGCTCCTGCTCTTTCTCTGCCTGGACTGCTCGTCTTCCCATCTAGACATGCTTGGTTTCACCATGTCATTCCGTCTTCTGCTCACTGCCACCTCCTCAGAGACCCCCCTAACCTTCCCTCAAAAGTGCACAAAAGCTGCACCCCCTGCCCCCCAGAACATTCTTCGTCACATCACCCTTCTTTACTCTCTGCACAGCAACTACTACTCTTTGGCACTAGCCTATTTAGTGTTCTGGCTCCTTGTTCAACGTTTGTTTTCTGTCTAGAACAGACAGCTCCTCTGCAGAAACTTGAACACTGTAAGCACTCAACAATGCTTGCTGTTTTGAATGAAGCTCTTAGAATAGTTAGCATCCATGGTCTCATTGGCTAAAAATTCTTCTCTGTTCCAAGACATTGCACAGACAAAAACATTCAAGTGCCAGGAAGGTGAATGTTACAGCCCAACAGGGATAACTTAAACCAGTGGCTGTCTGCTGAAAGTGTGATTTCTTGGCAAATTGAGCAGAGCTTGTATTTATGAAGTTTTCCTTCCTTGACCACTACTGATTGTGCCAAGAACTCTCCCACACGGGTCATCTCCCCTACTTTACCTATGGAAACTCCTGGGTATCTACAGACACACTTTGAAAACCACGGACATATTCTCTGGAGCTAGAATTGGAACTTTGAATACCAGTCCTACCTCTCACTCATGGGGTGCCCTTAGACAATTTGCCTAACTTCCTAAAGAAGCTCAGTTTCTCCTCTATAAGATAGAACTAATAATAGGGCCTACCTAAAAGAGCTGCTATGAGCAATAATTTGGACAAAACACTCATCTAAGGTACTTAGTCCAATATCAATGAGGTGGTAAGTATGCAAAAATAAATTACTGCTCCTCTCACGCATCTGCATTTTAAATCTGAACGCTGGGAGAGGGAATGCTTAACCCAAATAGCAGAGAGAACCTGGGATGGTAGAATGCCACCATAGCATCTGGGGTGCAGGGCAGTGGGGAGAGGCTTTTAAAGTCTCCATTTCTCTTTCTGGAGGTACTCTCTGAGTTTCAGTTCTGCATTTAGCTGGCTCCAGTTTCCTGATAAATTAGTAAGACCACTGACCCCTTGATTTTGCTTTTACTCACAGATAAAATACTTTGGGATATGTTTGGGCTGAAGGGGAGGAAGGAGAAAAGGGATCAGTAAGTGTGCTCAGGCCACTCCAATCCCTTATGCTGAGGCTGAGGCTGAGCCATCCAGCCTGATGTAGGCTCCAGGGCCTAGTGGGGTTAAGGGGGGGGGGGTGTATTCTGCAAGATTTTTGGTTAGGCAAACTCTGTCCTGGAGACAGGACCCCTCAGGGACAACAGCCTATGTTGGGGATAGCCTCACTCTGCTCTCAGCCTTTCCTGGCCTCCAAGCATATTCTAGGATACCCGGGCCAGGCTCTGAACTCAATCATTAACTGAACCATTTGCTGAAAGAATTCATTAAAGGCTCTGAATGCCAGGAAAATGCACAAGCAGTCATCCAGACTAGCTGGCCCGCCAAAGAGAAGAGCCAGGCTCAGCTACAAAGAAGATAAGTCCAGGAGGAGACAACCGGGGGTGAGGGCGTATCCTGAGGGGGTCCCAGGTAACACAATCACCCTCTCTTTACCTCAGGGTTTTCCTCTGTCAAGTGGTGACTCCCCAAGGAGCCAGAATCTCCAACATGAAAGATTTGTCCTTCTTTTAAGATTTATATAAAAGCAGCTCAAGTCCACAGATGGTGGGATGGCCCTCCCCCTCATTGTCTCTGGGTTTCCTGAGGAGGCTAGGGTGTCAGAACACCCATCCTGCTCCTACCAGATCAGCTCCTAACCTTCTTCAGAGACTGGACACTGAGGAAGTTTCTGTGGGAGATGAGGGCTCTGTGGAAATATCACTTAAGGGAAATACAGACCTGGTCCCACTTACATCTGTGGAAACTGAAGCTCAGAAGGGAGAAAAGTGACTTGGTCAAGGTCATGCAGGGGTTGTCAGGTGTGGAGTCACAGAGATCTCAGCCCAGAGACAGGGCCACCAAAGTCCCCTGTAGCTGAGACATCAACAACAGTGAAGCCTCAAGGCTGCAGCCTCGATTACTCCTGCCTCCCATCCTGACTTACTGTTGCATTATAATTTTGCTTTTCGGGAACCTTCTTTGTGCTCCCTCTGTTCCCCTCTCCCACAGCCAGCAGGGGGTTTTGCTATGGACACCAGTCTTGGAACCAGGCTGACTTGGGTTCAGATTATGACTTGCAGCTCCCTAGCTGTGGGACTTTGGGCAAATGATTTTGAGCTTCTACTTCCTTTTCTAGAGATGATATGATGCCTACCTAGGTAGGCTCCAATGTGGAGGATAGAGAGAACAGCCCCAAGCCTTCTGCAGTTCACCATCTCACTGGGGGGTCTAAGGCACAGAATTTTAAAAATGTTATTAAAGAAGCTTTCAATTAACAGATAGGAAATAATGCATATTTTAATCTGAGGGTATAAGGTATTAATTAAAAAGATTATGTGTTGTTAACTGTAAAGGTAGGAGTTCATTCTATTCTCTCTAGTTTTATTTGTGTTTGAAAAACTTTTTCTGTATTTTTGAAGGAAATATGACACATCATATCACTTCATCTGTAAATATTTCAGCATATATCCATAAAAATGACTCGAAAATAATAAACAATACTATTACCTTAAAAAACTAAAAGCAATTCTTTAATATAATCAAAACTTCAGTGTATGTTTACATTTTCCTATTTGCCATATAAAACTTTATCAGTGTGTTTTTTGAATCAGGATCCAAATAGGGGTCATATATTATGATTGATTAATTTTCCACTTGTCTGTTTTGATTTATAAGCTCTTTCTTTATTTTTTATTTTCTTGTAATGTTTTATTGAAGAGACCAAATAATTTGTACTATAGAGTTTCCAACAGTTTGATCACTATTTTCGTTGCCATGGTATCATTTAACGTATTCCTGTTTCCTATGTTTGCCCTGTGTGGGAACTGAGATCTAGAGGCACGGGATGTCTGCACATCTTTCTTTTGGTTATGTTGGCAGCTCTTGATAATCATTGCTTAGGTTCATTAATTCATTAGATTTCAAAGGAGTGACTCAATCTATTCTAATTCCATCATCTCCTCTTAATTTTTATCTGGACTACTTCTAAAGAGAAGATGTTCCTCGTCAATCATGTGGTTACTTTGAGCTACTTCTCATAAAGGCAGGATCAATGCTTGATGCCCCTTTATTTATTAATTATCATGATTTGTTTCCTTAGCATCTTCTAAAAGTAAACAATGGGTGTATTTGTGTGTTTAATATTAGTATTATGATCCCATTGATGTAAACATATTTGATTCATTTCAATTCATGCCTTTTTTGATGCTCAAATTATATCATCTTTGGCCAATGGAAGTTACTGAAATGGGTTTCTGAGTCTTTTTGATACGTTCTATTAATTTTTGGTAGCTGAGTGTATCTGCAGGAGAGGATGATTGTGTCCATCTCTCAACTCAGACATGGAATCATTCATTTCCTTAAAGAATCCTGGTTCCTTTTAGTGAGAAGTGGAATTTCGTTACTACAGTCTGGATCTAGGGAGGGTGCAGATTATACTGGACAATTCACTTTTCTAGGTCTTTTCAGTGGAGAAAGCTAGGAAATATGTACATTTTTAAAAAGATAAGATACATTATAAGTTCATATACTATTTCTAATCAAATTCTAGACCATAGAGTTTTTACTTCAGTGGTCTGACATTTATATTTTCTTTCAGTCATGATGAGAATCTCAGCCTTGAGAACTCAGGCATAATTACACATTTGATTTATTTTTTATTACACACAACAGGCCCAGAATAATAATATCAGTAAGATTACCAGAAATGATTTAAGATTTCTTTTTGGAATTTCTTTCTGTACTTAGGCTATATCCCTCTAAGAGTGTATGTTACTTTACTAAGATTCAGCATTACTTGAAAGAGTTCTTCTCTGTATGGTTATATCACCAGCTAATATAAGTTGGGTTCATTAATTTCACTTTGGTGGATTGGTTTTTTATTTATTCACTTTTGTTCTTTAATCATGGAAATGCCTTTTTGATGGCTTCATACTCAAACCTGAAAGCAAGGTATGTTCAAAGAACAGCTTCTCTTACTGTCTCTTTTACATTGTTCTCTCCCTACCATATAGGTAGCCATTTAAAAAAGTGTGCTTTTTCTTTTCATTCTTTTTTAAAATATAAGCACACACCCATACATACACATATTAGCATGCCCCTTTTTCTTAGCCAAATGGTAGCATAATATACTTTTGTCTGCTTTGCTTTTTTCATTTCATTTCATACTTTTTTTTTTCTCATTAAAGCACAACGTACTTTTGTCTGCTTTACTTTTTTCATTAAACAACACGTCCTAAAAATTGCTCCTTACTGGTCCATAGAAATCTCCCTCATTCCAGCTTCCAATGGTATGTGCCATAGCTTTTGCCACAGTCTCTCATTGTTGAACCTTTGAGTTCTTTCCAGTCTTTTAACATATTACAGGTGGAATTGTGTCCTCCCAACTCATATATTGAAGCCCTAACACCAATTGATTATATTTAGAGTCAGAGTTCTAAAGAGTTAAATAAGGTTAAATGAAGTCATAAGGATGGGGTCCTAACCTCATAGGAATGGTGTTCTTACAAAAAGAAGACAGACACACCAGAAATGCATGTGCACAAAGAAAAAGCCATATGAGCACACAGTAGGAAGGCGGCCATCTGCAAGCCAATGAGCGAGACCTCAGGAGAAATCAAACCTGCCAATACCTTGATCTTAAACTTCCAACCTCCAGAATTATGAGTAAATAAATGTCTGTTGTTTAAGCCGTCCCATCTATAGTGGTTTGTCATGGCAGTCTGAGTAGACTAATATAGAAATCGAGACACATTTACGGTAACTTCAGTAAGTACAAGGCAATGATCTAATAGAGTGTATCTACAATCTAAAATCAACAGATACACTGTTGATTTTAGGAGCTGAAAAGGGACCTTTCTTTCTCAAACTATTCCCTCTGCTCCTACTTCTGAAAATCCCCCCAGATCTTTGGAGGACAAAGCCTTTCATTCTATAACTAAAGAATGTAATACCACTGAAGGAGGAAATAGTGGGAAAGGCATTTACACAACAGAGCAATGACTGACAGGGGCACAGTGAGCCTAAGAATGAAGCAAGGATGGACTGACGGCTGAGGCTCCCAGACAAAGGCTAGCCAGTTTTCTAGCTGTGTCCCGAGCATTTCTGAGTGCAGCTGGAAGGGAAATGGGGCATATATGTTGCAAGAGCCAAAAGGTTTTTCGAAAGGCTTAGCAGAGCCAAGCTTTGGAGCAGGATGATTAAGCTGTCTTGCATATAAATATTCCACAGGAGCTTGTTAAAATGCAGATTCTTGGCCTCCTGCCCCCAGAGAGCCTGGCCCAGGAATTTGCATTTTGATCCTCCCCTCCTCCCCGTTCCCTAAGGGATTTTGTGGCAGGTTGTTCATGTGCCACACAGTTTGGGAAACAGCTCTAAAGGATTCAGAGTGGTGGGGGCAGTGGCCTTGAGGGGACCGCGCTGCAATAAAGGTCCACTACAGGCAGTGGTGAATACAAAAGGGGCAAGGCATTGGGTCTTGTCTGCCCAAGTCGGGAGGAGTATTTTATTGTTGACAGTTACCAGCACATGGTGGTAATATGCAGGCTGTCTGGCTGTGCATCTGCACCTGCCAAAGGACTCAGGGAAGTTGGGCAGAAAGTTGGGGGAAGCAGGTAGAAAGAAAATGGCCAGGCTAACCTATCTTTCATAACCAGGGAACCATGACTGGTTCTTGAGCAATAGGAGGGAGTGTGGTAAGGTCCACATTTGGTCTCCTTGGTCTCTCCTTCCCCTGCCTATATCAGTGGACCCGGAGAACAAGATGTGCTCCAGTTTTCCTGTTCCAAAGGGGCGCTGAGTCTTGCCTTGGACTCTAAAATCGCTATGTTCCTTTTCTATCTAGTCTTTTTTTTTTTTTAAACTCTCCTGTTGCTTTCCTGGCACAGTTAACTCAGGGCTGTTAATTAACTCGAGCACCTTGTAAAGAAAGATTAAGAAAGAGACAGAGCAAGGGGCAGCTGGCCTCCATTCCTAGAGGGAAAGAAAACAGGTTTACGAGGAGCAGAGAGGGCAAAAGAAGGCTAGGGGAGCCAGAAGGTTGGGATGAGGCCAGCAAGTCGGGGCGCTGGGCCTACATCTTTTTGGCTGAAGAGACTGCCAGACTGTCCAGGCAACAGCCTTGTGCATCTATCTCAATCCCAGCTCTGCCCTCTGTCACTCCTCTCTGAGCCTCAACAACACCGTCTGTGAAAGGGAGAAATGCCATTTCCACAGGTTCAAAGAGAAAGCATAAAGGGCTTAGCAGCATAGGTGCCGGCTCAAGGTTTAAGTAGTGAGAACCAAGGGCTGTTGTGAGACAAAGGAGCTGGGGACAGAGTGGCTGGCACGGTTCTCTTATGTGGTTGGGGTTCTGGACTGTTCTGAGGGTCGGGATAGAAGTTTTCAGGTGTTAGCTGAGTGTTTGGGGGAAAGAACTGTGTTTTATAAACCTTGGCACCCTTTAGAGCTCTCAGAACACCTTCAGGTTGTGTGGCTCTGAGAACAGTCACTCGGAGATTGGTCAGACAAGGCTCCCTGGCATTCAGGCTCCCTGGGCCAAGGGCTAGGCCTTACTGGCTGCTCTGTCTGGCAACTTCCAGGCACGTGGGAGGCGCTCAGTGTGTGTGCCTGCATTCCTTAGGGAAGCGCTTGTTAACGCGAAGGTTACATTGCTTTAGTTAATTAGTTAAATTTTTAAAATTAAATTTATTGGGGTAGCACTGGTTAATGGCGTTACATAAATTTCAGGTGTCTGACTTTATAATACACCATCTGTATACGCCACTGTGTGTTCATCACCCAAAGTCTAGCCTCCTTCCATCACCGTATATTGGACTCCCTTTAGCTTTAAGTTTTTCGTGCTGCTTTACTTTATTTTCCCCCTGAACACCAAAATAATATCTTTGGGTTAATAACTTAGAAAATATAAACAAGTTATACATAATCCCACACAAGATCATTTTATAAGGTAGTGCCTGCTTTCACGTGTGTGTGTATATGAGAGAGAGAGAGAGAGAGAGAGAGAGAGAGAGAGAGAGAGAGAGAGAGAGACCTAATGGCTCGAGTTTACTGAGCCCTCCCTTGCCAAGCACTGTGCTTAGATATGTCAGATGTTATCTCATTTGAAGTCAAGCAGGCCCCAGGTCTGCTTTCCTCAGCCCCCAGCCACTCTGATGGGGCATACGGCATTCGGCATTCGGTAAAGGTCAAAGGGAATGGTCACTCTGGAGGTGTTGCGAGCAGGGCAAGGTTGCCTGGGATAGAACAGTCAGTGAAGGCTTCCAGAAGGAGGTGGGGCTGAGGCTTACCCAGAATAATGGGAAGGGCTTCATTCTCAACCAGTGTGGGGACTTGAAAAGCATTCCTAGAACTGACACTATGTGACCCTGTTCTGGAAGTCCAGACGTGGACTTCCAATTCCTTGGAGCTCTTGTATTGTCACAATCCCCCTCAGAACCATCCTGAAGGGTGAAAGAAGTTGGGGAGACTGGAATAAGACAGGCCCACGCTGGAATCCTAGCTGCTTCTTACGGCAGCAAGAGGTGTGCAGGTCACACAGCGTCCTCACGTGAGCCGTAGGCAAACGTCGGTGCCTCCTTCACGGGAGTAGCATGAGAATTCAGTGACAGCTTGGGTGCCCTGACTTGGTCACAGCCAGGCACAGGGTCATGTGCCCTAAATGCCAGTGGGTACTATTGGCATTTCCACAGGCTCAGAGAGGTGGTCTGACCTGCCTGGGTCTCCACTGCTCCTGCTCCCCGGGGCCTACCTTGTATGCAGACCCTGAGGAGCACACAGGAAGAGGTGACAGAACCCAGATGGAGCTGGTCCTGCTGGCAGCAGGCTGAGGCTGTCCTAGAATGAAGGCTACTGAAGCGCTCTCTCGAAAGCCTAGGCACACTTACTGCTCTCAAGGTCACTGAAAATCCAGCCTCCCTTCAGGGTGAAGAGGACTCAGAGAAGCCTTGGGTTAGCTGTTAATGTCTTGGCCATGGCCTGGGGGGCCGAATGCCCAGTGCTATCTCTTCCCCACTGCCGGGGCTGCTAATCTGTGAGGGCACAGCTGACAATACCTTCTAGTTTCTTCCTTTACAAGGCATGCCACCCCCCCTCCTTTCTGCCATTACTGTAATTCATTTCTCTTCCTGAGTTGCCTCCCTGATTCCGAGGACTGGTCTTCTCCCAGCTTTCCCCACTACCTTGGGAGAGACTACAATTAGCCCAGCTCTGAGGGCTTCTCCAGGGTCATCCAGATCCCCTGGCCCCTCTTCATTGTGATTTATCCCAACCTGTTGCACTTTAACACCTGAGCTTGAGAAAGAGTTGAGAGAGAGTCCCTGGTCCAGAAAGAATGACCATATGCAAGGTGCCCTCACCTCAGCCTGTCCTTGCTCGTCTGAGAGTTCCAGTTGTTCCCGACGTGCCCTTGGCCTGTATGGGGACATGCTGGTCATTGTCTTTCTCTGTCATCATTCTCTCTGTATCCCAACCCCATTCACATTGCTTTTTAGACTAGAACTAAGTACCTATCGTCAAAAATGCCCTCGGCTGTTGATGCAGAAATGCAGGCAGCAGTTTACATGTATATTTCAGAGGAATTTGGACCCATGTTTTTTATTTCACCCAATTCTCTCACCCCCACCATTGTTTCCCATTTCAGCTACATTTCCTGAGGACATCTGTATGTCCCTCTGCTCCTAAACTCAGCCAAGTTCTTCTCCAGGGACTGACCAGCCTCTGCTGGGTGGCTGGCCCTGGGCCAGGCATGGGGGACTCAGCCTTCACTGTAAGATTCTGGCCTCTGGAAGCTCACAGTCAGATGGATGAGAGAGGACCGCTCTCTTTAAAGACCTTTCCCACCACCTTTTAAAAATACTCTGTATTTTGAAATAATCATGGATTCTTAGGAAGTTGCAAATATAGCACAGAGACATCTGGGTACCTTCCACCCAGTTTTTCCCCGTGGTAACATTTCACATAGCTGTAGAATAATATCAAAACCAGGAAACCGACATTGGTATAGTTCGCCCACCTTTTCAGACTACGTAATTTTTACTGTATGCGTGTGTGTGTATGTGTCTCTGCAATTTTGTCACAAGTAAAGTTTCCTATGACCACCAACATCAACATCCAGAACTATCCCACCACCCCTTGATAGTCACACAACATCTGGCTCCTCTCCCTCTGCATCCCTAAGCTCTGGCAACCACTAATCTGCTCTCTACCATGGTAATTTTGCCATTTTGATAATCTTATATAAGTGGAATCATACGATATGAAACCTTTAGAGATTTTATTTTTTACCTAGCATGTCCGTGTGTGAGTGTGTGTGTGTGTGTGTGTGTGTGTGTGTGTGTGTGTGTGTAAAGTAAGAGTTTAAATAGAACTGGAGGTCACACTTCTCTCTTCCCGGGCCTGCAGTCCAAAGGCAACCATGCGAACAGTTTCTTATGTTTCCTTTTACACTTTTTTAGTACATGTATGAGCATACAAGTCCTCTTTTGCGAAACTGCAGGATACCCCTAATTTTGTCCCTTCAATTATATTTAGATACAACATCACTCTGCTCTCTGAGCCTGACATTGGAGAACTCTTTTCCAGAGTAGAGGAATGCAAGATTTGCTCTGCTCGTGTGGGTCCCCTGTTGCCACTAAATGTTTAAAGGAGCTGACCCCTGCCTCTGGGTTTAAAAATGCTGCTTTTAGAGCACAAAACAGGCCTTGGCCTAGTGTCCAGAGAGTCAGAGGGTAGACAGATGGATGAATAATCTCCTCATTAACCACAGAGGATGACTGTGACGGGGGGATCCCAGGACCCAACATTGGGCTCTAGTGAGCTTGTGGTCCATCTTCTGGACCAGGTCTGAACTGGTAGGTCCGTCTCAGCTGGGTGCAGGCAGGGCCTGGCAGGAGCTCTCCCTGAGGCTGAGCCTGCTCTGTAGACTTTGTACGTCTTCTGCTGGTCTTGGTACAGTGTCTGATGGCAATGGCTGCAGCCACTTTCTGAGACCCAGTGAGGGACAGAGCAAGGTGGAGCTCCACCCCCTGAGTCAGAGGACCTGGCCCCATGGCCAGCTGAGTGACCCGGCCTCAACACCTCCTAGCTGCTGTGTTTCCCTTTCTATGAATTGAAACAATACAGTAACTGACATGGTTTCTGGGCTATTGGAATGAGAAAATCATGTGAAGTTTTATTATTTAATTAAGGCATAATTTACCTATAGTAAAATTTATCTTTTGTGTGTGTGTAGTTTTATAAGTTTTATGTAACTACAACCATCACAATCAAGATATGTTATCCCTAAAAGTTCTCTGATGCCCCTCTGTAGTCAAATCTTTCTCCCACCCTTGTCCCTAACCACCATATGATTTCTGAGCATGTAATTTGGCCTTTTCTAGAACGTCATATAAATGGAATCACCCTGTGTATAGTCTTTTGAATCTGGCTTTTCTCATCTTTCTAGCACAATGCATTGAAGGTTCACCCTCGCGTTTGCATTTATCAATTGTTTGTTCCTTTTATTGCCATTACACAGCCCTACCACAGTTTGTCATTTACCTGTTAAAGGATATTTTGTTGTTCCCAGAATTTAGTGATTATGAATAGAGCTGCTGTAAACATTCATGTACAGGTTTTTGGGCAACATTATTTCTCTAGAGTAAATGCCCAGGAATATGATGACGGCCGTATGCTAAATGTATGTCTACCTTTTTAAGGAACTGCTGCACTGCTTCCCAGGGTGGCTGTTCCATTTTCATTTCCATCAGGAATTACGAGTGCTCTAGTTTCTCTGCTTCTTTGCCAGCAGTCATTTTTTGTTATTGTTTTATTTGTTTGTTTGTTTTTAATTATAGCTATTTTAGTAGGTGTGTACTGTGAAGTAGTTTATCTGTCAATCAGTAATTCCCAGTGTGGAAATGTGAGTGGGAGATAGGGCTCTGGAGTCAAGTCACCTGAGTTCAAATCCTAACCTGATGATCTACTAACTCTTTTATTTTCAGCTTTCTCCTATAAAAAAATAGAGATAAAATGGGGTTGTTGAAGGAACTAAGTGTTATAATGTATAACAAGTGTTTAGTTTCCCAATGTTAAGACACTAGTATTTCTAGAATATTGCATGCCTGATTTCTAGTCTCCCCAGCAAACATTAAGGTAAGTGTTATCATGCCCCTTTTATAGATGAAGACACTGAAACTCAGTTAAAAGGCCATATTTTCTAGTCTCCCTAACAGACAGATAGATGTAGGCTAGGTTGTGGCTAGTGAGATATAAGCAGGAATCTTCTGAGAAGTCTTCCTTAACAGGATTAAGGTATACCCTTTTTCCCTTCCTCCTTCTGTCTGGAATGCAGACTTGTTGGTCATATCTCCAGCAGCCTTTTTAAGTTACAAAGTGACTTTAAGAATATAAACCAAGTGCTGAGAAACACAAGAGCCTAGGTTCCTGATTGCATCATGAAATCAACATATTAGTCCTGGACTGCCCATCTCTAGACTGCTTTTCTGAGAAACAGCTAAAAACAAATACAAAACACACACACACAAAAGAAACTTAGTGGGTTACAGCAACAAACATTCATTCTCACGGCCATAGCTCTGTGGTTGACCAAGGTTCAGCTCACTGAGGCTGGGCTCGGCGGTGTCTCTGCCCTGTGCCATAGGCTGATTGGACTTGGCGCTAACTCAAGGGAAAAACTGTGGTCTTGTCCACATATCTCCCGTCATTCTTGGACCAGCACCTCATAGCAATGGCATAAATGCAAGAGAACAAACCTCATTTCACAGGCATATTTAAAGCCTCTGTTTGCAGCCTGTATGCTAAGATGCCATTGGCCAAAGTCATATATAGCTATATACTGGGGTCTTATTATTGTAGTTGCCATTTTCCAAGATGTCAGAGACATGTTGGGAGATGTGAGATAGAGCTCATGAATCATGCATGTGGAAAGTTTTAAAAGAAAAAATGTTGGGGCTTCTTCATCTGAAAAGCAAAATACCATGTGTCCACCCAGACAGAAAGCTAATGCAGAAGCAGGAAGATCTGATTTCAGATCTCTGGCGAGATAGTGAATAAATGAACTTTACAAGGATAAGGCTTGTGTGTTATTTTGTTGTGCACCTCCTCCAATGCCTGGCACAACTCCTGGCACAGAGCCAGGGCCAAATAAATCTTCATGCCCTCAGTTATGAATATGTCTGAAGATTCAGTAAGACTGCCATGAGTTTATATAGAACAGGGTTTCTTAACTGTGGTAGTGTTGGCGTTTGGGGCCAAATCGTGTTGTGGGGGCTCTCCTGGGCATTGTAGTGTGTTCGGCAGCATCCTTAGCCTTTACCTCCCAGATGATGGTAGTACCCCTCCTCCAGCTGTGACAACTAAAACTGTCCCCAGGCATTGCCAAATCATCCATGATATAGAGAGGAGAACCTGTAGTGCACATCCTATCCCAACAATTCTCAGAGGAATGTCCGAATTGGAGAAATTTATTTTAAATAACAGAAATAACAAATTGTATTAAGACAGTATTAAGACAATGAAATCACATCTATATATTTGCAGCTCAGTATAACTTGGAAGTTAATTTTGCCTGTTTGGGGATTCTTTTGTACAATTTCCCACAGCTTTAGAACCAATGACCAGTACGGAAATGTTTAATGAGCTATGGACATTATTGTGTTAGTCACCAATTAGTCTGGTAAAAGCACAGAATTTTTGATGAGTTGACAAAATTTAATGCTTTCATCTGACAAATACTTCTTGAGGGTCTGCTGTGCACCAGGCACTGTTCTAGGCACTGCAGCTACAGCAGAGAGTGAGACGAATCCTTTCCCTAAGGGAGCTTATATCCTAGTGTGATGGAAAATGACAAACATGAAAACACATAAAGGCATGCTGTAAACATTTGAGTTCTAGGTGCTAGGAAGAAAATAAACAAGAATGCCTTGGAGCAGGCAGCCATTTCTGGAGGCGAACATGAAGAGGTGGCATTTAGACAGCAGCTGAAGGATATGAATAAGTGAGTATGTGAAGGTTTGGGAGAAGGACAATCCAGGGAGAAGAAAAACATTTTTTTTTTTGTTTGTTTGTTTCCATGTAGTCATATAATGCAGGAATATGAAGAATTTGCCTTCTCCCCACACCTTCCTTCTTCCTCTTCTTTTTATAAAAATATCAACTGGTATTATTAAAGTCAGGGACCTCTCTCAAAATTTTTTGCCCCCAAAATTTTATCAAGCAGGCTTTGTGTCCGGCCAAGTCACCTCCCACCACCAGGTCTCAGTCTCTCCACCTGTCCGATATGAGGGTCTATGCAGATGCTCGGCAGTTGTGTTTTTTTTTTTTTTTTTTCAGGCAGAGGTGAAGAGGAATTTTTCACTCAGATGGCTAACCTTATAATCAACTCTTTTTTCTGCTTCTGTAGATATGCTTGCAGCATTGGCCGAAGGGCAGAGTGACATCAAAACTTACTAAAGACTCATCCTTCCTTCTGCTTGTTCTGTCTGGATAACAGATGTATTGCCTGAGTTCCTGTCTGGAAATCTTCACGCTTTGCAACTCTTTGTAACAGCCTGAAGACAAATTAACCAACCGACCCATGACAACTGGCCAAATGTAACTGCACAGATAAACTCTATAAAAGCAAAGTTTCATCTGAGCTCAGCACCCAGACCTTCAGAGTGCTGGGACCACTGGCGTAATAAACCTGAGTTCTCCAGTTCTCTGAGTGGTGCTTGGTTTTTCGCTTGTCTGATTTTGCAATGTTTCTGCAGCAGAGGGAAAAGAGGCATTGTGTTGCCTGACCTGGGTTTGAGTCGTGGTTCCATCCTTTTCTAACAAAATAGTTGTGAAATAGTACAAGACAACTCTCCCGGGGATGGATGAATGCCCCTGAGGCCAGCCCATTACCGCTGAAGCAGGCACCCTTTCCCCTACAGCACCCAGATGCCCAGGTCTTGAGATGGTGACTATGAAAGGGCTCGATGAAGAGCCTGGGTGGAAAGCATCGATCTTACTGCTGTAATGATCTCAAGCGAAGCTCTTCTGGTTATTTAGAAGGTCCCTAAGCTTTAGCTAGTCCTTGCATCTAAAAGACTTACCCGTGAACCTTAGTTTCAGTAGATGAAGGCAAATCCAGATTCCAGCCCCTGAGGCATGTCCTTGATATTTCTAAAAAATCAAACACAATTATGTGATAACTGGAATATCCTCATTAAAGGAAATGTGTCCTGACGATATTGGTTTCCCATGTGTTTGGGTTCTGGGAAAGCAGGCATTTTCTGAATAAAAATCAAAATGAACTGAAATGACCAAGCTTGAGGATTCACAATCACGGGGCTCCTGACAGAGGAGAAACTGGTCAGCAGGTGTGAGAGAGCCCAAAAAAGAAGAAAAGCCAGGAGCCGTTGGGAACAGGGAAGGGAAGAGATGAAGTGTCTGGGTGGCCAGGACTGTCTGGGGCCCACACGCCCATTCTCTCTCTTTCTCACCATCAGAGCCTTGGTTTCATTTAGGGCATTGTCTGTTTTCCAAACACCCTTGCAGCTAGGAATGACCAAGTGACCAAGGCCTGGCCAGTGAAAAGTGGAGGGGTGGTGGGGAGGGGTGGGCATCTGGCTAAACTCTTGTTTTCCTGACACAAAGGACAGTGCCAGCTAGTGTTCACCCATTAATTCCTCATCCCTTCCCCCCTTATTCTGTACGGAGCTGGGTGTGGGACCTAGGGGTGGAGCAGCCATCTTATGAGCAGGAAGAAGAAAACTTCTTGATATGTGAGAAAAGGTAAACCCCATTTAGTTAAGCTTCCAACTGTGTTCCTGCTCCACACAGCAGAACTCGATGCTCACAGATCGTGTGCCATGTTCCAGACCCTGTGCAGGACACCCTGCCCCATTCTCTCATTCAGTCCTCACAGATGTCTTGAGAGTATCACATCTGAACTATATACTTAACGGATGTGGAAACTGAGGCTCAGAGAGGTCCCCCTTGCCATCCTGCAGGTAGCAAGTGCTGTGCTAAAGCTGGGGTTTAAACGGAGCTGTCTGATTCCAAAGGCTGCACACTCCACCCCCATGTGGTAGCTCTAACAGTTAAAAGCAATCACAGCTACAGAATTTTCTGTGGGTCTGAATCCTGGCTAGCTCCTTTCTACTGTTGTGACTTTGGGAAGTTATTCAGTGCTCTGAGCCTCCTGAGCCTCGGTTTCCTCCTCTGGAACTGTGGGTCATAGGGTGGTGGTGAGGGCTGCCTGCTGCCTGGCCCAGAGCAGGTACTCTCTACATAGTCACCTTCACTTACTCTGGCTTTGTGGCAGTTGCTGCTAGGCTAAGAGCATTTTAAAGTGCCATAATCCTCCTTGACTCTTCCATTAACCCCTCTGAGGAGAAAATTCTCTTTCTCCAGTTGAAGAGACTGAGGTTCAGAGAGGGTGACTTCTCTGAACCTCAGTCTCTTCATCTGTAAAATGAGAGTGAGAATAGTACCTGTCTCATACAATTGTTATTGGATTAAATGATATAAGGTGTGGGCAAAATTCAGCTTCATCTCTAGCACACAGTAAGCACTCAATCAATGTGGCTGATACTATAATTTGCTCTTATTACAAAGTTTTTCTCTTGCCATACCAGATGCCTGCTTCATCACCGCAGGGGATTCCAAGGGTAAAATGCAGCCCAATTACAGGATGAAGCAGCCCTCAGCCCTCAGTCAGCCTCTTTGTGTCTTTGCTGAGACCGAGTTCACAATGTTGAAGGCTGGTCAGGGCCAGACTGGAATCAAGTCCATTTCAGCTCCCCCATACCCACAGGGAGGGGCCGTGTTTCCCACTGCAGCCTTTTAATTCTGGGAGGCTGAAGACGGTCCACTCACGTGAAGGCCTTACTCACAGATGCTCGGGACAGATAAGAGCCTGCTCTGTCGGTCCCCACTGCTGAGGGTACTCCTGGTTTATGGAGAAACTGCACTGTGTTGGGTATGACCTGGCCCCATTCCCTGCTGCTGTCTGCTAGGTGGGCCAGTGGCAGGGCCCATAACTGTTAAGTCATCTTTCTGTGGGATAGTGTAGGAGGGTGCCAAGACACACGCAACACATACACATATTCGCATTCACTGTGAGGGATCCAGAGGCCCTGTCTTGTCTCTCTGCAGGTTCCCAGAACTTAGCACAGTGCTCTGCACATAGTATGGCATTTATGCATGTGTTTTGAGTAAGCAATTGGATGGAGAGATTAATGAATTCAAGAATAGTTGAGTGTGTATTCATCCCTGACCTTGACGCTAACACTGACACTGACACTGACACTGACCCTGAACCAGCCTCAGTTTATTGAGCATCTACTGCATGCAGGCTGTGCCTCAGGCTCCACCAGTGAAGTGGGGAGTAAGGCTACACGGCGTCTGTTCTCAAAGGTCCACCAGTTTGGCCGATGGACAAATGAGCAGAGGGAGGAAGGGGGCTCTGGTACCCCCAGCCCCATTTCCCCAGGGAAACTTCTACTCCTCCAAGGACAGAGCCAGAATGAACGATCATGGCAGATGGCTGCATCCCCTGGTTCTGGTCCCAAATGCAGGGCGAGTACTAGGGTAAGTGAGGCTGACCCTGTGCTTCCAGGAGCCTGGGAGTGAGTGCCTCCTTGAATGTTGTGCCCAGTGCCCTGGCTCATAGATCCAGGGCCATGAGTTTGCTGCCCTGGAAACTTCTGCCTGAATGTGAGACGGAGCAGGCCCATCAGGGTAGTGAGAGGTGGGAGGACGGTGTTCACTTGAGCTGCCATTTACATGCTGATGCTGTGCCAACGCTGTACCAGACCAACTTGTGGGTTCCTTACACCACTTCACAGTGATGACAATTCCCCCAGTCTTCAGATGAAGAAACTGATGCTAAGAGAGGGCAAGTGATGTGCCTGAGATCCTGTAGCAAGTAAGAGACGGGATCAGGATTCGAACTCTCTCCTCTGTTGTTTGCAGAATATGGAGCCAGGCAGTAGAGTTACAAGGATGGCAAATGGCCAGAGGGGCCCAACCCAGATCTTTGAGAAAGGGGATGGGGATTCAGATTTGGGAAATGTGTTCATCTGAACTGTAGGCAAGGAGATGGGACGGAGGGCATTTTAGGTGAGAGCACCACCTGTTCAGTGGTGTGGGGTGGGCTGAGCCCAGGCAGGTGCCGGACAGCCACCCCGGGATGCTGCAGCAACGGGCTGAGGTTAAATAACACAGCCCACTCTGTCCACACGCTATGAGGTGAGGCCCAGAGAGGAAAGTGCGTTGCTTAAGGCCATACCACACAGCGATGGCAGAGTCAGAGCCAGAACCAGTATTCTTAACACCAGGAACCACAGCAAATGAAACAAAACCAAAACAAAGGAGAAACTCAAAGCAATATTCAGTAGTGCAGTTAAAACATAAAAATCATCCACTCCAACCATCTGGGGTCTAGCAGGCAAAATAAGTGGCCGTGTGATTTCACCCTTCCCTGTGCACCTAACCATCAAACGTGGCTTTGTCCTCCTCCCAGCCTCTCCCCCACCCCCCGCCTCCCACCCCCAACCTGCCTCGCCCAAGACTCAGGAGAACAAAATGCTGGGGGAAAACCCTGGGCCATGACTTATGACTTTCCTGAAGCTGAAAGTCAAGTTGCCAAAACAAACTTCTTTTGTCTTTCTTCATTTTCCGTGTTTAAATAATAATAATCTGAAAATGAAGTCATTGTGCTCACCTGTAGGCCTGCCGTCATTGCCTGCTGGAGCGCTGTGTCTGCAGGAGGCAGCTGTCTGGTGGGGCCTTGTGGACCAGCTCACTGGGGTCCCACTCCCGAGATCAGCCACCAACTCTGTTATTACCCATCATTTGTTCCCGTATCTCATCAATATTTTTCCATCTATTGTCTAATTCTCTCAAGGTCCATTTCTCTGCTGATGGGATGAGTCAAATCTCCCCAAGGCATTGCCAACCCTGGCTCCAACCCTGTAATACAATTGCTTTCCCAACCTTGAGGCATGGATGCGTCTCAAGCCATAGAACTTGGGTCCTGGGCAGCAGATGGAAGAGAATTTTTTATAGAGGAAGGGAATCTGGAGTCCTTGAGTCATATAAGTGCTCTCCTTCTGCCTGGGCCTGACTTCCTGCTGCTCATTTCTCTTCCACGGCAGGCCGGGCAGGCATCTTTGCCCTGGGCTACAGCCTGTGGACAGAAGCTCCTCATGCACAGACTATCCTGCTCGCTCCCACTGCCTTCTGTACTCAGCAGCAGCCTTTCTGGGACAGTCTCTAGCAACCTTATTCTTCCCTCCACCCCTCCATGCACCCTAGGGACACCGTACACAGCCTGGAGCTCCATGGTGCTCACCAAACTGAGATAGGAACACCTGGGCACTCTTTCCTTCAGTCCACGTGCACAGCAATCACTATTCTTGTTTCTTCTTTCTCACGTGGCCTCTGATGCCTCCTGAGGAGCTGGAGAGGCAGTGCTAAGGGTAAGAAATCAGCCAGCCATACGACTGTGGGACACTCAGTTAACTTCTCTGAGCTTCTAACTCATCTGCCTGATAGGGGTAATACTGTGTCATCTCTTATGTTTCAGGGAGCACTAAAGAGAAAATATACATAAAATGCTCACCAGAGTACCAGCTGACAATAAGAGTAGAAGGGGTCCTCAACCCCCAGACTGTGCACTGGTACCAGTCCATGGCCTGTTAGGAACTGGGCTGCACAGGAGGAGGTGAGTGGTGATTGAGCGAAGCTTCATTGGTAAATGCAGCTGCCCCCTGTTACTAGCATTACCTCCTCAGCTCCACCTCAGATCGTCAGGCATTAGATTCTCATAGGAGCACCGGTCCCTGATGTTCTACTGTATTTATTATCTTAAAAGCCAACACTAGCTAAGAGTTCCTGAGCATGTGCCACGTGCCAGGCCGTATGCTTAATCCACACTGTGGCACTGTGTGGTAGGAGCCTTTACTGTCTCCATTCCACAGGAGAGAAAAGTAAGCCTTAGTAAGAGTCCAAGCTGGACCTGAGCCCGCAACTATCTTTCACATCCCAGAGCTTATTCCATAAACTCTTTAAAGTCCCAGAATCAGCTCTTGGTCGCTGGGCAGGCCTGGGCTGCACATGACCCCCATCCTGATCAACACACATTAGAGAGGAAAGGGAGGGGGCACTCTTGGCCCCTCTGGTCTCAGCCCAGAATAACAAAGGCACAGATATACATGCCCACACACATGCGAATGCACATGCAAGCATGTAGGCACATGCTCATGGAAAGTGAAGGCCTTTACAAAAGCAGAGGGCTCTGCCTGGCTCTCACACTGGCAAAAGTTGATGTTATCAGGGCGGGGTGGGGAGGTTGGCTGTCTTTGGTATCATCTGTGGCTGGGAGGAGGCAAGAGGGTCTCAGATTGGCAGATTGGGTCAGGCAGCTAGGGTGTTTCTAGAGGGTGGAGGCCTAGGTGGCCATGAAGCCTCAGGGGCCACTGAGGTCTCAAACAGAAGACCCAGCCCAGACCTGCTTTGCTGCAAACTGCTGATCTTTTATTGCTGGAACCAGTTGCTCAATTCTGACCTCCTGAGGGCAGGAGGGCAAGCACAGGAGGTAAGCCTTGCTCGGAGCAAAAGCAAAGGCAGCCGAGGAGGTCCAGATGCACCCAGGACTCAACAGCCCCAGCCTGTGGACACATCTGGTAGTGCATGTCATTCCTCCTCCAGTCCCAATACCTTAGCACCAAGCCCACTGTGGCCCAACCTCCACTAGCAAGAGCAAGCCCTAACATTCCAATAGAATTTTCTAGATGTTCTAAATCTGCCCAATAAGGTAGCTACAGATATGGCTACAGAGCACTGCAAAGGTTCTGGTACAACTGAGGAACTGAAATTTTAATTCAATATAATTTGATTGAAATTGAAATAGCCACGTAAGGTAGTGGCTACCACACTGAAGAGTGAAGCTCTAACAGTAGCAGCTGGGAGGGGCAGAGGGCCTGAGCTTTGGGGCAGAGTGCGGCTTGAGTCCCAGCTCACCCACTCGTTAGCTATGATCCATTTGTGCCAACGGGACCCTCCACAGCAGTCAACACTACCGGTGTGAGTGCCGGGCCAGCACCTGCACACAGGTGTACAGACCCAGGGCAGAGGCGTCCAGGCACCTGTCTGGGCTTGAGATCTGGGCTCCAGGCATGCTTTGTTTCTTCCTCTGTAAAATCAGGGAAAGTGTAGTGCTGACTCTGTAGGGCTGTGACCCCTAGTAAGTGCCCTGAGTATTAGCCAGAAGGTTCGTTATGAACAGGTGTATCCAACTTGAACAAATGTGTGCCTACATAGCTACAGGCCCTAAAATAGACCTACCTTTCCAGCTCACAAGGGCACCAAGGGGACAACTAGTGGGGGGCCTCAGCCAATGTCTAGGGTCTGTAACAAGGATCCCTGAGAGTAAGGGGGCTTGGCTCATCCAGGGATCCTACTTTCATCTTATCAGAAACATTCCTTTCAACTCTTAAAGCAAATCTTCAAGAAGTAGGAGAAAAATGTTAATGGACTTCAATTAAAATTCTTTCCCTGGCTTGTCAGTCTGGGCAGGCAGGCACCTGACCTGCTCGGAGAAGCCTGTAGGCCTAAAAGAGCTGATTCCTGTGGCACCCAGGAAGACCCAAAGAATCCTGGGGATCAAATTTAGGATCCCTGTTCAAACAGAGTGTCCTATGTCCACGCCAGGGTTTCTCATTAGACTCACTTTGCAATCTCCTGTCCTTCTGTAGGAGGAGACTTCGCACCTCTCCAGCCCCCAACAGACTCGCAAGTCGCCAGCCGTCACCTGCTCTCTTTCTAGGCCTCCCAGCCAAATTGCATAGCAAGAATTTTTATTGTCAGTCCCTGTTCTCCAGGGGAAGAGAGTCAAGTTCAAAGTGGCAATGTAATTTGCCCAAGCTACAGAGTTGCAGTGCTGAGGTTCACAGCCAGGTCTGCTGGACTCCCAGACTTCAGCTTTTCACTACTTCAGGCTGCCTGGTCAACATGACCTGCAGTTCCTCAAGGTCAGTGGCCATGACAAGCACTTGCTCAGACATAGGACATAGTATCATAACAAAGACCTTTGAATTATTCAATTAATTAATTAATTTAAAGAAACACAATAGAACCTTCTCCTGAGGTAGGAGAATATCGCCTCCAACAGCATTTGTCACATTTGTCCCTAATAAGCAGCTGCCTAAGTCTCCTCTTGGAACAAATTTCCTCATCTGTCTGTGAACTTGTTCCTTCATCACCACACCTTGTTCGTGACAAACCAGAATTACCCAGACTGACCCCCACCCTGGATGGGTGAGTTTACTGAATTACATTTTGGTGTGATGCCAACCGGGTGCTTTGAGGATGCTATTCAAAAAGGAGTGCCAAAAACTCAGTATAGTTAGGATATTGTCAGGATGTTGTCCCCTCATCCCACGAGACCACTTTTATTTAAAACCACAAGAGAAATTACCTTATTTCAAATTCAGGAAAGGCTGTGCTCTGAACAATTAGTTTGTATCTTGCAGAATCTGAGGACCTTGAGGCTGACCATTTCCTTCCTTTGCTTTGGCCACCAGGAAGCTTGATGTCACATTTGTAGTCACTTCTAGCACTAAAGTGTTTACTTTTTATATACCGACTTTGCCTTGTTTCAGCTTAAACTTTCATTTCCCCATCATTTACTTTCTTTATATTTTTTTGTTCACATACCTTTTAAAAGTCACTTCCAGTTAATTTGCAGCAAGAACAGGGTAAAAATATATAGCAAGCTAAGATCGACTGTTCATGTTATTCACCAGACTACATTTTATATGTTTTGGTCATTTCCAAAAGTCAATTCCACTGTCAATCTGAAAGTCTCAATCTGGAATCAGTGCTTTGCCTGCCATATGACAAATGTGAAGGGAAACACACGCTTGGAAGTAGGATTTCTTAGGACTGTGGTTGCATACTTAGTTTATAGTCAGATCTGGCACATAGAGCTGGGTAACGCAGTAGTCAGGACACTGAGTTTGCTGTCTTCACTCTAGTGCCAGCCAGCTGTGTGACACGGGGAAAACTGCTTCACCTCTCTAAGTCTTGTACTGCTGACTTGAGAATGCAGCGTGATCTCAAGGCCTATTTAAACAGCTTACATGGGATATCTATGAATTACCATTGATGATATGGAAGGGCTGCAGGGAGACACAAACTACAAGCTGGTTTACTCAGCCTGTGACCTCAGGATTTGGGTTGGACTATGGGGTCAGAGTTCTGCCTCTGGGGTCAGGATCTGAGTGATGTATCCTAACCTTAGTCAACAGCAAGTCAAAGAATTTGGAGTTCTGCTTGCTCCCACAGGGCCTGTGGTAGCTTTGATCCTTGTCCCCCATGAACCCTATGCTCACCAGAGTTGTAATTCTTGACGAACGTGCACGGCTCACCTGTGGGGGCTCAGCTGAGCCTGTGATTCTCAGTCTTAGTTTAGTTAGAAACCTAAAACCTACCATATGAGAAAGGCTTTAACCATGCCAAGCAGCTTCCTCTTTTCTGACAGGCAAGCATATGTCAGGTCATGTCTCCATTTTCCCTTGGGCTGCCAGGAAGCTCAGACCAAACATGTGTTTCAACTATGACAATTGTATAGATCAACATAGCCTGAATTTTTATGTTCTTGTTTATCACCCTCATAGCTCTGACTTCCTATTCTTATTTATATTTTTATGGTTTTGATTTGTTTTTCTAATTTATGTTTTTAAGTCATACAAATAAACCATGAATACATTCTACTTTAAAAACATTGAAATGCTACAAGAAAAATAACCTCTTCGATCTTTTGATCACCAGCCCTGAACCCACTCCCCTACCTGGGGTGACCACTGTGTTGATATGTAACACGTCTGTGAAAGCCTTGTTGCCTGTATGCTTTCACAGGAACAGAATACTAGAGCTGTCACTATGTGACTTGCTTTTTTATCTAACAATGTCTTGGAGCCTTGTCCTTGTCCAATCAGAGGAACCACCTCATCATTTTTTTTTTTTTGGTCTTTATTGAGATACAATTGGCAAATAAAATCATAAGACATTGAAAGTGTACCACCTCATCATCTTTAATGCAACATGTTATTCCATTGCATGATTCATCACAGTTTTTTAGGCCAGTTCCCTGCCCATGGCAGGCTGTGTCTCCTCTTTTTGCTGTTACAGATGACACTGCAGTAAGTGAGGTCATACATCCCTGCTTGCTCATGGGTGCAAGTGTTTCTCATGGGTACATTCCAAGCAATGGAACAGTTGGGTCGTACTATATGAGATATGAAATTTTTAATTCATATTGCTAAATTGCCCTATACCACGGTTATACCTGTTTACACGTCCCACAGCCGGGCACAAGAAGGTCCATTTCCACATTCTCTCTGCAGTTGAGGCCCTCATGCTTTCTAATTTCTGCCCACCTCGTATAAGAGAAAAGCACTGTGGTGCTCATCCACATTTCTTTTATTGTCAGTGAGGATGAGTCTCTTGTCAAATGAATATTAGCCATTTGTATTTTTTTATTTTGTTAATTGTGGTTCCTTTTGGGCCTTGCTTATGACACTCAGTAGCCCCCAGTGCAGGGTGACCTTGGCCCCATTTCCTCGCAGGAAGATTAGGAGCCTTAGAGGAGGGGTCTTGAGGTCCTCGCTCCTCCTTTGAAGCACTGGTGAAAAGGACACACCAGAGTCACGCTCTCATGCCAAAATTTTCCGTTCAAACCCACTTTTGCATGGGCTCCTCCAAGCCTGTCACCTGATTCAGGGATGTAGGTGCTATGCCAGGAGCTGAGTATGTCTCCTGTTCTCCAGTCTGCAGGCTGAGGATCACGATCAGGGTTCCCCATTCTCAACCACCTGGAGATGGGCAAGCCTCATTTTGTGGGCAAGCTGAGTGAGCTGGGACTTTAGGTTGCACATCTGGACCTGAATGCACAGTTAGATGTCCCTACCCAATCCCATCCTATAGGATAACCAGGGCACACAGGTATCAAGCATCAGGCGTGGCAGGCTATACTCTAAACTCTCTCTGCAACTATAAACCTGCTTAATCCCACTCCAGTCTTTCATCTCTAACTCTATGTTACAGATGAGGAAACTGAGTCCAAGCTGGTAAGCAGAGAGAATTTACACCTGAGCATCCTGGCTCCACAGCCTCTGCTTCTGACCAGCCCATGCAGGGACCATATAGAGGCCGAATAATAGAGGTGCAGGCTGCAGTGGGAGCAGGGATGCTTTGAAAGGGAGCCCCAGATTTGGGTACCAACTTAACTAAGGGTTCTGCAGGGTTGGTGATGTTTAGGGTTGTCTCAGCTGACTCTTTGGACCAAAATTCTATGATGGAAGGATCATAGACACAGGGTACACTCTTGGGGGATCTAGACAGCACATCTGCTTCTTTCCCTGGACTGTGGGAGGCGGCACTCACAGGACTAGCCTAGCCTGGGCTGTCTTTGACCTTTCCTTCTTTGACCTTTGGTCTGTTCTATTTTTCAGGAGGGTTGAGTCTGGTCCGCCTTTACCTGCTCCCCACCCCCCATACACACACCCCAACAGTGACACTACTCAAATCATTATCAGGCCTCGAGGACAAAAGTGACCCAAGGACATCCAGACTTTTCCTTGAACACAGAACACAGGTGCCCCAAGTGACCCTAGTCTGTACTTCGCTGCCACCCCTTTCCCTACCATCAGAGCACACTGGTGTTGCCAAACTGCCGCCCTGCAGCCCTCCCCGCCCCCACCACATACACACCACCTTGGGAAGGTTTACAGCCCTCTATCCCCTAGCCTGGGAGCTGAGATCAGGAAGGATTTAAGCAAACTCTGCCACTTCCTGCTAGGTGGTCTCCCCAGCCTCAGCATCTTCATCTTGAAAGTGGTAATGAGAACACCTCCCTCTCTGGCTGAGGCTGAAAACGACACCTTCTGGAGTCTGTGAATCTGCCTGGTGCAGGCCTGGCCACAGGACGAGTAGCCCTGCGTTTTAGCTGGATTTATGCACAGGCATAAAAATCCTCGGGACTTTTCAGCTCTGAACCTGAATTTCCAAACCGAAGTCATCCCCAGGCCTCAGGTCTGCTTTCCTCAGCCCCCCAGCTCCCTCCACCAATGCAGCAAGAATCATCTCCAGCCTCACCCAGCAACTGCCTCCTGAATTTTTAAATATTTAACATTTTATGTAAGTATTGTATAAACATGTTCTTTTTGTAAAAAAATTAAGCACCTTGGAAGTATACAAAATATGGAATAAAAGCCCCCTTCCCCAGCTGATATCCTTACCTCCATCAACCTCCCTTCCAGAGATAAGCATTATCCAGAGTTCAGCATGGCTCCTTCCAGACCGCTTGCATCTGCTCACACACACACACACACACACACACACACACACACACACACACACACACCCCTTCAGATAGGCTCATACTCCCTGTTCTGCAACACACTCCTTTCATGTAATAATATGGTAGACTGTGTTGAGCATGTTGATCTGTATCATTATTTTAAAGACTGATTAACATTTTTTTGCAGGATAATTTAATATTATGTGCACATTTAAGTTTATAGTCATTTTATGTTTAGATTTTTGGAACATTTTATGTATATATTTATATATATTTGGGTTATTTCTAATTTTCCAATCAAACAATGCTGCAACACATACACTTGTGCATGAATCTTTTTCGTACATGAGAATATTCCTACATGTTAGATATCTTGGAAAAAACATGCCCTGTTAAGGGTATTTGCATTATATGTGTGGGTAAACTTCTATAAATTACTCTCCTGAAAGACTAAACCAATTACTACTCCCATCACATTGGGAAAAAGCCCGTTTCTCCACACCCATCTCAACACTCGATGACATCAGTATTTTTTATTTCTGCCAGTTAAAAACTCTTTATCTTCTGATTTGCATTTCCCTGCTTACATACAGTTGAGCATCTTTTCAGGGCTACTGGCCATTTGCATTGACTCAGATGTGAATTTATCTCTTTCTCTCCTTGCCCAATCTTCCATCAGGTTAATTACTTTTTACTTATTCATGTGCAGGATTTGCCTCTTTTTAAAGAGGGATAAATGTACATGATTTTTAAAAATTCAAATAAAACAAAAGGTAAAGAGGAAAAAGGAAGTCTTCTTTCCGCATCTGACCCTGGTTCCCTGCCCAGCACCCAAGGCCGATGATTTTGATGGGCACATAGGCACAGTACAGACCTCCACAAGATTTCAGGGACCCCTCCAAAATGTTTTCATATTAATTTCTTTTACAATCAGAATAAAAATTAATATAATAATAGAAAATATATAGTAAGAAATTCAGCCTGGGTCATATTTATTGTCATACCAAGACAATTGTAAAACATAATTTTAAATATTTTTTAAAAAGTCGAAAGTGTGCAGGGCCCATGAGAGTCATGCTGCATGCTGATCTGCCAGTGATAACTATTTGCCAACTTCTTGGGCATCATTCTAAAACTGTCTTGTACATATATGTTTTAAATATTTACTTATAAATGGTTTTTCTTCTTTTATATTATGAAACATTTTAAATGCATAGAGAAAATCAAGGAAAAAATGTAACAAACAATCAAGAATCAAATACCTAGATTAAACAGTACGTAAATATCATTTTGACCATATTTTCTTCAGAGCTCTTTTTTGTTTAATAAAAGAAGTGGAATTTGGTAGATAAAGCTCATCTCCTTCCCTTGGTTTTACTCTCTCCCACTACCCTGAAGTGGCTGAGAGGTGCTCTTGAGCACATCCGCACGTAGACTGCAAACACTGCTGAATTCCGTGGTTGTGACCTTCTCCGTGCCTGACAGAGTGGGCCACTCCCTCCCATGTGAGAAACCGCCTTCTCTCACTCCCAGGAAACCTCATCGTCCTGGCTCTCCTACTTTACTGGTGGCTCCTTCTCTGTCTCCTTCACTCATTTCCTCACTTTTTCCTGCCTGCCTGATGTCGGAGGGCCCAGGGCTCTGTTTTTCTTGCCTCTGTCTATAGCCTCTCAATGATCTTCCCGTCACTGGAGTTCAATACTACTTATATGTTGACCGACGTCTATTTTTTCACCTAATTTTATACCCAGGTACGCAACTACTACTTATCAGACATACCCCTTGGGATCTGGTGAGTATCTCCAGCCAAAGGACCGGAAGAAAACCCATGAGTCTCCTTCCTCCTACCCCTCCCCAAATCTCCGCCACCTCAGTACATGAGCTCCTCATTCTTCCAGTGTTCGAGCCCCAAACCTTGGCCTCATTCTAAATTCCTCTCTAATGTACCGAACATTAACATGAATGAGCAAATCATGCTGGCTCTATCTTCAAAATATACCCAGCATCTACTACTCTCATCACCTCCCTTGTTCTTCTGGTCTGAGCCACACCTATTGCCATCTGCTATACTGTAAAAAGCACTCACTCATTCATTGTTCCTACCCCCCAACTAGAATATAAGTTCCAAAGGACAAGGACATTATCTATTTTGTTAATTCTCACACCACTTGCAGTGTTGATGCATAAAAAGTATTTAATAAATATTTGCCGAATGAATACCTATTTTAATAATCAGGTTTATTTATGCACTTTATTCTGTTTTATTGAGTCTGTTCATGCACCAATGTCTCAGAATTTTGGTTACCGAATTTTAAAATATGTTTGATTAATGATATTTCATATGCCTCCTGATTATTATTCTTTTTCAAAATTGACTTTGTTGTCTTCATGCATTTCTAATTCAGATGAACTTCAAAAGAGTAGTCATGTCAAGCTTCAGTAAAAACCTTGTTAGTGTTTTGACTGGAATTTCATTTATAGATTTATGGATTGATTTGGGAAAAGATGATATCTTTACCTAATCAAGTCTTTCTAGCTTAGAACATTGAATGTCTCTCCATTTATCGGGGTTTTTATGTCCTTTAGTTTAGTTTTAGAATTTCCTGTATCTTGCATACTTCTTGCATTTTTGAGAAAAATTCCATTGGTCGTGATGCATCTTTCTTTTTTTTAATTCCATAGTGAATTCACTGTGCTTATATATAACTTTAGATATATGCATGTCAGGGTTATAAAAAGATGCAAGATCTTTATCTTAAGTGGTGGAACAGTTTATATTACACATCGTTTAGATGTACCACAGTTTATTTATACATTCACCTACTGAAGCATACCTTGGTTTCATCCAAGTTTTGGCAGTTATGAATAAAGCTGCTATAAACATCTATGCGTGGGGTTTTGTGTACATGAGTTTTCAGTTAATTTGAGTAGAAACTAAGGAACTTGATTGCTGGATCATATGGTGAGAGTGTGTATAGTTTTGTAAGAAACCACCAACTATCTTCCAAAGTGACTGTACCATTTTGCATTCCCACCAGCAATGAATGAGAGTTCCTGTTGCTCCACATCCTTGCCAGCATCTGGTGTTATCAGTGTTCTAGATTTTGGCCATTCTAATAGTGTGTAGTGACATCTCAATGTTGTTTAAATTTATATTTCCCCAATGACATGTGATGTGGAGCATCTTTTCATTGCTTATTTGCTGTCTGTATATCTTCTTTGATGAGGTTTCTGTTAGAGTCTTTGGCCCACTTTTTAATCAAGTTGTTCATTTTCTTATAGTTGAGTTTTGAGTGTTCTTAGTATATTTTTAATAATAGTCCTTTATCAGATATGTCTTTTGCAAATATTTTCTCTAAGTCTGTGGCTTGTCTTCTCATTCTCTTGAATAATTTATATTTTTTTTCTAGAGAATAGTTTCAATTCTTTTGGTAAAAATGTTTTCTCACCTCCTCTATATCACTACTAAATTCACCTTCTTGGGCATCTCCTCCACACATGGCAATGTGCTAGACTTTTGTTGGTTGAGTGTCTATATCGTTTTCCAACAACATGCATATTTTCTTTTGGGGAGCTAAGTTGTTCCATGATGGAACAACTCTGTGCTCTGGGTGGGATTCACACCTGGAAGGGCCTGGAGTGAATTAATGCAATCAATGTCCACCCTCCCCCCACCTCCAAATTTGGGGACCTATATAGTCCCTTCTGCTGGTAGCTGCCTTGGGATCAAGGAGAAATCAACTTGAGGAAAAAATAGACAGAGACTGGCAGAGCTGAGAGTATAACATAAAAAGTGAACAGGATGAAGTCTGTATGACTCATGAATTTTTAGTTTTTGCCAACTATTTGATTTAATTTTATTTCATTGGAATTTTTTACTAATTAAAATATTTTTTATTTTAAAAATCAGACCTTCATAAATGTTGCCAGAATAATACAAAGAACTCCTTCATACTCTGCATTAGGTTCTCTGATTATTAATTTTTTTTTGCACAGCTCTTCCTCTCTCTCTCTCTCTCTCTCTCTCTCTCTCTCTTTCTCTCTCCCTTTCTTTCATTTTTCAATTTTTGGCCCAGGATCCAATTTAAGATCACACATTGTATTTAGTTATCCTGTTTCCTCCATCTCCTTCCATCTGGAACAATTCTTCAGCCTTTCCCTGTCTCCCTTGCCTTGAGAGTTGGAGTACAGGTCTTTCATTCCATACGATGATCTCAACCACAGTCCACTCAGTGTCTGCACATTCTTGGCAGGAACTTCAGAGCTGGTACCGAGTGCTCAGTGTGTCATACCAGAAGACACATAATGTGGACATGTCTACTCTTGGATATGTTAACCTTCATCATCTCGTCATGCTGGTGTCTGAAGGGTCTCTCCACAGTAAGGTCCTCATTTTCCCTCTGTATTTGGTTAACATTTTGTAAGGAGATGGTTTATATTATGCCAATATTCTGATCTTCATTGAACTTCCACCAACTAACCTTAGGATCCATTTACGGTTCCCGTCAGTAAGGAGGCTCCTACCTCTGTGATGGCTGCCAGATAGTGATTATTTCTATCAGGCTTCCTATTTTTAATAGTTTCATTCTTTTGCAGGAAAGACCTTTCCCTCCCTGTGCCACTAATTCATGTATACATTTGCTTATTTGCATCAATATGGACTCATGGATTCTCATTTTATTTCATAGGTTGTACTCTAAACGTTATATGCTAAGTGTGCTCATTGCTACTGGGGTGTCATTGCTTCTCAGTTCCCTAAGTGAACATATGCATACATCAATATGTACATACACATGTATCTATAACTATTTCTATGTTTATATGGGTAAGCACATTTGAAAACCCAGGAGTTCATACAGTTTCAATTTTATTCCAGTCTCTCGGTGTTCTTTCTAGACTTCTCTATTCTTATTTTTCTAAATCCTTCCTCAGATAGTGAGAAAACTGGTCCCCATTATCCTCAATGTTTATTTATTTGCTCAATGGGTTGACTATTTGCTCACTGTAACTAATCTTCTGGCCACTCTAGCTACCTCCATAATCAGCCATCTCTGTCTCAGTTCCTTGGAGTCTGAGGACTGCCAATGCCAGTGCTCCACGAATCACCCCTTTCTTCCCCACTCTGCTTCCTCAGGTGTAGACATTTCCATGTTGGGAGAGAAAGCAAGGGAAAAAATTTTTTAAAAAGCCAGAATGTTATGAAATGAAGCTGCCTTTTTAAAAAGCAATGTTAGGATGGGTCTTCTGTGATAGGATAAGCCCTCATACCTGATACTATTGGGATTAGCAATTGGCCCATTTTGAGAAAGTTGGTTCAAGTAGAAAACCCATAAAACATGTTTCCAAAGCTGCAGGAATGTGTGTATTCCTTATAACTTTTATTTTCTCTTTAAAACACAAATGTACCCTATAGTTATTTTGATGTAACACTAATAAGGCTTTCTCTTCAGTGTGGGTCATCTTTCATACATAAACCATGCCTATAGGACATTATGCACAATATGCAGTTTCAATGCCCAAAGAGTGATCCTTAAAGAATTGTACAAGGCTCTATGAGTGAAAATTATTACAGATTTATACAATGCCTCCAACTCATCTATTTAATAGAAGTTGTTTTTAGAAAGCCCCAATAAATTCAAGACATTTAACTTAATTTTCATTTTTTAAAAAAACTTTCTTTTCACACCTTTATTTGGTTAATATATACACCATTTAATTAAATTATATACTTACAATGATAAATATAACTGGCATACACAGGTTTGGAAACAGCTACAACTGTTTGGCAAGCATACAACTCAGCTGGTAAGAGTACCTGCTTTCCTAGAGTAGATTAAGACACTTGTTCTGTCGGGGTCACAGAGTAAATATTTTCAGCTTTTGTGGGCCATGCAATCTGTAACTATTTCTTACCTCTGCTGTTGTAGTGAGAAAGCAGTCATAGACAATACATAAGTGGATGGGCCTGGTTGTCTTCCAAGAACACTTTATTTGCAAAAACAGACAGCGAGCCAAATTTGGCTTGCAGGCCACGGTTTGCTGACCCTCTGATATAAGGAGTAGCCTATTAGCTATGAGCAATTAGTGTGTAGTGGGCATCCTCGGCATGTTTTTGAGGAAAGTGGAGAGCACTGGTTGGTTAAGTGGACATAAGTCGAGAGAACTTTTCTGCCTCACGCTAGGAAGCACCCTGACCGACACACCTGGATCAGCTTCCCCAGTTGCTGCTCATGCAGACATCCCCACTCCCAAACTAGAGCTGACTCCTCGGCATTTTATTGAGGACAGGCATTTTTTATTATATTTTAAGAAAGCCTTTATTTTGGAAAATTTCAAATAGGCAGAGAAGTAGAGAGAATAGTAATGAACTTGATTTAGCCATCACTCCACTGCAACAGTTATCAATGCGTGGCCAATTTTCATCTGTAGGAAAAGAGGACCCTCTTTTGCTTGCCTGGAATTTTTGCTAACTCAGGAGCATTGCCCTTGGAGGGCAGCCAGTGGGGTTGCACATGAGAGTCCCTCACTGAGGGGGAAGGGGCATAAGACCTGGTGGCTAAAAGAAATTGGCTCCAAAGATCTCAGGGTTTACTGAGTTGTCACAGTCACCCTGTTTGGGAAGTGTCATTGTCTGTCTTTCAAAGACTCAGTAGAAAGAATCAAAAGCTAAACTTTACAGGTGAATACTTGAGACCTTTTACAAAACTTCCTTCCCAAACTTTCCTGTCTTCCTTCTTTTTACTGTTTTCGAATATGAAAACACAGGTGCACACCCTGGCCCTCTAAACAGAAGTTTCTGAAGAGGCACATGGTGCATTGGTCAAGAGGGTGCCTCTGGAATCAGGACTTCCCACACCCCACTTCTCTGTGCCTCCATTTCCTCTTCTGGGGAATGGCGATGATAAAAATTTCTGCCTCATGTGACTTTTGAGAGGATTAAAGGGGTTGGGTAACAAATGTGAAGTACTTAGAACACGCCCTGGCACATATTAAATACTTAATAACATTATTAAAATGAGCTAATGATACAGAAAGATTATACACTAGAAGCCAGTAGTAAAAATATCTGGGTCCAAATATATACTAGTTACTGTCAGTAGAGAGTGAGCTATGGTAGGGACAATACCCGGCCCCTGGCCAAACTCTAAACTAGCTTTGTGACCATTGCTTCTTCACTATCCCTTTCAGGGCCTCCAAGTTTACATCTATAACAGAAGGTACTGGAATGATCAATATCTTTTACATCACTTTGGTCTGAAACCTGGAACCTCTCTGTAGCAAGAAATTTTCACTCTACTGTGGGCCTCCTTAGGCCCTTGGCCTTATTTTTCATTAAGCAATCATCAGAACACAAGTGCTTATTGGTCCAATATGACAATGGGCAGTAGCTCTCTTCCAAAGCCCTCAGCCTGTTCCTGCCCCCACACCCCACTCTCTGTGCGGGTCTACATCTCACTCACCACAGGCTGTCCTCTGGCCTAGATGACTGAGGTGGGGTAGCTGTCCCTGAGGTTCAGCAGGCTGTTAGCTGGACAGTTCCCAGGGTACTCATTCTGGCCTGGAAAAGCCACCAGTGGCTGAGAGAAGGGCAAGGCACATCTTGCCCAAGGAAGGCACGGGGTGGAGTATCTCCCTTGGAGAGCCAGCCGCTTTCACCCAAGTTTCCTCCCTCCCTTCATACTGGAGATTCTAGAACCCCTGGGTCACCCAAGTCTTTAGGTGCTCCAGAATCCAGAAGTTAGTCTGCACCCCTGGTCCTAAATAAAGAAGGGTCCCCTCTGAGCCTTCTGCTGATGGAACTCCTCTGTCTTGGAGGGTGCTTGACTTCGGCTCTCAACCTCGTGAAAGAAAGGATGGTGCTAACTACATGGCAAGTGCCTGGCTAAATACATCAAATGGAGTAGAAGGGTCACAAGTCAGGAATGAAAAGGTCAGGACTTCTTCTTGCTTTGTCACCAGCTAGGGACATGAGCAGAGAGTGATGATTGTAGGCCCAGCTTCCTTGAGGGACTTGCATCTCTAAGATCCATGTCAGCTCTCCTAGAAGAGTTCATGATTAGTAGAGGAATGAGGCAGAGACCAGAGCAAACTGAATGATGAGCCAGCCTCTTGCCACTCCCTCACCCACCCCCCAAGTGTGTCTCTGGTACTCCATTACCCATCCATCACCCCCTGTGATGTCTCTCAGTACAGTCTCTCGGTACAATACCACTTTCAAGGCCCAAGTGGTAGATATTTGGGCAGACTTACTGTAGCCTGTCTGTATACATGATCATGGTGACCAGGACACATCTGAGGTCCACAAAACAGAGCCTCCCCCTGTGTTATCCCAGACTATAGGAGTGGCTGTGGGGTGGGGACCTGCTCTCTCTGAATGCTGGTCAGCACAGGGTTGGCCTCATCAGGGGGCCCCAAGAAGGTCAGCTCAGCTGAACCTAAGAAGACCTCTCTGAATAAAGGTCCAATGACCAATCTATGTGTCTGGCTTGGAGATACACACTCACCTTGAATTTCCTGAGCTAAGCTCTCCTTATGTCACCCTGGCCAGTAACTAGGTCTTCCAGCTGCCAGACCTCAAGGTGTAGAAAGGTCAAGCCAGTCATCAGCTGCAGCTTGCTGAGCAATCAGTGATCCATCTCCCTCTCCCAAGGTGTCTGCCAGAAAACTTATGTGGTTCTCAATTTCACCTTTACCATCACACTCTCCAACCAGTCAGTATCAGCCTGCTAAGTCAACAAGTTCCATACTTGCGTTTAGGCACATTAATTGACATCCCAGCACATAGACCCACCCTTTGCCTCACTCTACCCAGAGAGTGAGTATCCAGAAGTTGTGAGTCATATGCACTTGGATTTGAGTTCCATGGCATAACCTTGGCCTTGCTAAATAAACTAGTTCAAAGGCTCCATTTCTTTATCTGTAAAATGGGCATAGTAGTAGTGTCTCTCTTACAGGGTAATTATAACCAAAAGAGATAACACATGTAATTTGCAGAATGCCTGGATTAATACATTTCATTTATTAGTATTTGTACTTATTGCTTCTCCTGCACCCATTTAAGTAGTGAAGTAAATAGAGCAGCTTAAATTATGCTTTCAGTAGCCTATATTTGTAGAATGATCTATTTCTTAAGTTACACATTAATTCAAGACTTCATTAAGTAGCTCAATGCCTTAGGCAACAGATTACTTATAAATAGTATAATATTTAGTGGCTCCTTACTTTTGCAGTCAGACATTATTAATGATCCATGACTCAGAATCAGGAGGAAGTTAAAATACATGCACGCATCCACTCATGCTTCCACGTACACACAGGGGTACACATATGTTGGGAAGACAATCCAAAGCTAGGGCTATGAGCTAATCTTACAATGACTTTTGGAAGAACAAGGTCAAAATGAAAGAGGAAGAAGACCAGTTATCTTTCATCAAACAATGCAAAAAAACACATTCCATGTGCTGATTAATGGGTTCACTGTTGCTATCCCTAACTATCGCCAAAGCATCACTTTGGGGTACCATTTTGCCAGTTTTATTAGCCCCACAGATAATTTGTTGAGTTTCGCTTGGCAAAAAAATTAATAAATGTCCCACAGCAAATGTAATCATTGGGGTAATTTAGGTAGAAAGAAGATCACAGTAATTTAGAGCATTCAACAGGGAAAATTCAGGTCTTCAGTTTTTTGAGGTGTGTGTGCACATGATTAAATTTGCCACAAACACACTATGGGAGGATGGGGTAGTAGAAGAGAAGGTCGAAGAGAAGTTGCCAACACAGCCTTGTGAAGACACCTCACACAGAAGAAAAGCCTCTGACAAATCGAGGGCTTTGGGGACGGTCTAAGTGTTCAAACTGTACCTCGGTTAAAACTACTTACCTCACATATTCTTTTTTTTTTCCACTAGAAGTAGAGGAGTCCGTCATGATAAGGTCTCCTGGTGTGATCAGAGATATGGTTATTTCTGGCCTCCAAGGCCCTGGAAACCCTCTGAACCCAAAGACCTTGCCCTGTGTCCCCCAGCCCTGCCACTCACCCACCAACATTGCAGGAAACTCAACCTCCGACCGTCGGTCAAACACCTAACTAGTTGGGTGCACTCACAAACCATTCACATACTTCCAGGTACAGGGTCTATTTCCTGCTTCTGTAATAAGGTATATGGAAAAATTTTCTGGCCAGAAGGCATTATTGTTTAGCTTTCTGTAAAGCACCTGGCTTACAATGTGTCTATGGAAAACACCAGAATTTTGACCGCTATTGCATTGGTTGTAGCCCCTGGGTCATTCTTATCACATTTTCTATTTCTCTGCTTCTCAGCTATTCCCCAAATCACAGAACATAAACCTAAAGACCATGTGGTCAACTTTGACAGCCTGGGAAACAGAGGTGTAGAAGGAAAACAAAGGTTGTGGCCGTGGGCAACCATAGTGACCTGCAGGGCTGAGACCAACTTCCCCTACCTTGTCTCTGGAGCTGATTCCTTCTTCATCACACCACACCACACACCCACCTCTGGGTCTGGTGATTCAGAGTCAGCAAGACATCCTTACCCTTCTACTCTGCATTGCAAAGATACTGAACAAACTCAGGAAACCCTGGATAAACCCAGGACCCAGGTAAGCAGACTATCAGCACTATGGCGGCATAGCGCATTCTTGCTTTGTTTCTGTTCTGCTTCATGGGAAGAAGCAGAAAATGACAACCCCCCAGCTAATGCTCCTGGACAGCATACCCATGTTGTGTCCAGCTGCACCTTGGTCCAAGCACTCCACTCCCTAGGATGCCCAGAGACCTGGACACTCATGTACCTGCTGACCCTTCTGCCCAGCATGCTCCGGACTGCAGTGCCATCTCTGGCATTAGTGCTCCCCCACCCTCCTTGGCACATGTGGCTCCCCTGTTTCTGCATTGGTAAATAAGGCAGTGGTGGATAGCTTTGTTCAAAGATATCAAGCCCTGGTTTATTGCCTTAGGGCCGGCCGAGGCCTAGAGAGAGAACTCACAAGGTCCCAGACCAGTGCCAGGTGCGGTGCAGGCAGAGAAAGAGGAAGCCTGGGCTGTAAACTCGGTAGAAAAACTGAGTCCTTCATGGCTTGCCCTGTAACTCTCCAAACACAGATTTTAAAGGGCCTCATTTCCCATGGACCCACAGTACTGCAGGGCTACTAGGGATAGGGAGACACCTGCAAACTCGGCTCCTGGGGTCCCCAGGGCCTCTCTGTGCGAATCAGTTGCTCCAAGTAAGGTCTCTGGAGGCAGTTTGGACCTCATCTCAAATGGCTTGATGCTGCATTAGCTGGACAGTGGACCTGAGGAGGAGAGGCTCTCACTGGGGGCCCTGCCCAACTCCCCTCCCTGCATGGGTCTTGCTCCCTGCCCTGCTTTGCTGTGACCTCTTCAGGAAAGGGTGCCGGTGTTTGCAGAGCACCTGCCACGTGCAGTCCAGGCAAGGTGCTTCAGGCTCGTTCATCCTGGTGAGCATCTTGAGGTCAGGATCAGTGTGCCCTCTCACAGATGAGCAAACGGGCTCAGGGGCAAGTGAGACCACCGTCAGCCGGGCCGTGCTGGCGGAGTGAGGGGAAATTTGTATAAATGGAGCTCAAGAGAGGATCGCAGCCATACCTGTCTATCAGGGAGGCTCTACTGCGTGAGAATAGGGAGTTGGTTTGAAAGCAAGTGAAATTAAGATTACTAGAGAGAGAGAGGAGCACCTGGGGGTGTTAGAAGGTAGAAAGAGCAGGATGATGGAAAGAGACAGAGCTGGCAGGGTGGTGGACTATTACAGGAACTAGAAGAACGTTGGTTTCAGAGTCAGAAGTTCTGGTTTAGACCAGACTGGTGTAACCTTGGGCTATGAACTTAACCTCTCTGAGCCTCACTTATTCATCTATAAAACAGAACTAGAGGTACTGTCGTCATAGGCTGATCAGCAAGAGTAAGCAGCATACATGTACAGGGAGGTGCCCAGCACACTGCTAATGCTCCACAAATGCTTGCTCCCTTCTAGCTGAGCAAAAGAGGACTGTCAGTCATCACTTCTCACAACTGGGAAACGTTAGGTTAGCATTCCTGCCCCAGCAGTGCCCCCAGACTATCCCTCTGTGGGCCATTATGCTTCAGAAGACTCATTTGCGTGCCCAGGTTGGACACCGCTCAGCTCAGGGATGGAATGTGCTGCCCCCACCCATGTGATTTTCAAATCATTTCCCTCTGAACAGGAGCCTCCCTCAAAGCAGAGACCAGCCAGTGGCTGCTTGGCAGGTTGGGGTGTGGGCGTCGCTAACGGCCATACTGATGATTCCAGGACACTGAGATAGCAGGGATGAAAGGGGTGAACCCCACCCTGTGCCACATGCCTTCCTCCTCCAATTTCTGCAAAGCAGGTTAAGATGCTTCAAGAGAGGACATGGGGAGATGTCAGGGGAGGAGACTGAGAGCTGGGTGTAGGGAGAGGGCAGGGCCCCTGATTTGGGGTTGGATGTTGTGGGTGTGTGTACAGTCTAGATCCTTGTTTCTTACCCCAGTCGGCTGTCTCAGGCTCCTGGCCAGGGGGAGGAGAGCTGGGCAACCATCCAGTACCCTCCTCGCCCCCACTAGGGTCGAGCCATGGGAACTGTGTCCTTAACTGCCCATCAGTAGCCCTTCCAGATCCTGCCAGCAGAGGGCTCCAGAAGCCCGGCAGACGAGTTTCCAGCAATTTCTCATCTGCCCGGAGCCTCTTCACAGCAATGGCCTCCCCAGTGAGTCTCACTTTTGGTCTGATGCACTGATCACCCCATTTTGCAAATGGGGCAATGGAGACTCAGAGAGACAGGGACTTGCTTCAAGTCTCGTAGGTCGGAAGCCTTTGGCTTCGAAGCTGCTGCCCTGACCCCCCTCCTAGTGCTCACAGGCCAGGCAGGAGCCCTGCCAAAAGCCACTTCTAACGACTGAGTCCTTATGTTCATTCCTTATGGCTGCTGCAACCAATCACACCAGCCCACTGGCTTAAAACAGCAGGAGTTTATTATCTTACAAGTCCGTAGGTCAGGAGTCTCCCTGGGCGAAACCCAGGCATCTGTAGGGTGCATTCCTCCTGGAAGCTGTAAGGAAGACCCCGTTTCCTTACCTTGTACCGCTTCTAGAAGCCGCAAGCATTCCTTGACTGACGGCTCCTTCCCCATCTTCAAAACCAGCAGCATGGTCTCTTCAACTCTCCGTCTTTCCACCCCTCTGTGCCCTCTGACTCTGACTCCCCTGCCTCCCTCTTATAGAGACTTCTGTGATTCCATTGGGCCCACTCACATAATCCCAAACATTCTTCTCTCAAGACCCTTAACTCAATCACACCCATAAAGCCCCTTTTGCCGTGTAAGGTAACATATTCCAGGTTCTGGGGAGTAGGACATGGATATCTTGCAGGGGCGAGTGCATTATTCTGACTTTTGGGTCAGAAATAAAGGCCTGGACAAGTAAGTTAGCAGAGTCTGTAGAGCTTGGCAAGCTTGGGTCTCCTCCCGGACCGAAAGAAAGGAGGAGGAAGGAGCCGTGGGTCTGAAACTAGTTGTTTGCCAACATCACTTTCTTCTTTCCTGGGCTCTTTCTTAGCCTACATTATTCACAGTCTCCCTTTAGATGAGGTGGCCCAGAAAGCCTCCCCCACGGCTCTACCTCCTAGATGGATGCAGAGCGTCCTAACTTACGAGAATCACCTGGGGTCTGCTTGATGCTCTGACACCCAGCTTATTTACCCCTGGGATGTGAACTTCAGTTCATTCTGGGAGGGTCCTGGGGAAAGAGTGTTTCATAATCACCCAGAGATCATCCTGAGGACGTTGGTGAGGCTGCATTAGATCACAGGGTTGCTGTATAACTCCTGAGGCCGGGTTGGGGTGGGAATCCTTAAGAAGGCCATGGAGGAGATGATGCCTGCCGCCCCCATCTGTGGAGTTCAGCCAGTCAGCATCCTGTGTGCCGGCCTCGGGCCTGTGCTCTGGAGCTTCCAGGGGAAGGACAGAGGTGTCTCCCTGATGGAGGCATGGGATCTAAGCAGCTCACTTTCTTCCCTTGTTCAGGAGGCCTACCTAAGCAAGAGAAAGCAAGGGAGGCCGCCACAAATGTAGCTCCAGAGCTGGTACGTGGGCTGTGGAGGCTGCCCAAAGCCTGAGGACCCTTTGAGAGAAAGTATTAACAAGCCACCCAGGTAGAATGGGAGGAAAGGACTCTCCCCACAGACAGAGTTTACAATCATTTGATAGATCTCAGAAACAAGGCTTAGAGAGTGAGCCAGCCTCAGGCCAGTTCCCCATCCAAGATTCCCCTGCTGCACCCCTTTGCCCAGTGAGCTGAGGTCCAGGGGCCATTCCAACTCTTTGCCTCAGCCCAGGTCTCCCACACATGAAGCTGTTGGCCGCCTGCGATGCCTTCCACTCCCCACCCTCATCAGACGCAGCCTGGGAAAGTTACAAAATATTTCCACCCCTAAGGTCTTTTCACCCTCAGAATGACCTTCCCCCAAGTAAGGCAGCACACTCTCTATGTGCCCCCTCCTATAGACATGGTGATACCAGTCTGGTACCCTGACTTTCAAGCCTCTCCCACACCCACCTCCGAGGAGCTGAAGGTCAGAGTTACAAAGGTGTGAGCATTGCATCCCACATCCGGCTGCTTCTGATGCCTGTGGTTTCCTTCTCCAGAACAAACATTGAAGGTACCTCAAAAAGGAGCCAGCCAAACTCAGATGCCCGTGAAATCCAGCGGAGATGCTCATTTTCAACGCTGCACCACCACCTACTGGCCAGACAGGCTGGGTCAGTCCTAGTGAGACAGGCTGGTGGACCTGAAGTCCAGGCCACAATGAGGCTGCAAACACTCACCTTCCAACCTTGCTTCTCCTGCACCACAGGACCTGGCCAGACTCTCATCATCCCTGAGGTGTGAACGACCCATCCCTTTTCCCGTCCTTGTTGGTACCATCAAATCCATCTCAGAAGGTGTGGCCTTATTGAAAAGAATCCACTAAAATAACTCATATTGAGGTGTTACGATGGATGCGGACTTCAACTGTGATTTATCCCTTCCCCAGGCTGTTGGAGAAAAAACACTTTTTTAATTGGAATCGAAGTGGGGCAATGTGTACTCCAGAGAAATGATTCTCTAATGGTGGAATTTCTCCGTGGTGATGCTTGGATAGGAAGAAGCCAGCAGAGCTCTTTCTAAGCATCCCTTGACCTGTGACTCACCCTGAGTACAGAGGTAGAGCTAGTAAGGCACATCTGGAGCCCACCATCTGAGAGTGTCATGAAGCAACAGAATATAGAGTTGCCAGGTCCCTTCGAGGCCTCCTTTACACGGATAGATCTGAGAATGGGAAGTGGTTTGTGCATATGGAACAGACTGGAGGCCATCTCTTCCCCAAAGGCTTAGGCTTTGGTGAATTCCTGGATGAAGCTATGCCTAGGGTTTTAAGGGCAAATGTGAGGTTAAAATCACAGAGAGCAGTCTTACCCCTCCCCCCACACTATCCCCTATTCCCTCTCCTGGGTGACTCAAGGGCTGGTGATGGGGAGGCCTCTGAGGGACCGTGGAGCACCACACACCTCTCCAGCTTAGTGTCTGTTCTGTCCATGCCTGCATGTTCTGCATGACCCAGCTCCCGGGTCCCCTCCAAGTAGGGGCCTGAGAGGCATTCTGACTTATTTGCCATCTCTTGATCTTTCTGAGGGACATTTTCAACTCTTTTCTTTTTCCAATCCACCAATTCTTTTGCAGATGGGCCTAACCTAACGCTTAAGCCATCTTGACATTTTAAATTTTAATAGTTATACTTTCGTTTTTAGATGTTGTGTTTGGTTGTCCGAACTGTTTGGATTTCTTTGATCATTATGTGTTTTTGCTTGTGTTTCCGATGTCCTCTTTCACCTTGGTAAGTATTTCAAACATATGCGTTTTTATTCTATTCCTGATACTTCCAGTTCCAACATCCTTGGTGGTCTAGTTCTAACATTTTCTGTTTCTGCTGACATTTGCTCATGGTCGATTGTTTCTTCATGTCTTGGCTTACTTTTCCTTGAGCTCACACTTGACTGTTCTTGGTTCTGTGGAATCCCGGAAGAACTGGGTTGAAGGTCAACCCTCAGGAGAGATTTGCATGTGTTTTTATCAGGAGTCCCTGGACTGCTGCCATCCTGGCAATACACCCAAATAATTCTCAGCTTAGCTGTTCTCCGGGGATTGTAAATTCAGACCCAAAATCCATGTGAGGATGAGCTTCTGTCCAAAATTGTCCTGAGGGGGCGGAGCAGTTAGAGAGAGGATGAAGTCTCTCTCTTCCTCCTCACCCTTTCCCTTCTCCCTCTCTGTCTTCTTTACACAAAGCTGAGGCCAGTACACTCATGTTTTCCTGTTCTTTTTCAGATCCCACCTCTCACTGGGGGCATAGCTCTTCAAGGATCCTAGAGTTTCCCAGTGTCTCAGTCCTGACACCCCATCTTGTCTTCACTGGCCCAAGGCCTGGCCTTCTCTTCTGTATTGACTGTTAAAAACCAGTGTGGTTTTCGGGTATTTCCAGATGCTTCCAGAGCAGCCCACAGCATCCAAGATCATTTGGCGCTCTGCTTTTAGCCTCTTCTTAGCTTTTGGTCCCTGTCAATTCTCTTGCTTTTTGACACGTTCAGATAGGCATTTAAAACGTTTGCTTCATTTTAATTAACATGTCTAGATATTTACATGGGAATTTTTGCCCCAGAATATCTAGTTCAGGAGTGAAAGGCTTAATTTTGTATTTAAATGTTTAAATGGTTGCCACATGCGAATCACCCAGTCATAACAACTAAGAAGTTGGAGGAGTCGCAATCCACACAGGAGACCGCTCTTACTTCTGACTGCAATTGCAGGTTTGACCACTTGCTGCAGAGACTAACAGAACTCGTGGGAAGCTGTAACCCTCATGTTACATTCATGGGCACAGATGGACATCAGCTGAGGGAAGAAGCAGCTCTGGCAGAGTCCAGAGAATCACATTTGGGGCTCCCATTGTCCCCTCCCTGTGGAGTTGGGATGCCTTGCTTCCCCAGTACTGACATGTGACAAGACACAAGAGTCCTGACAAGCGGGCCGTTCCCCAGCCTGGGTGTCCAGTTTGTACTGGGGCTCACATGGCTCATCTCAGTCTCCAGCCCCCCGAGAAGCCCAGAAGCCCTGCAGTAGGTCACACTACTGGCCTTCCTAGGGTTGCCAGCTCCCACCCTAAGACTGTCATTCCCTCCTGAAACCACAGTTAGGCTAGCCGGTGAGATCCAAGGCTCCCAGACAGAGACGCTGCTATCAAATCTGATTTTCTGGCTTGGGGTTTACCTTTCAGGGGCAAAGGGCAAAAGCCAGTCTTTGGGGCAACGTTAAATTCTTTCCTGCAAACCACAGTATTTCTACCAAGCTTCTCTCTTCTGGGATTCTGCATTTAGATTCATATCTCGGATGGCAGAATTTTCAATCTACCAGGAGCCTCCTGGGTGCTACATTCCCTGAGTTCTTACATGTCTACAGACATTTGTCTTGCCCCTTATAGTAGAAGAAAAACTGGTCTCAGTGTAAAGTTCTTGCTCCCATTTTACCTGTCAGAATATTGGGCCTGAATACTGCTCTGGGAGTGAGGTTGGCCTGCCCCCAGCCCCCCTTCGCTACCCCCACGACCCCCCGCCCCCAACTCTATCCCCACACCCACCACCAAGGAGTCAGGTTTCCTGCCTGAGTTCGCTTAGGATCATTTCTTGATGCTCATCAAACGTGTCAGGACATGTCTTGGGGTTGATGATTTTAATTTTTACTGGGATGTACTATAAGCTTCTCTGCTATGTAAACTTCAACCTTTCCTCATCTCAGGAAGGTTTTCTTCTACTAACATTTTATTAGTTTTTAAATTTACTTATTCTGTTCTCTCTTTCAGAAGAATCATTATTTTGTGTTTATCTTCTCCATAATCGCTTCTGTTTTATGTTTGTTTGTTTGTTTGTTTTTTAACTTATCTGGCATGGTCCCCTTTTTGAGCTTCTAACATGGCTTTTTATATCTTTAATAATTTTATTTTTCTTTCCTATTACTTTCCTGAGCTCCTCAAGCTCACTTTCCCCATCTTTCTGATGTAATTTTGTATATCTGGTCCAATCTCTTTCATCTGTACTTTAAGCCATTTTTTTTTTCCCTAAGAAGGGCTATTAATCCAATGTCTTCTTTGCTTTGCTCCCCAGGATCCTCTGGGTGGAATTCCTCTACTATATATTTACCTGTGTTTTGCTCATGCCCTTATATTTTGGTTACTGTTCATTTTTGAATGAGAAGAAGTCTGTGCCTTTTATACCCTTCTGTGCAACTCTATATTTTTCCTCCAATTTTTTTTATTGTAAAATAAACACTATAAGATTTACTATCTTCACCATTTTTAACTGTACAGTTCAGTGGTATTAAATACACTTGTAATGTCGTACAATCATCACCACTATCTATTAAACACACTCCCTCCAGCCCCTGCCAGTCACTATTCTGCTTCTGTCTCCATTACTTTGACTTCTCCAAGTACCTCATAAAGGTAGAAACAGAGTATTTGTCCTTTGTGACCAACTTAATTCACTTAACATGACAGTGTCAAGGTTCATTCAAGTTGTGACATGTGTCAGAGATTCCTTCCTTTTTAGGGCTAAATAATATTCCATTGCATGGGCCATATTTTTTTGTCCATTTGTCAGTCGATGGACCCTTGGATTGCTTCCACCTCTTGCTGCTGTGAATAATGCTGCTAAGAACATGGGTATACAAGTATCTCTTGAAGACTCTGCTTTCAGTTCTTTTGGGGATCTGCCCAGATGTGAAATTGCCAGGTCATTGAGTAATTATATTTCTAATTTTTTGAGGGACCGCTATACCGTTTACCACATCGACTGTACCATTTTACATTCCCACCAACAGGGCACAAGGGTCACAATTTCTCTAAATCCTCACCGGCGCTTGTTATTTTCTGTTTGATTTTGGTAGTTGCTATCCCGATGGCGTGAGGAAGTGTCTCATTACAGTTTTGATTTGCATTTCCCTAGTGACTAGTGATAGCAAACAGCTTTTCCTGTACTGATTGGCTGTTTGTACATCTTCGGAGAAATGTCTCTACAAGTCTTTTGCCCGTTTTTTAGTTGGGCTGTCTGTTTTTGTTGTTATTGTTGAGTTTTAGGAGTTTTCTATGTGTTTGGGATGTGAATCCCTATCAGATATGTGATCTGTGGGTATTTTCTCCTGTGCTGTGAATCCTCTTTTTATCCTGTTGATATTGTTTTTTGACACATGAAATGTTTTGATTTTCATTAAGTACAGTTTGTCCATTTTTTCTTCTGTGCGCTTTGCCTTTGGTGTCATATCGAAGAAGTCACTGCTGAATCCAATGTTGTGGAGCTTTTGTCTTCTGCTTTCTTCTAAGATTTTTCTAGTTTTAGGTCTTACATTGACGTCTTTTTGATCCATTTTGAATTAATTTTTGTATGTGGTGTTAGACAAGGGTCTGACTTTATCCCTCTGCATGTGGATGTTGTGACACTGTAGAAGGCAGTGGGGCACCTGCTGGGAACACCCAAGGCTGGGACTGAGATTCGTTCTGCCTTTCCTTGCCCTCTGAGTTCTCACCTGTGAGCTGAGCAGCTGCAGGTGTGAACATCGCCCTCCTCTCTTCCACCCGGATCCATCAGCCTTGAGTTGGAAGCCCTGTAGGGGTGACTGACATGGGGCCACCAGTGCCCTCACAGACACCAGGAGCTTTGCTTGGAGTCACAACTCCGGGTGACTCTCTTGCAGCACCTGGTAACGTGCTGCTTCTCCTCCTTTAGCCTGCCGTGCTCTCCTTGTTCTTGCCCGTTCTCTTTCCCTTTCCACGGGGGCCCTGGGGGGAGAGGGGCTGCTCTGGGGTCGGGAGCACAGACGGCCTGGTCAGAACTTGGCTCTGCCACTTTCTGGTTGTTCGGCCTGGAGTTAAGGAGCCTCCCACCGACTCCATTTCCTCCTCGTGGGGTTATTGAAGGGACTAAGTGAGAGAAAACATGCAAAGTGCTGGTACTAGGTCTTGGCACACAACATACGATGAATAAATAGTAACTGTTGCTGTTATTATTAGTTTCTTGGCTGTCTGGACCTTTCCATTTGACAACTGATTTCTCACCAACTGGGTTATTCTGTCCTCAGCTTCTGCATGCACATTGGCCTGTTAAGGGCAGTAACCCTGGGGCCTGTCTCCATGGCTCCCTGGTCACTGACTTAGTGGCTGGCGCAGAGCGCCTCCCAGCCAGAGCCTGCGGGTCGTGCTCTTGTTGCCCCAGCAACTGTACTCTCCTCGCTCAAGCCTCCATGTGGCACCTGGCAGGACCCCCTCCCTTCTTAGTCTCTGACCACATTCTCCTTCTCAGCGGGACTGTCAGCATCTCCCTGCCAGGCTCCAGGCTCTGGTGAGGGACAGAGGACTCCTGGGCTGTGCAGGAAGAACCCAGGTGTGAATGAGCTGGCTGTCCCTAAGGCAGCGTTCGGGCTCCCTCTCGCAGCCTCCCACACAAACCAGACCCAGGGCCTCCAGCCCCGGGCAGCCCCAAGGGCCTGCGTCATGCAGCAGTGTGATGAGTGAAGAGGCTACAGTGGCCTGAAATCTGGCTGAGGACCCGGCCAACTCCAGGGAGCCCCTGGGGGGGTCACTGAAGGGGCAGCCAGGCGGGACCGACAGCTGCCCAGACACCTGTGGGGAGTAGAGCCACTGCCAACTCCTGATCCAGAGAAGTGGTGGTGGGGGCTTGACAGCCCCTGGCACGTGTATGTTCACCCTGCCGGGATTCCACCTCCCGCCCTGGGCTCGCCATGTCATGCGGGGCAAAGAATGTCCTCACTGTCACCCAATTTCCTCCCCTGCTGGGAGAGGAATGTGCTGAGCCTGCCTGTGTGCCCAGCACTGTGGACCCTGCTCCCAGGCCCTCCCGTCACCTCCACCCTCATCTGTCTAGTAGGCATAATGAATCATGTTTCACAAAATCGGAAGCTCAGAGAGGGTAAGAAATGCACCTAGGCTGTGCCTACACACAGCTCGAGAAGGGTGCAGTGGGGCTGTGTCCTGGCCTTAGCTCCAGCACGCCATCGTGTCCACTTAGGCCCATGATAGTCACAATGTGACAGTGGTCCTGATGCCCAAACCTCGCTGACCCCCTCACGGCTGTGGCATGGTCCTCTCTCAAGCAGGAAGCAGCTCAGGTGGTCTAGGAGGGAGGGGATGGTGCCTGTCCGGGAGGGAGGGGATGGTGGTGAGAGAGGTTTATAACAGGAGTCCTAGCTTGGGTGGGTTGTCCCAAACCAAAGATCTATCTATTTGTATAAAAGACAGAGGAGTTTTCTGGAAAGTACTGACTCTGAGGGAAGAGAGCTGGGAGGGTAGGAGGGGAGAGGTGGGAGACAGCTTGCTTACTGAAAGAGTGGTTGGCATGGCCCCTTGACACAGGCACCTCAGCGGACCTCAGGCCTTGCCCACATCTGCACATGCCTTAGGGAGCTGGAGCAGGGCCCCCACATGGCCTTGGGGGCTGGACCCCACTGAAATGCCCCATGGACATTAATGTGTTGGGAGGTGGGGTGCCCTCGTTAGGAGCAGCCCCAGCTCTGGCCAGGAGAGGAGCAGCCCTCAGAGGATGGCCAGATCAGAGGGTTGGCCCCACCTCGTCTGCACCCCGGAACTTTCACTTCTATCCTGGACCTGCCTCATCAGAGAGTTGGCCAGGGGACACGGAGAATTCAGGTTCCCAGGCCCACCCCAGATTGTTGTGTCTGAACCTCCAGGGGAGGGGCCAGGCCTGCGCTTTTTGACAAATGTCCCCGTAAATGTGGGAAATCTTGCTCTGTGTCATTTTATCCTTGCTCCTCAACGTTTTGGGGCAGGTGCATTATTGTTCCCATTTCTCTGATGAGGACACTGATCCCCAGGTAAATGAAGTACTGGATCCAGAGACCACGCCTGGCAAAAGTCAGAGAGAGGAGGTGACCAAGTCTGGCTGATTCCTCTTGTCCAGACATCTCCAGGACCCCAGGGCGCAGCTATGCCTGGGAGAGGGGGAGACGTGATGATCGGGAGCTGAGCCATCCTGAGGGCAGCCCCACGTGGGGCCACAAGGATGCCAGAGGCTGTGGACATGTCCCATACACAGACTTGGGCCTCACAGAGACCCAGGTAGAACGCCCCCACCACCACCACCACCTCGGTTTACCAGTTATGTGACCCCAAGCAAGTTAATACATCTTGCATCTCAGTCTGTAAATTCATAAAATGGGGAGAGTACACCACAAGTGTTGGGGTGGGGCCACCAGCACAGGCCCATAGCCTAGCACAGGGCTGACAAGAGCTGGTTTCTAAGTGGTGGTTGTTGTCGTGCTAGGGATGGAAAACACTTTCCTCTTCGTGCCCCTCCTCCTTTCTGGCTTCCCTTTCCTCCCTTTCACCCACTTTCTTTCCCTTGTCACCCTTGTTCTGAACTCTGCAGCAGAATAGCTCTTGCTCAGAGCACAGACCTGTTCCCCAGGTCTGCCCCTTGTTTCTCACCCCAAGGCCACCTGGTCATTCACTTTTAACAGAAACTGGAGACTCGCCAAGGAATTCTAAGAAGGCCTGAAAAGGAATTCCCTGTCCCGATGTCATTTCCTTTTTCATTGGGGGACACTGTCACCTACTCTGATCTCAACCCCATCGACAGGAGGTTCAGCCTTGGACCTCTGATGTGGTCAAAGGCAGGGCCAGGCTGGTCCACACACAGCCTGAAAAGGCCTTCACACAGGCCAGTGCAGTCAGCAGCGCTGTGGCAGGCTTGCTAAGAGAGAGGACTAGGAACTGCATTTGCTCTCCACACTTTGCTTTGGCTTTTATTTTCCTCAGGGATCCCATGGATGCTGCCGAGCTGGGCCCTGCGGCGGGGGTGGGAGGAGACGTGAGATACACAGTTACGTTAAATGATGGAAAAAGAAGACGCCAATTCAGACGGACGAGGATCCAGGGATCTTTACATGGACCTTGACCATGGGGACAGAGTGCCCTCTGTAACGAGGAACTTCAGTCTTGAAGTTGGACAGACCTGGGTTCAAATTCCAGCTGTCCACTACTCGCTGAGCCACCATAGGCAACTACTTAACTTCTCAGATCCTCAAAATACCTTCCTCGTAGGCTTATACTGATGCTTGAAGTTCCTGCTGCACAGGAACCAAGTGCTACCCTCTTAGTTGGTAATCAAGATGTTACCACCCTCTTACTCTCCCTTCGAAAATCTCCCAAATATCCAACGCTAAGGACGGAAGGCAGAGGCATTAGGGTTAAAACCACGATGCTGCTGCCCTGCAGCGACAGAGCGTAGCAACACGAACCATCTTGGTGAGGATGCGTGTTCCACTTCCTTCCTCCTGGAAGTTTCCGAACAATCTTATGTGCATCAAAAAGCCATAATTTCTTACTGGATTTAAGTATTCATTATATTTCCGTGAAAAAAAAATTTCTCTGGAAAAAAAAAACTATTTAAAAAACATTTGCTGTACACGCACATTGACAAGTTCTTAAAGTTGATTTTTTCCCAAAATATTTTCATGGAAAATTGTGTGCTATAATACCATCCCACTTGCTACATGCTGAAAATCCAGGAGTTTCTTTTCCACCACTTAGAGCCAACAAGGGCCTTGGATACGTCACTTGATCTCAAGGCGGCCAAGCCACTGAGGGCTGTCATCAGTTGAGAGAAGGGGTGAGGTGTGGGGCCTCTGACACCAGTATGTCTGCCCACTTGTGCCACTTTTTGAAAAGTCTGTTTTGGGCCATGACCAAGTGCTGAGGCAGCAGGCCCTCCGCCGGCGTGGCTGCTGTGTCGGGCCATAGCTCACGGTCCCGCCTGCGTCTCTCTGGGATTTAGAGACCGACTCATCATCTGGTTGAAGTGTCAAGGATTTTCTTCCCTGGAGGAAATAAACTTGCATTTTATACTGCACACTCACAGGAATTTAATCATCCACCATCCCCAATCTGTCCTGCATGACGGAGAGATGGACCCAGGGGGACTGGGACAGCAGAGCTGTGAGCATCCGCGAAAGGGGATCCTCCTAAAGATGCCTTGAAATGCAAGCCCAGGAAGTCCATCTGTGGATGGAAACTCACATGTGGCCAGCGTGGTGAAGGGACAAGAAGGCTAGGACGTTTGTGCTGGAGGGGGCAACACAACCTCAGTTGTCCCCAAGCATCCCTTCCTCTTCACCTCAGTAGACCAGAGGGATCACGGGCTCTGGAGCCAAGTGCCCGGGTTTGAACCTTGAACCTCACTAGTTGCATGATTTGGGGCAACGCAATTAATCTCTCTGTGCTTCTTACATAACCATATGGGGTTGTTGAAACCATTAAGTGATCTGATACATTAAATACATTAAGCACTGAATAATTGTCATCCTTCCCTAAACAAATGCTGCCTCATCCAGGCTGGCCGGTCTCGCTGCTCATCCATGTCCCATATCCATTTCCCGGCAACCAGGACCCTTTCTGAAGGAACTCTCTGACCATGGCCCACCCTGCTGCTTCCAGAGTCTTGTCTCCCTCAGCCTGGCCCCTGCCTCCCTCCAGTGGCACCTGCAGCCTCCCACCACCCCCATCCCACACACAGGCCTTTCCGAATACCCAGCGGCTCTGCAGTGTGACTCAAGTCAGTCTCTGCTTGTGCTGTTCACTCCACCCAACTGCTTGCTGGCTCACACCTTCTTGCTCTGCTATTGCCTCTCCTCTGAGGTAACATCTCCCTTGATGTGTCCCCAAGTCTTGTCTTCTCTCTTCCAATCATCTCATGTGCCTTAAGTGTGACCAGTCACTGCCCAGATCACACTGCGGGACAGTCCCAGCTTACAGGTCCTGTTTCCTCCCCCTGCCAGTGAGCTCTCTGGAGACAGGGCCAAGCTCGGCCTTTATCCTGGTTTTTGGAGGGTGCTGGCTCAGGTCCTGCCCGGAGAAGGTGTTTGGGAAGTGGCACTGCTGTTACATGAGCCGTACCTGGGTTTGCTGGCTCTGAATTCGAAGGACACAAAGAGCCTGGTGGTGTGGGAGTGGGCATTGCCTCCCGGGGAGTCCTAAATTGGGCAAGATCTTAGGGCAATGTCTCCAGGATTTCTTTCCATCGCACAACGCCTGACTTCTATAATGGAATGTGTGTGTGTGTGTGTGTGTGTGTGTGTGTGTGTGTGTGTGTACACGTGCACGCATGTGTGCATGAGCATGTGTGTGCACACATACGAGTGTTTATTAAGTAGAGCCCTTGTCATGGACTACTTTTAAAATGCCATTTTCCTTGTTCAACAAACATGAACTGCATGTCCACTACACACCAAGAGCTATTTTCTGTCTTGGAGTCACAGTGGCGAACCAGACAGGTACACTTCCCACTTGCTGAGAGGCAGGAGGTTGCAGCTTGTAAACTCAGATCTGCTCAGCAGCTGGGGAGTTCCAGGCCTTGAGAGGGGAGAGGAGACTCCAGGAGGGTCGGAGACTCTCGCCCCCGCCTTACTTGCTGTCATGTGGAAGGAGGCACAGTAGGTGGCGATATTGGGCCACATTCCGCTTTCAACACCTGCTGCCCTTCATTCCAGATCCCCACCTTCAAACTCAGGGCCTCAGACTTCCCAAGACGCCCCAGACTATCTGAGACCCTAGATCTCCCAGACACAGCTAGATCCCAGATCCCAGACTTCTTGAATTTTGGACCCTCCAGGTCCTCTGACTCTCGAGAAGCTAGATCCCCAAATGTCATATCTTCCCAGAGCTCCAGACGCTTAAGACTCTGATCCTCAGACAGCCCAAGGCTCTATAACTTCCAAACTCCCCAAACTATCAGGCCTAGGTTCGCCTATATCTCCCCAGCTCCCAGAAACCTCAAATCCTTAGGTTCTCCTAACCCCCCAGATCCTCAGACCCCCCAGACTCTTTTAACCCCTGAAAACTAACTCCTGGCTTCAGATCCTTCCAGACTCCTTAGACTTGAGATTCCTCAGATCCATTGGACCTTCCAGGCCCCACCCCAAGTCTCCTAGCCCCTACCGACTTCTAGACCCTCATATCACCACCAACAGCCGTAGACTCTCAGTTTCTAACCCTCTCCAAACCTACTAGATACCCCAGATTCTCACACTAAGATCCAAGTGTCCTGACTGCTCCCCACCTCCCAACAGAGGCTCTTTGGGGGAGTTTCGTGCTGGGGCAATGGGTGCCCACCAACCAGCTCCTGAACTCTCTCTCGATTGGTGACGGCTGTGACACCCGGGCTCACAAATCCCACAGCTGCGAGGGACCCCATCTTGCAAAGATGAGCAGATAGAGGCCTAGAAGAAATCTGCTCAAGGCCCCCAGGATGTGAGTAGCTGGAACCCCGGCTCCTGATAGCTGCCTCCTGCAGCACCTGGTGCAGAGTAAGTGCTCAAGCAATGGTGGCCATTACTGTATTATCACGTACTCACCTCGATCCTGGCCTGAGCCCAGGCTGACCTCTCCAAGGCCCCACGTGGGACCATCCTATCTTCCTGGGACTGAACAATCAGAACGCCTCCCAATTTAGCACCGACTGCAAGTTTAATTAACAAGCTGTTTATCTTTCTGGTCAAGCAATTAATAAAGGTGTCAGGCAGAACAAGGCCCTGCACAGCTCCCCACAGTGCCCTGAAAACACCCCCTCTTTCTGCACTAGGGCCTGGCTGTTTATCAGAGGAATAGAGCGGGATGTGCTTGCAAAGACCAGGGAAGGGGGAAGAAGGAAAAAGGAGAGAGGCAACACCACCCCTGGAGTCACCACTCAGATATCCTGCCCTTGTTCAGCCCTTTGGTGAACAGGCACCAAACCCCACCGAGTGCGCCGCACTGGGCCGTGCCAACATTCAACCAGCAGCGCCTGGATAATCTCCACCAGAGCTGTGAACAGCAGGGTGAACGCAAGCAGAAGGCGTCTTTTCCAATATTGGAATTAATCAGACAGAGTGCTCAGCATCCAGAGCCGGCTGTGCCCCTGTCCCCTGGAGAAGGGCTACGACCTGGTGAATACGGTGCCTTTGAGGGTTCAGCAAGCTTTCCAGAGAGGAGTCAAGGCAGCTGCTGCCTCCGCTCTGGGTGGTGTTTTCTTGGCAGTGCCGTTAGGTTGGAGCTTTGCAGCCACAGCCCCCCAGACCTGAAGGGGTCTGGTTTTGCTGGAGGGTGCTGTGATGGTGGGAATAGCTCCCGCGCAGTTGTTGTCAGCTGCTTATGATCAGAGCTAGGACAGCATTTGCCAATTTAGTCCCTGTAGCTTAAGGCATGAGGGTCTTCTAGACATGTAAGACAGAAGCAGACTCAACTAGTCCGGCACCTGCCTTTTACAGGTGAGGAAACACAGCACGAAAAGGTGAAAGTGACTTGTCCAAGTTAGAAGCACAGCCAAGACTAGATGTCACCCCGTATTCTCTCTACCGAGCTAAACTGCACCTTGAGCCTTGTTATAATACCCTTCTGCACCCTGACCTCCAACTGGGAATAACCTTTTAAACCTTTCTCATCCAGACACACATACATCCTAGGGGGGCCACAAGTGTGCTCATGCAGGTGGGAATCCCTGGGAGATACATGTCCTCTCTCTCTCTCTCTCTCTCTCTCTCTCTCTCTCTCTCTCTCTCTCTCTCGCCGGTAGAAGGAGAGACCCCAAAGGGTCTATTCATTGCCTGCTGTGTTCTGGGAGACCTTTTCATCTTCACTTTCTCTTCAAACCCCCAACAGCCTTCCTTTCTCCAAACTCTCGGCGAATGGATCTGCTTCTTGTTTTATCAAGAGAAGAGCAAGAAAAGCAATCAGAGGACAGCAGCTTTACCACCATTAAACACCTCAGCTGACTGGAAGACTCACTGTCCGGGTGCCCGTTTCAGCCCACCACAGGGCCACGGCTCTCCTAGCTTTCCTCCCACACCCCAGCAGAGCCATCTCCGTCTCCTTAGCTTGCTCCCCCTCATCTTCCAACCTTGAGGGAGTTCTCAGGGCTCGCTCCAAATACTCCTCTTTTCTCTCCTCAGGTGAGGACAGCCAGTCCATGGCTTTTCATGTGACCCATGAACAGATGGTTCTCACGTTTCCATCTCCAGCCCCGGCATCTCCCTGAACTACAGACTGGTAAGTGTGCACCCTATGTGCCTTCTTCCCTTGGAGGTTTAGATAAGCCCCTCAGATTCAATGGAGTCTCCAAACAAACCCTCTGCCTCCACCTCACGTCACCTTGCTGTCTCCTATCCCCGCCTGCTGCAGTAAACTGGTTTCGTGTGGCTCCTGACACTCTTCGGGAATCTCTGATTCAAGCTTCAGTCACCAAGGGGTGGCCTGCGATGATGCACCCCCATCCTGGCCATCCCACCTTCCCAGCTGTCTTTCCTCCTCCTTGCATGAGCTCTTGTTGGGCTCAGCTCTCAGGAGAACCCAGGCCACGACCAAGGAGAGGAGCTGCTCAGAGTTCCCTTCGAGAAAGAAAAGCCTGCTGCCCACCTGGGAGCAGTGTGTGCAGCCGACAGCCTCCAGCTGTTGGCTTTGTCAGCTTTCTAGCTAAAGTCACACTCTTCTGGGGTGGTCTCAGCAACAACTGAGCAAGGCAGAGGTTTCAGGGCCTGGCCCTGTCCCCCAAGGCAGGTCTCCTGTGACAGGCAAGCGCTGCTTCAGGACCCCCAGCGGGGCACACACAGGTTCTTCTGGGTCTGCACCACAGCCTGAGGTTCCTCCACCCCCCACCCCCCACCTCTTCTCTCTCCTTTCAGAGGTGAGACTATCCAATACACTTCTGCACCCTAGGTTTTTCTCAGCATCTGCTTCTCACAGGATCCAACCTGAGACACAGTTTGATAACGAGTTTGAGGGGAGAGCGAAGATGCCAGTGAACTAGGCAGAGTGGGGTGGGAGACTGTAGACTGGAGTTGGTGAAGGGGGGATACCCGAAGATAACATTCAACCCCCTAATATTCTTACTAGGCACCTGGTCGGCTGTGCCGAAAAGATGGAGGCCGGACTCTGAGCAGCTGGGATTTTGGTGTGTTGATCAGACACTAGGGGCGGGCGGGAGGGAGGCAGGGCTGCCCAGGTCGGGCTGGGGAAGGTGGCTCTGTACCTGGTGACCAAAGCAAGCCCACAGCTGGGGCTGCATGGTGCCTGGGAGCCCAGAGTCCCTCTGCCCATCTTACAGCAGAAGCAGACACTGTGATGGTACTTGCCTAATTAGTAGGGGTGGACCTGGAGTGCAGATCTCTGCAGATAAAACACTGTGCGTCTTAAATGAGGTGACTTCTAGACCAGTCTTGCAGTAGGTGGTCATTGCTGTGCTGCCAGATGCCTGTCACTGGGCGAAAGGAGTGTGTACACCTCTCTGTGTCCACCCACCTCAGTGTGACTCACTGAATACCAGCTTTGTGCCAGCAGATGCAGGGCACAGTGGGGAAGAAACCTGCTCCCACGCCAAGGAGCCCGAGGTCCCGGGGGAATGGCAAATACAGGCACACGTAGATGTGTTGCCACACCAAAGGTGGGACCATGCAGGCAGTGCCACTGGCCCAGAGTCCTGCAAAGCCGGGGTGGCGGGGGGAGGCAGCAGGGGCGCTGGCAGAGGGCAGAGGGTCAGGGCAGTGATGGGGCAGAGTGGACACAGGGAGGGTAGGGGCGATTGAGGCCACTGTGAAGGCTGGAAGCGGGGGAGTGTTCCAGTGTGTGTCCAGGTTGCAGAACAGAGAGGGTTTCACTGGGCAGGAGGGTGGGCAGGCAGGAGAGAGTTGGGAACCTAGACACGGGCAGAGGCAGAGAGAAAGGAGTGGAGAGAAAGAATGAGGCAGAGGTGCCTAGACCTGGTGAGACCTGGTTGGGGCCAGAGAGGATGTGAGAAGGGCTGTCTCGTTCCGGCCTGGGTTCCTCCAAACACGGGAGTGTGGGAGACTTGTCTTCCTGTCCCTGACAAAAGAAGAGGAGGGGGAGAAAACAAGACCAAGCACCTCTCAGTTCCAGAATTAGCCACAATCTTTTTTGGTTAAGCCTCCTTAGCGGGAAGTGGCTGGGAGAAGTAAGATTTAGCTTTCCAAGAAGGCAGCCAGGAAGGAAGGGACCAGAAGCACTTCCACGAGCTCATCTGCATTTCAAACAGCCAGTTTGTTTTATCTCCTAATTAGCATACTCACCCTCTGCTGCAAACGAGTCCATTAAAGGAGACTCCGCTGCAGGCCCGGCTCCTCCTTTAAATATTTTTAAAGTGCATGATTAATACACTTGCCCGGCGCTGCCTGGGACTGTGCTGGGGGTCAGGGGGCAGGTAAATGAAAGAAAATGGCTGCTGTGGGTGCTGACTAGCTGATTAATCACAGCGTCTTTTCTATAAATCACGGCAGATGGCAGGAGCCGGCTGCGGGCCCTCGTGGGGAATGAGGTACTGCAGGCAGGAAGGGATGAGGTCAGCGGAGCCCCCAGGAAGGCTTGTTTGTGTCCCTGCAGACCTTGGGCCCCACCTCCTGTGCACTCCAAGGCAAATCCCAAACTCAAGAGTGGCTGTGGCTGCTGAAAAGACATCGGAAATCCCATCTAACGCTGGGACTTTTCAGGATCAAATGGCAGCATCAGTTTGAGAAACAGCCCACTCTGCCAGCAGGGAGGTTGGGCATAGTGCGACATGTGGACATCTATCGTTTTGCCTTCTCCCAATGTGAGGGTCACCCTGGGAGCCAGGTGGACAGAAGCATCTTCCCTGGCTGGTCCTGCCCCAAAGCCAGCCCCTCCCTCACCTACCTCCTTTCTACCCTTTCAAGGGGAGCACCATACCGCCCAAGGCCTAGAAACGAAGACCCTGGGTGCCGTCTTTCCTTCCCTGTGCCTGTCTCGCTGGCTCCCAGCACCAGATGCCCATGTCACAGCTTCCTTGAAGCTGGCCAGCCTGCTCCCACACTCAGGTGTGAAGGCTGGGAGCTGACATTGTCAGAGAAAGGAAACCACAGGTGCCAAGGCACTGGAGTAGGAAGAACTTGATGCCTGTGAGAGAAGGCCCAGTTGGCTGAAGCAGAACCAGTGAGGGGACACCTGACGAAGGGGACTTCAGGAAGGGATAGGTCCTGCAGAGCCTTGTGGCCATAGGAGGACAAAAAGAGGGGACATAGCTGATGCAAATTTTAGAGAACTCCTTCTGGCACTGTGTGGACAATGGTCTCTAAGAGGACAAGCCACTGTGTAGCTAGACCAGAAATGTCACTACAGCCATCCAGGCCAGAAGTGGTGGCTGGGACTGGAATGGTGGGACCCGGAGTGGGCAGTGAAGGACACACCCTGAAGCAACACTGAGAGGTCTTGCTAGTGGTGCTCATGTGAGGGAAGAAGAGATATGCCCAGACAAGCCCAGTGAATGGCTTAGTCCTTGGGTGGTTGGTGATTTCATCCACGGCGATGGGGAGCTGAGGGGGCAGGGAAGAGATGGAGGTAATGGCATGACGTCATATGAGGTTCCCGAAGCCAACTTGACACCTACACGTGGACGTCAGGGGTGTCAGAACGAAAACAGTCATCCACATGACGCACAGTATTTAAAATCCTCCGGGTGGTTGTGAGAATGATGGAGTTTGAGCTGGGGACCCCCACATTTAACGTGAAGGAGATAGAGGAACGGGTGAAGGAGACCTTAACAGGAATAGCCAGGGAGGCAGGAGGAAGGTCAAAACAAGTTTGTGTGCCTGGCGTAGGGGCTTGCTCTTTGCACACTCGTCAGTAATCAAATAAGACAAGTGAACGGCAATTGGTAAACCCCTGTGACCTAGGAGGGTTCTCAGCGTCTCCTACATGGAGAGCGGCCCGCGGTGCCCAGACGGTAAGATAGCACGGCACCTGCTGAATGCCGGCTCTCCCTTTTCCGGGGAGTCTGGAATGCGGGCATGTGCCCGTGGGGGGTGCCTATGTGACCAGCTCCAACAAGAACCCTGGGCGCTGGAGTCTTCCACGAGCTTTCCTGGCAGGCAACATTTTAAATGTGCAGCCACAGCTCACTGCTAGGGGACTTAAACTGGTCCTGTGTGACTCCACGGGAGACGTTTCCTCCTGACTTCACCCCACGCACCTTTCCCTGTGCTGATTTGCTCTGTGTCCAGCCCTTTGCTGTTACAAACAAACAAACAAACAACACCCAGCTATGGGTACCACTGTATGCCGAGTTCTCCCAACAAATCATTTGGCCTGGGGGTGTCTTGGAAACCCCAAAAGAAACGGGTTAAGTAACATCTACTATTAACATCCTCAAAAGAAAAGAGGAAGCCCGTTCCTTAGGACTGACTTTCTTCGCAAAGCCATCACTCTTTGTAAAACCCAAGAAAAAATGTCCGTTTCCAGGCCCTCCTCCTGGTCCCTCACTGCAAGGAAGGTCCTGTGACCTCTTGCCAGGATCTGGATGCTTCCTGTCCTGCCCAGCACACATCAGCCGGCCTCCTCTGGGGAAGCCAGCCCTGAATGCTGCACGCTCCCTGCATGGACACTGGGGTTCTGTGTCATCCCTGGTTTCTTCCCAGAACGTGGGAAGGGTCTTTGCTGGAGACATCCTCTCGGGACCTGGGACAGACTGCTTTCCCTGCCATGCCTCGTTTTATTTATTTATGAAGTGCGGAGGCACTAGGCGGAGGGCTCTGGATGCCTTTGGGATGACATCCAGGGCCGGGGAGGGGAAGCCTCGGGGTGCTCAGACCCCGCCGCCGGCCCTTCCCTCGCCAGGGGCCACGCTGGGCAAGCTCTGGACCCCGTTTCTGCACACCCCTAGTTGTGTGGGCCTCTTTTATATTAAAAAGCATTCTCTCAGGGTCTGTCTGCAAACAGACTTTGGAACTGCCACTTTGAGACATTCAATGTAGCTTTAATTTGGGGTTTTAGGACTAAGTCGATCATCTGAGGACAGGCCAGCCTGAGTCCTGCTGGGCAGCCTGACCGTGGGAAGAGGAGAGAACCCAGGATCCCTGTGGACTGGACCCTCCACTGTGGCCTTTTAATCAGTTCCGACAAGCCATGGCAGGAGCGCCCCTGTCTTCTATCCTTCCCCATGGCAGAGCCAGAACTGAAAGAGCTCATGTAGTGAAAGTTTTCGTGAGCTTTGGGGACAAATCCAGCTGCTGCTCTTGGGACTTGCGGTGCTGCCGTGTGGTGTGAGCCCCTTCTGCACTCAGTCTTCTTGCTCTGTAGGGTGGCACAGCCGGAAGAAGGGTGGAGCCCGGCCCTCCCAGGCTGGAGCCTATTGCTGGATGCCAGGCCCTGCCTCAGAATTCCCCACACGGGCACATTCTCTTTTGAGGAGAGAAGTCAGAGCCTGAGGCAAGGCTTCCCAATCTGTCAACCCAGGTCCGGGCTCCCAGCTGGCCCTGGGCAGCAAAGCAATCCTAACCAGAGCCAGGCCACCTGCAGGCCAGCAGTGGGCACAGCTCTTTCTGGGAGACCTCTTTACCAGACCCCAACTTGCCCAGCCCCTGAAGGTCTCAGAGAGAGGTGGGGTGCAGCCTCAGGCCCCATCCCCCAAGCCACTCTGCATTTCCTCAAGGATGGTAGCAGTTCACACCCTTGGGAGATGCCTGAGCTGAGAGAGATGAGGGGAGGTGCTAAAGAGGGCAGCATGAGTGGCTTGGTTGCAGGGGCTCGGAGCCTTGATGCCCAGAGTGAGCAGATTCAGAGGGATGTAGGGAGGGAGTCGCAAGACAGAGCAAGGAAGCAGGATTGCATGCTATTGGCGGGCAGGGGGACCTCAGGAGACTGGCGTCCAGAGAGAGGGATGGGTATCTGTGACATTGTGGGGGGCATTAGCTTGCAGAGAAGAGAAGGGGCCTGACAGGTTCTGGAGGGGTTTGAAGCCAGAGTTTAGGCCTGCTGTGATAACAACAGGGAACCACGGTAGCTTCTTGAGCAAGGGAGTGGCAGCAGGGAGGGGTGCTGGGGTTGGGGATGGGCTCAGGAAAAGGGGAGAGATGAAGATGGATTATTGATACAAGTCCCTGCACACGCCCGTGGCAAATCTTTAACCCACTGAATGCTTGGTTTCCCTCTCATTTACTAAATTAACCTTAGAAGCCACCATCAAAAATCGCCTTTCAAATGACGTGAGAACATGCCTACTGTGTAACACTGGGTGAAACACCAAGAAGTCTTTGAGCAAGTCCATTATGATCTCGATTTTGTGAGAAAATCTGTGTTTGTTGGGATGCGACTGCTCAGGTCGTTTTAAGATGAAGACGTTTTTTCTTTTTTTCTTTTTCTCTTTCATTGCCAAACATCTTCTTTCACCTCCTGGGAAGATTTCTGACTTAGCCCCTGCTGCCCCTAAGGTAAGTTTCCGGTGACAAATGCTTTAGCCTCTGGATTTTGTGGCCTTCCAAGTTCATTGGGAAAGGACAAGAGCTGGGAGTACGTGGCAAGGAAAAGCAGGGTTGGAGGGGTTCCCCCAAATGGAGGGATGCTCTGGGCCTGGGCTGGGTGAGAGGACGCCAGGGGGCCTGGAGGCCCCAGGGGAGGCCCTAGATGTCAGTGTGCACAGGGGCCTCTAGGGTCTGCTGCATAGGTGCCAGTTTGCAAACTCTCTGAGATCCCTGCATCCCAAAGAGATACACACGGAGCTGCAGAACTGTGGTTTTGCTCCACTTATCCAACTTGGCACTGTATGAGAATCAGGGCACCATCCAGGGGTGGGGGAAGCTCAGTCACCCTGAGCTGATTTACAGCCAGCCCAAAGAGACATGCTATTTCCTATAGGCCCAAGTTGGTGACCTGAGAGGTCTCCTCATCAGACATGCCAAAGGAGAGGTGAGGAGGGCAGGGGAGGGGAAGAAAAGGGAGGGGAGGATGAGGAGAGAAGAGAAGAGGAGAAAAGAAAGAAGAGAAGGGAAGGGAAGGGAAGGGAAGGGAAGGGAAGGGAAGGGAAGGGAAGGGAAGGGAAGGGAAGGGAAGAGAAGGGAAGAGAGGAGAGGAGAGGAGAGGAGTCTGGAGAGAATATAACAACTCTTATCAGCTACTCTTTCTGCAAGTGGGGCTATGGTGAATTTTCTCCTTAATAGTGAGCTATGTTTTTTAAAATTTTTATACGGTGAACAGATGCAGAATTTAAAATTAGAAGAAAAATAACCCAATTAGGACAACTAGTCCTGAGGAAGCCCGGCTTAAGGAGACAAGGACAGAGTGGCATTGCTGGAGGGCCTGGCTCCCAGGGTGGCTTCGTCGTTGTCCCCAAGGCAGAAAGACCCAAGGCAGTGGTGTGGCCATTGCATACCACTCACTCCGCCCTGACCAGCTGCCACCCCTCCCCCTGCTTCCACTCACTCCTGGAGGCCAGGTGGTGCTGCCATAATGTTTCCAATTATAGGCGTCATTACCGGCCAGCTGAGGGGGACGAGACTGTGTAAGACCCACCAGTCTACCCCAGACCTCATTCATCCAAGGAAGTTTAGAGCTCAGGTTTCTTTTAAGACAATAGGGACATTCTGTACTCTTTCAGCTCTCCCACACTGATTCCCCATCCTGCTTCTCTCTGTGGGTCTCCTGTTCCTAGAATGGCACCTACATCCTCCCAGCATCCTGCTTACAGGATTCGTCCCAATCTTTTCAACCCTGATAATCAACAAGGCAGCAAGTCCTAAGAATTTGACCTCAAAATCTCTCTCACGTTCCCAAACACTTTCCTGCCTTTCAGTTCCCTACATTTTCCCATATCTGGCCTTTTCATATTTATTGCAGTGACCTCTTCAGTGGTCTCCCTGCCCATCCACCTCCCATAATGTCATGCCATGAAAGGGAAAAATACTGGGATGGTGCTTCTCTATTCAAAATGACTTTGATGACACTGTCCTTCCCTCCCACCAAAGCTTATGGGATAAAATTTAAGTCCCTGTTCCTGCAGCTCAGAGTCCTTTGTGACCAGCCCTGGGATAGCAGAATACATGTTACTGTTTCTCTCAGCCCCTGCTCCCATGGCTGACATTATCAGTTGATCACAGCACTCTTCCCTCCGCTAAGCCGGGATGTGGCTTCTGAGTCGTCTTCAGGACAACGTCTCAGTCACCCCAAAACAACTGATCGTAGTTGGCCGTCTCCGATTCACAATTCACCCAGATATCAGTGCCTCTCTCTCTCGCCCACTCCATTTTCCTTCTGCCATGTGGGATGTGTGACACACTCACATTGGGATCATCAAGGAATGTTTGATGATGGGACTAACCACACAGGTATGGGCAGTTGAGGGGTACCCCAAGGGAGAGTACATTCTCCAGAACCCCAAATGGAGGGGCCTGGGGGATGAGCCCCCTGGCCTTGTTCTCCTGCCTTCCTCACATCACGTGCTAGGCTCCCTATTGCTTGAAGCTATACAAGGCTGGAGGGCTAGATAACCCACTGCAGCAGACCCTACAGGGCAGGGCAAGGCTCAGAGTGGATCTGCAAGATCTTGGGGGAAATTCCAGCCCACAGAAGGGCGACCTGCTCAGCCCCACAGATGAGAGAGAAGCTGGTGAGGCTCATGGATGGGCCTCTGTGTGTGTTCCTTCTCACGCCCCTGTTCTTTTCCTCTCGCAGCTCCCTCTGCCATGGCGACTTTCACATCGGCTTCACCTGCCAACTCCACTGGAGCTGGAGCTCATCATTTCTTCCCTGGGGTCCTGTCGCCCGGCAGACACATTTGGGGGGTGTGGGGGGAAGCCTTGCACAGCAGGAAAGACATAGCCATTGCTCCCATTTGCGGGACAAAGACCTAGAAAGAGGCTGAGAGGGCCTTTTTGATCCAAGATCTCCTACATGGAGCCCTCATCAGCCAAGTCTCCAACTTTACTTCTCCTCCCTGTGTGGCCTCCTAACCATTTCTGCTCCAAAGGGACAAAGGAGACAAACAAACAAACAAACAAACAAACAAACAAACAAACAAACAAACCTGTGCCCTATTGGCCAAGTGAGGGAGTCAGAAGTGAGAAATTTCTTAGATGTTTCATGCCTTGTCTAAAAATTAGTTAAAATTTGTACCTTACTCCATAACATATCTGTCTTTGTTTTGATATCAGAAGAATTGTTTAATGCTCCCAGATTTATGTAAAACTGGTGCTTAAGAAACTGGCCTGCTTCTCAGCAGCTTTGTCTGGTGTCTGGCCAGTGAGCAGGCTGCCACCTAATGCCACCACTGCCACTCAGACCCAGTTCAGTGGGTTTGCGAAGAGCCCTCACTGGCCTGCAGCAAGCGGACTTGCAGCGGGCTCAGAGGATCGCTTTTCTTCTGCTGCCTTTAGGACCTCGTCCCAGCTGGTCAGAGATAAATCACAGAAACTTATGCAGCTACATGTAGGGACTGTAAGTGGGTTGGCTCTGGGTGAGGCAGGACTCTGATACCAATTGACCTGCCCCTAGGTCTTTGTCCAGCGTGCCCACTTGGGCCTCTGAGAGTCTGCCTGACCCTCAGTCTCTTCTTTTCCTCTATCTCCCTGCCTCTGTCCCCCATGACTTGCCGTTGGACAGCTTACTATGCCAGCAGAATGCAAATGCTCCCAAGAGTAAGCCAACTCGACTTAGCAATCATTTGAGAATCTGGTATGTGCCATGATCTGTGCTGGGCACTGGAAGTATCAAGGTGACCAGGACACAGTCCCTGCTCTCTGGTCCTCACACACAGCTAGAGTAACTCTAGAGTTTGCCAAGAGCAACACAGACCGAACAGAGGGGATGGATATTAATGTGTGTGTGCATCAGGGAAGGCTTCATGTAGGAGGTAGGGGTAGAGCAGGGTTTTCAAGTGAAGATAGTGGTTTCGTTCCACAGCTGCTCGAGTCTTCATTCAGGATAAGTTTCTTCTCTCTGGCTGGTCTAGACAGCTTGGGTGATGCCCTGTTGTATGAAGGTCCAGGGCTCAGCTGCATGAAAAAGAGAGAAAGTACTGGCAAAGTTGATGGATGGGTCTGGGTCTCACCGTGCTTCCTACCTACATTCCATGTGGGATATCCAAGGAGGGTCCCCGAGGCCAAGGCCACCTTCCTCTGGCACTGCTGAGGGGAATGGCTCGAGAGCGGCACTGCCCGCCTTTCTCATCACCAGGATGGGAATTCCAACCAGCCTCCCCACATCCAGCCCTGGTACTCAGCACCTGAGAGCCCCAAGCCCAGCCGTGGCTGGGGCCTATTAACAAGCATCTCGGCTAGCAGCAATATGCTGCAACAGAATAAAAGCGCAGCCTGAAGCCAACCAGCGGCGCCCCGATTTATTTCCGGCCCTTACCTAAGCCAACCTCATTAGTCTCACCCAAATGTGTTCCTCTAATGATGCTCCAGCAGCGGTGGGGGCACATGTCCTTATGGCCTGGGCAGCCGGGGCTCCTAATCAAAAGTAATAAAAGGAATTAAGAACAGCCTATGAGGCTCCTTTCCCCCTGCCCCCCTCCCCCCACCCCGCTGCTTCCGGGCTCCCCATCGCTCCAGCCCTTCCAAACTGGCTCAGGACCAGGAGCGCTGGGCCCTGCAGCGACACCCAAGATTTATTCCGAGCATGCCGCCCTGGCAAATGGCGCCAATCCTCCTGCTCCCCACCCACTAACGAACATCTGCTGGTGGTTCCTGGGAGTTCAAGGACTTTGGGAGGCAGCTTGGAGGTGGAGTAATCAGAAACCAGACACCGCTGCCGCCTCTACCCCAGAAAGCCAGGAACGAGCCTACCTCTGTGCCTTTGGGTTTATGTTCCTCCTCCGGGATTAGCCATCCTTGCTGCCCACCCATTCACTCTGCCAAGCTCTCTTGGCCTGATACTCAGGTCTGTGTACCCTCATTGGGATGCCTTTCGTAGCAGGCCCGGAGGCCAGGTCGGCCCCTCCCTGGGCTCCCTATCACAGCCTCTCAGGGAGTTCTCATTGTCTGTTTCTTGATTGTCTCTGAAGCCAAGGGCTCAATGCCAGGCGTCAAATTGGCCTTATTACAAGTTTTTGAATAAATCTATGTGAGGTATAGGATGCTTGGAGTAGGAATTTCAGAAATAAACAGAGCGTTAACATCTTAATGTCTTCCCTTGGGCTAAATGTTCACAGGGTTTAGCAGGCTCAAAGGTGGTCACCAGTGCTTCCCTTCCTGAAGACATTAGCCACATTCTGCTTTCACCCACAAGAGGGACACAGACGGCCAAAGGCTAAGCACCACGACAGTGATGGCCTCTGCCCAAGGTCACTGTAGCAGCAAGGCTGATGAGATTCCAGACTTGCAGGCCTGGGGTGGTGGCATGGGTGAGGTGGAACAGCTGGGCTTTCTGTAAAATTTATGTTTCTGCCTGGTCTTTGAGGATGATCTGCAGGCCGGTCTAATGACAGCAGGTGATGGGCTGGGGGTAAAACCTCTCATTTCACTTGGGGCATCTCCGTTGAAGAGGGCAAGAAATTAAATCTCTCCTTTTCCTGCCCAAGGGGAGGGAGATGGGGAAGGTTTGTTCTACCTAGGTGCAGGCAGTCGGGGCTGAAGTGACAGTGTCTTCAATAGCCTGGCTGAGCGTTGGTCTTGTTGGTGCCAGGGGCCAGGCTAGTCCTGGGAAAACAGGGCCCTCTCTCTTGGAATGCCAGGAACGCCAGGCACTCTTACTATCTCCCTCCTCCACAGGTTCATGCATCCAGGGCAGATGCCAAGGATGCTTATTCTTGCTGTCTCATCCCTGTGCAAGGGTCAGAAGAGGCCCACACATGTATTGGTACATACACATATGTGCACATGCACACACATGCACACATATACATGCACATGCAGCAAAACCTCGAGAACTAAAAACAGCTTTCAACACTCAATATTATTCTGTGGTGAAGCACCTGCCCTCCCAGAAGACAAGTAGAAGTTCATTCATTTATCGGTCCAGCAGGCATTTGCTCCAGGCCGGGCTGATGCAACAACAGGCAAACTGCTCAGTGTCCTGGCCTTTGTGAATCTCTCCTGGTGAAAAGAGAATTAGACCTTTAATAAACACACAAATCAAAGTATAATTACAAGCCAGGATGCGTGCAATGAAGAAGTGCTGGTGTTATGGGAAAGTCCAGCGGGGGCCTGGCCTTGTTGGGGTCTGGGAAGGTGTCCCTGAAAAAATGGCCTTTGAAGTAAGGGCTGAAGGATGTGTAGAGGTACCTGGGTGGGGGTACTGGGAGGAAGAAGTGAGATTCTGGGAAGAGGGAACTGTCCTGGACCAGCGGGAGACTGATGGCATGGAGAAGGCTAGTGGGATGGGCAGAGTGGTAGGAGTGAAGCCCATAGAGAGAGCAGGGTGACAACATAATGAGGGTGATTAGCTCATGATTAGATTTGCTGGCTGTGGAGTGGAGAGCCATGGGAAGGGGCAAGAGCAGATGCGGAGGACAAGTTAGGACTCTGTACATCAGTCCTGGTTAGAGGCAGGGGCGGTAATAAAGAAACTTGCCAGCAATGGGTGGTGGGTTAGCAAAGGAGGTACAAGAAAAGGTGGAGTCAGGGGTGCCCCTGATTATCTGGCTTGCATAAAGGGGCGAAGGAGAAAGTCTGGACAGGCCCAGGCTGTGTGCTCTCTAGGCAGAAGGGCAGAGCGATGGTACCATCTAGAGCCACCAAGATTGAAGCTGGGAGCTGGGGAGGAAGCCAGAGAGGGCAATGGAGAGAGAGTCGGGGGGCAGGGCTTCACACCTATCTGGGTTCTAGGTACACAGAGATCCCAGGCCCTCACTCCACCTGTTCCTTGAGCACATTCCCCTTTCCCACTTAATTCCAGGAAGGAGAGGAGCGTATCTCAAACCAGTTCTAAAAACAAGCAGTCCTGTTTTTAAAACACTTATATGAAAAATGATTATTTTTAGCTAAAATACGAAGGATAGTCCAAATAAGCAACAAATTATGAACATAAACATGAAATGAGATCTTGAATGACATAAACACTAGTTCAAAATTATTAATGTGAAGAGTTGATAACCCCCCACGAACGTAATGCCACAGGGGCTCCTGCTAGCAGACGGCTCCAGTCTGAGGCTTATCCAGGCCTGGGGCCTCCCACCAGTTCTGGGAACCCCCCAGATGTTCCCAAAGTGTGGTCCTGACTCAGCAGCACCTGGGAACTTCTTAGAAATGGTAATTTTGGGCTCCAGGCTAGACTTGCTGAATCGGAGTAAGGGTGGGGCCCAGCAAGCTGTGTGTCCATGTGTGTGCACGCGCATGTGTAAGTTGATTGAAGTGAAATCCACAAAACATGAAATTAATGGTTTTAAAGTGGACAATTCAGTGATGTTTACTGTACGAACAGTGTTTTGCAGCCACACCCTCTCTCTAGTTCCTCAACAGTTTCCTCACCCCCAAGAGAACCTGTATTTATTTATTAATCAGTTACTCTCTACTCCCTGTTCCCCAGTCCCTGGTGACCCCCAATCAATATACTCTTCCGCCTCTATGGATTTGTTCAATCTGTATATCTTATACAAATGGCGTCACACAATGTGTGGCCTTTCCTGTCTGGCTTCCTTCACGCAGCATCATGTCTTCATCATTTATGCACATTGTGGCATGCACTAATGCTAGATTCCTTTGTACAGGTGACTAATATTTCACTGTACAGATGGACCACATCAATCCGTGTTTTAACAAGCCTTCCAGGTGATTCTGATGCACCCTCGAGGTGGAGAACCACCATGCAGCAGTACTGGGGACTGTGTCCCCAGGGTGCATACTCTCCCACAGTGTGCAACCCCACACCATCTGCCTGCACACACGGTAAGCACCTGCAGAGCCTGCACTCAGGTGCTGTTAATTGCATGGGACCTTATCTGCTTGCCCACTCCAGCATTTCTGCAGGGTTAAATTCATAGACATGTCAAATGGGTTATGACTGGAGCCTAAATGTAGTAAAAATGCATCATTTTAGAAATGTTCTCCTTGGTGGGACTGCTTGGAATTCAGAGAGGACACTATCTTTGACCCAAAATCGGGTAGGCAGGGAGGGCCCGGGGCAAAGCAGCAGGGTGGGATGACACCTAGGCTTTCGTGCCACTGCTCTGAGTTTGAAGCCTGGCTTTGTCACTCATAGCTCTGAGTGACTTTCACAAGTGCTCTACCCTCTCTAAGCCTCAGTTTCCCCACCCAGGAAGGGCTGCGATGAAGGCACCCAGAACCAGGGGGAAGAAACTGTAATTTAATTGAACCCCACGAAATTGCCACTTTTGCGTCTCAAACGACATTGGATATACTTGGGGATAAACCTGTGTGGGTTCAGAAGCTGGCATTTTATTCCAGATTCAGTAGATGCCGTTGAAAGCCTTTAGCCAAATAAGTGGCGAGAGCCAATGCATTTTATTAAAAAGAACCCTTTGGCTCATGTGGGGATAATAGGTCAGGGATACCATTTCCTTTTCTTCCGGTCATTGGCAGCCTTTGCTCGCACAAGATCATTGGACCTCCCAAGAGATGTCTGCGTCTGGAGCACAACCGAACTGAGAACCAGCTGGGACCTGTTCTCATTGAACAGGCCACCAGTTCTGCGAGGTGAGTGCTGCTCTTATCTCCATTCTATGGATTAGAAGACAGATTAACCCCATCTGCCTGCTAACCCCACATGCTTCCCTGCCAGCATGCTGCCTTGGGCAGTGATGTTGGGAGGTGGAACCTAGCGTCTCCGGTCTGGGCCTCCTAGGACTCAGATTCTGCCTTGAAAGTAGAGCAGCCTGACACTTCATTCCTCTGGGTTTCCGGAGACCTGGTCACACCTCCAGGGAAGATCTGGGACCCAGAGGTCTCCTCAGGCACTTCAACAGCAGTCTATTAAACGCTTTTGGATGTGAACCCCATTCTTGACACACACCAGTGGTGTGACCTTGGCTAAGGCACTTAACCTTTCTGAGCACCCACTTCCCCACTTGTAAAGACAAAATAACAATGGGACTGGCCCCTCAGTGTCATGGGGAGAATTAGACATAACATCTTGTTTTCTGCTCCAAAAGCCTGGCCATGTAGGATTGACCCCTCTTGCCTCCCCGCCACCCAACTTCCTGGCCACTGCCAGGCTGCCCAGGCTGATGCTTGTCACTGCGCTCACCCAGCTAAGGTTCCTCACACACAATGAGATAAAGGCTTGGGCTAGAGGAGACTAACCCCATTGCCCCAGCAGGCAACCCCATTGCCCTAGCAGCCGGGTGAAGGGCAGGCATTGACTTGAAGGGGAAATTGTCCTGCTCACTGTCCTCAGAACCTCGAGGAAGCCGGTGACACAACAGAGTATGGACATTAATGCAATCGAAGGGTAATTCAATCACTTTATAGAAGTTGATCTGTCCTTTTTATTACAATTACTGTCGGCTGGGGTGTTTCGTTCCATCATGGAGAATAAACATCATTTATCATACTTGTAAAGATTAGCCCCCGACAGCTACGGCTCTTGCTTTGCATAAATGTGTATTAATGTAGCCCCTGCCTGCAGTGTGGGGAGAGGTCTATATTTCACAAGACTGATTAGGCCCTGTCACCACTGCTTTAAGTAATGTCTTATCATGACTGATACACCCTGACTGCAAAACAGCAGCCAGGGGAGCGGGGGCTGCTCCAGGCAATTTATGGTGGCACTGGAATGAAGAGCAGGCCCGGGAAGGTGGGCATATGCTTCCTCAGGCCTGAGCCCATCCCTGATGCTGGGGACCACCCTCATCCCAATGCCTCTCCCCGAGAAGCAAAGGCTACTTTTGGGGGTGTCAGGGCTGGCCCACTTGCCACTGCCGAGCCTCCAGTGCCTCTCCCCAGCCCTGGGGGTCCTGCTCTGGGACCCTACTAAGGCTCTCTGTCCTTTCCTCAACTTTAGGGTGACTCATATACCAGGACTTTGCTATCAGAGCCCCTTTGTATTGATACCCTGAGGGTGCTTCTCCCTTGGACCGGGGTTCTGGCTGGCCCCGGCCACCACTGCTGATGCTCACTTTGGTCTCCAGCCCAGACTTCTCTTCTGGGCTCAGCCTGGTATCCATGACCTCATATCCAGATGTTGTATCATGGCAGTGACCTCCTACCTCATCTATCCTCCCACCTCATCCATCTTCCCGTCTGCCCTCCATATTGTGGCTAGTGTGGCCCCACTAAACAGAAATGCTGGCGTGGCAATCCGGGGACTCCACATTGCCCATAGGACAATGACCAACCTCCTTGAAATCAAGCTTTCAGGCTGTCCAAGGACCAGACACTGCCTCTTTCCCTCCTCCCACTGCCAGACCCTCCTGCCTTAGCGGTGCCTAGCTCATCCCCACCCTGTGCTCTCAGACACTCCCTCTGCACCAGATGTGGTATCTTCTTTCCACAGCCACCTGCTGAGCTCAGCTCCTACCCAGGGCCATGGCCTCCGCAACCTGCTCCTTTCTAGCTAGGAGAGGCCGTCTCTGTGAACTTCTGACTCTGGACCTCTCAGGCTTGTCCCCCAATTGACATCATGGAGCAGCGTTTAGGACAGAAAATGTAGAGGAAGGACTTCACAGGGCTCACACTCACTCTGCCAGTCAGAATGTAGGTGCAGAAAGACATTTACATTGTTAGTGGTTTTATTGTTTTATTTGTATTACACTTGGGAATTCATTTGGGTTCTACAGTTCCGTAAGGACTGTAATTATAAGACGTTTATACTTAGTTTTATGTGCCCTTATTTAAGAAATTATAAGAAATATAATGTAAAAGATACTAGGCTTTTAATTTTTCTGTTTGTTATGGAGAGGATAAGAATTTCATTTGTCCTGTCCACTTGTGCCCTTGCACCTACTGTAGTGCCTGAGACATAGTAGGTACTCACTAAATATCTGTGAAATGAGAGGACAAGTTCATGTAAGGGATGATGTCTGTGGATGGGGCATGAGAATCTTGAGAGCACAAAATAGTAGATACCATGTGGCTATTTTCCAAGTGAATGAATCATTGAATGAATGAGCAAATGGATGGACAAGTGAATGAATGAAGGACTGTTTAGAGTCATGGAAGCATAAATTGAGGCAGATGGGAATGGAACTCAGTCAGGTAGCTGTCCCCATATAGATCTCCCCTAAAACATGAGGCTGCAGCCTGTCTGACTCAGGCCTTGACCTGAACACCCTCTAGGGTCTGCAGCTGCCTTGGTGTCCCCAGACCCATCTGGTCCTCTCCATCCCACCACGCCATCCTCTCCTCACTCCCATGGCTCTCAGGAAGGGCTTGGGCCAGTTCTCTACACTTTTGCTTACTTTGTGCAAGATAGTGGCGGGCAGTGGTGGGGTGGGGAGGTGCTTTATTGGGATTCACACACCATACAGTTCATTCATTTAAAATGAACACCTCAATGCAATGGTTTTAGTATAGTCACAGATATGTATAAACATTGGCACAGTCAATTTTAGGACATTTCATCACCTCAAAAAACCTTATGCCCTTTAGCTATCACCTCCCCCAATCACTCCAGGCCCCTTCTCCCAGCTCCTGACAACCACTAATTTTTTTCTATTTCTATAGATTTTCCTATTACAGATTCTTCTATGAATGGGATCTACCACCTTCTTCTTCCCTTCTCCCCCTCCTCTACCTCCTCCTCCTTCTCCCCCTTTTCCTCCTGCTCCTTCCTGTCTGCCTAGAATGTGGACCTGAGGTTGGAGGGGGAGCAGCCGTTTTATGACCATGAGGCATCCTCAGGAGGAAAGCCACACTCCAGAAAGGTAGAAGGCACCTGCGTCATTTGTAACATAGTAGAGCATATGGGGTAGATCTGGACTTTCTACCTCCAGATTCCATGTTATGTATAAAAGAAAGAAAGAAAGAAAGAAAGAGAGAGAGAGAGAGAGAGAGAGAGAGAGAGAGAGAGAGAGAGAGAAAGAAAGAAAGAAAGAAAGAAAGAAAGAAAGAAAGAAAGAAAGAAAGAAAGAAAGAAAGAAAGAAAGAAAGAAAGAAAAAATAACAAAACAAATAAGAAAACCCCTATTTGGTTGAGCCACTGCAATCCGGTTTCTGCTACTTACAAATGACTGCAGTCCTCACTGAAAAACATAAAGTAGAGCTCCGATTGGGCCACTTCCCTGCTCAAGAGGCCGCACAAGGAATCCTGTCTCTGTCAAAGGAATTAAAAATACAATAAATAGCCTGGAGCTCATGGCCTTCTGTGGCCCATCCGCACTTCCTGTGTCTGGTCTCATCGCCTTCCCATTCCGTAAGATTCTTTCTTTTCTGTACCCACCCTCTCCCTTGGGGCCAGGAAAATGCCTTGTACACATGTCATAGGTGCTCTACAGATATCTTAAATGAATGAACTCCAGTGATTCTTTAATACTACATATAATATGGAAACATCTGTCAAGTAACATATAAATGTAACAACAAGTGTTATTTATTGGCCTTCTACTCTCTGACAAATACTGTAGTAGGCACTTATTTGGAAAAAAAAAAGTTAATTTTTTCTTTTGTATGCCAAAAGAGTAAATGTTCTCTGTTGAATACAGAAAAAAATATTCAATCATGCAAAGTCCTACCCAAATCCCTGCATTATTAACATTTGAGGGAATATCTTTTAAGATCTATCTGGTAGTATAGTATATTAACAGAGAAGAAAAGAGAGAGAAAGGAGATCACAATATACTGAATTTTTCTCATTACTTTTCAAATTGCTGATTATTCTTTAACTAGGCATGTTAAATTTATTTCTCAGCTACACACATATCCACATTTTACACGTTAGGAAACTGAGGCTCAGGGGAGTGAGGGTCCCCAAAGTCAGATAGCCAGGATAGCTGCAAAGGGGAATTTCACCACAAATTTGCGGAACTTGAAAGCCAGGGTTCTTTCGACGTCACTCAACATCCGTAACGTCGTCAGTATTTGCCTCATAGATAAGAAAAGCCACAGAGAATACATACCTCATATTTTATATGTGAATGTGTCTGTCAACATGCGCGCATACAGCTGTATTCACACACCTGTGTACTTTTACCTGGGGTCTTAACCTGGAGACTATGACCTCTAAAGAGGATATAAACGGGCTTCAGTGGTTAGGAAGCCCCCTGAAAATTTGTTTGTAAAGTTTTCTGTATATGTCTGAATGTCAAGGTTTATAAGGGAGGACTTTGAATTTTCATGAGATTCTTAAAGGGCCTGTGGCCCACATAGGCCAGGAGGCACTAATGTGTTGAATGAGCATGTCAACTCTGGGCCATCTGCTGTGTAAACAAAGGCACTCATGCATGCCCCAAGTGCTCCAGCTGCCCCAGCCTCTGAGCCCCCACATCTTTGGCTGAAGTTCTGTTTGGGGAATTCCTGGTGGGACTGACCAGGCTCAGAAAAAGAAGCCCCAGAGTGGGTGGTCAGGAAGCACTAGTGGACTGGGAGCTGCTAGTAGGGGCCAGTGGAGTCCTGATTTGGGGTTGGGAAGAAGACAGGCTTTGTCACAGGTGAGACACAGCTCTGAAAGGACGGTACTAGGGAGACAGAGCCACTGAGAACAAATGCTACCTGGAAGGAGGGAGGTGTTGCCTCCAGCTCTTGCTTGAACTCAGAGGGTGGGCACATCAAGACTGAAAATCTGGGACCCTCAGCATGAACTCTGGTTCCAACACTAACTAACCTGGTCTCGGACAAGTCACATCAGCTCCCCAGGCCTCAGTTCCCCATTTATAAAATCTTGATTGGAGTCTTGATTGGAACCAGTATGGCTAAAATATAATGCTCCTAGCTAAAGAGCCAGAGACTATGGCCCCTGGTCTTAAATCACCATGTCTCTGACCACAATTGTCTTGTTAGTTGGTTTCTTAACCCTGGGGCACTGAAAAAAGCTGTCCATCCTTCCCTCAGAGGGTCGAAGAAAGAAGGTGTGGAGAGACAGAAGGAAGGAAGCTCTGAGAGAGGTGGAAAGCAAGGGAGACTCTGAGTTCCTGGAGGACAGAGATTGTGCCTCTTCCCTTTGCATTGCAACCTTAGACCCCAGACTATGGCTTGATGCATAGTAGGTGCTTGTGTTAGTTTGTTAGGGCTGCCAGAACAGAGACCGAGTGGTTTAAAACAATAGAAATTTATTGTCTCCCAAATCAAGGCGTCTGCAGGGCCATGCTCCCTCTAAAAGCTAGGTGTCTTTTCTTGCCTCTTCTGGCTTCTGGTGGTGGCCAGCAATCTCTGCTCTCCTTGGCTTGCTTCTGCATCACTCCAGTCTCTGCCTTTGCCTTCACATGGCCTCTCCCTGCATGTCTTCACATGGCTATCTTCTTACAAGTGCACTGATTATATTGGATGAGGAGCCTATCCTGTTCTAGTAGGACCTCATCTTAACTCATTACACTTGCAATGACCCTGTTTCCAAGTGAGGTCGCATTCTGAGGTATTGGCAATAAGGATTTCAATGTATCTTTTTTTTTTTTTTTGGGGGGGGGTGACTATTTAATCCACAACAGTGTCCAATAACTGTTTGGTGAACAAGTGGGAGAAACAAAGGGCAGTGACTTTGGCAATCTTACTATGGGATTGCTGAGAAGATAAAAGTGAGTTTATTGGGACCTGGTTTTAAAGTAGTTGCTGCTCCTCGGGAAGAAATAATTTATTGTACTGGAATTACCGAATCATGGATGGAAAGTAAATTGCATTTGAATCAAGGAAAGAAAAGCTACACAAGTATCAACAGGAGGGAATGAGATTATGTGGACAGGATGACTAAGTGGTTTAAAACAACAGAAATTTGTTTTATATTTAATATGTGAGCAGGATGCCAAGGTCAGAGGTGGTGAGGAGATGTATCAGATCATGCTGCTGATAGTTATTTTGCTGTTTTTTCATATTTATGTATGAAGAAAAAATTGTTGTCTTTTCCATCTCAGAACAAAATAAGTGTGACCTGTGTTTCACTATTTTATGTAGCTGATTTCATAGTTTAATCACATTTGGACATAATATTTGACTTTTAACTCCACTGCTTTGATTCTAGTCTTAATAAAACACCTGCTGCTTTAGCCAGCTATGGTATCTGAAGTTGTCTAGAATCCTTAAAGCCGTTACTATGCGATTCCAGAATTCTGAAGAGCTGGAGGACAAAACCATGTGCATAAAATGAAGGCAGGTGTTGGATGATTGAAGTCAGAAACTGCTACTTCAAGGACAAATCATTTGGACCATGGGCAACTTACATTTTAAAGATGTCTAGTCACTCTGCTTTAGAATTTACCTATCCCAGCTGTTCTCTGACTTCTTGCTGAAAGAGTCAGAGTACAGTGCCGGGAACAGAAACCATCCTAGGTATCTTAAGCAGAAAGGCATGTAATGCTGGGTATTGAAAATTTACAAAGCATTCAAAGGAGTAGAGGGGTAAGTTCCAGCCTGAGTCTCCAGGAATGACTACCAGAACTCCACAGAATAGGAATTTAATTTCAGGAACACACTGCCAGAGCTGTGGCTCAAGGACCATGAAGCTGGAATTAGAGAGCTGCCACTGCTTCTACTGACTAAACACTGGTGATGGAGACAGCTGCCTTGTGCCCCATGAACCTGGGGAGTGGACATCAAAATGCCAAATCCACCCGCTGTTGCAACTGCCTCTAAACATTGTGAAGCAGGAGGCTGGACCCTGGTCTTTCTTGTTTGCCACAAGAGAACAGCCCCAGGCTTTAGGAGAATGGTCTCGACCTCCCTTCTGTCTTCTAAATTCATGTGAGCGCTTCTTATCGGCAGGACTCTAACTGCAAGTGAGTCTGGGAAATGTAGTTTAAGCTTTCAAATCTCTGCAGTAGGGGAAGGCACTCTGGATGAGGGAGATAGATGCTGAGGCCCATGCAGCATTCTACATATAGGAAAGAGAGGAGGCAGAACATGCAAATGCTCCAAGGAGAGAGACCAGAGAACAAAAGTTTCCTCACACTCAGGCAAAAGTATAAACAGGTGCTCCTTTCTCTAAGCTGGGCAGGACTTTAAAGGTATTAAAGAAAAGGAACAATTTAGGGCAGGGCTGTCCAATGAATCTATTTGCAATGATGGAAATTTTCATATTGGTGCTATTCAACAGGATAGCCACTGGCCCTGTGTGGCTATTGAGCACTGGAAATGTGGCTAGTGTGACTGGGTAACTGAATTTTTACTTTTTGTTCATTTAGATTTAAAAGTACATCCCCATGTAGCATAGCGGCTACCACATAGGACAGTGCACTCTTAGAGATGCCCAGAAAGATCAAACTTGGGACACTGACCTCCCCATCTGAATAGGCTCATAGATGGAAAACAGCTGGGAAACATGCCTGAAGAAGGGGAGACATTCCTGAGGCAGGGCCTCAACTTCTGGAATGGCTGGTGTGTTGAAACTAAAGGAAGAGGCAGAGACAAGGGAGGAGAGGCAGAAGCCAAGAAGAAGGTCCTTCAGGTTTTCAAACAAGTACATAGTCCTCAGTCTGAAGAAGATCCAGGGGTCCGGAGGCTGGAGTGCTGGTGGAAGAAATCAGGGACAAGAGAGTGGCATGGCCCTGTAGGAGTAGGGCTGGGAAAATCACAGCTGGGCTTGTATGAAGCCAATGACAAGAGTGGACAATGATTTAGTTTAGGCAACGCTGGTGACCCTACTGGTCTGAATATTGACAGAAGTATTTTAACTAGTAACCAAGAGTATTAGTTTGCTGCTATAACAAATTATCATGAAACGGGGGCCTTAAATAACACAAATTTATTGCCTCACAGTTCTGTAGGTTAGAGGTCTAACTTGGGTTTCACTGGGGCAAAATCAAGGTTTAGTAGGCAGGGCTTCTTGCCTTCTGGAGGCTGCAGGGGAGAATCTATTTCCACGCCGTTTCCAGCTTCTATTGATATTCCTTGATTTCTAGTCTCTTCCTCCATCATCAAGGTCCATCGCTATGATCTCTGCTCCTGTCATCATGTCTTCTACCGTGACTCTCTTACAAGAACCTCTTACAAGAACCCTAATGATTGCATTGGGCCCACCCAGATAACCCAGGATAATCTCCCTGACTCAAAACTCTTAACTTAATCACATCTACAAAGGTCCTTTTTCCTAAGGCAATATTTTCACAGTTACCGGGGATTAGGATGTGGACCTCTTTGGGTGTGTGTGGGGGTTATTATTCAGTATACCACATTCTTTATTTCCATCCCATCCCATTCCCTATTCTCCATTCCACTGTCACTCCTGGCCTTCCAATCCCTCTCTTACCCCAGTCACTTTGTGTTTGTTGCCTCAGGAAAGGACAGCAGAACAATGAGAAAATGGAGTCATTTTTTGCTTTTCATGTATCAAAAGTCTAGTCTTATGGAAATGGACAACAGCCAGGGAGGGAAAACTGACAAGAAGCAGGGCGCCATCAAAGGAAACCCCCCAAGAGTCCCCGAGGTAAGTGCCTCCTGCCCTGCTCCCTTTGGCTGAGCAAAGGTGCATGTTGGACCCTAGGTTGATTTGGAAATTCAAAACCAGAGGAAACGTGTGTCTCTGTAGTAGTCAGGATGGGCAGGCTTTGCTGCAGTAACAAACAACCCCAATCTCATTGGCTTAACAAATAAAATTAATTTCTCACTGTCACTCCCCACCCATTGTAGGTAGACTGAGGGCCCCACCCTCATCTCCTCACTCTAAGGCTGATGGAGCAGCCACCATCCGAAGCATCACACTGGTCTCCACAGCAGAAGAAGAGAGAATTATGGCAAACTTCAGTCTGGTTTTTAAAGCTTCTGCCAGAGCTACCACTTGTCACTTCTCACTTTTCATTGGCCAAAGCAAGTCATAGGCCATACCTAACTTGAAAAGGGCAGAGAAGTACAACCTTGTCCCCCATGCCTAGAGGGAGAACTGGAAACATTTGGTGATCAGAGCGAATGACCATCAGGGTTCCTTTCCCATACAGAGTTCCAGAGAGGTGGCAAGACCCCCGGGGAGGACTGAATGAGCGGCTGGACCTGCCGTGAGCCCACAGAGGTGTCCTGAGCCTGGGCACCAGGGAGCAGCGGTGTTTCCATGGGATGGTTGGAGACAGATAAGCAGTAGCTCCGCAGAGGGAATCTGAAGAGGTTTGGCACAGGCCAGGCTCCAACACCAGTCAGAGCTAGGACATCCCTGCCAAGGCCAGAGTGGGCTCGTGGTGACTCTGTGCCCCAGGAAAGAGGCAAGGGATTCTGAATAGGCTGAACTTAAGTTGATGTCAACAGTGGAGCCTGGGCTCTACACAGAAATTAAGTTTAGATATAGGAGAGTCAAGTTACATTTTGCTTACACCATACTCAAATGGAAAGTGAAAACTGATGTTCGGTACATGCAGGTAACGTGACTGATTTAGGTCTATATACCACGTAACACGCTGGTAATTCTTACAGTGAGCATTCAGTTAATCACCTCTTTCTGCCATTTAAAAAATCTACCCTTAGTGACTAAAAGTTTTAGCAATAATTTAAGATATTTAAAATTCAAACGCACATGGTCAACAAAATGCAAACATATTTTTATTTGCGAACCACTGAAATTGAGGGAAAACACTGTCTTCCCCATTTTGGAGAATCTCAACCAGAGAAGAACGTGAGATAAAGTGGAGATGAGGGACTGTTGAGCTTCCAGAATGTGCCAGAGACTGGGTGGGGCACCATGAGTACTTAACCCATGTGAGCCTGTGAGGAATGTGACACCCGAGAAGTTCACTCAGCTGCTAGGCCAAAGCCGGGACTCTACAAAGCTGGGCTGGCTCCTCCACAGCCTCTACCTGCCCCCCTGCCCCCCGGCATCTCCGATCCCCACTCCAGCCACCACTTAGGGCTCTGCCAGCCACGGGCCCTTGGCCCTCAGGCTCCACAGTGGCAGGGTCAGAGCAGAAGGCCCTCGCAGAGCTGTCAGAGAGAAGGGCATGGGAATAAGTCCAAGGACGAGGCTCCACATGGCCCCCATGTCCTGCTTGATCACCCTTTTTTAGTGACTTATGGTGCTCCCACGGAATGCCAAGAAAGGGCGTTCACGGTCAGAAACAGAACATTCCGGTGGAGAAAGCTGGATCCCAGTTTAACCATTGGCAGAGTGGTCTGTGTGTTCAACGCATGTGGTTCTCAGGTAACCCTGTGCCAAAGGGGCCAGAGTGTCCCCACAAGGTGAAAATGAAAAAGCAGGGAGAGGACAAAATGCAAACTGGCCAGCCCCTAAAAACAGCTTTGAACTGTTCACACTCTCAGCTACCCCACCAGGCGGGGGACGCCGGTCCACAGCTCAGCATGCCCAGGCACCCCCGCTCCTGTCCATGTCAGGCTTGTGACAGAGCAGTAGTGTCCCAACACCAGGTGGCAGGTTGTGGCCTGAGAGCTCCTGGTGACCCAGAAGCACTCACCAGTGGGTAACCCTGCGTGGAGATCCTACACTTGGGAATGAACCTCAGCTCCCACACCTGGGACTCAAGAGCATCAACAACAGACCACAGCAACGCTCTGCTGGGGAGAAAAGGTGGCTCTCAAGGCCACCCTGATATTCTGGGGTCCTGTGGTTTTCACGGTCCTCACCACAGCACTGTCAGATGAATTGAGCAGTTCTTTATTTTTCAGTCCCTCTTGTCCAAAGGTTAAACTCAGGCACAAAGAGTCAGTGAACAGGGATGGCTGTCTGGAATTGGGTCTGGGGCCCAGGACGGCTGACTCCCCCTGGCTGCAGTGCTTTCCTATAAAGTTTAACAGAAGGTTTATGGGGCAAGAGTATTCTGCAGACAGCAGACAGCCACTAAAAGAGGCCCCGCACCCCTGAGGGGCTCTGCCCCGCTCATGTTGCATTATTGCCTTGGTCAGGGCACATAGGGTCAGGGCTCTGTGGCCCTGTCCCATCCTATGTATGAGTTCCCACTAACTGACACAGAGGGAGGAGCCCTCAGCAGTGCACGCAGGGTTGGGCTGGGGCCTGTTGCTTGGGTATCTCCTGGGGGACTGGCCCTAAGAGCAGGGAGAAAGCTTACCTGAGGGGGAAGTCCAGGTGGGTGATAGCAGGGAAGGAAAAGAAGGGGGTCTTTCTCCTTTTACCCTGGAAAACTCCAGCTCCAGTGTCATAAACTCCTCAAACAATCCAACAACAAAGTAATGTTTTTTTTTTTTTCTCCAGGCACTATTGTTTTCCAGACACTGTAAGACCTTTCACCCTCATTGGGGTCAATGCTCACATGCCCAAATATCTCATCCACTGCTACCTTTGTGGCCCGGATGTTTACATGGTGCTGTTGGTGGTGGGGTAGTCCTTTTATTCTTGTCTGTTGTGTAGTATCTCAGGCCGCCTGCAGGTCAGGTTGTGGCTGGCTGGTCATCCTTGACGATGAGGGTCAGGTGCTGCCCTGTTATGGCCAGGTCAGAGTTACCCAACCACCCCGCCCAGCCGGGTGTGGCTGCTGCCTTGTGCCTTTCCATGAAACAAGTGCTCAGTGGTGTGTCTGGGTGACTGAACCAAGGCTCAGAAGTTTTGACTTCAGGTCTATACAAGTATAAAAGCTGCACTCCTAGAGCTCCTGGGGTTAGGGGTGGACAGTCCCTCAGAAATCTCCCTGTTCTACTCTCTCCTTTCTTTATGCTCTTGCTTCCTTTGGCCATCTTGCTTCATGCTTCTTCCCTTATGGATCTCCTTCTTATCTTTCTTCCTCAGGCTCTCACTGGGTGGAAGGATAATCAAGCCTGATCCACTGGAGTCCAACCTGTGCCTTGCGCTTTGAGCATCCATGCATGTCTACATGTGTACAGACGCTCTCTGCTCTCTACCATAACATAAAGGCTAAAGTGTGCATGCTCTCTCTCTCTCTCTAATTATATACATCATGTATATTCCTAAAAACAAAAATATTTTTTTTGCATCATCACAATACCATAACAAAAAGCAGAAAATTAACCTGGATAGAATATTATCTAGTTGATGAAGAGCTCATTCAGATTCCACCAATGGTTGCAATAACGACCCTTAAAGCAAGGGAAAATTCAGATTTACATGTCCTATCCCTTATCCCTTTAGTCTACTTTAACCTGGGCCAGTTATGCAGTTTGCCTTTGTATTTCATGACACTATCATCTCTGAAGAGCACAAGTCAGTTCTTTTGCAGAACGTTCCCTGACCAGGCCTCGTTTGGTGCTTTCCATGGTTCAGCCCAGGCCGTGCATTTTGTCAGAGATAATACAGGAAGAGTATTGCATCCTCCTCAGTGCATCACACCAGGAGGCACTCGACGTCAATTTGTCCCAAGGATGATGACATTTGTTTTGATTATTTGGTTAAGATGATGTTCTCCAGATTTGTCCACTATAAAGTTAACATTTTTCCCCTTTGGAATTAATAAGGGCATGTGCTCTAGAAAAAAAACACACACACACACACACAATATAATACATACGCCTGTAACGAATTCAGGTGATAAAACAACGGCACCTCCTGTAATCCCGTGTTTAAAGGTAACCTTTAACAATTGGTTAAGAGTTGGATCTCTTAAAAGATGCATCTGCACCGTTATTTCCCCCAGAGTTTTTCCGAATCTGTATATATATATTTTTAAGTAAATAAGAGTAGTATCATCTTAGACAAATTACAACATAAAATCGTAGTATTATTTATTGTTCATCATTGTTTTAATTTGTTTCTAATTATGACTAATGAGAGTGAAATTACTATTAGTAATTCTTTTGTGATTGCCCTGTTCATATTCCCCGTTCCTTTTATAGTGGGCTAGTTTTTTTCCTCACTGTGCTGTGGGTGCTCTCGGAATAGTGTCAATAACTGAGCAGTAAACGACAAATAAAAGAGGAGTATTTGAAGGCCTTTGAGGTACTGAGGGTGAAGGACGTGCTGGGGCCGGGAAACGTGGCAGGAGCACAGGTCTGGTTTGCAGGCCGAGAGGTTGGACCTTGTTCTGCAGGAAGTGAAAGGTTTTGTGCTTGGGACCTGCCCAAATGAATATGATTTCTAGAAAGATCTGTGTGCATCCTGGGTGAGGCACAGAAGGGCCTTGGTTGGTGAAATGCTTGCTGATTTAGGTAGCAAACCGGGAGGCCAGCAGAAGCTTTCAAAGTCCTTTTCATCTGAGGAAAGTTTGAGATGGTGGAAAGCAAAGTTCTGGAGAATTCCAGAAAACTGGCCGTGAGAGACAGAGCTGGACTCCTGCCCTAATGGGCGTCTTTCATTATCATTATCCCCATTAGTACTTTATTGTATTAGTTATAGCTAATTTACATTTTACTGAAGCATTGAAAACAGATTGCAGATGTTTGGAAACAGATGTTATCCTAATGTTAAGGCAAAACCATGAATATTTATGACGATTATTGCCTGGATCAAATTACCTCGCTTAAATAGGGAGGCTTGTTCTAACAGCGTTAGCTGGGAACCTGGCGAGGGAAGACAGAAAAGTATTGATGAACTTTTGGGCGCACTTCAATTTTCCTTCACGTGGGATACATTTTTTGCTGCCTTCCCGTGGACCTGGGAACAGAGATTGGTTGTTATGGAACCAATTTAGGGATTTTCCTGCTGCTCATATTAATCGGCCGAGTCAGGATTTTCCATCTGGCTTTTTCCACCCTCTCCTTGGAGAAGGTCTGCCAAGCTCTCTAACCTGAGCAGCAGTGGTCTCTTCCTAGTCTGCAGCAAGGAGGTCATACTTTTTTGTCCTTCCTCCTACCCACCTGCCATGGGCCTCACGGCCACCAGAAGCCAGGGTGGGCCTCAAGGGCCAGCAGAGTTTGCAGTTGTCTCCACAGAAGGCTCTAGGCTGACTCATTGCTGAAGCTGGGCTCACTCTCTGTCTGCTGGCTACACAGACAGAAGCGTCAGAAACAGAGAGTGCTGGTGACCAGAGGGAAAGGAGGATTGAGGGAGGGTGAAATGGGTAAAGGAGGTCAAATGTATGGTAAGCGATAGACTTTTGGTGGTGAGCACACAACAGAGTATACAAATGTTGAATTATTATATTATATGCCTGAAATTTATGTTATTAATCACAGTGACTGCAATACAAAAATAAATAAATAAAAGAAACAGAGCCTTTTCTTTGTGTCTTCAAGGACTTTTGCTTAAGTTCAGAGCAATTGGGAGAGATGCGAGGAATTTTGCTGAGTGTAGTAGGTGCATGGTGCCTTTTCAGCCCCCTCTGTGTTCTCTTACCATTCGTGTGCCCCCCTGGCCGGCCACACCATACACTTCTGTATTTACAGCACCTACAGCTCTTGGGAGGATTTTCTGCCCTCTAATTATAGGAGTCCCTTGGTGCCCCAGTGCAGAGAATCAAAGTGCCCTACCCTAGACTCCCATCCTTAACCAATGGATAGTATGGAAGCCTGCTCTGGCCCGGGCAGGGGCATGACTGAGGCATAGCTTACACCTCAAGGGTCTGGCACTTCACTCTGGCTTTCCTTCCTCCCTTTTCTTTCTCTCCTCGTCTAGCTTCCCACTGGTTTCTCTTGGGAGCATTTCCTCAGTAAACCCATGCTCAGGCCCTGTCCCAGGGCTCAGTTCTGGAGAGCTTCATGTAAGATGCTGAGGGTTTGCTAGCACATACCCAGTGATGTGGCTGAAGAAATGATGAAAGGACAGATCCCATGTGAGAGAAGCTTATGGACAAGTGATAGAGAGAAATGGGGGAACAGATAATTCCTAGAGCTGAGAGGCAGGACGTGTGGAAGGACACATCTAGCTTGTGGTGCAGACTGACCAAGTGAGGGTTAACTGTCTGTTACCCAGGCTGTGACTGCAGCATTCACTGTAGGCCGCAGACTTTCTATCTCATTTAATGGCCTGGTGAGGTGATACTTGGGCTGAAAGTGAAGGATAAGCAGATGTGTTTAGGTGAAAAAAGTGAAATGGGAGAGCCCTTGGGCAGAGTGACAGCATGTCTGGGCAGCCGTTGGAGGGACACCCTTGCACTGAAAAAGGCAGGGTCAAGTCTGAATATCAGAGACTGAGCTTTGTTTACAATTTTGTGCCGCAGAAGACAAGGCTCTGGGGGCCAAACCCTGGGCCGGTTTGTGGATAGGAAGGAGGGCCTGAGAGTACATCTGGTTGGCCAGTCCAGCCGGCTTGTTCCATCTCATTCCACTTGGTTTCAATGAGACTCTTTTCTCCAGGCACCTGAACAAAAATGGGCAGAGGGCAGGACACCCAGGTTTCCTAAGAAAAATCGTTTTCAAAAGTGCGTTTCTGGCAAAGGGCAGAGAATTTGCATTTCTAACAAGTTCTCAGATGATGTTAGTGCTGTTTCTCCGAGACCATTTTGAGCACCACTGCCCTGAGTCATGTTGAGCCCTAGGAAGGCTCTGTGCCTGAGGCTCTTCTGAGGACAAGCTATATAATGAGTATGAACACGGCAGCACACCAAGGAAAGGAGGGTTCTTTTCTGGAGAATCGTTGGGGCTCAAGAAGCAGAACCATGGGAGAAATGTATATATATTAAGGTATTTATTACAAGGAGTCTGCTTACTCCATCTTGGGGGCCGGCTGAGTGCATCCGAAGTCCAGAGGCAGGCAGTCAGGAAGGGGCGATGAGCAGGCTGGCCCCCACAGACACCAGCTGAAGACCGTGGTCCCAGGCAGTGGTTAGGAGGGTGAGATGGGGCAGGGGAGGGCAATCGTAGCCCCTGTGGCAATTTGGAATTCCTGGGCTCAGGGAAGGCCTGAGTTCTCCCAAAGGGTTTCTAACTGATTCAATCAGGCCTACCCAAGAAAACTTCCCTTTTGATTAATTTAAGGTCAACTTCACATCAACTGTCTTGGGACTTTAATCACATCTGTAGAATTCCTTCACCACAGCACCTAGGTGAGCGTGTGGTTGAATGATTGGCAGCTGTGTGTTTGCTACAAAATGGCCACTGTCCCCATCCAACCTCTGAGAAAATACGCGTTGTGGTCCAATGTAACCAGAAGCATGTTAGAAAGGACCTTCTGGGGACTGTCATCCAGCCTGGCCATGCTGGCTCACAGGGCGTAGAGCCTGCACAATGGTGGGCCAGGTATCCCAGCCCTCTGGAGGCTCAGATCAGGTCTTGCATGGAGCACAGTTCCCCATACCTGTACCCTCCTACTGCTATCATTTTCACCATCCCTTGTCCTTGGGCTGTGCCTACTGCCCTGGCCATTTATTTTATAAAATAGCCTCCAAGGTGGCAAAACTTTGTCCCCAAGCGTGGAGCCCAGGTTGCAAACTCCAGCAGGTAAGACTAAGGCAGGGAGATGCCTAAGGAGGGTCAGCTTGGCTATGAACATAGACTGGGAAAATAGCCCCACTAACCCAGGCTGGGACATGGATGGCAAGCCTTTCTCTCTGGATCTCAGTTTTCTTACCTGGACAATGAAGTGTGGGAATCCATAATGCTTAAGGACGAGAGAAAAGATTCTTGGAGCTTCCAGATTAAAAATTCCCAAACACCCAGGAATGAGAATTGCAGTGACACGAGAGCCTTTGGAGCAATACTTGATGCTAGAAGAAAATGGAGAAGAGGCTTCAACATTCTGAAGAAAATTTACTTTCCACCTACACTTTTCCAAATGGTCATTTAAACGTGATGGTAGAATAGAATTATTGTCAACCCTGAAAACCTCAGAAAATTCAGTTCCAATGCACCATTTCAAAGCAAATGACCAGAGGAGATGCTTTAGTGAGAGAAGGAGCAGGACTAAGCACAAGGAGGCTGTGGGCTCTACAAAACAAAAGGTGGGGTGGCACGTCCCGCAGACAGCTGGGAGGACACCTGGAGGATGCCCCGTCCAGGTAGAAAAGTGCTGTTAGAACTGGGCTTGAGGTTTGACAAAATATATATTAACTAATATGTAACAGGGCTGTGGGACACTTGAAAAACGAAAACAGCAATAAACCCATAGAAAATTAAGCTAATGAAAAAATATGGCGATAATAAAAAAGAATAAAAGGTGTTCAAGAAATGAAACAAAATCACTGCTCAGCAGCAAACAATATCAATATTTATATGATTGTAATGATATAAATACTGTTGACTTAACTAGGAATAATGATGTAATTATATTAAGGAGATGGGGAGAGAAAGTACATAACGGTGAAAGGGAGCTAAAAACTCAGCTATTCGAACAGGAAACTGTAAGTAATGCTAAAGTGGAACAATCAAGAAACTAGATAGAACCATACTATTAACAATAAGACTGTCGATACTGGGAGAAACAGCTAAGAGAGGCAAAAAATCAGAAGCAGTTGCCTCGATGGGGTGGAAGGGGATTAAGAGACTGCTATATATAAGCCTTTTAGTAATCGTCAATTCTAAAAATGTGTGTATATAATTTTGTTAAAAGTAAAATTAATTTTAAAACAATGAAATTGATTTAAAAACTGGGGAAAATGAAAAATTATCAACACCATATTGTGGGAGGGCTGCTATGACCATATCAAATTGTGCCAATCTCTGCCTCCCCGCCCTCCCAATTCTGCCCACCTACCCTTCTGGTGCATGGGAAAGTAGGTGGACAGTGGCTGGGGGGCTCTCTGGGAACAGAGCGCCAGTTCTAGCCAAGGAAAATGGTCTGATGTTTTGACTGCTTTGGGCAAACAGTCAATCTGAATTAAAAAAAAAAAAAAAGGAAGAGAAAAAAAACTTTTCAAGAGATAAATAAAGGCTTTAGTGGATGATCCCTTCCAAACACTCAGAATAATGACCCTTGGTTAAACAGTCCTGCTAGGGCCTCGGATGCGGGAGAAGAGCTGAGAGCAGATGGCTGGGTAAATAGTAGCAGGACCGGTAGAGTGGCTCAGTGCAGGGCTTCTCCCTCCCTCCCTTCTAAAAGCAAGCAGCTCTGTTTACAGATTAACACAGCTTTGGGGCTGCATTCAGGAATTTCACATCGTGCAGGTACTAAATAGCCAGGCAAACACGGTGCCTCGCACTAAGCTATTTGTGTCAACACTGCAAATACATGGCTAGCTGCTGTCGCTGCATAGCAAGTAACGGTTGCATGTCGATAACTGTGCAAACAGAGTTCCCGGTGAGAGGCTGCTTGCCCAAGTTCTGTATTTATCCAGCTAGCCCTTCTCTTTCTGCAGTAGGGGATTCCCTGAATTGTGACTCTAATGTGAGCGCACGTGACGCCAGCTTGGTGGCTCTGCAAACACAGCCAGGGAGCTGGGCTTGCTTAAACTCTCACACTAGGCACTGTTTCTCACAGAGCCCTTGCCTGGGAATGTGAATTCTCAAGTCTCTTCAGTTCTTTACGTGAGCCTATCGAGTGACCCAAGTCTACCAAGAGTATCAAATGTGAGAGGTTAAAGGCAAAGACACCCAGAACCAGTAACAAGGGTCAACGGGCCTGGGGAGAGTGCTCACAATATCCATCTTAGAGTTTTTGTTCAAGCTGGGAAAGAGACCTGCATGTCGGGCAAGACCTGGGTCTTCATTTTTCTATTTAGTATTGTCTGTATCTGAAAGGGCCAGCCACTGGAGTGGAGTTAGCAGTGTCCCCTAAATTCCTGTTCACCTGGAACTTCGGAATGTTGTTGGGAAATAATGGAAAATAGAGTCTTTGTAGATGTAATAAGTTGGGATGGGGCCCTACTCGATAGTGTTGGCTCTAAATCTTATATTACCAGTTTTATTATAAGAAAACAGACTTACAGAGAAACACGCAGAGGGAAGGTGGAGGCAGAGATTGGAGGGATACAGCGACAAGCCAAGGAACAGCAAGGATGTTGGGAGCCACCAGAAGCCAGAAGAAGCATGGAAGGATTTTACCCAGAGGGAGTCTCAGAGGCAGTATAGCCATGCCAATACCTTGATTTTTGGACTCCTGGCCTTCAGTGTATGAGAAAATAAATCTGTTATTTTAAGCCACCTGGTTGTGGTCATTTGTTAGAGTGGCCCTGGGAAACAGCAACTAAGGATGGATGAAACTGCCACCACGAATCGGAAAGCATCCTCATAGAAACAACTGGGCTCTCCATGCCTGTACCAACCCACATCTGAAGTCAGCCTACTTGGCCTTGTCAGTTACAGGAGCCAGTAAGTTTCACTTAGTGGTTTCATCCAGGTAGAGCTGAAGTTTCTCTTCTCCTAACCAAAATGACATTGACTTTCTAAAGCACTGTCTTTGGGGAAGATGCTGAATCTAAGTACTGAGGCAGGTGTCAAGCTGCCCTGGCATCAGCCACACTGGTGCAGTGAGGAACTGGCCCCTGGGTCCTTGGCCTACCCGGGCCTGGAATACAGGGGCAAATGTTTCCTTTTATCCAGTGTGAGGATCTGGGCTCACATAACTGTTCCGGTGCTTCCATTCAGGGGGTACATCTATGAGGCCTAGTGTTTGTCACATTAAGTAGTTGGTACTGTTAAAAACTGAGGAGGGGTTCTGCTATTTAATTGTTTGAAACCACAGTTCTTTCCCTATAGAACTGGCCAAAACACTGGGTCTGAGTGACCTTGATAAGCACTGGATCTTCAGAGCCCCCCAACCTGGAGCCTCCTTTCCTTCTCCCACAGTGCTCACGGCCTCTGGTAGGTCTGCTGCTGGAGCAATGACAGTCCCATTTGACAGACGGTTGGCTGGGAGGCAGGTCAGGGTCAGAACCTGTGCCCCCTGTGTCCCTGTAGTCCCTGTGGCCTCTGTGGCCCTGCCCAGAGCTCTCTGCATCCAACATCTGTGGGCAATACATCCTTGATTCTACTGCTTCATTCACTCCTGAATTCACAAGCAACATTTACCCAGAGTCTATAGTACATGGAGGTCTTGGTGAGCACTGAATATTAAATGGCATCTCTAAACACAGCCACAAAGCACCTTAGCAGGTAAGTAAGCCAGTGTGGTTCAGCTGTGATGGACTTAGCTCCACTTAGCTAGCTGGCTTCCCCAGGAGACAGGCAGGAGGCCCAGATCAATTGCCAGCGCTAAAACTGTTCTCTTGCCTGGCAGCGTGCGCCTGGCGAAATGTCCCCGGCGCCCCAAACTTGCACAGGGAAATAAATGAAGAGGGGTTCTTTTCCTCTTCCTTCCTTAAGCCCAACTGTTCTGAAATATTTATAGGGTACTAGGGGCAGAAGACTTCTGGGGAGGGAAGGCAAGGAGAGCTGTATCCCAGGTGCTGCAGAGATATGTCAAAAACAATTGAGCTTTTGCCTGTTACCAGCTGAGGCTTTATTGGAGCTGATTTATACACAGAATTCTCTTTGAAGTCCATAGGATGCGACTGAGAGATTTCAACAGTTTGGTTTTTTGAAAATTTCCCTTTTAGAATAAAGAGGCCTGGAGCGCTTGGAAAGGGCATTGAGGGATGAGATTTCATTTTGATTCTGCCTCTGATTAACTGCATCACCTTGGGCAGGCTAATTACTTCTGTTGAATCGGTTTCATCCTCTAAAATCAGGATGGTAATTCCAGATATCACTGGATTGCCATGGAGATCACATGAGCTTATGAGGGAACATCACTTCCCCATAATGCTGATCCCTGCAGGAGCTCTGGGTCCCAAGGATATTTTAACTTTTCCACACTATTAATGGGAGTCCGCAGGGTCTGGCCTTCGATTTCATATACTCTCATTCTAGAGCTGCACAAAGAACAGCATCTCAGTGTGAGCAGTTATCCATCTCTCGGTTAGAGAGAACCTTAGAGATCCTTTTGCCCAATCTCTAACCTAATAGAATGCCTCTCTTCTTTGTAGCCCCTAAAACATGGTCATCTACATTTTGGGGGACCACCTATGCAGCAGCAGAGAGCACAGTGGCCAGGAAACCTTCAGTCTTAACCTGAGCTGAAAACAGCCCGTAACTGCTCACACCTTGATCCTCTGAAGAGGCAGCATCAGTTCCGTTTGCCTCTGTGCCAGCTCTTCAACGCTTTGAAGACAGTCACATGCCCCATGAAGTGTTCTGCTAAATGAGGTTCTCAAGTTCTGTCTGAGGACCCTCTCTATCCTCCCGGGGGCCTGTGAAAGACGGGTTCTAGGGGTTAACTTCATGCTTACAGATTTAAGTATACAAAAGCCAATCTCTGTTTTGGAATCAATTTAATTTCTGGTGCTGAGTCCCCATTCTGTTTGATGGATCCTAACTACTCACATGTAAACTGAGTCAAAATTAGTGATTTCTTAGCCATTGTGGGTTTAAGTTCTTATCAGTTCAGAATGCTCCCTAACCTCCTGGAAGCAGGATGAGCAGGGGAGAGAGAGATGCTAGGCAAATTCACTGAATGAGGGGCTATTTCCACTTCTCAGTGGTCATCTGGCTTGTACTTCTATAAGACCAAGATGTGCCAGGTCCTGTCCAGCCTCAGCTCGGGCCACAGTCAGTGCTCCCTTGCCATAGGCTGTGTACTCCAACTAGACGCCCCCACTACAGTCTGGGGATAGATCTAAGCCCTCACCCCATAGTATAGCACCTTCCTCTGGTGTTGATGCACCTAGAAGTTCTCATAGACTTGCTCTTTCAGTTAACCTCATAGACCCTCCCATGCCACTCCATAGTCAGGATGTTCTCTGGGGCTGTCTGTGGCTCTCTCAGACCTAGATGCCACGCTGCCATTCTTCAAAATCCTACTGTCACACTGAGACCTGTGTATGAGGTTTCACTTCTCTCAGCCTGAGGAATCTCTGCACTCTTCCCCCACACCCAAATTTAGGGAACTCTATTATAAACCCCTTCCCCAACCGTCTCTTTGTTGATAGCTTTATCTTTATTTTAGAGATGCTTCCAACCCTTTCTTGTTAGTCACAGAGCACCAGTAGTGCACCAGGACTAGGTTAATGATTTGTGTCCATTATCATTATCTTCACAGAGCTCCTGCAAGGATAGCGTTAGGTCCACACTGAAGATGACAGCACTGAAACTCAGAGAGGCTACGTAATCCCCACGGGGACCAGAGAGAACATCCTAGGCCACAGCCTGGGAACATTGCATGGCACTCATTATGCGTCTTGCACCAGATGATGAGTTCATGGAGTCAGGGACCTCGCTCTGGATCTGGGACTCGGCACAGGGTAGAAGTCTGTCACAGTCTTCCGGCTTGCAAGAGGGGGTATTGAGCAAGTGCAGGGGCAAGCTGGGACTGCCCAGGACAGGAAACCAAGAACAGCTAGCTGATGTGCAGGAGAACCGGCGCCAGAGTCCAGGGTAAACATTGCTCCTTCTTTCTCACTGTCTGCCCAGTTCTGCAAAGCGACTTACTGTATGCCCCCTGCGAGATTGGCGTTGACTCGGGCTGACCGTGCAGGAAGTGCTGTCCAAATCCCTCTACCTCACCCACACAGCCCAATTGTTTAAAGTCTCCATGCCCATCTGATTTGTTCATACCTCCACTCTTGGTCAAGCCAGTTGTGGCTGGGAGTTGGGGCCCTGGCAAGGAGTGTGGGCATGCAGGCAGTAGTGGGCATTCCTGCTTCCTCACTCAGGGAAGAGCAGTTCTATAAATCCTGCTCAAGTTCGTTCACCAATACGTAGTGGATCGAGGACAAATGCCAGTGCTCACACCTTTTTCTGTAGCATCAGGCAACCACCCTTTGTTGTTTTTGTTGTTTCCTTGGCAGATTAGCTCTGTTGGCAATGGCCCAACTCAGTATCTGAACCTATTGGTGAGCAAGTCCACCACTCCCACCCTGTCTCCTTTGTAGTGCTTCCCTCCAAGCCTGAGAAGGAAGCCCCTTCCCGGTTAAAAGCTGTTCATATGCAAATCATCTTCTGTGAAATGGCAGAATGTCGCTTTCCAAGGGCTTCCAGAAAGGACAGTTCCGGGGGTTGAATGGCAGGTTAATTCTGATCCACAAATTAATTTTGTCTCTTTGTATATCAAGGGTGTGAGAGACTTATTTAATTTGAAATAAATGTAATTATAGAAATGAATGAGCTATCAAAATTTTAAACATATGATCCATCAATATTGGCATGATGTGAGTGGCTGGTTATTAGAAATAAAATGGGTCTTTGGCAATATGGAATTCAATTTCCCCCACAGTGTGTCTCATTATGTCTTGACATCTGGGTTAATGCTAAATTACAATCCTTAATTTCCAAATCGGAGCTTAATTTCTAAATAAGAGGTTAACATAAATAACCTCTGCAGCTGTGGGGCTTCTGGGGGCTCTGAGCAAAGAAACTTGCCGGCAGAACCGTCTGTGGTTTTGTGCAATTATCTGCATCTCCAAATTCTCTCCCACAAGTCAAATGCTGGACTTGGGGAAGTGGTAAGAACCATGGCAGCATTGCTCTGGCCACCAGAAGTTTCCATGGGCTCCATCTGTTTGGTGTGACTGCCCAAGGCAGTGGACAGTCTCTAGACAGAGCTTCTCTGCTGCCAGTGCACTCAAGGCTAGGATCTGGCTCAAAATTCATAGACCCACATCAGCTAGTCACTCTGGGGGGGGGGGATTTATCCAGCCCTATCCCCTGTCAGACATAGCAGGGCAAGAGCAGTGCTCCCTCTTGCCACAGACTGTCACTGAAGGGGATGCAGAGGGACTTCCTAACCCACACCCAAAGATGAGCTGAGAAAAGCAGACTTCTGTATAAGACCTGTGCAAAATGCTACAGAGCAAGTGAAAGCCAAAGTCATTCCATGGACTCAGAGGAAAAGGTTCATGAAAATGGTTCATTGCAAGAGTCAGGAGAAAACCTCAGCAAACTGCTTAGCAATCTCCACAAGACACAGGGGACATGACTTCCACCAAACAAGAACCAGAAACCTGGAGGCTGGCAGAGGCTGTGTCAAGGTCAGGGTAGTGTGGGAGAAATGGAGACTGTGCCAAGGAACCAACATGTGTGAAAAGAATTAACATCCTCACCAGAAGCAATGAAGAGCACAGGGACCGGGACAAATTGAATTCACGGCATGAAAGACAAACTTGGCAAGTTCTAGACTGCCACGAAAAGGGGAAAAAAATAGATGCAAATGCAAATGATAAAAATTAATAAACTATATGTTGAAAGCAGAGAACAGACCCAATTTCATCATGAACTAGAATAGATATTCCTAAGGAAGAAAAAAGTTTCTGCTGCAATGACACCCCTCGCCCCTCCACACCCCAAATCAGACCTCATCCTCCCACCACATCCTCTAGCCTTTCATTTGCTATTTCATTATTCGCCACAGTCCAGCCTGCTGCTGCCCGGAGCTCTTGGTTAAATGTTTTCACTTGTTCATTGACTGTTTTCCTTACTAATCTATAAACTCTCCAGGGCAGGAATTTTATCTTACTCACTGCTGGATACCCAGTGTCTAGAACACAGGTCCTCAATAAATACTTTTTGAATAAATGATAATATAGAAGTCACAATCAAGTATACAGTATTCTCTAAAAAGATTTCTCAGCTAAAGAGCTGTGTATGTGGATCAATCGTGAAGGATGTTTACACTCACACCTTGCAAACCTTTTGGAATTACGTATGAAGAAAAAATTTTTAAGCCACTAGCCAGAACAATAAGAGTTACATTTCAGGAGACAAGGATTGGGCTAACCTCAGAATTCTCTTCTGCTACTTCAAATGCCAGAAAGACAATGGAGCTGTGGTTAAGCAATTTTGAAGAAGTCTACAGTCTGAGATGTTACAGACAAAGCACCTGCCACAAGTGAGGACAATTAAAATATACCTTCCAATATGCAATAGCTCGACACCTCCGGTCTGTGTGACCTAATTATACAAAGACACACCTTCTACGTCACCCCAAAGTAGCAAATCAGAGAATTCAAGACTGAGGAAATTGTATGGTCAAACACCAGGCGTCCCCAGAAGACTGGTCCACTCAGCAAACCTCACCTGCCTGCACCAGGAATAACACTGTGGTTTCAAGAATTTGGCAGGGCTGGTGCCTCTTTCCACCAATAGCCTCTGGGAGAAAAGTAAAGCATGCAATTTAGTTACGAGGGTAAGAATAATCATCCTGGTGAGAATAACTCTGTAACTGACTGTAAAATAATCCACTGGAAATGGCTCTCCTGGAGGCAGGGTTTAATAACAACCTCAGAAGTTCAATTAAATGTGATTGCAATGATGTAATAACAACCGTAGTAACAGTAATGATTATAGTCATAACAATAATATTAACAATAGGAGAAGGAGGAGGAGGAAATAGAGAGCAGCTAACATTGGGTGGGTTTTCCGTGTGCTGAGAGCTTTTTACTTTATCCTCATCACGACATCTTTAGATCAGTAATATTATCATTTATTTTCACTTTAAATTTGGAGAAACTGAGGCTCAAAGAAGTTAAATTATATTGTAGGGCTAAAAAGGAGCAGACCTAGATTTGAGCCTGAGTAGTCTGCAAAATAAATGTTCTTCCTGAATGCACATGAAATGTTCGGAAAGATATACCAATTTGTAGACCATAAAATAAGTCTAAATTAATTTCAAAAGACTGAATCCCATAGAATATGTTTCCTGACAACAATAGAATTTAATTAGGAAGCGAAACAAGAAACAAACAAAACAAAACAAAACAAAAAAACACTGTAGAAAATCTCCCAAGTTTTGGCTATTAACAAATTTGTAAATAGCCAATAGTCTGTTGGTCAAAGAAAAAATTATGAGAGAAATCTAAAAAAATTTTAAACTGAATAACGAACAAACAGCATCAAAAGTCATGGGATGCAGCTAAGCCAGTACTTAAAGGTAAATTTCAACTAGAAATGTTAGAAACATATATTTGAAAAGAAGAAAGCTTTAACATCAATGATCTAAAATTTCACCTTAAAAGCTAGGGAAAAAAAATTGATTCTTTGACCAGATAAATAAAACTGATAAGCTACTAGCAAAAATGGTCAAGGAAAAAAGAGAGCGAGTAGAAATTACCACTATGAGACATAAAAAAGTAAATAACACTTCATGTATACAGACATCAAAAGAATAAAAAGGAAATACTGTGAACAACTTTGTGCCAGTAACTTTGACAACTCAGATGGAATGGACAAATTTCTTGAAACACATGTCTTATCAAAACTGATTCACAAAGAACTAGAAAATCTGAATAGCCTCATATATGTTACATTATATTTTATAATGTAATTTAAATAAATTACATTTAAATTATAATCTAATTATAATTTAAAAATCTCTCCACAAAGAAAATTTTTGGTCAAGATGTTTTCCCTGGTGACATATATCAAACAATGAAAGAAGAAACAATACTAATTTGACAAACTTTTGCAGAAAATGGAAGAACAGAAAATACTTTCTGACTTGTTTTATGGAGCTAGAAAAGCCCTGATACAAAACCCGACATAGGTATGGAAGAAAAAGAAATATTCATGAAGATCAATACTCTTCATGAATTTAGACACAAAAATTCTTGTATCTGTTTCTTATTGCTGCGGTAACAAATCATACAGACTTGGTGGCTGAAAACTATACACATTTAAACTCTTTCAGTCCTGAAACTCAGAGTAGAAAGTCGGTTTCACTTAGCTGAGCTCCAGGTTGTCAACAGGGCCAAACTTCCTCCAGAGGCTATAGGGGAGCATCTCTTTCCTTTCTTTCCTTTTCCAGCTTCCAGAGCTGCCTTCCTCTACCTTCAAAGCCACTGAGCCCTGTAGCATCTTGTTTCAGGGGTCATATCACCTTCTCTTCTGTAGTCAAAACCCTCTCTGCCTTGCTCTTATAAGAACCCTCATGTTTACATTTTGGGCCCACCCAGATAATTCAGGATAAGTTTCCCATCTCAAAATCTTTAACTTAATAATATCTTCAAAGTTCTTTATGCCATGTGAGTTAACATCACAGGTTCCAGGGATTCAAACATTGGCATCTGTAGACGCCATTCTTTAGCTTACCACAATCCTTAATAAAATATTAGTGAATCAAGTTCCATAATCATGTTGTAATCATGATAAAGTAAAATTTACCATTAGAATACAAGGCTGGTTTAACATTTGAAAATCAAACAAAGTACTGAAGATGAGAAGACTTTCTGGGGTGATGGAAATATTCAATATCTTAACGGAAATGCTGGTCATACAAGTGTATATATCAAATTTAATACTTATGGTGTATATTTTACCACAGTAAATTTTACCAGAAAAAGAATAAAGCCAAAAAACAAAACAAAACAAAACAAAAAAACAGAACAAAGACCCAGAGATCAGAGAATCATTCCAAAATTTTGGGCATGAACATCAATGAAGAAAACTAGAAGACAGATTTAGGGGGAAACCAAGGATTGACTTTTGTACTTGTTATATTTGAGCCGAGACAGGCAAATCAAGATGTTAACCAGGCAGTAACATGTGGGGAAATGAAAGGGGTTGATGAGCTCGTGGTAGGATGCGGGGACAGGGAGTAGGAAGGGGTAAGGGCCGGCCTAGATTTTCAGCCTGGGTGGTTAGATGGTTGAGGGCGCCCTCTACTTTGATGGGTCCTCAGAAGGAGGGTGATGCTAGCTAAGCTAACTGTCTGCTTCTCTTGGCTCAGGGGAAGTATAGACAAAGGATACAGCTGGACTGCTTTTCTCTATTGCTTTTGTGGCTGCCTTTAGTAGAAATGCAGTTCTGGTGGCCAGTTGGCCCGATCCACTGAGAACCTCAGAGCTCAATTCCGTGCCCTGATCCTTCGCTTTTCACTGGTAGCTCCTGATATACCCACATTGTGGCTTCCATGGAAGACATTCTGCCTTTCCCCACTGGTCAGCATCACTATGAAACCTGTCCTGGTGCCACCACCGTCCATTCCTCACCATAGCACTTTTTTAAGCTTAAAACATGGAGTACTCCCATCCTGATTTTACGGGAGATATTGGGATGAAAATGCTTGACACTGCCACTCTTTCTTTTAAAATTTTGTTTGGAAATAATTTCAAACTTACAGAAAAGTTGCAAGAATAAGACAAAGAATATACAGATATGCTTAACCGAGATTCATCTTTTATAACATTGTGCTTCCTTTGCTTTATCACTTGCGCTATATCTTTATCTCTACCTCTACCTCAATCTCTAAATACACACACACACACTTAGATGTGTATATGTAGTTGATTCTCATTATTTCCAGTGGTTACGCTCTATAACATTGCCGTGAACACTGAATTAGCAAACACTGAACCACTGTTCTTGGGGTAATTCAGGGCTAGGATCCCTCCAACCTCTGGTCACAACATTTTCATCAACTGATCAACATACACCTTGTTTTATGTGTGTTTCCATCTGAAGACACTGTATTTTATATACATTGTTGATTCAATAGCATTGAACTCATAGCTGACAACACTAATTTGTGGCTGCATGAAGTTATCTAACACCTGTGTTCTCTGTAAGCCTTCTTGTGCTTGGGAACACTAGACAGCACTTCAGGACTACACTTGGGAGCCATTTTAAGCAGCCAAATCACCAAGAAAAAGTATAAAATATGAAAAATTTGGCACTAAATAGACCTGGAGAAGTACATTTGTTTACAAGATAAGAGCAGAAACAAGAAAACAAAGTGTACCTAGTGTGACCTCAACTAGGAATGTGTGCATCAGGTAATTCAAAATTTTTACCACTTTTCATGTCTGCAAATGACTGAAAGAGCACTGGGAAGATTGAGTTTTGTGTTACAAATAAATTTTAGTGAGTAAGCAAATTCTCAAATACGGAAACCAGTGAATAATGAGGATTTACTGTGTCTGTGTATTAGTTTCATATAGCGGCTCTAACAAAACTGCCAGAAACTTAGTGGCCTAAAACAACAAAAATGCATTCTCTTACGATTATGAAAGCCAGAAGTGCAAAATCGTTTCTAAACTAAAGTTAAAGAATCCTCCAGGCTGCTTTCTTCCCAATGTTCTAGGGGGAGAATCTGTTTCTTTGCTTTTGCCATCTTCTGGAGGCTGTTTGCACTCCTTGGCTTGTGGCCCCTTCCTCACATCACTACAACGTCTTGCTGCTGTTGTCACATCTACTATTCAGTCTAACCTCCTACCTTTCTCTTATAAAAACCCTTTTGATTACATTAAGGCCTGCCCAGATAATTCAGGTCAACCTCCCTGTCTCAAAGTCCTTAACTGTATCATATTTGCAAAGGTTTTTTTTTTACATAGAAGATAACATTCTCAGGGAGGAAGATGTGGGCATTTTATGGGGGAGGGTGCCATTATTTAGCCTATAATAGTGTGTGTGGGGGGCAGGTATATACACATATATACATCTACTCCAATTTTTTTCTGAGCCATTTGAGAATAAATTGCATAAATACTTCAGTGTGTAGTTCCTAAGAATAAAGACTTTCTCTTATATAACTATAATATAGTTAGCAACATCAGAAAATTTTAAATAGATACAGTACTTAAATCTGCAGTCACATTCTAATTTTTTCAATTATAATTTTGTCAATTGATCTAGAAATATTCTTTATAGCTTTTGTTTCCTCCTTCAGTATGGAATCCAGTCTAGGATCACATATTGCATTTGGTTGTCATGTTTTCTTGTTTCATTTAATCTGAAAGATATCCTTCGCTTTTTCTTTGCCTTTTATGATGCTGACATTTTCAAAAAATACAGGCCTTTTAAAAAGGGGAATGTTGCTCATTTTAGGCTAGATCCAGGTCAAGCAACTCCTTTTGGAATACTCTACAATGACATGTTCTTCTCAGGACATGCAGGCACACCTGCGGGTGCACGTTGTGACACTAATTTTGATCACCACAAGATGTGTCCCACAATCTCTACGTTATAGGGTTGTTTTCCCCCTTGTAGAGAGTGTGAAATCTGTGAGAGGCACTCTAGATCATGCCAATCTCTTGTTCAACGTCAGTCTCCTCCCTTGTTTCAGCATCCATCGACAATTCTTGCCTGAACCAATCTTTACCATCATAGTTGCAAAATGATGATTCTCCACTTCAGGTGCACTCCCTAGAATTACCAGTCAGCACTCAGTGGTCCACTGTAAGCAAGAGGCTTGTTCTCTCCCACTTAGTTATTTCCTGTTTACCTTTTTACTATTAGCGTAAACTAGGGTTTCTCAACTTCAGTGCTATTGACATTTTGTACCCGATCATTCTTTGTTGTGTGTGTGCAGGGGGCGGGGAGGGGGGCTTTGTTGTATTGTAAGATGTTTAGCAAAGTCCCTGGTCTCTTCCTAATGGATGCCAGTAGCCTTCCAGTTGTGGTCACCAAAAATGTCTGCGGACTTTGTACCTTCCCTTCCTTGGCCCTGGCATCAATCATTCCTCCAATGAGGTTGATACAGACAGTTGTTTCGACTCAGCTTTGTTAACAGAGCTGTGTCTAAATGTAAAATCAAGGATTGTAAGCTGTATCTAGTTATGTTCCAGTATCTCTAACCTCTCCTATATTCCTGACTTCATCTCATCTCTCTGCCTTGTTTGCATCTGCCCCAAGCATGTCTGGCCTCTGTCTTCAGCCTATTGCCATTGGTCTCCCAGTTGGGACAATGTGGTGGGAATTAATGTTTTTTCAGTGTTATTAGGGCAAGGACCTATTTCATCAGTAACTAAGCTTCCAGGCCCATGCAAGAAGGATTTGGCTCATCTAACTGGGCCCTCGCTACCTCGGGCTGGTGCCAAGGCTCTCAGGGCCCTCCCTCTCCCAGACACAGTGAGAAGCCTCTGCTGTGAGAGGACTCTTCTGTCCTGTGGCATCTCCCTCGGTGCCATGTGGTGATTGTCTTCTTCTATTCCTTCTGGTCTACTAGATAACAGCCAGCCCCTGGAAGCTGCTATTCTGTATTCTAAAGGTGAGTACTAGGTCAGAAGTCAGAAAGCAACTGGCACATGAGGGATCCCTAGCCTATCAGCAGTATGTTCTTGGGGCCAAGTTCACTTGCTACTGGTTGTGTAGGTAAATATTGGGCTGAACTCTCTAGACTGCATGTCTCTTGAAGACAGGGATTCTACATTTTTATTTCCCCAACTTTTCATTATTAAAAATTGCAAACGTAGGAAAAAGTTGAAAGAATAGTATAATGGACTCTGCAAGCCTTCCACTTATATTCAACAATTGTTCAAATTTTCCCTATTTGCTTTGTCAACATATGCACATAGATCAATAGCTTTATTTTTTTAACTGATCTTTTGAAAGTACATTGCAGACATCATGACATTTCTTACTTAAATACCTTGGCATGTGTCTCCTAAGAAAAAGGACATTCTCCTACAAAACTATTATCACATCTAAAACATTAACAATAATTCTTTAATACCTTCTAATTCCAGGTCCCTATTCAAATTTTACCAATTGTCTCAGGGAGGTCTTTCCAAGCTATTTTTATTTTATTTTTATTTAAAAATTTTTTTTTACCAGGATTCAGTCAAGTTTGACACAGTTGCTGAAACTCTTTGAATTCTCAATTAAGAATAACATGGATTAAAGACTTGAACATAAGACCTGAAACTATTAAACTCCTGGAAGAAATCATAGGCCATAAGACCCTTGACATCAGACTTGGTGATGACATTTTGAATATGACACCAACAATAAAAGTAACAGAAGTAAAATAAACAGGTCGTTCAAAAAAAAATGGTGTAGATGATAGAGGCTTTGTTCATCCCTCTTTTGACCAAATCAAAGTTGTGACAGAAACATGGAGCAAACAGCAAACAATTGTCTGGGATCTAGATGCACAGAAACACGACAACTAGGGAGAGAAATAAGAAATCACCCTGCAATGGTAGAAGGTAGGAGGGGGGTGAAGAAGTGAGGCTGTCTGGTCCCTAGCAGATGAGTGAGACAGAGGTTATGGCAGTGGCAGCCGGCAGCTGCAGACACCTCTGAAAGGGTCCATGTTCTTGAGCAGACGTTCCCAGTGGCAGACTTGTTCATTCCGAGCACCAACACTGAGTGGGCTGCTCCAGGGGCACCAGGGACTTACAAATGGACACTGAGTTGTTGGAGCAAGGGCTGGAGGCAAGGCCTTCTCCTGAGCAGAAATCCTATCAGAATCCATTGTTCCTCTGTTGAGCCCTCCCACCACCCACTGTGCAGTCAGGCACCTTAATAACTGAGATGTCATCAAACTGGATAACAGAGGTCGCTCCACCCAGAAGATTCCCTGAAACCCTGAGTGCTCCAACTTGCTGTCCCACTCAAGCCACATTCATTTATACCCTCAGTGAGTCTAGTACTCTTTGCTGAGCAGCACCAAGACTCACACTGGAGGCAGCTGGCCTCAGTTTCTGGTGTGGCCTCTTGAGGCAACTATAAGCTCAGCATCTGTGGATTGCTTGCTGAATCTTAACAGGTGGCCCCAGAGGGATGGAGGCTGGGGCTAAATTTGGCCTGCAGCTGGACCCCTCTCAAGACTCTGCCACTGGACACCAACTACATAAAGCCACATTAATAAAACCAGGAGACTTAGGAGCTTTGCTTACTACACAGAAACAGACACAGAAAGGCAGCCGAAATGGGAAGGCAAAGAAGCAGAAACCATATGGGAGAACAGAACAGAGATCCAGGAATAATGGAGTCAAGTAATCTAACAGATGCAGACTTCAAAACCCTGGTTATAAAGATGCTCAATGAACTTAGGAGAAGCGTAGATGAACTCAGTGAGAACTTTAACAAAGAAACAAAAACCATAAAAATGGAAATGAAATTATAAAAGGGAACCAGTCAGTACACATTATCTGAGATGAAGAGTATATTAAAGAGAATTAACAGAGTGGATTGAGAAGAAGATTGAACCACTGATATAGAAGATGGGGAAGCCAAGGACATGCAATTAGAATGGCAAGAAAAAAGAAGCCAAGACTATAATAATAATTTAAAGAGCCTATGAGACAAAATTAAATGCAAAAACATCCATGTCATAGGGGTACCTGAAAGAGAACAAGAACGTGAATATATATTTGAAGAAATATTGATGGAAAACTTTTCTCACCTGGTGACAGAAATAGACATCAGGAAGTTCAGAGATCCCAAAAAATATAAATCCACAGAGGTCCACACCAAATCACATTACAATTAAAATGCCAAAAGTTAAATACAAATGAGAATCTTAAGAGCAGCAAGAGAAAAGCAGTTAGTTACCTATAAGGGAGCACCCATAATACTGGCAGCTGTTTCCTCAAAATAAACTATGCAGGACAAAAGGGCTTGGCACAATATAGTCAACATGATGAAAATCCAGGATCTACAACCAAGACTACTTTACCCAGCAAAGCTATCATTTAGAGTCAAAGGACAGATAAAAAGCTTCCCAAACAAAAATAAGCTAAAGGAATTTGTCGACACCAAGCCAGTATTACAGAAAATATTGAAGGGACTTCTCTAAGTAGAAAAAAACATGTATCAAAAACAGGAATAAAGGATGGTAATAGCTACATTTCTATCAACAAGTACCACAAATGGAAAATAATTAAGTGCTCCAACCAATAGATAGAATGGCTGAATGGATAAGAAGACAAGGCTGCTACATATGCTGCCTATAAGAGGCTCACTTCAGATTAAAAGGCATAGACAGGCTAAAAAGTAGGGGATATAAAAAAACATTGCCTTGGTGGACCTAGAGGGTATTGTACTGAATGAAGTAAGTCAGAGAAAGACAAATACCACATGATTTCACATATATGCGGAACCTAAAGAATGAAATAAACCACAGCAACAACAGAAATGGAAACAAACTCATTTAGATAAATTTTTACTGATACTAGATGGGAGGGGGTTGGGGGAAATGGTGAAAAAGGGCAAAGAGATTAAGAAGTACAAATGAATAGTTACAAAATGGACATGGAGATGTAAAGTATAGCGTAAAGAAAATAGTCAACAACGTTGTAATAAATATGTAAGGGGGAAGAGGGGTACTAGATTTCGTGGGAGGATCACTTTGTAAGTTATATAGATATCTAATCACTATGCTGTACAGCTGAAACTAATATTATTGTATGCCAACTATAATTGAAAAAAAACTCATAAAATTGTATAATGTAAATACGAGCAACTAATTGTCTATTCTATTTCAATAAAGCCAGGGAAGAAAAAGTAAAATAAACAAGAGGGACTACATCAAACTAAAAAGTTTCTGTACAGCAAAGAAAACCACAAATGAAAGGCAACCTAATTAATGGAGGAAAAATAATACTTTGTCTTTAATACCTCAATTAAAAAATATTAAAAACCTATATAAAAAAAGAAAGAATCCTCAAAACTTTGCATTTCTTTTTCCTGTGATGTCAGCCTCCTACTGAGCCAGGTCAAGTGTCCTGTAGAAAGAGAGACTGTGTTCCTGTCACCTATGTCCTCATGCCCAGGGCAGGAGCAAGACTGGGCAGCAAAGGGGCTGTGAGCAGGGGAGCAGCCCTCTGGGGAAGGAGTTTCCACTGAGCTGGGGCCTTAGGTGGGCTGTTCAGTTGGACATGAGCCTGAATTCTTGGTCCTACCCACCTCACCTTTGTGCCCCACATGCGACAAGAGTTGATGGTCCATGTTTATTCTTTGGGAGGTTTATTATGTTTCATTGAATTTTCAGATTCTCAGCTTAATGGCCAGCAGAAATAAAGTTCCATTCCAGGTATTCTGCCAGACAGAGTTGATATTTACACTTAGGCTTCAAAGAAATAACTCACTGAATTCACCAAAGGTAGTGCATCAGCTGTAGTCAGCCAGTGTAGACCAGGAAGCTGCAAGCCACCTCTTCTGGGGGCCTCATTCCACGGGGAGGGCAGGGTAGGACCACAGGAGCACTGGTTTGGGCTTGGGTCTCAGGAAGCCACTTGCAGTGGGCCCTTGTGCAGGTTAGTAAACCTCTTTCTCTATAGAGTCCTCTTTGTAAAATGAGGGAATAATAATATTAAGCCTTCCTGCATTAGATAGGAGAGTTATGTCCTGGTCCTGGTCCTTACTACCCCACTAGACCAACTGCCTAGCCATAGTGTAGACTAAAGAGAATCAACCAGATTAAAGGGACAGGACCGCTGGAGTGGGGGCACTTGAGATAGAGACACTCAGTTGGGGGCTGTGCAGGAAACACAAGTGGACTGATGAGCAGGCAGGGGACAAGGGCTAAAGAGAGGCAGGAAGGCCAGCTGACCAGCTGAAGAGTCCTGTGGGTTCCAGGCTCCTCTATATGAAGCTGCTTGTCTTCCTGTCCTTGGAAAGCCTTCTATTCCTTATTATCCAGCTGATGGGGTTAAGTGAGTGTCTCTCTGAACCAAAGGGTGTTGTTGGCTGAAACCATGCCTATACAGTGTCTAGGATGGAATTTTGCAAGTGACAGGAGCAAAGAGTGCTGATCCTTTCCCATCTCCTACCTTGCATGGCCTGCCAGGGAAGTGGGGGTGAGCAACAGAGTTTATAAGCCTGGAAAGGCTGGAGGACAACCCCCTCATCATCCGGACACCTAGCCATTTTCTGGGTCTCCCACTGTTTGGCTGTAGTCTCCTCATGGAGGGTTGACTGCTCTTCCCCTTGCCTTCCCCTCTCATTCAGCAGCCTTGTCAGATTGTGCCGTTGGAGTTGACTACGGTCAGAACAGAGCTGGAAGCCAAGCACCATCTAAGAGGCGCCTGAGGGAGACTTAGTGCTGGACAAGGACCCTGAAACCCAGCATGACCTGTAGGATCAGGGTGACTGGGCCTTAGGTGCCCAAGTTACAGAAAAGGGTGAGGTCAGGCAAGTGTCTGGGGGGAGGAGGGAGGGAGCTGGGCCTTAAAAAACAAGGAAGACTTGTGGCCAAGCTAAAGGCCTTGAGAATGACTTCTGGAAGGCCAGGAGGGAGCCCTACCTTCGTCTTATCTCCTCTATAGTGGTCAGTAAAGCCCTTCAGGACCAAGGTCAGTCAATGGGAGGGGCCCACTCTGGGTGTAGGCAGCACAGAGGTGTGTGATCTGTGGAAAGTGTAGAAACAATAATGAAACAGAGTAAGAGCTGGCCTGCTTTTTACTGTCACCTTGCTTCAGCAATTCTAAATAGTGTCAGCGATAACATTTCCTCTGCAAAAGATCTTTTGTTGGTTTAACTCCAAAATAATCACTCTGGTTGAATTTTCACACTATATGCATCAGCTTCAAATGAACACATTTTCATTACTTATTTGTTCATAAACATTAGCTTCTAAGTGGGAGATAAGATGAGAACTGCCCTTTGCACAGTTAGCCTGACATGCACAGACTCAGATACTGGTGGTGCAAGAGTAAATTCATATGATTCGGTATCATTCAGGCTCCTTTCAGGCACAAGATATGTTTCCAGCTCCTTTTGGAATAGCCTGCTCTATCACAGTGATTTAAAAAAGAAAATCTCAGAATATGAAGTGCTGATTAGTATTCAAAATTGAAAGTTGACACAGTGAAACAGTCAACTGTAAGGTGTAATGTTTCTGTTTGGTAAGTGCAGCTTTTAGTTCATATGTGAAATATTTTGGCAGAATTTGAATAATACCTTTAAAATCTAAATTTATATTATGTAACATTCATTGATTATTTTAGAATAAAATAATAAATTAAGAAAAAACATTGCATCACTGTATGATTCAGTAATTGCCTGAGTTGTGCCCTTCACAGATGTTTTTGTTTTATTAAAAAGTCACTTATTAGTTACAAGACAATTATTTTTATAAAATATTATTACCTCAGCCTGTAACTAAAATATCAAAGTTCAAACTGCTAGGTAGACATAAAAAGGATTGAATAAACAGTTAAATCATTCCTTCAAAATGCTGTAATATTTGATTTCTTTTCCTTTCACGTTTTTCTTAATTTTCTTTACCTGAATGATCATGTGTGTGCTGTGCATGTGTCATTCAGTAAGAGAAAAACTTCACTGTCAGTGTTTTTCTCTGGTCATTAATCTTTTTCTGTCACGTGATTGTTACTGGAAACATTTTGATGTGTGGAGGAAGCATGGTTAGAGATGGCCTCCTGTTGTCTTGTCCTGCGCACCACATGGAAGCATTCAGCAGCCAGCACTCAACAGCCCTCCCTGCGCCATGCCAGGAGACCTTTCTGTGCCTTGGTTTCTCTGTCTGGGAATGGAAAGATAACAACTCTCAAGAGGCTACTTGGGAGCCCCTGGCAATGAGTCTCCAAACCCGAGCTGGGTGAGGTGTGAGAAGAGTAGAAACCCAGGCCCTGATGGGAGACCTGTGGCAGCCAGGGCTTCAGCTTTGGCATAAGGCAGACCTGGTTTTTCCACGCTATCCATGTGACCTTGGATAAATACTTGTCCTTTCTGAGCCTCAGTTTTCTCGGCTGTAAAAAGAGATCATAGTAGCTCTCTTTGAAATTGTGGTGAGGGTTAAATGGAATAATACACAGCAAGAGCCTGACACACTTCAAACCTGTGGCGGGTTTTCTGTCAATAGAAGTTGGTTTCTGTGGAATCACACACTTTTGGAAGAGAAGCAGCTTCTTGAAGGGTGATGAGAGCCTTTAGGGGGACTAGAAGAGTTCCAAGGAGGAGGAGGAGGAGGATCTGACTCCTAAAGGAAGGAAAGACGAGGATGAGGCTGAAGGAAGAGGACAATGCATCTCTTTCCACATACTGGCCACACTGGCCTGCCCCAATTTACCTCCAGTTCTTCCCACCATGCTCCAGGCTCCAGCTGGTCCTCCAAGGAAACACATCCATCAGATTCACCTGGGCAGCTTTCAAATAATTCAGATTCCTGGCCTCTACCCCTAAATATTCTGATTCCTTAGTTGGGAAATAGAAGTTGTGTTTTTTAAATTGAGGCAAAATTCAGATAAAATAAAATGAACTATTTTAAAGTGTATATTCAGTGGCATTTAGTCCACTGGCAATGTTGTTCAACCATTATTTCTATGTAGTTCCAAAATATTTTTATCACCTAGAAATGAGACCGTACCCATTAATCAGTCACTCTTTACTAACCACTAATATGCTTCTTGTCTCTATGGACTTAATCTACTCTGAATATTTCATATAAATGAAACAATACAATACTGTCTAGCTTTTTCCTCACCATAATAATTTCAAGATTCTTCTATGTTGTAGCATGAATCAGTACTTTCTTCCTTTTTATGGCTTAATAATATTCTATTGTATGGATATAGCCACTTTTATACATTAATCAGAGGATAGACATTTGGGTTATTTCTACATTTTGACTCTTGAGCTGCTATGAACATTCATGTTTGAGTCTTGTTCAAGTATCTGTCTTCAATTTGTGTGTGTGTATATACCTAGAAATGGAATTGCTGGGTCATATGATAACACTATGTTCAACTTTTTACGAAACAACCAAACTTTCCATGGTGGCCATACCATTTTACATTTGCACTAGCAATGCACAGGAGTTCCAGTCTCTCCACAACCTCACCAACACTTATTATTGTCCATCTTTTTTATTTTTGTTGTGCTAGGGGGTATGAAGTGGTATCTCATTGTGGTTTTAATTTACATTTTCCTAGCGACTGCTGATACTGGACTTATTTTCATAGACTCTTTGGGGAAATGTCTATTCAAGTCATTTGTCCTATTTAAAAAATTAAATTCTTATCTTTTGGTTTTTGATTTGTAAGAGTTCTTCATATATTTTTCATAATAGACTCTTAGGTATATAATTTGCAAATAAAAGTTTTCCCATTCTGAGGGTTGTCTTTTCACTTTTTTAAAGTGTACTTTGAAGCATTGAAGTTTCTTATTTTAATAATGTTCGGTTTACCTACTTTTTCTTTGGTTGTGTGTGCTCTGAGTATCGTATCTAAGAATCCATTGATGGATCAAAGGTTGTGAAGATTCTCCCTGTGTTTTTCTGAGTTCTAATAGTTTAACTCTCATATTTAGGTCTTTGGTTCATCCTGAATCAGGTTTGTGTATGGTATGAGATAGGGGTCCAATTTTATCTTTTGCATATAGATATCCAGGTGTTCCACCATCATTTGTTAAAGAGACTGTATTCTTTCTCACACAGAATAGCATTGGAACTCTTGTCAAAAATCAATTGACCAGAGCTATGTGGGTTGTTTCTAGATTGTCAATTCTATTTCATTAGTCTATATGTCTATCCTATCCTTATGCCATTAATATACTCTTTTGATGACTGAAGCTTTGTAATTAGTTTTGATACTGGGAAATATGAGTTCTCCAACTTTGTTTTTTTTTTTTTTTCCAAAACTGGACTCTTGAACTTTCATATAAATTTTAGAATCAGCTTTTTCATTTTTTCCCACTTTCATTTTGTAATTAAATAATTTAGTTTTCTCTCTTTTTTTCATAGTCAGTATAATTAAAGTTTTTTCAATTTGCTTACCTTAACAAAGAACCAACTTTTGGTTTTCTTAATTCTCTTCAATGTTTTACTATTCTTTATTTCATTTATCTATACTCTAATCTTTATGATATCTTTTATTCTGGTAGTATTGGGTTTAGCCTGTCTTTTTTTTATAGTTCCTTAAGGTGTAAAGTTAGGTTATTGATTTGGGATTTTTTTTCTTTTTAAATATATGCATTTACAGTTATAAATTTCCCTCAGTTTTTTGCATTCAGTAGGTTTTCGTGAGTGCTTTATTTTATTTTATTTTTATTTATCTGAGTGTTTTCTGATTTCACTTGTAATTTCTTCTTTGACCCATTTGTTTTTAAGAGTACATTAGTTAATTTCTACATACTTGTGAGTTTCTCATTTTCCTTTCTTTATTGGTTTCTAGTTTCATTTCATTGTAGTCAGAGAAGATTCTGTGTACAATTTCAATCTTTTAAACTTTATTGAGACTTGTTTTGTTGCCTTGCATATGGTCTACCCTGGAGAATGTTCTAAGTGCATTTAAGAAAAATATGTATTATGCTTTTGTTAGATGAAGTATTCTATCTTTGCCTGTTGGGTCTAGCTGATTTATTGTGTTTGTTGCTCAAGTTTTTTATTTTCTTATTTGTCTTCTGTTATTTCCTAATTGATCTGTCTATTTCTTTATCAGTCTTCTATCTTCTATTCATTATTGAAAGTGGGGCATCGAAGTCTGCAACTATTGTTGTCAACTGTCTATTTCTCCACTCAATTTTGTAAATTGTTGCCTCATATATTTTGAATCTCTGTTGCTAGGTGTGTATATATTTATATTTGTTTTGTCTTCTTAATAGATTGACTGTTTTATCAATATGTAATGTTCTTTATTGCCTCATAAGACTTTTTGTCTTAAAGTCTTTTTTTTTTGTCTAATATTAGTATAGCAACCCAGCTCTTCTTGGCCAATGTTTGTATAAAACATCTTTTTCCATTCTTTCATTTTCAATTTATTTTTGTCTTTAGACCTAAAGTGAGTCTCTTGCAGGTAGCATATACATGGATCATATATTTTTAAATCTATTCTGCCAATTTTTGCTTTTTGATTGAAAAATTTAATTCATTTATATTTAAAGTATTTATTATCAAGAGAAGACTTACTTCTGTTATTTTTCTATTAGTTTTCTACCATTTTTGTTTTTCAATTCTTTTATTATTGCCTTCTGCTGTGATTGATTTTTTTCTAATGTAATATTTTGATTTCCTTTTCATTTCTTTTTCTGTATATATTTTTAGTTTTTGTCCTTATTAGTTACCCTGGAGAATACAATTGATATATTAATTATATAACAAATTAGTTTGAATTAACACCAGCTTAGTTTTAGTAGTATACAAAAACTTCGATACTTCACAGCTCTGTACTTCTGTTGTTATTGTCAAAAATTTCATCCTTATATATTGTGTACCAATTAACATAAGTTTATAATTATTTATTTGTTAATTTGCCTTTTAAATCATATAGAGAAAAGGAGTTAAAACCCACAATATCAATGTAATTAGCTTTTATATATATCTATGTAGCTATTTTACTGGTCTTTCTTATTTCTTCATATGACTTTGTGTTACTGTCTAGTAGTCCTTTTATTTCAGCTTGGAGGACTCCCATTGGTATTTCTTGCAGGGAAGATATGTTAGTAAATCTTAGTAACGCATTTCCTCAGTTTTTGTTTATCTGGGACTGCCTTAATTTTCACCTTCATTCTTTAAGGATTGTTTGCTTGATATAGACATTTTGGTTGACATTTTTTTCCCTTTCAGCACTTTAAATATGACATATTCTGGCCTACCCAGTTTCTTATGAGAAAAACTGCTATTAATCTTATTATAGATCCTTTTACTCTGATAAGTCACTTCATTCTTACTGCTCTCAAGTTTCTTCCTTTGTCTTTATCTTTTAATAATTTGAGTATAATGTGTTTCAGTGTGGGGCTCTGAGTTTAGGCTGCTTGGAATTTGTTGAGCTTTTTGAATGTGTAGATTTATTCTTTATAAAATTTTGAAAGTTTTTGGCCATAATTTATTCAAATATTTTTTCTTCCCCATTCTCTCTTTCCTCTCCCTTTGGAACTCCCATTATGCATATGTTTATGTGACATGGTGTCCCAAATGTCTCCTAGGTCTGTTCACTTCTCTAAATTCTTTTTTTCTTTCTGTTCCTCAGACTGGATTATCTCAATTGACCTGTCTTTAAGTCTACTGATTCTTTCTTCTGCCTACTTAAATCTGTTGTTGAATCCCTCTAGTAAAATTTGATTCCTGTTGTAATTTCTCTCTCTTTATCTATATTCTCTATTTGATAAGACATTATTCTCCTGGTTTCCTTTAGTTCTCTGTTTATAGTTCCTTTTAATTCTTTGAGCATGTTAAAGACAATTGATTTAAAATCTTTGTCTAGTAAGTCCAATGCTTGGGCCTTCTGATAAAGTTTCTATTAATTTATTTTTTCCTATGAATGAATTGCACTTAATTTTTTTACATCTTATAATTTTTTGTTGAACATTGTAGCTTTGTTGGAAATTCTGGAAATCAGGTGTCCCCACCCCAAAGTTTGTTTTTGTTGCTTGTTAGGTTGTTGTGTGTTTGTTTCATGTTCTAAATTATGTTTGTAAAGTCAGTATTCTTTGTCATATGTGACCACTGAGGTCTGTGTTCATTAGCTTAGTGGACAATTTTTAAAAAACAATCTGGAGCCCCCCATGCCCCAAAAGAAGAAAAATAAAGAAAAAATAAAGAAGAAATACTACTCCTTCAATCTTTGAAGCCTGGTTCTGTGTAGGGACCATTTACCAGTCTGTCTTAGCCTCCACATTCTGCTTTTATGGAACCTGAAAATCAGCCAGAGGAATGCTTAGGGTCTTCTTGGGCATTTTCTGAGAATGGATCCAATGTAAAGTTGTTGATACTCTAGCTATGTAGGAGATTTTAAGAGCTTTTATTTTTCCATTTACCTCATATCCCAACCTCTTTCTTCCCAGTTTTGTTTTATTGTCTATCTGTTGCTTATCCCTAGTGGCTATTACTTGCCCCCAGCTACTGTGTTAATACTATGCCTTCAAACGCTATTGGCAAACACCACCCTGGAAGCCACCTCAGCCCCGGGAATGCTTTGAATTGGTAAACACAAAGTCAAATGCTTGCCCTAGTAGTTCAGGGAGCCAGTAGAAAGGTCATAATGCAACCAAAACTCTTTAAGAATAAGCATCACATTGTTCTCTATGGCACTAGCGACCTGCACCTGGGATGATTTCTGACTACGTGGCCACTGCCTATCGAGGAATGAAGGATAGCATGTGGGCAATTTTAAATGCTACAATGCTCACTTACTGAAAATGCAGTTTCCCCAACTCCAAACCTTTTCCCAGTTGTTGTAAGTTTTTTAGCTATATGCTAAAATTCTGCAAAACCTTATCCTAACAGTTTTGCCAGATGATTAGTTGCTTTTGTGGAGGGATAGAGCCCTGGTTTTTCCCTTTTTATAATTTTAAATGCTATCACTCTTAGGTCAGAGTATTTCAAAAATGGTCCTCAGCCTCTCTTACTATCAGAAAGGCCTGGGAAACATATTCCATGGTTCCCACCAAAGGCACTCCTACTTGCCTAGTATCTCATGATTTCTCTTCCTCAAGTACCCATTCAGTGATGTAGTTTCTGGTTCTCTGCTCTTCATGATCAAGGTCTTCTGAGACTTTAAAAAAATTTAATATTCTTTTTATTTTACATGGCCCTGGGGACTTCCAATCACATCCTACTATGGCTTGGCCACAAGGCAGCTGCGTTTCCTTTCCCCCTTGTCAAGAAGCCCAAGGCAGCTTTAGTGTTCTCAGATGATGATCTCCTTGACTGGTGACCTTTTCATATGGATTTCTGTCAAGGCAAATACTCCCACCCCATGGAACTGGCTTTTTAAAGCCCAACATTTAGAATAGTTTGCTTTTTCTGTCTTTCATCTGAAAGGTTAAAAATGCTAACCAGGGAAGGACCAAGGTTCAAACTCTGCAAAACATGATGAGAGGATCCTTACTGAGTGACCATTCTTTTAGTACAAATCTTGTCTTAGGTTTGAGAAGGGGCAGAAAGAAAGGTGAAATGGGAACAAGATATCAGATATTGAGGGGAATACATCAGACACTTCCCTGAGTACATCTTTTTAATTAGCTTTGACTCTCAGAATCATAGTAATGTTTTATATACCTTTCATATATCCTCAAACAAATAAATAATTAAAACCAACTAGGATAAAAGGTTAACCTGAGATGAAATGCAAACAAAAATAATTTAGTTGTAATAAATCAGTAGTATAACCACATTGTAGGTTGTGGTGAAAAAATCATCTAAGTAACTATGGAAAATAGTATCTTGACTGAATATTGTAAAGCTAAAGACAAAAAAAGTGCACATAAATGTTGTAACCTAGTTATTAACTTGGTTTCTTTAAAGGGTGTGATTAGCAATTCTGAAGTGTTTTATGTGTACACTAGAATTGAATGAATGAATGAGCAAACAAATGAATAGATAGATGATAGATAGATAGATAGATAGATAGATAGATAGATAGATAGATAACAGATAATATAAGCTGGGTTTCTCACTATTGAAGAAGTTACAAATAGAGAAATGGGGAAGGCTAAAATAAACCCTGTAATGTTGGATTAAAATCTGAGAATCATTATGACTCATGATATTTAATAAAAATACAGAGGTAAATACAGAGAAGTGTGTGTGCATGAGTAAGTATGCATACATGTATTTCTTAGCTCTGTCTGTTGAAAGGTCTAGAAGAAATGGCATCTGGTAGCAAAGAGCATACCTAGTGCCCAGATCTTGATTTCTAAACACTATTCTCCAGTAAAAAGAAAATCCATGAAGAAATGGTTAATTCCAGGGCTCAGGCAGAAAAAATACAAGGTGAGTCTGGTGGTGCCAGAAAGTAAATCCTCAAAACAAAACAAACAAACAGAAACAATTAGGATGGCATATGAAAAGAACTTAGGAACCTACCTCAGGAGCTTCCAACAGTCAAAGCTAGAATAATTTGAGCAACAAAATAAATAATGGTTAAATTTTAACCCCCCAAATAAAATAAATATTCACATGCTCATACTGATGTAAATAAATAGGAGAGAAGAGGCAGCTCTCTCTTACAGTTATTATTAAATGTAGGAGAAAAGAGAGAATCTCTCTCTCTCTTTTTCTCTCCCCATATGGGAGATGGCGGGGGGGGGGGGTTGGAGGGGGGTCGAGAGAGAGAGAGAGAGAGAGAGAGAGAGAGAGAGAGAGAGAGATCTGAGAGTCACAAAAGTGGAGCCAATGGTGTAGTTATAGTTCAAATACAAGTCTAAAGTCAGGTAATGACCAACACTCCAGCTTGAAGACAGTCAGAGAGTAAATTCTCTCTTGCTCTGCTTTTTTGTTTTATTCAACCTTCAATTGATTGGATAAGGCCCAATCTGCTCTACTCGGTCTCCTGATTCCAATGTTAATATCTGCCAGAAACATCCTCACAGACACACCTAGAATAATGTTCGACCAAATATCTGAGTAACCTGTGGCCCAGTCCAGCTGACACACAAAATGAACCACTTCAGATGGCTCTTGGGTTATCATTTGTCAACTGGTAAATTGCGGTCCATTTACTGAGATGAGGAAGACTGGAGGAGAAGAAAGTTTGGTGATGTAAATCAGATTGGAGATGCCTATGAGACCTTTAAGGGAATGCCAAATAGGCAATTGACTATAAGAGTCTAAAGTTCAGGGGTGAGGTATACATTTGAGAATCCTCCATAGGTAAATGGTATTTAAAGCGTGAGCTATAATGAACACACCTAGAGAGAGAAAGTAAAAGAAAGGGCTGAGGACTGAGCCTGGGATCCCCCACCATTCAGAGGTCTGCAGGATGAGGAAGGGTCAGCAAGTCCAAGAAGAAATGGTCCTAGGGGCTCACCTGTTCTTGTTTTCAACACTGAGTTGGGGTCTACTAGTTGCAAATCCCTTTAACTGGACAACCATTTGACCAAGATTCTCTGTCTTGTTCAGTCCATCTCAGTCCAATAAACATTTCCGAGTGCCTCCTATATGTCAGGGTCTGTGCTGAAAAAGATAGGGAATCTGCCAGCAAAAGACTGTCTAAAGGGGGACGACTCCTGGCGGATCCCTTCAGCACCCAGGTAGATGACTCTCACTTATTTAAGCAGTAATTCAATGACCACTGATTGAACCCCTACTATGGTGCCAGGTACAATTAAAATAACTGAGAATGCAAAATCAAATGAGACATAGCCCTACTTTCTAGGAGCTAATAGACTAGTGAAGCAGTCCCCAAACATTTTGATACCAGGACCGGTGCTCCTATGAGAATCTCATGCCTGATGATCTGAGGTGGAGCTGAGGCTGTGATTCTAGCTCTGGGGAGCAACTGCAAACCCAGATAAAGTTTTGCTTGTTCACCTGCCGCTCACCTCCTGATGTGTGGCCCACTTCCTAGCAGGCCACAGACCAGTATTGTTTCGCAGTCTGGGAGTTGGGGACAGCTGGTCTAGTAGGAAGATAGACCTAAAACAGATATTTCAATAAAACATGGCAAACTCCCTTCTAAGAGACTATTGACATCTGGGTAGGAACGGATCTAGGTTGATTTGGCAGAAACCAACACCCTCTGGTCACCCTCCTCTCTCCCCATAAACTCATTGTCAGTGTGTGATGCAAAGGCCATATCTAGAAGGAAATGAGTCATTTATTTCATTTCATTTTTATAACCAGTGTATGTAACAGAGCTGTTCCTATGTCAACACTTGGTAGGTCAGGCAGATAAAGTTGAGAGGAAACAGACATAGCTACATTCACACACACATGACACGTGCACACACACACGCGCACACACACACATGCACGCTGTTCTCCGGCTTCCAAATTTCTTAAGTGTTAGGTCATTTTCCTCCCTGGCCAAATGGCTGTCTGCCGAGTGCTGGGGCAGCCCATAAATCGTCCTGCCTGTAATATAAAACACAGCCTTTATTGACAGCAGGTCTGCTCATAGCAGCGGTGCTGCCAGCTCGTAAAGAAGGGCCTGGTGTCACTCCCACTGAGCAGAGGCAATAAAGGGCACGGGGGAATTACCTCGTGTTCCAGCAGCTGGCTGCGCTGCAGGGACCATGGCAGCAAGCCTAATGGGTTCCTCCCGCCCCCTGCCACCTTATAAAGCATTACAGTTAAACATAATTCCTCCCCAGCCCCAGAGCAATTTCTTCCAGGGAGAGAGGCAGCTCCCTGAAAGAGGCACTGTCCCCACATCCTAACCTGGCACCAGAATCCAAAATGTCGAATGAGAGGGAATTGACATCTTTGGGTCATCTTTGACATCTTTGCCTCTCCCCACAATGTGGAGCTGGGGCTCATTTCCACAAGGCTTGCTGCTGCCCTCAGCCCCCCTCATCAGACCTTCTCAGACAGTGTGCATGTGGATGACCCCAGCTCAGCAATCATTCTCCAGACTCCTGAGTAGCACAGCCCTGCTAGAACCATCCCCTCAGAAGCAGACGGTTCCCTCTCAGAGTGTCCTCAGGGACAACTCACTCCCAATGACTAACTATCTCAAACTTTCTCCACTTTTCTTGAGCCTCTGATCGCCCTTCTCCCAGCAGATCCCATTGACTATGCCAGGGGAAAGACAGAAAAGCTCCTTTTTCCCGATGCCAAACCTTCAAATATATCTTCATTTACTGCTCTCCTGTATCTTTCCCCCCTGTCCCAACAGGTTCAATACCCATCTTGCTGTCTAAGGCCAGACCTCTCATTTTTCCCTCACCATGCTCTCTGGTTAGTCCCCCACCTTGTCTATTTGGCCTCTCCCTCTCAACTGGATCACTCTCAGCAACTCTCCAACACACTTAAGTTTTTCTCATTTAAAAAAATCACAAAAACCTCTCTCCAGTTATTGTTCTCTTTTTCCTGTTCCCCTTCATTGGAAAATTTCTTCAAAGAATTGTCTTTAATTGCTTCCTTCATCTCCCACCTCCCACTCTGTGTGCTCAGATCAACCCATCTTCTGCTCCCCACATGCCAACCACAGTTCCTGCTCCTTTCGCCAACAAGTGAAAGTAGCATTCAGTGAGTGTAAATTACGAAGTGATTTGGGAGTTCATTTGTGTTGTAGGGGAAAAATACAGCAGGTAAGGAGACGGGGAGAAGGAGAGGGTTTACATTTAAACAGGGTGGTCAGGACGTCAAAGACATGAAGGAGGCACAACATGACTTATATGGACACCTGGGGAAGAACTTTCCAGGCAGTGGGAACAGCCAGTGCAAAGGCTCTGAGGCAGAGTGCGCTGGGAGTATATATGGGATAACAAGGAGGCCAGGGTGGATGAAAGGAGGAAAAACACGGTCTGAAAGAACGTTGTGGGCCATAGGACTTGGGCTGTGGGATGGGGGCAGAGGGCCAATGCTAAGCAGAGAAGTGACATCATCTGAATAAAACTCTGTGGAGAATGAGAAAAAGCTATAGGAGGCAAGGCGGACCAGTAAGGAAGCTTGGGAGAAGATGGAGATACAGCATTGGAGCAGAGGACTGGTAAACCAGCTCTCTCAGAGGGAGTAAAGAAAGCCCTGATCTAATCACGTTGGTGAAACACTCCCACCATGGCCGACTCATAAGGCCAAGGGTCTAACAGCTGGAAAACGAATTTCCTGTGATCTGGTACTAGTGGGTTCTAGCACACCACAGGGGCCCCAGGAGTTACGGTAAACAGTAAAGAGACTTCACATAGTCTCCGACGTTAGAACCAGAAGGATTTCCTGAGAAGTAAGATGGAGGATGTGAGACAGGCAAGGGCCAAGGGTGACTGAAAGGCTGTGTAGTCTAATGGTGATTCGGAGAGTTCGTCATTGTTGCCACCCCTCCTGGAACCGCTTCTTGCCTGGATTCTGGGGCACTCTGAACTCTGCTGCTTTTCCTCCGTCTCTTGCCATTCCCTTCTAGACTCCTGGGCAGCCTCGTCTCCCGGTTCTGGCCCTCGATTGCTGAGACTTCTCAAGACCCTTTTCTAGGCTCACTCCTCTCTGAGGCTTCACTGTATCCAGATGATCTCATCCACAGCTTCCATGACTTCCACGTGGAGCCGACTCACAAGCCAGCATCAGGGCCCCAGTTCTCCTCTGAGCTCCAGACCCGTAACTAGCCGTAACACCTCTCAGGCTTCTCTTCTCGTATATCTTAAAAACACTTCAGACTCAACCTGTGAAAATCTGAACTCCTAATGCCCCTACCCTGCCCTACCCCACACCGTTTCCACCTAGTCGCAATGGCCCTCACCCAGTTCTCAGAGTCAGGTGAATCCCTAACGCTTCCCGTTCTTACCTCTCATGTGAAGCCCTTTGCCAAGTGCAAGTGGATTTCACCCCCTAAGAGCTATTGAATCCATACACCGCTCACCATTTCTATCACCAGCCCTCCCTGGTTGCCTCCCGCAGCCTCATGCCTGGGCTTCTGGCATCCCCTTGTATATCCTATAGCTAGGCAGAGGTTTCTAATATGAAGTCTTATTGTGTCATTCCCTCACAAAACTTCTTTGATGCCTTCTGATGTTCTTAGAAAGGTCACGTTTTACTCTGGCTGCAAAGCCTTGAGTTACTGGCTTTTTTCCTTTAGGCCTCTGACAGTGTGTCCCTGATCTCTGCCAGCCATACCAGCTTGCTTTCAGTTACCCTCTGTACCCTGCTACCTCCCTCCCACCTCAGGCCCTTCCTTGCTCATCCCTTTGCCTAGAACACCTGCCACTGGCTTTTTAATGGGTCATACCTCATACTGAGGCCGTAACCACTTTCTCAGAGAAGTCTTCCCCAACTTCTTTTACTTGGTCAAATCTGCCTATTATGTTGTCTCATAGCACCATGTACCTCTCCTTCATGAGCAGTTGACCTTTCATTTGTGCAAGTATTTGATTAATGAGAGTTCCCCCACATGTCTGTAAGCCTCATTTTGCTCACCATTGTCTCATCACAGTGAAGTGAGGGTGCTGGAGCTAGACGCCCTGAGTTTGAATCCCAATCTACCACTTAGTGGCCGTGTACTCTGAGATGAATTATTTAACTTAACTAGGATTACAGTAGAACCATCTTATAGGGCTACTGTGAGGATTACAAGACTTGAAAACTGTAAACTCCTATTACAGAGTAAAAACTATGTGTGGTAGGTAGACTCATTGGTCCCAATTCATGCCCTGGCCTTGGCCTCCCTGTGGGTGAAGTGAACTTCCTTGCCTCTTTGACTTTGGGTCAGGCGATGGGACTTGCTTTGGTCCATAAAATCGAATCTGTTACAGGCATCTAGAAGGGGTTGAAAGTGTCAGAATTCCAGTTCTGAGTGCAGGCCTTAAGAGACTTTGCACATTCCCATTTATCCTCTTGAGCTTCTGCCATGGCCACAAGAAGAGTCTCCCCTGGATAACTGATGCCCCTTCAGCCTGGGTGACCCACACCTAGCCAAGCTATGCATAGACCAGCCAATCTCCTGCTTACCTGTAGATCAGTGAAAATAAATGACCAATGTTTTAATATTATGAATTTGGGATGATTTTTTTCCCAGAATTTTGTGGCACCAGGTAACCTGCCCCAATAAATACAACGTGCTTGGCACAGTGCCCATGTGTGATAGTTCCCTGTCCACAGTAGCTATGGCAGGCCCTTGAAAGTCTTGCCAGACCTTCAGAGCTGTCTGCTCTTCATATGTCAAGTATCAGCGAGGTCTCAATCAGAGATGCAGAGCCATTATGATAGATAGGTGAAGATAGATGACATATAAATGATAAATAGACACAGACAGACAGATAAAATCAAATCCGTTACAGGCATCCGGCCTTATCCAAATTCGAGAGCTGACCAGGCAGGCTACTGCATTGCATCTGATATTGGAGTTTGAAGCCCACAGGATAGGCTTTCAGCAAGAGAAGATGGATGTAAAGTGGAGAAAGTAAGCTCAAGCTGGAGCCCACGAGCACGAAACTTATGTAGGTTCTTTTTATAGGTATAAGTATTTTTCAGAAGCCAGGGCCCTTTACCATGGGGCTAAACACACATGCTTGACCCCGGAGTGGGGAGAGCTGGGGAGGATTTGGGGGAAGGTGAGAAATAGCAGCCTCGTTCGCTGCCCCAGGACACCTGGGTGAGCCAGCAGTCCAAAGACAACAGGACTGTGTTACCAAGTGCTTGCTTCTTTATCCTCCTACCCCACCCCAATCTCCTGCACAAATCTCTCTGTGACCCATCCAAACCAGAAATACCAGGAAAGGAAGTCTGGGAAGTGTGCAGTTCAGCCTGGCCAAGATGACACATCGAAGTCATTATACCTCATAAGTACCCTTCAGACTGATTCTTAAGACAAAAGTAACTGACTAAATGAGTCCTTACAAAGGTGGGACTGAGTGTAACCTAGTCGAAGGGCACTTGTCTTTACAGCTTATTAGCCAAAGAACTATTTCTGTGATGGTGACATCTGGGGGGAGGGAGTATGGAGAAAGAGTGAAGGCTAGTTGAACACACACTAAGGGTCAGGTGTTTTACATATTTGGTCTCATTTAATTCTCAAGACAGTTTTTGAGGTGGGCAATTTATCAAACATACCTAACAGATGAGGACATCAGGGTTCTTGGCTTCTCATTCCTTCTAATAGACAGGCTGGAGCTCCAAAGGGAAGTGAAGATGTATTGTCACTATCTGGAGAAAGAGCAGGTGGAAAGCAGAAGGCAAGTTCCTGGTCGAGGTGGAGACCCCATGGGAGGTGAGTCACAAGACACTGTTTAGCCAAAAAAAAGGAAATTTCAGCGTGAAGATTCAGTAGGCACACCATGGCCCCAACAAAACTGGCATTCTTGTAGAAGGGAAAGGGGTGGTGACTTGGTTAGGCAGTCAGTGCCACTGGTGAAGGTAGGAAGTGGGAAGCCAAGGCATTTTTGTGCTTCTTTTGGTTGAGCTGCTAACCTGGAGAATCTAGTGCCCTCAGACGTGAGAAGGCATCCATCCACACTGCAAACACCAGCAGCCACAGACATCAAGGCTTAACAGAGGGGCTTGTAGACTTGGAGCCTAGGCTGGGGTCTTGTTTTTGTTTTAGTTTTTGTTTTTTTGAAACAACCTGTGTGCTCTGAGCATGCTGCTAAAAATAGGCCATACTCTTGAGAACTTCATGGATTGATGGGCCTGAAAGCCCTGGGAAGACCACCCGTTCATCCCACAGAGGAGGGACTAGGGGAAGGAATGCCTCCTTGTTTGACCCTGCAAGCATAGACGTGTGCATCTCCCAGCCATGAAAGGTTTCAGAGCACATAGTGTCTGTGACTCTTACTGGGCACCAGATGGGCTGCAAACTGGTCATCTTGGTCATTATCTCTTAGTGCACTGCTTTTCTCAACTGACGGGTTGCCTCTTTGAGGTCACCAGCTTTCAGGGTAGGGTCTCTCACATTTTTATTTCCCTCCCTGGTTCTGTCCCACCCTTTCTGCTCTATCTGCAAAATCATAATCTCTCAGCTGGCCTCTGGCTTCAGTCTAGCCAGCCCTTCAGCTCTAGTGCAGGAATGAAATGTAAAGTCATGGCTCCCAACACTTTCAACACCTGTGTGTACTTGTGCAATCACCACCACAATCAAAACAGATCCCTCATTAGGAAAAAAAAACCCCTGTGCTACCTCTTTGCACTGATATCGTTCCCTCACCCCTACCCCTGACAACCACTGGTCTGTTCTCTACCATGTTAGGTTTGTTCTTTCGAGAATGTCATATAAAAGGAATCATTCAATATGTAATCTTTTGTGACTCAGCACAAGTCCCTTGAGAGTCACTCAAGTTTTCTGATGTATCAGTAGTTTTGACCTTTTTACTGCTGAGCAATTTTTGTATGGACAGACCACAGTTTGTCTAGCCACTCATCTGCTTATGGACATTTGGGGTGCTTCCAGCTTTTGATGATTATGAGTAGGGCTTCTGTAAATATTTGTGCCTAGGGTTTTGCATGAATACATATTTTCATTTCTCTAGGGTAAATACCCAGGGGTGGGATTGCTGGATCATATGGTAACTATGCTTAACGTTATACGAAACTGCCATTCTGTTTTTGAGAGTGGCCGTACCATCTGCATCCCTCCAAGCAGTGCATGAGCTTCAGTTGCACCATATCTTTGCTAGCACTTGAGAGTTTACAGTTTTAGCCATTCTAGTCGTGATTGTATCTAGTTGTGTTTAAATTTGTACTGCCCTAATGGCTAATTGTGTGGAACATCTTTCATATGTTACTTACCATCCACATGTCCTTTTTACAAAGCATCTGTCTTTTGCCCATTTTTAAATTGGCTCTCACTGGTGTTCTTACCGTTGACTGTAGGGAGTGCTTTATATGGTCTGGATACAAGTCCTTTGCTAGATATATGACAAAAAATCGTTTCTCCAAGTCTGTGGCTTATCTTTTCATTCTCTTAACAGTGTCTTTGGCAGAAAACACGTTTTTTATTTTGGCGAAGTGCCATTTCTCACTTTTTTTCTTTTACGGGTCATGTTTTTGATTTCATGTATAAGAGCGTTTTGCTTAAACTCGGGTCACAAAGATTTTCTCCTGTGTTTTCTTCTAAAAGTTGTGCAGTTTTATATTTTATATTAGCTTTATGGTCTGTTTTGAGGTAATTTTCATGTGAGGCATGAGGTTTAGGACAACGTTAATTTCCCCCCCACCCCCATGGATATCCATTGTTCCAACAGCATTGATTGAAAAGACTATTTTTTCTCCATTGACCTACCTTTGCACCTTTGTAAAAAATCAATTGGTCTTATTTGTGCGGGTCTTTTTCTGGACTCTCTATTCAATGAGTTGGCAAACATGTTCCCAGTGGGCCAAATAGTAAATATTTTAGGTTTTGTGGGTCATATAATCTCTGTCTCATGTTTTTTTTTTTAACAATTCTTTAAAAAATGTAAAAATTATTCTTAGTTCACAGATCATACAAAAAGAGACCGGTTCCAGATTTGGTCTTTAACCCTAGTTTGATGACCCTCCTCTGTCCTGTTCCATTGATCTGTTTCTTTGCCACACTGTCTTAATTGTGGCAGCTTCATAGTAGGTCCTAAACATCAGGTACAAAGTGCTCCAACCTAATTTCTGTCTTTCAATTGGTACTTTTAAACCATTTTCATTTTACCTCATTATTGATATGTTCAGATTTAGGTTTACCATTTTATTTTATTATTATTTTTAATTTGTTCCTCTTTTCTCTTTTCTGCCTTTTTTTGGGTTATATAAACACTTTTTTTTTGAGTGTTCCAGTTCAACTTATCCATACTGGTTTTTCATGTGTCTCTGTGTACAGTTTGTTTCCTGATTGTACGAGGGATTACAATATACATGCTGAACTTTTCTCAGTCTACTTAGAATCAATACTTTGTCACTTCAAGTGGAGTGTTGCTATCTATCCCCATGTAGGTCCCTTGCCCTCTATGTCACACTTGTCTTATGACATCTAAATACACTGAAAGCCCTGTCAGACAATGTTATATTTTTTGTTTTCAAATGTTAAACATATTTTAAGGATCTCAAGAGGAAAGAATAGGTTACTATATTTACTCAGATACTCGCTATTTCTGCTGTTCTTTCCTCATTCTTGATACTCTAAGTTTCCCTCTGATATCATTTCCTTTCTGCCTTTAGAGCAGATCTGCTGACAATGAATTCTCTTTGTTTTTCTTTATCTGAGAGTGTCTGAGAGATATTTTCATGGATACAAAGTTGACAGTTCTTTCCCTTTAGAATTAAAAAAAAAATTGCACTCCATGATTTCTCATGAGAAATCTCCAGTCGTCTGGTACAACTTCTTACTCAATTTAAAAACCTGGGTCAGGTCTTATTTACTATTTTAACTATACTGACCTTACGTGCCCCCTTCCCTAGACCTTGAGCTGATCACGCTTTCCTATGTACGAGATCACTGTACACATCTCTTCATGTTGCAGTGATTCAGTCACATGCTAGGCTCACCCACTTGTTCTTTGTCATGTTTAGCAGGTGTGTGTGTGAGAGAGAGATTGAGAGAGGGAGGGAGGGAGGGAGGGAGGAAGAGAGAGAGAGAGAGAGAGAGAGAGAGAGAGAGAGAGAGAGAGAGAGAGAGAGAGAGAGAGAGAGAGAGAGAGGAGAAGGACGGAGAAGAAAAGGAAGAAGGAGGGGGGTCGTTAAAAAGAAACAGCCCAATACCGATCACTTTTCAGGAAACTCTGAGTTCTTGGGAACTGCACTTATTAGTAAATGAGGGTTCCATGTAGGGAAGAAATACCCCTGTACTACCACATAGGTGGGTCTCCATGCCCACCTAGTTGCAAGAAATTTCCAGGTGGTTCAGGAAACAGTTGATTCAGGTTTATAACGTCACTGTGAGCTCATTCATTCATTTATTCAAGTTTGAAGGTCCTGGGTAACATTGACATCTTTTTCTGTGAACTTCAACGTTTGCATGTTTTAATGGTATATTTTCTGGAATTATAGCAGGCTAGTGGACTGCATTTTGCAGTTGGAAGGGCCCGTCAGAGACCCTCAGCTTAGTGACAAGATAGCTATTCGTTCTATCATAAGACTCTGCCTGAAAGCCTTTGGTCTCTGCTCCACTCCAGCCTGCCTTCCTCTTCTTCTTCTTCCTCCCCACGCTCCCCTCTCTCCATCCAGTAAAAACAAAACAAAACAAAACAAAACAAAACAAAACAAAACCCAGTACCTCTCAGGGGAAGCTTCAAATCTTCTGTAGCTTCATCTCTGCGTACAGAATTCTTTGTAGACATGGCTTCCTGTTCAAATATATTCTGAAAGGGCCACTCACAAGATCCAATTTCTTCCTGTCTCTTAAAGTTCTGTTCACTTCCCCTCCTCCCTGAAGCCTTCTGTAACCACCCAATTTGGAAACAGACGGAGCAGGATTAGTGAAAACTACCAATAGATTCCTAGGTGGTTGACACAGGAGACCAGGTAAATTAGGCACAGCTCCTGCCCTCGAAGAACTCACAGCCTACCTGAAACAGAGAGAAGGTATAGAATTGAATAGCACACACGGGCTGTACCCTATTTGTATGAGTGCTGGGGAGCCACCTTACTCCTGGGACTCAATAAAGAGGGATTCTAATTCTTTCACAATGTGCTCACCATTTTTCTGGGCCTCAATACATTTGGTGTTGAATCAAACTTTTCATTTTAAAATTCCACTCTGTGGACCTGTGTTTGTGTTGCTTCTGTACAAGTGATCAGGTGAGAGGGGGATATAAAATGTATAGGGGTTCCGGGTCACCTGCTCCCAAATTCAGCCAGATCAGCTCCACTTTTTTACCTTATAATTTGTTATTTATTTATTTATTTATTTATTTATTTATTTATTTATTTAGCTTTTTATTTCCTTTTTTTTCCCCTCTCCCCACCACCCTCCCCTTTTACAACCATGAGTTTTTTTTTGTTTGTCCTGTTTGTTTGTTGTTTTCAGGTTTATATCCCACATATAAATGATATCATGTGATTTTTAACTTGTTCTGTCTGGTTTATTTTGCTTAGTATGATTATCTTGAGGTCCATCCATGTTGTTGCAAATGGCAGTGTTTCATCTCTTCTTATGGCTGAGTCATATTCCATTGTATATATGTACCACAGCTTTGTTAGTCAATCATCTATCATAGGACACTTCAGTTGCTTCCATGTCCTGGCCACTGTGAATAGTGATGCTATGAACACCAGTGTGCAAATATCTTTTCAAATGTGAGTTTTCAAGTCTTTGGGGTAAGTACCCAGTAGAGGGGCTGCTGGAGCACATGGTAGATCAATTCTTAATTTTTTGAGGAACCTCCATACTGTTTTTCATAGATTCTGTACTAATATGTATTCCCACCAGCAGTGTATGAGGGTTCCTTTTTCTCCACATTCTCTCCAACATTTGTTATTACTTGTCCTGGTGATTATAGCTATTCTAACAGGTGTGAGATGGTATCTGATAGTGATTTTGATCTGCATTTCCCTAATAGCTAGAGATGTTGAGCATCCTCTCTTATTTGTTGGCCATTTGTATGTCCTCTAGGGAGAAGGGTCTATTCAGGTCCTCTGCCCATTTTTGATTGAATCATTTGTTTTTCATTGTTATTGAGTTGTATGAGTTTTTTGTACATTTTGGATATTAGGCCCTTGTCAAAAGTGTTGCTTGCAAATATATTTTCCCATTTGGATGGTTGTCCCTTTACCTTGTTGATTGTTTCTTTTGCCAAGCAAAAGCTTTTTAGTTTGATGTAGTCCCATCATTTATTTTTGCTTTTACTTCCCATCCCTTTCAGGTCAAATTAATAAAATCCTCTTTAAGTCCAAGGTATTTGAGTTTAGTTCTTATGTTTTCTTCAAAGCATTTTATTGTTTCAGGTCTTATATTCAGGCCCTTAATCCATCTTGAGTTAATTTTGGTGTGTGGTGATAGGAAACAGACTAATTTCATTCTTTTGCAGGAGGCTTTCCAGTTTTCTCATCATTTATTGAATTGGCTTTTCTTTCTCCACTGTATGTTTTGGCTTCTATGTCAAAAATTATTTGCCCATATAAACATGGGTTTACTTCTGGACTCTTGATTCTGTTTTACTTGTTTGTGTGTCTGTTTTGCTGCCAATACCATGCTGTTTTAATTACTGTCACTTTGTAGTATAATTTGAAGTCGGGCAGAGTGATGCCTCCAGCCTCCTTCTTTTTTCACAGAATGGCTTTGGAAATTCGGGGCCTTTTGTGCTTCCACACAAATCTGATGATATTTTGTTCTATTTCTTTAAAAAATGCCAATGGAATTTTGATGAGGATTGCATTAAATCTGTATAATGCTTTAGGTAATAAGGTCATTTTAATTGTTGATTCTTCCAATCCAAGGACACGAAATACCTTTCCATTTCTTTGTATCATCTTTGATGTCTTTTAACAGGGTCTTATAGTTTTCATTATATAGATCTTTCACGTGTTTCATTAGATTTCTACCTAGGTATTTTATTCTTTTTGTTGCAGTTGCAAAATAAATTATTTTTTCCACTTCTTTTTCTGACACTTCATTATTAGAGTATAGAATGCTATGGATTTTTGAATGTTGATTTTGTGTCCAGAAACTTTACTGTATTCGCTTATTGTTTCTAGTAGTATTCTTATGAAGAGTTTAGGGTTTTCTATATAGAGAATCATGTCATCAGCAAATAGTGACAGTTTCACTTTTTTGTTTCCTATTTGGATGCCTTTTACATCTTTCTCTTTTCTGATTGTACTTACTAGGATCTCCAATGTTATATTGAATAACAGTGATGATAGTAGACAGCCTTGCCTTGTTCCTGATCTTAGAGAAATGTTTTTAGTTTTTCACCATTAAGTATAATGCTGGCTGAAGACTTGTCACATATGCCCTTTATTATATTAAGATACTTTCCTTTTATACTGATTTTAAATGTTTTGATCATAAATGGATGCTGCAACTTGTTGAAAGCTTTCTCTGCATCTATTGATATGATCATATGACTCTTATTTTTCAATTTATTTACGTGGTGTCTCACATTAATGGATTTGCATATGTTGAACCATCCCTGTGTCCCTGGCATGAAGCCTAAGCGATCGGGGTGTATAATCTTTTTAATATGTTGCTGTATTCGGTTCACTAGTATCTTATTGAGGATTTTTGCATGTGTGTTCATGAGAGATACTGGTTTGTAGTTTTCTTTTTTTGTGTTATCTTTACCAAATTTTGGTATCAGGGTAATATTGGCCACATAAAATGAGTTGGGAAGTATCGCTTCCTCTTTAATTTTTAATAAGAGTTTGCAGAGAACAGGTATTAAATCTTCTTTGAATGTTTGATAGAATTCACTGGTGAAGCCATCTGGTCCTGGACTTTTACTTCTTCATAGGTTTTTGATTATTGTTTCAATTTCTATACTGCTGATTGGTCTATCTAGATTTTCCAGTTTCTGATTCAGTCTAGGAAGGTTGTATTTTTTTAAGCACTGGTCCATTTCTTCTAGGTTATTAAATTTGGTATTATGTATTTTTTCTTAGTATTCTTGTATAACTCTTTGTATTTCTGTAGTGTCTGTCGTAATTTCTCCTCTTTCATCTCTGATTTTGTTTATTTGTACCCTCTCTCTCCTTTCTTCAGTGAGGCTAACCAGGAAGTTGTCAGTTTTATTAACCTTCTCAAAGAACCAGCTCTCTTTTGCATTTATTTTTTTATTGCTTTGTTGTTGCAGTTTTCAATTTCATTTATTTCTGCTCTAATTTTGATTATTTCTTTCCTTCTGCTGACTTTAGGCTTCATTTGATCTTCCTTTTCTAGTTTTTTAAGATGAAGCATTGGGTTGTTTATTTGGGCTCATTCTTGTTTTTGGAGATAGGCCTGCAATGATATGAATTTTCCTCTGTGACCACTTCTGCTGCGTTCCAAAAGTTTTGATATGTTGTGCTATCATTATCATTCATTTCTATGTATTTCTTGATCTCTTTTTTTATTTCTTCTCTGACCCAGTTATTCTTTAGTAGTATGTTGTTTAATCCCCATATATTTGTAGTTCTTCCTGATTTTTTTTTTTTTTTTTTGCAGTTCATCTCTAGTTTTAAAGCACTATGATCAGAGAGTATGGTTGGTATGATTTCAACTCTCTTTTATTTGTTGACGCTATCTCTGTGTCCCAGTATGTGGTCGATTCTTAAAAATGTTCCATGTGCACTAGAGAAGAATGTATAAGCAGCTGTTTTGGGATGAAAGTCTCTGTAATGTCAATTATGTCCAGTTGGTCTAAGTGTCATTTAAGGATGTTATTTCTTATTGATTTTCTGTTAGGATGATCTGTTCATAACTGATGGTGAAATATTTAGGTCCCCTACTGTGATAGTGTTTTGGTCTGTTTCTCCCTTTAGCTCTATTAGTAATTGCTTTACATATTTTGGGGCTCCCTGATTGGGAGCATAGATATTAATAAGTGTTATGTCTTCTTGATGTATGGTTCCCTTTATCATTATAAAGTGTCCCTCAGTATATTTCTTTCCCCTTTTTATTTTGAAGTCTCTTTCATCTGATATTAGTACTGCTACTACAACTTTTCTCTGAATGCCATTTCACTTTGAGGCTATATTTGTCTTTAGGGCTGAAATGCATCTCCTGGAGGCAGCATATCATTGGGTTTTATTTTTTAATTCAATCTGAAACTCTGTACTTTTTTATTGGTGAGTTCAATCCATTTACATTTAGGTGATTCCTGAAAGATGAGGTCTTCTTTTAGCCATTTTATGTTTTGCTTTCTGGTAGCTCAGTGTTTACATTGCTTCCTTGTCCTTGTGTTTCTGTTTTCTTTATTTTAGTTGGCTTTTGTGGGTTTTGCCTCGCCTCTGGGTCTTCTTGCTTTATGTTATATACTTTTGAATCTTTGGTGTGTGGTTGCCATTACAAATATGTAAAGAATAGTGTACACACACACACACACACACACACACACACACACAGTCGTCCCTTTTCTTCTGCGCGTGCCTCATCTCCACTCCCCTTTGTGAGTTTGGATCTTTGCATCCTCCCCTGTTCAGTCATTGTTGTCTCAATTTGTCCTTATGTGTGCTGGACATTCATTGCTATTTTGCTATAGCAAATCTCTTCTTATTTTAAGCTCATAATACCCTGTTTGTAGTAAGAGCTGCACTCCTCTGCTTTTATAAGCCTGTTAGTCACTTTACTCCTAACTATGTATTTTTTTTGGTCATTTTCTTTTAGGTGAGCTGATCCCTTTCAGTATTTCCTATAAGCAGTCCTCGTAGTGGAGAATTCCCTCAATTTTTATATGTCTGGAAAGGTTTTAATTTCTCCTTCATATCTAAAAGAGAGCTTAGCTGGGTACATTATTCTTGGCTGGTAGTTCCTTTCATTTAATAGTTTGAATATTTTATTCCACTCCTTTCTGGCTTGTAAGGTCTGCACTGAGAAGTCTGAGGATAATCTAATGGGTTTTTCTTTATTTATAAGTTACCATCTTCTTCTCCCTGGCTGCACTGAGAATTGTTTTTGTTATTGATTTTTCATAATTTCAATCAATGTGTCCTGGTGAAGGCCTTTTTGGGTTGAAATAATTGGATGTTCTATTGACTTTCTTAATTCCAAGCTCCAAGTCATTCCTTAGATTATGGAAATTCTTGTCAACTATTTGTCTGAAATGCTTTCTAGTCCCTGCTCCTTTTCCTTCCCTTCAAGAATTCCCATTATTCTTATGTTTCTTCTCCTGATGTTATCCACTAGTTCTTGTAATTTCTTTCATTATTTTTCATTCTTTGGTTTCTCTCTTCTTCCTTCTTAAAGATTTCTAGATTTCTGTCTTCAATATCACTGATCCTTTCCTCTATTTGGTTGACTCTATTTCCCAAGCTTGCTATTTCATTTTTCAACTCCTACAGTGTGTTCTTCATCTCCAGAAGGTCTATTCGGTTCTTTTTGAATGTTTCAATCTCCTCACTAAAGAATTCATTCTGCTCATCTCGTTGTTTTATTCAATTCTTGAAATTGTTGATATGATTTGTTTTGTATCATTGAATTTTTTCAGAAGTACCATCCTGAATTCTTTGTCACTTAAGTTGTATATTTCTACACCTGTAAGCATATTTTCTGGAGATTTTTCTCTTTCTTTCTGAGATGCCTTGTCACCTCGGTTATTCATGGTGTTTAGTGGACTATTTCTCTGCCTGGGCATTAATGGAGGTGTGTTTGTTCCCCACTCCCCGCCCCCAGAAAGATTTATTATATAATGGTCTCTAGCTTGTTGCAAAGGTGTTTTTCTTTTGGTTTCCAGTAGGTGGCGTCTAAGCCTCTTGGATCTCTGCTTTATATAAAGTCTTAATAATGGCTTTTTTCCCTTATAGATGTTTAATCACACTCATTACCCTCTGTCTCAGTTCATGTCAGTGTTAGTGACTGTTTCAGTAGTGTTTGCTCAGATTCCCCTGGGGCTCCACAGTAATCTGTCTCAGAGGCTATGGGGTTAGGGGCCCTCTGGGTTGGGGAATGGGAGCTGCTGGCTCAGCCTCAGTTTTTCAACCATGGCTGGTAAAAATCAACTGTTGTTTCTCTGCCGTCCCCACTTTTCTGCTGTCCCCATTTCTCTGCCTTCTTCCCTGATGACTGAGCACTGCCTCTGGCCGTGTGGAGCTCACAGCAGTCACAGGCAGGGCTGTTCAGAGAAGTCATTGCATTTTCTTTCCTTCCCCTCTTCCTCTTCCTACAGATTGCTCCAGCTGCAGCAATAGGCAGCTTCTTTGTTTCTCCCAGTATACTGCCCGATGCCAGGAGTTCTGACCTGTGGTAGCTCTTATGCACAGATCCCATGCTCTGACATGCTAGTGTGTAGTTTGGGTGTGTTTTGTTGAGTTTTAGATGTTCAGTTTGTAGTTTTTTCAAGAGGAGAGATCTGGAGATGTCTCTCATTCTGCCATGTTTAATCCAGTCTCAGCTCCACTTTTTAACTGTGTACTTGACCTTATACAATCAATTTCTTTTGAACAAAAGAGTGCATGACTTTTAAAGCTTGAAAACTACTGGATGACCAAGACAGCTGTGCCCACGACACTCTGACCTCAAAAGATCTGCACAAAATGGGTTGTGTAGACATATAAACTTGGAAAAAACCTCTGAACATATCAAGCTATTGGCAAATCATAGAATTTGAGTTGTTATTAAGTACAGTGGCAAATGATTAACAGCAGGCTCCCTGTGGGTGAGGGGAAGGAAATCCTGCTTGGTAGTGTTTGCTGACTCCCATGGTGTAAATTCTCTCAACGTGACCAATGTCAAGTTATCAATATAAGATCTCTGAACAGAGTTTGAAAAAGAGATGCATGTAACAGGCATAGGAGCTGACTTCGGTACATCACTGGTGACAGGGTACCATTATTGACCCCACTGTCTTCCAATTTTAGGGTTAGAACCAACTAAGATACAGACTCAGGAGATAGACGGAGGGTATAATGTCAGTCTTACGATCAAAGCTGGGTTAGAGGGTGCAGTAGGTTGGATTATTTTTCAGATATTTGTCTCCTCTAATTCTAGAAAAGAATGTACTTTTCTCTTCTATTGATTTGGAACTTGATTAGGTGACTTGCTTTCTGTTCCAAATCTAGGCTTTAAGAAGTCTCCTGTGTTTTGTTTAACCTGTTGCACTTGTGCCATCACTATTATATATCTAAGGACTCTGCTGGTCTCAAAGCAAAGAGGCACAGGAGCAGAACAAACTGCCTCAGCACCCCCAGCCTAGGCAAGCTCCCCTCAACAAACTTGAGGACTCCTGAGCTAAATAAATGCTGGTTGTTGTATGCTCTGAGCTTTTGTGGTTTTCATTAGGTGCCATTATTGAACTTATTCAGAAAATGGTTCCTGGAATGGGAAGCTGCTGTAACAAATTCCTAAAACACTTAGCATAGGTTTGTAAGTGGGCAGTGAGAAAACTTAAAAAGATGACAAGAAAAATGGTGACCTGCGCTATGTGGTGAAGAAATATTTGGTACAATTATTGCTTAAGGCAAATGTACCTTTGAATCTGTAGACTTGGGCAGGCCGGTTTCCAAGTACAGTATTATGAACATGAGCTTTTCTGAGCTAGATATGATAAGGTACTGCAAGTAAAAGATGAATCCAGAAAGGAGCGAGCCAATTTGCTTGCAGAATCTAGAAAATAAAGTCATTTCTCATCTCTGGTCTTTCCAGTCACTGAAAAATATTCAAATTAAGATTTGGCCTGGGGTGCAAAGACCCAATCCAGGGCAGTGCTAGTGAAACAGCCTCAGAGCAGAAATAAAATCAAAGATGTGTCCCCTCTATTGTAATGCACATTGTCTTAAGGTCCCCAAAACGAGTAAGGTGGCTTTAGAATATCTTCTCAGGGACAACAGTGTGCCTAGATACCGCCAGGGCATGGCCCCACATAGCCTGATAAGGGGTACCAGTAATTCAACCCCTTTTGGCCCAGAGTAGATTGGAGTCAAATATGTAGAAAACTCACAATGTCTAAGAGAGCTAAATGGGCAAATGTATTGTACGTGTGGAATAAAGGGGATTGAGGCTGTTTGAAATGTAAAGGACCTCAGGCTCCCAACGTTTTTCCGGAAAGAAGAGGTTGAAAGAGTTACTCCACTGCCAAGGACAGCGCACTTTCCAATGCCCTCTTCAGAAGCTGAAGAGATGATGAAAGAACACCCCATCGGTGACAGCTGCTGAGCACAATGGACTGCAGCCACTCAAGGAATATTCCCAGAGTAGAGGCGCTGGAAACATTTGCCCAGCAGGATTTCAAATGCTGTGGACTGCTGACTGAGATGGGAGTGGTAACTGCAGTGCTTCTATCTGTCCCACCACTGTGTGCTGGGTATGTATGTGTGGAGGGAAGAAAACTCTTTTCAGCTCCTGTCTCTGGGTCAAGAAGAGCCACATCCAGAATGGATGCAGACCACAAAATCCCAGCCCTCGACACTGATGACTGACTGGATAGACTTTGAGGATCTTGGCTGAATAGATTCAACATGTGGGAGGGACATGAATCTTGTCTATATGTATTGTTGTTGAGAAACTCACTTTCTCCCTCTCACTCCCATGGAAGAAATACACTTGTCAATATCACTGATGATGAATTTGGCCATGTGACTTGCTTTGACCAAAAGAATGAGGGGAAACTGATGGTATGCTGGTTCTGTGCATACGCCTAATGAAGACCCACATTTTTTGGCTTGCTCTCTCGCACTTCTGCCATTGCCACAAGAAAGCAATGCCCAAGCCAGCATCCTGATCCTGGAGTTAGATGAGTCACGTGGGCAAATCCAAGCTGCCCCAGTCACACCAGCTAGATTAGCTGCCCGCAGCCGACCCATAGAGCTTCCCAGCCCAGCCCAACCTGGATTGGCCAACTCCCAGTTGACCCAGGTTCATGAGCTAAATAAATGCTTATTGTTACATGGTGTTGCAGCTTTGTGGATATCATTATACAGCATGATTATGGCCACAGTTAATTGATAGAGAAGATGTGGCTGAACTGAATGACCAACATGGGCTTCTTAATACTGTGACACATCCAATCTCAGGCAGCACTGAATAACTTTTGTCCCTGAAGCAGAGCAGAGATGCTTCCAGAGGCCTAACATGGTGCAGTAGAGAAGGTGCAAAGCCCAAAGACCGGCTTTGAGAGAGGCAGAGGAGGGTGAGCCAGGTATGCTCAGCTCCTCTTCCCGAGCATGCAAGCAGCTAAGCGAGTCCTCCCCCTGGGAGAAGCAAGCCCAGGAGTAGTAGGATTCTGGCTGTAGTCTTTCCAGCAGAAAACATTCCCCAGGGAAGTGGTGGCTCCCTGACACACAGAAAAGACTCTGGGATGCACTGAGGAAAGGAAACCTGCCAATTTCCATTTCCTTGGATGTTTCCTTTTCTTATTTACTGAGAGCCCTTCCTCAGTCCACTTAGTTACATCCCACAGAATGTTTTGAGTTTAAATACCTTCCATGCGGCTTGGCTTCAAATGCTCCAAGTGGGATGCCAAGATTTTCTCATGGAGAGGTCGATGGAGTGTGGAAGGTACCTTCTACTCCCTGTAACCCAGTCCTAAAAACCCTATTCTCTGTTCTCCTTAGTTTCAGGAGCCATCTTGGGTCTCATGCCCTACTTGATGGCTCCTCTGCAGTGACCCAATTTCTGTAATGGTTGGTTGATCTCTTACTAGACCTGGGCCTTCCTTATGCATCTCTCAGGGCTGCCTCCCAAGGCTGATCCCCTGCTTATGGTTCTTCTCCATGATCCCCTTTGCCCAAAGCCAGTTGCTGAATATCCTGAGGTTCCAGCTGCCTGCCTTTGACTCTCTCCTTTTGCCTGCAACAGAGCACTGAGGGTCTGCCAGCCACCACCTGTGTGACTCAAATGTGCTCATCAGACTTCCCCTCAAAGAGGGGATTCTGACATGAGGAGTGTTTGGGATTACACCTGGATCTGGCATGCACGGCTCTTGGCACATCAACTTAGATGTTCAGACTAGCTTGCTGGAAGAACAGCCAGATAGTGACTAAAATGCTAAACTTTGCCCACCCTCCACCTCCAGAGAGACAACGAATAAACAGCCAGTAAACGCCTCAGCATTAAACATTTCTTGGCGATGGTGGAATAGTCAATTTTGACACTGCTAAGAAAAAATACGGCCTAATTTCTGTTCAAATGCACCAAATTTACTGCCCAGGTTCTCATTAACTACTGTCAAAGAAGGAGCAGATAGACAAAATAAATTATGAAAAAATTACTTTTTTTAATGTACAAAAAGACTTATTTACAAGTTGAGCATGTCATCTCAATTCATAGCATGTAGAAAAAGCTAAAAATGCTTTGGAGATACAAATTTGGCTGGATGATTCACCTAGTAAATTTTCAGGGATGATGTCTTCTGTACAGACTATATACAGGGTGGGAATGGCTAGTGAAATCCTAGCTCAGGGAGTAAATGACCACCACAGAGCCCGGACCCCTGGACTTGCCCCAAGGCTGTTATTTGGCTTGGCCTTGACTTTGGACCCTAAAATAGCATTTGATGTTCTGGGATGCAAAGGGCCCAGGTAAAGTGATGGCCCTGTCTTGCCTTGAGAGTCAATATCAAGCTCATAGTGGTGCAGTTGGTTTTGGCAAGGTTGCCACAAATTCCACATGGAAAAGGGGTGGGGGTATGTGTAGAAGATGTGGGGGTAGTGGAGAAGATGCACCAATTTGCCCTATAGTATGTTATGTTAAGAAACGATGTCTTCTGACACCGGTTCCCAATCCCATTTGAGGATGGGGCTTGGTCACACCAAACAGGAAAGTTCAGTGATGGTCCTTGAGTCCCAGGAATCAACTCCTTTGCCCTCCCGCCTTCAGCAGAAACACCATGCATGCCGTCATTCTCTGAAATGAACGAGAGAGCAGAAGGAAGGGATCCCAGAAGATACTAGAACTGCATGCTGCAGCTTGGAGTAGACCACTGGGCTGCTGGTGAGTGGAGGGCATGGCCTAGAAGAACATAAGCAGAGGCTGCTACTGGGTCCTGGGGTTCCCGTGGTAAAGTGGGTGGACAGTGCATTGGAAAAACAGGATTGGGTAAACAAGTGACTTCCTCTTCCTACAGGAAACCTCCAGGGTGGCCTGAGGCTGAGCCCCATGCACTCTAACTTTCTTGAGGTCCCACCCCACATTTGGCTCCCCTTGGTCCAGCCCTAACCCACAGCAGCTCCAGCAGCCCCGAGGTATTTAGAAACAAGTGTTCTTTTCAGGAAGGGCTACATTCTACATGCATGAACACTGTAAACACGGTCTGGAGAGGCCAGGGTAGCTTTTGGGCATGCCCCTAGTATTACAATTTGTTCTTTCCTTTTTCTGGCAATACCCCCATACTTTATTCATTCATATACACTTGGACAGTCTGCCAGTTGCAAACTTGGCTTTGCAGGGTAGAGATGTCAGTTCTACCAAACCGGGAATCAGGATGTGCTTCCAAATCACCTAGGTAAAATCTTTTTTTCCTCTGTGGCAAGGGACGTTAGAGGCCTCAAGAATTAAGCTTCACAGCATTCTGGTGGCCCAGCAATTCCTTTTCCTTGCAGGCATTGGAACGAGAAGCTTATCTTCCTGGATTATAATATCCACTATGGCTTTCAGATCCAAACCAAATGTGGTTCCTTTACACTCTCTCCGTGTGTACTTGGAAAGCCTTAGCCAATGCAATCCCTCATTAGCCAAATGACAGAGGCAAAGGAGCCAGAGCAAAGTGGTCCTATAAATACCATAAGTGGGAAGCACTGTGTAAACGAGTTTTTCCTGTTGAGATTTTTTTTCAGTGTTCTGAAAAATAATCCAAAAGAGACCAGACAAGATGCACATAAACTTGCCCTTAAAGCATTTCTGGTCTGAACCAGCAATTGGCAAACTCCCTCAGACCTATTAATACTATTTTGGAAAAAGATGAAATGGACGACAGCCCCATGCTCTGGGAATGGATGGTTCCTCTGGGTCCACTCAGTGCCAGGGGCTGGGGCCTTAGGTCATCATGTTCAGGAACTTGCTCTCCTCGGCCAGGCTGGTGAGCATAGAGCTCATGTCCCCGACGGCCATATTGCTGATGCCCGTGGGGATGGAGGGCAGAGTCAGGGAGTTCCGGGGGGTGGTGAGGCGGGAGGAGTTCTGGGAGAGGCTGTGGAGGAGGCTGGGGCTCAGGGTGCCCGACAGCAAGCTGGCGTGATCACCGTCATCCATGATGGCATCAAAATCGATCTGGGCAGCCTCCAGGAGCTGGGAGTCCACGGTGCTGGATACCTGGTTAACCCCTGGTGAGGGCAAGGGCTGGGGCTGGATGCTCTCCGAGCAGGCCTGTGGCTGCGGCGGCTGGGGCCTCATGAGCTGGCAGCCTGCGTGGTTCCCTAGGTCTCCATTCTGTTCGTACATGTGGATCTGGCCATAGTAGTAGAGCATGCTGTGGTCCTGGGCCCCACCTGGGTCCTGTGGGGGCAGCTGAGGAGGCAGAGACACCATGGTGGCCATCGCTCCCTTGGGCACAGACTCTGCCATCTCCTGGCTGGCTGACTCAGCAGCCATGGCATGGCCAGTGGCCCTGGCATAGGCGAGCTGCTGCGCAGCACGTACCGCACGGTGGTGGCCAGCAGGGCTGGGCTCAGGGGGTGGCCGGGGTTGCACTAGGCCGAAGCTTGATCCAGCCAGCCCAGTTGTGCCCTGCTGGAGCTCCATGAAGCCAGGCTGGTGGGAAGACAGGTGGCTGGGGCCCTGGTGGTAGCCCTCCTGGTTCATGGAGGATGTCAGGTGATGACTCTGCTGTGGGTAGCTGTGGGCCGAGTGAGATGGCGCCATCCCAGCGAGGGTGGAATTGGGAACCCCAAATTCCCTGCAGCTGCTACCCACCATGGTAGGGTTGGGGACAACTTCCATTTGCTGGGGGAGCCCCAGGTGGCCTGGCTTTGCTGCCAGGTTGCTGCAGGATGGGGGGAACTGGTTCAGGGCCCCACCCATGGTACTGGAGCTCAGCTGGGGGTGGGCTTGGCCGTAGGTGGTGTGGGGGCTCACGGCGGTGGTCATACTGGGACACTGACCACCTGTTCCCTGCTGCCGTAGCTGCTGCATATAATTTACCCTGGATGTGGAGGGGGCTCCGCTGCAAGACTGAAGGTGTGGCTGTGTGCTCTCCAGCACCCCAGGGCTCGGCTGCAGGCCTTGTGGACCATAGCCTGGGTACTGGCTGAAGGCTGGCTTCTGCTGCACCACGGCCAGGTTGCCCTGCGGAAAAGCTGGAGGCTTCCCCTGGGGGGCCAGGACGTCCATGGTGCCAGAGCTCACCTCGTTCCACTGCACGGGCATGCTGCTTTTGTTTAGGCTGGAGGAGGCGGCCCCATAGCCCAGCGGGCAGTCTCCCAGCGCCGGGGCGGAGGGGCCCATGTGGGAGTCGGGGGCCGCCACCATCCTGCGCGGGCCGTGCAGCCCCGGGCTGGGCCCTTTGGGGCGCCCCGCGAAGCAGGCGCCTTCGGGGGGATAGGCCTGCGGGGCGCCCTCCAGGGCGGCCGCGGCGCGCGCCCTGATGTACTGCAACACGTCGTCGGGCAGCACCAGGTCGTCGTCGGGCAGCGCGAGGCCGCCGTCCGGCCCGGCCGCCAGGGCGTCGTCCATGACCGCGGCGTCGCCGGGCGGCCGCGGGGCGTGGATGCCGCGGGCCAGGCTGGGGCAGGGCGCGCCCTGCGGGCGGGGCCCGCGCCTGGCCGCGGGGCTCAGGTCGTGGGCGCTGCGGACGCGCGGCACGCGCGGGGGCGCGGGGCCACCGGGCCGCCGGCCCGGGTCGCTGGCCCTGCGCGCCGCCTCGGGCGGGAAGGCGGGCGCCGGCGCGTCCGGCCCGCGCAGCGGCCCCAGCAGCCGCGCGCGCCGCGGCCCGCGCTCCAGGCCCGGCAGCGGCGTGGGGGGCGGCCCGCCCGTGGCCGCCGCGAAGCGCGCCCGCAGGCCGTACCGCTGCGCCGGCGTCAGCCCCAGCGCGCACGGGCTCGCCCCGCTCGAGCGGCGCGACGCGTCCGTGGAGATGGGGTCGTCCGAGTCGGCCGCGCTGGTGGGGCGCGCGCGCGCGGCGCCTGGGCCCGAGGCGGCGCTGGAGCGGCGGCTGGAGCCGCAGGGCGAGATGCCGGAGGAGCGGCGGCTGGCGCTGCAGGCCGAGCTGGCCGAGCTGGCCGCGCTGTCGCGGCGCTCCTGCAGCCGGCCCAGAAGCGTCGCCTCGCCCGCCGGCCGGCCGCCGCCGCCGAAGGCGTCCAGGAGGGAGCCTGTGGGGAGAGCGAGGGGTCAGAGCGCGGCAGGGGTGCGATGGGGGGGGGCGCCCCGCCTGAGTGCCCGGGGCCCTCGAGCAGCGGCAGGGCCTGATGAGACACGGGGGGGGGGGGGGGGGGGCACGCGATTAGCGACTTCCGAATGGAAGGAGGAGGAAGGGACAGTGAGCGAGTGAGAGCGCGTGGCGGCCTGACCCCCGGCTCGGCTCTCGCACTGTCTTGCGGCCCTGACATCTCATCCTGTCCAGTCCTGGGCTTTTTGTCCCCCCCCCCCAGCTGTGGATACAGTGTCTCCTCCACGGGACTGGCTGAGTTGTTACTGAGAAGGGCCCTGGCCGCAGCCTCCCTGGACCATTACCATCTGTGGATGGGGGCTGCCAGTCGAGCTCCCTAGGACTGGGTTTACTGAGCAGGCTGCTTTTGGGGAGGGCCCAGAGACCCCTATCCATAGCGGGGAGGAAAGAGGAGAATGGGGAGGGAGAAGTGAACAGTGATGCAGGCCCAACAACAGCACCTGCTGACCTCAGGGGGAGCTTTGGGCCTCAAAAGGCCTTTACACCCCTGCAGTGAGCAGTCACTGGATGGGAGCCACCCTGGGAAAAGACGACCTTGGATGAAACTGTTGTCAGCAGTCCTGGCCATCTCTGTAAGAGGCTGGGAGTTGAAGGCCACCTGCCAGCAGTTCCTGCAACAGCTGGGTCAACAAGTCCTCCCTTCAGGGAAGAGCTGGATGGTGCTGTGTCCACGTCTCAATAATCCAGTCCTATGGTCCACACTGGGCTGTCAGTCCCTGGAGGGCAGCCTAGATGCTAAGTGCTCCAGTGTGCCTGGGGCCTGGCAGCATACTGCTTTGTACAGAGGCAGCACACGAGAAGTACTTGGTGAGACTTCCTTCTATCTCAAAGCTTGATCAACACGTCTGGAGGCTGAACACAGGGCTGCCTCCTTCATGAAGTCCTCCCTTCCTTTCCCCAGCTCACATGCTTTCTTCCTCTATGTAAAGCTCTACACTGAGCTCTGTCCTCAGTGCTATTTGCCTCATTCTTTGGGTGACTAACTCTGGTGGCATGGCCTTTTCACCATCTTCTACTTCTAACCACAGGGACTGGAATTATATCACTCCTGCCCGGGGTGTCTGTGATAGTGCCCACAGCAGGTGCCTGATAAGTGACTGAATGACTTATGGGGAAGATGATGACGTGAGTGGGGTCTGCCTGTTTTTAGGGGGCTACAGAATACAGCACGGTGTAGTTGAAATAGCATGGGCTTCACAGCTACTCAGGCCTGGCTTAAGTCTCAGCTCTGCTATTGATCTGAGTGAGGCACTTTGACCTCTCTGGGCCTCAGTTTCCTAATCTACAACAGGCTGGTAAGATCGATCCTATTGTGGGCATCCAGTGAGAGGACACATGATGCTTGATGGGTATGATCCTAGTGGGTGCTGCCCCAGGCTCTCTCCTTCCCAGCCCACATACCAGGGCCCCCACTCACCACTTCCCGGGAGGGGAGGCAGCTTGGTGTTCCGGGTGTGTGGAGCCGGCCCGGCCCATGAGCAGGAATCCTTGAGCGACTTGAGCTTCTCCTTCTTGAGCTGCTCTAACCGGTGCATGGCGGTCAGGTGTTGGCGCAGCTGTAGGCCACCAGTGGAAGGGTTGGCCAGGGCTAAAGCGTCGGCCCCCGGGGGCGTGTCATCTAGAGCTGTCAGGTCTCCCAGGCTCCCAGGCATTTCCACACCGCTGTCATTGTTGAGGGCACTGCCCAAGGGAGAAGGCTCGCTGCTGCAGGACGACTGGGCCCCGGGGCTAGACTGACACAGCTGCAGGGGATGTGGTGAGAAGGTACAGACTTAGAGGTGTGAGAACCCACCTGGCTCTGCAATCACTATGCACCCTTGCACACCCAGGGGCGGGACCAAATGGAGGAGCATTCAGAGTATTGCTTCTCTAAACCTCAGCTTCTCCAACTCTACTGTGGACCTGAATTGCCTGTGGGATAGCATTAGTGGATGGAAGGAAAGCATCCGGCATATAGAAGACATCCAGTTACTGCCAGCCCCCCTTCACCCCACCCTGTGCTCCTAAGCAATCCCAGATGGCATCTGAGCCAGAGCCCTACCTGCTAAGCTTTCAACATGTGGCCACTTTGAAGCTGTGCCCCAAAGAGGCTGCCACTGTCACATGAGGTTGACATGAATAAAAGGTACTTAAGCATTCCCAACAAATGTGATGTGCCCACAATGAAGCAAGGAACAATGAAAGCCTACTGATTCAATGCCTTCTCAACCAGCCAGAGGCAGGTTGTTGGAGCAGGGAGGCAGAACCGCTGGATGCAGCCCTTGCCTAAATGGCCACCAAATCAGCCCTCCCTCTGGGTTAGGGTGGACGGGGGCTGGGAGCTCATGGCACACATGGACAGTGCAGAACTCCACAGAACCCGGGATCTGAGCCTAAATGAGGCTTATGTCAGATGTGGCACTTCTGGTCTAATTTCTAGACTGAATGTCCCCAATTCTATACCTTTCCTCAGGAAGCTATAATGCTCCATTCTGCTCATGTACCACACGACATTTCTCAATCTGGTACGGAAGACCCTCTACAGGTCAGTCCTTCCATCCCTGAGAGCCCTAATGCACACCTCACTCTGCCTTGTCCCCCATGTCGTCTTGGTCTCCACCACTTGCTCCCGCGCCTGCCAGCTTGACTCCTGCCAGCTAGCCTTTGCCCGTTTCGATGGTCCCACCTGTTGTTTACCTAACCAAACCCACCTTCTTGCATCCTGGACAGGCACCCAGCCCACCCTCACTCACGCCTGCCCACCCACACCCCCACCGACCTCTCTGCTCACCTCAGTACCGTCTATCCTTAGGGGAGGTACAGTCGGGAAAAAGAGGTGGAGACAAAGAACAGGTGGTTAGAACAAAAGGAGTAGAGACCAGAGGACTCAGAGACAGAACAGAGGAAAGGGGACCAGCTGGGGTGATTGGTACTGCTTAGAAAGGCAGACACCAGGAACCACCCATGCCCGCTCAAGGGCTGATCACATGGGAGCAGGTACCCCCTTACTTACACCCTGTCTAGCAGAATGGGAGCTGGAATAAGGCAGGTTCTATGGGAGGCCCAAGGTGGTGAATGGAGGAAAATTCCAGCTGGAGAGAGGAGGGACAACATTGTGCACTTATAGTGGGGGAGCCTTATAGTGGGGCACAGCTCATAGCTGTAGCTGGGGTTCTGGGCCCCAGGTGGGGCCATGGAACTGCCCTCGCCTGCTGGGTTTGGCCTCCTGCAGGGCATGGACTTGGGGCTCTGCTGCCCAACTCTGCTTACCCCGGAGCTCTCGGTCTTGATGGCTTTGATGTGCAGGCAGTCCTCCACGGCCTGGCTGGTGCTGCTGGCCTCAGCACTCTCCTCAGAGCCCCGGCCGCTGGGCTCTGTGCTGGCCTCATTGTCCCCATTCTCCTTGAGCAGCGGGGCCCGGAGGTGGACATCGTTGCGCTGCTTCTTGGTGACATGAGCATCTGGGCCGTGCACTGTTTTCACATGCTTCCGGAGAGAACTTGGGTCCGTGTATCGCTTGGTACAGCCTGGGATCTTGCAGATATAGGGTTTCTGGGAAGAGAAGCAGGCACCATGACGGATGGGACATGAAGACAAGCTCAGACTGGGCACATTGCTCATTCTCCTAAAGCCATGCCGCTTCCTCAGCAAAGCCTAAGTGGCAGTCGGAAAGTGTTCAACCTGTTTGTAGCCATGCTGTCTGGATGAAACCACACCAGGCCCAGGCCTGCAGGAACATACCCCACCAACTTTGCCTGCCACCTTTTCCAGTGGGTAAATACATGGTTAAGGGAGACCCCACCACAAATTGGGGACATAGATCAGAGACTGGGGACACAGAGCCTGGTGTGAACACAACGTTGCCTCCCCTGTGACCAGGGCACTGAGATTTTGATATCAGAGTGAGTGTACTACCTGTTATACCTGTGAGACAGCACTAGAACCCCAAACTCTCTGATGAGGAAAGACACAGAGAGACAAAGAAATTGGTTCCAAGTCACCCGGAATGGGAACCCAGGATTTTTGAACCTCAGTCCTAAGCTCATATACACTCCCCCAACACCCACATGCATACATGCACACACATACATGCACATTCACATGTGTATACACCCTTACACACACATCTACACATACCCAACACACACACATGCACGTGTACACGTACAAGCACATACACATATGCTCACACATATACACCCACATACGTCCACATAACACACACACATATGCCATGTCCACATGCATACACTTACTAACATACACACATACACGCACACCCTTGTTCAAGTCCAGCTCTTGTCTGTAGAGACTCTGAGGGGTTCAGATAGCTTTGCGAATTCCTCTAACTTCTTGTAAGCATTTGGGGCAAGTCCCTTTGGGGTTCAAAGTGAATCTAAGCTTTTAGAAACGTTCCTTCCTGAGTCTACCTGAGTGCCAGTATTTGATCAGTTGGGCTGGGACTGGGAGGTGGTACAGTGTCCCATCAGCAGGAGGCTCACAGATTCAGTAGGACAAGGACTAGGACTAGAGGTTAGTACACGTCCTAGCCAGCTGCCTAGGCTGTGGGAGCAGCAACCTGCCACTGGGTACAGCTCAGACAGTGGGTGAGTGGTGAGAAGGGGCACCTGGTACTTGGCCACCTGGACTACGGATGTCCAGAAGCCATGGGGTGATGCATTTATGCATCTGTCAGTGGGCCATGCACACACCCTGTGCACACCACCCCACTGGGGTACCTCATTGGAGTGGGTGCGGTTCTGGTGCTTGGCGCGGTCGGAGGCGTTGGAGAAGGCCTTGTTGCAGCCCTCGTGCTCACACACGTATGGCTTCTCCCCGGTATGGGACCGCAGATGTGTCTTCAGGTTCTCCAGGCGAGAGTAGGCCTTCGAGCAGCCCTCAAACTGGGAAGAGGTGGGTCTGGTCAGTAAGGTTGCCTCAGACCCAATGCAGGAGCCTGACCTTGGGTCGGACACGGCCTCCTCCCCAGCCCTCCATCTGCTCCACCTCCCCAGTGCACCCAGGAGTGTGTACTTCAATCATAATATCTACTTTCCTCTCCGAACATGAAATTGACACATGGCCACTCTAGAAAACTTGGACAGGACTGAAAACTACAGAGAGGAAAATGAAAACCAGTGCTTGCAGAAAGATAGCTACTGCTGACACCCAATTAAGTCTCATTCTGGTGATTTTGCAATTTATCCACACACTTTTTTAAACCAAAACTGAGACCATATTATTTAGTTATGTATTTTGTTTGTTAAAATCAACAGCACACTGTGAGAATCTTCCCATATCACTGAAAACTTTGAAACTATTATTTCTGTTTCCTAATGCCCCTCCCTGATTAGAACTTTTCTGTGCATCAAAATGTGCTGAAAAGAAAATCCAGAGTCCTCCATGGCCTTGAGAAAGCCAGCCACCCTCACCCTTGCTCTGGTCGTGTTGATCTCCTTTGAGTTCCCTGACCCCACTGAGTTCTTCCAGGTGTGAGGCCTTTGCACACATGGTCCCCTTTGGTTAGAGCTTTTCCCCTACCGCCACCCTCCCTGGCCCTGGAGTGGCTTACTCCTTCTCAATCTTTCAGGTAATCTCCTCTGAGAGCATTGCTCTAATATTATCAATCATAATAATTACCCTTTTCCCTTTATGCTCCTTCACACAATTTATAATGATCTTAATCTTTTTGTTATCTGGCTTCCCACTAGGATATAAGCTCCAGGAGAGCTAGATCTTTTAGGCCTTGTTCATTTCTGTGTCCTTAGTATTTACTGCCCAATGAAAAGAAACATTTTTGGCACTTAGGGACATTTTTGGAAAGAAAAAAAGGAAGAAAGGCATGAGAGAGCGGCAGGGAGAGAGAGTGAGAAGAAGGGTTACTGCAGGAGGCTCTGCACCTATTTCAAAGATACTGCAGTTGCATCCAACGTGCTTTTGGAAATTGCCCTCAGATTGCCATGTGAACCCCAGCAGGAGCTGTCTCAGTCTCCGCGTCCTTCCCTTTATTCCTGACCAGTCTGACTGAGCGCACTTGGCTCCAAATGCCTTTTTTTTTTGCAACTCACAGCTCGTATCACAGAGCTATGGTTTTTGCTACAACTCAGGATGTTAAGAAAATAACTTCCTGCAAGCGGGACTCAGGAGAGCTAACACAATCTTGCAAAAGGAGGAAAATTTGGAGGACTGACTCCACCCAAATTCAAAACTTACTACAAAATTATGGTAATCAAGATTGTGTGCTACTGGCATAAGGACAGACGTAGATGTAATAAGAGTTCAGAAACAAACTTAGATATATAGGGCCAACTCATTTTCGGCAAGGGTACCAAGACTGTTCAATGAGGAAAGAACTGTCTCTTTAACAAATAGGATTGGGACAACTGCAAAACCATATGCAAGAGAATGATGTTGGACTTACCTCACACCATATAAAAAAATTAACTCAATATGATTTAAAGGCCCAAATGAGAGAGTTACCATAACAGATTATGTATACATATTAAAGTTATATTTATGTAAATAAAATTATATATTTATTAACTATAAAACTCAGAAAAAAACATAGGGGTAAATCTCCATGACCTTAGATTAGGCGGTGGTTTCTTAGATGTGACACTAAAAGCTCAAGCAATTAGAAAATTGGATTTTGTCAAAATTAAAAACTTTTGCGCTTCAAAGGAACTATCAAGAAAATGAAAAGAAAATTCACAGAATGAGAGAAAATATTTTCAAAGCACATATATGATAAGGGTCCAGTAAACCACTATAATTGAACAAGAAAGACAAATAGCTCAATTTAAAAATGGGCAAAATATTTGAATAGACATTTCTCCCAAGAAGATATATTAAAAGACCAATAAGCACATGAAAAGATACTCATCATCAGTCATTTGGGAAATGCTAATCAAAACCATAATGAGATGCCACTTTGTATCCCCTATGATGACTCTGACCAAAAGACAGCTGACATGTGCCAACAAGGCAGTGGAGAAATTAGAACCCTCACACTTTGCTGGTGAAAATATAAAATCATGCAGCCTTTTTGGAAATCAGCTTGGCTAGCTCTCAAAAAGTTAAATGTCGGAGTTATCATAAGACCCAGCAATTCTACTGTAGGTGCACACACACGAGAACTGAAAATAGGTCTACACAGAAACCTGTGCACAAATGTTCATAGCAGCATATTCATAATAGCCAAAATGTGAAAACAATGTAAATATCCATCAACTGAGGAATGTATTAAAAAAACTAGGATCTATCCTATACAATGAAATATCACTTAGTTATATAAAGAAATAAAGTACTGATACATGCTACAACACTAATGAACCTTGAAAACATGCTATGCGAACAGAGCCAGGCACAAAGCCCACACATTGTATGATTTAATTTTTATAAACTGTCCAGAACATGCAAATTCTTAGAGATAGGAAGACCAGTGGTTGTCAGGGAATGGGGGAAAAAGAGAATAGGAAGTAACTGTTAATAGGTTTGAAGTTTCTATTTGGGAATATAAAAATATTCTGGAATTTGCTAGTAATTCACAAATAAAAATCACTGAATTATACATTTTTTTTTAAAAAATGGTGAATTTTTAGCATATGAAATTTATCTCAATTAAAAATATAACTTGCTAACCAGAGTAGCTTATTTCATTGAATCCTGGACCACCAGTCATTTTAAGACAGCCTGATTTCAGAGATATTAAAATGCCTCGTAATCTATGAAATACGGCAATTCAAAAAGCAGAGTTTCCAGAGGTTTTAGTGGTAGCACATCAGTGCATCACTAGACCAGCTCCACTTTTAAATAAAGAGCAATTTCTGTGTGTTAAAAAAAGGTCTCACTAATTTCAGTCACAGATCCTGCTGACTCCTTAAGGGAGGTTTTCTAAAACGTCTTGTGTTCACTTTCTTTTTAAAACTCAGCCAGAGAGATTTTTAACCTATTATTGCTCAAGCTGCGAGTCACCAATGAAGCTTTTCTCTGCAGGGGCCAGACTTCAGGGTGCTATCAAGCCAGCTCCTCTGTCTGGGGTTACTCAGCCACGTGAACTGTGGGGGTACAGCTGTGCTTTGGGGTTCACAGTCACGTAGACAACCAGGACATCCCTGTCGTAGTTATACTCCCTGAAAAAGCGTTAAGTCAAAGTTCTGGGACAACAGACAGACGAGGGGCCTCAAGGACCAAGACAAGCAGAAGACCTAGGGAAGAAGCAGACTGATGATGCATCGTCAAGGCCTGTCCCACGGCTGCTGCTGTGGCCCACTCATTCCATTTAGGTTTCCTGTGGTCAGCCATGACCCACCCACCTGGCCAACGAGGCTAGCCCTATCACACTGCATGAAGAAGGGCTGTTTCTGAGCGTCCACTTACCGTGCACTTGTGGGGCTTCTCGCCCGTGTGCCGGCGCATGTGCACCACCAGCATGTACTGCGCCTTGAAGGGCTTCTGCTCCCGCGTGCAGGCCTGCCAGCGGCACACGAACTCCTTCTTCTCCCCGTGGATGTGCTCATTGTTGATGTGCTGCCGGGAGCAAGCCCATGGAAGTGAGCCTGGCCCCCGATCTAGTGTATGCAGACCACCCCCCACCCATAGACCATCACCCACTCACTATGTGCAGAGCACCCACCCACCAAGACCACATCTCTATGCCAAGCCACACCTCCTCATGAGTTATCATTAATGGCCGTTAAGTGAAGATGTACTGTGTGCTAATGTCTTTTCTGCATTTTCTAATGAGTCATCAAAGTGACCATCTATGATGGTCAAAGGCGTCCTGCTCAGTCTGGACTGGGCTCCAGGCTCCGGTCTATGGAGGAACGATGCACCTGGGCTGCCAACAGTAGGCACTAATTAACTGCAACGAGGAAGGCATGCACATGGTGGGTGCATGAGAAGCCTCTCCTGAGCTTGTCCCTATTGTTCCAGAGATTTTTTAATTAAGTTTTTTATTATAATAGAAATGTAAATGCATCCTCATCTTTATCTTTGACAGTAACTCAGTGCCCAACCTTTTTGGCACCAGGGACCAGAGCTCCTGTGAGAATCTAATGCCTGATGATCTGAGGCAGAACTGAGGCGGTGATGTTAGCGCTGGGGAGCGGCTGCAAATACAGATGAAGCTTCGCTTGGTCACCCGCCACTCGTCACCTCCTGCTGTGCAGCCTGATTCCTAACAGGCCACAGACAGGTACCAGTCTGCGGCCCGGAGTTTGGGGACCCCTGCAATAACCCTTTTCACAAAGGTCCAGATTATTAAATTGCCCAGTGCCTGGGCAGTAAGTGAGATTATGACCCTGTCCCCAGGATCTGGGCACTGTGCAATACTGCATCTGAGACAAAATGGCCCAGGAAGAGTAAGCAGGATAGCCAAAGACAGTGCAACTGACCCTGCAGCATGGTCATGTGAGCCCTGCTTGTCAGGCAAGTGAGGTCCATCTCAGGTGAATCTTTGAATTTATGGCAAACGGCTGTTTCTGGAGGGGTGGTCCTCAGACCCATCCCAGCCAGCACTGGGCCGAGAATATGGGGGCTAACTTTTCTATTTTTCCCACTCCTTGCACCACATCTTTTGGCCTTTGCCCTGGCCTAACACCTGTGTGACTCCTGGAGTAGTTTCTCCTGTGATGTGGAGTTGCAGGCCACTGAGGCTTTCTGTCAAAGTAGAGCAAGCAGCCCCAGGTAGACCCTTTGGATTTAGTCGCTTGCATTGACTGTTTAACTGGAGGCTTCAGTCCTCACTGGAGCAGGGCTATTACTGCCTCTGAACTTGGGGTGTGTTGATATGTGTATGGGGACGCCAGGACTTAGTCCCTAATCTTTTGGGTCACCTATTTACCCAGGGAGTAGAAATAGGTGGTATTAGTCACTCCACACAGTAGAGTGAAAGAGTCCTCCTGCTTCCTCTTTCACTGGAGCTTCTCTCTAAAGGTCACCAGGGAGCCTCCGCAGGTCCCATCTAGGTCCCATCCAGGCCCCTTCCTTCCCATTCCATCTCTCTTTTGATTCCAGGTAGTGTCCTGTTGGTGAGTTGTGAGTCCTTCTGGGTTCATTTCCCCACAGGGTGATGAGAAGGGCAGAATGCTCAGGTCTTGGAGACCCATTCTCTCTATCTAGCCCCTTCTCATTCTTTCTGTTCTCAGTTCTCTCTCCACTTTCACTTCCTCCCACAACCTCTAGACCTATGCTGCCTAGTACAGTAGCTACTTGTCACTTGTGCTTCGAGCCTTTGAAATGTGGCTGTTCCCAACTGGGATGAGGTGTAAGTGTGTGTGTGTGTGTGTGTGTGTGTGTGTGTGTGTGTGTGTGTGTGTTTGTGTGTTTCGAAGACTGAGAATGGAAAAAAAAAGATGTAAAATATTTCAATATTTTATGTGTTGAAATAATATTTTAGATATATTAGGTTAAATGTATTATTAAAATTAATTTTTTTCACACGTGCTCCTATATAATGTAATATTGCACATGTGACTGGTATTGCGGCTTGTAGTGTCCTCCTACTGGATGGTGCTACTATAGATCTTACAATCTACAAGGCTGTCTGAGAGCTGAACATCTAGGCACTGGCAGCACCTCACTCTGAAACACAGAAAACCACCGGCCCTCATACTGTGAGTGATGGGCCCAAATGTCATGCATGCAAATGCCAGCGTTGCAGCAGGTGCAATTCCAGGCAAATCTTATCATGTTAGCCTCACTTCCGATTTCTAAAGCTTTTCAAATGACAGAAATGTGTCCTGACAGTATCTTTCATTTTTTTGCTAATTGGTTTACTTAGCAACGAATTGTTAATAATCGACTGGGGGGCCCCAGTTCGCGTGTGTGCTGGCCACCGTTTATTTTCCCAGGGAGCAGAGAGACAGAGCTGGGCAGCAGAGCCTGGCTCCCTTCTCACAGGAGCCTGTTCTCTTCAGGGTCGGATGGAGGAGATCACCTACATCCGCAGTGACAGCCTTGGGCACAGGTAGAAGCCTGCAGCTGCCTTCTTTTTCCCACACTGGACCTCTTTGCCTTTATTGGAGGAATTCCCTTCCTACTCTACGGGATGGACCCATTCATCACTGAGCACCTCTCTTAGGTCCTGGTCTCCACTCCTCTGCCTGGGCCCTCTCTCGGGCTTGGGTGCTGTCCCTTTTCTTGTCCTCCAATGGAATCTGATCTGTCCTACAACTCATAGCTCCCATGCCCCTTCTCCATCTTGGACTCACTGACGCAACGAGGTGGTACAGGTTGAAAAATTATATCAGATTCCAGAGGGATTAGAGAAGACCTTGCTTCACAGGTTCTATGTCAGCTGCAATGGTTTGCCGGGAAATTTTAGGCTGCAAAGGGGAAAAGAAAAACCCAAACATAAAAGAAACCTACAGTACTGGAGAGCATGTCACACAAACAGAGGAAGCAGAGGGAGTGGGTGATGTTCCAAGTGCTGAGTTCACAGTGCTGGGGAGAAGGAATCTCGTTTGTGGTGGCTTCTGGATGGGAAAGGCACATGCCGTGTGTGTGTGTGTGTGTGTGTGTGTGTGTGTGTGTGTGTGTGTGCGTGTATGTTGTGTCTACCCAGCATTTGAACTGCTAATTTACTGTAGAGTTCATCTTTACAGGTACTCCTTCACTAAGGAGTGAGTGTGTGTTAGGAGGGAATAGGGGCTTATTCTTAAGTTCAGATTCTTTTCTGGACTCAGAAATACACAAGACTGGCAGGGGGAACAGGGAGAAGGAGAAAGGAGGGAGCTACCAGGTCTGGAACGCTGCTCACTCTTTGCTGAGTGCTTATTTTGGTATAACATGCGATCTCTACCCTCCTGTGGGATAGGATTCCCTCTCCCTCTACTTGAGGATCACAGAGTTTAAGTAACTTGTTCAGAACTCAGCTAGCTGTGGTGGAGGCACACTGAGCCCTGGAGCTGCTCTTCCTACAGCACAAACTGTCCCCGACCACAGTTGCAATGGATGCTGCTATAGAAGAGTTTAAGGTGGGGACCAACGACATCACCTGAAGGGCACATCCAACTCCCGTGGCTTTCTCTGGTCTCTCGATCTGTCAGTACCCAGGATTTTAAAGCAGCCCTTGCTCTGATATGGGTGTAAACACCCATCTGCACCTGTGTGTACTGGGTCTCTGCAAACGGTCTCCAGGAGGAAATCACCAACTCCTTCCTCCACGGGAGAAACTTCTTTTAGGTTTCAGGGTCAGGTTTGTTATTACCTTGTGGACGCTGGCTGGGTTAACTAATCTTATTTTCCCCTTTGCATGGTTTGCTAGGAAGCTTAGAAAATAGATTTACATGTGAAGTATAGCTCAGAGGAGCTGGGTGTCTTCATACTAACTTGACTCGTGGCATCTTTTTATTGTTCCTTTTCCTCTAATTTTCTCATTTTCTTATTTTTATTTTAATCTCTGATTATACTCCATATGTATCTGTAAGCTCCCTTTTAGAAACAGGCAGAGCACAGGTCAATAATCATGCCTCCAAGTTGCAGAGGATGTGGCCCAGGGCATCTCCTGGAGCCCCTTCTCTCCAACAGGGGTCTGGAGGGCTGGGGGCTCCGTGTGGTCTGGGCTTTGCCCTGGGTTGGCACTACAGTTAGAGGCTTACATGCACCAGCTGCTCCTGGGTGTCATACTCCTTGGTGCAGTCTTCCCAGTGGCAGTTGGTCTCATAGATGACCACTTCGGCCTCCTGCTTACAGTCGTCCCTGTCTAGGTCTTCCTTGAGGTCAGCCAGCTGCTCCTGGGATAGGGGCAGAGCACAGAAACCCATGTGAGCTTTGTCCAGCCACCTGGCCCTAAGGAGAGGTTGTTAGCCCTGGGCGGATTATGCCAAGGACACTGGGTTGGTACAGGTGTGGACACACATGCACACACACATACACATGCACACGTACATGCACACACACGCTATGAGGTTTCTTAGCCCCTCTCCTCAGCTGGCTCCCGCCCATCACTCTCCCGTCACACAGCTGTCCTGGAGCTCCTCTTTCCTCTCTAATTCCAGCTTATTATCCCCAACCTGTCCCATCACATCCTGGGTCAACTGATAAGGCAAGGAAAACAGGAGAAAGCAGGGCAGGGACTTTTGCTTATCTGGTTTAGTTTCCCCTGGGGGGAGCTGGGTTGGGCTCCAATGGCTTGGGGATGGGGCATTTTTATTCACAGTGTGTATGGGGCTGCTCCCCACTGGAGGCGAGAGAAGCCCATCATGCACCTGGCCTTCAGACCTCTCACTCTCGCACTGGCTCTCCTCCCAGGGCATGCAGCACACCCTGGATTCCCACCCAGGATGGCACTCTGGACAGATGCTCTTCAGGGTGAATTCACTAGATATATTCTCCCAGTAGCAGTCTCCCCGCAAACAGCCCTACAATGTGGGTGCTTGTATTCTTGTGCTGCAGTTGGAAAAACAGGTTCCGGGAGGAGCTGATTCACCCTCCCCAGGACACACAGTGAGTCTGTGGAAGCCTAGATCTAAACTTGGGTCTCCTGAGGATAAGGCTCATGCACACCCTGCCTTCTGAGGTGGCAAAAGAAAGGCTCCTGAGATAGGCCTTCACTCGATCACAGGTGCTTGGAATTCCTTTCAAAGAGGACAAAACCTTTTACCCCAAAACTAGCAACAGACTGAGAGTCAAGCCCATGGGCCTGCTTCACCCCAGCTGATGCTGACAGAGCTGGCCAGGGGCAGCCTCCAAGCAGGGAACACTGGAACAGGCTGGGAGATACCAGGAGCGAGGGGGGTGGGAGGGAGGGACACAGATGCCCAGGTTGGGAGGCAGGCCCAGGGAGGACTCCCCAGTATATCACTGGCCTGCTAGGCAGACTCAGAGCAAAGCTGGGCAAGGAGGCAGATGTCAGAATGACTTGCTTTACATTTCAGACCATCTATAAAATGGTAGGAATGTTCTGTCTTTTAAAAAAGCCTTTTGGGCAAACATTTATAGCTCAGGCTAAGGGGGACAACCTCTCCCCACAGTCAAGAGCCCCCATAGGCTCCAGACTTTCAGCAAAGTGGAGGCCACAGGTCCCACGTGAATCTCACTCCTAATGCCGAGTCCACTTCTAGGGGCAGAAATCAGCCTCACGATCCTGGCGCTGGCAGGACTCACACTCCTGACTGACTTTCCACTGGAACTGCAAAGGACTACCACAGGAGGGGACATGTGGTTGATTTTGAGCATACGTTTCTATTAACATATGTGTTCTGAAAAGGGGAATGATGACGAGTTGTCCAAGAAGTCCCCGGGCAGCTCTGGGTCTCATTAAATGGGAGGTGCAGAAGGGCCTCTGCCCAAATCCTCAGCAAAGGAAGGGCTGGGAGCTGGGGCCTCTCAATGCCCGTTCTGCACTTTCAGGAACACTGGACATGGACTTGTTATTTCTATAAGTTGTATGCCCTGCTCATTTCAAAGAAGACTTAGAGAAGCTGCTGGAGGACAGTGCAGGGGCAGTGGGTATGCTCAGGCCTCCAGATCGAGCCGGGTGTCACCCTAGCCATGAGTTTAAGGGCTTAGACAGAGAGGAGGGAGTCACTGTGCTGCATCTTCTGCCAAGGGAAAGCATGCCCACGCGCCGTGCAAATGAGTCCAGTCACTGAATCAGGACACCGAGTGACACAGTGACAACCTCCTCACGATAAACAACTGTCCTTCTACTGACACAAGTGAAGAGCCAAGTCAGGCAAGGAGGGTTTTGCGGGGCTCCATGGGCTGGTGGAGGTGGGGCAGAGGGCCCCCTGGTGCTCGGCACAGCCTCTGCCCGTCCCCACTGCTCTGCATGCTTATCTCCCCAGGATATGTGCCATCCTCATCAATTTCAACAGCTCCTGATGATGGCTGGCCTTGTGGAAACCATGCATCATGCTGAGATGCTTTGGCGTCAGCGAGGGGAGAAGAATCTGCCACCAGCTTCTCTGTTTGTCTGATAATAACAGGACCCAATATTTCATAAAAATTAAGTGCCTGGAGCATGCCCGACGGTTTACAGGTTTGAAAAAAGATGGTGTGGCAGATGCAGGGGAGCTGGGAACAGGAAGCCCTGAGCATCTTTGGTGTCAAAACTGGTGATTCTGCAGTAACGATGGAGGCCAGGACACCATAAGAAGCCTGGAGAGGGGGTGCGGGACGGCAGGACGGCAGGAGGCTTGCCATGGAGGTCAGTACTCACACTGAGCCTTTCCCATGACAGGCTTCTGCTCCAAGATTTACAGAGGACCTGCACAAGGTTCTCAGTCCACAGCAGGGCCATCCGGGGCTGTGGGCTGTTCTGTTCCTCACCCTCCCACTGAGAATCACTTCCCTTTCTTCCCTCTACACTGTACCCTTCATTCTCTTAAAAGTGCAGAGTCCTTAGGAAATATGGTTTCACAGCTACTGTGTGCCAGTCCCTGTGCAAACCCTGGCGACCTGGAACCAAACCGGCACTTCTCCCAAAGTGCCGCCTCTTCAAAGCTCACAGTGCTGTGCAGGAGGCAGGCAAAGTGACCCAGAGGCTAGAATGGGTGTCTGCACAGCTGCAAGCCCTATTATCTAGGAGAGTCGGGAAAGGCTGAAGTGTCTGCAAAGAGGACAGCGAAGGGAACAGAGTTCCAGGGCGAGGTAGCAACTAGACAGGAGCCTGAGCCATTCAGGTGATGTGAACAACTCAGTCTGACTGGGACTTGTGCTGTAGGAGGGTGAGGTTTGGGTGGAGAGATGGCTACAGCCCCAGACATATGCATGTACATGTATACACCCACAGACACGCACACATCCATTATGTCTCTCCCTCCCTCCCATTTTTCTTTTTTAATTCAGCATGTTTGATAGCACGTAATGTGCAGGGTGCTGGGGACAAAGCTCTAGTCCACTCTGTCCTCTCTGGTTCACTCATTTGCTCATTCGTTCCTGCAGGCAGCCGTCAGTTCATCCATTCACCAACAGGGTCTCGATCCCAAGTCAGCTGTCCCAGAGGAGACAAGGCCTGACTCCAGCCTGAAAATAGTGAGGACGGCCAGCAGGTTACCTGTGTCAGGGTCAACAGGGAGGCTGGCCGCAGGCCCTCAGCCTCAGTCTTGACCTTGCTGCGCTTATGAATGACGATAGGGTTGACAGTGCTGCTCACAGCCGATTCGCTGTTCTGTTTGTTCTGAGGGAGGTTGCATGGGACAGTGTGTCACTTTCAGAGAGTACATTCTGTCTGGGCTTTACCTCTGGACCCTCCCCACAAAGACTAAACATCTAGGCCAACCCTCGTGTTTGAAGTTTGAGAAACTGAGCCCTCTGAGCTCAGTCCCTGGCACGGCCAAGAGAGAGCCCAGATCTCCTCCTATCAGCACCTCCATCCCCACCATCCACGGAAATGGAACAGGCCCTCTCTCTGGAAAATGCTGGGTACCCTCACTCCTGACCTGACAGCCTCAACGTCTCAGCCCTCCAGGGCAGCGGCCTGACCAGCCTGAAGAGCAGGTTCTGAAAAGGGCCAGTTACTGAGAGCTGCAGGGTCAGGTTGTGTGATAAAAACCGACAGCTCCTGTCTGAAGGGAGGAGCTAGGTGGCAGCTCGGAGACCTGGGATGGAGAGGAAGGACATCCTGGAAGAGGGGCTGCTCTAGAATATTGTGGCATCTGGTTTTCCTCCCTGCCAGCCAGCACACGGTCACATCTAGGCTCCGCTCTGCCACGTGGGTGGCCTGGGCAGTCACTTCCCCTCAGGAACCATCCCTGTGAGATCTGGGTCTGCATGGGGTTCTGTGCACACACCACCTTGTATACAGGCACAGTGGCTGAATGTAAGTGGCAGGCTCCACTGTGCAGGGGCATTAGCTCATGCTGAAAAAGCTTTCAGGAAAGTAGGGTCCAAAACGCGGTCTAACCAGTTCCAAAGCCTGTGTCCTTCCCGCTATCCTATACTGTCTCTATAAGTCCATTTCCTTATCTGCAAAATAGGCCTTCGTTCATCTGCAAAATACCAGCAATACCTACTGTGTGCCAGACACTATGCAAATATGCGCAGTCTCGACAAAGGCTTGTTGAAAAGCTCAAATGAGTGGCCTCTGGTAGCCCATGCTCTAAAATGAAACTGTACCACATTATTATTCTTTAGTCCATCCATGTCATACGCTGTGCATGGACTACCCACACCGTGCCAGATTCGGGGAATTCCAGGCTTTCTCCATCCACTCGCTGTGTTTATTGGCCAGGCTACCATAGAATTGAGGCCGGGGGCTAGCCCAGGGTGATCGGGGTGGTATTAAGATCCATCCCAGCATCCAGCTCAAGCCCCTTTCCATCACGTGGCCTCTGCCCAGAATGCATCCCACCAGCCAGAACTGCACACAGAATCCTTCCGCAAGTTCCCAATGTGAGAAGGCAATGATTAGCTCTCGAGGGGTTTGGTCCACCCCCTGCTCTCTGTCCCCACTCACCTGGTTGGTGTCACTCAGACAGTTGCTGCTGCCACTGATGATCTGAGCGGGCGTGGCATTGATGGAGGTGAGGGCTATAGGCTGCTGGGCCAGGAAAGTGGGCGAGGGCTGGATCAGGGGTGGCGTGTGTCCGAAGGCTGAACCCAGGCCCCTCTGCTGGCTCAGGATCTGCTGGTAGGCCACGGGGTTGATGGGATGGGGGAAAGTGAAGGCTGGGCTGCAAAGAAGAACAGATAACAGGATGGAGCCCAGGCTAAGGAGGAGGGGGAACAGACAGGGCTCCGTTAGGCTAACACTTCGTAGGGAGAGAAAAACTCACCATTGCTTTACCTCATTCAGGAACCCGCGGTTGTTCCCCACCACCTGCCATCTCAGGCCTCATCTTCTGTGCTTCACCCCAGACCCTGCCCCAAGATGCGACCTTCATTCTGGTAGGTTGGCCCACAGGAGGTATCAGGCTTCATCTCACCTCCACACCTTGGCCCTTCACCACTCTCACACCTGAGATGCACCCTTGCATCACTGCTCTCCATGTGAAGCCCATTTGGCCTTTGAGGCCCGTTCTAATGCCTCCTCATCCAGGACGTGTGCCATGAGCCCTCCAGCTCATATCGTCTTCTGGCTCCTTGAACTTCTACCACACTCCTAGGCTCTATCGTGCTACCCTCACATACGCCACTCTTTTAAGAACAGGATGCTGAGGCAATAATGGGAACCTCGAAGCATTAAAAGATGCTGTGGCCTCCTGCTTGCTCCCTCTCTCTGATCACTCACTCTGAGGGTTCAGGGCCTTGGGGGTGGGGGGAACTGACCGCCATGTTGTGAGGACACTCAAGCAGTCTCATGGAGAGGCTCCCATAATGAAAAACTAAAGCTCCTGCCAACAGCCATGTGATTGGCTATCTGGGCAAAAGAACCCCAGGCCCAGTGGTCTTCAGGTGACTACAGCCCTGTCTGACATCTTGACTGGGGCTTCATGGGAGATCCTCAGAAATGCTGTGAGATGATAAATGCTTGTTTTAAAGTGCTAAGTTTAGAAGCAATGTGTTACACAGCAAAAGATAATGAAGAGATTTGTTATCACTTCTATTTGTGATTCCCTGGGCCAAGCTCTCCTGACAGGCCAAACACCTTCCGGACTCTTTCAGGATAGTCAGGGGAAGAACATGGGTTTTAATCAAGTCAGTTGGGCTCTGAGTCCTTAATACAGTCAAGGGCTGCACAGAGGGGACAGGGGTGAATGGTGTTGATGAGGTTTGGGTGTGCCACGGTCTGACCATAGTGGGAGGACTGCTGCCGGCCTTAGACTTGCATGGCCCGAGCCAGTGCCACACCGTGTGTGGCCCCTCAATGGCTTGGCTGCTCCATGACACCCACTGAAATACCAGGGAAGTCACCTTTGATTTCATGATCGAATCTCACGACAGGCCTGGTAAGTCTTATGTTTCACATTTCACATCAGAAATTGTGTTTGGGGCATGAATGAAGAGCACATGAGGACATACTCAAATGTGGGCACATTTCAGTTTTCTCATTCTTGGTTTGAGTTCATAAAAAGAGGCGAGTATGTTGATTCACAACTGCAACAAGAACTGTCTTTCTCCTTGGTTCAAAAGCATGGACCATTCCCTCTGGGCCCCCCAGCCTGGCTACCCACCCTCGGCCCTCTGCCTGCAGGCTGGGCTCACCTGAGAGTGCCCGCCGACAGGTGGCCATAGGAGCCACTGGCTGCTGAGCTGCTGCGAGAGTTGTTGATGTAGGCCACCAGCGAGTTGGGCGAGGTCCGGATCATCCTTTGTAGGTCGAGGCTGGCGTCCGAGAGTGGGGATATGGACAGTGCTCGCTTTCGGCTCAGGCGGGGTGTCACCCGGGGGCTGGAGAAACGTGACACTGCGGGATGCCCAACCAAACTCACATCAGTACGGTGTTTATATGGGAGACGAAGTGGGGGAAAGGGGATTGGCAGGTGGGGGGCAGGAAGAGCCTGGGAGGATGGTGGAATGGAGGCCGGAACTCTGTCATGGTTCATGTGCTCTTGGGCAAGCAACACAGCCTTGCTCAGTCTCGGTTTGCACATCTATAAAATAAGACTGGTCCGCACAGGGATGGTGAGCATTTGAGAAGCACAGGTCAGGTGCCTGAACGAGTGAGTAGAAGCACGGAACATACGTTAGCACTTTTCCTATTTGGTATACAGAGACCAGGGCTAGGTCCCACCATGCCTAAGGCGGAACAGCAAAGTGCACAAACCATAAATGAACCCACCCATGAAGCCAGCACCAGGTCCAGAAACAGAGCATAGCGAGAAGGCTCCCCATCGTCCAAACCCACCCCAAAGGCAGCCACGATCTTGGCTTCCTGTTTTTGAGTATTTGCTTATTATGGAAATGGAAATCCTTTCTCATTTGGCTTCTTCATCTAACGTTATAGTTTGTGAGATTTCTCAATGCGGCAGTGCGTGGCAGTAGCTGGCTCTTTTTAATTGCCATAGAGAATTCCACTGGGTGACTGTGTGGCCAGGGCAGCCTGCTGTCTCCCTGGAGGGAGGGGACCTATTGGGTTTGAGTGGGTTTGAGCAGGCAGAAGGGAGGAAGGCGGGCATTGCAAGCCCAGGAATAGCCAAGCAGAGGCACGGAGCTGAGCTGGGCCAGGTTGCATGTAGCAGAGTGTGTGTTTAAGAAGTCACTAGAGTTATTTACAGCCTAAAGGGAACCTGAAGCCTACTGAAGCGAGGACGAGTGGGCAGGGGCCTGTGGGACACGGAGAGGCTGTTCCATGCCGGTATTCAAAATGCAGCGTGGAGCATTTACCTGCCCCTGCTATGCGCTAGGTGCTTCTCATGCATTCCCTCATTTCCTCCTCCCCACAGCCCTGGATGTCCGCACTGATAGACCCCTTTACAAGAGGGAACTTGGGGTCAGGAAGGGTCTGGACAGGGCAGAAACCTTGGCATGTGGAGAACTGTCCAGTGATGCTATCAGACCATTTATAGGCCACTGTTTTGTCCAGAGGAGAGACCCAGAGAGCAGACTGAGGTGGGGGCTGCAGGAGGAGCAGCCTGGAGCAACTGCACGAGAGCCCTTGGGTGCAGGGAACCTTGGCCTGGGGCAGGACCTCCTCCCTTCCTGCAGTTCTGTATGGACAACAGTCTCCCTTTACTCTCGGGAGATACATTTTGAGAACCCCAGTGGATGCCTGAAACCGCTGATGGTACCAAACCCTGTATATAGACGATGTTTTTTCCTGTACATACCTATCTTTTCATGTCAGTATTTACTGAACGCCTCACAGGTGCTAAGCACTATTCTAAGCACGTTAAAGTATTAAGTAGTTTAATCTTCACAACTGCCCTATAAGGAAGGGGCAATCATTATTCTCATTTCACAAATGACAAAACAAGTACCTTGCCCAAGGCCACATAGCCTTAATGGAGAAATGGATAGGAAGGCAGGCTGATGGCCATCCAAACCACCCATGCATTGCTTCTGCTCAGGGTGGGGAGGAGAAGCATCTTAGGGAAGACTCTCAGGACATACGCATACACACCACGTCAGGGCATAGCCTGTGCTGGCTGGCCACACTGGTCTCCCTGGGCCTTTCTTTGCCCATCTGGACGTTGGGGGCTGCACAGCTTGGCTTGCTGGGTTGTCATGAGGACACACAGGGAGCACCAAGGATAGTGCCTAAAACACAGTGCCTAAAACCCAGCAGAGTTTCCACAATGAAATTGTAAATTGATGTAGCTTCCTTTGGGGCTAAGAGGATTGAGGGGGTAAGTGGGCGAGCCTAGAGTTAATACTGGAGCAAAGGACAGCAAGTCTGGCAAAGATGACTGGGCCACACAGCAGTACACCTGTCACTACACATGCACTCCTCTGTCCATTCAGGCATCCTCTAAGCTTCTTAGTGCTTATTTACTGAGTTTATGCCTTGCCAATCCTCACTTTAAAGGGAACGCAAAGGGAGATACAAAAGTGAATCTTCCCGAAGACTCCCGTCACTTACAGACTGCATGGCAAATGGGAAAATGTGCATGGGGGCGGTGGGCAGGGTGAGGAGATCTAACATCACGTAAAGTCAGAAATACGTCTTTGCGATACAATTTTACAAAAGGATCTTGCTGCTGCCATTTGGATTCCCACCCCTCTCTTCCACCCCTAACAAGAGGAAGCAGGCCAAATCTGACAGTGGTATCCATCTCTGTTATTCCTGCCCCTCAAGGGAAATATGTTTATTAATGCGTCTCTTCCCTTGATAAATTACTGAACAGAAAGAAAAGCCTGGCACTCATTTCCCGTGGCTTCTCCTGTGATTTACGACTGGGACTGGCAGAGCCGTTGCATCCATCCGAGGATGGGCCTGTCCTGATGTCCGGCAGCCTCTAGGTGACCAGCCTGCCTTCACCTGGGCACATGCCCGTACTACCCGTTCCTGTTGCCACTTGCTCCTGGATCCTGCTTCACTCTCGCTCTTTTGCGCATTCATGTGTTTGCTCATTCACCCATCAGACCCTTGCGCAGTGTTGACACCTGTGCATGCCTGGCACTGGGCTGTATGCTGTGGGGACGGCAAGCAAGGAGGTCCCTCGGCCTGGCCCTGCCGGAGCTCAGAGTCCTGGTGAGAGGTGAAAACGGTGGCTGCTGCACCACCAGGATTCGCTAGGTGCCACCCATGCTGGATTATCTTGGGTAATCCCAGAGTCTCAGGAGAAAGGGGTGGTTGCTTTCCTGGGGTCACCGGGAAGGGCAGGAGATGCAAGAACAGGCCTAGGACCCAGACGGACCCAGATTCGACGCTGATGGCTTTGAACTGGGTGGCTTTGGGTGAGTTACTGAACCTTTCTGGGCTGGTTCCTCACCTGGAAGATGGGCTAACAGCACCTACCTCCGGGTGGCTATGGACTACTGACCAGTCTATCATCCACAGCTCTGGATGGATCTGCTGTGGAGGAATCTGGGCTGAGGGTAGCCAGAGGGATGAAGGGAGTCTGGCTCCACACGACCTGGGCCGGGCAGGCACTGGCACCAGTGACTGAAGGAGCTGCTTCTTCCCGGAGCAATAAATCCCAGAAGTTGTGTGTGTGTGTGTGTGTGTGTGTGTGTGTGAGTGAGGGAATGAGAGAGAGAGAGAGAGAGAGAGAGAGAGAGAGAGATGCTGCTGTCCTCGGCATGGGGATGGGACTCTCTCCCTGGGGACAGTAGAACAGAGCCTTGTGCCATGGCACATGGAACCTGAATCCTCAGAGGTTAGGGAGTAACCCTGCATGATCCAACCCCTCATGCAGATATTTTATGGACTCACCAAGGAGATGTTCTAAGGATATCCAGCTTGAGGGCCTTAAACAACCCCACACTTAGCTGTCCGCACCTCCTCATCCCCCTTTTATGAGACAGTAGAGAGTGTCCAGGCTTTTGAGCCCTGAGGCTTGGGACTGAAGCTGATTAGCACCATTTCCTACTTGTGAAGAGAAAAGAAAGAAACTTCGAGCTCTGGCCTCAGCTTTTTCACCTGTAAAGTGGCTTCATGACTCTTGTCTCCAAGGACCGTTTGCGCAGGTTTACCAGGGGACTGGTATGCACCTTAGCCTGTGCCTGAACCCGCCAGCCCTGACCCTCTAGGGCCCGTGGCTGAGTCTCCCCTGCCTCGGTCTCCCCTCCTGTCTGCAGCTGGGCACGGACTTCCTGATTGGCTGGCCGCCCCTCCATCAGCTCCTCCGCCTCCCTGTGGTCTGATCAATGTAATTGGCTTCCGAACCCTCCCCCGCACAGACCCGCAGGGAGCATAAAGAACTGGGTGTCAGAACGGAGGTGACATCCGAGTCAAATTAGTGTCAATATGACAATAAAATATACAGCTCCGAGGAAATATGGGCTGTAAACAGACAACATTTCAATCGGAAACATTTCAATCTTCTCAATGTGGTAGGAACGGGAGGGGGTGCGGCTGTTGCTGCTACGGTTCTGCTGTTAAATCACCAATGTTCAACGGCGTCATGCAAGAAAATTCCATTTTAGGGCTCCAGTGACAACCGGTGATTTCCCTACTCTCCAGAGGACCACTAGGCAGAATGATAACCTTGGATTCCCTGACTGGTTATCTATTACCTTCCAAAGTAGCATCACTCCTCACTCTTCCTGCTATAAATCAGCCTCTTTTAAGAACAAGACACAGTGGGCCTTCATCGACCACCAGCAGGCCAAGCTCCCAGCAGAGGGAGGGTGGGCTTTCATAGGGAAGGCCCTTTGTCCTGCCCACAGCCTGGCCTGCTGCCCTGGGAGGACTGGGTTTGGTTTTTCAACTGAATCAGAGCCCCATCAGAGGCCTCTCGGCCTTCCAGCCGTTCCTCCACCACCGTGGCACACCCCCACATAGGATGTAGACATGACCCAAAGGAGATTATGGAAACAGAGACATGGACATCTTCCTCAGATATTACCAGGGTTCTCATTTCAGAAAAGATATAAAGTTCCGTTTTTTAAATCCCAAAGTCTGAGTCTATTAAAAATATAATATTAAATAAAAGATTGTGCAGAGGCCCTTGGCTAAGTTACAAATTCTGCTTGTGGCCTGCCAATGAGTGAACTGGCGACACTGCTCTGTTGGGTGTGATGAGTTAATCGGCCGCAACTGACGTGAGCTGGGAGCTCTCAGGCCCATTGGTGAGCTCATCTCCTCACTCTTCTGCCTTCCTGGTTCTTAGATGCTCAGCCTCCAGATGCAGCCAAGTGCTGAGTGCCCCAGAACACGGAGCTGCCCTATGTCCAGCCCCCCTCCAGGCTCCCTGCAAGCTGGCAGGTGGCCCGGCACAGTCTCTTCCCTAATAAGTTTGCATCTTTCTACCCCAGGTTCTTTTGTGACTGCCACTCACTCACTCACCCCAAAACACAGAGGCCTGCTCCTTGGCAGCGATGAACCTGGACCTGAAATATAAATATATAGATATACAAGCTCTATCCAGTGACAGTCTGAGAGCCGCAGGTCCTATAGGTGGGCGCAGAGATGCAGGAGTCCCTGGGAAGCTGAGTGGCTGGGATGGGGCAAGATTGGGGTAGTGTCTCAGGAGATGTGCTGACTGACCTGAGTGCTGGGACCCACTGCAGCATTGAGCCAGGCCAATCCCGAGCCTGCAGGAAAGGGCAGTGTAGGCATGAGCCCAGGGAGAGGTCCAGGAGCCTGCAGATGTAGCGGGGTGATGGGAGTGCCATGTCCAAATCGGGAAAGACAAGGCTGGAGGGGAAGGCCACTCTACGCATGCTATAGTTTGAATTTTACTTTGAGGATGATGGGAGCCCTGTGGGGCTGGCTGTAGAATGGCTAAGAGGACAAGTGATCATTGAGAGGCAGGAAATGAGCCTGAGCTGAGAGGCAGAGCTGAGAGCGAGGCAAATAACTGGATGGCCAGGACGACTGACAAAGCAGACTCGGCTACCCTGGGGGACAGATGAAATGGATGGGCAGTGGTGAGGAAAAGGTGTCCAAGAGGACTGTGGCACTGGGCCTAAGCATGGGATAAACAGTGGTGCTGATAAATGAAAGGCACAATTCTGCAAGAAGTGATGGATCTGAAAGGGAGAAAAGGATAATGGCGGAAAGAGACTGGAGCTAGTATTAATTGAGCAGCTACTGTATGCCAGGCGCTGAAGCAAGTTCACACGAGATCTTATCCAGGGTACTTAGTTTACACAGTGCACAGGCCTGGATATTGCCATCAGTCTCACCAACACCTCCAGGCCCGGCTATCACAGCAAGGACATGCCACAGGCAGGCCTGGTCTCGATCTGCCCACAGCTCACTGCAAAACCTTTCTGCTGCCGCCACCCCTACAGGCACCCTAGCTCTGGCCTTGCTGCTCTAGGCTGTGTTGGAACACGTCTGGCCGAGTGGGCCGTCCCTGAGGCCATGGCTCATGAGGCTGCTCAGATGTGCTATGTTGCCTGGAGGCAGTGTGCCTGGGAAAGAGCCGATGATGTGACAAACAGAGTGGGACTTGGAACCCTGACTTGAAATCCAAGCAAGCCATTTGATGTAAAGAACCCCAGGCTGTTCATCCTAAAGTGGGAATAGTAATTCCGTCCCCAGCAGGTGGCTGAGGAGAGTCACATGCACGTGCGTGAAGGCACAGGACAGAGGCAGTTCCTATCCTCACGTTGGCCGTTTTGGCCTGACACGTGCCATAGTTTCTCTGTGTATGCCCACTGCCCAGCTGGCCAGGTGACACCATCCTGAGGCCCTGGAAGGTGGGCCCCATTTTGGGGCATCTCCCATTTGGATGTGGCTACTGAAACATCGGCAACCTTTCTGCACGGTATTGTGGTTGTCTGGTTTCTAGCTTTGACAAGTTGTGTATACACGACCTCACCTGAGCCATATTCTCACCACCTGCTGACACCCCTCCCGCTCCCTGTGAGAGCACCCATAGGGATGTTGGGAGAAAGAGACAAGACAAGGGGAGCACATGGATGTGTGTGCACTTAGGGGCCAACAGGCCTGATTTCACAGCCTACAGGTGTGCCCAGTGCTGTACTAAACACCATCCTGGTGAAGAAGTGGGGGAGGGAGGAGACAGACCCAGGGAGCAAGTTCTGGTCATGGCCCTAGTTGTTCTCTGGCCTCCCCTAAGGGCATGTGACAATACCCACGAGAGTGGTGTTGGAAGGCTGCAGTGCTCTTCCCCAGCAACACTTTTGTGGGGGAACAGGATTGCCCAGGGGCTCAGGAATCACACAAGGTGGCTCCTGTGAATATGCACTGAACAGGAAAGACAGAGGCAGAGAGATAAAGAAAGAGAGATAGAGATAGAGATAGAGACAGAGATAGAGATAGAGAGAGAGAGAGAGAGAGAAACATAGAGACAAAAGTAGGAGCCAGTGGAGAGCATCTGGAGAGATTTCCTGGAGGAGGCAAGATCTCAGCCAAGCCTTGGGAAGTGAGAGACTCAGCTTTGCTCCAGCCAATAAGAAGGAATTATAGGGGCCGTATGGACAGGAAGCCTAGGGCAGAGTACTAGGGGGATGGGAAGGGGCTAAGAGGTGCAGAGGCCCACCCACGCTGAGTCTTTCGCCTGCCTTACCCCACAGGACTGCCTGCAGCCTAGGACTTCCCTGTGGGACCAGGCCTCTACTCCCTGCCATCAAGGAGTGAGAAAGCCGTCCCAGGCAGGGCTTGAGGTGAGTGAATCTGCTGAAACCATCTGCCCACCCTTTGCTGTGGTTTCCAGCTCCACTGCCTGGCCTATATGGGGTATCCCAAATAGGGCTGGGCTCCAGGACCAGCAGATAGAATGGCACTGACCTGCGGGGGGGTAAGCTTAGCCTCCCACACACAAACAGGGGCTCCATGCTGACCCTATGGGCTCATGGTTAGGAGGCCACAGGTGCCTCTGTGAAAGCAATGGTGAGGATGGTATTTGGGGGGAGGGAAAAATTCGGTATCTAATGGGCACCAAGAATTTTCATTTACACAGAACATCGATCTCCCACCCACCACACGTGCCCTGCTCACAGCCCCTGGCTTAGTTACTGACACCTGCGTCCTCCAGTGGCTCAGGCCCAAGACCCTGGGGTTGTCCTTGATACTGTTCTTTCTCCCTAACTCCATATTTGATCTGGCAACAAATTCTGTGGCTCGACCTTCAAAATCTCCCTGCAACATGATTATCTCTCCACCTCTACTAACCCAACACCCTGCTTCCACCTTGCTCTTAAGTCTATTCTCAGATTAGCAGCCAGAGTGGGATTCCTTTTAAAACTAAGTCAGATCTCATTGCTCCTCTGCCCAACCGGCTCCAAGGGCCCCATCTCATTCCCCATGGCGACCAACATCTTACCAAGCCTCGACTGGCCTGCAGGACCCAAACTGGAACTCCAGTGCCCCACTCTGGCCCTGGCTCTTGGGTGCAGGGCACTCTGGCCTCCTGGATATTTCTTGAACTCGGCAAGCATGCTGCTGCCTCAGGCCCTGTGTACTGGCTTTCTCCTCTGCCTTGATTGCTCTTCCCAAATATTTCTGCACGGCTCACCTCTTTCAGTTCTTTTTTTTTTTTTTTTAAATATCACCTTTCAGTGAAGATTTCTCAATTTCTTAATTTACGATTGCACCCCCCCCCCCCCGTCCACCCCAGAGCTCCCTAACCCCTTCCCGGCTTTGTTTGTCTCTCCCTACTATGCTGTAAGTTCCAGAAAAGCAGAGATGAGAGAGTTTTGTTCCCTAGTGTGTCTGTGATTCCTAAAACACTTTCTGGTCCATGGTGGATCACTAAGCATTCGTGTGTGGTTCAGACCAGGTCCGCTGTGGACGGCATTTGTGGTGGGGATTGAGGCAAACCCCAGACCCCTCCTTAGGGCTCCTCATCCCCAAAGGAGCCACAAGCACCTTCCTCAGCTCCAGGGGGGTACTGTCAGCCACATTCCCTGTCCCACTCCCTGTCCCCAGCACTCACCATCCACTGGATTGAGGTAGTCATGGAGGTGGGGTGCACCAGTGGCACCCCCAGGCTGCATCAGCAGGTCCCCATATGGTGTGGGATGCCCCGCCATGAAGGTCATCTGGTGGTAATAGTCTGAGGGGTTGGTGCCTGTAGGTGGGAGACCAAATAGGCCCCTCTCCTTAAGGTGCTCATGAGCCACTGTGGGCAAGAAGGAGGGAGGGAGAGAGAAAGAAGCCATCAGAATCTGGCAAAAGAGAAGAAAAACACACACCTAGCCTGAGGAGACCCCCTCAGTGCCCTCTAGTCCAGCCTCTGTCCCTTGGGCCCTTGTGTCCCCTATTCCCCAGCCCCATGTCCACACTGAACAGACTGCGGAGGGTGGGGGTGGGGCGTGCTTCTGCTGATGGGGAGGCTGGACCCTGGCCTCCCCCCTGCATTCTTCCATTTTGCCAAAGCTGTAAACACCGCTCTCTTCTTCCCTTCCAGGCCCCACAGAAGCCCCCAGCTCCAGTCCAACAGGGTCCATGGTTCAGCAGAGGCTTCAAAAGAAAAAGAAACTGCAAACAGATTCCATGGTGGCCGGAGAGTAGGGCCCTGTCAGTCTTACCTGAATATTCAAGATGAGATGGCAACCGAGAGCTCACCTGACCTGGCCAGAGAAAGCTCCTCGCCGGCCACAGTCTACCGCGCCCTCCCTGGCAGCTGCAGAACCCAGGCAGTCTGCCTCCAGCCCTCACCCGGCCCTGCTGGGCCTTCAGCACAGGCAGGGAGGACACATGTCAGCTCTCCAGGCCCTCAGGGCTGTGGTGGCAGGGGAAGGCCAGAGCTTGGACACCACTCATGCCCATTACGAGCCCCGGCTTTCACCAGCAGTGCCAGATTGAGTAAGTGCCACCTGCCTGAGGTAGCTCCGTCCTCCATCTGTGAAATGGTGGAGTGACAATACCCACCACCCCAATTACTATTAAAGCTGAAGAGGCAGCCAGCATTGTACACAGCGCTAGATGGGTCTGTGCAGGAGCGGTGCCGCAGGAATCCCAGGCATCCTCTACTTTCACAATCACCCCAGTGCTGTGAGCTGAGGGACACCATTACTCTTCCGTTAGCAGATGAGGACTCTGTACTTAGAGATCTTGCCACCGTAACACAGCAGGTAGTTTGAATCCAGAGCCCACGTTCCTAAGCCCCCTGTTCCACGGCCTCTCTGCTATCAGTCTTGCAAACACCAAAGGAGATCTCACGAGCAGTGGTCAAAAAGAAGCTAGTCAATGGAATTCTGACCTCTTCCGCCTCCTCCTCCTCCCTGCCTCCTGCTATGTCCTCTAGAGCGGGGTGGGCCACCAACCAGTACTAGTAGGAGGCCTATTAGGAACCAGGCTGCACAGCGGGAGGTGAGCAGTAGACAAGTGAAACAAAGCGTCATCTGTACTTGCAGTGGCTCCCAATGTTAGCATCACTGCCTCAGCCCCACCTCAGGTCATCAGGACCATCAGTCCCTGGTGCCAAAAAGTTTGGGCACCACTGCTCTAGAGAGAGCCCTGGCCTCCAGCGAGGCTGACTCCCCACAGCCAATACCTGCCCTGGGAACAGCTGAAATGCCCTCTCCTTCCCTCCTCGCCTGCCACCTCCTCCCCGAAGCCTTCCTTGGAGTGTCCATTCATTCTCAGCACACACAGTCTGGCAGATGCTGATCAAATTTCCAGGCCTCATGCGGGCAGGCATTGGGCTGGCACAGCTGACAGAGCTGCTTTATAAGCCTGAAAACTAACTTCAGTCCATTTGGGAGCTTGGGTCAGGGCCAGTAAGGCCTTGGGGTATCTGGTCCTCTCCCTGCAGGGGTTAAGGCCATGCAAATCAGGCACGCCCCCTCCAGTGCTGAACCTGTGCCTATTGTCTCATGGAGTGGGGGCCGGGATAAGTGGGGATGGTAGGAGCCACAATCAAGGATGTTCATGTTCAAATCGGGCATAAAATCACAGCTTGGTCAACCCAAAGTCTCTCCTTTACGGGCAGCCATGTCTCGCCACTGAGCTCTTCACGGGCTATGCCACTGTCAGCTGAAGCTACAGTGTCCTTGCTTCATGAGATCTGCAGGAGCGTGCTGTTCCTTGTTCCCCCCACAGACACTGTGGGGGGCCCACTCTGGCCTAGGCCAAGGAACCACCAGATTCTGCCTCCTCTTGAGTAAGCCCATCGCCATGTGTATTTGTTTCCAAGGGCTGCTGTGACAAATTAGTGCAGCCTTGGTGCTAACTGCTATTGATACAACAGAACTTCATTCCCTCGCAATTCTGGAGACCAGAAGTCCAAAATCAAGGTGTCAGCGATGCCACACTCCTTCCAGAAGCTTTAGGGGAAAACTGTTCCTTGTGACTTCTAGCTTCTGAGGATGGTGGCTTCCTTGGCTTGTGGCCACATCCCTCCCATCTTTGTGTTGTCTTCTCTCTTAGATGTGTGTTTTTCTTTTTTCTTTTTTTAGGCAAGGCAACCCTTGGTTGACCTCACAGATTACAAGGACCTTGTCAGCTTACAATCCCTTATTTTTTATTTTTTACGCCTACAGCACCTGGTCTTCCTAGGTGGTCTCTCATCCAAGTACTAACCAGGCCCGACCCTGCTTAGCTTCCAAGATCAGTCATCTGTGTATCTTATAAAGACACGTGTCATTGGACTTAAGGCCTGAGGAAACAATCCAGGATGATTTCATCTCAAAATTCCTTATGTAATCACATCTACAAAGGCCTTTTCCAAACTAGGCAACTCTCAGGTTTGGGGACTAAGATGTGGATTTATCCTCTTGGGTACCATTAAGTCCCTTATACCATGTGTGACTTTCAGAGCTGGGGCAGTGTTTGGATCCTGGCCTACATCCTCATGCTCTAGGCCAGCCCGCCACGGGCTGGGTTGTTCGGAGAGGTGTGGAGAAGCACAGGCCCACTTTTCAGGAGATAGTGGCTCCATGTAAAGGCAGCACAACCCTCCCTTCAGGGCACCCCAGCTTGGTCAGTCACTGAGGATGCTCATGCAGAGTTCAGGCTGGGTTCCAACCCCAGGAGGCCATTTCACAATGATGCCACATTCTGCTGGGACATTTTCAGGTCCCATGGCTGCAATCATTTGCCTTGTCTGATTTTTTCTTTGGTGAAGAGCAGGCAAAACGCAAACCTTGTGGCCAGGAGAAGAGTCCGATGCTTCAGGAAGCCTTTCTGACATCTGGAGGCTGGAATCCTTTTCACTGCAAAACTCCAGGCTAAGTCTTCTCAGATCTAGGCCATGGCTTTGGCTTATAGTCATATCCACGAGCTGGGAGGGGACACATTCCCTTTGGTGAGGATGCAGGTGGTTACAAGAGATTCATGGGGACCATATTTCCAAGGGCTCCTGAGTGCATACTGCACATATCCTCTGGCCTGACACTGACTCTGGGCTGAGAGGGAAGGTTTCAGTGGGCAGATTTTGAGAAGATGCACCTGGTTGTTATTTTTTTAACAAAAAAAAATTTCAGTTACAGTTGACATACTATGCTATATTAGTTTCAGGTATACAACATCGTGATTAGACACTCATATAACTTATGAAGTGATCACTCTGATAAATCCAGTACCCATCTGACACCAGACACAGTGGTTACTCACCATCAGCAGGGCTGAGGCCCCTGGACGCAGAGATCGCGGGGAGCGTGGGGCTGCTGTGCATGGCGCGAAGGTAATGCTCCATGTGGGGGCTCATGTACGGGTGGGGGGCATTGAAGGGGGACTCCCCAGGGCCAGCGGTGTGTGGAGAAAGCCGGATCAATGAGATATCAGAGATGACAGGGCTGCCGCTCAGCGCAGGAGGCCTGCAGAGACAAAGGGAAGTATTCTAAGAAGGAGGACACACAGGGAACCCCACCGAGGAGCGGAACCAAACAGGCAACCTTTGGTTTTATTTTACATGCCTACATCCCTTGTTATGGGAACTGAACTCTGAGACATGAGCCAGCGAATGAAGGTGGCAAACTACTGTGTGCTGGTGTGGCCATCCCTTCCTGCCAGTCCTGCGTTGGAGATGGAAGTCACTGCACACAAGACTGGATTTGCTGAACTGAGGGCTCAGCAGGCCACGCATCTGTGCAAGTTGTCACCATGGCTAGTTGTTACCCAGCGCCTGCTCATGGCTAGACACATAGCAGTCACAAACCAATCTCTGCTAAATGAATGAATGCATGCATTCGATAAATGTATGAAAAACAGAACGTGAAAATACTAACACCAGGGGTAAGACGCAAAGAGCTCATGTTCCTCATAGAAATGAGAAAAAGAGGAATCAGGAGATGCCCTGAAAGTGGAGAAGTTGGGGCCTCCGTTACCCTGTCACTGACGTGAAGTACTCAGCCACAGCCACAGCTGTGAAAGAAAAGATCAGGATTCCAAAAGAGTTCTGAAATGGTGAGCCCTAACCAAAAGTCTGGACTATCATTTTAGCTTTCCCTGCACTAAATTCCTTCTAATGCTAACGAGGCCTCCCTTTTCAGATGCCCACCCACGAACAGTCAGGTACATGCCTGCCTCAGTCCCTCTGGGTTGGGCTGGGTGATCACGACCCATTTCTATGTCCCCCAGTCAGCCCTCCATACAAAGACAGGCCTTTATCCAAGTGCTGCTCACCTGGGGCCTCTAAGCAGCTGTTAGCATGTTAGCTGCAGGAGTGTTTTGAGCTCATAGATTCCAGAATGTGCCCATTAAAGAAAAATGACAACTATATTACTGGGAACCTAATTTAGCAAGATTTAATTTTCAAGTGTTTTCAGAAATTAGAGTCTCTCTGTGATCTGACAGAGTGCAAAGAAAAGAATGTGCTAGAATCAAACGTGGACCAGAATCCCAGCCTTTACTAACTCAGTGTGACTGAGCAAGTAATTTAACCTTCCGAGCCTCAGGTGTCTTACCTGTAAAATGGGGATAAAGAGCACTGTCTATTTCATAGGCTTGCAGTGGGGAGGAAAACCCCCCAAACGATGCCCGCGAGAGTCAGTAAACGAGAGCTGCTGTTCTAGCATTGTCAGAAGCGCCTGGGGGTGGGGGAGCCCTCCAAGTCTTCGCATGGGCTTGGTGTTGGCTGGACGTGAAAGGGCACTGTTAGAACTGGTTACTTCAGAGAGGGGATGTCATTAAATGCTGGCTGGAGCAAACCAACGATTACTGATTATGTTCAAGAGAGCGTGAAACCATGCTTTCAACACGATGCAAGCCAGGACCCAAACAGGTGATATCCAGATGTCTTAACATCTGGGTTAACAACTCCTCGCTCGGAGGCTGCTCCTCGGCCTGGGTGTAAGCATTCTGCCATGTGATTTTCTAGCTTTTGCAGACAGAGATTGCAGTGGATGTGAGCTCCAAAAACCTACCAGGCCACTTCCACACTGCTGTACTTCTGCCCACATCAGTTCTTGGTCTCAGTGCCTTCTTGCACCCTATGCCTTGTCAGGCTAATTCTTTTTTTCTCTAAGCCCAGGCCACAGGACCTCCTCAGTGACGCCCAGGGCACTTCCCCTTGTCTCAGGCCCTAGGCTCATTGGGGAGGCCCAGGAGCCTCTTACAGGGGGCCCTGGCTGGCTTTGGGACAGCATTCCATGAGGGAAATATGGTTGCATGGCCACAAGGAAGATACGTGAACACTCTAGCACCAACAAGAAGGATTTGGGGTCCAGAGAGGGAAGTCATCCCTCCATGCTTGTGATCAGAGACACAAACCAGGGTTCAACCCAAGTTGGCCTCACTTGCAGGATGGTGCTGCCCTCATCTCAGAGGCCACTCCACCCCACCAGAGGACCCTGCTCCTTTGGTGTGATAGTGCAGGAAGCCACTGCCATACCCCAAGACAGATTCTATAGGGGTGATGTGAGATGGGTCAGCTGACAGAGCTAATGAAAGGTACACAGGATAAGCCCTTGCTCTTCCCCATGCTGGGGAGGCTCCTGGTGCTGGGCCTTGCAGGGGTGGCATCCAGGCTGACAGAGCCTCCTTGAGGAGGCAGAACCAAACGCTCCTCTCTGTAAGTGTGAAACAGGACTGGATTCTGGAGGGTGTGAGAGGCATTCAGGGCCTGGACGTGGTGGGGCAGGAACCGGCACCTGGGCACCACCTGCCTTTTCCAGAGCACTGGTTCCCTCACCAACTTTGGTCCTTTCGGCTTAGCAGAGCAGCCTTGACCAGGAGGGTGCCCCTCTATGGCACCTCACCAGGTTGGCACAAAAAGACCACAGCTGGGCCCTTGCTAGGGGGTTAACAAGCACAGACTTCTTTCCCTTCTCAGCAACAAGTCAATTTGGGGTGTGGAGCATCTACTGACCTAGGCACCTAGTACCCACAACAACAGGCCCAGCAGCCAACACAGCCACAGACACCTGCCCAGGCACCTCCTCTGGAAAGCTGCCTTAGATGTCCCCTCTGCACAGCACCACTGGGCTGTGCCATGACCTGGCATCTCCTCCAGATAGGCTGACTGTGTGCCAGCCATAATGGGCGATATGCACGTATTTCCTTTCTTTCATCCTAATACGTAATTTACAAAGTAGGTGCTTTATTCCCATTTACAGATGGAAACACGGCGAGAAAGGTTAGTTCCTTTGCCCAAGGAAGCAGGCAGTGGAGCCTGAGCCCGTGCCTGGGCCCATCCCCTCAAGAGAGAAGGGAGTGTTCTTGATGACTGGGGTTCTTTGTGCGTGGAGCTTAGGCAAGTGCATGATTGGGGAGGGGCAGCACCTGAGAATGGGACAGCATTCTCCCCACCGTGTTTCAGTTCTCTTTTTATCTTCATCCCTACTTCACCCCATCACCACGCATAACCCAACCCGGTTCTCAGGAGGAAGTTGGAACCGCTGCCTCACACTGTTGTCAATGACTGATAAGGATCCAGGGGCATGGATATTCCAAGAGATGACATTCTGACATGCCAGACAAAGTGAAGGAGTGAATTCAAACGGCAGAATTCCAAGCATTATTAATGCATTGGGGGACCAGGGGCTTCCCAGCAGCCCCGAATTCACACCAAAATTGCCAACCTACAAAGCGGGTCCTCCAGGGACCAAAGCTTCTTTTTCTTGGATGTTTGGTTCCATCCCAGGGTTCCACCAAGAGTCCTCCATCAAGTTGGGTGCTGCCAGCCCTGGTGAACTGACTATCATGCCCTGGGACCTCACCAGGAAAGGCATGTGCTTGGGAAATATGAGCCTGGATTTAAGACATCCTCACCCACCCCTGAGCCCCCGCCCCTAACTGCAAACTTCTTTTTCTTCTTCTACTTCCACGCCATTTACTGTGGGGCCCGACCCTGGTCTCAGCTATGGCCTCTCCAGGCCTTGTATTCTGGCAACTGTGCAGAGATTCAAGGAGGTGGCCCTGAGGATAGGAGGAGGAGCCAGCCGTGTAAGCCCTTTGTGAAAGAGGGTCAGACTTCTATGTTGTAGATACTCATAGATGCAAACTCACACACTTGTAGGCCGCCACTGACCAGACTGGGGGTCAAGCTGCATAGTTCGGACACTATTCTTCCCTTCCTTCTGTCCTGTTCTGAGCTCGTCTGAGCCTAATTCCACCAGTTGTTTCTTAGTATATGTGTTCGTGTTCCCAACACAATTGTCCCACGCACTTGCTCTGTGCCCAGAGACCCAGAGGAAGCTCTGAAGATGCAGACCAAGCCAGCAGGAGGCAGTTGGATAAAGGCTTGAGCACAGGAACGAACTCCCAAATTGCCTTTAAGTGTGACAGAAGGATTCTCAGAGAAGGTGAAATTTGGGCTGGGTTCAGGATGAAGGAGTTTATGGGATAGTGCATCACAAATAAAGGAAGTAGCATGTGCAAAGAAAGGCTGGCGTGTGAAGGTTATGCACGAGGGGCGGGAGCACAGCCCACAGGCACTCTGAGCTGGATCTGTACTGGATCCATGCCCCTTCTGTAGGCGGGGTGGGAGGGGTTGGGGTGGCATGTGATCCAAGCCCAGCTGAGCAAAGCATGCCCTATGCCTAGGCACCACGACTGGTTCAGAGATGGGCACGTACTCAAGAGGGCAGCTTTGGCTGGAATCTTTAGGAAAAAAGTGCTCTCTGTCCACAGGGGCTGTTAAGCAGGTAGGATGCAAGTGTGGAGCTGCTGGGGATTCAGGTGGAGAGGCCAAGACTCAAGATGATACACAGAACGTCAGAGCTGAGAGATGTTTCTTCAATAGGGTCCCTGGATACAGATCCAGCTTCAGCAGCAGCTAGTACCCTTGGCCTTTTCAGTATCTGAGTTTGTTTGCTTGTTTGTTTAAACCAGTTTGAGGTGAGTTTTTCTCTCAGGAGACTGCCAAGGTTTAGCAAGGCAAGCCTTGACTAACATGGCCTCCCCTTCCCAGAGTGATCCTGGACCTGGCATTCTGCAAGGCGGACGTGAGCCACAGTTCCTTGGGCAGGTCCACCCTCCTGCCCAAGACTCACGGGGAGGGCCCGTGCTGAGGGTGGTGAGGGCGGCTGTGCTGGCCCTTCTGTGTGTGGGCACGAGGCATAAGCAGGGGACTCTGGGTTAAGAGAAACAGTCAAATACACTCCCCTTGAGTGTGTGCGTGTGTGTGAACATGTTGGTGATGGGCAGCAGTGCATTGCACAGGGCCCCTGCTAGGCCTATTCTGTTGCAGCAGAGGACTCCCGTGCTTCCTCCCAGTGTCGGTGCTGGCCTGCTGGCTGGGCCTGGCTCTGACTCACTGAAGGCTGGGGGCAGGCCCAGGAAAGGGCTACTCCTTAGCAGTCTTTTCTCTTCCTTCTGTTCCTGCAAAGCCCCTGGACAAGATTTGAGGGCCAGGCTCAAAGACCAGGGTGATGGCCAAGGGAAGAAAGAAGGAAAAGGAGAAAGTGAGAATGGACAAAGCAAGCAGACACCTAACTGGGGTGGCTGTTGTTCTAGCCTGACTAGATGCTGCAGTGGGGGAGCCACCACAGCAGGGAAGCGGCTGCTGCTGACTAGGTCCCCGACATTCGCTGCACACCGACTGCATACAACGCATCCAATGACTTTGCAAGGCAGGTTTTAGTACCTCCATTTTAAAGAGAAGGAAACTGAGGCTCGGGATAGTAACGAGACTTGCCAAGGCTGCAGAGCTGTTAAATAGATAAGCCAAAATGGACGCTGGCCTTTCTATGAAGTCAGACTTGGTACTGTGACATCTCTAACAGTCCGCTGAGTGGCAAGCTTCTGCCTCAGCTATCTCTGCTCTTGAGAAGTTGAGCTTGGTGTCCTTTTGCAGACATCACCTCAGCTGGTCCTCATGCTGACATACCAAACAGAGGGAAATGAATGCTGGGGGTGAGGTGCAGGCTATAGGGAGCCCTCACACATGTGGATAAAACCTGGATTTCCTGGGTATGAATTACAGCTCTGCTGCTTACTGTGGTGAACCTTGGCGGTGTTGTCTGCTCCTGAGCCTCTGTGTCCTTGTCTATAGGACATGGTGATGGAAACTGCCTGAAGGGCAGCTGTGGATGCACTGAGCTCAGAGTGGAAAGTGTGTGGTGTGGCCCTGGGTGCTTGGTAGGTGCTCAGCTAGACTTACCATGTTTGTTCTTAGATTTAACAGATGAGCAAATGGAAGAAGCTCAGAGGGTGAAGGAGTAGACCCAGCCCACATCTTCCGACATTAAGTCCCAGGCACAAGTGCAGGTTCAAGATTTTTGGAAGGAAATGAAAGAAATGGCCTAGGTGGTGAGAACCCTACAAGGCCACGGCCATGTGTAACTCAGTGCAACACTGGCTGGGCCTGAGGGAGCATGCCTAGCCCCTCGAAGACACGCACTACCCCTGAAAGTGGGAATGATGGGGACATGTTCCTAGAGGGTGCATAGCTTCCACGGGCTGGAGGAAAAAGTAAGACTTTGCTTGATAGGAGAAGGGAGGGCGTCTGGCCCAAATGCAGCCAGAGCCAAGGTGCAGGGGCAGGAACCAACACGCTTCTTAATGCAATGAGGAGAGGGGACGGAAGTGCAGGGATTGGGGCCCTGTACCCCACCCCTGGCGCCTGTTTGGAAAAGCAGACAATGCAGAGCTGAGGGGTGCTGACTCATCCAGACTCAGCGTGAGTGTTGGGGCAGGCTCTGCCCCTTGGGGGTCAGGAGATGGAGAAAGGACAGTGGCAACCCGAAGACACCCCTCCTGCCTGCTTTGTGTAAAGACCTTCTGCGTAGATTAGCAGGGCCAGACTCCAGAAAGAACGGGCCCTTTGCTTCCCACTGGGGCCCGGCAATACAGAACAATAAGGGAATGATTTTCTGTTGTTTTAAGCCACCAAGTTGTGGTAACTTGTTAGGAACTACTACAGTGTGTAAACACGTGCTGCTGGTGCAGAGAAGGCCCCCAGGAGGCTTGGACTTCGCCATCATTATTACTGTCACCAAGCTGCTGACACTGCCAGCTCTCGGAGAGCAAGGGCTGCCTAGTTCTTGGGACAGCCCAGCCCTCGTGGAAGCTCCATCAGTGGCAGGCTGGCAAGGAAGGGAAACGCCCTTCCACGCTGGGAGGGCATCTGAGCACTCTGCTCCACCCGCCTCGTGTGCACAGGGCTCTGGAGCGTGCCTTCCTGCCCGCCACCCAGATTACACGGTCACTGATTCCTCACAGCTGAATGCACCCCGAACACAGCCCCAACATGCCAACCCTCCTACCCCAAGGATAGCTTCCTCACACGCACCGGTCCTGCCTTCGGGCTGAGATGCTACCACCCACCAGGATCATAGGGCCATGGGTGGGGTTGGCGGGCACTGAGTGGGATGGCCATGACCTCTCTGCTATTGCTGAGCTGCTCGGGGCCAGGCACCCACTTTCTCAGAAATGCTGGGCAGGTGGCCCCAGGCCCACTGAGATGCTAGAAGAAAAATGAATTCCCTAAAGCTGGTCTTGCCACTCTGAGCTACTCTCCCACCAAAAGTGGGGTTCCCACTGCCAGCGCTGGGCAGGCACATGTCCGCTTCCACCAGGGCAGCCCCACAGAGTGGACTAGGGTCCACTGCCTCAGGCCTAGATGGAGCTCTATCAGGCTCCTCTGGGTGGAGTTCAATCTCTTCTCTAAAGGTTAGGGTTTAGTTTAGTTTTGTTTTTTTGCTTTTCTGTCTTTGGGGGGGGGTTGGCATGTGAAACTGTACATTGGCAAGCTTGCTTCCACATTTTCCATACGTTAATTTGAAAAGTTCTAGAAATCATGTCCTCTTCAAAATACACTCGAGGGGGTTGCCACCGTAAAGAGATGTACAGGGAATTCTTTTGGAAAGCACTGGAAAACTGCCCCCGCCCAAACTGGAGCAGGTTCTATAAACCAGCAAATAGGACAACCGTGAACAGGGGCCAGGGCCACCGTGTCTAGACATTCATCGATTTGTTCATGTGTTCATGCATCGTTCCCTCCATCAGCCAATGTTCGCTGAGCACGGGCTTCTGACAGGACTGGGTGGTGCGCTGGGGGTCTGAGGAAGACTTAGCCAAGACCCCACACTCAAGAAGTGGGATAGGTGGTCACAAACCCGACTGTCAAGTGCTGCACCAGTTATGATGAACCTCAGTATTCCCAGGGTCCACCCTGAAGCTACATGTGCACAGACGTCAGCAGGGCACATGAGTGTCCATGAGGCTGTGGCAATAACAAGCTGCCAGGGTGAGGCTGCCAAGCAAGGTGCTCCAGATCCAGCCAAGAGCTCAGAAAACTACAACACACCCAGTTCATGGTTTACATGGTGCCTGGACAAAGGCACCATGCTGGGACCTACAGGATCATGAGGGGACTGTGGACACTGCCTGCAGCCTGTGAAGAGAACACAAGGTGCTACAAAGCAGAAAGAAGGATGGGAGGGAAAGAATTCATCCACTCTGCTGGGGCAATCTGAGAAGGCTTCCTGAAGGGGGTGGCATCTGAGTTGGACCTAGACTGTTATAGGAAAATGAAAAAAAGGCAGTGAGAGGTGCAGGCCTGGTGTTCTAAGACAGAATAGCTGAACAAAGGGCAGGTCATAATGGGGAACAGCTACCAGAGTCCATGGGCTGCAGCTCTGACCAGACAGCTGGGTGGGAGGAGACATACAGGAGATGTAAAAACCTGAGCTACGTTCTGAGAACTTCCCTTCATCCAGGAATGAAGAGACCAGGCACAGACTGGGAGAGGCTATCTACAACACATATAAGTAACCATGAAATGAGTAGCCTTTCTACATAAAATGCTTGTTCACATCTAGAGGAAAATGACAATTCCATAGAAAAATGGGAAAAATCCCTGGACAGGTATGTCATAAGAATGAAACATTATTGGCCAATAAACATGAAAGGATGCTCAGCTTCATCAGTAATAAGGGAAACAGAAAATTAGAATCGCCGGGGGATGCCATTTTGGCCAAAATTTAAACGTTGATGACATCACCCTAGGAACAAGGAGGTGGAACAAGCTGAGCCCTCAACCCCGGCTAGTGTGAGTGAGGGCGGCGACACTGCCCGGCAATACGTCCAGCAACACCTAGGAGGGGGACACAGGAGCAGCCTGTGACTCAGCAACCGCCCTCCCAGGGAAACGTTCACTGCGAAGAACGGGCTGTGCCCGGGGCTTGGAGGACGGCACAGGAGCATTCGCTGCAATAATGTTTAAAACAGCAAAGACAGATGCATCCCAGATGCCTGTCAACACAGAGCCATGAGAATTAATAAACCAAGGGCCGCACACATTCAAGGGTGAGTGTCCAGATCATAACTCTCGGTGTGAAAAGCGGGTTCCCAAAGAATACATCTGCGACGATTCCTCTGTATAAAGCAACAAAGCAAAACCGAGCAGTGTACTGTCAGCAGAGTCACCTACAAGGTCGATGTTACAGATGCCAGGAGATGACAAACCCCAAACCCCAGACAGAATACGTGGAATGTGGGGGCCTGGGAGGACAGCGGAGGGGCACAAGGGACCCCGAAGGTGATGCCACATCCCCAGGCCTAGGGCTGGCCGGGGCATCAGGGCATGTGTCTTCACATCTTAAGTATGTGCTTGCTTCTCTTCGTGTGTCTCTGATATTTAATAAAACTAAGTTTTTACAAAGGCATGGCTGGCCAGAAGCTGGCCTCTGCTCAGCAGCTGGCTGAGTGGATGGGGTTCTGGGGTGGAGAGTGGAGTGGCCGCAGGGCTGCTGGGAAGCAAGTGAGGCTCAGTGGTGGTCTCCCCGGTCACCCAGTGGGCTCATCTTGGCCACTCCATCTGTCCACGGCCAAGGCTTCCCCCGGCCGGTCCCAGCCCATCCGTCAGGCCTGCTCCGCAGCCGACACACGTCGGTGTGCACACGCCATCCATTCACCCCTCCGCTCACCCCGTTCTGTCACGGACCCGCACACTCCACCAGACCCAGCCGAGAGCCAGCTTTCAGCTGTCACTCCCCACGCAGAGCAGTAATAAAGAAATCGCTGTTTTCAGCTGACAAAGAGCAGATTTCTTACTAAGTAAACACTGATGTTTTCGTAGGGAAATTAGGTTATAAAATTGCGCCTACAAAGGAGGCCATACAGATGGACTTGGTTAAACTCTAGCCGCACAGGCAACCGGGGTTAATTCAATCGCCCTCCCTTTATCACATTTTTCCTCCTTTTGGAGCAGGAAGATGGGAAGGTATCAGCTTTTCAAACGTAAAAACCCCAAAGCATAAAAAATAAGAGGGAAGGATCAAGAAGACTTTTTTCCTAGAAAATGATGGCTGGTACAGAGCTGGGCTAGGTGAGAGGCCTTGGATTTGAGCCCTGAGATCAGGGTTGGGGCGCGGGGGTCAGGCAAAACACAGCTGGCCCCAGGACAGGGTTATGGGGGGGACTAATCTGGATTTGCCCTCTCCAGGTGACCTGTGGCATGGGTCACCTCAGGGTACGAGGGGCCTTTGTCTGCAAGAGGAGCCGCCCCTGGCTGAGCACAGCTGAGAAGAATCTTCCAGTAAGTTTTGGCTTTATGGGGGCTGTCATATCACAGGGCAAACGTGAGGGCTGTGGAAGTAGAGCCCTGGTGGGAATGAGACGTGGGGTCTTGGGGGTCAGGGGGCGTCTTTAACAGAAGGAAGGGTTTCGTTAGACTTCACTAGAGGCCTGGGTTTGAGCACCGAGGAAAGGCCGGGGTGGGGGCTACACACAGGGAACTCTCCCCACTCCCCCCACCGAGGAGAATTCCTCAGCTCCCCCGGCCAGCCGGCCTGCCAGAGCGGTGTGTGGAATTTCCTTTCCTGGATGCCTGTCAGAACTAGATGGATAATCCTGAATAGTTTAGATAAACGTCTTCTTGGGGCTGGCTGTGCTGCTGGTTTTCACCAAGCCTTTGAGTCCGTTACTGTGTGTGAAGAGGGCCCCTCTTTCCTGCTGGCGTTGGTGGCTGCCTGGGAGTGAAACGCCTCACTGGAACAGGGGCAACCCCACCAAGGTGGTGAAGCCCGCTGGTGGGCTGGGGTGGGCTGGGGAGAGGCAGGCCTCCTGGGCCTTTCTGCTGATAAATGCCTTTCCATTCCCGGTTACCTCGTGCTCAGGGCTCTCCTGAAAACCCCTTCCAGCACACCACCCTACAACTGCCCAGTTTCTCCCCCTGCCCCTCCTAGACCATGTGATCTACATGGACAGCAAGACTGTGCCGTCTTGAGCCTGTATCCCAAACAGCCTGGCACGAGGCTGGCACACATAGGCACTGGCTGAGTATCATCCAGTAAACCTTCCCCCACGAATTAAGCAACAACTAATCTTTCTCTACTTTGCTCGGGCGGGACAGGTCAAGCTCACATTTCAGAAATGCAGCCCCTGGAAGGAGAGGGGGAGGGAGTGGCTCCCACTGCGCCCAACAGATTTCTTCTCCACAGCCACTGGGACACATTATCGATGCAGCAAGAAGGCTGCAGTGATGGAGGCTTGGCCGGCGACAGGACTCGCGCAAGGCGTTGCTCCCGCATGCCCCCAACAAACGTTGATACAGGCCGCAGGAGTGACCCAGAGGACAGCACTTGGGATGCAGATACACAGCAACAGTGACTCGGGCTGGGTAACTAAATGCGTCTGGCCCTGGCATCAGCTCCCACTGAGAGTGGAAAACCTGAATGGGGGCAGTGGGAGCAGGCGACCCACCCTGGAGGGCAACCTACCCCACCACAACTGAAGTGCTATTATTAGTGATTAATTCCTTTGGGTTGATTATTGTGCCGTTCCTATGATTCTCAGTCAGGACTAGACACTGTAGCCCCAAGACCTGTGGGGAGATGCCCCTTGCTCTCCACGGATAGTCACGGCACAGAGAAGGACTCAAGCGTAGGGGTCCGTGCTCACTTCCTAGCTGAGTGATTGTGGAATGCTCTTAAATTCTGGTGACCTCCAGTTTTCTTTGGATGACTCGTGGAGAATATGAGCCACCTTACAGGGTGTTGGGAACACAGGCTATGATACCATCCACCCTGAATCCAAGGGTGCCTAGGACAAAATGTGGGTTTCCTTTTAGTGTCCACATGAGAGTGAGAAAAGCACATGATTGCCCAGGACTTAGTATGTTCCAGAAGCTGTTCTATGTGCTTTACCCATTCATCTAATCCTCCCAACCACCCATGTGGAGGGTACTGCTGCATCCCCATTTTAGAGACAAAGAAACCAAGGCTCACAGAGGTTACACAGCCAGTCAAGAATGAAGAGGGCGTTAGTGGCAGAGGCAGGAGCTAAACTCTGCACCATCCTGTTCTGCCTACGTCCAGGGGGTGGGTGTGCGATGGGAAATGCCCAAGACGATGGAAGACAGGAGAGGACCCAGGGGACCACCTCCAGCTCTGCGGGACCTTTCCACCGGGCAGCCCTGCATGCTCTCCCTTTGGCAGACCTGCCTCAGCTCTGCACATCAAGATGTGCTTCACTCCTGGGCCCTCCCTGCCCTCGGCTGACCACACGGGCTCTCTCTTAAGCCCAGAGCCAGGCAGCTCCTCTTCAGTGAGGGGCCAGCATTCAGCCAAGATCAAAGAGCAGGCTGCCTTATCAGACACGCTTTTCATTAAACTTTTACAGGCCAGACTTCATTATAAATGAGCTGTCTGTGCCACGCTGCAGAACACCTTCCTGGAGCTGAGAATCCGAGGCTCTCTGCATCGGGAGAGTCTTTAGCAGAGCAGTTGGGGCGAAGACTGGGCCTCTGGGGTCAAAGTGCCCAGGTTCAAATCCCATCGGTGCTGCTTAGTTGGAGAATGTCACTGGAGCAGGCAGCCAACCTCACTGTGCCTCAATTTCCCCACTTAACAAACAGGAGTAACAAAGCTGCTTTCCTTATAGGGTGTTGACGAAGGTTAGGTGACATAATCCAGAGGGCTGAACTCAAGATGCTGTGACTGCCCAGAGAGAAGAAAGGACTAGACTGAAGGGGTCTCTAAGGGCCACTGCATCACCATGAGCCAAGGCTTCACATCTATTGGTCACTCAGTCCTCAGACAGCTATGGGAGGTTGGTGTGCTGCCCTATAAACTCCTGGTGCCAGTTTTCTGGGCTCCATGTCTACCTGCCATCCAGTTGATCTAAAGAAGTGGTCAGCCAGGGCAGGTTTTAAGGAGCACTCCCTGAAGAAAGGGAGCAAGGACCCAAGTGGGGAGGAGGGGCAAGGCCCTTGGTGGGAGACCCCAGGCCACCCAGCCTCTTGGCTCAGGAGCCAGACAAGTAGACCTGTCTTTCGGAAGTCTCATCTTTCCACGAGTCCCTAAAATGAAGCACACATGTTTGCCCAGGGAGGAGAGAGTTCTTTGTGAAACACAAACAGAGTCAGTCCTCTGTGAACCGTGAACCTGGTGTGTTGTGCCAAGAACCAAGAAGAAAATACCAATGTATCTGTCTCCTTCGCCTTGGAGATTGGCTGAGGGCAAAGCTGTCAGGGCCCAGGATAGTGCAGGTGAGTTGGAGGTGTGTGTTTATTAATCTCACAATGAGCTGGTGCGGGCTTTATGGAACACTGACCTTGGAAAATTTCATCTCCAAATCCCCCCCGGAATAGAGGTTCATGAGCTCAGGGAGCAACAGCAAAGTGAAGTGAAGCACACCAGCGGAGGGGCGAAACATCTCCATTCGCAAGCAGTTAGTTGCCAGGACGAGGTGGTGCTCAGACATCCTTAATGGCTCTCTCAGGGGGCTCTGGGTAGTTTGCACAAGTGACAAAGTGTGCAGATAATGGTGGGAGGCGGGGGCCCTCACACCCACCAGCTGGCATTCCCTCTCTTTCCTTAAAGTACCTGGACCAGCATGTTGACTTCACAGGAATTGATAACTAGGTCCCAGAGCCATCTGTCCCTAACAAGAGCCTTCCTCCTCTCTCCTTCTCTGTGCAGGAGGGGCTTGGCCGTGACCACTGGAGCAGTGCAGTTGGGGGTCAGGGACGTCAGTGGCCACATATAGAGAGCCTGGCAAGAGGAGGGAGATCCTTTCCATGGTTGAGATGTCGCTGTCCACTCACCCTCTAGCCCCCACCCCAATATGCTCACCTCCTTCTGCCAGCTGAGAATATGAATAGATTTTGATTAATTTGTGGGCACTGGATCTGTGAATAGGTGATGAAAAGGAGCCAGGGGGGTTTTACACTCCATATCTCAGAGTCATTATCATTGAGGGAAAAGGCCCGTCAGCCTGTTGGTTCCATAACTCTGGAAAGCCAACACACATCTCTGGGCTTGCTTTCTTGAGCGTAAAATAAGCAACGTGGCCTGTGGGGGTCCCCAGACTCTGGCCTGTGGGTGCTTGTAAACAAGCAGATTCTAAGACCTCACCCTAGTCTGAAAGAACTGGAACTTCTGGGGCCAGGCCCTAGGAACCTGCATTTTTTAAGACACACTGCAGTTCAGATTTATAGCAAGGTTTGAGAAGTGATGCACGAGGTGGTCTCTGTAACCCTTTGGGCTGGAAGCAGCTGGAATTGGTCCTCTATGAAGCCCAGGACAGGGCTGGGGTGGGAAGGAGCTCACAAGAAAATGGTGAGTCGAAGGTCAATCCCAGCCTCCTAAACCAGGAACCTGAGTTTCTACCTCGCCCACCAAAACACACGCATTCATCCTGACCCCAGGCAGCCCGTGCTCCTGCTTGTTAGTCTGCTCACACAGGGGAGCCGGGGAGATCCAGCTCGGGGCCTTGTTAGGTCTCAGCCTTAGTCCCCTCAACACCCAATGAGCTACTTTCCAAGGGGAAAAGGGGACAGGAGTGAGGAGCATGTCCGAAGTGCTCCTCCTTCCTGCTGGCAGTTACCAGGCAATGGAGCCTTCTCTTCTCACCCTCAAATAAGAACTCCCAGAACCTCAGGAGCATGTCCCACGGGGAGAGGGGGTCACAAGTGAACTCTGCCTGAGCAGCACAAGCAACCCCCTCTCACCCACTCGTCTCCCCATCACCGGCGGTTTACACAGATGACACGTGCTGCTCCAGAAGTCCATGAGCAGAGCCATTTATCCTTCTGAAGCCATCTGAGCACTAGTGAGCTCTGCGGGGCCTGCTGTGGTTTGTACCTCCAGGTGACTAGGATGGGTGGCTCTAGAGAGGGGGAAGCCGTCCAGCTGTGCTGTGCTGGCTGGGTGTCCATGCACTGAGCTCCACCCCTGCCCCTTCCATGTGTAGCTGCCTATTTGAAGCACTGTGAAGTCAGCCCTGGCTCTGCTCCCCTCCTCTGAGGACCATGATGACAGCTAATGTGGCCCCTTCTGTCCATCTTTAACTGCTCCTCCAGTTACCCTGAAAATAAATCTCACTGCTGCTTCTGCTCCTGGTTGCCAAAAGGACAAAACCAAATTCCTCAACTGGGGGAAAAAAGACCCTCTTTTCCATCCCCAGTGGTACTTCTTCAGCCCCATTTCCCACCTTCTTCTGTCACCGTCACCCAACAGTAGCCTCTTCCAAGGACATGCTATGGCCTGCCTCTGCCATGTGGATCCCTTGGCCTTCAAGGCAAGTGGAAGAACAACAGTAATAATAATCATTGTTAACATCAATTGAATGTTTCCAAACTCTTCTAAGAGCTTTACTTACATTACCCAACCCATTCTCAAAGAAACTCAGGAGATGGGGCAGGTATCCTTTTCGTGCCCTTTTACACATGAGAAAACTGAGGTTTATTCCTTCAGGTTGGTCAACCCTCCAAGGCTAGTGATTTCAGCACTGGGGTTCAGGCCCAGGTAGCCTGGCAGAGCCCATGACAGCAAGGCTCTTGCAAGCCAGGACAGGGCTGAGGAGGCCCGTGGTAGAGCACTTCGCCCAGAGCCCTGAAGCTCCATCATCAGACCATGAGAGCCACTGGGCCAGGGTCCCAGGCCCCCGAGCTAAGGCCCTGTGCATGAAGCAGCAGGCAGAGGCTCCAACTAGGGCTGACAAGAGATGACACCGCACCTCATTTGCTGCGCAGCGTGTTATGTAATTAGACACATTTGGTGGCGGCGAGGAGAAGCGGTCTGTAGCAGGGGCTTGACGGAGCGGGTGCTCCACCAGGCTCTGACCACATTAATCACAGGAGCCACAGAAATAGGGGCCATTTTTCTCCTCGGCTTTGTACTATTTCCCACCTGGACACTGAGGGCAGGGGTGAAGGAGTGGGCTTTGCAGAACTTGCCTTGTCCTCCTGTGGCCTGGGTGGGGACCAGCTGTCCTGATAAGGTAGAGCCCCTGGAGCCCAGCCCAGCAGGATGCGGGGCTTTGGGAACGCTGCTGCTACCCATCGCTGGGGTGTTAATCAGACTAGCCCTAGCTTGGCTGGGGAGGGGAGCCTCGTGCAGAAGCAAGCACACCTGACATGATGGAATGACCCAGGAAAGTCAGTGCACTCCTCTGCTCTGGGCCTCTGCATCTATAAGATGCAGATTATAACCCCATCTCACAGGGCAATCGGGGGATGAAAGACCAGGCTCCGTGGCAGAGCCTGGCCTGCTCCAGGCTCTGTACAAATTACTGGACCCTCTATTATATTCTACTTTGTGATGACATACTTGCCACTGGGACTTGGTGATCCCAAGTGGGCTAAATAACCACCCCCAACGAGTTCCAGGTCCTAATCCCTGGGACTTGTGAATGTACCCTCTATGGACAAAGGGACGTTGTAGATGTGGTTGAGTTCAGGACCTTGAGAAAGGAAGATTGTCCTGGATTATCCAGTGAGCCTTTAAAGCAATCATAGGTGTCCTTATAAGAGAGGCAGAGGGAGCAAACTACCACAGAAGAAGAGGAAGGCCATGTGAGAACAAAGCATGCGGAGAAAAGGGGATATGACAAAAAGTAGGGGAGGGGGCTTGAGCCAAGGAAATGAAGTCTCTCCTGGAGCCTCCAGAAGGAGCCAGCTCTGCCAACACCTTCATTTTAGAGCCACAAGAACTACTTCAGACTTCTGGCCTCCAGGACTGCGTGAGAATAAATATACATTGTTTTAACCCACTAAATTCGAGGTAATTTGTTACAGGAGTAACAGGAAACTAATACACTTCCCTTCAGTTATCGAGTCTAGTGAAAGAGCCATCCAGGCCAGTGCGTGACAAGACCATGTGCACAGGCCCACTGGCCTAGTCAGACCTCCCCTGCCACTTGCCACTGTCACCATCTACCTCTCCAAGTGCTCTGGCCACCCTCCATTCCTCGCTGACCAGGAAGAAAGCAGGCCCAGACAGGGGACATGACTTGTGTCCAACACAGAGTAGTGAGTGGCAAAGCCTGGAGAGAACTCAGGGACGGCCTCTTGGCCACAGCTCCCTCCTAGCACAGGGAGGAGCAGCACTAAGGGCCCCCTCATTCAGCAACAGCTCTTTCTGCAGCTAGAGCAGCCCATACCTGAGCTCTTAGCAGTATCACCTGGAGGGCAAAGTAAATATGGATCGTGGGTCCCACCACAGCGTGTCTGACTCAGCAGGTCTGGGCCAAGGCCTGAAAACCTGCATTCCCAATGGCCCCCAGGGACACTGACATTGCTGGTTCAGAGGTCTGGGGAACAACTATGCTGGGTGCATGCCCTACCAAAGGGCAGAAAGTGCTTTCAAGAAAGAATGGGCTGGACCCCTTCAGGGTTCTCCAGTCATAAAAGTGCTCCCAGGAGAGAGGCCAGCATGCGATTGAGGGACTGGGCTCAGGGAGTTGTAATCAGGTTTCTAATTCTCCTAATTCTTAAGTGGATGACCTTGGTGCTTAGTTATTTAACCTCTCTGCTGCCTCAGCTCCTTCATCTGTAAAACGGGACGACATGAAATGCACATCATATAGGGTTGTTGAGAGGATTAAGTGAGAGGAAACACATAAAGTGTTTACAATAGTCATAAGGTCAGAGTTCATTGGAAAAATAGCATTCACCAGTGGTGGGGTCTTCCTATATCTCTGGTATTGCCCCTAGGTGTGTGAGAAGATATGACCCCAGATGCTCACCTGCAGAGTGATACAACTGTGCCCAGGATCTGTGTTGCTGAACCAGCCAAACATTTCCCAAGAGGAGAAAATCAGCATTTCCACCCCCATTCTAGATAGGGACTCAGCTCCATTCACAGGCTTAGGGTTCTCAGATACCACCAAAGGAGCAATTTTCAGTGATCCGTTAGCTCTCAATGTATCAGCCTCCCAGAAGCCACGGGAGCTGTGGTCTCAGCTACCTGCAGCTGGAGGTCCCTGGGAGGTGGGCAGGGGGCTAAAGTGGGCACGAGGCCGCCAACAGCAGGTCCTACTAGTCAAGTGGGAACCAGCTACATGAACCAAAATCAAATGAAAGGTTCTCAACATATCGAAAGACATGGGAGAAAATATCCAAATATGGGACTATTTGAACAAGACGACAAACAGTGATAACCAGAGAGTATAACTCATAGAATAACATAAATATCTATGGATTTATTTGAAGTAAAATATTGAAGAAATGGAGGGGAAGGGATAGCTCTTCCTTACAGTAAAAGTCAAACGGATAAGTGTGGAAGGAACGATGAAAATATAAAAGCACCACTTGGCAAATGCTAGTAGTTCCTGTTTCTGACGAGAGCCAATAATGGATGTTAAAATTAGTGGATGAATATATGATGAGAAACAGAATATTCATACATTACCGAAGTATCACCACACAATCATTAATTACAAAGGGACCAACTTTAAACCTGAGAAAATCATTGAATCAAGTGATGAAAATTAATCTCCAGTGAGAAGTGGTGCCAGGATGTGCCTCTGACACAGTGTACTAGGAAGGGCCCAACACCACTTTTATTACTATTCCCCAAGTAATACATCCAGATAAATTCTGAACCTGACCATGAGGCATCATCAGGCAAACCCAAACTGAGGACATTTCATACGGTAACTGGCCTTTCCTCTTCAAAAGTATCAAGGTCACTAAAGACAAGAGAGACTGAGCAACTGTCCTGGATTAAAGACAGCTAAGGTGACAAGATGACTAAATGCAAAGGCTGAATCCTGGATGGGAGAAAAAAGACATGAGTAGGCAACTGGCCAGATCTGGGTAAGGTTTTTTAAGTCAGTTAATAACAATGCATTCGTGTTTTGGTTCTGTTAAGATGTTAACTTTTGAGGAACTGGGTGAAGGGTATAATGGAAATCTTTGTACTATTTTTGCAACTGTTTTTATATGGCTGAAATTATTTCAAAGTAAAAGATATTTTAGAAAGAAAATAAAAGTCCTAGATTTGCTCTGCCAGGGGGAGGCAATGGATGCTCAGAAATAGGAGCCACTTGAGGGCTGGGAGACCTTCTCAATCACCTGCCTCTCGACCAGGCACAGTGTTTGCCTGGAACACAGTGAGTGCCCAGCAAGTGTTTACTGACTTCATTGGAACGGGAGCTGGGAGAGGCAGGAGGGTTTGTCTTCCGTGAGTGGAATGTGTGGAGAGGGCTATGCACTCAGCAAACAAGATCGTGCTCTCACTGTATGTCAGACATTGTCAATACAGAAATGAGGGGGCAGTTCAGAGCCTGCTGGGAAGCAGGTGAGAAACATCATTTCTGTGCGGTAGTGGGATGGGAATTCGGGAAAGGTTGCACTCAGTGTGGGGAATCTCAGCACTTCCAGGAGGTGGCGGCTCCTCAGCTAAGGCTTAGAGGATCTATAGGAGATGGCCAGGAGGAGGGGGCATTCTAGGCGGGTTGGGCAGCAGGAGCTGAGGCACAGAGACATGTGACAGGGTCATGTATGCTGGAAATGCAAACAGGAACTTAGACAGATGATGTGTCTGGGTCAAGACGGGCACAGGGCCAACTGATTCTTCATAATAGGTCCCCTGCCAGGCAGGTGTGGGGAGTAGCGGAGATGTTGAGGGTCAAGGGAAGGTCTGGGCCTCTTCTGGAAGCATATGAATGGGGTAGCAAGGGCACAAGTCTTCCTGTCATAAAGACAAAGAAAAGCGACCGAAGCTACAAGCTTCGAGGCCCCAGGTGGAGGAGCAGGGTTAGGTATAGTGAGACAGCACTGGTGACACACCCTTCTACGTGCGGGTCTCAAAGCAGGGAGTAGAATGAGGCCCCAAAGTATAACCTCGAGCTCCTCCTTATCGATAGGCTGACCCTGTAATTTAGTGTCCAAATTGGGACAGGGGTTTTATGAATATTATGCTGGGACAACATAGGTCACCGTACTTGAATGGGACTTCTGGCCTTGGAAGGGTTTCCCACTGAGTGGGTGGGTAAAGGACCCAAGGTGCTTGTGGGTACACTGAGAGAGTCTGAAGCCTTGGAAGTGGTGAGGTGAGAAACAGCAGTGCTTCCTTCTCAAATCACCAGAGGCGGGTTAGGTGTGCACATCCCGCCCACACATTCACACAGGGTCCTGAATGACTGCATTCTTGGGCGGCAAATGTGACCGCTTGGGACGAGGCAGATCAGGAACTCCAAAAAGAAAAACAGAAGCAGCAGAGGTGGCTGAGGCTGGCAGCCCAGCCTCCCCAGTGGCAAGTGACTCACGTGCTGGGGAGACGGGAAGAGGGCAGAACTTACCCGTGCATGCCATGGACAGAGTGAGGCTCGTAATGGTACCTTCCTTCCTGGTGTCTCATGTCAATCGGCAAGGGAGCATGGAACGGTGGCAAAAGGTGCTGCGGCACTGTGCAGGGGGAAAGAGAAAAAGGACTTCAGAACCTTTCCCCTCCCTCAAAAAGCAATTTTCAAAGGGCTTGAAAGCTCAATGAATTTCAGAGCAAGAGCAGTCAGGACAGGGGGCTCTGAGGTGCCCTGGCTATCACACACCCACGAAGGGAGATGAATAAATAATCAAAGTCAGCCTGAGAACCCTACATCTTTCACATAAAAGATCCCCAACCGCGCTCTTGACAAAGACAAGCAGCTCAGCGCTCTTTGAACTCGGGGAGATTACAGGCTCGGCCGCAAATCAGGGCTGACAGAACCGACAGGCTTCTGCCCATCCCGGCCTTGGCTGCGTGTGGCTCCAGCAGCCCGGGGTCACGGCATCCACACGGGCTGGCAGTATTTACCTAGAACCATCTGCGAAGCCAGGGCCTGTTCCAGCTGCAGGCAGCGGACACCTTTGTGGGTCTGTTAATTCTCCAGCTCTTAATAATAATTACTGACCCGAAGTGTGCTGGCAATGCAAATACCAACTCGTGAGCATCAGTTTCCAGAGGTGAGTCAGGCCCTGTCTGCACTTGGCCTGCCCTCAACAAATCATCGTGATAATTGTAGGATGCTCTTTGCTTATTAAAAAGAAAAAAAGAAAAAGAAACTCCTGGGTATCCTGGAGGCAAACATAATTATAGGCTCTAGGAAAACAAGGCTCTTTAAAAAGTAGTTAGACTGGGAAAAAGGCTAAAAAGTAGAGATTTCTCAGTCAACTCTCACTCAGGAGAAAGGCCGCGGGGCCAATGGGAATCAGTGGTGAGTCTGAATTGCTGACGAGTTTAAAGAAATGCGAATGGTTTGTTTTACACGCGCACAGTTAGCTGCCTGCCAGGCCAGAAATGATGCTTCTGTTTCTGTGCAAACAGATTCCAGTATCTTATTGTAAACACTATGAATTCTCTTTTTTTCCCCCCTTTTTTAGTGTGGAAAATATACATAACGGAAGATTTACCACTTTGACCATTTTTAAGTGTACAGTAAAGTACATTCGCATCGATGTGCAACCATCACCACCACCCATCCATAGTACTTCTTTCATCTTCCCAAACTGAAACTCTGTCCCCATTAAACACAAACTCCTCATCTGCCTCCCCCCACCCCTGGCAACCACCATTCTACTTTCTGCCTATGAATGTGCTTCATAAAAGTGCAATCACACAGTATTTGTCCTCTTGTGGCTGGCTTTTTTCACTTATTATCATGTCCTCAAGGTTCGTCCCTTATACCTTGTGTCTGAATTTCCTTTAGGGCTGAATAAGCCTTGTGGATATTCTACATTTTGGTTATCTATTCATCCTTTGGTGAACAGTTGGTTTAAATGCTATGAATTCTTAAAAAGAGGAAACTTTTCTCCTGACATTTTAACTTCAATTTTTTGACATTCAATTTTATTTTAATAATTCCACAATACTGGAATCTTCCAAGGGGGCTGGAAACAAAGAAAACAAATCTTCTTGCTCTGATTAAATCAATATGCCAAACACAGACTCCACAAACCTTGGGCCCAAAATGGAGGGCCAGCACTGGCCTGCTTCCATCCTGGAGATAGACTGGAGTGTCTGGAACTCCAGGGGTTGGGGAGAGGGGAGATCAGCAGGAAAACAGTGCTCACCTTCCAGGAGGTGCAGGAAAGGGCCTTTACGGTTTTTTTAGTGTGACCAGAAAAACAAGATCACAGTATTGTTAACAAAGAAACATGGTTTGCTTTTGAATATTTCTGAATGTTTCCCTGCATATCTAAAAGCCTCCTGAAGCAGCCAGAGTGGGTATTACTGCACCCGTTTCACAGATGAGGAAATGAAGGCCAAGGGTGGTTTCAGCTAACAGTCACAGGGCCAAAAATAATGACAGAGCCAGAAGGAGAATCTCAGAGGACAGCTGGTCATGGCTCTTCCCTCTGCCCAGCATGAATAAACACTCAGAGGCAACTCTTGGGTACAAGGGGGATGCCCGAGTCTTCCAGTACCAGGCCCTGCTCTAAGTGCTTTGCATATCAACTCCTAGGTCTTCATAGCAACCCCAGTCTGCATTCACCCCAGAAATCCTGGTCTTCCCACTGGTCATCCCCCCATGTGCTCTATGTCTTTCCAGTGTTGAAGCTGCAGGGTTCAATCAGAGCCCAGACCCCAGCCCAACCAACCGGGCCCCTGCCTAACCAGCTGTGAGTACAGACATTGCTCGGTGCAGGATCAATGCCACTGCATCCAGGTCTAGAGAGCTATAACATCTACAGGAATGAAGAGCCCATGATAGCTTACCAGGTAAATGAAATGAAGGTGGCATCGATGCTGACCTGACTGCCCCATAAGACCTGGCTGCCCGCACATGTGCGCATGTGTGTGTGTTGGGGGAGGAGGAGCCTGAGGCTTCTGGAAGAAGCATAAGGGACAGTCACCCACACAGCACTGCTATAGTGACGGCTGCTCCCTCTTTTCTGCGCAGTCCATGGGGTGAAGAAGTGACTTTCTCTTTCTCAAGTTAGGGCAGCAGGTCAGGACCTCCCACAGCCCCTGCTGCCCTCTAAATAGCTGATACTCACAGAACAGGCAGGCAGTAGAGGCTCTGGCTGCACCCTTGTACCCCTCACCCGCACCCTGTTGGAGTGTTCAGGAGGAGCCTGGAACACACATTGGAGTTTTCTCCAGTCCAGGCACTGATGTTAGGTTGGCCAGCGGCTTGAGTGTGGCCAAGTCCCTCCCAGGTCAGGAAGTACACGTGCTTGTCTTTAGTGAAGTCTGCTGCCTTGTGGGGCTTTGTTTATGGCACCTCATTGAGGGTTACCATAAACCCTGTTCTTATCCCCATTTTCCAGGAAAGAACATTGAGGCTCTGAGCGAGAGCAATGACCAGGCAGTCTGTGGCTTCACTCTCTCTCTGCCACAAAGCCCCTTGTGCTTTCCCAAAGCCCAGCCCAGCCCAGCACCCAGCACACAGCAGGCCCATAGCAACAGGGCTTCTCAGCACACACATCCAACATGGCAGCAGACATGCCTGTGATCCACTAGCAGGTGATTTCCAGACTCCTCCGGCCACTCACAAAGAGGCGATTCAGTCCATTCATATCACTGGGGCTAAGTCTGGGCAGCAGTCACTGTAGGAATAGTCGTTCATTCATTTGTTGGTGCCTTCCTTCCTTCATTCATTCATCTTGTATCAAGGGCATGCTATGTAGCTGTTCTAGGTCCTAGGAGCAATGTCCTGTAACACTGCTCAGGATGTGGGAAGGACTTCAGAATTGTTTTTTTTCTGGGTGATTAGAGAAGAAGCCGGTGGGAGGAGGGGTTCTGAGCAGGGAGTCAAATGCTCTGGTGACACTTCAAAAGGCCACACCAGTAGGGCCAGGAGGCATGGGGCAGAGGTCTGCACTGGCCAGGAATCCTATACTGGCCCTGCCACTAGGTGGCCATGGGACTTTGGAAAAATCACATCCTCTTTCTGGGTCTCACATTACCCATCTGTATAAAGGGGATTAGATGAGCTCTATCTAATTGCCTTCCTATCAGAACTATCCTGCTGTTTGTGAATGGTCACCCACTCCCCAGAGAAAGAGCTATGCTTATCCCAGCCAGCGACACACTCCACAGAAGAGGCTCTGGGAGCAAACACTGTTGTGCTTTTATGGCCCTGTCTGTACAACTCGCTGACACAGTGGCTCTTCTCCATGTGCTCAACCCACCAAATGCAGGTCCAGTCACCCAAGCCCACTTGTAGGACACCACCCCCAAACCGTCTCTGGGACCAACTCTGCACCCTAGGTAAACTGAGGATGAAAACTGACCCTGGGTCATCTGAGGTCTCAAGACCTTACAGACCAGCAAGGAGTGATCCCACACACCCATGAAGGAAATGTTCAGAGGTGGGTACTTTGCTCGGGGCCCCTTGGCCAGGCCCAGGGAGGAGAAAACTCCACTGTGGACTCCTATGAGAAATCCCTCTGTCCAGAGGCCATCGGCAGCACCCGTGGAACATGAAGATGAACATGAACAAGAGCTGCCTCCAGTGACATGTTGAAAGAGATCTTTCCACACATTGTTTTCATTGTGGGCTCTTTTTTTAAGTTAAACAAAAATCCAAACTAAATCATGTCCTTCCGGCAGAAGGGAAAACACACACACACACACACACACACACACACACACACACACACACACACACCCCATATGCTATTTCAAAGAAGTGGCTTTCTTTTTAAGTTTCTGAGCAAGAAACTCTAAGATGGGAACTTTCTATGGATCACCCAGCCCCCTCTGAAAAAAACGAACATTTGTTTTTGATCTTACACAGAAAGACCAATAATCTGAGAAGCTGAGGATGATGGTGGCGTGCATGATGGCTTTCGTTTTTAACTCCCAAACTTTTCTGTGCAAAGGTTTAAACGTCTAATGCTCCTTGGCTGGTGGTCTCAGGGGTGAGGCGACATTTGCATGGGCAATGTCTCCGGTATAAGGATCTCCCTCTATCAGTGAGTAGGGCACTGGGAAGGGTCAAAGGGGGCCTCTTCGGGAAGCCAGGCTCAATGTTCCATTAATAACGCTGGTTAATTTCTGCTGGGAAGGATGGGGTGGGGTCGGCAGAGAGCTCCAAAATTGGGAAAAACGGGTCATCGGAACATGACCAGGCAGCTGCGTCAGCAGCCAGGAACATTCTACTCGGATGAAGTCATGTGTTGCTACAACATGGAGGCGCTGCCCTGAGGGCTGAGCTCAGATGGGGGCCTGAGAGGCTAGCCCACAGCCATAGGGACCAGCGAGGTGAAAGCAATCACCTTCCAGGAGAGACTGGGCATGTTGGGGACACACTAGCCCTCTGGGCTGTCCAGCACGGTCTCCAGGTATTGTGGTCTCTTCCACTAAGACTGCAAGAGGGGCTAAGCTCAGAAGTCCTGGTTTAGAATCAGGGAGGAAACAGGTTTCTGAAAGAAGAGCTGCCTTGCCCCCTCACTGATCGAGGGATGGTGCAGGCAAGTTTCTCTGGAAGGAGGCCTGTATCTCCCGGCATGATACAGGTCTGATTTATGATGAGGCACAATCCCATCTGAGTACAGCCTGTGGACCCCTGGAAGGGAGGCAAGGGGACAGAGCAAGGCATGGATCCCTATAATTCTTGAGCAGTTGGCCCATCCCTAGGGTCACTGTGCAGTCAATGTTGTGGCTGTATCGGGGACACTTCAATGGGCTTCAGGTGGCCTCTGATATGCTGAAATAGGCATTCCAGTTTGGCATAGCTGGGGGACCAGGAAAGAATTTCTTGGCCCCACTTTCTCTCAAGCAAGTGGGACTCTTGCTTGAGATGCCCCATTAGTGACTAATTGATCATGTTCGTTTTCTTTTAAATTTCTTGCATCTAAAGTAATATCCAGTGCAACCCACTCATTATTTTTCTTAAAAGCGAACAAATCTTGGAAAAATCACAGAAACAAATTCACACTAAAGTGTAGTTGACTACCAGGTGGCTTTCCTCCTAACGGAAGGACCCAGGCAGCAAGAGACACCTAGACCTTTGAAGAAGATGCCAGGGTGGAGAAGAGGAAAAATGGCAGACAGGAGGGCTTGAAGTCAAGAACAGTGACGTTTACAGCTAGATGGAAATTATTTTGTTCCTGAGTTGCACATGAGTCAAACGACAGTCCAAGGGTGACGACCTGTCCCCATGGTCTGAGGAGTTTGGGACAGGAGTTGGAAGCAAGTGAGCCATAAACCAGACAGACCTGGGTGTGAATCCTGGTTTTGTCACTTCCTAGCAAGTGACAAGCAGTCAGAGGGCTTCAGTGTCTCCTTCTGCGAAGCAGGAAGGACACCGGCCTGACTACTGTACAGCATGCTGTAGCATGCGGCATGCTGAGCGGGAGCTCAGTAAGGGGCACACGTCCTTTCCCTATCACTGTGAACCTCCGAGGAGACGTGGACAAGGCCCCAGTGCTCCGGTCATGATGGAGCCTTTTCCTTGATCCCTGGAGTAAGGGACACTGAGATACATCTGATGGGAACTCAGATGTGGCATCTACGGCTAGATATGCCTTCCGTGCACACTCAGTGCCCCTAACTCACTGTCGTATAGAGTGGGGACGGGCAGAAATGACAGGTGATGGTGTTGGGGCATTGCAGGAGAAGACTTCTTCTAATAAATCCCTGCTAGCTGACACCCCCGTCCCATGGGAGACTCAGACCGGCTACTCTAAACTCCAGCTTTCGCCACTGTTCTTTCCTTCGTGTCTGTGCCCACACTGGTCAAAAATAAACAAACAGGTGAGGGCACTCAAAGGTGGGCTGGTAGTTCCAGTGAACATCGGTGTGAATTTTGTTTAAAAGAATAGTTTTAAAAAACAAAAACAAAAAACATCTCCTCCTCATCTGCCTTTAGCCACATCACCATAGGCGGCAGAGGTGACGCGCTCGGGAAATCAGGGACAAAGAAACTCAAGGCAGAAGAGGGTGTGACAAGGTCTCAGGCAGGTGACACTTCCCAGGTGCTGGAGGGCAGTTGTTCAGAGGCTGGGATCCCGTTCATGATCCAACTGCCTTAAACCAAATCCAGCTCTCCCCTCCAGGAAGCGAGCGGGACAGATGGCCTGGACAAGTGCACCTCTGGAAGGACGAGCCCGTTCCAACAGAGATTGCCACTTTCCATTCCACCCTGGATGCCTGTTAGTCAATGAAGCTGGTTAACACTTCAGAGAATGGGGATGTGAAGGTGTTTTGCAAAATAAAAAATGTTAACTGCCTAGAGAAGAGATGGTAATTAGTACCTCTGTTTTGTGCCCTGATGACCCCAAAGACGAACCAGCCCTTCAGGCGGACACTAGCTGGTTGCCTATTTGGCTAAGGTCTCTGTTTCAGCCAGTGAAACTGGCTCATCATGAATCCCACAGGGCTGGACTCCTTGCTCTCTCCCACTCCTGTGCAGATCCCAGGCCCACTCCACTCCTCCAGGAAGCTGGTGCGAAGGCTTCTCAGAATATAACAGAAATGACAACACTAGCTACAAAGAAGAGACCAGATACTCTCTCCCTTAGCAGCATGGGGCTGACCTGGGGACACGATGTTTTTCAGACATGTCCCTCTAACAAGGTCCTGACTGGCACAGCCTTCTCCGGAATCCACAGCGGGGCTGTTGACGACCCAGGGCACAGCTCTCAGTCCCCGGCCTGCTATAGCCCAGAGGCTAGAGGTCACACACATACCCTCCCCACAACCGCTGGCCCACCTAAGGCTTCCCTACGCAGTCAGTGGAGGAGGACCCTGCTTGAGTGCTCGGGAGGCTCCAGAGAACAAGATGCACAATTCCTGTGCCAGGGCAGCTCTATGGAGGCTGTCTGCAAGGCTGCAGTGTGATCCGCAGGGTCCATGGGGTACCGGCTGCCAGAACGACCTTGAAGTCAGGGACGGGAGGTTTCCGAGGAGCCTGCAGCAGCTGGTCAGGCTCTTTGGAGGCGGCGACTTTAAGTTGGGCCCTGAAGGGGCTGATACTAGGAGAGCTGGAGGGAAAGGGGAGGCTAACTGGTTGGTTCTTCAGGGTCAGAGGCAGTGTCAATAGAGTCCAGAAGACTTGTGTCCTGGCACAGACCTGTGTGGAGTGTGAATCCTGGCCCAACCATGTGGCCTCTCCTATATATATGGGACTAGAAACATCTCTTCCTGGGGTCATCAGGGGATTAAATGATACGCACACATGAAAAAGGCACACTAGGAGCACCTAGGGCACTAAGATCAGTGCTTCTCAGACCCGAGAATCACCTGCAGGCTTTGTTAAAATACCACCATTGGGCCCACCCCCAGATTTCCGACATCCGTGGGCCTGAGAGTCTGCATTTATAATCAGTGCTCAGGTGATGCTGACAATGCTTCTCAGGGACCACACTCGAAGAACCATTGGCCTATCTTGCCTTTTCATGTTTCCAGCACCCACTACAGCGCCAGAGTTCTCATTTGTACCAGCAAATAAGAGGAGGTTATTTCTCATATTCGTGCCTGCGATGCACGACGCTAGCTGGAGAATGTGTGCAGCTGGAGAAACTCAACATGGTTGATGACAGAGACATCCCTGGGTGTGACATTTGAATCCCGACTACTACCACGCCATTCCATGTACCAGGGCTTCTAAGTAGTGGACATGAAGGGGCCTGAGCTTCACGAGGAATGAAGGCTTTCAAGGCATCTTAGTGTCTATGCTTTTCCATGCTACAAGAATAAAAGGGCATGTCAGGGCTGGGAAAAGCCACAGGAGATGGCACACTGATGTTTAGTGTAGCCTCAGTCCACTCTGAAACTGGGATGATTTCAAAGGCCAACTCTTTAGACATGGGGACTCAGGTGGCTGAGGCCTCCCCCAGCGGGAATGAAGTCCCCAGGCAAGCATCAGAACTCAGAAGCATAAAAATGAAGTGGAGTCCAAGAAAGACTCATTCCCAGTGGCCAGGCAGGTCTGCTTCCGGGCCTCCTGCAAATGGCACTATTATTCCCAATAATAAGCTCTGGACAGTCTGCTTCCAGAGGCCCTTTCTGATGCCCAGGCACCGCCCCACAGGAAGCACTTAATAAGAATAATAATATCCTGAATGGCACTCCACAGCGTACAATTAAAAAGTGTTTCTGTCTCACTTGGGAGGGGGGACAGGGGAAATGAAAATCAGACAGGAAATTCCAACACCATAAGCAGGCTGGTGTCCGGTGGGCTGAGGCCCAGGCTGCTTGCTTGCACAGTCAGACCTTCCCTGGTCCTGGAGCTTGGCAGGACCAGGGCCTAGCCTGGGCCTGCCAGTGCACACTGCCTACCCCAGAGCCTTGGGCTGGGCTTTAGAAAAAGGTGTTGCTTGACAAAATATGACAAACTAGCTACTGGAGAGAGAGAACATGGAGCTGGGGCCAGCACAGCCACTCCACACAGGGTCGGTCTCCAGAGCAGGGTGTGTAGGATGCAGAAGGACGCGCACACTCCAAAGGCAACGTGCTTGACCAAATGTCACAGGGAGGCCAGATTTCAGTGCCTTATGGCCCTCGCTGCACAGAATCCTGGGTAGTCCTGGGACCAGTGCATTCTGCTATAGACTGAATTTTTACGTCCCCCCTAAAATTCTCATGTTGCAATCCTAATGCCTGGTGGGATGGTGTTCGGAGGTGAGGTGTTTGGGAGGTGATTAGGACATGAGGGTGGAGCCCTCATGAATGGGATTAGTGCCCTTATAAATAAAAGGGACCCAAGAGCTCCCTAGCCCCTTCCATCACATGAGGACACAGAGAGAAGACAGCCTTCCATGAACCAGGAACCAGACACTAAAGCTGCTGATGCCTCGATCTCAGCCTTTCTACCCTCCAGAACTGTGAGAAATGTCGTTTAAGGCCCCAGTCTATGGTATTTTTGTTATACAACCTGAGTTTACTGAGACATCCTCAGACGATGAAGCTAACTAAGATAAGGGGAATAGGCTACAGGAGGTAGATGGGCCCTGGACTAGGGGCTGTAAGGTCATGGTGGACAGCACTGAAGCTGGAGCCGACATTGTGGCCAAGCCTGGTTCCATTGCTAATTCGCTCAATCTTCCTGTTCTTGGTTTCCCCATCCTTAAAATTAGGGTAGTGACAAGACCACATCAGAGGAAGATTGTACAGCAGAGATGAGATGACATGTGTCAAGGGCTTGTGCAGGGTCTGACACACAAGAGGGCACAGGAGTGTTGGAATGGCCATCACCACAGACCTCCTGCCCCTTTGGCTAGGGTGAGCGACTGGGGGAAGCTCCAGAGAGACCCTGGGAAGGTGATTGCCATTGTAAGGAATGTGACGGGTTGTCAAATGGTTAGGGTAGACTAGTGGGGTCCCACATTAGAAAATCTCGGGACCTGAAGAAACTGTAGAGAAAATCAAGCCTGATTAAGTGTGAAAAGTGTCTTGGCCACAGAATCTGTTCCAAAGAAAGTAGTGAGCAAATCTATCTACAACAGATTTAAAGACCAGGCGGTTGTGATTTCATAGGTGTCCCCTGCAGCAGAGGTCCCCAACCCCCAAGCCATGGACCATGTCCTGTTATGAACTGGCTGCACAACAGGAGATGAGGGGCAGGTGAGCGAGTGAAGCTTCATCTGTGTTTGCAAATGCTCCCCAGCACTAGCATCACTGCCTCAGCTCCATCTCAGATCATCAGGCATTAGAGTTTCATAGGAGCACCTGTCCCTGGTACCAAAAAGTGTGGTGACCACTGCCCTTCAGGCCTCCAAAGGACCTTGCAGAAACACAAATCCAGGCCAGGGACATGGAGGAGAGTGACCCGTAAGCTGGTGCCCATGTCTCAGTTCTCCTTCCACCTGTTACAAAAGCTAGGAGGACCAGCTGGCCTGGGACAGATGCAGGCGTTCCAGGGTTAACCCAACACTATGCACTTACTCTGTATGGACATTCCCCTGAGTTTCGCTGCCCTTGACAGATCCATCTGCCAACTTGTACTGGCAATGCTGTCAGTTGCCAGCTTCAGTGCTGTCCTGTCAGGGTCTGAAAAGCCCACTTGTCATGAGGGTTGGGGGACATTCAGCCGTTCCAAGGAGAGTCTAAGTCACTCTTCTGCTTGGTGCCCATGGGTCCCGGTCCCCAAGGTATCACCTGCTACTCTGCTTTCGTTAGCAGTATCCAGCTCCTTTCCTGCAGACCTCTAGCAAGAGGTTTCCCTAGTCTGGTGCTTCAGTCGTGCCTCACACACTCCCTAGAGTGCCAAGAGAGCCTGTGGTCACTCTGCTGCAGTTGATGAGGCTGAAACCTTCAGTCCCCTCCAGGCACTGCTGATGCTCTCCTGGGCTGGCTAAAGGCAGCCCTTACTCCAGGGTGTGCTTTGAGGCAGAGCCGGCCAAAGGCAGTCAATGAGATTCAAAACCAGGCATGGACTCCAACAGCCTTCAAGCATCTCTGAGCACTATAGCCTCACTTACTTACTTTCCTGCAGTCAACAGCTAATTGCAAAATGCTTTTCATTCCTTTACTGAAGCGAGCCTCTTAAGGACCACTTCTCTGGAGGCCCTTGTCAGTAAGGTCCTAGTGATCATGTTACTCAAAGGGATCTTTTCCTTAAAACGATCTCTACCCCCAACTAGTCTCTTCTCTTCGTGCCTACCATGAGGGCCACACATGTTATCTTACATTTCCTAGTGGCTGCATTAAACGAGAACTAAAAAGAAATAGGCAATAATTTTAATAATAATTTCAGTGACCCAGAACATCAAAAATATGATCATTTCAACACTAACCAATACAAAAATTATTAACAAGATGTTTTATATTCTTTAATTTGTATTACGTCCTCACAATTGGTTTTGTGGTTTATATTTACAGCATATCTCAGTTCAAAGCAGTTACATTTGAAGAGCTCGGCAGCTAACGTATAGCGAGTGGCTGTCTTCCCAAACACCACAGGCCTAGCCAGTTATCAATACTGATGTCTGGCTGTCAGGGCAGAGCAGAGAGTGTCAGCAATGCCACTCTCATTCTGCCTTGGACGCTGCTCACTGCCTTCCCCACAGGCTTGGGGAGGTGCTCCAAAACAAGGCAGTGGGTGTGTGGACTTCTGAGACCTTTTGACAAATAAGACGGTTCCTAGAAAGCAAAGCCCATGCACAGGTTGTGCAGAGCAGGGCCAAGCTGTATGACATTTCCAGAAGCCTGGTTTCCTGAGCAGCACTAGCTCCATGTAATTCTGGACACAACACACGCCTTTCCCACCACCCCTCCCCACACTCCAGCCCCTGATCCTCCACTGCTGCTGGTAGAAAGAGGATGCATGTGTGGTGTTCTGCGACACCAGTGGTCTACCTGGCAGGAATGAAGGCCAGTCCACAGAAACCCTGGGAGAAGCCTATTACCCCTATCTCTTCGGTGGTGAAAACTGAGACACAGAAAACACAGCCTCACGACCCAACCCGCTGGCAGTGAGCAAAGCCCAGAATCTTGTTTTTTAGGATGAGGCTGTGTAAGAGGCAAGAGGGAAGGAAAAAAAAAAAAAAAAAAACTCCAAAGGCTTCCTGGACATCAAAAAAACTTCTTGCAAAATAATACTTTGATGAGCTAAGTGTGTGAATTGAAAACAGACGGAATCTACTGCCTTTAAAAAAAAAAAACCAGAGTTTCAAATCTGGGGGCCAACTCCCACACATAATGCATTTCAGAGCCAGAGAAACCAGAGTTTTCCTTCCACAAACCCCAGAGTGGCCTAGCCCATTTGCTCATTCAGGGTGAGATGGGCAAAGGCCCTGCTCTGCAGGCCAGCAAAGGGGACCCAGAAAAGGATCCTGAACCCTCGACAGGCAGTCCCCAGGTCCTGTCATTGTCTGCAGAAGGAAGTACAAAGCCCAGACTATCCTCAGCACTCTCTTGATCCTGCCCACAAACTGCCCCCAGGATCGGGTCCCAGAAAGCCCTCTCTCTTTCACACCTCCCAGCCTAGAAAGCCCCTCCCCACCATGTCCACATCCTTCTTATCACACTAACTCATAAACAAGTCCAGTTCACACGTGCCGCCTCTAGGATACCCCGCCTCTAATTTGGGCAGACGAGATGCCCGCTGCACTATTTCCTCCAGGCCGGTCCAGCACCTGGCTCGGAGGGAGTGAGGCATGTGTGCTCACTGAGTAAATGAACAAATGAGTGAGTGAACGAGTGAGTGAATCTGCTCACTGCTGGGAAAGAGGCTGAGGACAATATGGGCGGCCGAGAGCTGCAGACATCCTGGACACATTAATTTAGGACCTAGGAGAGAAGTCTTGCTGCACAGGGGGGTAGCTCTGAGAGCAGTAGCAGTAGATAGAGTAGTAGAGGCAAATGACAGTCACGTTCTTCGGCATCACAATGTTTCCGTCAGTGACAGATGGCATGGACGCTGGTGGTCCCACACGATTACAATGGAGCTGAAAACTTCCTATCACCTGGTGACATTGTAGCTGTTGTAGTGAGGTTGCACAAGTCATTATCCTCATGTTTGTGGTGATGCTGGTGTAAACCAACCGCGGCTGCCAGTCATACGTAAACATATATAGCACACACAACTATATATAGTACATAATACCTGATAATAATAAATGACTATGTTACCAGTCTACGTGTTTACTATATTACACTTATTAATGTTATTTTAGAGTGTACTCTTTCTGCTTATAAAAAAAAGCCTGCTGTGAAACAGTAGGCTGTGTTTCATGTCAAGCATAAAACAGACGGATGTCTCATGTTCACTGCATCGCTTTTTCTTGAGCTTGATTTAATCTCATGTCGTTTTATAAATTTAGTGTAGCTGAAGTGTACGGTGTTTATGAACTCTACAATAGTCTATGGTAGTGTCCTGAGCCTTTACACTCATTCACTGACCCACCCAGAGCAACTTCCAGTCTGGCAAGCTCCATTCATGGTAAGCGCTCAATACAGGTGTCCCGTTTTTTATCTTTATACCTTATTTTTACTGTACTTTTTGTAGTTTGGATGTACAAATAGTCACCATTGTGTTATAGCTGCCTACAGTATTCAGCACAGCAGCATGCCGTACAGGTTTGTCGCCAAGGAGCAGGAGGCTACACTGTACGGCCTAGGTGTGTAGGGTAGCCTGTACCATCTAGGTTTGTGTAGTGCATGAAATTGCCTAATGATGGTTTTCTCAGAACATATCCCCACTGTTAAGCAGCACGTGACCACAGGATCAGACAGAGCAGTAGCAGACAGAGCAGCAGTAAACGAGAGCTCTAGTAGCCGACAGAGCGGTAATAGAGCAAGAATAGGCAATAACAGTACAGAAAGTAGTGGTAGCAGACAGAGTCATATTAGACACAGGAGTAGCGGAAGAGTACTAGATAGGGCAATAGCAGCAGACAGAGCAGTAGAAGACATGGTAGTAGTACACAGAGCAGTAGCAGTAGAAACAGTGCAGCGTGCTTGGCTCATGAGCCAGGACCCTCAGACTTCCAACAGAAGTGGTTCCAAAAGCAAATGCCCAGGCTTCCAACATGCTGAGCTTGCCTGAACATGTGACACTTGTTAACTGATTTAACCCTCATAGCGCTTGATGGGGAATGTTATTACTATCATCCCTATTTTACAGATGAGGAAACTGAGGCACGGAGAAGTTCAGTAACCTAGCTGGGGTTAGTCGCAAGGCTAATCAGTGTCATTATCAGGCCTCAGAGCCATCTCAGGAAATTCAGACAGGTTCTTACAGGTGAGACAGGGCAGTGAGACTCCTTTTGGGATTACGAAGGTGAAGTGTGAGGTCGGGGAGGCCTACAGCCTGGTCCTGCGTGCCCAGCTCCCTCTCAAGAGAGGCTGGGACAGGCTTCGGTGTAATCAGAGCCACAGGTGTGTGATGCACGAGGATAAGTACATGTGACCTGGCAAGGAGGAGTCAGAGAGCCAGCACACTCCAGGCAACACAGGGCTGGACTGGTGTTCCCACTTTGTCCATAGCCTTTCTAAAAGTGATGATGACCCCCCAAAGGAAAAAGGCATTTCACACAGCAGCTTCTAAGTGCTACCCAGGGATCCAGCAAGTTGGAGGCAAGTCCAAGAGAGACTCTCAGGAGGTGGGTTATCTGTTTTCCCCAGCTGTGTTCCTGGTGCCTGCTAATAACCCCCATGGATCATTCTGCCTGGCTCGGAAAACGTGCTGACTGGCGTTAAAAATGGGCCCCTTTGCTGCTCATGGCTCAGTGCCCCCACAGCACATGCGGGGTGCTCCTTGTTAGCATGCTGCCTGTATAATTAGGGTGGTGAGGATGGCAAAGGGCCCACCCCAGGTCCCCAAGAGCAACTGCAGTTCAGAAAAAGCACCCACCTGGTTTTGTGCTGATTAATGATGGGCCCCACTAATAGCCCTGCTTAACACAGGAGTTTGTCAAGATTAAGTAATTGCCTTAAACAAAAAGTGTATTATCTTTAAGGACCTGCTGATGAATGACTAGTGCTAGGAAATGGGGTGATGGATGTGTGCGACTCCCTGCCACCATCCCGCCCCCATTTGCATAAATTAAAACACAGCCCTTGATTGGGATGAGAAACCTTATAAACCCTGTCGAAGAATGGGGTGGCCTCAGGCCCTGCAATCACTCTGTCTCAGGCCTGCTGGCTACTGGGAGACCCCAGACTGCTTGTCAGCATTACAAATTTCTGGGATAGGCAAAGGTCCCACTGGCTGAAGTCAACTGGCTACCTATGGGGATCTAGGTTGGGACAGGGCAGCTGGAGGGAAGAAACCAAAGCACAGGGAAAGTGCAGAGGCCATGAGGGGTCCTATGGAGACCCAGAGGTAATGGGATGAAGAGCCCCACACACAGCTAGCTCGTGCACACCACAGCATGGAGAAACTGTCGCTACCACTACAGTCATGAGCTATTTCACAAGGTTCTGCTGTCCACAGGGTCGTGTGACTGGCTGGCGGCCTGGGACGAGCTGGTAAAATGGGTTTAAAATGTGTAAAATGTGTAAAATGGGTTTAAACGAGGTGGTGTGCACAATCTAACAGCAGTCCTGCCATACATGGCTATTTGTATTTTTACACCTCTGGCATTGGGTTCCCAGGTTTGGGGTGATGAAGTCCATGTCCCTCCTGCAGGCCCCTTGAGAATTTCACACTCTTTTTCTCCAGATGGCACTTTGGAAGAGAGAATTCATGGAAGTGGACAGAAACACATGCAGAGGGGGCTGGAACATGGATAGGGCTGGCCAGAGAGAGTAACCACTGGAAGGGCAGCTGGGGACGGGAGCCAATCTTAGAGTAGGGGGATGGTAGAGCCATATTTAAGAAGAGAATGGCAGGGTCCAGCCCGGCTGCGAGCAGCACCCCAAATCTGGAAGGTACCTCTGGGTGACCACACTGTGGGACCCTCATCACCAGCCAAAGGCAGAGGGTGCGCTTATTGCCAAGAAGTAATGACAGTGATCCTGCTGCAATTCCACGGTTTCTGGTGACTCAGGATCGGAGCTGGGGGACCCTCACAGCCATTCTGGAGTTAGATCTTCAGCACAAGCCGTGGAAGACAATGTACCCTGATTCTCTTCACCGGCCAAAGATGCATTTTCAGGGCAGAGGCGGAGGGTGACTTGGCACTAACCTGAAATCCTGGTCGGCCCGCATCTCACTTCTGCAGTCTGCCCACCAGCCACAAGCTATGCAGCGCACTACCCAGCAGTTGATTCCACCTTCCTTTTGGGCAAGGGAAGATTCCCAAACCAAACCACCCACCCAGAATCTGCCTCCAGGCTACAGCAACACCAGTCAGAGCCAGGAGCTGTTCCCATAACATTGGTTTCCCTGAACCACATCTTCAAGGCCAGTGCCATGTGTGGTGGGGAGGGGCTGGGGCCGGGAGCTACAGCAGTGGCCAGACCTGGGTCTGGGGGCCTTCCCACCTTGGAAGCAGAAACAGTGCCTTCTTCCAAATCCACAAAGCCCTCCCGCCTCACAGTTCTGGAATGTGTGGAGCCTTAACCCCAGGGTCCTGGCTTCTCTTCCCTTTCCAGGTGCTGGGAGGCAAACATGGTGAACCATCTACAAAGCATAGGCCCGCAAGGTAGAGCAGACCAAATGCTCCAGACACAAGGTCCACGCCATGTAAGCCTTCTGGAAGGTGCCCCCACAGGGCTGCCAACCAGTGGGAAGGTGGAATGTCACTTCCTTGTTCCACCCAAGTGCACATAGATGTTACCCCAAAACCCATGTCCATGCTCCATGCTCTGCGGGGTCCTGGGCACCCCTGCTCCCACTCTCAGACCACTCAAGCCGAAGCTGAGTGGAGGCTGATTGGACAGACCACGTGACTGGGGCTCAAAGGGCCTCCTCAATCACCACTGGCCAGATGGTCTCAGCTCACCCCACAGGGCTGTGGGGCAGTTGTGAAGCTGTCCATGCCAGCCTTCTAGCCACCTTCCACCCCACAAATGTGAAAGAGGATCAGTAGATGCCCCCAAGGAGGGCAGCAACCTCCACATCTGTGTTGTTCACTACCCTAATGGGATTATTTTTCCATGCCGAACAGTCCAGTGGTGACATGTCCAGGGTGTCTACTGAATGACATACCATGACGAGACTTGTCCTGAGTGCCCATGCCAGGCGGAATCCTATGCACCTGATATTCATGTTTCTTTGCTCTTCACATCAACTCTATGTGCGTGGGCACTGCCACTGGCGCCATTTCACAGAAGAGAAAACCAAGACTTGAAGAACACGTAACTTGTTCAAGATCACAAAGCGAGTCACTGGCGAGGAAGGATTTGAACCCTTGTCTGTGATTCTAGAGCCTGAGGATAACCATTTTCCCATCCCGCCCCTCCTGAGGACTGCTTTCTTATTACAATGTGGCTGGCTAGAAAAGGAAGAAGCACAAGCCCCTGGTTGTGGGAAATGCATTCCCCGTGGTTATGTACGTCAGCTCCATGGGGTCTTTCCAAGAGATGCCCTTCTGCTCGGAGCCCTCAGGGATCACCCAACTCCCATCCCAGCTCAGTCTTCTCCACTGCACAGACTTCAGAAAGGAAAATACCCCGGCCCTGATCTCATTCTTGGCCAGCAGGAAACATACAGGTGAGCAGAAGAGAGGGCCAGGAAGGCACAGAGATGAGAAACAGAAGGGTGCTCTGTGCCGTGACAGCATCATTGGCAGGGCACAAGTAAAGGGGGGGACTGGGGCAGTGGGTAGGGTTGGGGTGTTCCACATCTTACATGACACATTAGGGACGTCAACAGACATTAGCCTGCTGGTGATAGAAAGGCATTAGCAGATTTTATGCAAGGGAGTGACAGAGTCTGAACTGCATTTTACTTCCAAGGGTATGGGGATGGGGTGTGGGGATGATGCTGGGAGAAGAAGTAAATTAAGGTGCAGATCTTACCTTGGAGCGATGGGGGTAAGAGCTAGAGGGCCGCCCCCAGGGTGGTGGGGGCAGAGGGAATGAATCACAACCATGCAGGCTACAGGGCCAGCAGGACTTGGTGCTGAGTGGGTGTGGGGGTGAGTTAAGAGTGAGGCCAGCCTGGTCAAGCACCCTGGGTGGGGTGCTTACTTGGGGCTTAAGTGGATGTTGGTGTCCCCATCTATGAGAGGGGACACAGGAGAGAAAGGATGATTTGAGGGTTTGGAAATGGGTGGTTTCTAACCTGTTGAGTTTGAGATGCCCATGCAGCATCAGCGGCCACATGCAGAGACTGGCTATAGAAATGAGGCCAGAGCACGGGACAGATTTTAGGGCAGGCTGTGGTCTGTGTGACACCGGGCAGTGGCTGGAACCTCAGGTGAGAATGACTATATGAAGTGAGTCATTCATATAGTCATTCATATAGGGGAGGTAGGGCCTGGGAAACAGGGCTCCTGCCTGAGCTATTTTATGCTCACCTGGCCCCTCTGGCCTTCTGACCCTGAAGTCTAGTCCGCGAGCCGCTGGCCTGACCAGCAAACTCAGGGCCTGGGTGCCCTGCTCCAGATCCAGCTGCCCAGCATCCAGTGCAGGAGGAGGGGTGACCCTGCAGTCTACTCTCAGCACCCCCGAGCTCAGTTCTGACCAGTGAGCCTCATCACCACACATGGGTATAGGCATGGACAGGGGAAGCCACTGTAGACATATGGTGCCCCCCAACCCAGTTCAGAGTTCAGGATCCCGAGTCATGCCTAAGCCCCTGACTTCCTGCTGGATACATGGCCCAGGACTCACCTGTTCCCACCATGCTGCTGGAGCCAGGACCTTGACCTCGCCCCCACGTGGATGCTGCTGCAAGAGGCTGAGCAGGCACATGGCTCTGGCTGTGGTTGGCATAGTGTGTCTTCTCAGAGAGAAGAACCAGCTCTCCTCTGGCCTGCACACATCCGTCCAGGCTGACAGTGGCCTCGGTAGGTAGTCAGAACTCAGCAAAGGGCAGGATGAACTGGGTTTAGTGACCACCTGGATAGACACTTGGACTGGGATGGGGGTGGCACAGCTCACTACCTAGTCAGTCCCTGGTAACTCCGGGGAGGCAGCCAACACCCAATTCACAAGAATCTGCTGTGTCTTCAGGTCTATTTTGGGTCTCCAGTGGAACAGAAGGAGCAGAAGAAGCCTAAGCCCATCCTGAAAACCCACATTCCTGCAGAAGGGCCCTCCAGATGCAGGCAAACACCTTCCCTCTGCCCGAGCTGCACCCCAAGCCCAGTGCTAGAGCAGCTGGGGCGGCAGGCAGAGAGAGGTTTGTCAAAACCAGCATGGGCTCCAGCAGCACACCAGCTCCCAAGCTCTGAGTGTCTGAGTAGAGGCCGGCTTGGTTTCCTAGCTCTGCCACTTTCTAGCTGTGTGACCTTGGACATATAGCATTTCGGAGCCTCAGTTTCCTCTCATGTAATTTCCTTCCTTTGTGGGGCCATTGGGACCAGGCAGTGAAATCACAGAAATATAACCATATGGCCCCGTTGGCTGTAAGCACATTTGCCCCTCAGGTAAACAGCCCTCCCACCCTCAAAGGTGGCAACGTGGAGGATGCACAATGAACGAGCACCCGCCCCCTTAAATTGTGGGATGCCACACTGAGGATCCAGCACTTTCTCCATTCGCAGCCGGCAGGTTTGAGCTTCCCCCTCCCTCCTCCTCCTTTTCTCCCCACCTCACTCCTCCTTTGCAGGAACTAAGAGCCCCCTTTTACAGCCCCTCATGCAAGCCCCAGGGAGCCAAGGCAGGCAGAAATGACTGCTAATACTTCCAGGCACATTTACTGAAACCTTTTGACACGGAGGATATTTTTATGAGATAAGTGCCCTGTGTCGGTATCAACTGGCAAGTTTCATTGCTCACATTTCAGTCCTGCAAAAAGCCTTTTTCAATCACTGTCCGTGGCAACGATAAACTTTAATGGCTGAGGGAAAGCCTGCAGCTCAGACGCTCTCCATCCTTCCATATCCCTGCCCCATGCTGCCATCAGACTTCTCTCCCTGCAGGGCCAGAGGCCCAGGCAGGGGGCAGATGGAGGGGGTGACATTGTCCACCCCCAGCCTTCAACCACAGGGATCACAGGCCCTGGAAGCATGTTAGAAACACCAGGGAATTGAAAAAGGCCCAGTCCCAGACCAGCTGTGACCAACCGAGACAGGATCTCTAGGATGGACTCTGAAGCATTCGTGATTTTCAAAGCTCCCAGGGGATTGCAATGGGCAGCGCACACTGAGAACAGCTGCACTTCCTCCCGGAAGCTGTCCTGGGTCACAGCCCAGACTTCCTGTGGCAAGCCACTCCTTAGCTCATGCACCAAGGGCCAGGCAGATGTGCGGTTGTGTATCTGACAGTGAGAGAACCAGAACCCAGAGGTCACACGGAGGGCCAGGAACCGACATGCTCTCAGAGCCCGGGGCCTTGCCATTTCCATCCATTTGAGTCATGTCTGAAATGAGCATCTGGGTGGAAGAACAGTCTAGGCCTGCGATACGGCAGGCAAGGTAGTGGTCAAGAGATTAAGAAGAAAACAATGAATCTATGAATGAATGAATAACTTCTACCTATAAGAAACTCCCTCAACCATCTCAGTGTCCTACAGGGAAGGATGGTGCTTGGTGTTCCCAAAATGCCCATTTCCAGAAAATCCTAGCACATTCCAAAACTCAAGGCAGACAAGGCCTCCATCTGTCCTCCCCGTCACTTCTGGCACCATTTACAGAGCCATGCCCATTGCCCATGGCTGTCCTCACAGGTCGAACACGACTAAGGTGCGCTGAGGAGGACAGCTTCCTCCCTGCCCCAGTGGCACACCCATGCTCGCCCCCACTCCAGTGCTCTCCCACTACCCACCCACCAAACTCTCTCCAAACTCATCTCCCACCAACCCCTACACACCCACCTGCCTCAGTGAGCCCTGCCTGCCTTCCCTGGCCCGCGTGAAGTCTCCTGAGTCAGACTCTATTTGTCACTTTTAGAACATCTCCTACTGGTCCGTTCTCATAGCTTCTTCTGTCATCATCCCTCTGGGTACTTTGAGAGAAACAAATGTAGGAACAATAGATGGCAGGGGGCAGGGAGTGTTCTGGGGTCCTTGAGGCTCACCTCTACTTGGTCATTACTGCCAGCTCTGTTAATGTCTGCTGTGTGGGTCTTTGTGTGTCTCAAGTGTGGACAGAAACTCTGTTATACCCTATATGGCACCCACTGTAGAAATTAGGACACAAAATGAAACAAAGCACTAATAAGGGCTGAGTATCTCAGAGGCTGGCTAGTTTTTCTCATGCATTCTCGGCCAACCCATCTTCTCGGGTCGTGCCGAAGTTAAAGTTTCTAAGGCAGAAGCTTCTAGGAACAGTCTGTTGGCACTGAGAGTTGGATCCCATCTCTCCCACTGAGGAGGAGCACCACCAGCACCCTCTACCAAGAGGCAGCACGTGGGCAGTTTAAAGATATTTTCTGAATTGCCTTTATAAACCAAAGCAAACCAACCCCAAATCGGAATAGTTCCCCCATGGCTGTCTAGCCCCTAATTCTGCCATGGATAACGGGCCTCAATAAATCCCGCCATTGCCATCCATTTCTTGAGTATCACTTTCCTCCCCTGCCTCAGCTTGAACCATTTATTATTACACAGTCTCGAAATGAACAACTTCTACAACTTCCAAACACACTCACACGAGCTCCACCTGTCTTCCACCATGTACAAGGCAACAAAACCCATTTCTCTCTGGTAGATGAAAAAAATCCCAGCATTGGGGACCAATTAAGCTCTTCCTTTGAAATGCATGCATGCTGTCGATGGCTGAGGGTGGACTTTAACCTCTGATGAAATAGGAACCAGATGCCAGGACTAGAGGGGCTCTGGCTAATGTCACAGCTCAGGTTCATGGCACTAGCTGGAACTGTAATTTTAGCCATCACCGAGGACAAGAAATGCAGGCCTCCGACAGCTCTCTGAACACCCAGTATCTCCCAGCCTGCACTCCCCTTTTCTCCTTATTTTGCACACTCAGAGACCTGGCTTAAGCTTAATTCTTCCTCAGAGTCTTCCTGGAATATACTCAAGCCTGATTGGAAGGCTTCCTCTCCCACTTAGGGCTGGAGGTGCTACAAAGATAGGGTCCTTGACCACAGAGTGTCAATTACTATGAAACAGCACTGATTTTTCTCTATGTAGAATAATCATGGGTTTCCTCAGCAAGCCCTCCAGAACCAAGTGTTAGGCTGCAGTGTGCTGATAGATGTAAGCAACCAGTTCTTGGTAGGAGCCCTAGTTTGTGGCATTTGTCAATTTCCATGGTGTAAATGCTCTCACCGTGGCCGATTTCAAGTCACGAAGCAGCGATCGCTGAACTTGGAAGTGGGAAATGTATAAACGGGCACTGGCTTCAGCAAGGCTCTGCCAAACTGGGTCTCCACAAGCCCCCGTGAACGCTTCCTGAAGCAAGGATTTCCATTTCTCTTTCTTTCTTTGCTTCTTTGCTTCTTTGCTTCTTTCTTTTCTTTCTTTCTTTCTTTCTTTCTTTCTTTCTTTCTTTCTTTCTTTCTTTCTTTCTTTCTTTCTTTCTTTCTTTCTTTCTTTCTTTCTTTCCTTCCTTCCTTCCTTCCTTCCTTCCTTCCTTCCTTCCTTCCTTCCTTCCTTCCTTCCTTCCTTCCTTCCTTCTCTCTCTCTCTCTCTCTCTCTCTCTCTCTCTCTCTCTCTCTCCCTCTCCCTCCCTCCCTCTCTCTCTCTAGACAAAAACATCTTGATTTTCTGAAAATTAAACAATACCATTTTCTACCTGAAAAAAATTAACAGGATTGTTTTCTTAATGAGAACAGCCAGTGCCGGTGAAACACTCCACTGGAAACAACTGTTGGAAATAATCTGGTAATACATCTCAAGGATCATGCCCTTTGACTCATAATCTCACCGTTTTAATCTAACTCCAGGGCCAAAACCTAAGTGCAGAAAAGAGCTGGCACAGAGACTGTGATCATAGTAGAACTGATGATACCAAACAATTGTGGGCAGCCCAACAGTTCGATAAAGGGGAAGTAGTTACATGAAGTCTGCAGTCAGCTTTCGAGATGATACTGCCAGGATTTTATCATAAATAATAAGAAAGGGCATGCTCACTTTCTGACGTTGGGTTCCGCATCTGTTATATTTTTCCCAGGGGCTTGTGCAGACCCCCTTGCTCACCCGTGCTCACCAGAGGTCCAGCTGGGTGCCAGGGATGTGAAGACCCTCCCCGGCGGATGCAGTCTCTCTATCAGAGGCCTGAAGTAATGGGTTGGCCGAACAGATGGGATAAATCAATGCCAAGGACGCTGTCACCCTGGGCAATCCAGAGCCACTCAATTTTCATGTGAATTTAGCAGCTCTGCGTGGTTTTTAAGAACCCAATTGTATCCTGACACTTTTTAAATGATGCCTCTTTACATCTAGCCATAATTTATCTTTTGCTTAGCAGCAGCTCCACTTCCATAACCATCTGGGGGTAAAAAAAAACCCACAGTGACTTCACTTAATTTACAATAGTCCACATTCAGTGAAACACAGACGACAGAGGTTTGCCAAATGTGAATTTCATGTCAGCGGGTCATTTTGGTAAAGCTTAAGTGGCTTTATTTTGAAAGAAAATACACATTTAAAAAAATGTTTACGGATTTGAGTGAGGGTGAGGGTAAGTATGTGGGTGTGTGAGAAAGAACTCAAGCTGGTACAAACCCCCAGAGCTAAGATTTATACCCACCAGATAAGAGGCTATTTTCCCTTTTTACTTAAAAAAGTAAAAATGATCTCCAATTCCTGAAAAGTTCAAAGACACACGAGTGATCAAACAGATGCTCTGATGGGTCTTCACTCTTCATCCTCAGGGCACAATGCTGACCCTGAACTTGGGGATCAGCACAGAGAGGGTCACCCCGGCCTTCTATACCATCCTGAGCAAACCACTCAACAGTACCCATTTCCACTGTTAAACAGCTATGGCCACACACATCCCTTAGCTCTTTCAAGAAGGGCTATGAAAATAAAAGACAGCAGGAAGAAGGATTACAAAGAGTGTTTAACCAGAGCCTCAAAGGAAATGGGCATTGTCCCCTCATCTTTTAATCCACACACCCTGCAAGGGGCCAGGTTTATCATCCCTACTGTACAGAGAGGAAACCAAGGCACGAAGTGTTCAGATCCCATGATCTGGGTCACCAAGCTAGTTGATGAGTTTTTTTGAGAGTTCTTGGATAAAATGACAATTGGGTTCACCAAATAGAAGTGACTTTAATATTTGGAAACGGCCTGTCTTGGGCCTTGCTACCAAAGTGTGGCCCAGGCACCAACAGCCTTGGGATAAGCTGGTGTGCATTTGAAATGAAGAACCATGGGCCCCATCAACCTGCAGGTCCAGGAGTTAAACTTTAGCAAGATCCTGGGGTGATTATACTGTACACAGAAGTTTGAGAAGCACTGGTCTAAGGGATATATTTTGCTTAAAAGAAATGAGAAAAGGCAGGGAAGCAAAAGACAAGAGCAGCAGCCAGGACACACACGATTCACATGGCTAGGGGGCCAACAAACAAGCTGGGGCCCATTCTGCATTTGGCTCTCTGGAGAACCTGCCCAACTCAGAACTCAAAGCAAAGCACACTTCCCACTGCAGTTCTCAGTGTGGCCCCAGGGAGCAGGGTAGAAATGCAAGTGCTGGGGTCCTCACCCCAGACCGAGGGAATCAGGAGCTGGGGAGGGAGCTCAGGAGTCTGTTCAGCAAGCTGAGGTGCTGGAGAGCCCTGGGCACATTCCCACAAAGGGCCCCTGTCTCTTCACAGAGCCATTTACATTTTACTGCAGGCCCACACCTGGCTTGGACACCAGTAAGGAAAACAGCCTGCGTTTGTACTCACTGTGCCAACCCCATTTCTCAAGCGTATTTTCACCCAGCACCTCATTTAACCCTCACAGCAGCCACAAGAGAGGGGCAAGCTGGGCACTGGCTTTCCTATTCAGCAAATGGGAAACCGAGTCCCTCTTAGAGGTCCAGGTTGAGTCTGAGCAAAAAGCGAGTCCACGGGCTGCAAGTGTCCAGCCTCCTGAATCTCCGGTGCGGCTCACACAGTTGCCCTCACTCCCACAGCAATTTGCACCGACACAGCCAACGAGGCCTCCCAGACCACAGGAAAGGTGGTGATCCCACCCTAGCCCAGCCAGGAGCATGCTGGGACTGTCCATCCACCCGTCCTCCAGTACTTGACTTCCACAGCTACAGCCTGGCGAGTGGTGAGCCCGTGTGGTGGTGGTGGTGATGAGAGAGGGAGGGAGAGGGGGATGGGGGAGGGAGAGAGAAAGAGAGAGAGACATAGAGAGAATTTCCAAAAAAGGAAGCCCTCAGAAGCAAACCCCTAAAGCGAGAAATGTGTTCTCTCCCGTACCCTGGGGTGTTTGCTTCAGTGTAACAGGGACAGAGGGATCTGCAAAAGCCATCTCCCCACTTGGAAAACCCACTTGGAAAACTCACATGCACACCTGAGGCCCAGCTGCAGTTTTGCTCACAGTGAGCGCAAGGAAAGAGCTGTCCTGGAGGGGGTGGGACGCTTGCGTCTAGAAGAGGTGCCAGGAAAGGCCCCAGTGTTCAGTGGAGAGATGTAAACGTGTGAGCAGCCAGGCGTCCATCCTACCAGAGGGAGCAGAGAGAAGAATGCTTGCCCTTCTCATCACAGAAACTTCCAGTCTGCCCCGGGTCTAGAGATGCCATGAGCTGACAACCGCTCGGGCTCTGGCTTTAGAGAAGTGTGCATGGGCACGCGTGCCTGCACTGCTCTTTCATTCAGAAAGATCCAGCTAGACCATCTGGTGCCTGAGTCATTTGGGCAAGGTTACTTTACCTCACTGAGCCTCTCAGCTTCTTCGTCTACAAACTGGTAGTAATTCTTACCACCCAGGGCTGGGGGATGATAAAATGAGGCTCTCTATATAAAGTGTCAGCCCATAATGGATGCCCTGTTCATGCTTATTCCCGCCCTCTGCCACCCCAAAGCTGGGCTCTGTGCTCCTCCAGGAGAGAAAGACAAGCGCGTCACAGTTAAGAGTGATGACGAGCACGCATGCCCCGAGTTGGGGAAGCCCTCGCTTACAATCACTGGAACTGACTTCTGTGACTGCTCCAACTTCGTGACGCTTGCTATTTATTTAGATGTTTGTTTTTCACTGTGACAGCAACATATGTTTACAGAGAGAGTTATCTTTCTCTAGAAACACAGCAGACAAAAAATAAAACCCCCAACTCACAGGGCTGGAATGATTTCCTTTACAATAATTTCATTTTTGTTTTTAAACATCTGCTATAGCTGTGTACTATACCAATGCATTTTACTCTCATTTGTAAGGGGCGGGGGGATGTGGATGGCAACTGAATCACACAATAACAGTAAGAGAAGACAACAGGTCCTCCCTGGGAAAACAGAGGGAGGTGGGAAGGTGGGATTCACAAGGGTTGGCACCAAGAGCAGCCTAGTTGGACACGACATTGACATCAAATGCATAATAAAACTTCACTCTGCCGGGTGGAATTAGTGAATGATTTCATGAAACTGGGTGAGAAAGGCTCATAAAATTTTAGGGCCCTAAAGAGATGATCAAGTCACAAATGTACAGGATCAAAGATACTATCAATTCCACCTAAGAGGTTGTCAATCAAACCTATTCTTGTACTAACAGGGAAACTGAGGCTGTGAGACGTCACCTGCCTTCCTGAGATCACGTATGTTAATGACGAAGTCTGAGACAGCAAATTTCCTGTGCTTGCTTTATTTTTGTTTTTGTTTTTTTCCCCAGAATACAGAGGGCTGTGAGATGTGTGCCTCCGTATGTAATATTAAGTAGCCTTAGTTATGACAAAGGTAAGGGGGTTCAGGTTGGTGGGACCGTTCCCTGCACACAACAGAAGCCAGCAGCTCTGTCGAGAAAGGCTCACAGAATATCAGGCGGGTGTCATCCGAAAGGCCAGCCAGCAGAAGCTTTCCCCTTGAAACCCTGCGCCCTCCTAAAACAATGACATTTTGGTTGGCTTTTTTTTTTTCACCTTTATTTTTACCTCTTACTCGGAAAGTGGAAGAAGCATGCAGGTTGCTCAGCATGGAGAGGCAAAGCTGAGAGAAGACATGATTCGCTAAAACGGTGAGCAATCTGGGCAGAGTGTGGGAGCAGAGCCCACACAACTTCCAGAAAAAGAGAGAGTTAGGACCCAAAAGATGGAGCCCTATTTCCCCTAGAGGGAATGAACTCAGGAAGTATCCATCCTCCTTTCAAGGGTGACACAGAGATCAGGAAGTCTGGATGTACTGGGATTGAGAGGTGCGCCATGGAGTGTCAATGGGGAAGTGTTTAAGGCGAGAGCCCCGATATTTGGGGCAACCTAAAAGGGGCCCTTCTTTTCGCCCACAGAGCACTTCTGGGGCATCTGTGCACAGGACAGTGGGTGGAGGCCCTCCCATTCCTCTGCCTTCCCTCTCACTCACACAGGCCACAAGAGGGGATGCCTTCCTCCCCAGCCCCCTCAAGCACAGGCCCCACTTTGACCTGTTGATTTTCATCTTAGGATCCCCTTTTTTTCTTTACTCAGACCACCTCTTCTTTGTAGTTGACCCGATTATACTACACACGTGTTGGAGTCTGCCTCCAGAAACACCGAGGGTAAAAACGAATAAACAAACCCCACCAAGAGTTAACTTCTGGTGCTGCTTGAGTGATGAATATCCAAGGTGGGGGATTCCTCAAGAAAGAGAGAACAAAGGACGGGGCTTCAAGTGTTTTGTACATGTGTGTTTCAAAGGAAGTGGAGACCTGTTAACACTCCCACCTCTACAACGAAGCACCGGCTGGTGGTGGTGCCGTTTTGCGCCCGAAACTGCTGTGATCGTGGTGCTGGCAGCTCCCACCTCGGTTTCATCCTTCTGCAGGGAAGGCCAACTCCCTGTCTCTGAAAATACAAGCCTCTGTTGGCCTGGCTAACACACATCAAGATCCCATTCCTTCTCTGCCTTGGCCCTGCCTGACACCCCCCCCCCCACTCCCAGGGAGAGAAGACATGCCCTCTGGGTTCCCTCAGAAGCCCCACGGGCCTTCTGACAGTCCAGCCCTGTGACTTCCATAGTCTCTTTCACTGATCCTCGGCTCAGTCAAGTCTGGGACTAGGACTAAGGTAGAGGTGGGGGGCCACCTCCAAGCAGTCCTCAGTCAGGTGGGGAGGCAGGAAGGGGAAAATCTGAGCCACTCCTAACGCTGAGAGATGCACTGACCGATGAGGCAGGTGAGAACCCAGCTGTCCAGACCCACACAGGGAGAGATGGACCCAGGAAAAACCAGACGTTGTAACCCTTAGCGGGATAGGAACCACACACAACCCTCGAACGTGCACACAGTGCGGACACCTGCTGTTCACTTGTGAGCATTCTCCCGATCTCAGTTTCCTCCTTGGATAGTGGGAGGGAAGGGCCCCGTTTGTCTGTCTCATCAGGAGGTGACAAAAGAGGAGTCAGAGTTGGAAAATCTTAGCAGCCACCGGAGGACTGCTGGCTCTTTTTAAAACTCTTCATTTTAAAAAGAGAGCAGGAAGGACATACGCCTGGGGAAGACAGGAATGAAAAGCACATCTTCCAGACCTACCATCTTCCACAAAGTCTGCTCTCTCTCTCTCGCAGAAATACAAATTTCTCAGGAATCAAATTTTTACCTCAATTCTAAAAACAAAATACTTAACTTCCCCTCCCCCTCCCCTCCGAACACACGACCAGTCCTTCTGTAAATTCATTCAGTGCCAAGTCCCAGCAAAACTTTTCGGCTCTATATCACGGCCAAGTTGCATTTTCAGTTTTCTTGCTTTTTTCCCCCATCATTGTTGGCTTTTCCCTTCCAGTTTCCGGGGAGGGGAGAACGGCTGGCTGGCGTGCAGCAGAGAAGCTCAGGCTGGCCTGGGGGCAGGGAGAGTTGTTTGTGAGATGTCCACAGACTTGTGGCCAAAGCCCAGCTAGGAAGCTGCTTCCAGCCCTGTCAGCCACGTCCCCAGGGAGGTGCCCATTGGGCACTAGAAAGCAGGAAAACTGTGCTTACACTGGAAGAAAGCGGCAAACTGGGGAGAGTGAGGACCTGTTTGTGTGTGGGCTTGAAACCAGCCGATGCTCTGCACGCCTCATTTGCAGCTCTCTTGACAAAGCTGGGACTCCTCCCTCTCCTGGCCTTGTCAGGCACCGATTCAGAAGCATCAGAATTGATGTCAGTGGACCCCTAGGCCCACGCACTAGCAGTAAGGGTTGACTCAGCACTGGTGTTCTAGAAAGAGAATGACAGGAAGGGAACGAAATGCATGAAGGGACAGAGCAGGCGCTTCTGAGAGCTAGAGGTTTAAGGCCTCGAGGACACAGTTAAAACCTAGCCCCTCTGTCAACCTGGCAGTCCGGTGTGGGCTCCAGGGTGCTCTCCTTTCTACGGGGACAGGCATCGGCCACTATAATTACATTTAAAAAAGAAACAAATGAGCTTTGCATTCAAAAAGTACACAGCGTTGATGTGTGGGAAAAATCTAGGAAGGCAAATGAAGGTCCAGAATAAGACGCACTCCTTTCCAGTGGACTGGATTTTCGGCAGGGCGATAAAGAGAAAGGAAAGACGAGTGTGCTCCCCAGATGTAGCTCCGGCTGCCACAAAGCCCCAGGAGGACCCCTGCCACCCCTTTTAAGACTTCTGTCCCCACGGTGGGCCTCCCTTGGGCCTTGGCCTTCCCCAGTGATTAACATGCAGCGGCTGCAAAAGAATGCGGATTTGTTCTGCAGGGAGGCTGAGAGGTGCAGGGGGTCAGGTGGCTCATCGTTAAATCACGCTGCTGTCAGCCCCACACAATTCCTTCCCCCTCTGGGCTGGCCATTACTTGGGCTCATGCAAAATAAACAGCTTTGCAAAATATTCCCCCAGACAGGCCCATAAAGGGGGCCGAATGCAACCAGAGACCCAGAAAACTGGCTGCCTCCTGTTCAGCTGTCTGAGCTGGGGAGTTTGGATGTTTCCTGTCCATCTTTTCTTAGTCTGCTTCAAGTTTTCCTCTTTCCTTTGTGGTTGGTTTTGTGCTTAGCTTTTCTCCTTTCACTTTTGGTAATTCCTCCCAAGACACTGCCATGAATACCGTTAACCTATTCTTGTCTGCCTCTGACTCCCTCTCTTCACTTTCTTTCTCGCACTACGTAAGACTTACAATCCCCGCTTTTCTATGGGGGAACTGAGCCATGAGAAATCTCTTACAAACGCTCCCAGAAAGGAACCAGTTCTCAGAAGATCCTTCAAGGCAGCCTCTGCGGTGGGGGCTGTGAAGGCTGTGGGCACCCAGCACGAATCCTAATTGTCCCGGAGCCAGACACATGCCCCAGGTGGGGGAGGGGAGCCAAGGCAGGGCCACCAGATTCTGAAAACAACTGTTTCTTTCTTGGGGAGCTGGGTTTGCTTATTCACCTTGCGCCCACACTTCTCCCCCAACTTCTGTTCGTGAGCAAGAACAAACTAAACTAGAAACAGAAAATAGAAGCTCCCGCTAGCTGTGGCAACTCTGCCTTCCTGGGGGACAGGCTGAGTGACTGAGAAAGCTAAGATGGTCACTCCAGGACACTTGAGTCAAAAAACTAACACTCGTGTGCCAGGCGACAGGGGCTCGCCTGGGCAGGGTTGCCATCCTGCCTTTGCACAGGAGACTGAGGCATGGAGACAAGCTTGTTGCATGGTTAGTGCTGAGCTGTTCCACCTTCAAGTCCACAGTGTCTGCTGGAAACACGGCCGCAATAGCATATGGTCCGGGTGCCCCGAACACAGGCCTGGGGTTGGGGACGCAGTGCAAGGGGTTTATTTTGGAGGTGGCAGGCCAACTGTAGGGTAGCTGGGGCATGCAAGGGAAGGAGGGTGGCTAATCAGGGACATCGGCACCCTCCCCACCATTCTGGGAAACTTGGCTTAACACCATGAGATACCTGGGAGCCGGTGTAGACCCGACCAACGGGTGAGGGGGCCAGGGCTGTGACACACCAATTCTGCAAGAGCCATTTGTTAAGTAAGGTTGTTGCCTTGGGGTGCTAACTCCCTGGCATCCTAGTCTGCCGCTAGGGCCAGCACCAAGGGAAAGCCTTTAGGCACAGACGTGTGGGTTCCAGGACCCAGGGGAGTGGTCAGGGGGGAGCAGTAAGAGCGGGAGGTAATGTCCTCGGCCACCAACATTAATGGTGCCAAGTTGGCAGGCCGCACTAGAACTCCCCTCTTGCTGGGGCCCCTTGCTAACTGAGACAGAAAGCAGACTTCACGTACCCACTTTCCTGATGTGCAAATAGAGCCTGTGCTCTGCCTAGCAAAACGAACACTGAATGGGTCCCTGGCCCAGACCTCAGCTCTCCCAGACCTGGGTGACTCTAGCCCACAGGAATGTCTTCTTGTGACTGAAGTCAAAAACAAGGAGAGGACAGCCTTGTGACTTGAGCAAAGAAAGAGAGCGCATCTTCCCTCCGACCCCGCCAACCGCTCAAACCTCACTGGGAGGTAGAGGGCAGGGGACAACAGGACAACACTTAAAACACCTATTCAGAGTGTTGGAGTCCGTAGTCCAAGGACATGACAACCATCTGCAGAGCCAAGCAGGAGGTCACAAAGCAAACAGTCCTGCAGTGTCTGGGGGGTGGGAGCCTCAGTAGGGTCTGTGCTGGTCACACATGGGGGGTAGAATGGAAGCAGGGGTCCCTATTCCAGAAGGCCATTTTCTCCCAATTTCACAGGTCTCTGCTCCCAGCAAAGGCCCTTTCTGATCCTTTTCCAATATGCAGTCAGGGTGCACAGAGGAGGGGCCAGTCACAACGTAGAGAGCAGTGCTCTCCATGGTTAAAAGAAAAAAAGCTAGTGTGGCCCTTCCACCCTCACCAATTCAGGAACACGAACTCCCCACCACTCTCTGCAATGGAAAGGCCCTTGGACCCCGGCCCACAGCTGCGAAGCCTTCTAGGACATGCTCTCCCTCCCTCTCTGGCCCTAATCTCTCCCTTCCCTCTGGCCCAGGCATCAGTCACGTTCTGCAAATCCTTTCAACTGTTTGTTTTATTTTATGTATCAAACACTTATATAGCACTCACTAGAGATCAGGAACTTTGAAAGGCGATTCCTTTACTCTTCAGAACCAACCCTACGAGGCAGGCCCCCTCCTTGTCCTCGTTGCACAGAAAAGGAAACTTCTAGGGTGAGGTTACGCAGAGCCAGAATTCAAACCCAGGCAGTCAACGATTACTCACTAGGCTGTATCACCTCTCAAAGAATTTCTCAAAGACACTTGTTCTTCAAGGCAGTCCACATCCTTCCTCCAGAAAGACTTCCTTATTTCCTCCTTTTCCTCACCTTTCCCCCTGGCACCCCCTTCCTGGTTGAGGCAGCCTGCTGACCTCATCACAGTACGTTAGTGAGCAGCATTTGTGCTGTTTTGCCCACTCCTCCACCATCCTATCAGCTCTCTGCAGCCAGACGGCCTGTCTTTCCATTTCTGAGAGCCCCATGCCTGTGCCTAGTGGGTCTTCCAGAAATCTCTGCCGACAGATGCATTCATCAGTGACTGGACAAATGGACACGATGCTGGGAAGACAGTGGGAGAAAGTTATTCCCCATACGCACATGACCGGAGGTGAGACTGTCTAGAAGAGAAGCAGAGGGTGCCTGTCCTTGCTCCTCCCTGCTACCCGGCTGCCAGCTTCCGGAAGCCAAGCCGTTCGGACCTCTGACCCCAGCCCTATTGCTCACCAGACTCCTGTGAGCACAGATGTCCCAAGAGAGGCCTGACCCCGTGTGTAACACACAGCTTGTCTCCTTGGGGAGGAGCGCATGAAGACACGTGACTTAATCCACATTGCATTTTTAAATGTATGTTTTTATTTTGAGATCCTCTTGGATTCAGACACAGTTGTAAGAGATGACAGAGAGTCTGCGTACCCTTTACTGAGTTTCCCTAACGATGTCTACCCTAACTCTAATGAAATGTCAGAACCAGGAGACGGACACTGATACGATCCTAACTTGTTCGGACTTTCCCGGTTTCACTTGGACGGGCATACTGCTGTGTGCTGCGCTTCGCTTTTTGAATTGCATAGACGCTGCATTTTTTACCAATTGAAGGGGAGACCCTCCACAAGGGAAAGAACAAGCAAACAAACAAACTAAAACATGACTTGCTTTCTTGCCAAGGTTCGCTGTATCTGTGGTCTGGAGCCAGACCCGCAACATCTTTGCGGGACGCCTGTGCTCACGCGCGTGTGTACGTGCCTGCACGTGGGCTCTGTACCCAACGCCTCAGCGAAGGTCTGGACACTCCCATCGGCACAGGGATGTTTCACGTGCCCTCTCATAACCACGTCTGCCACCTGGCTGTTCCAGACCCCCTGCCCACCACCACACACTGCTTTTGACCCCTGGGAATCTGTTCTCTGAATTTTGTCATTTCCAAAATTTTATCTGAGGTTACAGCAGTTTGTAACCTTGTGGGCCCGGCTTTTTCACTCAGCTTAATTTCCTAGAGATCCATCACAGTTGGTGTATGTATCGAGAGTTTGTTCCTTTTTACCGCTGACTAGTATTCCACGGTCTGGACCTAACACTGTCTGTGTAACCCTGTGACCACTGAAGGACATCTGGACTGTTTCCACTTTTTGGGTATTACAGATAAAGCTGCTGTTGTTCTGTGAACTTAAATGTCCACTTTTCTAGGATAAATGCCCAAGAATGAAATGGATAAATCCTATGGAATTTGCAGCTTTAATCTGATAAGAAACTGCCAGGCTGTTTTCTAGAGTGGCCATACTATCTCACATTCCTACCAGCATGTGAGTCAGTTGCTCTACATCCTCTCCCGGTGTTGTCACTAATTTTTTATTTTACCTTTTCTGATCGGGGGCAGTAGTATCTCATTGTGGTTTTAGCTGTGTTCCCTAACAGTTAATTAAGTTAAACATCCTTTCATGAGCTCAATTGCCATCTATAGATAGCTTCTTTGGTCCAACGTCTCTTCCATGTCTGTCACCCATTTTCTAATTGGGTTGTTTCTTTTCTTCACTGTTGTTGTGAGTGTGCTTTGCTTATTTTAGATACTAGTCCTTTGTCAGATACGTGGTTTGCATATGTTTTCTCCATAGGCTGTCTTCTCATCCTCTTAACGAGATCAAAAAGCAAAATTCTGTAATTTTGGTGAGGTCCAACTGACCAATTTTTCTTTATCATGGACTGGATGTCATAATCCAGTGACTGGCCCCAGATCCTGAAGACTGTTTTTCCAAAAGTTTTCTCATTTTATGTTTTACATGCACCTCGTTTTGACTTCTCATGTTTACCCTGAGTGAAAGAACGTGTGCTCTCTGAGGTGGGTGGTATTCTTTCCCTACTTTTACCTGCCAAGATGTATACCTCCCAACTACCTTCTGAGGACTGGCTCGAGGTGACTTACGAGTTGGTTAGGAAATACATATGAAACAGTCATTTAAGTTTCCTTAAAACATCTTAATAGCCTACACTAGCCCCACATACTTTCCAACCTTTTTCAACAGGCCTTTTTGATAGGAAGGACTAGAAAAGGGCCAAAAGAGGCCTTTTCTCTGTGCCCTCCCCCCATTTTCCTCCTCCCTGAAGATCAGGTACAAAATGCATTCTGTTCCCCTGGGGTCTCACTGGCACGTGACCTACGGACCTCACCCAGGGAGCATCCCTTTTCTGGACCAAGTCCTCACAATCATCTGGCCCGGGCCCTCTTCACTGCACCCTCCCCACCCTGGGGAGAAGGGAGACCTGGTCCCTGCCTGGTGCTTGGCTGGCAGATCAACCATCTCCATTTTAACTGTTAATCAAGAGAACAAGGAACACTGAGCCACTGCTAACTGAGAAGTCTGTGAATTGTTGGGGTCCCTTGAAAAAAAAATTTGCTACTGAGGCCTCAGCCAACACCTAGAGCACCTCTCAGTAACACCACGACCCTGGCGGTGATTCCTGGTCCTGAACTAGACCCTAAAGTGGCAACTCTGAAAGAGGCCCGCCCACTAGAGAAAAACTGGTGTCACCGATGATAATCAACTTGCATTACAGACTTCTGACTGTGACTAAAGACGATTGTAATCCAAAACACCTCACCACCCACCATACCCAAACCGAACTGCAACTGTGGGCGCACGTCTATACTGAACAGTGGGCTTCTCCGGGAAGCACGGCCCCATGGTCTGTCTCGAGCTGCTGCCCATCTCCCAAGTCACACAGCACCGATCTTTTGTATCTGAAGGAAAAATAAGCAAGGAAAAAGAAGATAAAAGTGATGACAGTGCTGCTCTAAAGGAGAGATTTGGAGCCTTGGGTCTTGCTTCGAATGCTTAGAAATGATCGTATCACGGGAACAAATGGAGTCACCAGGCCTCACTGATGTCTCAGAAAGCACCCAAAATAAAATTTAAACATTTCCCACCTTGTCAAATAAAGACAGCAACAACACTGGTTTGCAGGGCATTTTGGCAGCTGAAAGTGTTTACCCAGGTGAAGAGGGGCCTTCCCTCTACCCCATGGCAAACACCCACTCCTTCCTACCTATGCTCCACTCCCTTCTCCCTCTGGAACTTTTTTTCCAAGACAGAACGAAGGCAGGTGACAGGGCAGGGACTTAAGGGAGCCCATGCAGGGCTAGGCTGAACGAAGGCCACTTCAAATCACTTTAGTAAACTTGAACTGAGACTCAGGCCACTGTAGCTGGCAAAAAAGCAAGAGCCTGCAGGCCAGGTCCTGCTAGCCGCATCTAAGCTGCTGTTGCCTGGCCTCTCCCCACCTCAGAGTGGACTTGTCGGGTCCCTGAGTGGAGAATAAAAGGGGTCTGTGAATGCACTTGCAAAGCTGCTTAGCCGCCTGTCATATTGATCTAGTACCACACTAGGATTGGGCCCTGTCAAGGACCTGGGCAAATGCTGGTATTAGTACTCCCTTTCCTCTTAAGGGTTTGTTGCATCCACTCTACTGCTTCCCAAGGAGGAGACCCCCGACCCTGACAATCCATCAAGTGAATGCAAATTGTGGCCCAGACAAAACCAGACAAACAGCACCCTGCTCAGGATAATGGCCTCTGTGGGAGAAGGGCCCTTGCAACAATGATTGCTGTGTACACATCCCACTAAATACCCACACTTCTGATTAGCCTCATAATGATTTGTGTGTGCACCCGCCTCCTTTGAAATGCTCCTAAGTACATGGCACGAGTTGACTCAAGGCTAACCTCAAACAGCGGCGTTCCTGGGCTGCCCAGCGCCAGGGAGCTGGCTGTGCAGAGCTCTCCCTGCTGTTGATTACAAGCCTTGGGAAATCCAACATCTAGTCTGGCAAGGAAAAGAGCACTTCATGAGGGTGCTAATCATAGGCTAGATGCTTTGGCTGGAACTGATCTAATTTGAGCATCGGCTCAGGTTCACTGAGAGGATATTCCCAGGTTGCCCCTGAGCTTCATGTGTACAAAAAGGATGCCCCTCACCCCAGCAGAGGAGCCCTTGGAGGACTCTTTGGTGGCTGTTCACCACTTACAAATATGGACATTTTCAGACAGCATCTAGCCACCTGCTTTCAATGACCACAGGAATGTATCAGACCCAGCTTCTGAGATTCGTTTGAGAGGCCAGGCCTCTTCCGAGAGTGTCACTGGTGACTACAGAAAAAAAAATGTGGGTGTGTGGGGTGCATGTATTTCACCAGGTATTTCTGGAGCTGTATCTTGGGGACAGACCTCTCTTCTGAGCACTGGATTGCTCTGATGGTCCCTCGCACAAGCCCCGGGCATCTTGGATGTGATACATCCAACAAGAAGACATGGGCATCTGGCCCTACAGCCCCTCCCTTGCAGGGGAGCACTGCCATCCACTCAGCCAGCGTCATCCTGGCTTCCACTTTGCCCTCAAGTCCACATAGCCGACGTGGCTCAGGGCCAGCACATCTGCTACCACGGTCCTACTCTGGGCCTCTTTGTCCTTGTCTAAGTCCCAGCTGCCTCTTAAGCAGCCCCCCTGTCTCACCATTTCTTCCCCCACCCTTCCGTGCGCCTCAGGAAGGCCAGCGTGAGCCTTCCGAAATGGAGGTCTGACTCTGTCACTCTCCTTCATAAACTCATCGGCAAAATGAGAACAGGGACGCCTTCCTCGTGCGGTCGGTGTGAAGAGCACGTGCTAACTGGTGTAAAGAGATCTGGCAGCCAACAGGCACTCAATAAACAGAAGTGGTTTCCTTGTTTTATTTTCTTAGAACCACAGAGTGAGAAAAGCACAGTTTTATTCTATCAGCTCAGGGTGCTATGTGACAGCAGTGACGGCCTGAATGCTAATAACGATGGCCCACGTCTAAAGCACCCCTCCCTCACATAACCGAGTGGGGTTCGGCGCCACCTAATTCTTTCTCCTCCAACTCAAAGTACGGAAGCCCTCAGCTTGCAGGGAGCAGAGATGATTTTATTTTTAATCGATCCTGAAGGCCTCAAGCCTGAGCCACCGCCCACCTGTTAGATGCCCTCCAGTGCCAGTAGCCACCTTATGTGCTCCATGTGTCCAAGTGGGCACTGGACACTGCCTGTTGCTAAGGCCACCACAGCCCTCTGAGGCAGCCAGTGAGACAAACATGAGCCAGGAAGGGAAAGGCCGGGAAGACACATGCTCCCCCACAAAGAGAACAGAGAGGAGCAGGAGAGGCCGCCGGCCCAGCCAAAGGGCAGGAGGGGACTGGGCTGGTTGGAACGGCCTGGCCAGTGTGTCTGAGGGGTGCTGCCCACGGGACAGTTATCCCAGACACATTGTGGCTGGTACCTTGGTTGTGAGGGGCTGTCTTTGAGACTCCAGCCTGCCCCGTTTGTGGTAGCATCCATCCATTCACCAAGCCCAGGGGGGCTGGCAATGTGACCAAATCTTGACTCTCTGGGGAGGGGGTCTGACAACATAGCTCTATGGCAATGACAGTGACATTCTAATAGTTTATCTTCTGTTGACCAGGCTCAACAGAGCCAGGCCTGCCCTCAGGAGGCCTGTCCACTTGGGGCCGCAGACTCTCACAGGCAGCAGGCTGTGGAGGCAGCAGGCTGTGGAGGCAGCGCCTGTGGCTTTGACTTCTGGTACTCTCACAGTTCCCTGCTGGGGAGAGGGGCATCAGGGATGATTTCCTGGAGATGGTGACATTTAAGCTAGCCTTGAAAGGCAGTCGGATTTGGATGGTCAGAGAGGTGGTAGGGTACATCCAGAGAAAACTGTCTAAAAAGGAGAGCCAGAAATGGACACAGGTTGCTGAATAATAGTACGGGGGTAGGGTCCAGGTACTTTGGCTGACAATAGCAACGAGGTTGGGGAAAATATGGTGCAGTGACCTCTCCTTCTGGCCTGGTGAGGTGAGCAGACATCTGGCCTTGCTCCAACAGGGAGGCGGGAGAAGTTTTGGGCCCGGGCATGTGGCTGTCAGGATTAGCACTTGCTGACTGCTGCCCACTCCAGATGGACCCTGATGGTTGTTCTAATGTCACTTGGCTTAGGGGCGGGTGAACCGCAGGGACCAGCCTGATTAAATCCACCATCTCAACCCAGACCCATAGCTGTATATCTCTAAAGTGGGGGAAGTGACACCTCACAGCCTGCACACAGCTTCATTTCCGAAAAGAATGTGTGAGAGGGGGAAGGTCAGGAGACAGGCATAGCCATAAATTTGATGGAAGGTTTAGCTGGAAACCCCATTAAATCCACACACGGCTCGATGCTGGGCAATGTCCTTCTCCGAGTCTGCTGAATGGGGCCAGGGAGGTGAGGGACTCACTAAGTAATGTCCTCATTTTTTGGTGTCTCCTATTACCCAGGGGATGAAAAACCCATTACCCATAAGGTTTAGTGGCATTTGGTCCCAGGACTGTGATACTGTCCTTTACCTGAGCCCTCCCCCTTGGCCAGCACAAGCAGCAGTCAGCCTCTGTTGGCCTGTCTGTCCGCTCCACCATCTGAGTGGACGGCCTCGCTCTCTCGGCAGCCCTGGCCTTTACCCCACCCCACGAGGACTGGTGGGGCCTGAGCAGTGGGGCAGTGGATGAGCTCGTGATCTCAGTCAGGAACATCTGTGCTGGGAGGCTGTGAGCCCAGCACTTGGCTGCTTGCTGCAAGGTGCCCATGGTCCTTGAACCTCAGGTGGTGGCCTTACAAACATATGCCACGAAAACACAGGGGTGGCCTGCAGAAAGGTGTAAATCCCATTGCTAAAAATCATGCCTCAATACACGCATCACCTAGGCAGGGCCCAAAGCACAGATTATTTTACCTGGAAGAAAACCTCCTTGAGAAAAAGAGACCAGAGACATGGGTTTAAGGGCCTTCTTCTACCCCCGCCAACCCCCAGGTGACAGAGCCATACCTGCCACTGGGAAGTAATATTTGTCCAAGACTCAGCTCAAGAACCACACAAAACGGCGAAGATGATAAAATTGGACTCAGCTCTTAGCTGTACAACCTTAGCGAGCTACTGAACCTCTCTGAGCCTCTGTTTCCTGAATCTGTTAAATGGGATCATGATGATACTTCTCCTGTGAGCATTGTGGGGATTTAAGGAGTAAATGTTGAAGTGCTCAGTAAATATCTGTGAACATCACACCTTCCTCTACTACGAGGCTGGCATTCGAGGTCATCTTCCTCTAGGCCTGATAGGAGTGTGGACTTCTTCATTCTAGAGCAGGTGCAAACAGAAGGCTGACGCCCTTGCAGGAACTGAAGGCACCCACCCTGTTCTTTCTCCCTCAGAAGCCCCAGCTAAACATATTTTATGAGGTCATTTATGTGATATTCTGGAAAAGGCAAAATTATAGGGAGAGGAAACATAACAGAAGCTGCCAGGGGCTGTGGGTAAAGGATAGGAGAGAGACTGAAAAGGGCAGGATAAACCTTTGGGGGAGAGGGAACTGTTCTATAGCTTGATTGTTATGGTGGTTACACTACTACACACATTTGTTAAAATTTATGAGACTATACACCTCAAAAGGGTGAATTTTACTGCATGAAAATTATAGCTTAATAAACCTGACTCAGAAAAAGGAAAATGAAGAAACAAAGATCCAGTTAAGACCAGATGTGAGACTGGGTGTGAGGTCAGACCGGGTATCTCTGTCCTGGAGGGGAGAAAGAAGGTCTAGAGTAGAGCAAAGAATGTCAATAGGGCCCACAAGGGAACGTCTTGGAAGTCCCTGCTGCATGGAAAGGGACAGATAACCAAAGGACATGACAGACAGAGCAGGGAGGGCCCAGACCCTTCACCGTCAAAGTCAGCTGGGCCCGATCTTCCTTCAGCGGCCTGGTGGCTCTGCACTGTGCCCGAAACCCCTGCCCTCTCTCCGGCTTGCTTGTCTTTCCTCCAGCAGCACTTTCCAAGTTCACAGAGCATCCAGGACGTCAGGAACACCTACCTGCATTCCAAAAGTAAGACTGGAGGTGGGGCAGGCCTCCCTCACCTCCTAGCTCGGCGCCCTCCACCCTGAATATCATTCTCCTTTGAGGCCTCCACCCCTTCCCTTTGGGTGAGGCGTCCTGGAGAGAGATTTGCTGGGAATTCTCGGCCTACAATGCTCGACCCTGCCTGCCCCCATCTGTCCCTGGGCTCCTTTGAAGCTGTCGCGTCTCCTGGAAGGATATCCAGGGCTGTCCCACTTCCGTCCTTCCAGAGGCAGGTGCTCCCCGGGGCCACAGTGATGTGGGCAGCACATTCATCCAGACGCTGGCTACAGACTCAGTCAGGTAAAACCCCTGAAGGAGGCTGACTTGTTTGATTTCCAAGCTGTATCTCCTCTTCTCTATACTTGAACAACAGTGTGTTCTGGAATTAACTGGTAGGGCTCCATTGGTCCCTCATTACATTCTGTCTCAATTACCTGGTCCACTGAGAGCTGTCTTTGGATTCTGGGTTACTGGGAGCCCCAGCTCCCTCGCCACTCCACAGGGTTGTGCTGCCAATTCCATTTCCCCTCCCTCCCCACATTCGCCCATTCTCTGTCCTACCTGCCTTCCCACATACAAAAAGAAGGCAGGAGGCGTGGGACTTCCTGAGGCTAGACACTCTCTCAGCCTCAGCACTGCTTGGGTGTGTCATGTATAACTTCAACAGGGCATTGGGGAACAGTGCCCAAAAGCTCTGAATTCAAGCTGCCTTTCCTGAAAGCATCACGTTCAAGGTATTCAGAGAGGAAGTGACAAATACTAGTGCGACCTCCGTGTACCTAACACATGGACCTGCTCAGATAATCTCACTGAACATCTTATATGCTTAGTGCCTCATTCCCCATTTTACGGATGCAGAAACTGAGACTCTGAGAGGTCATGTTATCAGGGTCACACAGGTAGCCTTTTCCACCATGAGGTGCTGCCTTTAAGAATAAATAAAGAATCCAACAATCTCTCTACTGGGTATTTATTTACCCCAAAGACTTAAAAAAATCATGTCTAAAAAGATATTTGTGCATCCATGTTCATAGCAGCCTTATTCACAGTGGCCAGGACACAGTGGCCAGGACCCTGTGGAGTGGCAACATGGAAGCAACCGAGGTGTCCCATGATAGATGACTGGCTGTGGTACATATATACAATGGAATATTACTCAGCCATAGGAACAGATGAAACACAGCCATTTGTGACAACCTGGATGGAACTCGAGAAAATCATGCTGAGCGAAATAAGCCAGACAGAAAAAGTTGAAAATCACATAATATCACTTATATGTGGGATATCAACCTAAAAGCAATAAAGGAACAGGACAGAGACTCATGGCACAAACTACAGACTAGTGGTGACTAGAGGGTAGGGGAAGGGAGAGGAGGGGAATGGTAGACGGTTAAAAGGGGTCGAATAAAAGGGGTAGGGGGAGGGTGAAGTGGGTAAAGGGGATCAAGTATATGATAGCTAAAGGAAACTGGATGTCTGGGGTAAACACACAATAGAATATACAGATGTTAAATTCTAATGTACACCTGAAAATTATATAATTGTATTAACCAATGTTACCCCGATAAACTTAATTTTTTTAAAAAAAGAATGAATAAAGAGAAATATTTTGCTCCTCGGTGTAGAAATACCTCTATTTCCGTTCATAAAGCCAGGTGGAAGCTGGGCTGAGTCCTACGTGTTAGGATGAATAAAAAACAATGATTCAACTCCAAATTAAGCTTAACTCCCCTTCAAATACCAATTTTTTTTCAAAACTAGTACAAATCAAATTTTGCTTGAGAAAAACACAATTTAGCCTTTTATAATCTTTCATATGCAAAGGACTCAGTTCTTACCTGCTCTTTCTGGTTTATTCCTGCTGCCCGGGATGTCCCAGGGCTTGCACAGAGAAACCACAAGTTTTGCCTCTTAGTGCGGCAAAACAAGGTTTGTATGTTTTTGCAAATAACCACATGTGTGACCTGGTTTCCCCTCCTGAGGGCAGAGCTGGGGGCCCAGGGTAGAGGAGGGAAGAGGGCTGGAATCTGTGAAGGAGGGAAGGAGGGACTCGCGACAACAGGGACAAAACCTCAGAGCCTGACTTAGATAAGGTGGCCCTTCCCAGGCCGGAAATGATGGGGAAAAGTCCGTCAGTCCCTTCGCGTTAAATCTGAGTGAAAACTAATTAAGTTTGCCCAGTTCTCTAATTAAAATCCCCAATTAGCAAAACCCCCATGGCTGGGCACTAGAAATTCCTGTAAAACACAATGAGGATCCAAGCGTGTGGACCGAGGACTCAGAGCTGGCAAGCATTCCCTGTTTGTAAAGAGACACGACCTTCTTTCTCACCCCTCACACTCAGGGTTCGTAAAGGACCCCTTTTTTCTCCTGTCAGAGCCTCTAGCGGGGTGCGGGTTCAGAATCAGGGGCATCCAGCCTGTCGAGTGAGGGCAGCTGGGCACAGTGAGCTGCAGCTTTGCAAGCTCCAATTCATTCCTCCCCTTGTCTCCAGCACGACATGCAGAGCAAGATGAAAATACACACACATCTCTCCACGTGAACATTTTAAGCGGCATTTAAAATCCTAAATGCTGAAATACAGCCGACTGTAGAAGCTCAGCTCGATGCTAAAGAAAATTACGGGTTTGCTCCACTGGCTGAAGGGTCCCTCTCACAAGGCAGGGTGGGTAAAAGCTCCCCATTAGAACAGTTTAACACACTAAATTGGAATCTACTGGTCTTCATCCACAAACTCTTAAGTAGTAATTATGGGTTACTGCGGGGTGACAGCCAGCCGTTAAGGGACTGAAGCCTGATAATCTCCGAGGCATCCCGCCTGAGACAGTGCTGCAGCCAGAGGTGGACTAGCGGCCTGGCTGGGGTGCCGTCCATCGTCTACGAAGCAGCCCTCCTCTTTCCAGCCCACTGATTCCCGACACACCACTGAAGAGCCCTTATCTCCCGCCTGGAGAGAGTCTGCAACAGCCTCCTGGCCGGCCTCTTCCTCCGTCTTCACCAGAGCAAGAATGCTAAAACCAACCTGACCTCACCCACACCCCGACCAGCATCACAACCCCTCCAGGCCTGGTTGCAGCTGATTCCCCAGCTCTTCCCGTCTCTCGGTCTTTTCCACTAAAAGTCTCTCTGATACCCAATCTTTTTCCATTTCCCCCATTGCTCTGTGAACTCCTCCAGGCTGGGCAGTGCCTGGCTAAAGGCCTCTAGCCCAAGCCAAAGCCAGCTGCAGGAAGGTGGGAGCTGGGTACAAGAGGCACCCAGAAGCCATAGAAAGTGAAGTCCCCCTTTGCTGGGCAAGGAACCAGATCTGCCACTGAGATCTGGGAGGTAACAGTGCCAGACACATACTCTGTGGCTGCACCCAGACTTGGGTGGGTACGGACAGGGCAGACGAGAGTCAGAAGTGGGGGTGCTCAGAGGGCTTCCAGCAGAAGGAAGATTTTTAAAACCAGAAAAATTAAACCAAGTTTGCTTTTTTCTTTTCGCTGCAGGATTCGAGTTTTAAAAATAATTTTCATATAGTATATATAATGCTTTATTCTGCTTTTAGTTTTTAAATTGTACTGTGTCATTAAGACTCTTCATAAATATCATTTTAGTGTATCCATACTGTCTCGTTCCATAGAAAGGCATTAATTTACTTAAACATTCCCCTTTACTCAGCCACGTCTTCAAACACATTAAAGTGACTTTACTATAACCATGATTCTGCTTATGTAGCTTTTCTTGCATCTAATTATTTGTATAAAGAGATGGTCTCCCTCGGTTAGAGCCATTATTGGCCACAAGAAGCAACTAATATATCTGACTAGATTATTATGAGGAGAAAGGATTCTGACTTTCTTTTTTATCTCACCCGGTTCCTGGAGAGAGGAAGCCACAGTAAGTATTTGCGGCCGAAGGAAGAACTAATAGGGGAGTCAGTGTGTGATTATTCCCTTCAAGGTCTATTTTTCTGAAGTTCACAGTTCTTTAATTTCCCACCAGGGACCCAAGCTCAGCTAACACTTTCATGTATCCATCTCCATCTGAACAGCTTTTCCTACATGTTAATATAATTCTTTTTTAAAAATAAACAAATAATCTTTCAATAGCAAATTCCAGTATCAAAACCGAGGCAACTGGTATAACGACCCTGGCAGCATTTATTAGACCTGACCACACACACACCTAAGATCCCACAGCCTCACGCCTGGGTATGTTTCCAGCAGAAATGCATGCACATCTTCACCAAGACTGTACAAGAATGTTCATAAGCAGCACAGAATAACCCCAAACTGGAACAACCCAAATGTCCATCGACACCAGGACAGATCAGTCTATTGCACTATTCTCTCTCTCTCTCTCTCTCTCTCTCTCTCTCTCTCTCTCTCTCACACACACACACACACACACACACACACACAACGAATAGATACTATTCAACAATGAGAATGAACTACAACTACGTGTAACAACATGAATGAATCCCCAAAGCATAAGACAGAAGCCAGACACAAAAGTGCACACACTGCACGATTCCATTTCTATAAAGAACACAAGCTGAGCAACACAACTAGTGACCACGGTAAGTTTCTTGGACTGGGTACTGGTTACATATCTGTGTTCAAACGACGAAACTTCACCAACCCGTACACTTACAAAGTGCGCCGTTCACTGAAAGCCTGTGGTAGTTTAACTTCTGAAGGATAAGTGGTCATTTTTAAACCTCATCAAAACCGTTGACTTCAAAACTTTCTTCAGTGTTTGTGTGCGAGGACCTAGGGACACCAAATAAGTGTTACAGGGTTTTTCCACTGGGTCTGCAGTCTAGCTTCAGGAAGTTCAGACTGACATGGTAGGATGGCCGAGTATCAGAAGGGCTTGGCACGGGGCCGGCAAGGGTCGGGAGCAAGCCTCCATCTCTGAGCCTGCTGGAGAAGCAGTCTCCACGGTCACAGAGGTGGGGATGGGGTTAAAAGCCCCTCCCTCCTAAGTTACACATCCATGCCACACTAAGCCTTCTCAGACCTCTTTCCCTCCAACACACTGCTGCCTGCTGTGTGAATGACAGGTCCAGGTTCGTGTGGCCTGAAGCTTATGTGATTTTAGGGGGGCCTCTTTAAAAGAAAGAATGCCAAATGATGAATCTACAATTAAGCATAAGGCCATGGAAGGGGACATACAAACAGGCCTTAAAGCACAAACCTCCGCTGAATGAGTCTCCACCTCAGCGGGAAGACAGGTGGCTGGCTGCCTTAGACACTGGCCTGCCCCAACCTGTCCTCAGGTGCCTTCCAGAGCCTGCTTCAGCTCAGCTCGGCAGAGCCTTGTTCCTCCCTTCTGGCTGCCCAGGACTGGCACTCAGAGGCCCCATGGAGAAAGGCCACTCCTGAGATGGTGCTACCTCTGCCATCTGGCCTGCCCATATCCCTCCCATCCCATTCCTCTCTGGCCAGCTACAAATTCTCAGAAGGTAAGCCCCCTCCTGTTGGTCCTCCTCTACTCATCTTGTTTCTCTGATGAATATTTAGACCACATGAAGGGAACTTTCATCTTCCTTCTGATAAGATTTGACCTCATGTATCTTTGCAGATAAGATTTCTTTTAAATTTCTTTTTCAGTTACAGTTGGCATACAATACTTATTAGTTTCAATACTTAATACAATATCAGTTTCAGGTGTACAACATAGTGATTAGACATTTATACAACTTACGAGGTGATCCCCCCAATAAGTCTAGTACCCACCTGACACCACACATAGTTATAACAATATTAAAGACTATATTCCCTGTGCTGTACACTACACCCCTGTGACTATTTTTATTTATAACTGACAGTTTGTACTTCTCAATCCCTTCCCCCTTTTTTGCCCACCCCCTCATCCCTGTCACATCAGATGACTGTCAATATGTTCTCTGTATCTATGAAGTTGTTTGTTTTGTTTACTTATTTTGTCTTTTAGATTCCACATATAAGTGAAATCATGTGCTATGTCTTTCTCCGTCTGGATTATTTCACTTCGCAAAATACCCTCTAGGTCCATCCATGTTCTCACAAATAATAAAAGATTTCTTTCTATTTATGATTGAGTAATATATGTGCCATATTTTCTTTATCCATTTGTCTATCTATGAACACTTATACCAATCTCATGAATAGGAAGAATTCACATCATTAAAATGTCCATAGTACCCAAAGTAAACTACAGATTTAATGCAGTTCCTATCAAAATACCAGAAGCACTTTTCAGAGAACTAGAATGAATACACAAAAGACCCTGAATAGCCAAAGCAATCTGGAGAAAAAACAAAGTAGAAGGTAACACACTACCTGATAACAAACTATACTACAAGGCTATAGTAATCAAGCCAGCATGGTACTGACACAAAGACAGACACATAGATTAATGGAACAGAACAGAGAGACAAGACATAAACCCAAGCCTATATGGTGAATTAATCCATGACAGAGTAGGTAAGAATATACGGTGTGGTAAAAATAGTCTCTTCCATAAATGATGCTGGGAAAACTGGAGAGATACATTCCAAAAGATAAAACTAATAGAAAAAAAAAAAACTTTCTTACATCATGTACAAGAATAAACTCAAAATGGATTAAAGACTAAAATTAAGACATGAAACCATAAAACTCTTTGTAAACTCTGACATTGCTCTTAGCAATAAATAACTTGGCTATGTCTCCTTGGGCAAGGGAAACAAAATAAATTATAATGGGACTGCAGATGGGATTTGATCTCCAGAATCCCTGCAGCCCGGATGTGCTTGTGAGCCTTGACGGGCAGGGCCCGGCTATGTGACCAATGCTCTGCCCCAGGTTTGGTGTTTATTCAGTGAGCCTCCAAGTCAGAACACGGCTTGGAGCCTTCCATTACACTGTCCTGAGAAGTTCACTTTCTAAAGGAGAAATGCTGTTCTAACACAGACAGTAGGGCATCCTAGGTTACTTCCAGCCAGCCCCAGGAAGGAGGGGCAGCCCCAGAAACACTCACCCCTTTCCAAGTATACTGCCCCTAACATTTCCCCTCCCTTCTCCTCCCAGCTTGCCACTGAATGGTGTGTCTGATCTGCAAGTGTATATGCCTTTAGATCTTACAGTATTGGAATGAATCACAATGACTGGAAACCGGACGTGGGGAGGGAATTAAGTTTCCTGAGCAGTTACTATGTACAGGTGCCATTTTCTCACATCTGGACAAAGCGAATGAGTTGCAAAAACAGCAACAACTTGGAAGGCAGGCCGAGTTTGGATAGGATCCTAGCAAGCCTCGCCTCACTTTCCTCATCTATAAAATGGGAATAATAGTACTCCACAGACTTAGTGTGAGGACGAGTGATCGAGTCTGGAACAGCAAGGACCCAATAAATGCTGGCTGTTATTTTTATAAGTTTCGGTGCTCTTTATTGCACAAGTGATAAATGCATTCTGTTCATGCTTCATTTAGCAATGTTTCGTAGTGATCGTCCATGTCAGAACGAATACATCCCACTCACTTTTAGCTGTTGCAAATCATTCCTCAAGATGGAAATGCCATCATTTCTTTGAACCATTTCTGGATTGTTTAGGTTGTTTTCAATATTTTGTTATAAACAATGCTACAGGGATCTTTTTTTGCATGCCTCATTGGGTCCATGTGCAACTAACTGTTCTTTCAGGTGGAGCCTGAGAAGGGAAGATTCTGATAATACGCTGCCAAGTGCCCTGCAGACCCCATGCTCAGCTGAGACTCCACCAGCAACCTAGGAGCGTGCCCATTCGCCCTGCTCCTGTCCTTCATTAAACATTAGCTGATTTTTTAAGTACTTGCCAATCTGCTTGCTGTATATTCTCTGAGTACTAAGAAGGTTGAGAGATTTTTCTTATGTTTAAATGTATTTAAAAATCCTCTTCTATTAATTGATTATTCTTATATTTTATCTAATTTCAAAAAACTGGATACTATTTTTCTTTGTTTTGTCAAGATTTCTGTCCTTCAGGTGTATTCCATATGTGGGACGTGCTTTCTCCTAGTCTGTCACGTGTCTCAACTTGGTTGATGGCATCTTTTTCACATGGAAGTTTATAGTTTTACTGATGGCTGCAATCTACTTTGAGATGCATCAAAAATCAAACGGAGCTGAGGATGGAGAGAGGCATAGACAGATAGAAAATAAAACATTAATGGCAGAATCAGGTGCCGTGAATTTCCATGTAAAATTCTTTCAACTCCATTGAATGCTTAAAAATTTTCATGATAAAAAGGTCAGAAAACAGTATGCAGGTTTGATATGGTCAAATGTATCCATCTTTTTTCCTTGATGGCTTTCACATTCTGTACCTTATTTAAAGCTTCACAAGGCAGCCAAAGCACTGGGGTGAGTGAAAGAGCCTCTTTTCATAAGTTGTATTTTTAAAAAAATTCTGTTCTTGAATCCATTTTCAATTTATTTTTGTAAAGAATACAAGGTACAAATTTAACTCTTTTGTTTCTGTAAGTTATTTTCTTAATAGTACCTACACCTAACGTCGTTAGTCCATCCTTCTGTACTGATTGAAACAGCGGGTCTTTTTAAAAACAAACTAAATTTCCAGTTGTTCTTTTACCTTTTTTTTGGACTCCATTCTGATCCAGTGTTCCACCTTCATCACTACAGCTTTATAGTGCAGCTCAATAGCTGATAGGGCAGACCCGCCACCTACATCACTGTCTTCTCTTGCAAAACCCCCATCACAGTCTGGGCTCTTTGGGGTTATGTTCTTTTCCATGCGAATGTTACATTCAGCTTGGAGAATTCCATTAGAGTCCTCCTAGGATTTGGATCGTGACCGATTGCACAGAATTTATAGGTAATAGCACACCTCTTGTAGGATTGCTGTGAGAAAAAGAGATATGGAGTCTGCAGAGGGCTTAGGCCATAGCTAACAGTCAACAAACAGGAGCAGCTGTTGTTATTACTCTCAGTGGTTGCTACGCACAGGACACACTGCATCCAGCCCATCTCTTCTAATCTGAGAACACACTCTCTTGAAAACTGTTTTGAAATCCATTCCAAGCCTGGCCCCTTCACTGACTGGGACGGACACACACACACACACACACACACACACACACACACACACACACACACACACACACACACTTTGTTCCTTTAGCTCCTTCCTTATAGATCTTCTTCTGAGTGAGCAGCACACAGGGCAGGAGTCCTCAGGCTAAGATGCCCAGTCTGAAACATTTTTCGGGCTTTTCCTCTAAAGCCGGTCTACTTCTCCAGGCTCCTGAGCCCACACAGCGTTTGTTAGAGGCCATAAACAGCTGACCATAGTGAGTGAGCCTCCACTCTGTTCATATACCACACATTGACAGGTATGGTGCATGCCTGTCTCCAGGTCCCAGCTTAGCAGGGGTGCCCGTGTGGACACTTAGCCACAATGCCGGGCATAGGCACCACAGGTACCAACCACTCTGGGGCCATTTACCCAGCACAGACAGGTCTCGTAACACTTAACACTACAACAGTGGGCATCACCTCCCACTTCACGGAAGAGTCTCCAGAGCAGAGCTTCAGGTCAACAGTGAGGAAACTAAGACCCAAACCAGGGACTGGCTGATAATCCTGAGCTACCCTCCTCATAATGACGACTGGCCCCAGGGCCCACAGTCTTAGAAACAACTATCCCTAGACAGTCACTTATAGGCCAGACACTTGACTGAGCTGAGGTTCCCTGGCACCAACACCCCGCCCCCACCCCAAGCCCCTGGCTGCACCTTCCTCTGGCATCTCCACTCCTTTTTCTCCTTAGTTGCCACAGCTTGCAGCCATTGACAGACCAGTCAGCATGCTGCCAGGGTGTCTTTCGGAGCCACCTGCATCCTCCTGAGCAGATAGATAGCTCATTAGCGTGCTATATTTCAGCCTGGAGAAAACAGTGCATGCCAAGAGACCATAAACAACAAGTTCAAAAGCTACAGGTCACAGATGATAGATGCCACTCTCAGACGTTCGACGTGGGCCTCACTCACACAGACAGAAGTGAGGCCTGCTTCCGGACACATCTGTCTTCCCCCAAATGCTGATGCAGGGAGAAGTCAGCACGGCCTGCCCTCCATACACATCTGGAGGCCACGAATCCCTGGCCCCACCATTAGCCCTTCTCCTGATGGGGAAGCTGCACTGTGTCTGATGAGTTTCAATATTTCCAAACTCCTACTATTCCACTTTAACTATTGGTCATTTCGATTATGATCAGAATTTTTTTTCCTTGACACAGGTCCAGAGATTTTTCTCTTTGAAGAAATAAGGTTTTGAAATCCCCTGGCCAATTTTTGAAAAGGGCTGGCCAGCCAGTTGAGAAATCAGGCCAAAACCAAGGCAAACAGGGGCTCTTGCACAGACTCACCGAGCCTTCACAAACTGGGCTCTGTTGACCTGAGGGGCAGTTCTGAAAAGGAGGCACCATGTGGTTGAGTGCCATCACTCTGGCTCTTAGGGGGCCCTCTGGGCCTACAAGCCAGGAGCCATCTGGGGTGAGGACAGGCAGGAGTTGGGTGCTTCCCCTGTTGTCAGGGTCTGCAGGCAGTGGACTACAGGATGAGCTAGGCCAATAGAGGACCCCAGACCCTGGGGACACGACTCCTTCCTGGAGCAACCTCTGGACACAGAGACCTGTGTGACCTGGACAAAGGTCTGTGCCAGCTGAGGAACTAGGCAATCTACCCCACAGGCGGCTGCAAGGAGGCACAAAAATGCTGTCAGTGGTCATACATTCTACAAATAAGCAAGATTTTGTGTGGGTCCTATTTCACAGTGATGGGGACGGAGACATGCTGACATGGATGTGGCCAGTTGAGGGGCCCACTGAGCCAACACTCACAACCCAGCCTCAGGTGGGAAGGTCCAAAACACTCTGCAAGCATTATACCGAGGACTGAAGTACAGTCTGAGGACTGTTGAGAATCTCAGGACTTTTTCAGGGGACCCATGAGTCAAAACTATCTTTAAGACACTGTCTGCCTTTTTCATTCTTATTCTCCCAGGAGTGTACAGTAGGAGCTTTCAGAAGCTCTCAAGGAGCAGAACAAATGCAGAAAAGCTATGAGAACGCTGCCTTCTATGAGGTCAGACAGTAAAGGGGTTTGAAAATTGTAAACAATGCCAGTCTTCTAATTCTGTTGTTGTTTTGGAAAGTATTTTTCCATTAAAAAAAGGTTTATTTTCACTGACATGAAGTGGGTTACTGTTACTTTTAAATGTGCTTAAAGCGTCTATTAAACATCTCGGTTTTAATTTCTAAGAGCACATGTTCCAAAATTTTACCACTGGCTCTTTCTGGGTGGTACTTCTTATCTGTCAATACATGTATTACTTCAATCAACTGAGAGAAATAATTAATGTGTAAGGTTTAGCCCATCCTGTTCCAGAAACTTCAGTACTAAATGAACAAGTAACATTTCTGGGCCCTTCCTATGAGCCACATACTGTGCTGAATGTTTCACACATGTGGGTTTACTTAATCCTAATGACACCTATGGATTATTAGCCTCATTTTACAGAAGAGAAACCAAAGTTCAGAGCAAGGCTGAACATCTTGTCCACAGTCATGCAAATAGGAGGTGACAGAGAACCAGGACACCAAGCCTGTGCCTCTGACCACTGACTGACCTTCTCTGCAGGCCCTCTGGTCTCAGGTCTCCAGTCTCAAAAACTCCACCCACCCCTCCTTGGCACTGACCCCACAAGGCCTGCTCACTCTCCCGTGTGGACTTCATCACTGGAAGACAAAGACTCAACTCTCTTACATGCATCCTGCAGCCCCTGTGTCCATCCCTGCCTGGACTGGAAAAGTGACCGCTAGACTGGACCAGGCAGCAGCAACACCTCAGCAGGGGTCCAGACACCTTTATCTCTCAGTCTCACCTTACATCAGAACCCAGACCCAGCCTCTGCAGCTGGGACTGCTGGCACCTTGGAAGTAAGGACATGGCTGAGGGACTACTCTCGGCACACATGTCCAACCTCAGCTCTGGATGACAGCATGGCCTTAGAGTAGGTCATGGGGTAGGTTTCACAGACTAGGGTAACACTGGTACGGCTGCCTTCAGACTGCAGACCCCAGCCATCAGCCCACCCACCCTTGACTGCCTGGCACAATGACAAACTTTGTGCTCCCTTTCCCGCCTGTGCTACTCTTTTGCCCGTGGCACAGTGTGATGTTGTAGCCAGGCTGCATGTCCCCCTGTGCTCACCCTGGGAAGGGCCAGGACTTCCAACTGATTCCTGAACTGGTGTGCTTGCTGTGGGAGTCGAGAAACATAATAAATGGGCTCAGCTCCGTGTGCAGCACCTAATTTGCAATAATATTGAAGTCTCCAACAATAACTCATTTACTCTTATAATAAATATATAAAAAAAGACAAATTGCTACATTGAACATGCATTTTCTTCACTGCAAGTAGCTGCTACCCCAGGGAGAAAGCCCTGTGCTGCTAACTAATAGTAAATCCTTTGGAAAATCATGTGTCATAATGATGGACAACCAGGGAAGGGGTATTAAATAGATTTAGAGGTTAGCTACTCTAACAAGAACAAAAGACGTCCTTTGCAAACCTGCACCTATAAGAGCACAATCGGCTGTGATTAGCACTCACCTTCTGACAGCCCAGGTGCACAGAGGAGAGAAAATTTTCTGTCTTAGACGAGTGCCAGGACAGAGCGGCAACAGGGAGAGAGAACAGGGAGGAGGCCTAGGTGTGCGTGGGCTCTGGCCCAGGATTCTACTTTCCAGCCCTGCAAGGATCTGGGAGTGAAAGTATCACCTTGTTTTCAAGGAGCCAGCCCACTTAGCGTGCAGCCTGGAACAAACATTCATGGCGCACCCACCACACCCAGCTCAGTGCAGACGCGGGCGGTGCAGGGTACTCCATCTTTGAGAAGAAAGCTATGACCTTGGGATAAGGAAGGTTCTGAAGGTGTCCATGTCAGGGATCCCTGAGAACACAGGCCAGCCTTGACTATCAGAGCTGCGTGAAGTAGTGTTAAAGCCCAGTGGCCCTGGCCTGGAGGAGGACAGAGGTGAGGAGATGCGTGTCTGTTTTCCTGCTGGTTCATGACTGGTGTAGACGTGACTCATTCTTTCCAATCCATTTCTCCAAGTCCCAGACTTGTTTTCCTCAATTTGGGAATCCTGGTCTCAAGGACAGCGGTTGACAGCTTTGTCCAAAACCCTGAGAGGACCTGCCTTTCCAACCATTGCTTGTCGAACCTGGAGTTTCTACACAGGCCCAGGGCTTGGCCCAGAGCTGGTGCCAGCCAGCTTCTCACTGAACAGAGAAGCATGGGGTTTGCACTACTGCCTGCCTGCTGCTCACTAGACTCCACAGGAGGGGTTTCTTTCTGTGTGACAGAGGAGGAAGATGAGGTCAAGGGGGCTGTATGATTTGTGGAAAATCACGTGCCCAAAATGGTGAAGGCAGCAGTCCCACCCTAGGCTCCGGGGCTGCAGACTCTGGCTCCTCTCAGGAGCTAGGGTGGCCCTCGGGCAAGATCGGGTCCTGGCATGTGGCACAGACACTTGTTGGAATCAAGGGTCAGTGGAACGTCTCAGCAGCTGGAGAGCCAGAAGTATCCACACAATCTTGCCACAGGTGTCAAAGGCTGCTGACCCTACACCTGCCCTGCAGTGATGACCTGGCACTGAGCTGACATAGCTGGGGGTCAGTGCTATCCGTGAAATTCAAGTTTTGGTAAACGTCATTGCAAGTCAACGTCACCAGTTCCCTATGAGACCCAAGCCAAGTCACTCCCCTCTCACAGCACTCAGTTTCCTCACCCATGAAATGGGGAGCTTGCCTACACACAGTCACTAAAGTCCTTCACCATTCGTTCATTCTTTCAGTCACTCAATATAAGAAAAGTTTTCCAGTCGAACTAATGATACAATATACAACTATGAATAACTCACTGAGACAGAGACAATTTCGTGAAAATCATGCTGCAAACCTAGATTCCCCCTCCCCCCCAGGAGCATTACTTTCTCCAGGACCAATACTCGATGGCTTTGTAATGCGACCCTAGCTAAAGCACACAGATGCCACTTACATTTTTGATAGATTTTGCTTTAAAACACAATACTACACGTTATAAGCCTAACACACTTACACATTTTAGGATTTGGAAAATTTTCCAAAATGGTCTAGAAAGAGAACCAAGCAGAGAGAGCCCAGGAGGGTCATCCCTTGACCTTTGGGAATGGGCTGACTTATACTTCCTTCTTTCCTTAGCCACTCCATTCCTCTGACTTCAAAGTACAAACACACAGATTTGATTTCACTGGTGCTTTATGCCTCTGGGATTGCCAAATTGTTCCTTTGCTGGCTTCCAGCATTTCACTTCTAGAAACCTTTCTATAGTTAAAGCAACACTGCTTAGTGATTGATGACCATTTTGCAACTGCTATCAGTTTACTATTTTAACCAATATATCATAAATCAGGAAGAAGAATGCTGGGTCCAACTGGAGAGTGTAGCTTTTGCTCATTACTTGGGAGGATTATAGCCATTTCATAAAATCCATTATCTAGGGAAAGGATCCTATTGGCAGGGGCCAGCAAAATTCATTTCATGCTTCAAAAGTTTGTGATGGGGCTGGCCAGAAAAAAAAACTAAATTGTTTGGAAGGTGGGGATCATGATTTGTTTAAAAACCACAAATGGCCAAGACTGAGCTGTGTCCATTATACCAAATGGCACTTTGTACTCAAATTCATGAGCACTGTCATCCAGGGCCAGTCCCCCGACCAAAGCTCTGCCCAGTCTCACAAACAGTTGTATGGAGGAAGTGCTGGTTCCCTTCCTGTCCCCACTCCAGGCCAGGTCACTCTCATCTGTTTCATCTCTGTCATGATCCCTTCTGCGGCTTCTGCTGTTGTCCTTCCAGTCCTGTCTCAACGGAGCAGATAAAAGGGATGTTCCCACACTGCCACGTGGTCATGTCCTTCCTGCTGCTCTGAGGATCGGGCCCCAGTCCTCGTGAGCTATGATATCAGGCAGCTTGTCTCCTCTCATCTCGCCTCTACCCATCTCCCTGTCCTGCTTCATTACAGAAACAGTGACTTTTCCTCTCTTCCTGGAGCACATTTACTCCTTCCCCCTCAGAGGACGGTGACATGCTGCTCCCTCTGCCGGGAATGGATGCCCTCTATAATACAGAAGAGCGTCTTTCCAGCCAATAGCCACTATTTCTGTGCTATCCACTACCTGTGGGTTTCCAGCCATTTCTCCTTTAGCAGTCACAAGCTGATTTGATACATGGTTGCTGTCACCATTTCCACTAAAGGCAGCCATCAGGAAGGCCTCTCACCTTACCTAACTTTGTTTCCAGTTGTCAAAGGGGAAACACAAATGTCTCAGGGACCAACCCAAACAAGGACAGGGATCAGGGGGCCTCTGTCCCTGCCAGTCCCTCCCCTGAGGGTGCAGTTTCCTCTACATCAGGGAGAAGCTAACAAGGCCTTAGAAGCAGCACCCCCTGCACCTCCCACTAGAATAAGACCCCAACATTTAGGACCCCTGGGGCCCTCTTTCCTTGGGCCCTGAAGGCCAGGCCAGGTAAGGGCTTTTAGGAAGCCTAAAGAAGGAAGGATCGAAAGGATGTTAAAAAAGAAAAGGAACAATGAAAAAAAAAAGTGGTTTCTAGATTTTGCCAAGCCTCTAGAACATTCTTTTTAAATATGATTTTGTTTCCTTCTCTCCTCAACTCAACTTTCCCCAAATTCATTCCTCATGTGAAAACAGCATCTCCCCCAGAGAAGCTCAGATGTAACACACACATTTTTCTAAGTAACTCAGAGCCGCTCTGCTCAGCAGACAATAAAGACTCTCGCCTGCGAGTCCTCCTGGCTTCTAAGACCGCTGGGAATTGAAGCGGCGAGTCGGAGCCCTCAGAAGCTCGGCTTTGCCAGATCTCAGAAGATACTCCCAGTTCAAAGTTCCTGCCGGCACCCAGAGTGTGAGGGGCTCCAAGGACGCCTGTCTGAAGGAGGGAGCACCCACGAGGTGAATTTTCCCACCGCCCCTTCCCCAGCAGCCTCCCCGCGCATCCCCATCCCCATCCCCATCCGCATCCCCATCCCTATCCCCATCCCGCGCGCAGCCGGAGTCACTGAACTTCTTTCCCGCTGTTTTCTCGCTTCAGGGCCCCGGGTCCTCCCTCCCAGTCCCTTCTCTCCTCCCAGACAGAAGTCGTCCAGCAGCATTTGCGCACCCTCCTCCCCCCGCCCCCGCCTTTCTCCTCCCGTCCCCCTCTCCCTCCCCTCCCCACTCATCCTCCCGGCTTCAAACTCAGGGCTGGGCAGGCACAAGGACAGGAAGGGGAGAGGGCGGCAGGCAGGCCAGGCCTGCGCAGGCGACAGCGGCCGCCTCCCCAAGTCCACCTGGAGGAGGAGAGGCCGCCTTTCTGCTTAACTTACCCCGCGGGCCCGGAGGGAGGGAGGAGGGACGCGGCCCGGAGGGGCGGCAGGGCCGGGAGGGCACTGCCCGGCTGGGCTCCGGGCCACCCAGGAGCCGGGAGAAGCGGCGGGAGGGAGGGAGGAAGGAGGCAGGGAGGGAGGGAGGCGGGGCCGCATGCATCATTTAGGACCGGGCGGCTGCGGAGGTCTGGGATCCCTAGTGCACAGGCTGGCGGGACTGGGGCGATCCGGCGGCGGCGGCTGCTGTGCGCTCCTGTCCACGGGTGACCTTCCCCGGCTGGGAGCCCCACCGACCCTTGTCCATGTGTTTGTCCTCCCCATGAGGCAGAGGCTGTCCCAGGGCAAGGGTCCAGAGCTTGGATGGACCCTTGGATGCCTCCAGCTGAGGGCTTCACAACCCTGAGAAGGGGATGGCAAGCTGGGCAGGATCTGGGGGGCCATCTGGACCAGAGGGCTTGCTGGGTAAGAAGGGGAAACTGAGGCCTAGGAAGGTGGGGTGGCTTGCCCAAGGTGTTCAGTGAGGTTGTAGGAAAGGCCACTGTCCCCGTTCCTTCTCTGGAAGGTTCCCTGGCTCGCTGCAGCTCCCCTATGGAAACTTAGAGTCACAGGGCCAGGGAGCAGAGTTGCCTCAGGCAGGGTGGCCCTCACATGCAGGGGTCACAGGAGGGTCAGACCTCACCTCCAACCAGCTGAAATCTGATGGAGAGTTTCGATTCTTTGAATGTAGAATCTTTTTCAGGCTGAGGAAAATCACTCCCCATCAGTCCTTGTCCTTTCCCTTCTACAGGATGAGGACAAGGCAAGTATCTTGGGACGAGGAGTTCCCATCAAACAGAAGGGTGAAACTTCATGGCTTTAGGTATGCAGATCTGCCAGGTGAGGTCTGCCAGGACCACTGGTCCCACACAACCCCATATGCCATGTGCAGAACCCGTGGAATGATATCACTTTTTTTTCTGCTAACAGAGTGGGGAGAGGCATACTAGGGTGAGGAGGGGTCAATATCATTACCATCTTCACCCTTTTTCACTCCCAATGACATTCTCTACTGTTTTTCCCCCATTTGATCTCAAGGCATTAAAAATGTGAAAAGCAGCCATTCTGTCCCCAAAAAGGAGATTCTGCCTAAAGTAAAGGACTGAACATAAGTATAAGATGTTTGAGATTTACCCCAGGACAGGAAGCGGGGGAAGGCCTGACCTGGAGGAGGAAGACTCCAGAACCAACCACTTCTTCCTATGCCCTGACCCGTCCTGGTCTCACTCTTCGTTAGAGTTCCCTGACTCCTGTACCTAACTGACACCCTCTGACTGTCCAGCCCTGCTTGTCCCCCATTGCCTTCCACAGACACCTTCAGGAGCACAACTTGCCCCAAAGCAAGACGCGTTTCCTACAGAGGGGACAAAGCCTGTTGGTCCCCCTCCATGAAAGAAGCCATGAAAGAAGGTGGCCTCCCTTGGATGTCAAAGAAACTGTGTACAGCCCCCTCAGCAAGAGGAGCAAGGAGTTAGGCCCATACACACCAAGTGCACCCCCTTCTCACAGTCCAGGCAGTGCTGCCCACAGGCACAGGGCACAGGGTGTGGCTCAGCCTGCCCACCCATCACTTCCACCACTCCTCTGAAGAGAGGTGGTCCGCCCTGCCCAAGGCACACTGAGCAACTGACCCCAGCCGCAGAGCACCCGGCACGGCCCCGCACTCATAAGGGGCTACATTAGCAGGCGTGGGCGGCACCCAGCTCTGCAGACCCCAGGCCAGCACTGCTCAAGCCCTGCACCCTTCCTCCACACTCCAAGCAGCGGTCCTTGAGCTGAGTCAAGGCTACTTCCTGGGATGGGAGGGTGGGGGAGAAGATGGCCAAACCAGACGCTACTTGTGGAGATGCAAAGGGTCAGAGGTTTGTCTCGGTCGATTACACAAAAAGCTCATCCCCAAACCTCCTGGGTCAGCAAAAAGAAAAAGCAGACCCCTTCTGGGTGGTACTGCCTCAGATGGCACCGCAAAGCCCACAAAAAGAAAACAAGGGAAGTGACCCACACTTTGCCTCAGCCTCAGGGGAACGCAAGGCCCAGGGAGGCTGGAAGCTGGTGGAATAAAGCCTTTGTCCCTGTCCTGAGAGAACCCTTGCCCGGAACAGACACTTCCCCCTGGTGGTGAGCATGGCAGGGAGCTCCTCTCCCTGCTCCTTCAGTCCAGAATGCTGACCCCTCTGACAGGAGCGGGTGGGAGGGAGCAGGGACCAGACGACAGAGGACACAGTCGAGGACTAGCCTAGCAGCTGTTTGCCCTCTGTGAGTTCGCTCAGTGAGTTCTTCTCAGTCTAGGGCATGTGGCCATTCTGGAGCTCCCAAAAGAACTACAGTGACACTTTGAAGCATCCTAGAAGATCAAGCTGTCTCTACCCCAGCCTCCCCACCTCCCCACCCTGCCCCTCATACTACTTACAGCAGCAAGAGTGGCAGAATCCCAAGATGTCTTTGCCCTTCCTGCCCCTCAGTTTCCTCAGGAGAGTGTTCAGGGCCCAGAGGAGACATTATTGATATGGAAGAGACTGCTGCCGGTCAACCCTGATAATGAAAGCCCTACAGAAAGGGCTGCTCCCTGGGACCCACAACCATCTCCAGAGACAAGTCTTCCTGAGGTGTTTGCCACTCCCCTGTTAGCCTGCAATTGCCAAAGTAACCCACCATGTGGCTAAAATAGTGCATACTTGCAGTGAAAACCTCTATCTTTATATAATATTAAAAATATAGTACTAGCAATTAAGCAGACGAAAAGCCATTAAGCATATGATTAAAACAGAATAAAGACTTGTGTGTTATTCATGGTTAAGTCCTAACATTTGAAGCAAAGCAGATGCTCATCATAAAAGCAGGGACGGCTTGGATTCCACGGCCAGGGTTGTGTAATCTCAGGGTTGCGGGGGAAGGGGCAGGCGCTGCTGGGCCAGACAGTCCTCGGACAACGCGGGTGTTGCCTGGGGCCATGGCGGGTTTGGGGGTGCAGAGTGGCGGCAAGTGGCTGCAGGAGAAGTACTGGTGACAGCTCTTTCAGGGGAATTCAAATAGGCCAGTGCTTCCAAGGTCTCCCAATGGTCCCTTTCCACCCACCAACGGGCATGTAGCCTTCTCACTGGTCTGCTGACCTGAGGCAAGAAGACTGCCTCTTCTTCAATAAGGCCAAGCTGCAAGTGGTCTAAGCCGGGATCTCCGGTGGCCCAGCCACAGCCAGGGCTCCTTATACGGTTCCCGTCATCTTATAGCCAGAAGAAGCAAATTCTGTTAACACTGATGAAAACTGAGGCTCACTGATGAAAACAGCTATAAAGTGGCAGAGCTCTCATGAAGCTCTCTCATACTTCATACCCACAGGCAACTGAGGGAGCCAGGGATGGCCTGTCTTTCCTCTGGGTGGGGAGGGAAGGGGACACATAGGCTACAACTTCATGCTTCCAGAGAGTGCAAACGACCTACAATGTGCCTCATCAGCTCTGGGTCAGGCCTCAGTCCGCTGCTGTCTTGGGCCAAGTGGAGCCCCTCTCTGAGTCAGGGCCAGGCCGTACACTTCATCTGGATTGTTAAAAATCCCCTCATTCACTCAGAATTGCGGAATTCCTGCTCAGCAAGGGCACTGGTGAAGCAATGATGAATAAGATAGTGTGCCTCTCCTTATATATCTGAAACACAAGAGCTGGGCCCCACCTGCCGGGAAAGGCACCCTTGGCCAGCCCAGCTGCACGCTAAACGCTTATGATAGACCCATCACAGCTGCAAAAGAGCTTCCGGCTCTCTCAGCCTTTGCCAGTCCACCCAATGGAAGAAGCAGATGGGCAGACACTGCTCAGCACACAGGTAAGGAAACACGAGTGCCTGAAATCCCACGGCCAGCTGGATGACAGGACAGACCCAGGACTCCTAGGAACTCCCACAGAGCGACAACTGCCTTGTCCTTAGCACCTGGCACAAGGTCTGGCATAAAGTGGTGCACTGGCAGAGGAGTGGGTAAATTATGTCCTTCTGTTAGAAGCATCCCCTATGAAAGCATTTGTTCCATGTTTAAGAATGCTTTCGGGAACCAGAGTTCACCTGAAGTTCATTCCAGGTCACCTCTGAGGTCTCCTGCATAGACATCTGCTCTCTCCATGACTTCTCTTCATCTAGAATCCTGGACTGGGGGGCTTGGCTTCCTCCTGCTTACTCTCCAAGGTACAGGTGAGCAAGAGCCTCTGGATTGGAAGAACAGGGAAGAGTAGTCACAGAAAACTCCCCAAGAGCCGCAGGCCTGGGTTAAGGGATCATCCAGCCACCAGATCACCTTCCTGTTGCCATCACGCAGCAGGTCGCTAGAGCCCAGCCTGCCCAAGATGGGTGCCTTTTCTTACTTGTTTACTTTGGGGAGGAAGAGAAAGAAAAGACTTGCTCACGGGGCCACATCACCCCTTCTGTGGCAGCCACGTGTCTCCGAGTTCTTCTCCCCATCTGGGGTGGCTCACCCCTCAGATGTATAATGAATCAGGCACTCGCTCATTAATAAAAAATGACAAGCGATCATCTCATTGAAATCCGCCAAGCTGCTGGAGCCCGCAGACACAATCCTTGCCTGGCTCTGCAATTCCTCTGTGGGCGTGCAGTAATGAGTCTGGGATGGACGGGCCAGCTAGTGAGCATCTTGGTGCTTACTGTGCAGGTAGGCACGTCACCTTTCCAGGGTGGGCAGCGCAGGGCCTTCAGGCTATGCCTTTTTCATCTCTATTAACAAGTGGCTCAGCTCAGCAGGCTCCAGTTTCCCCGAGGTGAGCAAGGCAGGAGAATGTCATCAAGGAGTGAAAGCTAAATCCTGCCATGGCATCCTCAATCCACTGTGTCCACGACCCGAAGGGGCCTGAGACTCGGCTGGACTTAGAGACCAAACAACACGACTGCTTTAAAAAGCAGGTAAGTGAGCAAAAGGACTTGACAGGAACCCAGATGGCTACAGGCTGGTTTGCTCCAGCTCTAGCCTAGCACCAGAATCCCCTCCCAAGCTCATTTCACCCGGAGCTAAATCACAGGGAGGCAAGACCTGGAGCAAGGGAAACGCCCCCAGAGAACACCTGTAGGAAGCCTCCTAGGCTTCTGCAGCCAGCTAGTACATTTTGTGTTTTATTCTCACTTTGGATGGTTCTGTGTCCACTGCAGTGTTCTACAGGCATCGTCGAAGCCTGGAAGGACAGGATCCGAGGAACACAGAAAGCCCTGGGGTGGCATCCAGGCTGCATCACTCACAGGCCATGTGCCCTCGGGGGCATTAGGAACAACAGGTCCTCATTTGTACAATGAGGATGATGATGCCTCTTGAGCAGAGATGAATTTAGAGCTTTTTAGAACCCATTGTCCATCACACAGCTGTTGCACAATAAATGACAGTTATTACTGGGGGTACAAGATTTTGAGGGCCCAGTCCTCAAGCCATCAGCCTCATTCATCGTCATTTATATCAGTTACATCACCAGCATCATTGCACACTCACCGCCTGGGGTGTTGCATCAGGGGCCATAAGGAATCGGCTTGAATTTTCAGGACAGTCTAGGAGGATAGGGACATTAACCCTATGGGATTGGAAGTGGAGTAATTCCTCTGTGGCCACAGGGAACTGAGCGACAAAGCCTGACTCCTTCCTTACACCCATGTGTCTGGCACCTGTGATGGCCCTCAGCTGCTCCAGAGCCCTCGCTGACTCCCTATTGACAGCGGGATGGGCCAGGCTCCATGCTGGGCCCTCCTACACATGCCTCTTCCACAAGACCCTTCTCCAACGTAAACCAGTTATACCCACGCTTTCACATGTCTTCCACCCACCCGGATGGCTGCCTTAAATGCCCACCCTGGATCCCTCCACACTCATCCTTGACCATCACCCTGACCACCTATCCAGAGTGCTTCCAACCACTCCAGAGCACAGTGACTGCTGCTGAATTCCACTCTCAGAGTCCTAACATGGGCCCAGCCTGAGGGGAGGCTTTTGAGCTTCTATAAGGGACACTGACAGTGGCCTGAGCACAGCTCCAGGGCCTGGGCTGAGGGCTCAAGTGACTCAGGACCCACAATGAAGGCGAAGCAAAGGTGATGAGCCCCCACTGTGCAGCAAAAAAGCCCAGGTTAGGCCAGGTGGGACATGAAGTGCCAGTGGTCACACAGCTCTTGGTGGCACTGGGATATCTTGTGGAGTTGAAGAAGACAGAAATTCCTGGCCACAGGCTGACCACTCAGCCTTATTCTCAGCTAGAGATCAGGAGATGAGCTTGGTCCTTTCCCACTGCCTCCTGCCTGGAGGACCTTGATAACCCTCGTCAAACCTCGTCGATCCCCCCACCCGTCTTCCACACTGCAGCTGGTCTGCCTGGCCAAAGAAACGACCTCTGGGAGCGGACAGGGTAGGGAGAAACTTGCATTTCTATATGTGCTTCAGTACTGTTGGCACACGTTCTAGAAAGCATGTATAACTTTTGAATAACAAAAAAGGGGGCATAATCTATGAGGTTGTTGTGAGGCTTAGCTGCCTCATTCCTCACTCATTCATTCAGCCAACACAGACAGCTTCCTGGTTTCAGGAAAATAGCCTCTTCCTACGAGCGGGGAAGGGCCACATTCAGGTGTCCACGACATTCCAAGATGAAGGAAGGGTGGAAAAAAGAGAGCAGAGAGCTCCGGATTCTCAGGCAGAAGGCCTGGGCTTCTGCTTTTATAACCAGCTTAATGTGTGACCTCAGGGTGAACCCTGCCCCCTTTGAGCCTGAGTATTGGCCTCACCTATAAAAAGGACAAAGACCCCTCCCATCTCTGACATTGCCAGATGTTTGGGGGATGCAGGGGCAGAGTGTCCCAGAAAATACCAAGTAACTTGGGAGGCCCAGCCTCAGGCAAGCCTTTAGAAGACTGTCGAAAAACATCCTTGTAATGAGGCTATTAAGCCAGGACATCCTGAGGTGTGGGGCGGTGACGCCCCACTCTGTGGTGCCTTGGCAATGCCTGGTGCAGGCACAGCCAGGGCAAGCACACTCCAGTCCTGCCTGAGCCTAGAATATGCAGGAGATGATCCATTGCAAAACCCATGCCCCGGGGTGGAGTCTGCCCTACATTAAGAAACACTTTCCAAATGAGATAATTATTTAATAGGTAATAAATGGAGTCAGGGAGGGGCCGGAGGGAATTCAGTTGATTAAGTGCCTGTGGCCCTTAGCACTGCATGCCTTCCCCAGAGCTGAGCCTCCTGCCCTCACCTCCTAGTCTGCTCACTCCCAGCTCACTTCCGCCACCTCCCAGGTATTGGGAACCAACCTGCTGGCCACTGGGCTACACAGAGGGCCTGAACCAGAGGGCCCACAGCAAAGCAACAGGCTGGATTCAAGACATCCTACACTCCAGCAACTCAGCAGCTTCTCTCTGCCCCTGACCGTCCCAGGGGACTATAGGGCCCAAGAGGGAATGCAGCAAGATGTGATGAGACAAGGGTAGAACCAGAAGAGGGCCGTGGGCAGAAAAGTCAGAGGCTGACCCATGCTGTTATGGCTTGGTCCTGGCCCAGGAGTCCTATGTCCTCAGAAAGCTTAATCTGGCTCTGCCCATTCCAGGTCCACAAGGTGGAGGTGGGGTGTCAGAGGAGGCCTTGAGCAGTCAGTCGCCAACCTATGGTAAGGTGTGGTGGGAGGAGGCATCACCCGCCAACCACACGTGAGGGACCACAAAAGTGCCTGCATGCACATTGCACTTGCACAGATTTGTTTATATCTTCTTTCTTGACAAATAAAGATGCTGAACCTCAGGAAGGTTAAGTGACTTATCCAGGGTCATCAGCCCCAGGAATCAATCCTACCCTTGCCTGACTCGATCTATGGGCTCTGTCTACAGCACCGTGCTCCGCACCACCCCTCCTGCCAAGAGGACTTGGCAGGTGCTCACCAGTGTGACTCCCTTCCCACCTCAACATTCTAGACAGACACCAGGCGATCCTAACCTCAAGGAATTTGCGTCTATAGTAACCCTCCAATCAACCTGCAAAAGATGCTTTGGGCAAGTCCTCCAAGAAGAGCTCTAAGAGAATTAGAAGCAACATGACTCTGAGTGAAGGGCCTAACAATCTCCGCGTGGGTCCCACCGAGGAACAATTAGAAGTATAAGTAATTGGTAAGGAGGATCTGCAAAGGCCAAAGGTTATGATCAGGTATGAGTGCAAAAAGAAATCAGGACATGGCGAGGGAGTTGTTGGTCCACTGGGGGCTACATTCAGAAGGTGAGACCTGCCTTGAAATGGCTGAAACATAATAGATGATTGATAAAAAATGTGTTGGAGAAGTATAGGTATAGGGTAAATTGATAGGTGGGTGGATGAATAGGAGGCTGGGTGGATGGGTAAATGGGTGGACGTGGGGATGGAAGGAGATGTGTGTGTCTGTGCATGCATGTGTGTCTATGTGTGGATGTGAGTTGATGGGCATTTATAGTCAGGGCATTTCCTCCTCTCTCTGTCTCTACCTCTCACTCCTACTTCATTCTTCTCTTTCTTCTCCTCCATAGTCATTTAGCTCAGATCTTCCAGACTTTTACAGGGGCCTACAGAAGACCATCAGCAGCTGCAAGGACTAAGATTCACAGCACATCTTGGAGTGCATCATGAAGTTGTCCCCTGGCCTTCAGACTAGACCAGCCAGAAGGCACAGAGGGCTGAGTTTTCCCTCTCGGGCTTCTCCCACCCCATCTTTAGCAGCCCCCAGCTCACATATTTATTACCTCTGCCTGCCCAGGCAGCTCCCACCTCAATATAAATCAAAGGGCTCCTGGGCTCCATTCAACTCAAAGACAGCTTATTCCCTCTGGGCCTGAAAATGAGCCAGGTCCGCCAACGGTCAGAGTTACCCATCAGGGGCCTATCTGTCTGGATTTTTATCTCCATTCTGCCAGCCACCGAGGCTTCTTCAGATGCCCCTGAGAAATGCAGACAGCTGACAGAAGCAGCCCAGGAAAACACTGGCCTAAAGAATAATGGGAGAGCAGGGGGGGCAGGCAGGTATAATGATGTAGGGCTCAGGCCTGCAAGACCCCGGGGATTAGAAGGTCCTGGGAATTCTTGGTGCTGGTGGGGTCCCCATGAACAGCTGGGCCAGTTTCCTCACACAGTGGCTAGTTCTGGGCCAAAGCTAAGCTCAGGCACTGCACAGCCCAAGGGCAGGAAGGACCTATGGGTGGTGGGGGGAGAGTCCATTTTAAAATGAGACCCCTGATGGTCCAAATCTCTCCCCAGCCAACTTTACCCAAGGGCCATCCTGCATCCTCGCCCAGGAACAGCCTTCCAAAACCTGTGGCATGTGAGTGGCCTAAATTCTGACTTGGGGCCCAGAGGGAAAGAGCTGGAAAGGTACGACAGTGGGTGATGAGCAATGATGGCTCCAACTCCAGGAGGCAGCCACCAGAGCCAGCATCACAATCTGAGATGCTCGAGGCAGGTAGTCCCATGTCCTCAAACACTTCTGGGCAGTATCACGAGAGGAGCCCCAAGGAAGCAAAGGGAGCAGAAAGAGGAGGAGGGCATTCCTCGAGCTCCTCAGCTTGAAGTGGCAGAAAACAAGTTGGATGGGTGGCAGGGATAGCCCAGCCTCTGGGGTCATCAGCCCAGGGTTGAGTTCAAGTTGTAGGCCTGCTTAAATAACCCACCTCCTCAGGCCTCAATCTCCCTTTTGTAAAATGGAGAAGGGACAAGTACAATGACCTTGCTACCATCAAGAAGGTCTGAGACAAAGCAGGTCAAAGTAGGCAGAGCACAAATGGTGGGGGGTGGTGTTTTACAGAATGGACCTCACTTTCCTTGAATGAGCATTTTAGAACATATGCGTGCCTTAATGAGAGGAGAGGTAGTTTAGCAAAGGGTTTAAGAGAGGAGGTCTGGGGTCAGATGGCCAGGGTTGAAAGCCTGGCACCACCACTAATTGCTGTGGGACCCTGAGGCCAGTCGCACAAACTCTTCAGTCTCCATTTGTTCAACTGTCCAGTGAGGATCATGAGATTATTTTCTAGGGTAGTGGGAAGGATTAAATACGCGAATGCATGTACAACAGCAGTGCCTAGAACCGTAAGAAACGTTAGTTCACAGTACTTCTGTCACAACAACCTGCTTGGGAGACCTCATCTATTCCCAGGACACCGCCTTCTGGAACAACCTTTTGGGAACCCCACCCTTTGAGGACTAATTCCAAACCCTGAGAATATCCTTAGTGATGGGAAAAGAGTGGCCCTCTGAGGGTGTCTTTCATTTCTCCTTACCCATTCTGTAAATCTGAGAGCACTAGAGACACAGCCCTTATCTGATGACGATGACCTGGCCATTTGGGTAAAAAAATGAGTGTGGCTGAGACCAATTTCCTGGACTGGCTCACTCACTGGCTTTGAAGATAACTCTGAGGATGAGAACAACCACAGTGAACCAGGCTGAGCGCCACTGCCAGTAGCAGCTTGGAGACAAGAACCCCTCCAGGAGGTCCCAGGGACCCACGTTCTCACAGGGTGGTGTCTGCACAAATTCATTGCTGTGGGACCTTCCTCATCAGAAGTGAACTGTTTATCTATATGAGCTTGCATGTCTGCTGGGTACTATGCTTTCCTCCCCTGGTGCGCTGTGTTTTTAAAAATTCCAGCATCAATAAAGCTCCTCACACATGAGGACGTCAGGGCCATTTGCTGATGGCCTCAAGGAGAACCTGCTCCTGGACGGGCTGTGGGCATTGCTCCTCCCAGCCCACAATAGGGACTTACCCCTTGCAGGTCCTGGAGTTCCCGAGCATCCAGCATGGGGCTAAGCCAGGGGATGTCCAAGTGTGGTCCCAAGCCCACTGCATCAGCATCATCTGGGACCTCTCAGTCTTTTAAGTCCCAGGCCAGGCCTACACTTCCACCCCCACCCCTGACTAAGCAAACAGCCAAGCACTCAAAAAGTCAGTTCTGGGAGACATGCCTTCCTTTTGGCAGCTTCTCATCCTCAGATGTGTCCCAACACTATAAATGGAAAAACTGAGAATATTCATAGTAGAGATCGAGCTAATGGGTAACATGAAAAATATCCCATTATGCAGCTGTAACTCCTTGGAATTCCCATGGCTGCTCAGGGACCCTGGTTTCATCTGACTGCCATAATCTGCGGGGGAAAAGAGAGCCACACACTCAGCGATGACACTGAGAACAGCACCCCTCGGATCTCCCACTGAAACGGGACTGTATGGCAATTGTGGCACACCCTCCAGCTCTCAGAGAAGGCCCAGAAGAAGCCGGCGGGTAGGTCTCCCTGGAGGTAGTACCTGAGGAGGACCAAAAGGACAAGGAGGATTCCGGCAGGCCTGCAGGAACGCCGGCTTGTGCCTAGGCCTTCATACCTGTTATCCTCTTTGGCTGGACTACTTTGGCAAACTCATTGTCCACCTGAGACTCAGCTGGGGCTCTACCTCCTCCAGGAAGTCTTCCTTGATTCCAGGGTCCACCCCCCACTTGCCGAGCTGCCCTTTGGCTCTCTTTGCTCTTACGAAGGTAAGAGCACTCTGTCTACACACCTGACTAGTTTGTTTCTACCAGACTGTGAGCAACCTGAGGGCAGGGATCTGTCTTATTCCCAGCGGTACACAGTAAATGCTGACTAAATGAAGCAGTAGTCAGAAACAGGCTCAGGAAAAGCCACCAGCCACCACGGACAAGAAGTGCCCGTTTGTCTTCACTGGAACGAATGAGCTTGCCCCCACCACCACCACAGCTATGCAACTGCAGCCCCTGGACCTCGGGCCCATGACAGCCACACCTGCGACCACGCCACAACCCAGCATCTCTCATAGATGCTGGGAGGGAGGGTCACAGCAAGCAGCCCAGAAGAGGGCCCTCAGCTCCTGGGGAGACATGGAGAGGGGCTCAGCACACACGTGCAGAAAACATGGTCCTCTCCCTCTTGATTTCAACCACTTGGAGAAGCATAGGGTAAACTTACTGGACAATGTAGAAAGACATGACAATGCCACCTTAAGGTGCTTCTGTCTTTTCCTCGCTAGACGAAGGCCTAGTGACTAAATACACTTTCACGAACAAAAGCACTAACTGCCAGAAACCACAGCCCTGCAGTTCCATGCCGGTTCCTGGAGACTGGTCTCAGTGCTCCCAGTACCCAGCACTGGGTCTTCCTGGGCCTCGCCTGCCTGCAAGCCAGACTACAGCAGGGATTTTACACCCAGACCTGATGGTGGAACTGAGCCACAAAATCGCTCCTCCATCTCCTTCGCCACTCTCACGCCTTCTCTCCCGTCTTCCTCAGGCCTCAGTCTCTGCTGACCAGATGGCAGGTCATTTTCTGAACTCAAATCTCGGGCTTCTGTCCTGGACCGAACTACCCTGATCTTGGCAGCCCCGAGTCTCCACATTTTTGCCTTCTTTGTCCCCCTGAGAGTCACCTGGCCATCCTTTCAGCTTTGGTTTAACCCATGCCACTTTTCCAGAATGCCACAGGCATGGCATATCATCCCATGTTACTGAACACCCTCCTTGGGCCAGGTCAGTGCTGGCTCTTGACCACCTTACAAAGAAGGTGCCATCCAGCCCCTCTGAGTGAGCACAAGTGGGGTGCAGAGAGGCAAGGAACATGAGATTTTTCTGCGGGCACACAACGAGGAGGAGGCCAGGCTAGAAGGCTCTCAGCCTGTGCATCTTCCATTCCAAGCAGTCTTCTCCTTGCTCCTCCCACCCTGGCTCCTTCTCTCTCACAGCACTCATTATACCTCAGAGTCTGATCCAGCTTTGCACAACCAGAGTAAGCGTGGTGCACTGCACACAGCGCTGGCTGGCTGCTCCGTGGACTGGCCAAAGCCCTGGTGCCCTGCCAAGGCTGCTCAGTACCGTGAGCTCAAGGGTCACCTCCTCAATGGGAGGTTTGTACTCCAAACCAAAGGAATGAATCTGTAATGGTGGAATACCAGGCTTCAGCCCCAAGTTGGCTGGGGAGGCAGAGAGGTGGCTGCACGCAGAGAAACCTTCCTCAAATCAGTCTTGAAAAAGCTGCGTCTGCTGTGCCTGTTTACAATGATGCCGGCTCCCAACACCATTCCTCAGAAACGCACTCATCATCCTTCAGTCCTGTGTTGACTTCATTGGTGCCCACACAGCATGCCGTCTGAGGCTGGGATGCCGCTGGAGACCTGGCTCTGATTAAGCAGTGCCAGCCAAGGGTTGGCAGGAGCAGGGAGGGTTTAGCACCTCTTCTGGCCTGAAGTGGCCCCAGCCGGGCTCAGCACAGAGCTGGTCCTACAAATGGGGCCCCATAGGATACTCCCTGCACAGGAAAGGGCTTTCCCATGTCTGTGTCTGTTTTCTGTCGGCCTGGGCCGAGTAGGCACAACTGCACTTACTCTGATCTGCACTTTCCCTCTTTTAGGTCCCCTGTAGGAATCCAAGCTCGGGATTTGCCATCAAGTGTACTCCATGTAGGAGAATGTCCGCCAGGCTCCTAGGATATTGGACTCAAAGCCCAGAACTGCCAAGACCCCCTGCAGAACCTTTCCTACCCACTCCAGGACTGGGGCCTCTTCCTCTAGAACTCCTCAGAGTGGGGTTCTAGGCTCCTCAGGCCCCCACCAACCTCCTTTCCAATCTTAGCTCCCTCTTGCACTGACCAGTGTATTGCTCTCTGATGTGATGCAATGGTGGTCCTCTATCTTGACCAGCCTGCCCTCCCACCAGACACATCAGGGGGCCTCTGCTCAGCTTAGCCCATCCCCACAGAGATTCTCAGCAAACCCTCTCCCTAAGGCTCATTCCATGACGGCTCTCCACCCTCGAACGTTGCCTCCTCAGGAAGACCTTCCTAGACGCCCAGTGGGGAGAGGTTCCTTGTCATTCTCTCAAATCCTTCTCTCTTTATTTACTCTCTTTATTTCCTTCTGTACAGCCCTCATTGAAATTGTCTGGTATGCATTTACTTATAGATTGTCCATTTCCCTCCCAGAGGTGGGCATAGGACCTCCATGGCAACAGGGACTGAGCAATGGCTTAGCTTGCTGCCCACTGCCACTGCCCTATTGGCACTTGCTGCCCTCCACGCTCTGGAACTGCATGATGAGGACGTCCACATGGGGCCTCCCCTTAGCTCAGTTCAAGATAGGCCCCAAGGGCAGTCACCAGGCCTAGCCTATCTGTGAGTCTTCCCAGGACTATCTCAAAAGTCCCTACCCAACAAAGGCTTCCTGGGCAGGGCTGCATCTCAGAGGAGGAGCCAGGTACATAAACCTCAGGCGATAGTGCTCACGGGGACTCTCTTAATGCAAAGACTACTACCATTCCACCTGGGGCTCACTGGCCGTGTTTTTGCATCCTTGTTTTCCAAAAAAGTAAACCCAAACTGAGCCAGCTAACAGAACCGAAAAATTCCTCACTGGGGAGGTCGCCCAGCCCCCCAGCCAAGTCTCACCAACAGGCTCAAGCCAGTGGTTCCGCGGCCACCCTGGGGCTCTGGGTCTATCCCAACGAGTTTCCGTGGCTGACTGTGGCCCATTCACGTTGTCTCATTTTAATTTTCATGACTCATTTTTTGGCTTGTTGAAAAAAAAATCTAGGCAATTCTGCATGATTTTTTAAAAAATCACACAGGATTATAATGAAAAGCAACAGTTCACTCCCTGTGTTCTGAAGGCACCTACTTTAAACTCTTTAAAATTTTTCTACTTTTAGTTTCTCCAAAAGCTATGTGATCTATAAAAGGAATACATTAAAACATCATGTTTTAATTCTTTAATCCTGTGAGCTCAGTGTTTCTGATGTATCGGTTATTTATGTGGAGGACAACTCAACTCATTTAAACCTCCCCAACACACACGGAGTTGTGTGTAAGGCCACTCCTTCGTCCTGGTGTAGTGATGACATGACCTTCCGTGCTTCCTGGCATGGCAGGGTAGAATCTCTGCTGATGCCTTTCTCCAGCTCCCCTGGGTCCCTCATCCCTGTGTGTCTGCACTGACACAGGAGGTGGCTACACAGCGTGGGCCTTGCCATCACGCCCTCTTTGCCAGTCTCCCCACTGGGGTTCCGGGTCTTCCCATCCTTCATCTACTTCCCTTACTTCACATCAGAGGATCCCTGAGTAACTATCTAAGAAAGATGTGTGGGAGGTAAAAGTTTTGATTCATTCCTGTGTGACTGGAAACTTCCCTCACCTGAGTGACAGGCTGACACTGACTGATAATTTCATGCATGCCTGCCAGGGCACTCACTGTCTGCATGTTTGGGCTGCTGCTGCTGAAGAGGGTGGTGCGTTTAATCCTCCTGCCTTGGTAGACCACCTGGTTTTTTTCATTTTCTCTAGAAATTTTTAGAAATGTTTCTTTATTTTTGGTTATCTGAAGTTTCATCAACCTAAATGGGATTTTTTTAAGTGCTAGGCACACTGAGGATTATTTTAATTGAGAATTTTCGTCCTTCTGATACGGGCAATTTTTTGGTATTAATTCTTTTATAATTTTCTCATCTGTTTCCTGTTTCAGTTTTTGGAGCTGCCATTAATTATACACTCCATCACCTGCCTTAATATTCCAGCTTTCTCAATTTTCCGCTCAGACTTCTCTTTGCCTTTGCCTTTGTATTCTTTTTTTCCAAGTTTTATGAGTCACCTTCCACCTCTATGATGAACTTTTTATTTCTGCCATCATATTTTTAATATAAACCTCTTTTTTAGTCTTGGAACATTCTTATTTCATAGCATCCTGTTCTTGTTTTATGGCTATAATGCTATGTCTTTCTGAGGATACCAACAGGAAAGCTATTTTTCCACTTACATTTTCATCTCTTCTTGAATTCAGTTTCTCGGGGGACTATATTTTGCTCATTGTCTATGCTGACATTGCTTTCCCATGTAGCTGGCTTTCTTCAGATGTCAGTTAAACCTTGGACATCCATTCATTGTTAAAGATGAGAGACTAGAAACCTGTCGGGAAGTTCTGCACAGCCGTTTAAGGTCTGTCCAGTGGAAGCTCAAGTTATTCCACTGGAGGATCCTAAATGCCAGAAGGCATGAGTCTTGGCTCGGGGGCCCAATACCCACATGATCTGTGCTGATTGCCCAAGAGAGTCAGTTTAGTTTCTCTGCAGAAGAATCTAATTATCATCATCAACACTAATGGCCTAAACGACAAACACCTGAAACCAGTCATTTTCCATAGGGGTATCAAGGAGAGGGGCCAACTCCTGTTTAATCATTTTGTTTAACTGTCGTAAAATATATATAACAGGAAATTTACCATTTCAACCGCTTCTGAGTACACAGTTCAGTTACGTGAAGTACAGTCACATTCTTGTGCAGCCATCACCACCATCTATCTCCGGAACTGCTTCCATCTTCCCGAACTGAAACTTCACACCAGTTAAACAGAAATTCCCCATTCCCCCATGCTCCAGTCCCAGGTAACCACCATTCTACTTTCTCTTTCTATGAATTTGAGTATTTTAAGTAACTCATATAACTAGAATCACGCAATCTTGGTCTTTTGTGACTGGCTTGTTTCACTCAGCACAATGTCCTCAAGTTTCAATCATGCTGTAGCATATGTCAGAATCTCCTTTTTTATGGCTGAATAATGTTCCATTATATGTATAGACCCCATTTCACGTAACCATTTATCTGTCATCCAACTACTCTTAAAGCAACTTAGCGCAACATCTGACTGAGAATTCAGTCCTGTCACTGTCACCCAAAGGTAGGTGTGCCACTCAGGTCTTCAGAGACAGCACCCTCTCTCACAATGAATGTGTCCACCTGTGAGCTTTCTCCAACTACAAGGTTTGACCCAAGGCCCACATCTTGTTTTCGCTAGCCCCCGCTTCATCAGTGTGGGTGGCCTTGACAGAGGACTAGTTATTTTTAGTGGAAATGCAGAACTGCCACCATATTTAGCAGAAAAGGCAAAGGGCCAAGGAGACTTCTTTCTCCTTCAGATCTTCCCTCCCCAGTGTCCTCTTCCTGCCAGGTCTCTCTGCAAAAGTTGCCAAGAATAGGATGAACAATGAAATACAGACCTAACTTCTCTGTCCTGAATACCCTGCCTCCAGCCAAAATTAAATGAAAGGCTGGAGAATGCGAGACAAACCCAGACCAGAGTCAGGGTGCTGGATCCCACCCTGATGCTGACTCAGTGTGTGATTGTCACTGCTCTGGATCTCTCCAGTCTGGACCTCTCCAGATGAAATGGGTGGGGCTGCATAACTCTAGACATCAAGGAATTCTTGATGTAGAAACCCCTAGTCCTCGCTGGTGCAAACCACAGGCCAGGGACCAGTCCTCTCCTTTCCAGGGCTGTTCCACCATGCAGCTTTGTGAGACTGGGTCTGGAGCTGAGAAAGCTCTCCTCACAAGTTGTGAGGCCAGGAGTCATCTCAAAGCCTTGCTCAGGTGTGCCCTGAGCTGTCTGCCTGACAAGCTCCATCAAGATGCAGCCAGGATTATGCACGCCTTTCCCAGTTTCTGAGGAAAGCCTCTCTGGCCACTGGCTTGTTTTAAGGGCTGCTCTGAGCACTGACCCCGCCTAAGCGCCTGTCATTAATAAAAGATAAACAAGAAGCATGGTGCAGGGCTGTGACATCTGCTGCACCCCCCTCAGTGGGTTTCCCCCTTTGTGGGCTTTGGAGCAACATGTGGTGGGGGAGGGGAGTTGGCCAGGACCCAACTGCCTTCTAAGCCTCCAAGCTGGGTCCAAGCCTCAGCTGGATCACATCAACCGCCTGGCTCCAAACAGGAACTCCCGCCCCTGTCCCCCACACAGCCAAGCAGGAGCATCTAAGGACCAGATTCTCCCAGCTCACTGGGGAGGGCTCAGCAGCTTTCAACACTGATATGCCTGGTTACCACACCCCCCATCATCAACTTCCCACTCAAAGTTCTAGAATTGTAAGGCCCAGAAACACAGCTATCACTTCCTTTCTGAAACCTCTGAAACCTCTGAGGCAACCCCACTGCCTGGGTGCCTGGTGGCCATGTGCCCTTGCTCTTTCTCTTTGCCCATCTCCTCTTCTTCCTGTTCTTCCAACAGAGACCTGGGGGGGCAGGGGGTGTTGGGGGCCAGCATCTTCCCCACAGCAGCATTGTGACCCTCAGGAGCACTTAAGCCTTTGCAGACCTCTTCCTCCATGAAACACTAACATTTCTATTTTACAAATATCCTGGTTTAAAGATGAATATAATCCAGACTTATTTTAAAAAAATGAAAACATTTCTGTGGGCCTCTAACAGCAGTGAGCCCTCAGCGCTGTACCCACTGGGCCTAAAAGACACCAACCCTAACCCAGGGCCAGACTGCCATAGGGTAGCCAACTCGTCCCAGTTTGCCCGGAACTGTCCCAGGAATGCCATCAGGTCTGGGCAAATCAGGACAGCTGGCCACCCTACCTGCCCAGTATCCCCCAGAAGCATGGACATTCAGGGTGGTGTAACCATCACCACCCCACATCTGGAGACTAAACAGAAGCAGGCTGAGCCCTGGCCACATGTCAGGCCTGCAAGGAGCTGTGGAGACAGCTGACACCCGCGTCTGTTCCAAGGAGCTAGGTCCATGGATCAGAGCCGGGAACAGACACTGGCTCTGTGCAAGGCCTGGACTGGAGACATGTCCTTCACTCCTCTGAGACCACAGAACCCTCCACCGGCACAGCAACTCTAAGACGCAGTGATGGGCATGGATCTTCTAGGTAAGAAAAGAGAAATGAAGTAACTCACCCAAGCTCACTGACTGTGAAGGGGGAGGGCTGAGGACCAAGGCCCTGATGGTCTGGCTCCAAGCCTAAGCCACTTCTTTCCTAGGGTCAGACCCTTCAGGGGACCAACAGTGCTGCTATTCCTCCCTCTTAACCATCACAGTAGAGTGGCCTGGAATGGATGGGCAGGACAGGTGCCTTGATGTGACCAGGGGTGGTAGGAGATAGTCTTGGGGAGGTGCCTGCCTCTCACGGCATGAAGAACAAACACAGTCCTACCACCTGCATTACACTCAGCCTGCACCGAGCCTCCTGAAAGGAAGAGGCCCAGCAGCCATGAAGAGCCCTTGGAGAGAACTCTCTTGAACAGTACATAGGCCAGGGCCTCTCCCAGACCCAGCTGGTCATGGCTGAGGCCCACGAAGGTTTTTGGAAAACCTTTTCTGAGCAGCTCTGTGGAATAGCCAGAAATGGAGCCCAGACCCAACCTTTCTCTGCCAATGGCTGCAGCATGGAAGGTCCAGAGGCACAGTTTGGCTCTGTCTGCAGATCCAGAGGAATGGCCCAAATGAGGGGCTTTCGGGAAGGTGGAAGGAGGCTGGCCCACAGCAAGAAAGTGAACTGCCGACTGGAAACGATCTAAACTGTGCACACACCTGAATAACAGCACCAGGTGGGTCTAGTCCATGCTTGGGCCCCACCAAGAACAATCCCTAGCTGACCTGGGGAAAGGTGTAGTCACCCAGTGACACTCACTCTGGCATCAGCCAGGCCCAGATCCTGGCTCTGTCTCTAACCAGCTATGTGACCTTAGATAATAACCCTAATCCTTTGTTTTCCCATCTGTAAAATGGAGAGGGTTGTGAGAGTCATATGTGTTAATCTATGTGATATGTAGCCTGGTTGTGCCTGGCAATTAGGAAAACCTCAGTAACAACCTCTCTCGTATAATATATTATGTGTGTGTGTGTGTGTGTGTGTGTGTGTGTGTGTGTGTGTGTGTGCTGGCACAGAGCCTGCAACCTAATAAATATTTACTAAGTGCATGATTTACCATCAAAATATAGGTATTCCTGCAGGTATCACTGATTCCATGATTCAATTCAGGAAACTCAAGCTTCCAGGGTCCAATCATTGTCCCTAGTTCATTAGCGGTGGAATCGGCCAAGTCAGCACAAGAAACCGACTGGAGCGCCCAGCAAATTTCCAGCTCTCCCAGGGAGCGCACCTCCCGTCCCCAGGCCACCCAGGGCTGGGTGGGGTGTCTGAGGACAAGACAGGCAGCCGACCCCAGCCAACTGGCAGCTGCGGTGTGCGAGCACCGGCAGAAAGCCGGGCCAGCGTGGGCGCTGCTGGGCCCCAGCTGAGCGGGGATGCACGAACAGGCCTGATTTATCTGGCTTCTCGAGTGAGATGTTTCCTCCTAATGCAGCAGGAACAACCAAAAGACAGGGACTAGGGATGATGAGGCCTTGTACTGTTTGCAACTCCAAAGCACTGCTTTCCCCCATTTTTCTCACTCGCTCCCCTCGCCAGGTTATGCAGGTGGTAATTCGGGGTGGAGAACAGGAGAGAGGGTTCACATGTTCCTCACCAGGGCCCCCTAAGAAATCTTTCACGACACTATGTGGGCTTAGGAGTCACCAAGAATTGTCCCTACCCAATTAGCTCCTAAAGGTTTAGGAGTTGCTAAGATGGGGTGTCCCAGAGGGTAAGTGCCTCTTGGGGTATAGATTACAACACAAAATTACCCTTAGAATTTTGTCTTGGTGACCTAAGACACAATCTAATCCCACAACCTCCAGGGAAGAGAATATTCATTTCCCTCCTAACTAAAATCAGAACATCTGGGGCTAAGCGGGACCTTTGGGAAATCGGTCAACCTTTACATTTTATAGGTAGGGAAAATGAGGCTCGGAGCAACAACGGCTGCTCCAGGCGATCTAATCAATTAGAGGTAGGTCTTCTGCCTCCTCAGCTAGTGCTCTCCCATTGCTCTTGGTAGTGAAGGGTCTGGGCAGAGGGTGGAGACCTACGACAGAGACATAGAAAATGGGGTTTGTAGCCAAGCAGGGCTGCAGTCGCCAGTTTTATGTAGATTGAGTCTAGTTAATTAGAGCAGGGGTTGCAAACTCCAGCCCGAGGGCCAAATCGCCCCCCATCCACCCTGCTTTAATGGCACACGGCTTGGCTGGATCACGCACCGCCCATGCTGGAGAGGTGAGTAGTTGTGAGAGAGACCACGTGCGTACGGCCTGCAAAGATTAAAATGTTTACTATCTGGCTCTTGACAGAACAAGTTTACTGACCGCTGATTCAGAGCTGGGGGAAATGGCAAGCCCGCCCTGCCAGGAAAGACACGGGCTCTTCTGTGACATCGGATAGGACCCTAGTCCTTATGTCACCAAGTGGGCAACAGGCCCAGCCCAAAATCACATGGCAGGCTCCAGAAGAGCTGGACTGCTCCTCCCTGCTAAAGCCCCTCGCTGCCCTTGCACTGTGAGCAACGACCCTCAGCATCACCGCCCTCCTGTCACCCCACTATGCTGACCCTAACTGACCTGGGGGCGTTGTATTTGTTTCCTTTTCAAAGTGTTCTCCGAAAAGAAACAGGAAACCTAGTGTCCTGAAACAAAACCTCTGATGCCTTGTCTGAAATTATTTTTACTGACAGCCAACTATGGACTGGCATGGCTGCAAGGAAAGACAGATCCTAGTAAAACCTGCCACCTTGCATCTCAAATGGGTCCTGCTGCCACGGTTCTGAGCAAGCCTGGGGAGTCATGCTGAGGGGCCCAGCTCTCCACAGCACAGCCGGAAGCCTGGGTATAAAATCCTGGCTGTGGGACCTTGGGAAAGCTACGTCACCGCCTGAGCCACAGGTGTCTGTCTGTAAAGCAGGGGTGATACAGGGTTGTTGGGAGGACTGAACGAAGCATCCCAGAAAAGAGCAAAGAGGAAACAAGGCTGGCCCAGACCACAAGCTCAGTAAATGCTATCATTCACCGTCACTGCAATCTGGAATATAAGAACGAAAGCCAGGCCTCTATTTAAAGGTACACGCAGCAGCTAATAACAAATGTTAGGTCAGAAATGAACTTTCTACCAAATTTGACGCTCCCAGTATTTCAATGCCATCATATATCTCGTCTCTAGTTTAGTGAGCCAGCTTATACAACACAGTGAATGAATCTCAACCAGATTTCTTCCTGGACCACTGCAAGTCTCATAAAGCAGTTCTCATAGAACATATTCTTTAAAATACATTGGAAGGCCCTTTCAATTCATTTGTAGATCATCTCTAACACTGACAAGACTATTTCCTATGCCTTCTACTAACTAATTTCTCTCAGGTGTAAGCATTTTCACTCACTCATTCAGAAATTATACTTGCAAGCCTGTGGATGAAGTAGGAAAATTCCTCTAACTGTAAGTTCAGCTCTCAGGCTGCTCAGGAGGCCAAGGCCCATCCCACACTAAGCAGCTGTGACCTGGACCACTGGTTATTACTTCAGAAGTTCGGAGCTCCCTGCAGACTGCATTCTGTACCTTAAAAATATGTTCGAATATGTGAAATAACAGGAACAAGATGAGTTCTTACAACATTGTTTGAAAATAGCAGAATATTGGAAATCTAAATATCCATCAGAGGGGGACTCGTTACATGAATTACGGTCCGTCCATATAATGGAATACCAAACAGCCATAAAAACAAATGAAGAAGCACTTCAGTCCTCATATGGACCAATTTCCAAGATACATTGTCAAACCAAAAATAGCAAGGTGCCGACAATTGCATTAAAAAGCATATATATGTATGTGTGTGTGTGAATTTATAGATAGGCACACATATATAAATATTCACAAATATATGTATTATTTACGTGTATACAGCTGGAATATCTCGCAAAGGATATGTGAGAAACTAGAGACATTGGTTGTCTCCAGGGAGTGGAACTAGGTGGCTGGCTAGGAGACAGGATTGGGAGGAAGATGTTTTTAGTTTTGTAACTAGTGAATTTTGAATCATTAAAGTTACGCTATTTAAAACAGTAAAGCAAACCAACAACAGCAACAAAAAAAAATTTAACAAAAAGCCAAATATTTCCACTGTCCCTGATAAAAGGGTAACCTGCAGCAAAGGACAGGGAGGGGGCTATATTTATCGTTCCCAGACCCCACCAGTAGCAGCACCATCAACACTACCACCACCACATACACACACACACACACACACACACACACACACACACACACTCCCTCCCTCCTGACAGGCATGGTCACGGGGCCCCTACTCATTGGACCCCTTCTCCCCACCCAGGACTGGAAGACCCCAGCTGGCCCCTCTGTTAGCACACATGCTGCACGCTGCTTTGCACGGGGTTTCTAGGGAAGTCACTGACCCCACAACACCTAGGACAGGCTGGGAGGGAAGTCAGTTCTTCTCTGGCTTCCCTGCACCTGACAAACCAAAGGTCATGAAGAAATGTTTTAAACAGTGCCTAGAACAGGACCTGGCACACAGCAGACATCCAGTAAATACTGTTGGAATGAAGACACAGGAAATTCAGGAAATAATAATCAAGAAGGCAGCACCATAAGCCCCTGAATTCAGTGTCAGGGAATCAGTACCACAAAATTATTAGTTTATGGAGAAGGATGCACGCACAGACTGATCACATGACCTATAAAGATGACTCAGCAAGGACTAAGTTAGAACGAGAGGCAATGGGCTCGCCCCTATCTTCACCAGGCCCCGTCACAACCTGAAACATTGGGCTTCCTTGCTGTGACATGTAGGAAAGAGCCTTGATCTCTATGCAAGAAGGTCTGTGACTTAGCCAGTAGATTTTGGAATAAAGCAGATACCACGGATTTGCTCCCCTGAAAACTGACCACTTTACGGATCTTTTGCCTGGAGTGAATGATAATTACAGCTCTTTCCCTTGAGTTTATTTCCCCCTCAACCTCACTTTCTACCTTTAATTTTGGATATGAAAAACAGCAGCATAGTGACCTGATAAGGTAAGCTAAAAGCTCTCCAGTTCAATAAACACAATGAATATCTATTTAGATGCACATTTGGGCTGACAAGAAAAGAAACCAAGAGGAAACCTGAAGACCAAAGCAGCTCATGTGAGCTGATGCTGGAAGACACAGGACTGGGCCTCTCACTGTAACCCAGTGGTCTGTTTTAGCAACCATGCAGAGAGAGGCCTGGAGACTGGGAGACTGGGGGTCTTGGAGACTGGGGGTCTTGGAGCCTGTAAAAAATGAGAAATGAGAACTGAAAGCCACCCCCATGTGCAGTCAAGACCACCGGAGGATTACAGGCTGGACATTCTTCAGTGCCCACCTGTGCAGGGTCACAGTAAGATTGCCTGAGTAATTATACTTGTTCCTGGGAAATGGGTGGAGGGTTTTTAAAGTTTCCTCTGAGTATCTGTAACCCCCTGCCTGCCCTCTCATTGGAACGGTTAATATTCACAGTCCCCACAGGGTCCAGGAACCTCCAAAATATATATAAAAACAAAAATACAAAGTTGAGCACACACCTGTGCTAGTCCCGAGGAGTCTGGCAGATCCATATGGAAAACAACTGAGGCCACAGACTTCCTACAGATAAATCTCTATTCACAATCCAAAATTAAAAAATGTACCCGCACACACACACACCCATGACCGACCAAGAGTCAGCAGATACTACAAAGAACATCAGAGCCAGCTTAAGATGAATCAATGTGTGACAGAAACATAACAAAGATGGGTAATAAAAAATAGCTGAAGAGACATGGAGGATAGAATGAGAAAGTTCCAGAAAGAGATAATGAAGAGAATATAGAGAAAAGCAGAATTTGAAGAAGTGACAGATGAAAACTTTCCAAAACTGAAGAAAAACTAAGATTTAAAAATAAAATAAAATAGCTATATACCAGAACCCATGGGGTATAAATGAAGCAGGACTTAGACATATGCTTTCATTGGGGAGAACGGAAAAGAAGGAAGGATAAAAAAAAATCAATCATTGGTGTCTAATTCAAGGAATTAGGAAAATAATACCGGTGCAAACCTAAAGAAAAAGAATAAGTATATGAGATATGAGAAGAAATCAATGAGATAGAAAACAAACAAAAACAAACAAAATAATCAAGCAACATGAAGGGCTAAAAAGCCAGCAAATCTCTCTTAAAACCAATCAGAAACAGAGAAAGCACATAAGGACATAAATACACATGCTGCCAATAAATTTGATAACAGGAGAAACAGACCCATTCCTAGAGAGATGGATTGATGGATTCAATGAAAGACAACTCAAAAAGAAATGGAGAGTAGGAACTACCTCTAACCATTAAAAATAAACAAACGTAACTTTAACAAACAAAACCGGGCTGAGGTGGCTTTGCAGTTGGCTTTCCAGACCTTCTAGGAATGGATAATCTCTAACATATACAAACACTTGAAGACAATCGTTAACATATATTTGACATGTACAAATGTGAGCGTATACAAATGTATACAAATATGTTAACATACACAAATATTTTAAGATAATCCTTAACATACATAAATACTTGAATATTGAGAAAGGGGTATACAGCCAATATGGTGGATATTTCAACTAAATAAGAATAGGGGAGTAAATTTATAAGTGAATCTCATTGTTGAATATGAACATGAACGTTTTAATGAAAATATTATCAGTGTAAACTCAGGTGGGTTTAACCAAGAATCAATGATGTGACAACAGAAATCTATTAATATAAAAGTCATCCCAATAAGAGGATAAAGAAGAAATTTTATGATTGTCTCAATATTTATAGAAAAGAATTGATAAAATTCAACTTCCCTTCACAATTAAGGACCCTTAACAAAATAGGAGCAAAAAGGAAAATTTAAATCTAATATAAGAAATTTACCCCAAACCATTAAACATTATTCTTATGGTAATATTTCAAAATTATTCCCAAGCCAGGAATAAGAGAAGGATACCCACTCACCAGACTTCTGAATATTATTAAAAATTAATTCTACTTATCTCTTTTTGCTTTTTAAAATGTAGCTACCAGAAATTTTGACTCGCATTCATATGCTAATTGTGCTATTGGACTGTGCTATTCCAGAACGTAGGAGGCAAAAAATAAATAAAGATATAAGATTTGGAAAGGGAGGAAAAAACCTTCAGAATTTATAAATGACATGACAAAATAAAATATCTATAAAATCTACGTGGATACATTTAATGAGATATCAACAAGGCTGCTCTAAGTAGGATCAACATATAAAATGTAGCTACATTCCCAAACACCAGCAATGAAGAATTGGAAACTATCATTTTTAGGTATATATTTACAACAGCAAAAAAAACTATAGGGCACTCAGGAATAAGTTCAACAAAAAATGTGGAAGACCTTTATGACACAAATTATAAAACTCAACTAAAACACATAAAAGGAACATTGAGTAAAGACCATAATCATAGGTGGGGAAAATTCAATATGTCAAAGATGGCAATCTTCCTCAAATTATATCAAATCGCTTCAATTAAAATCCAGTCCAATCCAATCAATTTAATTCCATTCAAAATCCCAATCAGAATTTTCATGGAATCTAAAAAGTTGATCCCCAAATTCTCAAGGTAGAAGCAAGGCCAAAGAAAAGCCACGACAGTACTCAAACAAGGTCAGATGAGGGGATTTAATCTATATTACACTTAACACAACTGATAGTAACTCAGGCAGTGTGTAATGGCACACACAGAAACCAACGGCCCAACGAACAAAGGAGAGAGGCCAGAAACCTACATGTGTACAAGGAAAACTAACATGTGACAGCTTTGGCATTTAAAAAATGGAAAATGGAGTAACTTCCATGCAGACAATCGATTATCCACATAGACAAATTTATCCCTGCGCCATGTCAATAACAAAACAATTTGAGCTAGATTAAAAAACTATGTGTAAAAGTACACTTGTATAATTTTTAGGAAAAATATAGGAAAATGTCTTTAGAACCTCAAGGTAGGGAAAGACCTCTTAAACAAGACACAAATAACATGCCATAAAGGAAAAGATGAAACACTTAATATGTTAAACTGTACAACTTTTGTCTCAATAAATCATGCCATATATAAGAAAAATGGCCAACCAAAGACTGGGAGAAATTATTTACAACACACCTAAACATGAAATGATTAGTATCTCTTTTAAAAAAGAAAAAGAAAAGAGACACTCTGGAGAAAGCTGAGCAAAACAGATGAATAGGCTGGCCAGAGAAGAACCCAAACGTCCAGTAGTCAGACGAAGGGGTGCAAATTAAAATAAAATCATCTGCATTTATTGGATGGATAAGAAAAAAAGTTTAATACGGTAAATCATTATTTGAAAAGTGGGGAGTACATTTGCCCAGTGACTTTGGAGAGCAATTTGGCAGCATCTAATAAAGCTGAAAATGGAGGTGCCCCATGACCCAGCAACCCTGCTCCTGTAGGTACACTGGGGCCTTCCACCTGTGCCACACGACACAGAGAAATCCATTTTACATGGCACTGTAGTCTCTAGGTGAGCGTGCACATACACACGCACGTGCACCTATGCGCGCACACACACAGACGCACGACGTTACTGCTTCCAGTGCATTGATATTTTTCGTTTCCTCTTTCCAAATGCCGTTTGTTACCCACAGAGCTGATTTCATAACCCCTGCCCTGAAGAACTCCTTGTACATGTACACAGAGGACATGCTCCATCCACAGCAATAATGCTTGCGGTCATAAAAAACTGTAAACCACCTGAATAACCTCAAAAGAAAAGTAGATAAACCGGTGGTAGAATATTCATTCATTGGGGAGTACCCAGAGCTTTCAATGAGCAAATGAGAGCTTCAGGTAGTGGCATGGATGCATCTCAAAAACATAACATTATGTACAAGAAAACATATCTAGACACACAGTAAGAAAACACACTGTATGTGAACAAGTACATATACAGCAAAAATATAAAAACATGCCTGGGGGTGAGAAACAGGGAATCCTCTGGACCGAGGTTACCTGGAGACTGAGGGGGGATAGGAGCGGGAATGAAGTCACAGAGGGGCAGACCAAGGTCTAAATGGGGGAGTGCCCTGAGATTGGTCCGAGGTCCACCCCAGCGGGGACTGCTTTATCACTGACATTGTTTACAATTGCCAGGCCGTGGTAATAATACAAAGTACACAGATTTTTCGACAATTCGATGTTTGTTTCTGAATTCTCTACCCTGAACATTCCTCCACTTTGAGAAACCACTGATCAAAAAGCAGAAAATGGCAAGATTTGTAGAGGTATGGGCATTAGTTAACTTTTGTGTATGTGTCAGAAAAATATTTGTGTGTGTGTGTGTATAAATACACACACAATACACATGTATAATTTTTAAGAAAAATATAGGAAATATATGTATGTGTGTGTGTGTGTGTGTGTGTGTGTGTGTGTGTGTGTGTGTGTGTGTCTGTTTTTTCTAAAGAAAAACAAGCCAGGATGAAATACTTTCAGTCTCCCATTACACATAAGTTCAAACCAGTCTGGAGCCTGTCTAGCTGGGGCCTGGAAGGCCTCAGCTGACACCTCACAGGTGTGTCACCTCATGGGCAGGCCCACCCAAAATAGTCATCTACGTGTTGCACCCATGTCCAAGTCAATATCTCTGAAAGGCTACATCTGATCAGCTCCCACCATGGCCTTGTGTTGTTTGAAATCAGCTCCTAGGCAGCTCTGAGACTCTGCCTTAGCTTCCCTTTCCTGCCTTGTCTTCTTTCTCTGATAAACAGGCACAGTGACGCCTCCTCACATCGGAGATGTGGAGCAGACCAAACAGACAACACATATGCAAGGGAGAGTGTGATGGCATGGAGCGGCTCAGTGTGTGGCTGTTGCTGGCCGGCGAGGCCTCAGGCCTGCCCAGAGGAGGCTGGGAACATGTCCATGCTGGGAACATGCCGACACCTGCTGGGGAGGCACAGCTGGATCTGCCACACACCAGGCATGTTACTGGTCTTCTTTAGCACCTACGGTAGCCCTGCATGGCTGGTGTCATTGTCCTCACGACAGATGGAGAAACTGATGCACCAAGTCTTTTTCCCAGCGAACACGTGTCACAGCTACCATTTGAGGCCAGCCTCTATTGCTGACGCCTGGCAGTACTCTTATTCCGTTGTAGCTATCTACAGCTAAAAGGTCACCATCAACCCCACTCATGCCGTCCCCAGATCACGGCCTCCACCACCTGATGGTCTCCTTCCCTTCTTTGGAGAGATTCGCTTCTCATTGTTATGTTATGTTCATCAAAACCAAGAGTCGCTATCAAAATTTTAATGTTTATCCAAAAAGCCTGCCTGGTCACAAATGCAGCCAAGTGCCACTGCAACTAGTGGAAAAGGAGCTGAAAACCTGCGTAAGTTTAACCAAGAAAACTTGAGACAGAGGGTCACTAGAAAGCCCATGTGAGGACTTCAGAGCAAGATCTTTCTTCACACACAACCTCTCAGCCCAGGAAAATTAGGATACCATCAAGAAAATGCCTGTGCACAATCTCCCACAGCAAACTGGTGATGACTTGCACGACTGGTAGCAATGACTGCGTGGCACGAAACAGAGTCACCAGAAACAGTTTGCAAAGGAGGCCAGGGAACGAACGGTCCATGAGCAAAGGGGTCTGTGGGAACCACAACCCATCTCACAAATCCTGATTATTTGCATTCACTAAATTTTTTGTATTTTCTGTATTCTTGATGTGCTGACTTGACATCTGTGCTTCACTGGGGAGAAACTGCCCATTCCAGGGATAGCCAATTCTTAAAGACAGCAAAAGCTAGCAGGACAACATACCTTGCATGTGCAAACCAACCAATCCAAAGACCACATTCTAAACCCCCTCCTCCATCTAGCTCTCATACTTCAGAAGGCAATATATCCCAGCCCAACTGACCCCAAAACCAGGTACCAGGTAGCTGGAGACAGCCCTGTGACCCAAAGCCCACTGAAGGTATTCAAACTAGCCAACCTAAACCTTGTTGCTTACCTTGTCTCGTCCCTTCCTTACCATGAAAACCACAGTCAAGGCTCCTGCCTCCTGACCAGCCTGGCACTTCCCTGAGTGCCCCTGCACGGCGTGGCGTCCCCCACCTCATGGGAACTGTGAGTAGCAACCTACCTTTTCAGTGCCAGTTGCCTCCTGATTGTTGGCCTCAACATATCTGAATAATATTAAAATTTGGTCTTTGAAACACCATTGTACATTACGCAGGGGATCCGAAGCATGATGCTGTGGGGGCAGTGAGTACCCCAAGAGCTGTGCAGACGCATTCACAGGTCACTTGGAAACCGGACCTCGGGACAGGCCAACAAGCCGTTGACTTCAGCAGAGCCAGACCAGCCAACTACACATCCCTTATGTGAGAGTTACGAGTTTTGAGAACTGCACTAAGATGACTTTGGGAGGCCTAGGGATTTGTTTCCAACTGAATTTTAAACCTTGGTTTGTGGATTCTGGTGAAAGAGATTCATAAATTCAAATGCCAAGTGTCCCTAAATGGCCTTCATGTTTCCTAACTGCCATGAGGAGGTTTGGGGAGCTAAGGGATCCTCCTAGCCCACGAGCCCTGGCAGGCATCAGCTCCCCATCGGTGACCAGCGGGGTAGAGGGAGGTGACCGCTGAGGAGGGAGGTGGCAGCTGTGACATCTGAGCACCAACATCCACAGAAAGAAAAGACTCAAGGGAAGCGAAACACTTGAGGGGATCTGCTTATCCATGGTGGAGACACAACTTCAAATCATTTCCATGACAGCCCTATAAAAGTGGCCAAATTCGGTGTTCTGCAGAGGTGAAAATGCTTTCACAGAGGTGCAGTGACTTGCCCAAGGTTACCCAGCCGGGGATGCAAACCCAGGCTCCTAAAACCTCACACGATGCAGTTTCTGAGCACGCACTATCACATCGCCATCCCTTAGGGAGTTTTTTCCAGCTGCCCTGATCCTAGAGGACTATGACATGGAGCCTCTAACCTTCTGCTGCTGCTGCCCAGTGGGTCTGCCATTACCTAACACAGCCAGGTGTCCTCTCCAAGACTCAAAGGCCCGAGGCCCAATAAGTGAAGTGATTTACTCAGGTCACACAGCCAGGAGTGGGACAGAGCAGTCCTCCAGCCCAGGTCCAGCTCCCTTCAAAGCAGAAAGCCATTTACTTCGAACTGCTAGAACATGCTCGACCGGGAGCCACAGCCCGGCATACCCCAGGGCCAGGGCAGGGGCCGATCAGCTCAGGCCTGGGCAAGAACTGGAAAGTAGACATGCTTTCTCCTTTAAAAGAAGACACAAAAGCCAGCCCCAAAGGGCCAAGTTTCCTGTTTGAAAACCCCTGTCTGCCCCCAAGCACCCTGGAGGCAAAGGCAGCGAAAGCTTGCATTCCCAGTGCTCACAGAGCCAACCGCCTCTGGCAGGCAGATTCATCCCACCACCTGGAGAAGGCCTTAGAGCCCCTGCTCTTGTGGGACTAGCTGGCCCACCCTGGGCCAAACGGACATGGACTGGGGCCCCAATCCAAGCTGATTTCCTGATCACCAAGCAAATACCACCTGATGTTCCCCGTTTTTAACTGTTGGTTGAAAGAACTAAAGAACTCACCCTGTGACTGTGTGGGGTGTAATGTTTCAAGGTGCCCGGAGATGCAGCCCAGCATGGGCCAATCCCACTGGCTGCTTCACAGCCTGAGACTTTGGGCGATAATATTCAGAGCATTTCTGATTCCAGCAGCATTTAGAAATCCTTACTATACAGAGGCACTTTCTAAGCATGACCTCATTTAATTCCCACAATAGCCCCATGAGGTGGGAATCACGATTAACCCAATTTACAAAGGAAAACAGTGGGGCCTGGACAGGGACTTAGTAAGGGTCCGAATGGGATTCAAATCTGTCCTCCCAGCCCCCAGAGCATGCACCACCTCTCTTCCCGACCCTCTTGCTGCCACTGCAAAATGAGACAATGACACATGCCATGAGGGACTCTGACAATCAGAAACAATATACGCAGAGCTCTTTTCACAGGTTCTGGGACACAGAAGATGGTCTCAGAATGGAAACTGTCACTTTGCTAACGAACCCCAACCAAGAAAATGGAAGAGAAATACTCTGAGGCAAGGCTTTTCTTCCTGGGTATGATGGGCCTGTCTAGCTTGTGATGCAGAAGGCCTTTCTCTCAGGAAAACCCAGGTGCTTTCCTGGACACTAAGGCCACCCCTGGGCACTTATTCCCACACTAGAGGGAGGCCACTGTGCCATGAGGGCTTTCCTGGGAGGAACACGAGCCAACTACACAATAAAAGCGATGACCAGGGGCCTGGACTAAACGCCCTTGAGGAACTTCAAAAGCCTGCTCCCGGGCCCTGCAGGGGAGGCTAGGCATCAAAGCAGGGGCCCACGGCCATCCAGGGCAGGTCTCGGTGTGCAGAGACAAACATAGGAGAGAGGCCAGAGTCGGACAGACAAATGAGAAGAATGAGAGAGAAGGAGAAACTGCAGAAAAGAGCTGAATAGCAGTGACTCAAAGAGACTAAACAGAAAAATGGGCAGAGAGACAGAGATACAGAATACAGAGGCAGAGAGTGAGACAGTGAAACAGAGACAGAGACGGGATCTGAATGACACAGCTCTCCCTGATGCACAGCCCACATGGCTGCACCAAGAAGCCCGCTGCACACTGGTCCCCCAGGATGGCAGGTATTTGGACCAAAGATAGAGATGGGCTCATGACCTGCCTAGGGCCATGTGGCCAGTTAGAAAGGCCACCACCTACCACCATCGAAATCCCATCCAGCCAACAGCAAACAGTGACACCTGCCATGATTTTCACCCAAAGCTCTTCTGCTCCAAAGCCACCTCTCGTAATCATGTGCGTCTGACCACAGGCACACAAACCGGCACATCTCACCTTGAGACATGTACCCACTGCTTGCTAAGCCCCCTTGCATCTGAGTGCCCAGTACAGTACTGACCCAGAGGGGTCAGGCTCACAGGGACTTGACTCCACACTTGCCTCTGGGCATCTCAGACCTGGGAAGGTTGTGAGGAATACTAACAGTGGACAATCATTTTTGGGGAGCTGGAAGTCACGGTCTCAGCCGAGAATCCATTTTAGTAACAAGAGAAGTGGAATAACGTGGCAAATTATAGTGTCTGACCAAATAAATTATTCCTTTCATTTTACCGTTTTGTTTGGAGGAGAGCTTTAAACCTCATCTCCAAGCATATTCAGCAAGTGCTTACTGAGCGGATTTGGCTGTAATTAATATAAATTTAACTTTCTTTTCTTTCCCAAGGCATGGAACTGAAGGAGAGACGCAGCAGGGCAGATTTCTCTGGGCTGTGGGCTGGGTGAAGGTTTAATAGCTTTACGGACCTGCGCAGGCTGCAAGGGCAAAAGGGAGAGGAAAAGTATAAAACCTTTAATTGCTACTTCCCAAAATAACCTCAGCCCGCCTGTAATAAGCTTATGCTGGATTTTAATTCTTTTCACAGAGAAGACAAAATCAGATTTAAATTTCTCAAACCAACATATTTTCTCCAGCCTCCACCCTTAGCGTCTGTCTGGAAGTCTCAGGGACAGTGGTTCAGACGAGAAGCTGGCCTCACAGCACTTTCTCAGGGAGGAGAGGCCTCAAGTACAAATCAGCAGTTCCACAGAAAGCCTGGGGCAGCGCCCCAGGATGCTCTCCTCCCATGCATAGCGAAGGGGAACTCAGACCACACCCCCAAGGCCCGTAGGAGCTTTAAAAGTCCATGGGTCCTTGGGCCTGCTCCCCACTGACTTTTTCAATTATTTAATTTTAAAACTGTAGTAATATAATATAAAATATAATATATAATTATATTTAATTATAATTATAATATAAAATTTATCATTTTGACTATTTTTAAGTGTACAGTTCAGTGGCATAAAGCACATTTGACAGTTGTGCAACCATCATCCCCATCGGTCTCCAAGACAGTTTCCATCCTCCAAGTGAAACTGGCCCTGTTGAACACCGACTGTAGGCTTCCCCTCCCCCAGCTCTGACGACAACCATTTCATTTTCTGCTCCTACGAATGTGACTACTCCAGGTGCCTCATATAAGTGGAATCGTACAGTACCTTTTTGTGAGTTGTTTTTTTGCCTAGCATATTGTCCTCAAAGTTCATCCACGTTGTAGCATGTGTCAGAATTCCCTTCCTTTTTAAGGCTAATCTTCCGTTGTATGTATATGCCACATGTTGTTTATCCATTCATTGCTGATGGACAGTTGGGTTCCTTCCACCTTTTGGCCATTGTGAATAATGCTGCTCTGAACATGAGTGTACATATATATGTTCAAGTCCCTCCTTTCAATCCTTTTGGATATGTACCCAGAAGTACAATTGCTGAATCACGCGGTAATTTTATGTTTAATTTTTTTGAGGAATCCCATACTGTCTTCCGTGGCGCTGCACCATTTTACATTCCTGCCACCATAAGGGCTCCAATTTCTCCACATGCTCACCCACACTTGTTATAATTTTTTTTATTGGCCATTGCAGTGGGTGTGAATCACACTGACTCTCCTTCACCTGCTCCCAAACAGGGCCCATGTCTCAGTTGGGCTGGGTTCACTACTTAGCGAGAAGCACCAGCAGAAACTTGCGTTTGGGCCACCCCACCATCCTGAAAGAAGATGGCAGTGGAGCAAGGACAATTTGACCGCAGGTCTGCGTTTCTGGGCTGGCTCCAGATGAGTCCCTGAAGCCCTCATCTGATCATTGATTCACTCAACAAACATTTATTGACACGTACAGTGAGTGCCAGGCTGTTCTAGGAGCTGGGGAGGCAGCAGTCCCTCATGGACTCAGGATGAGACAGCAACATGATGGGAGCCCACCAGTCCTGGGAGCCCCAGCAGTTCATGTTCCTGAGGTGTGCAGGGAGGTGCTGTGCAAATGGAATGTGCCCAGAGTTTGAAGAGAGAACAGAGGGAAGGGGAAGCTGGGGAAAGCTGCCTGAGCTGCTCTGAAACGGGCTGCAAAGGTTCTCAGTGAGGACAATAATTACAGAGACTTAGCTGCCTGATTCTTAAATCATTTCCTGGTGCAACCTGGAGTAGAGAAGCCACAGGCTTTGAAATCCAACAGGCTGGGATCCAAACCCACCTCTCCCATCTGAGTGACTGGGAGCACCTGCTCTTTCTGGTCTCAGGTCTCTAACCTATAAAACGGAATACGGGGGATCCTCATCTTTTGTAGAAATTAGAGGCTTAAGTCTGTACATTAGGCAAAAATCTCCATCAGCCCAAATCACCTTGCACACCTCAGGGAGGCCCCACGTGCTTCCTCATGAGTCCAACTCAGGGGGCTGCTCTGTGGAGACACAAGCTGCCCTCATCCAAGAAACTACTGAGAGAGCTGGAAGTGTTCAGAGGCCCATGGACGTAAACTCTGAGGGTGGAAACACCAGAAATAAAAGTCCTAGCTCAGGAGTTCATGAGACAGGAGACAGGAGTGAACGTAACCTGGTGGAGACCAGTGATGCTCGCTCCCACCTCCCTTCCCAGCCAGATCTGGCACCCTCGGGCAGCAGAGGAGTGGGCAAGGACACTGTTCAAATGCATGCAGTCCATCTCCTTCTGTCTCAGTCTCTTTCTCTCTCACATACACACGAGCTGAATTTGCTGAGTAGGGTGCACACAGGTGCATGCCAGCCACATCTCCCTCCCAGCCCTCCCCGCTGGACTGGCTGCAAGCAACACAGCTGTCTCTGGACAGAGTCTGGCTGTGGCCCAAGGCTCTGCTCTGTCACAACAAAGGCAGCTGTCGCCCAACTGCCTCCCATGGTGCCCAGCAGTGAGGGCTTGTGAGGTTCTCACCCCCAGCATCCTGTCCCTCGCCGGGACCCTGCTGGTCTACAGCTGGAGTGCAAAGCTCTGAGGCACTAAGGCTCGTGCAGGGACATCTGTGGACCAGCAGACAACGAAGGAGGTGTCCCTGTGATCTTCTACTGGCTATCCAAACATTTCCTGGCAGGCAGGCCTAGGCCCTGCGCAGCGGAGCAGACTAATGGAGCAGATACGTCATCAGATAGGAGTCGCACAGAGCTCTGAGGGCAGCAGGATGCACCAGGAAGGGGCATGTGGAAAAGGACTGTAATTAAAGAAGGCTTCCTGGAGGCAGTGGGAAAAGGCTGAGGACGGGGGCATTGCGGCTAAAGTTGTGGCACAGCAATTCTCAAGTGAGAGGTGTTTTAATGTGGGCACTGGGAGTGTCTACGGAGACGGGCAGGGCCAGGTCTTGGGCTTCATCCTGTGGGCCTGAGTTTCTAACCTAAGTGATGAGCAGGCTCCTTTGAAAGTCATAAGTTCTTTCAGGTGTACGCCGTGGCTTAAATTCTCCCTAAACTCCCAAATCCCATTTGTGTGGTGCCAGAGGCCCATGGACTCCACCGTGATAAATGCCACAGGGATGTCCCTGTCAGGTGGTGTCGCTAACGAAGAACTTTAAGTCCCAGTGACTCACTGTGGTTTGGACACCACGCTGTGGGGACGCCTTCCCTTACAACAAGGTCCCCCAGGGTGAGCCTGAATTCTCTGAGACCACATAAAACACCTCAGGGTTAGTTTGAGAGGTGCTGCTATAGGCCTGCAGGGGAGAAAAGGGGGTTTTCAGTCAGAGAGAGAGAGTAAGGGGTATTGTAAGAGGCAAAGATTTGGAGGGTCACTCTGAAGCCCCAGTGCTCATGAGCACGAGAGCCAAAGCGTAGAAGGCAGGCCTGAGAAGCACCCCTTTTGTGGAGGGTGGGTGGACAACTCACGTGAGAGGGGGTCTCTACACTCTTGGGGGTAGAGCTCTGCGACCCGCCATAGGACCTTTGGGGAAGTGAATAACCAAGATCAATACATTGCCCCTAGCATCCTACCTCTGGGCTCCAGAGAAAGAGAAACTGTGTTTTCCTTCCCTCTTCCACCCTCTAATTACCCTATAATCACTGTAGTGCCCTATAATCACTCACGTGACAACCGTTCAGTGAACTCAGTGTTCACATTCACATCGCTCTTGTTTCTGTGACCTATCCCCTCCTACCAGCTGTGTGACTTGGGGGAAGTGAGGTAACCTCTCTGAATCAAAGTTCCACTACCGTTTTTGCTATGCTATAGCCTCCCGAGTTTATTTAAAAGAAATAGTCATCTCAATGTAAATCACCCAAAATAAGAACATTTAGATTTCTATAGCTGATAAGTCAGAAAGGATAATTTTTCTTGATTATGTAAAGTTAATCCATCACAAATTCCATTAATGAACTGCCTTTATGCACAGAAAATGTGACGTTTTGATCTGTACAGTTTTACAGGAATGGGACAAATTACATAGCAACATGGAAAGCTAAGGGACACCACACATGTAAATCTTCCTGTGGATGCAGACGGTTGGTCCCGGCAAGGTGGGTGCAGAGAGGAAAGCCCCTCTCTTTGCCTGCACCGTCAACACTGCCCCGACCCCCATCCCTGTCTATGGGAATCCTGCAGGGCTTAGCTTCCATGGGCTCCATAAGATGCCAACCAACTAACATACCCTGGGCCCTAAGCTGAGCTTCATTTCTCCTCTCCCGAGCCCATTAACAGGAGGAAGGGGGCAGTCATTTGTTAAAAGAATCCAGGGAAGCATTCTGAACCCTGCCTCCGAATTCCAGGTGCCCCGTGGATGTCCGTAAGCCACCCACTTCTGTGTGCTCCCCCAGTCCCACAGCGAAACTTCCACAAGCAGGCAGATCACGGGAGTGTTAAAGTAAGCACAAGTCTTCAAGCCAGATCCAGACTGAATGTTCCTTGGTGTCAAAGCAAACCTCAGCATCTACTGGGTGAGAAGTGCCCCCCTGTCTGACTCTCCCATACCTGCCCAGTGATCAGAACCTGCATCTGGAAACAGAGGTTAATTTAATGATGGTGAGGGTCCTCTCTCCCCCAGCCCCCACACCGCTCCAGTCCCTTCCCCCACCGGTATGGCTAAATTTATAGATTTGGGATTGCTGTAAATTATAATGTAATTATACTGCGCCAGGGGCAGCTTCCCACGGCAGAAATTAAAAAGCAATTCAGGTAAATGATCTTTAGCTACAGCAGAGCGTCCCTGCAGAACTCATTAAGTCCAGGGACCAAACGGCATATCAAAGACAGTGTGCAGCCTGCTCCGTGTCAAACACGGCCTCATCTTGGAAAGAAGGCCACCCACCAGTGGGGACAGACTCGGCCCCCCGCCCCGACACCTGCCTGCCCTTCACCTGCCTCTTTCACTGCAGACTCTGCACACACCTGTCCAAGTGTCTCCCCAACATCCTTTTGGCCTGCCAGTGTTAGACCACTCCCTGGAGATGCCTTCGGGGGAAGGCGGAAACTGGGGGAACCTGCAGAAGAGCCAGGGTAAGAGGTAGGAGATGGGTCTGGAGTATATTTAAAATAGAATCAAATGGGAAATTAGCCATTTTGGTTTCATTAGTGCCATTTCCTCTGAGGCTTTGAATTCTAAAAGCCCAGAGAGTCATTTTGTTTTGTTTTGTTTTAATTTCTTTAACTGAACCTAGCATTAAAGAAAAATTATTGCATAGTAAGAAAGAACTGGAAAGAAATATGCGAACACGTGAACGATGGAAGGAACAATCAGGGGAAAATGTGATGGTGTTAACTGTGCTTTTCCGCATTAATCAAATTTTAGATTGGTTTAATAATCAGAAAAATAGTAAATGTGTAAATGGCACAAGTGCTCCCATTTGCTGTCCTCATGACCTTTACTATGTATGAGGGGGCACAGGTGGAGCACCATCTCTCTTGGTGTTAACCATGGCAAACAGACACAAGGAGTCCCTGGGACAGGGACAGTCTCAGGAGTTGGGGGAACACAAAGGTTCTGGAATCCTGCAACCCACCAGGCTGCTTGCTAACAATGTTTCCGAAAAGCCACTTTGTTCATGTGCCTTAAGCCATAGCACAAACCCTTGCCCCCACCCCATGTCACCTTGAACACCTACAGTGTGCAGGGTGCTGAGCACACAGCATGGTGTGGGACCAGTGACACTCTGGAACGCTGCCCTCATGCACACTTCCTGTGAGCTTATCCCCTGCCAGGCACTGTTCCCAGTGCTTCAATTATAACGACTCACCGAACCCCTACAATAATCTGGGCACCCATCAGGTGGGTGCTTTACCGATTGGGCACTGTGCCCCAGAGAGGTGAAGCCTCTTGCTCGGGAACTCCTCTGGCTGGTCAGTGGCACAGTGTGAATAGGTACTCAACCAGGCCTTAGCCACAGCAGCCTCCTCTGCAAATCAGAGGCTTGGGACACAGCAGTCACTCATGGTTCAGCAGCCTGCTTCCCTGAGGCCACTCTCCCCAGTGCCCTGTGGAGTCGCAGCCCAACAAGAATACCCACTTGTTACTGTGGATCATGACCTGGCCCAGGGAGACTCAGCATGACCCAGCCACACTGCTTACTGTCCAGCTGGGTGGCCCTGGACAGGTTACCCAACAGTGAAGAGCCTCAGCTTTCCTGTCTTTGAAATGGGACTGCATCTGCCTCTGGGGGTCGTGGCAGAGACTTGCACAACCATGTAAAGGAATGGATGAGGAAAAACAGAAAAGGCGTCTAAGGAGATCTGATAGCGTACAACTTAATCAAAGAGGAAGAGCAAGGGAAGGGGAGTGGGCCTGAGGCCCCGCTGAGAGTGCGTGCGCCTCCCAGGCCCACCTATACCCTCCCTCTCTTCCGTATCCTCATGTCCAGCTATAACAGGCGTCCAGACAGACCCTACCACATGCCTGTGAGGCTGGGCCTGTGGTCAGATGTACCGCTGGACGCTGGTTACCAGCCCCTCCGTTGGTGTGACAGCCTAGGCCACAGCGAGACCAATCGCCCTCCCCAGAACTGAGATTCCCTTCTCGATCCACCTAACTGTCTGCCAGATTTGCTAGTTCCTTCCACAGTAGAAGTTCACTCACTGTGTAGCTCAGCTGAGACACAGGCCTATCCCTAATTTGGATATTTTTTCCCCAACATCCAGTCACATAGTTAAAGACATCACATACCATGCCTAGTACCTCAATCCATAAAGTTCAGAAGCCAGCGATCCACTGGGTGCATCTGCATTTCTGCAACTTAGTGAACCTCTCTTGCACAGATAGATGTCCCCAGGAAACACTGTCCCTTTCACATCCCGGCGGCAGCTCCGCCGGCCCCGCCAAGACAGGCTGCCCGTCAGGAAGGAGCAGGTTGACCGGGCTTGGTGTTCCAGGCCCCTGGACACACTTTTTCCATTTCCCAGGAAGAGGAGGTGGGCGGGCTCCTGGGTCTTGGCCAGGCGACCGAAACCACAGGGAGGCCACACACTAGTCACTGAGTCGGCAAAAGGCATCCCCTTTGAAAGGCCTCCTGGTCACAGACTGCACACTGCAGTAGTCACCTTGGCACAGTGCACGGCCCAGCGGATGGAGCCCCCTCTCCGAGCCCCCGAAGCCACAGGGCGGGCCATCCTCCCCTCCTGCTCCGCTGCCAACAAGGCACAGACAGACCCCTCACCAGTGGGGCCACTCGAGTGTTCGTTTAAGGAAAAATCCGTCCCCTCCCCACTCGAAAGAGCAGCTGCTCTCCGCCAGCACCCACACCCTTTCCTTTTCCACCGAAGTTTTTGCCACCACGGAGGGGGAACTCTCACAAAGAAACGCAGACACACACAGCACCACACGTACACACACGCCGGACCATCCCCGGGTGCTCCTGAGCCCCACACAATCACAGCCAGCCTACCTGGGGGTAGCTGGGGCAGGGGCCCAGGCCAGGAGCCCACCCCCGGAGAGCCTCAGGGCAGCTCCCTGCCTGCTTCTGCCACCAGCTTCTCTTTCTCCTGCATCAGCCTCTGACGTTATCGCCTGGAGAGGGGGACTAATGCTCACCAGCTGGTTTAGTGGTTTAACCCTCTCGGGCTTCCAGGGCATCCAGCAGGGATGAAAGCACACAGTTCCCCTGACAGAGGCCCCAGAGCCGAGTTGCTGTGAATTCAGCGAATCTGAGGGCAACAGCTGAGAGTTCAGATTAGATGAGAAAGCGGGGCCTGGATGGGCGATGGGCAGAGAAACTGTTCCAGAACCCACCCTCATTCCACTGTCCTGAATCTAAGGGAGCTAGAGGGAATTCAGACTGAGCTGAGAAAACCAGACAGAGGGCCAAAGGGTCCAGCCTAGAACTTTCTTTCACTTAGGATGTGATGCTTTAGGAGAAGCTGCTAGAGAAGGTCTCCTCCAGTAAAGCAGTCAACAGTCCCCAGATTCACACATTCTCAGTGGCCACCCTTCTCCATGCCTATGCTCAGGTTCTGTTCTCTGTGCCCCATTTTTCTGCATAGTAAACTCCTATTCATCCCTCAAAACCCAGCTCAGGCATGCCTCCTTCGGGAAGCCTTCCCTGGCTCTCACCTCCAGGGGCAGGAAGAAACATCTGGAACTAACTCTCCTGAAGTCCTTACCATACTGAGCAGCTAACCTATGCTTATCAGTCCCTCCCCCTGGCTGCTGAGCCCCCTGTGAGCTCACATGGCGGGGTATTTGCACAGTGACTGACACAATGACTGGTGAATGCCTGCAACTAGATGAAGAAGCCGCCTGCCACAGATCCTCTCAGACTTACCAAGGCTGCTATTGGGGCTCAAGAACTGGCAAAGCAATGGCAAAGGGAGAAAACCAGGAGGGGGTGCATGGATAATATAAAAAGCATTCTCTGTTACAGTGTCCTATCACTCTAAATTATCTACTATCGATATTGTTCAAGTTCAGCACAAACCTCCCAGTCTGGAGGCCACTCACCCCTCAATCTCTGCCAACTGTAGTCAGGAACCCAGAAAGAACAAGAAGCCCCTGGGTCCTCACCTATGCTTCAGAGGCCTTGCACTATGTCGAAGGGCCCCTCGGGCCCTTACTCAGTGGCCCTAGAGTCTTGTGTTAGAAACAATTCTAACAAATGTATATGCTTTTAAGCACAAAAACCCGAAGTAGGTATAAGGTAAAGAGGGCAGTGTGTTGTGGCTACCCCAGATAAGCAGATTATCAATAAGAAGATGGGAGCAGGGAGGCAGCACTTTGAAGGAAGAGGCGCCTCCACTTGGGGCTCAGACAGACTCAAGTTCAAGTCCTGGCTGAACCACTTAATAGCCGGGTGGCCTTGGCAACATGCTAACCAGTAGGCCTTCCATAAACATCTAAATGATTTTCGAATTAAACAGAATTGACTAATTAAATCTGGCCTTGAAGGAGCTTTGGGATTTGAAGAGGCTGATGCTGGGGTAGGAGAGGTCCCTTACAGAGACTGGCCTAAGAGCCCAGAAAACTCAGGGGACTCTGAAGTGCTTGTGTTTGGGCTAGGGGTGTTGGAGGGAGGAGGGGCGATAAACACAGTGTGTTGGCGGACCCCTCTGGTCTTGCCTCAAAAGACGCCCTGACTCACCAGCTGCAAAGCCCGTACTCTGTGAGAAGCCGGCCAATGTCAGAGCCTGGCCTGGGTCTTGGCTTTGTCTGCACTGAATGCCCAAGACATTTGGCAGCACCTGAGGGTCTAGCCAGTTGGAAAGGTCAGCACACACCTTCATTTTTGCTTTGCCACCTCCCCGACACACACTCCTTCTGGTGAGCTGCTTAGAGATGCAGGGCTATTTTCCACTTGGAAAGGGGGAAAATCTCTGAATGTACCAAATGGCAGCCCTGATAGCAGGCTCAGTCCTGTCCATTCCAGGGCGGGTGCTATCAGCCTCCACCATCCTCCAGGATTGGAGGATTGGGTAGTGACCACCCCATGGGAATGGATGACAAGGCTCTTTGGAGTTTTCTGGTTCTTATCATCACCTCTCCACAAGGGGCTGGGCTCTGACCTCTGCAGGCGCAGGCATGAGGCCAAGTGGCGGCTTGAAACAAGAGCAGGATACCTTGGAAGGCACTAGGGCAAGGAAGGATCACAGGATTCAGTCTTCCCTTTGCTTGTGGGACCCAGTGAGGAAGGCCAGGCCTCCTCTGGGCCTCATGGGGAAGAGTGTGGCACAGGCCTTAGGCAGGTGCAGGCAAAGTAGGTCCCATGGCACCTGAATCTAGTGTCACCTAGGAGCACAGGTCTCAAGTTTTTATCATATATGAGAGAGGGGGTATGATGTTGTGCCCTCAGGAGGCCCTGCAGGGGGACTGGTGGTCTGAGAGTAGGTCAAGAATATAAAAAATTAATAAACATAGCCACTTTAAATGGGGCTGGGGCTGCCGTGCTGAAAGAACTGGCTTGCACGTTTAATGCCTCAAACCTTTATAATGTTAAAACTGGGCAAAATAACCTTTGGACTGGGCCTAAAGCAACGTGTGTCCCAAAGAATTGTTTGCAAGAATATCAAGCATGATGGCTACTAGACTGAAGATTAAAAACATCCTTTGAAATTCGTGTCACTGTTATGTTATCTGCACCAAGAGAAATGCCTTCCTTCTGTTGCTATAACTGTTCCCTTTCCCTTTCTCACAAATGCCCCTTGCCTTTGTCTCCCAATCAGAACATTATTGGGCTTCTGCCTGAATTAACGCTTCCTAAATAGCTATTCTTTGATCTCAAATGCTTGTTGCTTCTCACGTTGAAAAGTCTTTTATTTTTAGGTTAACAAGAGGAAGCATTAAGCATTCAGCCAAGCAAGATACAGGGAGTCAGAGGACACATGAATGTCAGGTAGGCCATTGAGTAAGTGGATCTGAAGCCAATGAGATGAGCGTGGGAGTCATGAGACAGAGACAGCTGAGAAGGTCAAGCCCCCCAGGTAAGTACAAGAGGGCTGTGTAGGCGGCTCCCAGGAGATGAGAGCTGAGGACAAGCCCCTGGGACCTTGGGTCAAGGGAGAGGCAAGGGGGCAGAACATGCAGAAGCTGCAGTACCAGAAGCCAGGGAAGGGGTGGGAAGCAAGCACTGATGAGACTGTAAAGAGAGGCGTGAAGATCACCCACTACACTGAGCAGCACGGAGAACACAGGGGCCTCACGGAGCCGTCAGGGTGAAGGATGGGGCATAGTCCTGATGGACACAGAGTAGACAGCTCTGCCAGGGAAGGAAGCTAGGAAGGCGGGCAGGGCGAGAAAGTGTAGCCAGAGCACTGGTGTGTCCAAGGGGGTGCAGGGGTAGCTCTGAGAGAGACCCCATGGAGGTATTGGGGGTGGCTTTGTACTGTGGCAATGCAACTAAGCTGACACTTCGTTTCCACGAGCTCCCTTCTTGGTACGGTTCCAGGTTAGGACTGGTCACAGTTGAAATCCGTGTGAGGTTTGGAGGCAGAGTGATGTAGAGCAGAGGCCCACTTCTAGGGCAGGGCAAAGTCCCAGCTATTTCATAATAATACCAGGACTTGATTTGTCTCTCTCCTCTCACTGTACATATAGAAATCTCTACCACTCTGTAAGCGGTATTTCCAAGTGATAGAGAATGACGATACAAAATAATTCAGGGGTAAAAAATATCTATCCGAAGTGCAAGAAATGGGATTTTACCAACGGGTTTTAATGAAAAGAAGAAGGAACTGTCTTTGATTTGGTTTCAGAGGCCGTGTTACTTATTTAAAAAACAACCACATGTCAATTTTGATGTAGTATCAAAGGAGAATATCGATAATTAACCAAAAAGGCTTTTTAATCTTTAAAAGGGTATTTTAATCCCTCCCTTTCTAACTCAGTATCTTATGCAAGGCCAGATTTCCTCTACATATTTCGACCAAAAAACATATTGCAACAGATTGAGCACAGAAGCAGATATGAGAATCCAGCTGTCCTCCATTAAACCAGAAATTAAGGAGACGTACAAAAGTGTAATCTCATTTTCTCACTATTTTTTTTTTTTACTTTGGAAAAATTATTTTTCATAAAACAATGGATTTATCATTATTTTCAAATGAATTAAAAATTAAAATATTTTAAAGTTTTCTCGCTTTATATTTCTAGCAAGGTAGATATTGATAAATATAACCCACATAATCGAAAGTTTTTTGGGGTTTTCAGTCATTTTTAAGAGAGCAAAAGTTGGGGAAACCTCAATGTAAGGCAGCACACATGCTACTCTCAGCTGATCTGTGTCCACCCCCCGCCACCACCACCAAGACATGAGCAGAGCTGGCTTTTCTGGGGCCACAGAGCCCCCGGTCCAGGAGTGAACACAGCCCCGTGGGAAGGTTTCCTCTGAAGCTCTTGGTTATGTCCATGTGAGGTTGGGGGGTAGCAGAGGGAGACAGACGTGAGCTCTAACTGTCCCCGCGGTTCCAGTTGGTCCACACTATCCCTCTAGTCACTCGCAGCCTTCCCTCCCACTGTAGACCCACTGACCTGTAGCAACTTTGGCCCAACACCAGATGCAGAGACTGCAGCCTACCAGAGACCTCAGGGGTCCCACAGCTGGGTGCAGGTTGGTCCCACCACAAGCCTTATTCCGTGTCACTCACGTGGCTCAGCTCCTCTGGTAGAACCATTACTACTATGGGGCTAGGTCTCTAGGGAACTGTAGGGCATGTGTGAATGACCCTGAAAGAACAAGCAGGGGCTGGCCTGGTTGGAGGGCAGAAGAAGGCGACGGAGAAGAAGGCTGTCCGAAGGCACACAGGCACCCGTGGGAGGGACACTATGAAGCTGGAGAGGTGGGCAGGGGCCTTGTGTGCCCACAGGCCAGGGACTCGGTTCACGGTGCCAGAGAGTCACCGCAGAGGGCCCCCTCTACTAATGTTGGAGGGGGGCTGGGGGTGGCTGTATGGAAGGCAACAGTCAGGTTTGACTCTCGCTCCCACTCCCAGTTTTCGGACGTGGTGATTTGCAGCTCCTGTTTGTTACAGATGGACTGCAGCTCCATAAAGGCAGGGATGCCTTCTCTCCCAGGCTTCGCTGTGCTTTTTTATGAGTAAACATTTCTCGATAAAGACTTACTGTCTGCAGAGACCCCTTCATCCCCCAAAGGTAAGGGTTTAAGTGGCCTTCTAACTGCTGTTACTTATCTTTACAACAGCCAGAGAGAGCCTGCTCAACAGCAGAAGCTTTCATTTTGCTGTATATATTTTTAGTGACTGGTTATAAATCCGGCTCATCCCTGGGGCTTGGGGCTGAGGGTCTCCTCCATTCCAGAAGGCCAGGCTGGGAGAACCATTCCTGCCCCTGGGTCTCTGGGCTGCTGGCACTGACTGTCCTCAGGAAGGCAGGACATGGGCGCTTACCTCTGAGGATGTGCCAAGGGGACCTTCAGGACCCCCATTCCTGTCTCTGGCCCCTTCTCCACACAGCAGCCTGTCCTGTCCTCTTGTTCTCTTCCCTGTCAAACCTTACTCTCAACACAGAATCTGATAAACTCATTTCCACTGAGGACAGGGGTCTGACAACAGCCAGGTTGTTTGCCTCTTCCCTGCGGAGTATCCCCTGGACCACATTCAGGTGCCCTTCAGCCATCAGAATTCACCTCAAATGATAAAATGACAGAGAGGGACATAGAAAAGGATTCATAAACCTCCAGAAACCACGACCGACCTGTGTAGCAGATGCTACGGGTTCCCACTCTGTTCCGTACCCTCACCACTTTTGTGCACACACACCCAACTTCCAAACAGTAGCACCTCTGGTTATCTCAGGGTTTTCTCTGCCTCCAAAGCCCACTCTGCCCTGTAGCGTGACTGGCTGGAAATGCCAGAGCAGCCCTCCAGCACAGCCTCAGAGGAGCGGGTGTTTAGCCTCAGCTCCCTTCCCCTTGGGCCGGACAGATCACACTGGGTCACAGAGTTTCCCTGGGGGATGGAAATTCAGTGGCTCTTGGTGTTAGTTAACTGGCTTGGGAAAGTGTCCTACACTGGTGCCTTCCCTCTCTTGTCTCACCTGCCCAGTCCCCTGTTCACACCTGCAATTAAATCATACTCAGTGGAACCCTCTTCTCAGAACTTGCTTCTAAGGATGAGAACAATTTGTGCACTGGTCTCAGATCGGGGCACAGTCTGAGACTGTCCAGGGACAGCCAGGAGGCGGGAGCGACCTTCTTCTCAGGATGAGGTGGCCCACAGGGCTGGTACAGCCTGGTGACCCAGGGAGGATGAGACTGCACTCAAGAAATGCAAGAGGTAATGCAGACTGAAAAGTGAAGGTAGGGGTACAGGAAGGGGCGCCTGGGGGTTTGGGACCCGGGGAACGAAGGGCCAGAGGCAGCTGTATGAACAAGACCACAGCAAGAGAATAGTGCAGCAGATGCTTGAGGTCTGGGGTGTGAAGGTGGGCATCCAGCTGCACCAGGCAGCCACCAGCTGCAAAACTCTTGCACATGCAGGGCTGTCTCATTCTGACCCTTAGCTTGGTTCTCTCCCTCCCAAGACATAACTCAGCTGGGGGATCAGGCTGTTTCTTGCGTGTAGCTGGCACATCTCTGAAATGTGTGAGCTCAGAGACACATGAGCTATGCCTCCATGTGAGCCCACTCCACCCCACCTCCCTGAGGAAGAACTTTCAAAGACCACTCCTGTCCACCCTCCACCCCCAAAGCAATGAAGCTCCTAGAATCACAGCCCAGGAAAACACTGACTCTGTTTTTTGTTTCATTTTGTTATTTTAAGATCCCAGAAGTTTCCAATTGCTCCTTAGGGATATAAGCACAAAAACATGTTGACCACCCATAGCCCAGCCAGGACATCAGGTCAGTGTTAGTGATGCCTGAGGCACCAACAGGAGGGTTCTAATGCTTTATATGCCATGGGGCACTGGGAATTGCCCCAGAACCCTCTCAGAGACGTCATCCAGTGGCTGGTGGAGGCCTCGTCAGGCCCTTTCATTGCCCCTGGGACTAACACCACAAGGAACAGAGAACCCACGTCTCCCACTCAGAGTTCAGTGTGCTTGCCCTCGCCCCATGAAATAAGGCCCATAAAGGCTCTACACTGTAGTCACAACACTGCCACTCAGAGTTCTGAGTCCATCGTCCGCAAGTGAGTGTCTGCAGGTTCCACGCTTTCGGTCAGGGCCTGACCGTCTATTCCAAGACCATTCGTTTCAGCCTCACCTGCTTTTGCTATCGACAGAGGACTCTCAGCTTTACTGGCACGTAAGAGCAGAAAACAGGACTCACAGACAGGCCAGGGTTAGGGGCCGGCCCACCTGTGCCAGACCGGAGGCACAGACCTAGGCAGGCCGACCCAAGGGAAAATGTTCCAGAAATGAAGGGGGAGGACAGTGGCTGCATGTCAAGACCCTGGGAGACATTGCCGAGCCCCTTCCCCCCCTACCAGAGCACCCATTTTGCATTCTCCCCTGCATGGTCATTCATCTAAGTGCTTGCTCGTCTCTCCAGGAGAAGTGGACCTTGCCTGTATGCTCCCTGTCGTGACCTAGTGACTAGTACATTCCTTGGCACATACGAGGCCTTCAATAAAGATCTGTGGAAAGGCAGAAGAGAGGTGAGGAGGGAGAAAGAAGAAAGAAGGAAGAAAGAGTTCCTGAGCAGAGAGAGATCCAGCAGGAACCACTTGCATTTCATTTTGGAGATGGAATGCTTCAAGTCACAGAACATACGGCAATCCAAAACAACAACAACAACAAAACAAGGTTGTTCTAAATGTCCTTCCCCTGCTCGAAGCTCTTCCATGGTTTTCTACTTCCCGTAGTCCAAATTCCCATGCAGCATGTCCAAGGACCCCCCACAACTGTTCAAAACTCCCTTTCCAACTGCGTCTCTCCTCCTAACTTTGGCGTGAATCCTCTTCTCAAGTAGTTGCTCTCGTCCCTGTCCCCAACACGAGCCATCTCATCCTCACCCCCAGGCCTGCACTCATGTTTCCTTCTCAGGACCTCTCCCACAAGTCCCTCCTTTTTTATTTTATTTTTTAGGTGAGGCAACCCTTGGTTGACCTGACAGATTGCAAGGACCTTGTCCTCTTACAATCCCTTATTTTTTATTTTATTTTATTTTATTTTTACGCCTACAGCACCTGGTCTTCCTACGTGGTTTCCCATCCAAGTGCTAACCAGACCCGACCCTGCTTAGCTTCCCAGATCAGATGGGATCAAGCTTGTTCAGGGTAGCATGGCCGTAGACCAACATGTTCCTCCTTCTTCGAGGACCCCTCCTTGTGGTGCTACCCTGGAACGTTCTGGCATTTCTTTTCTAAGGCTCTCACTTGGTACTTCTTGGGGGAACTTTGTGTTCCCTTATGGGAAGCTCAAAAAGATAATGAAAGAGGGAAAAGGACAGGCCTGGTCACTCCAGGTGCAGCCCAAAGGAGGGATAAAATAAACATAGGAGTGCTTTCTGCTTCCAAAGAGCCAGAGCTCTGAGTCCATCCTCTACAAGCAAGTGTCTACAGGGGTTGGACATCTTGGATATCTCCATTCCTCCCGTCAACTAACTGCAGTGAGGTGAACATTTTTATTTGGCCTGCCCAGCATTGCATGGGGCCTGCCCTTCCATGCACAGTCCCTATAGGTCACAGAGGCTGCCCGTCTCCCCACCGCAGGGGTATCTGTGGGGCCATGTGTGTACCACACAGGCTGGTCACAGAGACTGGCTCACAGGATGCTGGGTACCCAGGCCGGGCCAATGAGAAGACCCTGGACTTTTGCTGGAATCACCTGAAGGGAGATACTCCTCCATCAGAGCTGAGGGGTCTCTGGCCCACATTCACTTGTAGTAACTCTTTGCCCTCTGAATCCCCATCAAGAAGAAAGCCAACCCAGAGCGCTGAAAGAGAGAAACAGTATCCCAGTGACATCATCGGGGTCTCAAGTATAGCTAGTCATGGCTTCACCATTATGGAGGCTCAGAACTCCAGGTAATTTAAGAGAGTCTAAGTGGTTTTCTGTCACTTGCAACCAAGCATCCTGGCTTGGGAGAGAGGAGCCACCCTTCAGGTCAAGGCACTGCCATCTTCCTGTAACCTCATAAATCGCACAATGCTCTCTTAGGGTACGACACTAAGTCTGGTTGCCTGTCCATCCTCCATGGCCTCTAGCTGAGAGCCAGACTAAGGGGTGGGCAAAGGCCTGGGGAGAGGACGAATGATTCCTAGAGCCAACAGCTAGGACAAGGTGAGGCCATGGCATAGAGAGCAGGAGGATAGTGAAGGGAAGAGCAAACTGGGGGCCCCCTGCCAGGACAGGGGAGGTGGGAGGGTACGCAGACACCTGCAACCCTAATTGTGCCAACTCTGCCACTTCCCAGCAGATGCAATCTGCCTGGCACCTGCCGTCTGCATATGCAGATCTGAAAAAGGCCTGTGACACCGCACATGGGCTGGGAATACCACTGAGCAATAAGACCCACCCCTCCTGGGCAACCTACCCCAGGGCAGAGAGAGTGCCCTGGCTTGGGAGTCCCAGATCTGCTTCTTACTGGGCTCCCTCATATGCTCACTGTGTGGTTTTGGCAAGGCCTTTCCCCTTTCTGGGCCTCAGTGGACCAGATGGCTCCCATGGCCCCTCCCACTCAGAAGCACAGAAGAATCTGGTCCTGTCCAGCTGAGGGCATCGCAGAGTCTTGGCTTTTCCCAGCAAAACATGTGATTTTTAGCAACAGGAACCCAGGGCCTCCTCCGCCATGTGGAGTAGTTGGTGGGGCTGCTGGTGTCACCCTGGCATGATGGCAGGCCATCTCTCTCCACCATGCCTGACCTGGGCAGCCCCCGACGCTGCAGAGCCTACGATGCCTGCCACAATCAATTATGTGGAGACCAAGGGAGGACATAATCTGGTGATAAAGAGCTGGAAGTTAGCTGGAGGCTGGTGCTCTTTCTAAAGTGATTTACTTAGCTCCCCTCCACACTCACACCCTTAATGTAATTATTTACTTTGTCATTAAACACCCTCCTTCCACTCCAGTTATTTTTAGAGTTTCTGAAGCCTATAGAATTAGCTGGGGAAGTTGCTCATTGGCCAGGGGAAGCCAGGTCCTCCCAGGGGGCAGTGATGCTCACGGAGCCTGCGGACAGCCTGGGGACTCATGCTGGGGTTTTCAGAGGATGAGACCAGGGCCACAGGCCATCACCCCTTGCCCTCCCTAACTTCCTCATTCACCTTATCCCTCCTTTCCTTCCTTCGTCCTGCTTCCTTCCCTCCCCCGTCCTTTCCTTCTTTTTTAAAACTGAGGTGTAAGTCACATACCATAAAATAACCCCTTTGAAGTATACAATTCAGTGGTTTTTAGTATATGCATGGGGTTGTGCAGTCATCACCACTATCTAATTACAGAGCATTTCTCATCCCCTAAAAAGAACTCCATACCCATTTGCAATCACTCTCCAGGCCCCATACTCCCATCAGCCCCTGGCAACCACTAGTCTATTTTCTGTCTCTCTGGGTTTGCCTATTTTGGATAGTTCATAGAAATGAAGTCATAGAGAATGTAGCCTCCCGTGTCCTGCTTCTTTCACTAAGCAGGATATCAAGCTTCATACATGTTAAAACGTGTATCCGTATTTCATTCCTTTTAATGGCCAAATAGTATTCCACTGTGTGGATATACTGCATTTTTGTATCTATTCATTAGTTGATGCACATTTGGGTTATTCCAAGCTTGGAGGTATTATGAATGATGTTGCTATACATATCTGTATACAAGATTTTGTACGAACACATTTTCGATTCTCTTAGGTATGTACCTAGGAGTGGGGCTGTTGGCCTTGCCTCCCTTTCCTTGTCAGCTGCGAAAGCTGCAGACCAGGTATGCCAGTGCTACGGCGGGCTGTGTGCGCTGTGGTCGGTTAGAAAGCTCCACGCTGCTCTGGCAGCCAATGACACGGCCAGGAGTTGCTGCAGGCCGCTCACTAGCCAACGAGAATGATGACAGCAGCCAGCGGTCACCCACGTGCCAGACCTTCACCCTCCACAGAGCTGGCCAGGTAAGCTTCTTCACCCCCATTTTACAGATGATGCAAGGGTAGCCCATGCTCATACCTGGATGTGGACCGCCAACTGCCTGCCTCTAACTGAAAGCACCTGCTGCTTTCCTTGTCACCAACACAGCCTAGAGGGATGTGACCAGTGTCCAGACTCTGGGGACCAGAAATGGGACAAAGGTCTTAACTACATTCAGCCTCAGAACTCGAAGAGGCAGCAAAGTACATCTTTGGCAATTTGAGCTTCCCTTTCTGACCTTCTCTCCTGAGTCAGCTCAGCTTCCCCAACACCAGATATTCCAGTGCCTGAAGTCTGTCCCTGGGAAGGGGCCTGGCACATGGTAACCAAGGTCACAAAGAGGGATGTCGGACAACGTGAGTCTCTGCACAAACCCAAGGCGACAGCTAAAAGGTAAATTTCAGGCACTCAGCTGTCGGGGTAGTGGTTTCCTGCCCTAGTCACCATCACCACATCATACCATGTAGAACCACTTCTCCTGCCATGCATGCTCCTTCCCCTGGATGTCCCTCTATTTCAGGAATGACAGGTACTGAGGAAAGTATAAAGACTGTGTCTGGTGTCCACTGCCTGGCACCCTGCCAAACCCAAACCCTGCGTCTCAAATACTGCTGCTCAAAATGGGATGGAAAATCAGACACTGAAATGACCCTCCCAATACCAGAGGCCTCATTTCTAGTGTCTGGGTTTCAGACTTCCCAGTCCCCACAAACATGAGCCAGTGGTCCACACCCACTGGGAGCTGGGCCAGGACACAGTTGTTGAAGAAGATTCCAGGGTAGTCCCTTCAGAGAGAGGCCTTATAGGGCTCCCCTCCATCCCCGCCCAGGAGGAGAGGCCGGCTAAACCATGAGGGGTGTCCAAACAAGCCATGTTTACCCAGGGCCAGGTGGGCAAGGGCCTCCAGCATCCACATGTGACTGTGCAGCAGCTGGAGGGCACAGACCCAGGATGGGCCTCTGGACATGGCCTCATAGGACTTCCCAGCCCCAAGACAGTGCCTGTGCTGGGGCTGGAGAGTGAGGGGCACCCCTCTCCAGAGGGCTGACAGAACCAGCTGCCTTTAGCTGTTCTCAGATCCCAGGACTTTTGTTCATATTGTTCCCCTTTGCACATCACGGGCAAACTGCAACTCCTTGTGAAGAACTCAGCTCAGAGTCCTATGCATTCATTCATTCATTCATTCACTCCCAAATATCTACTGGAAGGAGGGCGGGAGGGGATGGTATAGATGATAGAGGCTCTGTTTATCCCTCTGGCGACCAAATCAAAGTTGTGATGGAAACAAGGAGCAGCAGCAAGGAAAAATCACCTGGGGTCTAGATGAACAAGCCATACAAGTAGGGAGAAATCCAAGAAATCACCCTGCAATGGCAGAAGGTAGGACAGGGCGAGGACATGGGGCTGCCTGGTCCCAAGTGGCTGAGTGAGACTGAGGCTGAAGCTGCGGCAGTGGCTGCGGCAGACACCTCTTAAAGGGCTGCATCCGTAAGCGGATTTCCACAGTGACAGACCTGCTCGCTCTCAGCACCAGTGCCAATTTGGCTGTGCGCAGGGGACACCAGGGACTTACAGGGAAATGTTGTCAGAGTGAGGGCCTAGGGGAGACTCACTCTGTATAGAAGTGCCAGTGGTTTCCACTGTTCCCTGTTGAGCCCTCCCTCCTCCCAGTGCTCGGACTTAGCACTGCCATACCCACGACGTCATCAAACTGGATAACAGAGGTTGCTACACCCAGAGGATTCCCTGAAACCCTCCCCCAACTCAGAGCTCCACCCAAGCCACATCCTGGTATAGCCTCAGCAAGTCAGGTGCTCCTTGCTGAGCAGCACCTAGACTCATATTAGAGGCAGCTGGCCTTGGTTTCTGGTGTGGCCTTTGGAGGCAACTATCAGCACAGCATCTGTGGATTGCTTGCTGAATCTTAACAGTTGGCCCTGGAGGGGTAGAGGCTTGAGTTAAGTTTGGTCTATGGCTGAACCCCTCTCAGGACCATGTCACTAGACACCTACTTCACAAATCCACACTAATAAGACTGGGAGACTTAGGGGCTTTGCTTAGTACACAGAAACAGACATGGAAAGGCAGCCAAAATGAGAAGACAAAGAAGCAGAAACTATATGAGAGAACAGAGCAGAAATCCAAATATAATGGAGTCAAGTAACCTAACAGATGCAGAGTTCAAAACACTGGTTATAAAGATGCTGAATGGAATTTTGGTTAAATTCAATGAGAACTCCAACAAAGAGATAAAAAATATAAAAATGGAAATGGAAATTATAAAAGGGAACCAGTGTGAAATGAAGAACACATTATCTGAGATGAGAAGTATATTAAATGGAATAAGCAAAGGAATAAACAGACTGAATAAAGAAGAGGATCAAAAGACCAATCTAGAGCACAAGAAAACCAAGGACACTCAATCAGAATGGCAAAAGAAAAAAGATGCCATGACTATAAAAATAATGTAAGGAGCATATGGGACACTACGCAAGGTCAAAATATCCATCTAATGGGCGTATCTAAAGGAAAACAAAATATTGAACAGCTATATGAAGAAATAATGATGGAAAACTTCCCTAACCTGGTAAATAAAATGGACATACAACCCCAGGAAGCTCAGAGAATCCTAAAACCCAGGAATCCAAAGAGATCCACACCAAAGCACATCATAATTTAAATGCTAAAGGATAAATACAAAGGGAAAAAAAATCCTAAAAGCAAGAGAAAAGCAGATAGTTACCTACCAGGGAACACCAATAACACTGGCAGCTGATTTCTCAAAAGAAACTATGCAGGACAGAAGGGCTTGGCACAAAATATTCAATGTGATAAAGACTCAGGATCAACAACCAAGAATACTTCATCCAGCAAAGCTATCATTTAGAGTTGAAGGACAGATAAAGAGCTTCCCAGACAAAAATAAGCTAAAGAAATTCATCACCACCAAGCCAGTATTACAGGAAATCTTGAAGGGACTTCTCTAAGAAGAAAAAAACACGTATCAAAAACAGGAATAAAGAACAGTAACAACTACATTCCTATCAATAAGTACCTCAAATGAAAAAGAATTAAATGCTCCAACTAAAAGATAGATGAATGGATAGGAAAACAAGACCCCTACACGCTACCTATAAGAGACTCACAGATTAAAAGGAAGGAGCTGGAAAAAAGATATTGCTTTGATGGACCCAGAAGGTATCTAAGTCAGAGAAAGATAAACACTGTATGATTTCACTTATATGTGAAATCTAAGGAATAAAAAGAACAAACGAATCAAAAACAGATTCACAAATACAGTGGACAACTGAAGATGGACAGAAGGGAGGGAGTTTGGGAGGCTGGGATAATGGGGTGAAGGGTTAAAGAAGTACAAATAGTAGCTGATGGATGGTCACAGGGATGGGGAGCGCAGCACAGGGAATGCAGTTAGCGTCAACACGTTGGCTAGGTAGAGGGTCATGGGAGGGAGGGAGCAATTGGGGGAGATTGTTTTATGAACTATATAGATGTCTAACCAATGTACTGTATACTTGAAACTAATTAAAAATTTTTTTAAAAATACGACTATTGGAAGCAAATGTGCCACTCTTGAAAAAAGTTCTAGAATAATCATAATAATAGCAATAATAATACTAAGAGCAGTCACTCCTATAACACAGGTACTATCTAAACTCTTTACCGCGTTTATCTGTAACCATAGCCCCTAAAAGGTAAGTATTTTGTCCATTGTTAAGATGAGGAGACTAGGGTTCAGATCAGCAAAGGATACCTAACTGGGAAGTGACAGAGCAAGGATTCAAACCTCATTGGCCCAAACCTGAGCCTAACTGGCGAGTGGGCTTGGCTGGCTGCCCAGAAGTAGTGACTCCATGCACCACCCCCGGCAGCTTGCCCTCAGTCCCACCACATTTTCCAAACACCTCTTCAGCAACTTCTTCCCGACCATCTGATCTGAGAGGGAGGCTGTGCTCTACAGGACTCCGACTGGTCAGAGAGGGAGCATGGCTGCAAGCAGTGGCCTCACCAGGGCCCTACTCAGTCTTTATCAGTCTTTAGAGCCTTTTCGGCAGTTTCTTTCCTGCAGTTTCCTGGATGACCCCAGGTATCCAGTAGTAGCCTCATCAGCATCCCAAGCGGGGATATCTGGTTTCTCTCATGGAGCCGCAAGCTCTTGGGAACAGAGACTATGGCTCCTGTTTCTTGGAGGCCTCCCTTCACCTTCCCATGAGTGTACAGAAAAAAAAAAAAAACAGGCTCCAACAGAGCCACAGGACTTCCGTCTACATGGTCAAGTGGCCACACACCCACCTGGGATCCCCAGCCGCCCTTGGGCCTCACTTCAGGGCAATCGGGATGCCTTCTCCTTCCCTACCCAGTCCCATAGGTCCAGCCCATCCCTGCCACACCTGGCTGCCAGACACAGGGGCCTCTCCCTGGACTCCTTGCCTCCAGCCTCTCTGCCTAGGACTCTTACCACTACAAGTTGAGCTTTCAAGCTGACTGACATGGCAAGAGTCTGCCTTAAACCTCTGAAGATGTTTCCCTCATGTCTAAGGATGGAAGCCTGGGGAGGAGTTCCGAAAGCTCCATGGGCCCCCAAGGCTGGAGTCCTTCTCAGGCCCCATCTACACACCCACACTGGGGCCACAGGGTCAACTCGCTGAACCCTAAGTCTCTGTACTCCCCAGGGGCCACCCTGCTGCTCCCCGCACCAATGTCCACCCACCCTTCCCTATTTCTACCTGACCTGGTGAGACCCTACACATCCCTGAAGGCTCAGCTCCCTGGGTCAGGTTCGTCACCTTCTCCCACGTGTCCCAGTAGTGCTCTACTCGTGGTCACTGGATGCCTCCAGGTGTCCCTCATTCACCCCAAACACCAGGCCTGACTTCAATATCTTCAAAATGTTCTCGAGATCAGAGGCGGTGAGACCTGGCCACAAACATAAAATAAATTATCCACCCCCCCCACACACACACACCAATGATAAATGGTTCTATTAGCAAACCAGATTGTTAAACTCCGATATAACAGAACGCAGGAAACTGGGGCCCATCCATTCTCCCTCCGGCGCATACTGAGTTGTAAATAGGTTATTTTGTGTGTAAATAACACATTAAAACACAGCATTAGCTGTGTTTTTTGATAGAGAGGAAATTGTTACAAATAAATAATTCCAGACAGGAATGTAAAATAAGCCAGATTTAATAGTGCATGCCTGGTGCAGCCGTGTTAAACATGACTAAAATGATAAACCCCAGAATATACTAATAGTAAACTATGCACTGACATCAAAGTAATGAGGCTGTATTTTTACCAAGCTTTAGAAATGCTAAAATTAGTTTTGACAGAATCAAACATCAGAAAAATGTTTCTGACATAAACACTGTCAATTTGGGGGAGCTGGAGTTTGGGCCAGGAGGGGGACAGGGCTGGGGACAGCTGTGTCCTAGCCCATGGGCAATTCCTAGGGAATTGTCTCTAGTCCCACTGGTATCACTAGGTTACCATTCGTACTTACGTCTCTGGACCTCAGTTTCCACATCTATAAAAAGAAAAGATTCAAACTAGATGATTTCTAAAGCTTCGTCCAGTTCTATAAAGTCATCACTACTTACCCACGAGGGATACATTCCAAGACCCCCAGAGAATGGCTGAAACTGCAAATAGGACTGAACCTTATAAATATTATGCTTTTTCCCGTACAGATAAAGTTAAATTTATAAATTAGGCACAGTAGGAGATTAACAACAATAACTAAGAATAAAATAAAATAATTATAACGATATTCTGTAGTAAAGATTATGGAATGTGGTCTCTCTCTCTCTCTCTAATAACCAATCTGATAACCTCAACGGCTACTAAGTGACTAACAGGTAGAGGAGATGTATAGTGGGAGACACTAGACAAAAGGCCCATTCACATCTCAGGTAGGATGGAGCGGGACAACACCAGATTTCATCACGCTTTTCAGAACAACGCACAATTTCAAACTTGTTTGCTTGTTTTTGGAATTTTCCATTTAAGATTTTCAGACTGGGGTTGACCGTGGGTAACTGAAACCACAGAAAGAGAAACCGCAGATAAGGCGAGGGGCTGCTGTAATTGAGAATAACTTCAGAAACCTCCCCAACACTGCAATGAACCACAAGAAATGTGTCTGTCGGGTGTGGCCAAGGCCCCAAGGGAGAGAACAGGAGCAGGAGCCACAGCTCTGCCCTCGGCATTTTCGCCTGGTATGGGCACAGCGTGCTAGCTCACGTGCGCCAGCCAGAAAACACAGCAGGGTGGGTCTCAAGTGCAAACGTGTGTGCCAGGCCGGGGCAGTGGCTGTCTCCCTAAACACCAAACCTGAGCTGAGCCTCAAACACTGCACGGGGCAGGGAGAGGCTGTTGTGTGGGAGGCAAGTGGGGCACCCCATCTGACTGTGGACGGCAGCTTGAAGTGTTTAGGGCATGAGATCTCGGCGTCGTGCATGCGTCTATGGTATGCAGGAGGAACGCTCACGCAGACTTCTATCACTAACATTTACTCCGTCTCTATGCAGGCACTCTGCCAGCCACTCCATAGACACTCCCCCATTCCATCTCAGCAGAGTCAGAAGTTATCTCCATTTTACAGACTTCAGAGAAGTGAACTGCCTTGTCCCAGAACACACAGCTAACAAGTTGGGGAGCTGAAAAGAGCCCAGGTCTTTTCTGCTGTATTCAGCTACGGACCAAAAGGAGCCCCGAGCCCTCACCCTCCAGGATACCCCAGCACCCAAGACCATGCCAAGGTGTCATCAAGAGTCATTCAAACCCACCCAGAAGATGCCCAGGTGGTCATACCACATCCCACTTCCCGGGTGTGCAAAGCTGTCAGAGGAAGCTGAGCTCTGCTCTGGAAGAGTCTGATGGGAACTGGCTGTTCCGTGCGGCCAGGCTGCTGAAACAAGCTTGGAAGCAGCATCCATAGCAATCCTGAAAATCACTTAAACAAGAAGAATTGCCCACTTAGTCACCCTTGAGTGCATTTTGAGCCCAAGGCAAAAGTGTGTGGCTCTAGCCAAATGGCTCAGGTAAGCCAAGGAGGCTGGCCCACTTAGTAAGTGCCAGGGACCTCGGGACAAAAGCTGGGGCCAAGGAGCAGGCCAGCTCCAAATGACCCTCATAGCGGGGGACCTCAGCACCAACAGAGGCAGCTGCCTGCACCAGTGCACCAAGCAGACACCTGGCATGATAGCATCAGACCCGTCCCTTCATTCAACGTTGATTTATCAGGTGTCTGCATTGCTTAGGGACACAGCATCCACAATGATAAACAAGCAATGCTCTGCCATACGGCAAGGGGCAGGAGTTGGCACAGAAACAGAGAAGGCAAAGACACCAGGCTCTCGGAGGTAATGATCAGTGTAGGACATGGTAAAGTCCATGTGTTCTGGGGAAATTTCCTCGTCCTGGGCATCGCAGCAAGGATGCTCACAGCCTGACTCATTTACACATTCCGGTATTTGCACAGCATTGCAGGACAGCTACGTTTACCTCCCCACTAAGCAAAAATGAACCTCAAAGAAAATTTCAAAGAAGCCAGCAGGGCCAGGGAACCAGATAGAGGGGTGGCTGATATGCATTTAGGTGGCATGGAGGTGTCCTGCAGCAAGGGAGCACTGTGCTGAGAGTCATGCAAGACTCACCCCTCATTAATGTTTGGGTCATAATCACCTCTGGGCACCCAGTCCATACCTTGAACCAGTTGTACCCAGTGACCTGGGAAGCCTGTTAGACGTGCACACGCCCAGGCCCCAGACCAGGAAATTCTGTTTCTGCAGGTCTGGGGAAGCCTGGGAATCTGCGTTTATTACATTCACCTCATGAAATTCCAAGGTGAGGCTAGCTTGGGTAACCTCTGGTCCCGCTCTCCAGAGTGTAAGGGAGAAGGCTGAGTGGAGGAGGCCAGGGATGTGCTAAGGTCACCTAGACAGGACAGCCTCTGACACTGAGGAAAAGGAGGACCGGAATACAGGTCTGATCTCCAGCCCGGTGCTCCCTCCACCACTCTCAAGTGAGAAGACACCAGACATCTGAGCTTCCTACCTACCTGTCTGACCTCAATGGTCAGCTAGCAGCATTTAGCAGTGAAGAGGAGACTTTCTAAGTCACAGCCTACAGACCTAGGAAAGGAAAACTGGTAATAGTCACTAAAGCAAACGGTTAAATTGGACTTCACACAGAGTTAACTCATGCCCAGCGCATGACATGTGCTAACTCAAGGACTTATCACAACACTATGGAGGTCTTCTTATTGTGTCCATTTTACAGATGAGAAAAGTGGGGCACAGACCTGCCCAGGAGCAGCAGAGCTGGGCATTGACCAGGCGACCTGGTTGCAAGTCTGGGCTGCTTCTTACTACTATTCGGCACTGCACAGCAGGAGCAGCTATGAGGAGTCCTACGCGAGGCAGGGGGGAGCACATTATATGTCTCCTATCACTTCTGCAACGCAGATCCATGCATTCCATACTTATTCCATACTTATGGAAAAACTGACCCTATCGCATGCAGCTACAACATAGAGCGCCCACCACTTAGGAAGGCATCAGAACCACCCCAACCTTGCTGGGTCCCACTCCCAGAAGCTCTGCTGCAGGAGGTCTCAAACGGGGCCCAAGAATTTACATCTCTAATAATTCCCAGGGATGCTGATGCTGCCGATGGCGGTCCATGCTGGGAGGGCCCAACCCAGCACACAGTGTTGCTCAGTCTAAGAGTCAGGTGTTGGCACATCACAGGGTTTCGAAAGCCTGCATGGCTACGTAACTTCAGAGACAAGCGAAGTTCGCTGGATCTGACTCAGCGTGGAGGTTTATGGCTTCAGCCTTTCTAATTGTCCCAGCCCGGAGGCTTGGAATGGCTGGGTTCCTGGTGCTTAGCTGAGGCACACAGAGAGGTTCAGAAATATTTTGGGGAAAAAAAAAAAGCCACTGTTGAGGAGGAAAATAGGACAGCATTTGGGCAGCTTCAGTGTAAAGCCACGAGAAACATCTGAATCAAATGGCCTTTCAAATTACACCATTTTAAAAATTAAAGGGGGAAAAAACAAACTCTGGGCCAAAATGTGTTTTTAAAACTTTATGGCCTCTAAAGTGTTAGCACAACAGCTAATAAGGCTGGGAAAAAACCTACCGGCCATAGTTCTGCCGTCATGAGATGCTCCTACCAGGTGATTCAACTAACCATTCCCCAGTCTGACCACAGTATGGCTTTTCCCTTTGGTACAGCCTGCCTCCGCTCTGCAAAGGTGTTCGTGACAAAGATCCTGGTTCAGGGAGGCAGCAACTCTGAGTGGAAACACCCAGGCCCTAGCAGGTCCAGCTTTGGGATGCCCAAGAGAGGTCAAGTAACAGAGGCCAGCTGAGCCAAGTGACTTTCAAGGTCCCTCTGCAGATAAGTCACAGTCCCACAGATTTGGCTGTATGGAGGAGAGCAAGTGCTTTCAGCCCTTGTGCGGACGAGGGAGCTGAGTCAGATGAGACCTATCTAAGGCTGGTGCACAGACGAGATGCTTCCCCCATAGAGTACCTGTCAGTGGGCTGGGCTTCAAGGCCCAAATCACCGATGAGCAATCTAAAATCACAGTCTTAAAGGAAATACCAGGAAAAGACTCTCACCCAGGCCCCCCTCTCTATTAAGGCAGCTGGTGGTCTTGCGCAAGTTCCTTCCCTACCCCCACCTCCCACTGCCATCCTTAGTCTCATATGCACAATGGAAGATGTTAAAGGAGAGACTCAAGATCCAACTGCTCACGAATGAGAAATGCTTGCTGCTCCAACCTAACAGCCGGGAGCTCCCGCCTGGGCCTTCCCAGCTTTGCCACTGGGGATGCCTGCTTCCCTTACATCCCTCTCGTCACTCTGGACTCTCATGCTCTTGCTCATTCCTACTGTGCTTGAGATCAGTGTCTGTCAGATCCCTGCATGAGGCTTCAGATACTATCAGTCGCTCATAGCACCTCTGCCACCTTCAGGAGGCTGTAATTAAGATTCAATGTGATGAGACTATAAAGACTTTGGACAACATCTGTCAAATGCCCTGACAATGAGGCCTCGAGAAGGGAATGGCTTGCCACTCTGGGACCCAGGGATTTTGTTAGAACTAGGACCCATGGGTGCCTTATGGGTTACACCACCAGGCCTCCCTCACTCCATTGGCAGAATGCCAACATCACAGTCCACCAGCACCAGGGGACCTGCTCCAAGATGCCCCTGCTTTGCTCCCTGCAGGAACACCTGGTCTCCCCTAACTAACTCCAGGAGTGTCCTTCCCCGATAGGCTACTCAGAGCGGGGCAGAGGGAGAGGAACTGCAAGGAGGCGCTCTAGCAGCAGCTGCACCTGACTTGAAGGCTCCAAGGACACAAGCCACCTGCATGGGGGCAACTGGGGCAGGCAATGAGGGGATGGAGGTCTGTGGGAGTAAGCAAGACAGCACACAGGAGTGAAAGTAGGAGTGGGGCGGAGCAGGATAGATGCCTTCACGGAGCTGCTACATCAAAGTGACAGGCCCACTGTCCATACCTCTTCCCTAGATTGAGAACCCCTCAAACCTCTGTCGTTATCGCACCACTGGTGACAAACAGGTGTGATGCTAGAGGGGCTTCCCCTCCGCCCCCCAATTACTATCTAATTACTGACTCTGTTCTGTGCTACAATGACACAGCAGTAAATTGCACCATGTGGCAGTTCATGATCTACTGATGGTTCCAGAGAGAGAGGCCCAGGCACAGGCCGAAACAGCTGAGGGCCTGGGGCAGGCCAGAGCCAGAGACACACTGAGCCAGCTTGCCAGAGCTCCCTCAGGCCTAGACACTCATGCATCTGTGCATCAGGCAGCTTGAGGCGTTGCCACAGGCCAGGGTAGGCCCTGCCCCAGGGGAAGAAACAGACCATGTACAGACACAGCCAAGCGAGGACCAGACTCCTACCCCTGGCCTCCCCTCCCTTCATGTATGGCTCTGGACACCACCCTTCGTGGGATTCCACCCCAGGCTTTGGATCCTTCTTCTACCCGCCACTAACACCTCCTCCCAGAGAGAAGACCCAGAGAGCCTGTCTTCAAGCAGGACAGGCGTTAAGGGGCATCACCCAGCTCAGGAAATCAAACACCTGCCTCCCTGTGGAAGCACAAGGTCAGCCTTGGATATCCCTCTCCTGACCTGGGCCACACAGCCTGATAATGACCTCCAACTGAGAATCACAGGGCGGGGATAAAAATGAATGTGGCAACAATGAATTAGAGGTCCTCTAGTTCACTCGGAGACATGGACTGCTACCCACTCTGAGTGTCGCTCTAATTCCCTGGGCTCTGGCCCCAAGATGTGCCCAGCACGGCCTGTGGACAGCCGCAGCACCTGCATCATGAGCACTGGTTAGAAGCGCAGACCCTCAGCCCCGCCCGGCTCACTGAAAGGCACAGTGCACTCGAACAGCCCCCCACCCTGATCTCTGTTCACATCAAAGTGTGAGATGGCGCCCAACTCCCACACCCGCCCCACCCAAGGCAGGGCAGATTTCCCGCTGCTCCCGGGACTGCGCTCAGACAGCGAGAGCAACAAGGCATGACGAAATGCACTTGAATCAAAAGGGAAAGAGAAGAAATCCAAGGCTTTCTACTCCTCGGAGACAGAAATAGTTTTGTGGCCTCCAGATGGACGACGCAGACACAAGGGGAGGTCTCGCCTTCCCGCCAAACTTTCCCACCGGGCTGCTGGCACAACCAGTGGAAACCGTAGAGTATTTCTCTTTGGGGCAGTGAAATGAGAGGCTGTGGCTCAGTGCAGTCCTTCTGTTATAATTAAGTTGGCCAGAAATTCACCTAAGGCTACTAAATTCTGTACCTGACCCTTTAATTACAGCCAAAAGGGATCAGGAGACAATTACTTTCCAAAATAGTCCCTGGCAGGCCAGAGGCAAGAAGCGGAGTCTCTGGAGCATCTCAGATGTGCCACCCGAACGCGCCAGCCGCCGCGCCTCCCTTCGCTTCCCTTCCTTCCCCAGCTCTCAGGCCCTCCTGCGCAGTCTGAGCCAGGCCAGCCCTGAGGAACCTGGAGGTTGGGGGTGACCAGGCCTGTGGGGAAACCCGCAGACATCCGTCACAGTGCCTGGGATCCCCTGGAGCAGGGGCGCCCTCCTCTTCACCCTCCATAAACCCAGCATGCCTCCCCGGTGACATCGGCCACCAGTCCAATGAAATCCTAACGGGCTAATGAAAAAGACCCCTGCTGCCCACCAAGTATGCACAACGGAAAGTACCTCCTTGGGCAGCTGCCGCCGCCGCCGCCGCCACCGTGGCCACCGCCAGAGCAGAGGCCTTCCTGCCCGGGTCGGGGAAAGCAGCGCCCTCCAGGATCCCACTCTCGGCTTCCTTCTTCTCCGCGGCAGGGGCTGGCGTGGACGTCTCCATCTTAGCCGCTCATAGTCCTGGGTGGCAGCCCTGAGGAGAAGACAAAGACACTCAGCAACGCTGCCCCCAGACCCAGGCGGGAACGCCGACCCAGATTCCCCGCCGCCGTGCGCGGCTGAAGCAGCCAGCTCAACTCCCTCATAATTGGGAAGGAGGGTGTGATTAATTGTGAGAAGGATTAGTTCTGAGATTCATCTGGTCTTCTGAACGGCCTCGCAGACCACAGATGTGCATTTTCATGATCTTTGACTCCAGATCTCTAAAACCCGAAGTCGCAACAAGTTCCTACTGCCCTGAGTGGTGAGAAGCAGAAAGAACTGCATTGAGAAATGAAGTGAGGATCACAGGCTTCTCCGAGTCGGGATCACAGAAAAATAAAAGAGAGAGTGAAGACGACCAAGGCGTCCTACAAGAAAAGCCACCGTTTTTCTGCCCCTTCCCTGCTCACCAGCCTCCAGCTCTCATTTATTCATGTGTATGTTCATTCACTCATTCATTCGACAAGTTCTTCAGAATTTATTCACTTGCACACACCCAGTCAATACAGTCTTCGTGCCTGGTGCCGAAGATACAACCCGTGGAGTCTACATTCTGCTTAAGAGATGTATAACAAATAAGGGAGGACAGAAGTGTATATTCAATTTCAGTCAGTGAGAGGTAGCATGGAAGAGAAGAAAGAGTGGCAGGTTCAAGCAGGGAAGGAGGGGCCTGCCTCGCTGAGGTCGGGATGGGACACCACATGCCACAGGAAGGTCTCAGGAGGCCCAGGGCAACCAGAGGGCAGAGGCCCAGTGTGGAGGAGGCTGGCTTATTTGAAGGGCAGCAAGAGGTCGGGTGAGCCTGGAGGGTTTAGAGTGGAGGTGGGACATGACACCACTCAGCGTAAAGGGGTCCTTCTGCCGTTGTGAGGATTTGGGGGGAAGAGGCACTACTGCGGTGACCCAGGGAGTGTGATGGTGGCTTGAGTAAGGGGGCACACTCTGAAGGAAGAGCTGACAGAACTTGCTAGGGCTTGGATGTGGACTGTGACAGAAATAGGAGTCGTCACGATTGAGGGAAGAGCCCCCGGGGATGCAGGGCACGGGCAACCCTCCGTCTCCAGCTGGTGGGGGGTGAGGGCAAGCGTTTTACTAATGCGCTTCCTCACCTGCAGATACTGCTAATTCAGAATGTGTGTCAAACATAACAGAGTAGAAATTTGAAAGACATTTTTTTAAAAAGAAGGGGGGTGTCAAAGATGGCTCCTAGTTTTGACTGAGCACCTGGAGGCATGGATGGGGGTGCCATTTGCGGAGACGGAGCATAGTGGGTGAGAGGTAGATCCGAGGGCAGAAATCAGGAGCTCGGTTTGGGCCACGTTAAGTTCGAGATGCCCATTAAGAAGGGCAGAAACTGCTGAAATGCAGGTTGGAGCTCAGGAGGTGGAAGCTAGAGATGGGAAAACGGCAGCCACAGGGGCATCCTAACATTTTCAGGTCAGAAAAAAAAAGAGGAGAAACCAACCAGGAGAGTGAGCAGGAAAGGCCAATGAGGAAAGGCAGGAGAGGAGGAAAACGAAAACACACGCCAGGAGAGTGTGGGGGTCCTGGAAGCCAACACAAGAAAGAAATGCCTTCAAGAGGAGGAACAACCAGCTCCATCACAAGCTACCAGAGACTGAGAAGATGAGGCCTGAGAGCTGAGACGGTGTAGTCACATGGTGGTGACCAGGGCTTGGGTGGGGGTCAGGGAGCAAGTGGGAAGAAAGTGGAAAGAGAGGCTCTCTCTCCGGAAGCTTTGCAACAAAAGAAGCAGAAAAAAAGGGGGGAGAGGGAGCAAGGACTAGAGTCCAGGAGGTCTGTGGTGGCTGTTGCAGAGGGGAAGCAGACGGGCTTTCGTGCCTGTGGGAAGGGAACGCTCTGGCAGAGAACTTGTGGGTTACAGCGTGGCAGGAACCAAAGGCAGTGATCACTTGCATCCCAGGGGCGTCGAGGTTAAATCGACATCTGTAGCCCCAGAATCTCACTTTACTAAATTAGCACAGTACTCTGCTGTCCTTCCAAGTAGAAAGCTGGAGTCCATGAGAACGACAGGTGTGATGCACGCAAGACGGTCCACCGTCCTGCTGGCCAGCCAAGCAAACAGCCCCAGTTCTGAACCCCTCAGTTTTGTCTGCACACACTGGCCCATGCTATTTCCAGTCTTTAAAACTCCATCTCCAGAAAACCCAAGGCAGCTGTGGGACAGAGACGTCTTCTTGAGGATTTTGGTGAGTTTTATGGGGTTTCCTCTGGCCTCAAGATTCAGGAATCACTGCCTGATCCTTAAAGCCTATTTGTATAATTTGTTTTTTAAGACTCTTTGAATAACCCAGACCTGCTCCCCCTTCTCTGCTCCCTTAGTCTGGCCAGAGGAACTAATCCCCCTCCCAGCCACTTGAGCTGCACCTTTGGGTCACCTTCCTCCTTCTACCATTCTCCCTTCACATCTGATAGGCTGCAACTGCCAACACTTTACCCCCAAAGCACCTCACCAGTTCTGCCTCTCCCAGCTGGCTGCTCTGTACTAGGCATTTTTCCCTTCTGGGTGGGTCCTAGGTAACTTCTGCACCACTACCCGGTCCCCCTCCAGGTAGTTCTCTGCTCAACAGCCAGGCACCTTCCCCAGAACCACATCTCACTGCATCCCTCCCCTGACCAAGGCCTTGCTGAGCCCCCTTGGCCTTCAGGTAAAGTTTTCCTGTGTCTCCCTGAGGCCTCCTCTTCCCACCTCCTCTTCCCACAAGCTCCTTGTATGCTCCCAGGGCTTCTGCTCAAGTCATGTCACCCAACAGGGACCCTTCACTCTTTCTGTGTATGATGGATTCCTATACTTCCTTCAAGATGCATTCAGACGTCACCTCCTCCAGGAAGCCCTCCACTCCTCTCCAGTCATGGTCACTCCCACTTCCAGACCCCTGCAGCACCCAGACACCCCTTTATTGTATTTGTCATAACCTCTAGGTCAGGAGCTGCCCCCCACTCAGGCTGGCATAAAGCAACTGTTCAGGAAAGCCTGTCAAAGAAAGCTACAAGTGGACCTTTGTGGCAGGACGTCACAGCTCTTAGAAATACAAGTCATTTTGTGAACAGCCTGAGTTTTCCTCCCAAGAGCTCAGGTGAAAGAATTTAGGCCCATCTCTGACACACACCTTGAATTTGCAAGTAAAAACAAAAATATCAGCTGCAACAACAAAACTTTAAAAAGTGTTTACCAGGTGCCAAATACTTTACCAATGTGATATCATTTAATCCTCACAATATTTTCTAGAGGAAGATATCAATGCTCGGAGGTTGAGTAACTTGCCCAAAGATACTCAGGCCTTGAACTCAGGCTGTCTGGCCCCAAATGTGTACCTTCGAGCATCAGAGTGAGCTGTCCCTCCAGTGAGGATCCTGTAGTACAAAGGGCCTTGCCCCAGAATTCCCTGGTAGGCACTGAAGTAATTGAGTGTTGGGCCCTTCATTTATGGGATTCATTGTGCCAGCGGCCCAGGAAGGCCCAGAAGCAGGATTCGGCATGGCCTTGTCCTAGTGCCATACCCAAGGCGGTGAGATTGGCGGATGTAGACCACCGAGTCAAGGGCTGGCCAAAAGCTGAGGCTGTCTGGGGCTGCTTGCACGCACCTTGACCCTGCAGGTGGCACCTGTCTGCTGAGGCTTATCGGGGTGGGGCAGGGGAGGAGCATGCAGTTGTACATTCATTCACTTTTATTCCTTAATTCTTTACTGACAAGCAGCTTCATGCCTCGCATTGCAGTAGGCTGGGAGCTGGATAGGCTCCACATCCGCCCCCAAATTAATTGGGTGTCCTTCCCCTGAGTTTGGACCCGCCCCCACCATCATGGCACCTCTTGCACAACCTGGTCATAATCTGCTATGCACCCATCTGGCTCCCTGCTCAACTGGGACCCCTCCAGGGAGGGCTGAGCCATGCAACCCTGGGTCCCCAGGCCCAGCTGAGAAGGTGCTCAGGCCCCTTGTTGACAGGTTGAAGTGGCACAGGGAACCAGGCCTGCATCTGGAGGACATAGGGCTCAATGGATAAGAAACCAGCAGAGGACTCAAGGCATCCCCACAGGGTCAGCACATGTAACCAAACCCAGGCTCCTGGGAGGTGTCCTCAAATGCAGATGAGGAAACTGAGGCCAACAATTCAGAACCCCAAGACTTTAGCATTAAGGATGCCAAGGAAGGAAAGATGCTCAAGAAGGGACTGTGTCAATTTCTGTTAAGGGACAAGACGAGACTGGAAAGAAGAGTTTAAAAAAAGGCTGTGGGTGTTCCTAGAGAATAGCAGCTGCAGCTCCCTCGTGCCAACATCGCCGCCCTGCCATGCTGTGTTGTCAGAGCGATGTCATCATCCCTTAGAAAGGATCCTTATAGAGAAGGAAGTGAGTTGGCTGAGGCCACTTTCCACAGAGGGAAAGGCCAGGTCTAGCGCCAGGTCTTCTGGCCATAATGCTACCCTGAAGTCTCAAGGCACGGCCACCACAGGACCAGGTAAACAGAGTATGGTGAGGAAGGGTATTTATTCAGATTCCCGCTACCCAGGCAGCTTTCTGCAGCCCAGGAACAGATGTGCACACAGAAGCACCTGGGGGGAGCGGACCCAGCCAGGCAAGGCCCCTGCAGTGCCCCCATGCCATAGGCCTCATCTTCTATACATCAGCCACTGCCCTCCCCGCCCCTCCCCTTCCAGGGGAAGAAGGCAGCAGACAGACCCGAGAGGCTGTGTAAATCATAGGAATTAGCAGGATTAGCGCAATTTCTAGGTAAACACCAGGCGCCGAGGGTCCCAGGCAGCCACTTTCACTCTCTGAAGTTCTACTGATCAGAGGCAGATGTCTCTGCCTCCTTGACAGCCTTAACTGGGCCCCCAGAGGCCACCTGGGGACAGCAGGGGGCATGGGCTCAGGGTTCCCAGACCTCTCAGCTGGGGGGCTGATGGTCTGTGTGGGGTATTTCCCACAGACTCCAGAAAAGGCTGCAGGACAGGAGGGGCCTTCCAGGGGAAGGAGAGTCGGCACTCCAATTTTACTTAGGACACTCACACTGCTCTAGCACAGCCAAACAACTCACAAGAGGAGATGTGACCACATTTCTGGGTCTCATCTCCTTAGGGAAGGAGAAGCATGGACCCAGAGCCAGCAGAAACATGGACCCCATCTCCATCAGAGGACTGCGCACACGTCACCTGTCCTTCTGGGCCTCAGCACCACCCCTGGGGGCACCGGCAGCACCAAGGACCTCCGGAGGCATTCCTGAGCCTTCTCCTAGAGATTCTCATTCCACGGATCTAGGTGGAGGGTGGGGAACAAAACAGCCACATTTTTTTTAAAGTCCCATCCGTATTTCTGAAACACAGGCAAGTTTAAGAAAAACTGCATGGGCTACTCATAAGGTCCCTTCCAGACACTCCCTTGCGGAACAAATAATTTCTAAGTTCCAATTCCAGCAAGCCTACTTAACTCGAATGGAAAAAATACATCTTTATCTTCATTCACTCAGAACTGGAAGTTGCTGTCTCCTTCAGGCATGGACGTGGGCACCAAGCCACAGTAGCTGTGAGCCTGCCATGAGCACGAGGCACAGACGTGTCCACGCCATATCACAGAAATGGCTCTGCTCCCCACAGCGCTGCGTGAAAGGTCATCATCAGAGCCGCTGACCTCGCCAGCTGTACCAGCATACGCACACGTATGACCACAGCACTGCACCGGTGCCTTTAACATTTCATCACCGTAGTCAGTACAACTGGTTTCTTTCGTAATCCTGCGTATTTTATTCTAGGTATTCACTGCATTATTCTGAGGATGGGTCTGTGGCACAGAAAAGGTTAAGAACTCTGATAAAAAAAAAAAAAAAGACTGACTTGAAGAATAAATTATCAGAGCAGAATAAGAAAACCGCTCTGAAACCTGCAATCCCAGACACCCCCCGCCACCTGGTTGCTTTGAACTCCTCTAACTAGTGAGTCACAGGAATTAGAGCATCTTCCCAGGGCGAAATCAATCTCCAGGAGAGAGATGAACCCTCGCCCCCCAGCAACTGCAGATACACTGGGGCCACGGTGTTCTCACTTCCTCCTCTCTGTTCTCAGCAATGTGGCAGGTGTGCCCAGGCCCCATTCACACAGTCATGCGTGGGCACGCACAGAGCACATAGAACATACAACCATATACACAGCCACACGTGTGCACGCACATGCAAACACACTCAGATCACACACACAAGCTCCCATGACGTAGTCATGGGTGTGCTCTTGGGCACACCTACACACTGTCACACATGCATACATGGTCACATACCATACATACATCCATAGACACGTGTGTATACGTGTTACATACGAGATGCACACTCACATGCACATGTATGTGTACAAAGACACACACAAACACACACACACACACTAGAGATAAACACCCGCCCTGCCTTGATCACAGAATTATTTTTAAGATCAAATGAAATAAAACATGTGAAAAGTTCCCAGAGTGAAACACATTGCCAACACAACACAGATTAAAGGTAATGATAATTATAACCTCATGAAAAGAGAGCAGGACTCCCTCCACCCCGCCCTCCCTCTCAATCTCTCTGCTGGCCCCAAGGTCCCAACAGCTCATCCTGTATCCTTCCTGAGTGGCTGAGCGCCAATCATTTCATCTCCCATCACCTCGGAGTTGGCATCTAAAACATGGACATTCTACAGGGTGCTCCTGACCTGCTGGTCCAACACCGCAGTGCAAGGCCAGGGCATAAAAGATAGGGGCAGGGGGTGCGTGACTTCCCATGTCGAGGCATGAGGGCACCAGACATGTGCTTCGGCTCAGCCCCACTGCCCTGCCTAGATCATAATTGATACTCTCTCTTCCATCTTCCATGAGAAAGGGAAATGGGTGAGGTAAGGGTGCCCTGGGGCTACATTAAGCTAGGGATAGTCTGCTTGCCCTTTGTGGCTGGGACAAAATAATTCTATTTTTAAATATGTATATATTTTATTCTCCCAAGTGAGAGACATGTTTATGCTGGGACCAGTGCAGTCCACGTCAGCTGTATGTCTTTGGTCATGTTCCTTCCTCTCTCTGAGCCTCCATTTTGCCCTCTATAACATGGAGCATCCTCCTGACCTCCCAGGGTGGTTGAGAAGACAGTTAACCTTCCCAACACAGTCGTTAACACACGTTACAGCAGCACCGCCCCCCCAAACACTGGGTCCCTAGTGGGGTTTGACCCGGGGTGGCCAGTCAGGACAACCTCTACAGGCAGGCACTGTTCTCCAGCTGGGCCAGTCTCCACCTGGAAGTCCTGCAGGCTACACGGGCCTGGGTGGGACTGTGCGCGGCCTCAGGCTGCACCTGTTTCCAACTTCTCTGTCCACCTGCCTTGGCTCCATAGGTAAAACCAAGGTCTACATGAGATGGCTGCACCCGGGGATCAATGGCACACCCACTCCGAGGAAATCCAGGTGACAACAAGGGGCTCAAGGCCTGGGGCCAGGCAGGGCTCTCGACCTGTAACTGACCTCCCACCACCAGAGTGGGGTGCAGAGAGCAGCCCTGTCACAGCCTTGTCCCCTGGCTCCTCCCTCTCCTGGTGACCCAACACTAGGAGGGGAACCACACGGCTCCTGCCTGGGCTGGACCCCCTTGTGCAACCCTGGCCAGGGATTCCTACAGCCACTGGGGAGGAGGAAAATTCAGGAGGGGAACCAGTGCCTGTAGAAGACCTTTGGAATTCTGGCCTGGTCACACATGGGGAAGAAGGCCAGGCCGTGAGGTGCGAGCCACCTCTAGCCCAAGGACAGTGACTGGGTGGTGCACGCTCCCTTCCGAGGTAATTAGGAACCTCAGATGCAGCTAGCGAATGAGGCCCTGGCACACAGTAGCCTCTCCTTCCCCGACTCAGACTCCTGCCTCTGCGTGACCTTGGCACATGGCCTGCTGCCCACCGGCTGCCCAGTGTGGACAACGAAGGGAGACGATTTCAGTACATTCCCCATGGTATACCATGTGGGGCCTTTAATCTTATACGACTCAGAAGAAGGGTCCCCTCGGATGGCTGCATCATTCTGTGGACACCCCCTTCCCAGTACTGGGAGCTTTGTTATCAGAAAAAGACAAGATCAGAACTTTTAAGGACCTGCAGGTGCCCACATCAGGCCAGCTCCTCTCCCCATGTTGCACTGCCATCGTTACCACCCCAAAGGGCCAACATGATCCTAACTTTACAGTAAAACAAGCCCAGAAAGAGTAAGCAACCAACCCAAAGTCACAGAACTAACATGTGGCAGTGCTGGTGTTCCAATGTAGGTCCATAGGATTTGAGGCTCTTGCATTTTCTACATTTTCTACTACGACCAAATTCTTTAAGTATACAGATGCCTGCCCACATGCAAGGAATATTATAGGGGTGTCAAAAGGTACAGTTTATAGAGTTCATCAAAGGCTAGGGCGGTATATGCTAAACATCAAATAAGTAGCCGAGATGTTATGCCCGTGGGAGCTCAGTGAGGTAGGGCTACTGACTGCAGAGGTCCCAAGGAGATTCCAGATGACTATCGGATCTGCCCCGTGGCTTCAGGACAGGGCCCTTGAACTTGGCCTGCAGAGAGGCAAGGGAAGGGTGCTCCACGGGAAGAAATGCATGAGCATGTGCCCTTGGAACATTCTGGAGGGAGAAAAAGAGAGTGTTCCCACAGGGAGAATAGATTGGGAGATAAACCAGGTTCAAGGGGAGCTGTGAGGCAGACGGGGTCTCGGGGAAGGGCAGGCTGGGGGAGACTGAGCTTTAGAAAGAATGCACCTCCTTGTCTCCTGGTCTTGGACCTGCTTCTGCAGCACAACACAGCCTCCTGGCTCTCACAATCCAAGTTACTTCCAGGTGCTTCCAAGAGCTTCAGACAAGAGGCCTGGAAAGTGGGGGCAGAACCCTCCCCCTCCTGCTGTGGCGAGGTGGGTACCATGCAAAATTCACTCTCCTAGCGAGTTCACCTGCTTCTTTATCACTCCCTGAATGTACAAAACTTCCACATTTGCCCAGCCCCTGGGCTTGCTGGTGTGCAGGAAAACAGATAATTAACCCTAATTCACTGAGTTGCTGGGCCGGAACAGCAGCCAGCTTGGCCCGATGGGAAAGGCAAGCCTTCCTGCAGCAGGCAGTCCCAGATAAGAGGAGATGGGTATCACGAGCGCTAGAGCGGGGTAGGATGCTTTTTTTTTCTCTGAGAGTGTTGGTAAGAGCTACATCGTGATTGAGACTTCAGAAGGCATCATGACTTCCATTTGCTTGTACTCAGGTTTCTTTTCCCTGAAAACACTAGGCCATCTCCATCCCCCCTGCCTTTGCAGCCCCATGCTTTACTGCCCAGAACATTCTTTCATCTCCACTCTACCCAAGGAAGCCATGCTTTAAAACCCGGCAAGCCTGCCCTAATGTCTTCCCTCCCAGAGGTTTATTCGGAGTTCCTTGGTGCTGCTTCTGAAATGCTACACCACTCCTGGCACATCAACAGCTGCCATGTTCCGAGGGAGCATGGTGAGTGCAGACTCTGGAGAGGATGAAGGCCCACATTCTAATTCCAGCTCCATCTAGAGTCATCCACAAGAATCACCTTCTCCCAGAGCCTTGGTGTCCTTGTCTGTACAATGGGGATGACAATGGTGAGGACTGAAAGCACAGGCCTGGCACAAACTAGTGCCAAACTCAAACATCATCATCCATGCAGCCTGGGCAAGACTTCCACCTGCCTGCCCACTGGGGCAAGAAGACCTATCCCAAGCAGTGCTGGGAGGCCACCTCACTAACAGGAGACCTGCTGGAGACTGGACAATTGGGCCTGTCACAGCCCTTTCCTCTCCAATCTCCTTCCCGCCCCTCCCCCAACCTCCTAAGTGCCTCTGACTCTGGAGTTTAATGTGGAAAGCCTCAGGTTAGTACCTTTTTGGAATGTGCCATCCTGCTCAATTGCAATGCCCATTGTCTATCCCCTTCCTTTTTAGAGAGTCCCAAAGCTGTAGAAGTCCCCAAGGGCTGAGGTCTCTCCCTGATCCCCACCCCCACCCCACCCCCCCGCAGCAGCACACTTCCAGCAGAGGCACGCTCCCAACTTGGCTCCTCTAGGAGGCCGCCTTCTGCGAGGCGAACAAGGGGCCACTGTGTGGCTGCCCAGCCAGACCCAGATATTTTAACAGCTGCATTGTGTGTTTCTGAGGTGCGATTCCTGAGAGGGGAGGAAAAACAAGCTTCGCCTCTGCCCCAAGGAGGGAAAACAGACCGCCCTGGGTAGGCTGCAGTGGGAAGGCCTCGACAGCGGCCCAGAGCTGGGCAAGGCATGGCCGGGAACAGGCTTGGCACACAGGAACTGGGGCACCAAGGCCCCTGCAAGGGGCCCCTTAATCCAAAACTGGGGAGGGGGAAGAGGAGTAAGGACAGAGGCCCAGTGAGTGGAGAAAATCCCTAAGGAGGCTCTGAGGGAAATCAAAGAACAAGAAAAACAGGGATGTGCCTACAGCAGGAGGTCCAAATCTTACCTTGAGATCTGCCCCACCTGCCCCACCAGGCTCACTCACCCCATCCTAGGCCCACCCAGTTCCCCACCCAAGCGCCCTTTAGCACGTCGCCCACTGTAGTCACACTGTTCCCTCTGCCTGCAATACAGTTTTCCCAAAGCCCTCCCTGCTGACCTTCCCACGGGGCCAGGTTAGGGGTAGTCCCATCTCAAGCTCCATTGCAATGTAGTTAAGTACTGCTTACATGTCTGGTCCCTATTACGGCTCGACCCAGATGAAGGCTCATTCATCATTTGATGACTCCGCACAAATGCTCTCTGACTCTTTAGCCCGCAAGAATCCTCTTCTCCTCTTAACCACTCCTCAGGCCCCCATCCCAAGATCAGGATGGCTCCTGTGGCCATCAGCATTCTGGACCGGGGCAGGGGGTCTGAGGGCCAGACAGAGGATGAACACAGGCTGGCTTGGAGGGGGGTGCTGTAATCAAGTCATAATGTCTGCCTCAGGCAGTGGTTGCCAGCACCACTATGAAGAAGGTCTTCAGGATAAAATTGCTAATAGTATATGAATGCAGCCCTTCCCTTAAAATGTAAATTCCTTGACAGCACAGATTGCTATGCACAGTACTTATACTCAATTTTACAAATTACTGAGCACCTATTGTGCTGTAAGCACCCACCATTTTCAAGATAATAAAAACTCAAGTACTTGCTGCTTAAAAGATGCTTTTTGAGACACTAAGCACTCAAAAGGGCTAGCGGAAATGCGGCCTGGGGAGTAGCTTTTGAGAGTCAAAGGCATGGTGCAGGTGGCTTTCTCAAACCCTTCCAGTCATCACCCAGACCACAGCCTCTAAGGGATCATGGGGACCCAGGCCTTTGCCCAGGTAGGAAGTAGGAGGCTTGAAGACCCAGGTCAAATCTTCTTCAAACATCTTGGCACAAGTCACAGAGGCTCTCCTAAGGAGGGGGCTGGGCAGTCTGGACCCCATCGGGGCAGTGGAGGAGCAGAGTCTCCCCCTCTTCCACTGCTGCCCTTCAGAACTCAGGGGTGTTCGCTGGGACTCACTGAGCCCACTCAAAGGTGAGAAAACCTTGGTTTGAGTTCTCTGCTTCAGCCCTGCTGAGGACCCTTGTGATCATGAGGCTGCCTTGCAAGAAAGTACTCTAGAGCCCAAAACTACATCTTTCTAACCGCTTCAGTCTTCTCCCCTGATCTGGAAATCTAGTACCAAAAAAGGGGCTCTCAAGGAGACCTCCCGAAGTCACCTCATCCAGCTCTCGGCCAGCCCATTCAGATAAAGAGCAGTCCCTTGCCAATGGTGTGAAGGGGCTGTCCTCAAGCTCCTTACTAGTTTATGCCTGCAGCTGACCACATTATCACCACCAGCCCCCAGCAGCAATTTCAAATCTGGGACAGTATCCACCATCTCTGGGCTCAGTACCCCACCAGTGACATGAGCAGCCCAGACCCCTAGGGAGTGCGTGTCATGCCAGAATTAGTAGAAACGGGAATTTTGGCATGCAGGGAGCACAGACAGGATCCAAGCAAATGGACCCAAGCCACTTGCATCCACGATCCAGCAACTGTATACTGAGCACCAACAATCTCCAAGGTCTGAGGTCACCCCCTTCATGGGTGGTGCTGAGCCTGGGGTAGAGGCAGGGCAGGGGTGGGGAGGGCTGCCTGCAGATTTGGGACCGCTGCTCTGCCTCTCAAAGCTCTGAGGTGAACCAGGCCGGTGGGTGGCCTAGCATCCTGGTTCGGTTCGTGCAGCACCCTGCTCTGACTTGCCCAGCTACGGCTCTCCCCACACCTTCCAGGTGATGCCCACACCCAGCCCTTCTGTCTGTGCCTCTGCCAGGCTCCTTTACTCGAATTTCGCCAACAACCAACGGCCAGAACCACCTTGGTGAGTGAAGCCAATAGGAGTGTCCTGCCTTTGGCTGGCATGAGGTGGAGGAGGAGTACCCCAGGCCTGCCTGCTAAGCTGTCCCCTGGTTTGCCTCAACCCTGCACAGTCCAGCTTCCCCCAGGCCTTGCTCTTTTCCCTATATGCCCAGGAGTCCATGTGCCCTCATATGCCCTTCCTGTCTCCTGGCAGTCACTGACCTAGCCTAAACCAGGTGTCTGGGCCCCCAAGCCTAGTAACCTGACACCCAACCTAGCCCTGTGCAGGTTGGTTGTAGCCTGGTCATCTGCCCACTCAGAGAGGCTAGGGAAGTTCTAAGGGCTCCATGACTTGGATCAAGCATTCTTCCTTCAGGTGGCACACATTCCTGAGGGCCTACTGTCTGCTAAGCCTGTGACTGCCACCTTGACGACAGAGGTGAATTAAACACAGTACTACTCTCCCAGAGCTCCCAGCCCAAGGACGGAGACAGTCAGAAGGGAAATAAACAATGATGACCCAGAATAAGCTTCCTAACAGAGAGCTAAGTAAGCTCAGGCGGCTGTAGGGGACCTTGGCTAGCCTGAGGGAGGTCAGGGAAGGCTTCTTAGAGGAAGGGGTGAATAGCATTTTTCAAATGAGGACAAGTCAGGTCCAGAAAGGTCTGCTAAAGCAGAGGAGACTGTGGCAGAGGGAGGGCAGTGTCTAGGCAGCAAGCAGGAGGCATGGCAAACAAGAAGCCCTGTGGCCCTGAGTCTTGGAGGTCAGTGTTCAGCAGAAAATGAGCGTTCACCTTTGGTGGCCCCCAGTGCCTATGAGAAAATATCCAAACTCACATCTGGGCACAGCAAACCCCCAGGCCTCGCACCTCCCTACCTCCGTGGCCTCAGTGCCACTAACTGACATCTCGCCCTCTACACAGGGTAGGTCCAGAAGTCTGCAACCCCCAGGTACCACCTGCAGGCCTCTGTGCTCAGACTCCTTCCCCAGAAACACCTGTCCCCCACCCCTCCTTGATGAACTCCTGCTTACACCTTTAAAGCTAAGGCTGGTGTCACCTGCCCCATGAATGTTTCCCAGCGCTTGGGCCCCATGTTGGTATGGTACTCCTGCAGGCCCCACATCAGCCTGGGTGTCCACAGCACAGCCGTCAGGAAGACCTTTAAAATCCACATAACCATCTGCACCCTGGGCCGCTCTCATCTCGACACACCACCAGTCGCATAGTTGATGTCCCATAAAAGTACATGCAGCGACAGCCATCAGAGTGAACCCAGTGTTCTGAATAAGCTGTCTCCTGGACTGTTCCCACACCGTGCCTGCTAGTGGCTGCCGCACAGGAGATAGCAAGTAACCGCTATGTAACTGGCTCTGAGAATCTAACAAAATGAGGCAGCCTAGCTGGTTGCTCGTATCTTAGAAGATGCCAGACAGAACTCAATGGCTAAAATAAATAATCCTTATTATCTGAAATTCCACCATGAGCTGTCGCCTCTTTGAAACTTTTCAGTTTTCAAGAACAGCCTATTAAAATGCAAACTGCCCTAGAATAAGGTCAGGCCTGAAGTGGTTCTCACATTAGAGGTTCCTTTCCCTAATAAAGAGGAGGAGAGAGGGGAGTAAAGGGAGAAACTGTGGGGATGGAGTGCCAACAACCCACAACCGTTTTGCTGACGGCTGTCCTTGGCTCTAACTGCAGGTCCACACCCTCCTGATAAAAGAAACACGTCTCTCTGCTTGTTCCTGCACTTCAGCGTTTCTTGGCATGACACCATATGCAAAATGAAGTGGCTTTGTAGTGTGTGCCGCTAGTTGTCCTTCCCTCCTTTCAATGAAACTCTCCAAGACACACTTGATCAAGCCTCTTTGTTCCTTGGGCCTTTGGAAGGCTTCCGGAGAGGAAATGAGTGCTCTCTAAAGCCTGAGTGGACACGCAGCCTCAGCCCTGCAGGTCGCAGTCTCTCCACCGCTCCACTGCAGGCCTGACTTGTGATGGGGGTGCCACAGGTGAGCTCTGCTTCTGGGCTCCCAACCAAGGCTGTCCCTGGGAAGGGTCTCACGATGTCCCCTTCCCACGTGACAGGCCACGGCGACACACAGGACTTCCTCGAATGTAGTCTTCCAAACTAGCGAGAAGCCACAGAAGGGGTCAACAGGTTTAGGTGCCCCTTGGTCACCGGCTGTCACCCTCAGTCATTATCGGAAGCTGGGCTTCCCCCATCCAGGGCACATGTAATGATCGTAAGGTTTTGCTCCCCAACTTCAAGTCTGCCCATTCAGAGAGGCAGTTCTCCAGCCCCTGGAACCAGTGCCTCTGTCCACGATGTCACCACACCCAGTCAACCACCTGCTGACAGGGACACAGTTCACCAAAGGATCCCGTCAGGCAGGGTCCTCACGGCGGTCCTAGAGATCCGAAGAGATCCATCCAGCAGTCAATCTCTCATCCTGCTCAGGAATCCTCTACAGCAGCTATTTTCGGCTAGGGGCAAATTTGCCCCCAAGAAGACATTTAGCAATGCTGGAAATCTTTTTTATTGTTTCCAGACTGTGCTACTAGAAACTGGTGGGCAGAGGCCAGGGATGGTGCTGGACACCCTATAACAACCAGGACAGCCTCCACAACAGAGACTCACTCAGCCAAATATCGAAGGTGCCATGGTTGAGAAAGGCTGATCTAGAGAATTCAAGACACTTTGTCAGCTAACTTCTGCTTGAATAACCCCCAGGGATGGGGAGCTCACTACCTTTTGCTATCAGGAGAGGCAGTGTGATGAAATACTGAATCTGAGGCCTGGGCTGGCCTCTTGCTGGAAACTGCAGGCAAAGTGACGCAGCTTCCACTCACTTCAGAATTTCTAAGTAGAAAATGGAGCTAAAAATTATATTCCAGGAGTATTACAAATGAATTAAACGAGTACAGCACTTCAGACACAACAGGCATAAACCAAAAGAGGTGGTCTGGTTTTAGAGGGTACCAGAAAGCAGATCTCCAGCTATCCAAGACTGCTGTAAGGCAACCACCATCTGCTAAGTCCCCAGCCTGTCGTGCTGATACTGTCACAAGTCAGAAGGGTCGAGATGGAGTGTTCATGGCAGGAACAGCTACACTTGCGAATCCCAGCAGCAATATCCATGTTAACAGGAGGGAAATCACATGTAACATCAGTATTACAACCACACAATGGGACAGCACGGCAGCTATTTTAGGTCACTGTTATGAAGACACAGAAATACAGAAATATTTAACATAACAGGTAAGTGAAAACAAAACAATGCAGAAAGCATACTACAATCAAAATACGGAGAACGTTTGTGCATGGGGAAGACAATTTACAGGGTTAAAAATCTCTTGTTAGGATGATGGGATTTGGGGTGATGCAGGGTTTTGGCCATGATCTTTAACGTAAAAGTTTATGCTGTTTTATTTATTTATTTATTTATTTATTTATTTATTTATTTATTTATTTTCATTAAAATGCGATTTGTTAATGACCGTAGAGAAAATAACAGGAGAAACTACAAGTCTAGCCTTGTTTCTGACCATTAAGGAAATGGGTATAGAAAAAAGTGACCGTGTCCTCTGTCAGTTCTCAGAGGAGTGCCCCAGGCCTTGGAATGGGGGTCGCCTCAGCAGGGCGAAGGAGGAAGGTGGCGCACCCGACTCAACAGCCCACAGAGCAGACCCTCCCTTCAGCGCCCGCCAGAGCAAGCTCCACTCCCTCCAATTTCACTCTGAACTGTCACCACCTCCCTCTTCTCAGAGTGGAAGCCAAGACTGACAGAAGTGAGGCAGTGGAGACGCAGCCCTTGGTCTGACCAGCTTCCCCAGCCCCCACTGGGTGCAGCATCCAGCAGAGAGCTGGATTCCCCATCCTAAGGGAGGACTCCCCTCTTCGGAGGCCAGGAAACTGCGTTGGCAGATCCCCTCCTGATGAGGCCGCAGCCCAGAGGGCTTGGCCCAGACTGGCCCCAAACCTTGGGGAGCACCAAATTTAAATGATTAAAAATGTTTTCAAAAAGCTCTCAAAACGTCAGTCTCCCCACAACACGAATGGATAACCACTTCTTCCACACCGCCCCTCCCACCAAGGCTGACTCTAGTCATCCCCAGAGAAAACATTTAAAAGCTAAGAATTTTGCTGTTTTATTCTTCCTTTTGCTTGGCCAGAGCACCAGGGGCAGCACCTCCGAACCATCCCTGCCTAGGACCCAGGCCTCACAAGGGCTACAGCACAACCTGGTCTGGGAGGGCCTATGTGAGACCCTCTGAGGGGGAGGTAGGCCCTGTGGGCCCCTGTCCACCTTCCCCTCCTTGTTTCCAGGAGGGACAATGGCCACAGAGTGACAGACGCGAAAGGCTCAGAAAAGAAGAAGATTCAGAAAAGGCAAGAGTGGAGATGATTTGGGGAAGAGAAAGCAGGAGCTGACATGAAAAAAAAAAAATCCACTTCTTTCCTCAAAAGGGACTGGACGTGCTTTACCACTTCTCCCAAGCCAGATGAGGGGACCCCAAGAAAGATAATGACTTCTGGGAATGCATTCATACTCCTCACAGAATGGCAGAATCATTAGGAGTAGGAGGAGAGCCCCCAATAACAAAGCTGAGAGCGCTGTTCTTGTCTCCAGCGACCAAGTGCCCATCCATTCGTAGCTACCAGGCACCTGCAAGGCAGATGCCAGTATCCCCTTCGGAGGGAAAAGCTACACTCAGAGTTCCAGGCACATGCTGGACATCACACTCAAACCGGGCCTCTTGGTGCAAGCATGAGTGCTCCTTTCAATAGGCCACCACCCTTCTTTACCTCCTCCCCAGTGTCTGAAATGCCACCGCTAAGAGTCTATCTGTCTCGGTTCTGTTTCTCCAGTCCCATGAGACTTTGCTAAAATGACATCTTTGAGATATTTAGAGAAAAACTGAGGTGGAGGGTTATACCTAGTGGGCCACTTTTCGTACAGTAGTCCCTCCTACGTCATCTCATGTCAACCTCCTTTGCATTTTGACTTCCTGTGAGGATGGTACTATCATGATCCCATGTTAGAGACTAACAGTTACGGCCCAGAGTCACAGAGACAGTGGCAGCACAGTCGGGTTTGGCTCCAAAGCCCCAGTCCTGTTCTCCTGAGGAGTCCGCCTCAGCGCAGTCCGTTTACCACAGGCATCCCTCCCCGCACAACAGACTGACCCCCACTGAGGGTGGGCATGTTGGGGGAGGCCAGGCCAGTGGCAGCCCCTGAACACCTGCCTACCTTCTGCTGGCGCTTACCTTCTGTCCTCCCATCCCATCCTCCCGACAGTCCTTTTCCAGACGAGGAAACTGTGCAAAGAGAAGCTTATGCCAAGTGCAAGAGACACGTGAGTGACACGCTGAAGCCACTCAGGACTTGGGTGCCTCAGGGCAGAAGGTGAGCCAGCTCTGGGCCCAAGACAGCTGGTGACACCATGGCTGCAGCCAACAGCCTGACAGCTCTGGGTAGAGGTGGGGTAGGGGTCACAGCAATAGCCTGCAGAGACTGTGTTGCTCAGAAATGCATCAGAAACCCTCCAGAGAGCTCGACACAGGGCTTCGCTGGGGCAGGGGAACTGGGCTCTGTGAGCCTTCTCTGCTAGGAACGGCCTGGAGAACCTACCTCCCTCTTGGGGCCTTGGTTTCCACATCTCTCACAGGTGCGGTTAGAGATGCGTTGTCAGATGAGACAACTTCCAGGCCTCTGAGAGCTGGGGTTTACATGCTGGAACCTAGGTCCCGAGCAAAGGAGAACACCGAGCAGAGCAGGAGCAGGGATAGGAAGCCACTGCTAGGGAAATCAGGGGCTGAGAGGCAAGCCTCCAGTGGAGCTGGACCACTGACCCCATGGGCTTGGCTCACAGGGCCCTGGGCAGGACCAGGAAGACGCCAAGGCCTGGCTGCCAGCTCTGTTCTCGACACATGTCTGGATCTGTGGGCCAGTCTTGGGGACACAAAGGAGACCCCTGGAACTTGCCACTTGTGAAGACTGCCTTCAGGGCACTCGCAGCCAAGCTGACAGGCAGCGGCTGGGAAAGGTGAGACTGGGTGTCCCCTACAAGTGGCAGGGGACAGCTGAAGAGCAGAGCAGAGTGGGCAGGGCCACAGGGAGAGAGAGGCTGTGCCAGGCCAGGAGCATGGGTTTTATTCTGAGGGAACTGGGGAGCCAATGAAGGCCTTTAAGCAAAGGAGCGATATGACCAATGGGAATTTACAGTGAGACTTTCCATCACGACACAAATGTTCCTTGGTACTTGGCAAGACCATGGCAGATTCCAGATGGCTCTTAGGTCCTGCACAAAGCCCTACTTTACCTGTTCGGGGTGAAGCCCTTGACCTTGCAGTTTCTGAACCCCGAAAGAGGTATGGGCTATGAGGGTGGGCTGGAGGACGAGTCTACCAGCAAGCCCCTGTCATCGTAACTTCTGCTGACGGAAGGGCAGGGTCATCTAATATCCAGGGTGCTGAAGTCTCACTCCCCACTCAGAAGCATGCGAGACCATCTGAGAGGGTTGTGGATGCCTGGACCAAAGGAACAGTGTCCTCCTACTGAGAGGTGACAGTTTCATGGCTGGTATCAGGCAGGCACAGCCATCAGCTGAGAGAGCCTGGCAGGAGGCTTAACCTCCCAGGGCTGTAGCTTCCTGCCTGTAGTTGGCAGTGATACCATCTCTTCCATGGGGTACCTGGGCCTCCCTTCATCCCATTATCCCCTCAGATCCCATACCACATGCCTGCTAGAAACTCCCTACTCCTTCAGGGGAAGTAGAGACCTCCACAGGGTCTGCCTGGAGCTGTCAATTGTCTGTGATGTGTCTTTACCTTCTCCCTTATCTCTTACTCTTTCTATTATTCCTCTCTTCCCTCCTCCTTACCTTCCGTCACATCCAGCAATGGGACAGACAGCCAGGGCACCGTGTGTCACAGAGGTGGCTGTCTCTGCTTATCAAAAGGAAAGAACAGAAGACAGCATGAGGTTGGCGTGGCTTCCGATCTCCTAGCCGGAGCCCTGCAGCCAAAACTCGGTCTCTACACGTCTGCCTCATCTGAATTCAAGGACAGTCTTTCCAGCTGCTAAAGGGTGTCCGCGTATGCATGTGTGTGTGTGTGTGTTTCACATCACACTTCCCTTTTCAGTGACAACTGCTAAGTAAGGCCTGAGTCATAGAAGCCTTTCTGAGCACTGAGAAACCCAAAAGTGTTTACGTATGACAAAGAAAAAAAATGTTTGGCTGAATCCACATTCCTTCACCATGCAGTGATGTCTACTGGGCTGAGAAGAGATGCGTGTGTTGTTTTCCTTCCCTGTTTCCCTAAACACAAGCACACCCATGACACAAACACACACACCCACGCAAACACACTCTCACACCTATCTACACTTTCTGACCTCAGACAGTTCAGACCTGCCCTCTACAAGGTTTGGTAAGAAGAACAGAGCATGAGGGGCAGGTCCCGGCCTGGGGAACAGGACTACAGAGCAGTGAAGAGCAAGGATTAGGGCTCAGGCTGCCTGAGAGTCTAACGCAGCCCTGCCTCTCATTTGCTGTGTGCCATGGGCAAGCTAGTTAACTTCCCTGTGTGTCAGTTTTCCCCATGCAAAGGGTTAGATGATGGACAAGGTGATAACAGACATGGTATACCCCGCACAGAGAAAGCCCTCAGTAAGTGTGAGCCATGATTATGACTAAACCACAAGTCTAAATCCTTTTGATAGGCAGGGAGGATGGCAGACACATGGGGCCTGGGCCCTCCAGGTAATGAGTCCAGATGCCCCAGGTATGGTTCTAGGTTAGTCAGTCCCAATGCCTTCTTCAAATCCAGTGTTCAGACTTTGTGGCACGTTTCTCCCAAGCACCAGGGTGCTAGACCTCAATGCTTGCAGTTTTCAAGGATGCCCAAGAAGCCTGTTAAGCCACGAACTGGCTGTAGAAGGTGCTGGCCCCACGGTTCAGCCTTGGTGGAGATCTTACCCCTGGCAAGACCCATGGCCAGTAGGATTCATAGGTCATAAATTGTCTCAGGAGGCTACGAGACTAGCCAGCCTTTCTAGACAGAACCTTCAGAAAAGGGCTCACCTTCCTGAACTACTACAGTTCCCTGATTTGCAAAATGGAAGAAAAACAGTACTGATGCCATCAGATGGAGGTATGTCCGTCTGTACGTCCGTGGGTAATTTACACAGCCAGAGCATATGGTGCCACACAGCGCTGGCACATGCTGGCGCACAGCAGACAGCGCCTTTGCTTCTATTTTACAAGGGGAGTGGCCAGCGCATGTGAAGAGGGGGCGTTCATGCTCTTCCCTGTGCCTTCTGCTGCCCTGAGAGCCTGGCTCTGGGTATAGTCACTCTGGGGCCTCTTAACACAGATTCTCCACCTTCCATTTCCCCTGAAGGATCCACCAACTCAGGCAAGGCTAGTAGCCCAGATGTCCAGACCCAGTTCTGGACCTGGGGCTACGCCCCTCCTCTGGCTCTCTCCCACTAACTCTTCCTAACTCTTCCACTGGCATAACCAGGAGCGTATCTCACAAAGCCTCTGGTGTTTCCCACCATACCTGGTAGCTTCCCTGTGACAGCTCCCAAGATGAGGATAAGCAGGCCAGAGGCCTTGTGTGGTGAGGGATGCCAGGCTCTCCAGTATCTCACCTGGAAGCCCCCTGCGGAAGGCGCACCTGGCCATGCCACCAGCTTGTTGTATTCCCACTAAACACAGGTAGACATGTCCCAAGGTGACTTAATCCCCTGACCCCACCCCACTGGTCACGTGTACAGTCTGAGTCCCCACCTGTCTGATCCCTCAGAACCAGAGCAGAATGCCAGGCCCGGGCCTTTTACTGGTCCTGACACCACCTTCCCTGAGAGGGACCACAGAGATCGGGACTTGGCCCAGCACCTACGTCACCTTTCCTGGGAACCTGGCAGACGACCCACTTCACTCCCCGAATTATTCTCTCCATCTGTGTGGGCGACCCACGAACTGCAAAGATTGAATCAGGACCGCTGAGGGGACAGCCTGAGTCACAGGAGAGGTGCTGCTGTGACTGGATAATTGTAAATTCTGAAAGACTGAGGAGCAGCCAGGAGCCCGAAGGTCTGCCAAAGAAATGAGCGCCTCACGACCCGGGAGGAGGCCGGGACATGGGCAACTTCACAGCCCTGGCCTTAAGGACCAAGGCCTTAGAGGCACCTTTCACACAACAGGGGAAGTCTCGCTCTGGAGGCCACAAGGTACGGGAGGAGGAGGGCCCATCAGTGGGGTGGCAGTGGCAGCTCTGTCTGCAGTGGGCACCTGGAGACCGTCTCACCTCTGAGACCCGCACCATTAGAACCATGCCAGCCGCTGCTTGGGGCCAAGCCGATATTCAACGCCTCTGGCACTCCTGGCCAAGCCCAGGCTCCACTGGTGGGAGCTGTCTGCCCCCCATGGCTCCCCAGCAGCTTCTGTACCTCAAGAGTCTCCACTCTGTCCACATTGAGCTCACACGCCCCAATCTACACCCAGGTACACTCACCACTACTGCCCCATGCAGGGTGTCCACTTGGAGGAAATGTTTGCCGAGACCAACAGGTTTCATCTCCTGCTGCTGCTGGGCACATCTGCCTCGCACCCCTGCCTCGCACCCCTGCCTCATTCTTCCCCAAGCTGCGCAGGGCACAGGTCTGTGGGTCCCCATGGTGGGGGCATGGTCCAGCAGATCTCGGAGTGCCCTCCGGGCTCTGGCCCATCTCAGACCGACCCTGAGGCACACACACTAGCAGCCCCAAACCCACGACAGGCACTGGGCCACAAGCACTGGGACAACTGTGCGAACCTCCCCCTTCCCTCATCTCATTCCAGTGCTCACTCACCCCCCACACACTCGCTGCCTCACACATTCTCACACAATCTATACCTCACATGCCAACTTCTGCTCTCACATTCACTCAAACACACACTCACAAACTCCCAAACGTGCTTATACACTCACACTGTCACTTACACATTCACACGGACTCACGGGCACACGTTCACTCACACTCACAATGTCTCATGCTCGCATACTGATACACACTCACTCACACACCCACTCAGGAAGTCACACTCCTTTGCACTCACACATCCCACTTACACACACACACACACACACACGCACACACATACACAACACTGACTGTGCTGTCCCCGGGGTTGGACGTCCCAGTCCCTCCCTGAAAACACTGCTTCTGCTCACTGCTGGAGAGAGGCAGCATGGGGTCCCTTGGAGGAAGAAGCCTTCTGGCTATGAGAGGAGGTAGAAGCTCTGGCTCTGCCTCCAGAACCCAGTCCCACCCTACAAAGGCCCAGCGGCCCCAACCGGTTAGAACCTTCCCACACGCCTCCCTTCTGGCCCCTGTGAGGAGAAAGCCAGCCAAGATGCCTCCGCCCTGTCAACCCCTGGCCTCTGCAGCCCCCACACCCGACCACTTCCTCTGGACCTCACCGCTTCCTGCTCACACGGAGGTGGGCTAGATGGAGGATTGAAGCCTAGTGGTAAGTCCAGGACTCTGGCTACACCCTCTGCTTCCCACTCTTTCATTCACAGGACCCAGCCTGTTTCCAACATCAAGACTCACTGTGCTCCTTCTCAACACCCAGCAGAACCCACTCCCCAACCTCACATAAGCACGTCTAGAACATGGGAAGGAGAGGCTCCGGGCCTACAACGGGCCAGGAGTCTGCTGAGAACCCAGGGGAAAAGTTTTAGCCACCAAACTCGCTGGGGCGAGCAGGTAGGCCAGGGCTCTGCCCACTCCCATCAGCCTGCACCGGGAAGCCAGCAGGTACCAGGCAGGCCTCCAGGAGACATACACCTGGGAGCTTGACTGGGGACCAGCTTTCCCAGAAAAGTACCCCAGGGCCAGGACTGTGTCCTGGTCACTTCTGAACCCTCAGCACAGATTCCTTGGCTGGGCAGGCTCACACAAGAGGCCTCCTTCAAGTTTCCTGAAGCAGTAAATACACGGGTCTCTCTCCTATCTAGAACACACTGGGCTCACAGCAACTTCACCTGGCCCCGTGATTCCCTGTCTTCAACGTCACACTCCTAGCTCACTGCCTGATATTTTTCAACTGAAGGGACCTATGGAGCCTCTCACTCAATCCCTCATCTTATAGATGAGGACCTACAGCTTAAGAGAGGGTAACCCTTTCCTGAAGCAGTACAGCAAGGCTGGACCAGAACTCACCTCCTACTCCCACCCTGGCCCTCTCTGCCCAGCACATCCAGGGCTCAAGGTAAAAGCAACGACAAGGAAATGAAAGGGGTTGGGGTCTAGAGCCTACTCCAGCCTGCCTCATGGCACCAGACCGCCCAGTCCCAAATCCCCTAGCCCTCTTCACCATCCCGCCTGTGTCGGCTAAGCCCATGGGACTCAGCCACAGGCCTCCAGGGCCTCTCCCATCCCAGAAAGGGCAAAGAGCATGGCTGACATCCTGGCACACCAAGTGCTTCAGGAGGCAGATGAGGGAGATCCACTACTGGGTCGCAACACATGCACACGACCCCCAGGATATTTCTTAGGAGTGGTACCCCAGCTTTCACCGGCATCTCCACAACCCACAGAGATGGTCCTGGCCCAGAGCCCTGAGTTCTAGAAACTATGACCTCCAATCCTACACACCTGCCCAACCTTCTCAAAGGCTGACCCCGCCCGGCCCCCTTCTCAGGGCCTCAGGCTACAGAGTAGCAGTCAGGCTTGTAGTCAGACAGACTGGATTCCAAAGCGAATAGTTCCTCTTAGGAGCCCTATAATGCAACGTTTGGGAGCCTCTGTTTCCCCATTTGGAAATTGTGTATAACATAACCTGAATTGGGAAGATTCAATGTTTCCACATGTGTCAAGACTAGTGCCCAGGAGGCACTCAATGCTATTTCCTTCTCTCCCCACCCCACCCCCACCCATACCATCCTCCTCCCTGCCTGGGGGTCGTGTGCATGTGTTGTGACCCAGTTGTGGGGCTCCCTCATCTGCCTCCTGAAGCACTTGGTGTGCCAGGATGTCTTTGCCCTTTCTGGGATGGGAGAGGCCCTGGAGGTGGCCTGGGTCTAGGAGCTACCATGGCTGGAAAACGAGCACCCAGTTCGGCCCCCATCTCAGAGGGCTTGCTGGAGTCCTGTCTCCCTGACAGGACAGTCCTAGCCACCAAGCAGAGCTGAGCCAAGGACAGAAATTTGCATCTGCTTGGGCGAGAACATTAAAGAAGACCCAAGGGCTGTGGGCCACGGAACACAAAGTGACGGGAGCCCAGGAGAAGGGTCAGGTCTGTTATTCTGTGGGCCGGATGCCCCATCTCAGCCACAGCACAGACTGCACTCACTGGGACCAGGCCATGTGCCCACATGGCATATATGACCCGTCCAGTCTCATGGAGGGACGATTATTCCCACTTCGCAGGTGAGGAGGCTGAGGCAACTTGCTGAAGTTGTCACTATGGGGTATTCCAGATGGCAGGCTCTCCCCCTTTTTGCTTTCTGGCCTCAGAGGATCAGAGAAGCCGGTGAGAGACCCTGGGCACTCTGCTGGGAGTGTAGAGGGGAGCAAGGTGCTCCCCCTCCTGAGGCGGGTACCAGCCCGCTCCTCCCAGCACCATGAATTGCATTTTTCCCACTTGCGGAGCATAACCTGTTCACAGGTGGAGCCGTCACGGTAGGCGTGCATGAGAACACCACCCACCACCACCTCTGGCTGGAAAACACTGAACAGCACCAGGAGAGGTAAAGTATATAAATAACATGAGTGTCACGGAGCGTAATTATTAAATGTTGTCATTTTGGAAGAAAATTAATTAGCAATAGCTGTAGCTGTCTTATGTCTGCTTAAGCAGCGTGCATCTCAATTAAAATTTAATTGCCACAGCTTCAATCACAGCAGGTTAAACGGCTTGAGATGGCGAGCAGGCTCATGTCTACACAAAGCTGAAATTAGCGCGGAGTGGAAGATCTGTCATGGAAAGGGAGGTGAGGTGGCAGGCGGGGAAGCTGGCAGGACAGCTAGGGCCTGGCACACCCACGTGCCAGTGCCTGCCAGTCCTGGCGAGGGGTCGGCATTCCCAGCAGAGCTGGGTGTGGAGGATGGCTCCTGCACCTCCCACACAGACCCACCACTAGGAAAAGGGATTTTACACCTGGCAGGCATTGGGTGAATTCTCAAGGGAGACCTGCTGGTGAGCCGTGGGTGGAATAGGGTCTGAGGTGAAAAGGTCAGATAGCTGACAATGTGCCATCTGAGAAGGCCTGGCCAGGAAGCCCGGCAGGCCCTCAGGAAGAAGATCATGCAGAGCCAAAGGCAACAACAGAGAGCAGTAAGGACTTTAGCAAACTGGAGGCCACAGGCCCACTACGGAAGGCAGCGGCCACTGCCCCGCCTTGGCTGCCCCTTTCCACACAAAGGTGAGTGTCCAGTGCTAGACTTTCAACAGAGTCAGGGATTTTTTTTTTTTTTTAATTTTAAGTTGCCTGAGTTTTAAAACACAGTATAGGCCTAGCCTAAGGGTTATCGATACTTGACCGTTCATCTAGGAATTTCTGCAAATAAATACACACCAAAAGGTATCATCTCAGAAAGTGGATTAGTGGTGGCCAGGGAAAGGGGAGTGACTGCTAATTGGGCCTGGTTTTTTTGGGGGGGGCAATGAAAATGTTCTAAAATGACGTGGTGGTGATGGCTGTACAACTTTGTGAATATTCTAAAAACCACTGAATTGTACACTTAAGAGGGTGAGTTTTATGATATGTGAAGTGTGTCTCCGTAAAGCCGTTATAAAAAATAATAAAGAGGTATAGTGTTTACCTCAAATGCACCCAATGGTTGCCAAATTTCTTACTAACGCACCTTTCACTCCTTTTTCTCAGATGTCTTGAGAGCCTGATACAGGCTGACTCAGGGTTAAGAGCTGGGCAGACAGAAGGGGAGCCGAGCCCTAAGCCTATACCCAATGTCAGTGGAGCTCATGATGCTCTTCTAAATTGTCAGATTTTAATTTAGATGATTTAGAAGTACCAGTGAAGCTGCCAGTCACCTCAAAATTAGGATGCTTATAAGTGAAGGGTGGTAGATGGTGGGAGGGAGGGAGGAAGAGAGGGAAGAATGGGGGAGAAGGCCAAGAAGGAAGGAAGGTGAGGCCACTCTGGTCGGGAGCCCAACCCCAGCAAGCCCCAATGGTCCTCCAGCACCCACCCAGTCCAAACTCATCCTCTTCTCCACAAAGGCAGAAGCCCCACTTAGAGCCCCAAACTGCGCCTCCCGCTTCACAATGTTCATGGCCCTGAATGTGCAGTTCTACTGATGCAGCCACTTCCCCCAACCCCATGCCAACTAGGAGCTCCCTGAAGGCAGGCACTGTGTATGGGAAGCTCCCAGAGGATACACAATGAATGAGTGGTGTCCATCATCTCTTTCGCACCAACCAACACCCCCACCTGACACAGAGAGCACCCTGCTAGGGCTGAGGGCAGCAGCAGAAAGCAGTGGGGGGCTGGCACAGAGCATCTAGAAGCAGGAGATGGGACCTGGTCAGCATGTCAAGCTGAGCAGCCCAAATGAGACACACTGACTTTCCCATCTGACAAACAGCACCCTCTACCCTATCACCACAGGCAACACAAGGCCACACATAACTCCTTCCTACTCAAGCTGCAGGCTTTACCTTGCCTTTTCAGAAAAGCAGAGTCTCAGAAAGTCACCCGCCCTTGGGAACACTGATATCCTAATTCTGTAACTGACTCTATGGGTCTACACTCTAAGACCATCTCTCTCACCTTTTCCCCCAAAGTACTCTAAGACAGACACTCTATTCAGGCCTTATCAGAGTTTCCACTCTGACCCACTTATTCCACTTCCAGTAATCCACCCCACAGGGAGACCTCAACAGCTGTTACCTACAGGAAAATGCAGAATGCCAAAACAGTGAAAACAATCCAAAAGATCCAAAATATGAGGCTGGTTAAGCAATCACCGCAGGTCCAAATGACAAAACATTCGCCATTGAAAATAATATTTCCAGAGTTATTTAACACCGTGAAAAGGGATCATGTTAAAACACCAAGTGAAGAAATCCAGGATGCAAAGTGGCAAATGCAAGATATCATAACTGGAGGGGTCCTGGAAGGAAAGGTACCTGTCACCCTTAGTTGCTGCTGATTGATGGTAGTGTCCTTCTTTGTTTATACTTCCCTAAACTTTCCACATTATTACTTAGTGCATGGATTACTTATTTATAAAAAAAAATATGCCCTATATCATTTATCCACAGCAGAAGATATTAATGTTCCCTCCCCACCAAGCGCCAGGTGTCAGGTACCCAGAGCTGGGAGACTCCACTGTGCTGGGCCTTAAGGCACTCAGGACGGCTCCTTCCCGCAGCACAGCCTGAAACTGGCCACCTGTCTCCAGCAAAACACTCGCTCATTTACTGAGTACACCCTGGGTGCCAGGCACCACACCAGCTCCTGTGGTACCAAACTGCATGTGGTCTGTACCTGCAGAAAGCTTCGTTTTGCCGAAGTAAAAAATAAGGGACGGAACTTAATTGCAGAACAGAACGTGAGTCTCTGGGAGCTGGGAAAGGAGTGGGGAAGGGAAGGGAACGGAAGGCCATCCCCAGAGAAGGGAGGCCTTGGGTGTTGACAGAGATTTGAACACCATCCCATACTAAGGTTTGCACAAAACCAACAGCACCAACCCGCCCTGGGCAGTGGCAGCCATTGCTAATCAATCACAGCACGTTCTTCCTGCAGTCCTTGGGGTCCTTCCCATATAGAACATCAGACAGCCTCTTTCGATCAAACCGCCCTTACAGGGAGGCAAATCCCCTTCCATCTGTGTATGGGGTCAATGTAGTGTCTAAGCAAGGGAGTGGTATTAGCACAGAGCATTTGACACATTCGCTATGTTGAAACGAGGGTGGTGGGACAGCAGGGAAACCGGGACAGGGACAGTGTAAAAATCCAAGCACCAGAGGTCTAAATATGAGTATGTGGCTCCTAAGCAGCGTGGAGGCCCTCCTCCAGGAGCAAACAACAGGGAGGGAGGGGAGCAGGGCCACGGGGTCACATGGTTCACTCTGGCCAGGTGGCCATGGTCCACATGGCTTCCTCTCTCCTAATTCTGAGAAGGCCTGGCCAGGAAGCCCGGCAGGCCCTCTGGAAGAAGAAGACTGGGCACTTGGCTGAGCAGCTGGCTGCACAGAAGGTCTGCATCAGACTGCTTACCGCTGGGGTGGGCAGAAGGCTCCCCATGACGGCCCAACCCCCGCCCAAAGACGCAGACTCCCGGCCAGAGTGGCTGTGTGAGCTACACGCACTGTCCTTCCAGAGCACATGGCTTCCAGCAGGACACATCCTGTCTTCTCAAGGAGAAAGCCAACGCCTCTAAGAAAGAGAAAGACCCCGAACTTACCCCTTGGATTCACAGGATTCAAAGTTAGAAGGAAGAGCCCTTAGAAAATACCCAGCCTGATCTGCTCATCTTACAAACGTGAAAGCCCAAGCTCAGAAATATGGTGCCATCTTCCCAAGGTCACGGAGCTGGTGTGGGGCAAAGCAAGAGTCAGCCCGAGGCCAGTACTGTCCACTGCACAGCTCCATCTCCTGAGTCAGTCCAGCAGAGCACTGAACATCAGGGCACCCACTAGCATTCACTGAGTGGCCACACTGAGAGGAGCAGTGTAGGAGCCGACACCCCGCCCAAGGGCTGGCCCGGAGGCTGGAGGCCGCCACCCTCTGCACCAGCCTGCCTTCTCACTCGGCACACACATGGAGACCTCGTGGAGCCAGGACTCACGCAGGGCCCATCAGTGGCACTCCCTGTCAGGATCAGACGGCTGCCCTTTTGTGTTCATTCAGGCATGCTTTCCAGAAGACTCTCTGATGTACTGCCACGGAGCCACATGTGGCCAGACAAAAAACAAGGGTTTCTGGTGGACCCTGGGCCTGGGCAGGCATGGCAGAGAAGGAAGTCTTAACCAGTGTCTGGGCTCCAGAGAGTTAAATCAGACTTGGTGTCTACAGGATGTGCGCTGGTGTGGTGGGCTCACAGAGGAGGCCTCTTTCCATCTAGTCCCGACTGCCTACTGGGCACAGCTACAGTTGTTGTTGTTGTTGTTGTTGTTGTTATTGTTGTTGTTGCTGTTTTTACTTTTATAGAACACCCACCAGGCACCCAGCACACTGCTGAGTACATTGCAAGTCCAACCCTTTGTGATGTACCCCACACTCTGAGGGCTCCTAGCCTCATCATTTTCATGATGAGGTGACCGAGGGTTCCCAGAGGTTCACGGCATTGCCTTAGACTACAGAGCAGAAGAGAGACAAGCAGAATTTGGACCTTGATCCCACCTTGTACCATTCCTGCCTCAAAGCTCCTGCCCACCAGGAAGCGGGCAGCACATTGCCACCCTCCAGATATCCCAAGTGTCAGGCACTTTCCTGGTGTCGCTCCACCATTTACAAACACTCTCAGGTGCCTTTATATCTGAACCATGCACCTGGCCCAGACCCAAGTAAAGGCTGCTCCCCATTCCTAGTGCCTCCCCCTGGTCCAACTGAGAAGACAGACAGGTAAGCCATCACCAACACTGGATCTGTGACCATGAGGACCTGAGGTGGGGCTTGGAGGGGGAGGTGGTGGGGTGAGAAGGCATTCCAGCGGGAGCTAGCAAGGCAAAGGCCTGGGGAGAATGAAGTCGTGAGCACCGATGGGAAGCTAGTGATCAGGAGCACAGAGGATGAGTGTTTGGGGGGCAGGGGCTGGTAACATGAAAGTCAAGGGTCCTGGAACCACACATGGAGCCACAAAGTTGCATAATTCCAAGCGGCACCAAACAATGTGTTCTATGTAAATTTGGCCCCAACCAGAATACAGAATGAGTGGTGCCTAGAGTCAGACCACAAGGACCACAGCCTAGGCAGCAGAGCCTGGTTGAATTGGAAAGGCATCGAAAATGTTCTCAGCTCCATTCTCAGACAACTTGGGGCTGGGAGTGGGCAGTTGAGGCTCCCAACCCAGAGAAAGAAAAGCCCCTGCACTGGCATTGGGTTACAGGGCCCCAGTGACTCACAGACACAGCAGTGCTCCCAGCAAATCAGTCAAGCCCCACCAAGAGATCAAATATCAAAGGCCAAGCTCTCAGGGATTCTAGCCAAGTCTTGAGCACCCCCCCACCCCCCCACCCACACGTTTCTAAGACCCAGGCCAAGCTCATTTCAAATCAGCTGCTCCAGGCAGCTCCCTCTCCTGCACAAACCACAGGCACCCACTCATCAGCCAGGACCTGTCCAGCCATGTGGACTGCTAGAGGCTGTGCGCTCACGTGCACAAGCGCCATGCGCACACAGTCTGTATGCACTCCAACTCCCACACACTTATATACTTAAAAACCCATGCACAGTCAGAAATGCACTCACACAGATGCATGCACAGTGACACGATGACACTGCCACAGACAACATGCACACCACACACACACACACACACATTCACACAGCAGCACACACATGTACGTGCTCATATGCACGTACCCAGGAGCACCACAGAGGCAAATCTCTGAGCTTGCCTCCTCTATCTCAGGGAAATCATTTCCTAGAAGGTGAGCTCCAGAGTTCAGAGTCCACGTGGTTTACAATTGCCTTGGCAGCAGCAGAACTTGGTGTTAAACTTGAGTCACCCAACACAGGCTTGGGTGATCCCCCCGCGGCTGGAAGGGCTGGGCCAGGTTTCTAGGGCCTGTAGGGAACTCTTGCAGAGACAGGTTCCCAGAGATGGGGCCTAATGCAATGGGCCCTGAAGTTCTGGGGTGCTCCTGGGCCCCAGGCACCGAGGGAGTCCTAGAATCTTTCGCTCTGCAGCAGTAAGTGCCCACTGGACTCAGGCAGCACTGACTGACCAGCACCGGGTATTGGCTCACCAACAAGTGGGATGCATGCTTGTTTTTGTCAAGGTCACTAAGGAAGCTTGCAGTGCTGAGTGAAAAGGCCCAGGAGCCTCTCCTGATTTTCCTTCATTCCTCCATCTGTGGATCCACATTCAATCAGCACTGGCTATGGGTACCAGCAACAGACATCAAGCTGGGATGCCAAGTAGGGACCCAAAGCCAAAGTGGACTGTGGGGTCAGGCAGGCGGTAGCCTCTGGAGGAGAGAATAGGTACTTCCTGTCACAGAGTGCTATGCTGTTGGGTCACTTCTCAGTGAGGAACCTTGCTATATCTATCTCATCACCGAGAAGCCACAAGGAGAAGGCCTGCCCATCTGGAAGAAGCCCTCAGATTTCCTGACTAAATAGATGGCTAAAAGAATGGGGATGCCTGCTCAGCTCCCCAGGTACATTACCTATCTGTCCAATGTACCTGGCCCACCTTTCCAGAGGCCCCCTCCCTCTTCCCCAGAGCCAGGCCCATCCAGGCAAGCAGAATGGGCTGGGCAGGAGAGGCTATAGCTACTGGGCCCAGCACATGTGTGTGGGAGGCCTTTGTGGACAGGCAGACCCAGACCTTGATGTCCTGGCACACTGGCCATAGGACTGAGCAGGATCTATGAGTCCCTATGCAAGGGATGATCTCTTCTAGCCACAGTCAGCAGGCAGAGGAGGGGCTGACAGATCTGCTGGCCTCCATGCCTCGAGACAGGGGAGAGCCCCACCCTCACAGAGATGAGGAAGGGGCCACTGGGTTTCTTCTCGGGCCTTCTGGTGGCAGTTGCCACACAGAACTCTCCCAAGCCAAAGACTCATCCAAACTGCTACCATTATTTCACCTTCATGACAAGTCTAGAGGATCTCCATTCCATACGGAAGGAAACTGAGGCACAGAAGGTCACAAAGTACTCAAGTAATACAGCTAAGTGACCAGGTTGGCCTGAGTCCAAAGACAGGGGAAGGCAGGTCCCTTCACCTCTCAATAAGTCACTGCAGAGATGGAGCCCATCTGTTCACAGCAGTGGCTGAGGGTGAAGAGGCAGGTCGCCTGGTCTCCATCCTCCAGCAGACTGAACACACGTCTTCTCACGTGCAGTTAAACAGGCTCAACAACAGCACCCAACCCTACCACGGAGAGACCCCCTATGCTAGGTTTGGTGGGCCTTCACCTCTCTGAGCCTCAGGGTCCTCCTCTGCAAAGTGGGGATCAATGCAGCCACCGCAAAGGCAGCTGTGAGGACTGGAGAGAAGAATGCACAGGAGCGCTGAGCACAGAGGCTGGCAAAGTCCGTGCTCAAAGGAGACGTGAGTAATATCAGAGTAACATTGTTATTCTACCACCACCGATGTTGCAGCTTTTAATTTAAAAAAACACTGTGCCAAGTACATGGTTCAGACTGGAGTAAAGAGATTAGAGAAGAGTCTGGATAGCTCCAGGTTCCAGGAGTGTCAGGATGGGCATGGCTGAGTGAGCCCTGAGGAGCGCACAGCAGCACGATGGAGGCAGCGGGAACAACGAATGGCAGTGAAACCAGCCTCAGCAGGAGAATGACAGCCAGCCAGTAGGCATTAAGTCTCTTGATGTGCCTGAGCCAGGGCCCAGCACTCCCTCGATTTACCTTGCTCAGACCTCCTAAAGTCCACATAAGTGGTACTGGACAAGCTCCTCTTCTAGAGCAGAGAAGCACCTGAGGGTCACACGGCTCCCTGAGTGGGAACCAGGACTATAGAGCCTATGTGAGGTAGGGTGACCCAGGCCAGGGGTCACGGCCATGAGGGGGCTGCTGGAGAGAGGGTCAGCAGGGCATAGGGCAGAGGGTCCATGGGCGAGGTGGGGAGAAGCCCCCTTGGCTCCCATGCCCCCATGCCAATTTGGTGAGGGTATTAAAAACTTTCTTTTCAATTACTTCTTTCTTGAAAATTACTAATAGTACTCTGATGGAGATACGACTTAATTTCCCAATTGGTTTGGAAATGAGGAGATCCATAATTGTTTGACCCTCTCACCAGCAGCAGACAAGGAGAGGGGGTTTGGCTCCTCAGAGGCTGAGCATCGATAAAAACATCGCTGCTGAACGTGCTTGGCCCCAGGCGCCAGACAGCAGTGGGGTATAGGCTGACAGTCTCCCCTGTGCTCTGCGCCCTGCTCAGCACACCCAAGGACCTAGCTTCGTGCTCTACTCATACTTGGAAAAGTTCGGAGTCCGCTGTGCCATGGCTACCTCCAGGGGTGCCGGGCTCAGTCCCTCAGAGAAAGTCAGCTCTAAGATGCCAGATCGGACTGGCCCACAGAGCCCCAGGCCCGTGGCCTGGAAGGTGGGCAAGCACAGAACACCCAGCAGACGAAAGGAAAAGACAGCAGACCTGAGGTGGAACCCAAATCTCACTCTTGCAAAGCTCCCGAGACCTGAGCATGATCACACTCACTGGACAAATGAGGAGACGGAAAGCCAGGTGCCCAATTCCCAGAGGGGAGGCGTTGGTCTGACTCTGAAGGCCAAGTTCTTTCCACTCGGGTTTCCCTCCAACTCCACTACCTTCTCATGGATGAGGGAATGCAAAAAAGCCTTCTGTCAGGGCTCCTACCCAGTGACCCCGAAAACCTGGGAACAGGCCCCACGCAGCACGTTCTTATGAGTAAACCCCCTAGAACCAGCCCTGGAATTTCACTAGAAGTTTTCAGAATCTATCCATACAATAACATAATGAGAATGGTCACTGGTTATTTTAGATGTCAACTCTGACATGTCATGTTACCTAAGTAACTCGTAAAAATCACCCTGCAAGTGGGCATGATAATATCCCCATTTACAGTTGCAGCAACTGAGAATGAAGGTTTTGAGAGCAGAGCCAGATTCTAGCAGGCCAGCTGGGCACAGACATGCTGGTCCCCGGCCCGCGCCACCTCCCTGGCTCTCCCAGAGTTGTGATGAACTCTCTTCGTGCTCCAGGGCAGTGGGGAGGTCCTCTCCCATTCCTGAGGTGCGGTCCCTCACAGCCACTGTCTTTTCTTCTCTGCCGAGGGCAGCCTCCATGCCCTTCTACCCCAGGGGTCCTCCCTGAATCCCCTCCAAACTCCAGGAACCATATTCCTCTCCAGGTGAGGAGGCTGGGGTCAGAAGCCGAGGGGCACGCAGCACCGCATCCCGTCACGCGGGCACGTGTTTGCGGGGGCCTGTGCGGTCACGCTGACCACCCTTCACGTGCCTGGGGGGGCGGAAGCAACACACAGGCCACGTGTTTCCTGGAGAGACTGATGTGTCCAGACTGAGGCGCCACAGCTGGACTGAAGGCTACGAGGTCAGGAGGGGTCAGCCGGCTCCAGACGAGCTGAGCAACAGCAGGAATCACTCACCCCAGCCCGGCCTTGCCAGCAGGAGCCCGTGAACCCTTCATGTCCCGATGTAAGTAAACACCACCCGGCCACGCGAGAGGGGAGCTGGGAAGGAGCCCCAGACGTCCCGGGACCTTGTCCACAGAGGGACTTTTGTTTGGAAAACAGGCATTATCACTGTGACAAATGCTGTCTGGCTTCCAGGAGGACTCTTCCTGCTGCTTTTTAAATTCCAAACTCCCTCTACATCAGCATCTCCCATCGCACTCCCCGCGTCTCCTCGGGCCCACGCTGGCACACGCCAAAAGAAAATCAGGCAGCAAAACTGCAAAAACAAAGGAGACAGCAGTCTCGGAGACACCTAATAACCTCCGATTCACCTCCACGCGGATGTTAATGGAACCGGAGCTTAGCTGCCCCGCAGGGCCCCTCTCATCCTGCACAGTCGCCTGTCTCCCTGAACAGCCCCCTTCCCAAACAAGCCCTAAACGGCTCTAACAGAGGGGAGACAGCTCTGAGTTTTCACCCTCTCCCAGCCCTAATGGACGGTCAGGAAGGCAGGTCCTCCCAGCCCCCTGCCCAGCCAACCTCGCGCCTCCCACCAGGCCCCAAAACCATCCCATGCCCTCTCCCTCGGCGTCTGTGTTCCTCACTAATGGAGCACCTGCCCCTCCCCCCACTCTTGTTCCCACAAGTGCCTTGGATCTGCTGCCATATTTGGCTCCTCTGGCCATCACTCATTCATTCCACATTTCCTGAGCACCGAGGATGAATAAGCCACAGAGACCTTGCCTTCCAGGTGATCTCAGCACCCTGAGAATGCAACAAGGAAAATCACAACAGAAAAGCAACAAGAAGGACAGTGGGGGAAACACAGGAAATGCAACAGTGGAAAGAAGCATGGGTCATTCTGGAACCACAGGCACCTGATTGAACTCAGGGAGTGAAAGCAGGACAGACTTCCTGGAGGAGGCAAAGCCTAATATGGACAAACACCGAGCTGAGCCTGGAAGCAGGGGCTTTAATCATCTCGTTCTTTCTCTCTCCATCTACTTTCTGCTGTCCCAACCAAGCCCCTACCACTCAGCTCCCAGCTCCTACCACGTATTACCAGATCTAGAAGACGAGATGCTATTGCCCCTGCCTCAAGAAACCTACAATCTGTTCATTATTCCTCCTAGCATGGAGCCCAAGGGAGGCACAAACAAGCCAAGACTGCACTCTCAGTCAAAAATACTTCAAGATCTGTCCCCTTGTCTGGGCAGGGAGGAAGGAAAGGCTGGCAGGCCGGGAAGCAACTAGGACAGGGAAAGCTGAGGGGCCACCCGTCCCTCTGGATCATAACGACTGAAGTAACAATCCTTGCCACCCTCATGGCCTCTTCTCACTCAATTCTCAGTCATGCTATGTCCAAGAAGACGTGTGGCCCCCACAGCCTGCAGATGGCAAAGCGGCAGCACTGAGCTCAGCCCACCCCAAGGTCCAGGCCCTGAAAGCTGCAAAGTATTCTGGGGTGGGGTTCCCACCCCCAGAGTTCCCACTGGCCTGGCTCACAAATTACCACAAAAGGCAAATATAGATAGAGGTGGAAGGGCAGTGCAGGAGCCTGCCTGGAATGTCAGGGGAAGGCTTTCTGGAGGAGGCGGCATTGATGCTCGGTCTCCAAGGACCAGGAGTCTTGACAGACGGGAACCAGGGGTACTGTAAACATAGTACACAGTGTTATAGTTCTACCAGAGAGAACTTTAAACTCTATTTTCACCTCCAAGAGGACCCATGCCACTGAATCCCCAAACCCTACTTCAAGATACAAAACCTGCAAACTCTGAAGCTTTCTAAAGGCACAATGTACATATTCCCAATAGAGCCCCAAACCCCGCCATTAGGGCTGGCCTCGCTCAAAGGCTAAAAGCCGTGACAAATGACTCGTCAATGCCTCACACGAAGCAGCCACCACCAAAGTAAGCAAGAGGCCATGCAGTGAAGGCGGGCTCTGTCCCCAGAGGCTCAGGGGGAAGAAAGTACAGGTCAACCTGAGGTCACCTTCCACCTTCTCCCACTGGCATCCAGGACTAGGTTCAGAGTGTGAATGGGGGACTTGTACCCTGAGGGCACCTGGGAGAGGCCGTGGGTCCCGAGCTGGGATGTTGGGAGAAACAGTGGTATTAGTAAGAGGAGCCCCTGGGCCCAGGGGCAGAAGAGGGATTCGAGGGAAGACCCCAGACGGGGCCTCTAGGAGAGCAGGGCCACGGTGTCGAGAACCAAGGGCGTGCTGACTGAACACTGGAAAGGGTAACCTGTTTCTTTCACTGAGTGTTTGCTGCACGAATAAATTAATGTCACCGCTCCTAGTTTCTTCATGAGAAACAAAAGCAGATGCACTAGCATTAACTTAGAAGCCTTTTATTGCAGAAACTTCTAAACACTTTTAGAGAAGGAACAACTCCACTCTGTTTTGGAAGTGCTGGGTCAACAGTAAACAAGTTGCCTTAGTGCAGGACTTCTCAGAGTCTTTGAAATAGCACCATGCACTTCCAAGATCCTAGAAAGCCACGAAGTGGCCAACCTCACTTAGGCACCAGCCCTTTATGCCTATAGGGCCTAAGGAAAGGGGAGTTGCAGAAAGCAAACTGAGGAACCCTCCTACCCTTCTCCCTCCCACCACACATGGCATAAGCAGGCTGGCTGCACTCACCCCATGGGGCCTACAGTCCAATGCCCCGCTGTGATCCAGCCCCTCGCTCCCATTCAGGATGGTGGTACTAGTGAGGGGGACATTAAGAAAAGGCTAACCTGGAAGCATCAGTTCTTTAAAACAAATTCACATAAACGCCTGTAGTATATCTATCTGTGTTATTAGCAAATTGCTGGGCCATACCTGACAATCTTATCAGGAAGTGTGTTCTGGAGACGAGAACTCTGCTCTTGACAGCTTACAGCCTGGATGTCCTCTGGGCAGTGTCCCATGCCCGGGCCACCCTTTCCCCAGCACGTCCTTTGGCAATACTGTGGAAGGCATTCACTGTGGGAGATGTCCACTGCATGCCTCAGCCAAAGGCTCCCGCCCTGCCTTGCTGACACTACAATCTGGGCACCAAGAGCCACATGTCGCCTCTAGTACCTCAACTGGGTCAGGTGCCATCGGAGCACAGGGGCTGTCCTCCCTGAAACCCCAAGGATTAGCAGACACGTCTAGGTGACAATGCAGAAGAACCCAGAAGACTTTTGCCCAGCACAAAAGGTCTGGCGAACTCTGAGGATCCATGTCACCTCGTGTGGCTTTTCTTGGCATCTGGAAGGAAAGTTCTTAGAGCGCGATGTCCTCACAGGGCTATGCAATTATTTCTCTGGACAGAGGAAACTGGCTTTGCAGCCAGGAGCTTGGGAAAACATAAAAGGCCCTCTTGTTGACAAAACTCACTCCTACAATAGGACCTGCCCCCCAAATCTTTTAAAAACAGTTTTCGGCTTGGGCCCCGACTTGCCTTTCATAGCCCCAACCCGCAGACACATCACTGACACACCATGTCCATGCTCTGATCCTTTAGTAAAGGCAGTCCCAAGAGCCCGTCAGAACTTCCTCCAGGGGACAAGATGCCACATGTTGGGGACAGAGCATGGCTCCTTGTCATTCTGTCAAGAAGGCTGTAATCAGAAGGAGGGCTCCACCCCACAGGGGTTCTGAGCCAGCCTCTCTTTGATCCTTCCTGGAAAGCTCTGCCCACGGGCCAGACTGCAGCGAGACCCCTGAGCATCCAATGGACACCCAGCTTTGCTGCGCTGAGTCCCCTGTTCAGGACAAGCTGTCCAGGACTTTCATAAAAAAGATCTTCACCAAGATATATTCCTCTAACTCCCCCTCACTTTCTCTACCAGCAGCCCAGTCACAGTAGGTCTTCCCAGGCCTTCAAGTCCCCTCAACCCAACAAACATGCCCTCCCTCCCTCCTCTCCCTCTCTCCCTTCACTCCCTCCCTCCCTCCCTCCCTCCTTCCTTCCTTCCTTCCTTCCTTCCTTCCTTCCTTCCTTCCTTCCTTCTTTCTTTCAGCAAACGTTGATGACCAATGGATGACAGATGCTCTGCTAGGTGAAGGGGACAGAGATCTGAGACCCAGCTAGTTGACCACAAGTGTGACAACGACCAGATAGGAGTCTGTCTTGGGGGAGGGGCAAAGCAGGGAGGGTGTAGCTGACTGGGTCTACGGGGTGGGGGGTACATTCATAGAACCCAAGACCAGTCCAGTTGGAGCAATAGGTTAGCACCAACGCACAGCTGGTAATGAGGCCAGAGCAAGGGGCAGGGCCCACCTCTGAGGCCTTCTAACCAGGCTCCAGAACCCTCCATCGCTTCACTCATGTGGTCCCCCCATCCAGAATGTCCTGTCCTTCTCTCCACCCGAATGCTGACCTTAGCCTCCAAGCCCTCCCCAGTTCCCAGCCAAGGAAGCCTCTCCTCTTCCGATCCTGCAAGTCTCACAGCATGCAGCTTAGGACTCCACGTCAGAGCCAGGGGCCCTCGGGTGTCTCTTTAGCCCCAGACCCTCGCTTTCCAGATGGAGGAACCATGGCCCAAAAAGAAAGTGAGTTCTGCTCCTTTGAAGGCCTCCGCTTTTACAAAGGGGCGGAACAAAGCTGGGAGTCAACAGGCCTGGGCTTGGCACTGAGTCAACAGCCTCGTTGTGGGGAAGCCTCTGTGTCCACCTCAGGGCGAGGCCTCCTCTTCCCCCTGTGCCACCTCCAGCACAACCCCAGCCCCTCGACATCCTAAGTGTCTGTGTATTTGTCCATCTTCCTCCACCCTAGCCCTGACACTGGTGACTCTGTAAAGGCAAGAACCAGCCGTCCCCTTCAATATCACATCCCCAAGTCGGGAACAATGCTGGGTCCCAGTGGTGCTCAATAAATGCTCATTGGATAGAGATTGTTGGGTAGAGACACAAGGAGAAGAAACGGGGGCGGGGGGTGGAGAGGTAGGAAGAAAGTGGCTGAGTCAGTCCCAGATGAGAACATGCTCTCCACCAACTTGAGATTCTCCCCCACTCCACAGTCGTGGTCAGTCAGCTGGAGACCACAATGTGGGGGCAAGAGCTATAGCCTCTGGCATTGTCAGGCCTCGATTCAAATCCTCGCTGATGTCCTTGAAGCTGTGTGGCCTCAGCAGGATCCTTATGAACACAGCAGGAAAAAACTCTGCTTTTCCATCTCTAACCAGGCCCACCAACAGGAACCACTCGCAGTTAGCTGCTGAGGCACACGGGAGAAGTCTCATGCACATTCTGTACCCCATGTATAGGACAGCCTGAGGCCCACCTGCTCCCAGGCCCAGGGCCCCCCCCCATGGAGCTTCCTAACCCCAACCCAGAAACCCCGTCGTAGAGGCCATGACTGCCACCATCTTGGGCTACTGGCTCTCAGTTCAGGGTCCCAGGTAGAGCTGACAACTGCCTCCCTGTGCTTCGAGCAGCATGTGGCACCAGAATGACACAGCAACGTGGGTGCCACTGTGCACACCTCTAATTACCTGAATCTCTGCCATCAACTGTGCTGAAGATAAAAGGCACCAGGGCCTGACTCCTCTGCTACTTTGCCTAATTTTCTAATTTGCCCCTTCAGCAAAGTTGCCCCTTCAGGAGAAGAGAAACAAAACTTTTCCAGAGGCTGAGTGAAGATACTCAGTCCAGGCCAGGGTGGACCCTCCCACCCAGCAGAGGTGCCCCCAGCAATCGCTGCTTCAGCTGAGCATCCACCCCAACCCTCACCCCAAACCACACACTGAGATCGCCGTCTTCTGCACTGAAGCACCACAGAGGCTCACAGGAAGGCCCATGTCCCTGGGAATGCAGGGGGCTGCTCTTCCTGCCCCTCTAGGTGTGGCCCTTCCTGTGCGGTGAGTTCCTCTGCCTCCTTGACCTACAGTGTGCTCCTTGGCGATGCAGTGCATGGAGGTCAGGTGTGTGCCAGAGAGAGGCGTGGCAGGTGCTAGACCAACAGAGGTAACAGTGAAGACCTTGCAAATGGCCAGAGGGCTGGCACTTTCTCTAAGGCCCCCTCCTGGACTCCAAAGACTAAAAGCCCCAGGTTTTAAAAAAAAAAAAAAAAAAACCAGCAGGGTCATCTGAAGTCCCATTGCATGAGGGACCGCTGCCCAGACCTGGGGGACAGAGGACCAGGAACTAGGGAAGGGGCCTAGAATTAAAATGGCAGCTTTCTGATGCCAGTGTCCAGTGGCAGGGACCCAGGCCATGGTAACACATGGACCTCTCAATGATGGATTCATACATGGGCTCTCTTCATTTCCAGCCCTTGCCCAACATATACAGGTCACTTCTGACAGGGCTGGAGGAGGAAGGACGACCCTAAGGGCAGGTGTCGGGCTGAGGCCCACGAGCACCACACAAAATGCCACCCAACCAGTTTGGTACAAGCATCGCTGGCCAGAAGAGGGGCTGACAGCTGCACCGACTCTGGTACACCTGGGGAGGACGGCCTTCTGTAAGGTGGGGACACCTCAGAGGCTGAAAACTGGGTCAGCCTGGCCCATACTGGTTTTGTCAATGAGAAGAGAGTTGAGGAAAGAGCAGGCAGCAAAGAAAACAGTGGGCCAAGGGCTGGGGGGAGGCAGAGGAGGTTGCTTCCAGCCCAGAGGCAGGTGCTCCCATACCTCTCTGCGTCCCTCTGCCACTGGGTTCTAGCTGCAACTTCCTCTTGCCCCAGCTAGAGCCAACCTGAGGAAGGAGAAAAGGAAAGAAGAGGGAAGCACTGCTCCTGGGTGGGACAGTGTGGCAAGAGAATAAAGTGCTCCCTGAGGAGGACATTCTGGTCCTTGGATCAGGATCCCCACAAGCCCAAGGCTGCCTCCCTGCTTCCTTCCTCCACTCACTGCCCCAGCCTAGCCAACATTCTCCCCTCATGGACTAGGCCCAAAGCCTTCCCACCATGTCTAAACTCTAGCAGCTGGTGACGTCTGCTATACAAGGTGAGCATTCTTCTGGGCGACCTGCCTTTCTCCTGCCACCCCATTCTCATTTATTTTGAAAGTTAAAGAAGCTATACTAAGATCCACACCAGCAATCAGATGGGAAGAAATGGTTGGCAATGGTGCTGGCTGCTGCAGAACCAAGGTGCAGCCCAGCCTAAACCATCCCTTCCCCCTTCAGCTCGTGCTTCCTGCGTCGGGCAATGTTGATCTCAGCAGACTTCACAGAGCCCGTCAGGACTGCACAACAGGACATTCAGGTTCACAACTCCCCGAGACAGGGTTTGGGGGCGAGAAGTATGCCTAACAAAGATGAACTATATATAGGGCAGGAATCCAGAAGGACCTGGAAATATTATGGTAGTTTTGTTTTGATTTTTGAAAGGAGGCAAACAGAGAACTTCGGGGCATGTGAGAACAGAGTAAAGAGAGACAGGAGCGAGGTCTGAGAAACCACTGAGAAGGAAAGACTGACTGCTGTGGGCCAAGCTGACAGAAGCATGGGGAATGGGGAGGGGGGTATTCATCCGTGGCCCCGCCAGCCAGGGGGCAGGCAGGTACTGTTAGGGCTCATGGGGACAAGTCACCAAGGAACTCAGGTGATGATTGAAATGAGTCATCTGCCTAGAATAAGCTAAAGACAGGCCTCCCCACATGAGTGCCAAAGGGGACGAGTTGCCCAAACTTTCTAACGCCACCTCCTGAGGTCACTCAGGCCTCAGGGAAGGAGTCCACTCTACCTCCCTCTCCTAGGAAGCTTTGCCTCTTCTGATCCTTAGAAGGTTGAGATTTCCAGGCATCCTCTCAAAGGCTCGGGGATGTCCTCTGGGAGGCCCCAAACCCTCCTCAGAACCCACCTTGAGGCCCCTCCCAGGACAAAGGGGGCCACTAGAAGGTCTTAGAGTTGGTTTGGGGCTTGGGCCAATCTAGCACATCCCCCTCACCTGAAGATGCAGCAATGGTGGCCCAGAGAGGCAAGGGGCTAGGCCAAAGTCACAGTGAGAATGTCTCAACCCGCCCTTCCAAGGCTGACTCGACAGCACCCATGGAGGAGTGCCACTAGGACCAGGAAGGACAGCCCCAAGGCCTGAATCCCCTCACTAGTCAAAGGATCCATCAAGGTCTCTCATCCTGGGGTACAACATGCTGGACTCTCCAGTTCTGTAGCTGCACTTGCAGACCATGTGGCCTCATACAGCTGGCATCTCTATGAATAAAGAGAGAGACCTTCCTATGGGGTAGGGGACAGGGAGAATCACAGGAGACTGGGCACAGGAAGGGCCAGCCTCTAGGAATGGTGTCCCTCTCTTCTGAAAATGAAAAGCCAGCAGCACCCCAAATCTTGAATGAGGCTGTGTGTCATGCACAGGCCACTGTCATTTATGCACAGAGGCTTCCCCTTCTGTACAAAAGAGGACTGCATGGGTGGGATCTTAGGGTCTGCTGACTGTTGCTCTGCTTCTCCTTCTGGGTTTCTGGCTCCACAGAGTAGCCTGGCCCAGTCTTTGGTCAGTGGGGTCCCCAGAGCCTGCCCACGGCCCTCTCCCTGACCAGTGAAGGCAAAGGCAGCTCTCTCAGCCTACTGGATGATTTATGGCCTCCTCCAGCCACCCTTCCCAAGGCTGCAGGCCCAGCAGATATTTTCCACTGCCTCAGTTGAGTTCAAATGTTAAAGGAAGCCCTGGGTGTGGGCCTTAGTCCTAGCTCTGACTTCCCATCTCTTGAGCACTCAGGCAGGCCAGAGACCCAGGCCAAACATTTGTGCCTGGGAATCAGCACTCCATCACAGGGGAGGGTGAGACAAAGCCCAGCACCCTGCAGCCAGGCCCCCCAGCCAGTGTGATTCACACCAAGCCCTTCCCACTTCCGTTTTCCCCTTTCTCCCCATGACAACATCTTGAACGAATGCCTTTGCTGGCAAGCCCGAGCACTCTGGGGTTTTCTGCCCCGACGCGGCTCCCACGCTCGGCTGTGCACACAGCACTTGGACAAACTGCTGAGATTGTGTGTGGTGCTAGAAGTAAAACACAATCCCAGCCCACACACATGTTCTCAGAGGCCTAGCTCCAAACGGTGGGGCCCGCCACGATGACTGACTGGTAAGGTGCCCTGCCTCTCCGCACCAGGCCCTTCCCCAGCCACCCTCTGGACAAGTCAGACTTTCCTGTCAGGTCATGAGCACAGTCAGGGGGTAAGATCAATTTGTACTGTGGAATTCTCGACACTATTTAAAATGGGAAGCGTCCCTCTGGAGAGAAAAATACAAATTAAGCTTTCTGCTGCCAGCCAAAATGGAATAACAGGGACAGGTTCCCACCCAAAACCACCAAATAAGAGAGAAAGCATCTGAAACAACGGTTTCTGAGACACTGAACATCAGGCAACAAAGAGACACTGGTCTCTGAGAGACAGAAACAAATGAGGTGGTGAGCTCCAGAGTGTCCCAGGCTGCAGGGCAGGGAGGGAGACCTAATGGAACCTGGTGGATTCTTGACCTGAGGAGACAGAGCTGAAGTCCAGGGAGACCAGGGCAGCTAGAGTGTGCATGACAGAATGCCATAGGAGAGAGCTAAAGAGACAGGACGTCAGAGACCCGCAGGGTGCCCCCTGGACCACTCCAGAATGTAATCAGCACACGCAGTTTCCCCAGGGCCAGGGAAAGAACCAGCTGAAAGGATGAGAGAGAACAGAGCCCAGCACACACAGGGCCAGTGCCTATTCCTGCTTGCCAGACTGGAGAACCTCAAAAGTCACAGGGCACTGGGTGGAAAGCTCAAGGATTTTGCCTCAATGGTGAGGAATAATTAGCCTTGAGCTTTGGTTCCATCTAACAAATCTTAAGAGCAAGATTAAACCTCCCACATAAATCAATCATGTTCCAAAGGAAGCCTAAGAATTTTAGAAGAAAACAAAAGGATAAAATGTACAATATCTAGCCCCCATCAAAGATTACCAGGCATGCAAAAAAAGGGGGGGGCAGGAAAATATAACCCATAATAAGAAAAATAATCAATTAATCAAAACTGAGCCAGAGAGCAGACACAGATATTAAATTTTGCAGATAAGAGCCTTAAAACTGTTATTATGATTATATTTCACATGTTCGAAAATTAAATGGAGAAACAGAAGACATAGGAAGACCTAGTCAGACTTCTGGACATGTAAAATACAGTGGATGTGATTAGTGGCAGATTCATGAACTTGAAGAGACAGCAATAGAAAATGGTCAATGTGAAAAGCGGAGGGGAAAAAATTACAAAAGAAAAGAGTATGTGATCTGTGGGACAGCTTCAAGCTGACAAGTATACATGTAATTAGAGTCCTCAAAGGAGAAATGGTGAAGAAAAGGTGAAAAGAAGAAATATTTAAAGAAATAATGGCTAAGAATGCTCCAAAACTGATGACAACCACAAACCAAAGAAAATCTTAAAAGTAGCCAGAACAAACAAAGACTATTACCTGTGACTCGTTTAATAGTTGCAAAAGATTGGATTCATGAAGAGTATCAGTCTTAAATGTTTATGCACCTAACAAAAGAGTTTCAAAATACATGAAATAAAAACTGAAAGAATTGGTTTAACATTTTAAAGCCAACCAATGTGATTCACCACATTATCCCATCTGGCATCAATAACAAGACAAGGATGTCTGCTCTCACCACCTCTAGTCTACACTGAACTGGAGGGTCTATAACCAGTAAAACATGGCAAAATAAATAAATAAAATGCCCCAGGTTGTAGGAAAAAAAATGAAACTGTCTTTATTCTTAAATAATGTGAACATTTACATACAAAATCTGATCAGGCCTACAAAACAGAATAGAATGATACATAAAAATCAATTATATTTCTAAATACTAGCAGATTGAATTTTTAAAAATACCATTTATGATAGCATCAAAAAGCATAAAATATCTCAGGATGAAATTGAAAAAAAACGATGTATAAATATGTATACACTAAAAACTACAACACATTGCTGAGAGAATTTAAAATCACCCTAAATAAATGAAGGCACACACCTTGTTTGTGGGGCCAAGGAGTGAATATTATTAAGATGTCAATTCTCTTTATATTTATCTATATTCATCACTATCTCAATCAAAATCTTAAAAGTGGAGTTTTTTTTGAAAAAATTGCCAAGCTGATTCTAAAATTTATATGAAAATACAATGGAATAGGCCCCCCAAAATAGGCTGACATATATATGAAAAACATTTTTTATAAAGGAACAAAGGCAACTTGGCGCAAAAAGAATAATCTTTGCAAAAAATGGTACTGGAGCAATTGGATAGCCATATGCAAATAACTAACTTTGACCCATATTTTGTACTATATATATTAACACATTATATTCAATATGGATCATAGACTTAAATGTAAAGCGTAAAACTTTAATACTTCTAAAAGAAAACATAAGAGAAAATATTTGTGATCTTGGTTTAGGCAAAGATTTCTTAGGTACAATACCAACAGCATGATCTATAAAAAAAATTATAAAATGGAGTTCATCAAAATTAAAACCTTTTATTCTAAAATAAACACTGTTAAGAGAATAAAAAAATAAGCCACAGACTGGGAGAAAATATTTACAAAGCACATAACTGATAAAGAACTTGTATTTAGAATATATAAAGAATTCTCAAAACCAGATAATAAAAAAAACAAACAACTCAAGGTAAAAAAAAAGAGAGAGAGAGAGTTGCTCAGATACCTCACCAAAAAAGAAATGACGATAGCAATAAAACACACCAGAAGAAGAATGACATCATTCATTAGGAAAATGCAAATTAAAACTATAATGAGGCATCATCATATACCTATTAAAATAGCTAAAATTCAAGATTGACCATTCCAAGTGTTGGCAAAGATGTGGTAGAACTGGAACTGTCATTACCACTGGTGGGAATATAAAATGATAGGGATCCACTTTGTTAAACAATTTCTTAAAAAGTCAATCATACCAACTTCATGACATATGAAGCCATATCAGCCAGACATTGCACTCCTCAGTATCTACCCAACACAAAGGGCACCAATGCCTCTATACTGACTTGTACATAAATGACTGTTCATAGCAGCCTCATTTGCAATAGCCAAAAATTGGAAACAACCCAAATGTCCATCACAGGCATGCGGGGAAACTAATTATGGTGTATCCCTATTATCGAATACCATTCAACAATACAAAGAAATGGACTATAGATATGTAGATGAATCAAAATAGTTGTGTTGAGTAAAAAAAAAAAGCCAGTTCAAAAAAAAAAAAGAGTACACCCTACATGGTTCCATTAATTTAGAAAATGCAAACTCATCAACAGTGAGAGAAAGCAGATCAATGGTTGCCTGGGGAGGGCGAGGAGGTGAGAGGGACAGATCACAAAAGGGCAGGAGAAAACTTCTGGGCAGGACAGACATGTTCACTATCTTGATTGTGCTAATGGTTTGCATGCGTAAGTCAAAACTTATCAAATTTTACATTAAAAAACCCCACTGAGATGTAGTTTTTCTTCCAACTAGCCAGTTTGCAAAAATCAAAAAATATTTAGCAATCATACCGTTGGAGTGACTGTGGGAAAACAGGCCCTCTCATAAGCTGCAGGTGGGAATGTAAACTTCCCTGAATCACGATTCCACAGTATCAATCCAGATTACCAGACTCTTACCCGATACCCAGAAATTTCATTTCCAGGGATTTATATACTCGTGTATGTGAAAAGACATAAGGTTATTCAATGCAACACTGTTTATAATGGCAAGTGTCCATCAATAGGGACTGGATAAGTAAATTCTGGTATAACTACACAATGGGTTACCCCCATAAAGAATGAAAAAGATCTTCACATGCTCACATGGAGTAAGAATGAAAAGGATACGTTACAAAACAAAGTTCTACATTATGCTTCCTTTTGAGTATAAAAAAAAAAGACTGTATATTCATTTTCATTCTACCTGCATAAAACTTATTTCTGGAAGGATATACGCAAAAACTATATCACTAACAGGTTCTGAGAGAATGCTGTGGGTGCTGGGCTACAGCATTGCTAGGAAGGCTCTACATGTATGTATATATGACCTTCTATGCCTTTTGAAATTATTCACTATATGAATACAGTACTATTCAATAAGTAAATAAGCATAGCTAAAAATTATAAATGTGAAAAATAAAACGAAGTAGGTTTCTCTACAGGAAAGAGAGCCAAGGCATACTGCTAAGGGAACACAGAGAAAGCAAGCTGCTGAACACAAATGTAGGATGACCCACTTGTGTAAAACCAAATGATAAAATATTGGTCTATGTCTACTGAGAAATGCTGGAAAACGCACACGTGCTTGTTATCAGTGGTTACCTCTAGGGAACAGGATTTGGAGGGTCCTTCTCACTCCACATTACACATTTCTGAATGTTTCAACTTTTTTATCCGTGTTAGGTTTATATCAGATAAAAACCTGGCTTCATGGGCTGCCCTCTGCTGGGGCAATTACATTTTTTAACCACTAGCCTAGAAATACGAGTAAAGAGTCATAAACATGACTCCACCTTTGGGAATTTTACCTCGGTAAATTTAACCAAAGAATGTGATCAGTTACCAAGATTTACATCTTGGGAAAACACACACAACAAGTGATGGTAAGTGAAAAAAGTAGATTACAATACAACTGAAACAACTGTGCGATGTGATCCTATGAGTGTGGAAAACACTAGTAAACATAAACAGGAAAAGTCTAAAAGGACATCCACCAAGAGGCTAAGGGGTTCCCCCTAGAGAACCCAGGAATGTGGGCCTGATGCCATGGTGACTTTTACTTTCTTCTTTCAAATCTCTTTTCAAAAAAAAAAAAAACAATCTCTTTTCATAATTACTTAACAAATGATGTTTTGTTTTTAAAATTAAAAACATATACTAATAATCTTAGAATATTTATATACAAAGGTATTTTTAGAAGAATTACTTATGATAGTGAAAAAAAAATAAAAATTTCATGTCCAAAATAGAGGAATCAACAAACATATTTTGACAGAGCCAAAAGCAGATGCTTACCAATACTAAATAAAAATTACAGAATGCAAACTATAAACCACACAATCTCAAACCTGTAAAATATGGAGAGAGGGGGAATAAATATTAATGGAAAGATGAAGACTAGATTTAAGTAGACTATAAAACAAAATATACATCTTTTTTATTCCAGGATCACAAATCTGTTATTGTAATGTTTGGGGTGATCCCTAAGAGGGGGTGAAGATGGGAATAGGACAAGTTTGGTTTAGGGAGTCTCACTCTAGCTGTCCTATCCAGCAGAATGTCCACTGAGCAGCTGTAGGGGGCTGGCCCTGTGGGAGCCACATGATCAGCAGCCTCATGAAGCATGATCTCTTCTCTGACCATCAACTATTTCCAACCTTGAGGAGATCCAATAACTAGAGAGCACAGCCACTGACTTGACTTCTGGAGGTATCTAACAAGAGAGCTACACTTTGGAAAGCACGGCAGGGGAGAAGCAGCACTGAGTCATCACCCTCAGGGCCAGGGAAGCCTCTGGAAGCATGAAGCTAAGGCACCATAGGTATCTTATTGATCTAAGATGTGACAAAAAATCAGGCACCTCTTAGAAACTCTCCCTGATAAGGAATGTTGCCTTTTTCGGTTAGAGACAAGGGCACAAAAGTGTCCAGGTTCTGGTGAGCATAGACTCTGTATCACCAAAGAGTCTTTCTACTGGACAGTCACCTTCAGGAGCACTGGCCAGAGCACCAAACAGATGCCTAGCTGGGTCACCCAGAATGGGAGGGCTCAGATGCTTTTTCCACCAAAACATCCTGCCTCCCACCTAAAAACCCTTCAAAGTGGGTATAAAAATGTTGTACACAGAGGTAATGTGTGGGGTCCAAATGAACTATAATACATGCTGAGAGTATATAAAAACACAATGCCACTGTATCACAAACTCATCATTTTATAAACAATTGCTCTTGCTCTCTCAACTTAAGGAGGCCAATCTGAAGACTGTTTCACTGGCTCATATTTCTTAAGAAAACTGTCAAAAGAAATTAAACAAATGCCATTTTTTCCCATTGAAAAATTTCCCAGATTTCATTTATCAACAAACATTTACTAAAGCACAGATAAACAGACAATGGCAAGACAATATTATTGAGTGTTATTAGCAAGGAAAATCCCATGGACAAGTGAGACCTAGGTCTGAGGCAGGAAGGACTCCATGGAGGAGGCGACGCTTGAGTTATAGGTTTCATGATTAGGAGAGGAAGGCTATGCCAAAGCAAAGGCCTTTAAAATAAGACCTGTAGCAAAGCAAAGGCCTTTAAAAGGCCTGTAGTCAATGGATGAAAGACGGATTCATGGATGGCTAGATGGCTAGATGGATGGATGGCTAGATGGATGACTACTACTACGCTTCAGACACTAAAGGTATTCCTGAGGATCACAGTAGAGAGTGTGTTCTGATAACCAGGTTCATCATTTCTTCCATTTTCCACAAGCTGTCCCCTCCAACAGTCCCAAGAGAGAATTATCTTTAAGGAGCAAGTTGGGAATAATTGGGAGACAGGCACCATACCCCTTATCTATAGATGGGCAAAAGTTAGCAGGATGAAAAGAGGTATGTGCATAATTGCTAGAAATTCCCTCTTTTCCACAGTTGTGCCTGGCCCACCTGACAGAAAAGAACTTGAGAAACTGGGTCAGCCCAAACCAAAGAGTGGGAAAATGAAAAGGTAAAGCTGATGATCACTCTGCTGTATATCAAAATCCCAAATGTTCCAGCCCCAGAAAGAACCAGGGCCCATCCAGTGTTTATGTCCCATGATCTATACACAGACCATAGGTGACAGTAAGTTGGCAGAGCCTTCCTTGGAATCACAAAGCCTCCCCTTCGAGGTATCGCCAGGCTCTCATAAAGGGCCTCTCTGCAGACTGCTGGACCCTCACACTTCACCCTCCAAGTAACAATGATCCCCTAGAGGTTCCAGAAATGCCACACTCTGTCCATCAATTGCCCAAGTTCCGTTGTCTGGACCTCTCTTCCTTCTCCTTCCCCTCCCCCTCCACGGGAAAAATCCCTTCTGAAGATCCAGTTTGGTCCTCTCCTGGAGAAGGCCCTCCCAACTACTCAATAAATGGATAAATAAATGAGCCACTGCCCAAGGCCCCAATCCCTGGGCTTTTCATTATCCTGACCCAAGAACCTGAAATCTCTGACTAGGAGCTGCCAGCAGAACAGCCTGGGCCACGAAAACAGATACATCCAGGTTCTCCTAGAAAACAATTTGGGGCAATTCCTGCTCCTGACTGACATTCCTAGGTAGCTGCCTTTTGAGGTCACGCTGGCCAATTCATGGCTTTCCTACCGTAGCCTCCCTATCAGGGATGGAGACTAACGGAGGAAGATGCACACTTGAGAAACCTGCTGATTTCGGAGGCCTCTGGCTGTTAACCACGTTAGCAAGGTGTGAGCCTAGGCAGTGATCTTAATAAGTGCTGGGCACAAAACATATGTTCCAGTAAGTGCTAGCTGACTGGCTGATGGATTGCACAAGGAATTCTGCATGATGGCAACTGCCACACTATTTCTAATTCAGAGCCCAGGAAAGAAGGCTCAAGATTGCCAGCCTGGTATGAGAATGAGGTGTGGAAAGGGCACTGCTGCCTCAGTTGACAGCCCCAGCTGGAAGAGGAAACCCCATGGCAGAGTCCTATTGTGTCATGGTCGGGAGAGGAAGCTTGCTGGTGACCTCCAGCCAGGGTTTGTCAATGGCAGCACTGATAACATCTGAGGCTGGATAATTCTTTGCCATGAAGGCTGCCCTATACACTGCACAGTGTTGAGTGGCATCCCTGGCCTCTACCCCACTAGATGCCAGTAACAACCGCCCAGCTGTGACAACCAAAATTGTCTCCAGACACTGCCAAATGTCCCCTGGGGAACAAACAGCCCTGGCTTTCCCATGCGGCAGACCAGACGCTCCCAGGGCAGCACCTAGAAGCCAACTGCCGGAGAAGGTCCTGGTTTGGGTGTGAGCAAATCTGCCTCAGCTCAGGGCTCCGCCTCCCACCGCCCAGGCAAACATGGAGATGATGCAACATCTCTGAGAGTCACACCAGCTTCTCCCTCTGTAAGCCCACTCCTGCCAGACTACCTCCTTCCCACCCTTCTTAGGGAACTCTTAAAAACTCTACAGGCAGGCCCTTCAGGCCAACCTCAGCGCAAATCAAACTGCCAAAACGCCTGCTCAAACCGTGATACAACACACTGGACCCAAAGAGGGTCTGCTCTCTAGCCGTGAATCAGGAGACAGCCATCACATGCAGTTTCTTATACTGGAGAAGAGAAAGGAGCCATCCGAGGGACCCTCAGGCCAGAACTCAAGGCATATAAGGTGCTGATTTCATAAACTCACTATTCTCTGGTTTCTCCAGGGCCTGAAGGGCTTTCACATCAAAACTGGTGACTACCAGAGCCACGTGATGACTTTGGCAACTGCACCACGAAGGAGAGTCCACTTCTCTGTGACGTCCTGGAGCAGAAGCAACTTGATTCTAGTTTGTTTGCTGCAACCTCCATCCGGCAATAGCTGACCAGGCAGCTGAATAGTTTTACAATCTGCTGAGGCCAATCCTGGATTGTCCATCAGCTTTAGAAATGCAAGTGCTAATAATCTCTTTGTCAATGAGAAAATCACAAAGGAACCGAGGGACATCACAGGAAGAAAACATTAATCCTCATACCCCACCCTAAAAACCTTTTATGAAATGTAGATTTCAGGGTCTAGCTCCACAGGAATTCTCATTCAGTGGGTTCTTGCTGGGACCTGATAATCTGCATATTTAACAAGCTTCCTATCCGAATCCCAACCAGGAGCCCCAGGAACCCCATTTAGAGATGCTTGAGGCCTTATTCTCAGCTTTGCCTCTATAACTCCCAATTCTGACCCCATTCTCTTATGCTATATCTCTTTTTTGTATAGGTGCTTCTCTGGAAAAGAAAAAAATTCTAATTCATAAAGAGATCTGGCAATTATAACTTTCTGATATGTGTGTGTGTGTGTGTGTGTGTGTGTATCAACAAAAAGGTACATATCACACAACCCACATTCACACTTAAGAGGAAGAGTAAACTAACATACTATCATGTAGGTAAAGTGATACACAGATGAAAACATCTGAATTACATTCGAACCCTACCACCTTGTTCCATCCTACCATCAGCATACCTGAAAACTCCTGCCTGCATAATGGCTAAGTCAGATTTCTTCTTGCCTTATATAAACAGGCAACATATACACACCCTCAGCCTGTGAACACCAGAGACATTCCCTCACCTTGATCTCCACAGACAGCGAGGGACAGCCCTAAATACGCTGTCACTGCCTGAACACACAATGTATCACCACAGTGCAACCCACCACTGTCGGCAGAAATGTCTGAGTGATGGGCCTTCAACCTGTCATCAGACTGAGATGACCTCAATTTTTGGAGAAATAAAATCAAAACTCTACCCTTATCTTCAGAGATCCAAGACATATTTATGTGTTGGCCCTCCCTCCAACTTATCCGTAGCCTTCAGGAAAGTATGAAAAGGCCATCACAGGCCAAGAGCTCTTCCCCCGCCCCCTCCAATGTCCCCAAGTCCACCCCATCCATGCTTACCCTGTGACCACATCTGGAGGTGCCCTCAGCACTATAGCTGGCTACAGAGAGTTACTGGGCAGCAGAAGGCAGGGCTCATTCCTTCAGAAGTGTCTCACTACACTTGTCCCCAGAAACACAGGCAACGAATGACAAAATCCCACACTTCCTCCAGACTCTGATCCTCCCACCCTGACTGAGAGGACTGAAAGAGACAGGGGGTGCTGACTCGTAGGATTTTAAACTGGAGGACCTGAGAGACCCCATTTGCCAGCCCCTCCTTACAGAGAGAAGAAAAAGCTCTTGAATGACTGGTCTCTCTCTCCCTGAGGATAACCTCCAAGAGGTTCAGGCTTATTTCTCTTCACAGTGCATTCATCTATCACTCATACTTACTCTCTTCTTCAACTTCTTCCAGAGAGAAACAGCCTAAAAGCATTGTATATATATAAGAAAGTCTCCCCAGCACTTACGGCAGGGGCATGGGGGGTGGGGATTCCCACCTTTTTACACCACTACCTCTTTCATAAGCAGGTCTAAATGACTCGCCCTTAGGACAGTCTTAACTAGCAAATGACAAAGTTTGAGACAGGGCATCAGAGCCCCTTCACCCTCCACCCCCTGGCTCAGTCATACTCACCCTTCAAGACAAGTTCAAAGCAAACCTTTTCTTCATTCCCAAAGTGGAGCTAGTTCAGTCCCACAAGATATGGTACCTGACAATCATGTTGTAATTATTTAAATGTATTTGTGATTGCCCCCAGATTTGGTAAGACTTCTATCCCCTGCTTCTTAAGTCACACTTTTTGGTGAACTGTAGATTCTTAAAGAATCAACAAATGAAGAGCTATTTTGGGGCCATCAAGGTCTGCCTACACTGAAAATAAAACACTTGCAGTACTAATCTCCCCATCTCCGGCTTAAAAATATAGACTTGCTTTTTTTTTTTTTTTTTTGTCAAACTCCCAACATATAATGAATGAGTTTAAATATTAGAAGTTGAAATTATTAAGTAAATCATTTCACCTGCAAAGCTCCTATTTGCATAACCTTAATTCATGACGGCAGCTAAAACAAATTCATCACGTTCTGTATATTAGAAGCTGATTTATGGAGGAACGGAAGAAAATCACGAGCGCAAAATTATGTTCACATGAGGCACGCGCTCAGCAGAGAAAGATTTCTCTCTTTCCTTCTTTTTCTTTCTTTCTTTTTTTTATTTTTATTTTTTTTTTAAATCATGCGAACAACTGAATGATGGTGAGAAGGAAAAGGATTTGAGGAGAGGAAGCAGGCGAAGGACTGGCATCTGGGAGGATGAGTGATGGTCCTGCCTCCCGTGCGCGCAGGCTGCCGGTGCGAGTGTACACACGCGCACACACACTCTCTCTCTCCACTTATTAATGTCAAGTATGCCGAAGAGACGCTGGAAAATCATTACCATTCATCGCCACTCACCGCCATTAAACTTCAATCCATTCAACTTAGCCCAAGTGCGCTTGAGCGGCCCTTACAGTCCCCTCCGGACGCGGCCCGCGTGGTCCTGCACACAAAGGCGCGTCGCCAAGCACCTGCTGGGCCCTGGACGGATGCTCTTTGACACCCCACGCATTCAGAGATCCTCCTCCTTCTTCTTCCCAGCGCCCAGAGGCCTGCAAGCCCCTCGGGTCGGGGTGAGCAGGGGAGGGGAGGGCGGGCTGTCGCCAGGGGCCTCTCGGGCCTCTGGGTGGGGCCGGGCGCAAGGAGGCCTCCCTGGCTGCACGTGCCGCGCAGGGACGGTCTCCTGCCTCGGCCCTGCTCTGGCCAAGGGTTCTCCACTCCCCCTGCAAACTGGGAGTTCAACTCGAAGCCCTCCTCCGGGGACGCGGGAGCGCGGGCAGTCGGCTGCAGAGCCGGGCGGGGGCACCCAGTGGCAAGGGCGCCTGGTCCAGCTGGGCGCGGGCACCTGGGGGCCGCTCCCTGCAGGGCCCGGGTCCGGGCTGGGCTCTGCCCCGGCGACAAAGGCCCTGGCGCGAGCCGCTGGCTTCCTCCCGACCTGCCTGCCACGAGCAAGGTCCTGCCTGCCGCCACTCGCCACAGGCTGCCGGTGCGCAGCCGGGACAATGTGGCCATTGTCCGGGTGACACAGGCCAGGCAGGTGGGAGGGCCGCGGCGCGGGCAGTCGGGGCACCGGTCACGGTCCACGGGCAGGGCACCCGCATCCTGGCCTCGTGGACCAGTCCTGCTCAGGGCCGATGATGGAGGGGGAGGGAGGAAGAAGAGAACGGAGAGAGCAGACGGACTGGAGAGAAAGGGAAAGATGAGACAGGAGAGGGGAGCAGAGAGAGAGAGAGAGGAAAAGACGAGAAAGGAGACAGGAAAAAGAAACAAAGGAGGCAGGGAGGAAGAGAGGGAGGGAAATAAAAAAAATGCAAAAGAGAAGGAGGGGGAGACATCAGGAATAGAAGGAGAGAAAAGATAGAGGGAGGAAAAAGAGAGACAGGGTGGAGGGGGACCAAAATGGGAAAGAAAAAAAAAAAAAGACAAAAAGGAAAGAGAAGAAAGAAAGATGAGGAGGGGGAGAGACAGATACCACAGGATGCCCGGAAAGCCTCCTGAAAGAGCAAGAGTTCACCCTGTTTCATAGAGGGAAGCAGCTCCAAACCCAGCAGAGTCAGCAAAGCAGCGTAATCACACCAGGGGCTTTGCTTAATTATAGGTTTGAGAGCTGGGGCTGGGGTGAGGGAGATACTTAACTGTGTCCCAGGGAAGGCCCAAGCACTCAAACGGTCTGTAAGGTTGGGGGAGGGTGAGAGGAACAGAGGGGGAGAGGGGGAAAGGGGGAGAGGGAGGGGAGGGGAGAGGGAGGGGAGGGGAGAGGGAGGGGAGGGGAGAGAGGGAGAGAGGGAAAAATGGAGAGCGGGAGGGAGAGAGAGCACCCACTGAGCCAGAATCTTGCTGGATATGGCTGGGACCTGCAGCGTGGTAGCCTAAGGCTGGCCGGGAACAGTCATCGTGAGCAAGCTGTAATGTTCAGTGGGTACAAGGGTCCATGTGCTGATCTAGTGCTGGCCGGCAGTGAGGCCCAGGGTCCGGGAAGCCCCGCCTCTGCCTGCAGCAGGGCCACCCACCCTCCTCTCCTGTTTGCAGGCAGCCAGGGGCCCTCAGCCCAAGGGGGGAAATCAATCCTGTGCTAATGAATAAAAAGTCCCCTTTATTTCACTGCTGTTTTTGGTTCATTAAATTTTCCACAGATTTGCAGAGAAAAACACATAATCAATAAACCCTGACAAAAGTGAACGTGTGAAAAAGGCCACAGAATGGAAAAGCGAGATAAAAGTGATATCCGATCACAGATTTCAGAGGCAGATGACAAGCTGGGGCCGCTGACGAATGTCAATGGACCATCACTCCTTTGCGGCTTCCCTTCCCTTTGCTGAAACTCTTCATTCAAGACAATAGTAAATGCATTACAGGTTTTTTTCTTATGCTAATGAATGAAACTGGGCACTCACAGTTAAAAACACTCTGCCCAGCAACCTGGGTTGTTTTTTTTTTAACACATATGCACACACACAAAACTACATTAACTTATTCAACTTAATCCAAAAATCTCAAAAACAGTTTAATATGTACTCTTGGTCACATCTTAAATTAGTTATTTTCCCCCATTCGTATAAAAGAAACTGGACTCAGAACACATGCAGGATTTTTTGTGGATGCTTTTGTAGATGAAGGAACTGGGGTAAATAAGATACTAACTACACAGAAAATATCATTGGTGTATTTTCCCTGGGCTTTAAACATCAGCTTTGTAGGGTAAGAATGTTTTGGTCACCTTGAGAATATTAAAACAATGATCAGTAACTTGTTTTCTTAAATCCTTTATATTCCACAGCAAACCTTCAAATTAATTTTAGGGAAAATGAGTAATAATGTATCTGGAGTCACATATTTATTTAAAAACCACAAAGCTGTTGTTGCTCTTTACCAAAGGACACTACCTAACACCAACGTCAAATGACCCTTCCTCGATCAGCTTTTAAACAAGCCTGAAGAACAGTCACAGAAAAGCTTTCCTCCTGAGGTCTTTAGAAGCTGTGAGCCTTGTTCACTGAAATTGCTTCATATTCTGCTTGCTGCTACAATCACCTATTCGGCCTCTCTGAATTTTCTGGAACCAGAATACAGTTTCTCTCTTTGGCATTCTTCGTGTGTTTCATTTGTCCATGCCGCTGACACTTACTGAAAAGAAGAAAAGGGAACTGCTTCCCCAGGGTTCCTTTTCAAAGGGCTGGAGCCCAGAGAGAACAGCTGCAGCTGTCCACCCGAGGTTCACCTGGCTTAGCCACACTCAAGCACCAGGAAACAGGTAGAAACCACCCCCCAACCTAAAGAAGCAAGGCTGGTTGGCTCTACCTCCCTTGGGCCAGTGTCATTAGTGAGCGTGAGCGTCACTCAGATGAAGGAAGCCCTGCTGAACATACACTTTCGCCAGGAAAAGACAAGCTGCCCTACCCCTAGAATACACAAGGATACAGGACTTGTGTTTTGAGCTTTAACAAGCCAGCCACGTGTGTAGGGGTCACACAGGCTTCAAAGTGCACACAACCTCCAGGTCTCATTTAAAGGGAATTGCTGGCATCTGTGAGGTGAAGTCTCTAGTGTCCCCCACACCCCCAGGCCCTGCTGGAAGAAGGGTGTTTATTAGGCAAATATCCAATTTTGTCTCCCTGCCTGCTGAATCCTCTGGTTTGCTAATCCAGCCCTACAAGCTGCACTGTGTACAGGGCACTTGTGGGAGTACAAAAAGCATGAAGTATTTGTGTATTTTTCAGTCTGCAGTGCAAACAAGACAGCTACAGTATACAGCCCCCAAGCCCCCCGAAGCCAGGCAATGAGCAGCTGACTAGCAGCCCTGTGGGACCCTCTTCTGACCAGGAAACTCAAAGGATCTCCTCTGTTCTATGTTCTCCCACAAGTGGGCTGGAGCATCCCTGAGAAAGTGGAGTGGCACTCCAGTCTAAGGCCATCCGGCCAGAAGGGTCTCATCGAACTCTACACACACACTTCAAGGTGGGCCAAGTCAAGAGTTCCCTCCAAGGCCACGGCCAGGGTCAATGTGAGTTTGGGAGCAGTTTGAGAGGCATTGCTGAAAGAATCTGAACCCTGTGCAAATTCCCCCAAAAAATTACCAGACAGGAGAAAAATGTCTCTAACTATCCCACATTGTTCCTCGGTAAGCCTGGCCCTGATTTGGGAGTGTTTCTCCCCTCTTATTCTCATTTGCACCCGATGGCTTTGCAAATAGACCTCCTGACCACATTCTCTCCCTCAGATGCCAGACCAAGTGACGGCGGTTTACCTGAGGGCTATCTCCTGGGCAGCGGGCTCCTCACTTCAAATGAGATCTTCCTGCGTTAGTTTACATTCCCACACCCCAGAATCGCTAAATAACCTCACGAAAGGAGTATATTTCTCAAAGCAGAGGAGAAACACAAAACCACCCTACATTTCACAAACTATAACTCACTTTGAAACTCTCAGATAAGTGACAGCTTTCCCTACGTCTGGGTTTGAGTGGAACTTAAATCTGGAAGACTGTGATTTCCTGTTAACCGTCAGCCGTGGGAGGGAGAAGCTACAAGCCTAGGAAAATGAAAGCAAGGCCTAATGAAGAAAGAGGAGGGAGAAGAGAGGTCAGAGGCTCAAGAAAGAGGGAGGCCCTTGAGGGGAGCTATCTGCCTGGTCTAGATTCTGCAGTCTAGAATTACTGCCTCAAGGCAGACGAGAAGCTGGGGAAAGCCTAGAGAGCATCAGAACTCAAAGCAGCCAGGCCTAGCCAGGGTTCCTTCCGCTCCCCTGGGCCCAGGTAGCCACACGATGAATTTCCTCCGTACCAAACAACTGCAAGGCCACTGGCGGCTAGGCCAGGGAGGCCTGCCTCCGACAGCAGGAGGAGAAAAGGCACCTCCCGACCAAGGTGAGGAAATGGGCGGAGAGGGGCCTCGGAGGTGAGGTGGCTAGAACAAACAGCCCCCATCAGGGGACTTGTGACTGGCCCGCCTATGGCCCCGCTTTCCACCGCTGTGTATTTTGGATTTCACAGTTTATTGACTTTACTTTTTGGCACCGAGCCCCCTGAGCATGCCAATACAATATTTGTTTAAACACGATTTTCTGCCGCTTGCGAGGGAAACGTTTACTTTCAAATTCTCCAACATCCCCCAGAGCCTCATCCGCAAACAGCACATGAGCGTTTTACAACTGCTCCCTTCATCTGAAGCCGTCGGGATTACACCTTCGCACGCCGGGCGAAGGCGGCGGGAGCGGCTCCAGGGCGCGGCGGCGGCCACCGGGCAGCGGAGCCCGCGCCGGAGGCGGTGCGCCCGGCGCGCGGTCCCAGCGGGAGGCGAGCGGGGCGCCCGCGACCCCCCGGCACCGCACCCTGCGCCAGGGAAAGGTCGACCGTTCCGGTTGGGGTCAACTCTGAAAGCCACAGAGAAATTACACAGAAGAGAGGGGCCGTGGGGAGCAGCACCCGGGCCGGGGGACCAAGACCCGCCAGCGCCTCTGCCGCGCGACACCGCGGCCAAGCGCGCGGCTGCATCCCGGCTCCGCACCCGGGAGAAGTCGGGTTTCCCGGGAAATGACAGCAGTGGCCGCGGGGCTGCCGAGGCGCCGAGCTGCGTGGACTTCCCGCTCCGCGACGCGGTGGGCGCGCTCTCGCTCTCACACAGGCACACGCTCCTTCCTCCGCCCCTCCCTCCCCGACACCCGTCCCCCCCCCACCCCACCCCCGGCCCCCGGCCGGGGAAAGCGCTCCCTTCCCTAAACCCTTAATAGGATTGGCGCCCAACTATCTCCGCGCCTCTCCCCATCCATCACACACAGATCAAGTTGCAGTAGTGGATTTTTCAAATTCCTCGGCAAATATACTTGTTGAGAGACTGGCTTGGGGGGTGGGGGGTGCGGGGAGAAATGATGAGTGGGGGCAGGGATGAACGTGAGGGTGGGGGGGTACGAGGACCACGCGAGGGATTATGTGCGGATCCCTTCGGGAAGTCAAGCGGATTTCGGGGCGGAGGACAGGGGTGGAGAGGGAGGAGGAGGTGGAGGAGGGCAGCGAGGAGGGGGGTCGAAGAGAAGAGCCTGACCGAGGGGGAAGGGGCGCCAGGGCCCGAAGAGGGGGAGGAAAGAGCGAGGAAGAAAGAAAGGCCGGCTCCCGGGCGCGTCGTGCGGAGAAGTGCAGCTCGAAGTTTGCAAGCGACCGGCGGCGGCCCCTCCGCGCGCACACACACACACACACACACACACACACACACACTCACACAGCACGCCCCCCGAGGACACACTCCCGCCCCGGAGCCTCCCGGCACCCCAGCCCCCGGCGCTACCCCACGCCCCCCTGGGAACGGCTCCGGGGTCGGGCGCGGTGGGGACCCGGCTGTGCACCCGCAGAAGAGAGGCTGGCTTCCTTCTTCCCCCGGGTCGGAAGGGAGATGCCAGATCGCTCCCAGGCCACGAGCTCAACTCTGGCCCCGGGACTCTCCGCTTACGTCCCCGCCCGCCGCAGCCCAAAGTGGAGCCGTCCCTCTCGGAGCCGGGCCCCCTCCGCCCGGTGCCCCCGGCCGAGGGGCCCTGCAGGACCGACCGCCCGGCGTCGGGGCCGGCCGGGGTGGGGGGCCCTTCTCGGCGGAAAGCAAGCAAGGGGACCCCATGCAACTTTACCGAGGGAGACAAAAGTTTGCCGCTAGCACGCAGGTGGCCTCTCGGGCGCCGGGCGGCGGCTGCGAAGCCCCATCCCCGCTTGGCGACGCGCCGCGTGCTGCCGTGTGCCGGGGCTCGGGCCGGCTGGGGCGGGGCGCGCGGGGCGGGGGAGGGAACCGAGAGGCGGGAGGGGGCCGGGCCGCCCCTAGCGCGGGCGGGCGCGCAGCTCCCCGCGGCCCGCGCTCCCGCCCCCGGCTCGGCGCCCGCCGCCGCCGCCGCCCGCTCCTCCGCGAAGTGGCATCGGTGGGAGAGTTTGAAAGAAGAAAGTCCGCGGAGCCGCACTGCCCCGGCTGGCGAGCGCCGGCACTCCCGCCGTCCCCGCGCTGCGCCCCCGCGCGCTCGGCTGCGGCACGCCCCGGGGCCCCCGGGGGCCGGGGAGGATGGGGAGGCCGGGACGCGACTCCCCAGCGCCGAGGAGGGAAAGCACACACACCTAGGGAGAAAGTTCAAACGGAGCCAAAGAGTGCGCCCATCGCCACCGGGGCGGGGGTGGGGGGCGGGAGCGGGGGCGAGAGTGGGGGGGATGGGGGAGGGGGCGGTCGCTAACTCAAGTCAGATGCGCCCCGGAGCAGACAGAGGCGCGGGAGCTGCTGCTCCGTGTTCAGTCTCTGCAAGTACCCTCCCCCCCCACCTCCTCCAGCCGCTCCACACGGAGATGCGCGCCCGTTTCTCGGGGCGCCAGGGCGGAGGCCGGGCCCGGGGGTAGGGAAGGAGGGGGGCCCCGGCTCCGCGTGGACCTTCTCCAGCCAGCGGCGCTCGCAGGTGCCGCCCCGGGGTCCTGCCGGCCGCCCCGGCCGCGGCTCGCGCGTGTCGCCGTCTGAGCGCAGGTTGGCGAGGAGCAAAGCCGTCTTCTAGAGTTGATGCTTGTGTGCTTTTGGGAAGGGTTTTTGTTTTGTTTTGTTTTGTTTTTAGAGACTCCGCTCGAGCCGCGGCAGCCAGATGGAAGTAATCAGAACCTAACAACAACAAAGGAAGAAGGAAGAAAAAAGCTCGTTGGATTTTCGGGCCAAAGTGTGTGTATGTGGGGGCGGGGGGGGATCTGTGTGAAAGAACTTGCTTCAGCAAGCCAGGTGACAAGCCCTGGGCCCTCAGGCCGCACCGAAGCTAAGAACTTAGCTGCCTGGCTTAGAGTGTCCCCCAAACCCTCAGGGGCCACCTCCAGCCTCTCCAAGACTGCTTCATTGGGAGAATTTTTTAAATTTTTCTTCCAAGCGCTTGTGGAGCACTTACTATCTGCTAGGTGACACTTATTTCTTTTATATTATTTAACCTATTGGAGGTAGGTTCTCTAATACCCCGGCTTACAAGTTGAGAAAACTGAGGCGTAAAGAAGTAACTTACCCAAGGTCAGAGCACTTAACTACGAGTTTCAGTAGGCTGTACAGTTAGTTCAACCAAATTCACCCAGGGCAGGGTGATGGGAGCATCTCTCCCTCGACCCCTCTTCCTACAGTTGCATTTTATCTGGAAGGCAAAGGAACCAAAGTCTCAGAGACCTGATTTTACTCTGCCTGTGAGGGTGTGACCTCCACGGACCCATTTTACTGATGTAATTCCTTGTCAGTAGCTCCATACACTGCTGAGCCTCCTTAACTTTATTTTTCATTTTTTAATCAAAAAGGAACTATTACGATCCCCATTGCCTATTATCTTCCTTCCCTCCTCCTTACCTTCAGTTATGTGAAAGAAGCAACAATTTTTACTTGACCTAGAGAAAAAAAATGTGCTGGATAATATTAATGTGATGCTAATTTTGTTGTTCTCAAACAGGCTCTTCGGATTGGGGTGTGGGAACCTTCAGGATTTTTAAACAGCAACACTTGTAGAAGCCAATGTATTTATTAAAGGGAAGAGAAGTTTGAAAGGGGCTTTTTCTTAAAATATGATCGGATGCACCATTCCTTCATGCTATTTGTTTAAATTCCTGCTGAGTTTTCAGAACACAGACTCTAAGGAGACAGAAAAAGTAAACTCTCCCTCCCTTCCTTGGCCATATTTTAATGACCCTATTCATATCTACCCCAGGAAATGTGGGGAATCATTTCATGTTACTGGAATATTAGCAGGGTCGGCTGATTACTTCATTGCAAGCTTGTCTCTGTTGGTTTCTTTGTGTTGTTAAGTTTGTGAAGAAATTTAAACAAATCAACATTTGGGGATATTTCCTTTTTCTGTTTTCCTTCTCAGACCAGCTAAACTCCTGCTGGAATCCAGGCACTCCCATAACCATGCCTGGCTTATTTTGGCAAGAAAGTGGCTGTCGAGTTGAAGACGGAATGTTTTTGGTTTGAGGAGAGGCTGTAGTAGACACCATGCCTTAATCTCTGGATGATCAGAAGCATGAGTTCTGGAAAAAAACAACAGAAGGTTTGGAGCAGAGGCAAACTGCAATAGCAGAGAAAGCCTTCATCTGAGCATTGGAACACCAGTTCCTAGTCCCAGGTCTAATACTAAATGTATGAATTTGGGCTAGTCTCAGTCCATTCCGTCAACAACTTTCTGTGTGCGAGTCGCTGTGTTAAGGTACATGACACCACAGTGAGAGAGACCGATGGGATCCTTCCCTTCATGAAACAATGTTTCATTGATAACCACAAACAAATACATTAAGTACAAACTGAGTGAAGAAGAAATAGAGTCTTCTAAGACCTTATGATTGGTGACCTGTGGTAGCCTGGGAGGCAGGAGTGGTGGGCGCAGGGAAGGCTTTCTTTCCTGTGAGGTTGCACTGATGTGAGGAAGGAATGAAGGACAGGCAATAAAAGAAAAAATTAGGCAAATGGAACTACAGTAAACTAAAAGTCTTCTGCACAGCAATATAAACAGAGTGAAAAGGCATCCTGTGGAATAGGAGACAATTATTCACAAACCATATATCTGATAAGGGGTTAATTTCCAAAATATGTAAAGAACTCCTAAAACTCAACAGCAAAAAGAAAGAAAGAAAGAAAGAAAAGAAAATGACCTGATTAAAAAATGGCAAAGATTTGAATAGATATTTCTCTAAAGAAGAAATACAAATGGCCAACAAATATGTGAAAAGAAGCTTGACATGGCTAATCTTGAGGGAAATGCAAGTCAAAATCACAATGATATGTCACCTCACATCGATTAGAATATCTACTCTCAAAAAAGAGAAGGTAAGTGTTGGTGAGGTTGTGGAGAATTTGGAAACCTGTACACTCCTAGTTGTAATATAAAGTGGTTTCACTGTTATGGAAAACAGTATGGAGCTTCCTCAAAAAATTAAAAATAGAATCTAATCTAGCCATCCCAAGATTTCAAAGAGATATCTGCACTCACATGTTCATTGCAACATTATCCACAATAACCAAGGTATGGAAACAGTCTAAATGTACATCATTAGATGAATGGGTAAAGAAGATGTGATATATATCTGAAGAGCATGGGGGCAGAAATGGTGCTGTGGCTGTTTTTGGAAATGGTCATACAAAGCTAATGCAAGACACCAGGAAGACTAGCCCACTGGGTGTATTGTGGCTTGGCTACAAAGCCTAGTAGCAAGCACTTGGGAGCATTAGGAAGAAGTCAGAGACCCAGTTCCTAACCTCAAGGATTCCACATTTTCATCAAGAGATACACAAATTTGGCCACAATTAAAGGATACAAAATGACATCCTAAGTTAGGAGTGGTTTGTGCTAAAAGGAGCTAGTGGTAGACAAAATAGCCAGTCAGAGACCAAGGAGAAGAAAAACAAGAGCCGATCCTCTGTGGCGATTGATCATGTATCAAAATTTTAGGGCTCCTGAAATGGCCTCAGTCTCCCCTCCCCTTCATCCCACTATCTCTGGGATTAATAATGTTGTAAAGTTTCGAGCCACTCCTATGATTTCAGTCTGTATCTGCTATCATGGTGCAGATACACTTGGGAGGGCTAACACAGAAATTTCCTAGAGGATACTCCTCACTGCTGTGAGTAAATTTATCCACTTTTTTCCAAAGAACAAGTTTATATAGAAAGGGTAAAAAACATAAAGATGGCACCTGAGGTGGCACTACTAGGGGACAAGTGCACAAAGGGAGAATGTCAGGCAGGTCAAAGACCAACAGGCATTTTCTGACGTGCAACCCAAATCTGCATCCCTCCTCCAGACAATGTTGTCGCATTATGCAATGTGGAGATGCACGTGGTGGGTGTGTGCAGTTGGGAGACGTTAGGAATCCCTCCCCACAGAAGCAACCAGTGAGAACCTTTTTCCTAGAGGACACAGCTGGGAGAGATTCAAGAGCAGAAGGACCAAAATCCTGGCAAATGAATTTATTCACACATGCATACATGAATGCATTCATGCATTCTTCCATTAATTTGTCCTTGTTGAGCTCCTACCATGTTCCATGCACTGTAGAGATAAAAAGATGAATGAGATACAGCCCTTCCCTTCTTCCACCTGCTAGTCTCACCTGGGTGATACTCCCACAGGACCCTGTGTCAGCTTAAAGTAGTAAGCTATGAAGGAGCTTGTCATGTGCAGGACAGGTTGAAAAAGGAAGGAGGAAGGATCGTGGGACATTTAGTGCAGCCATCTTTGGGATGGGAGAGGAGGCGGCAAAATCTGCAGGGCTTAGAGAGCTAGCGAGTGTTTTTCAGGCTTTCTCCCCATCAGGGCCAGTCTTCTCAAGAACTTTTTCAAGATGTATTGTGGAGTTCTTAACCCAACTGAAAAAGACAGCATCATCTCACAGCCACTGGGTCTAAGAAATATCAGTAGTTCTCACCAATCACATAATCATGAAAGACATTATTTGGAGACAGTTTAAAAGAAATTATTCAAGACATCTAAATAAGATATGATGAAACTATTATAAGATACTGAATTGACCTACAGATTAATCTTAAGGATAGCCACTCCCTGCTCATAGTATATGAAATGGAATCTGAATTTGTCACTTCTTTTAGAAGTTACCAGGAAGCAATAGAGGACAGTGTGGAAGACAATCAGATTCTGAGATATTCATTTCCTTGGGTTCTATGCACTCCATTCATTGTACACAGCAGAAGGAAGATAATATGGAAGTATCTTGTGGACTGCATTGAAAGAACATTTAAATCCTAGTCTTCCCAAAATGTGTGTAATTTCTCTCCTTTCACACCTCTTCTATGATCTATTATTTTCTCAATGTTTCAATTTGTCAGAGGTTTGTTTGTGCCTGGGTTATTGGGTGAGCCTTGTTTTGCCAGAAATCAGCTGGAGAGAGGCAGGGTCCCACTGCCTTTGAAAAATATAAAGAAGGAGAGAGATGATTTGGGGGCTCCCTGTCAGGTCTCATAGTGGAAGGCGTCAGAAATGTGGAAACAGGAACCTGGTTCATGAAGGCCAGAGTTGGTGAGGTGAGTAGCTGAGACTAGCCCATGTGGGTGTGTTGGATAGTAAATCTTCTCCACAAATTAATATACAAAGAAAAAGTTTTCATGTAGATAAGCAAAACTTGTGAGAAGATAAAATGGAAGATAACAAAGATTATAAAGAAAGAATAAACCATCAAAGTTTAAAAATAAAGATATATCCAAAATCTGTATGGGAAAAACCTTAAAACAAAACACAGGAGAGTGGACTTGAACAAATGGAAAGATGTGTGTCCTTGGTTAGAAAGATTTAGCATCTCAAAGGAGTTCTTTCTGGGTTAATATGTAAGTTATTGCAATTCAAATAAAAATACCATCTTTTCTTGTGGCAGGGATAATAGAACTAGGTAAGTTAACAATTATAAAGTTCATTTAGGTGAAGAAAGAAATGAAAATAGCCAGAAAAAAAAAAAACATGAAAAAGAAAGCAATTGTTGGAGGGGGCGGGGCAGTCAGTCCTATCAGACATTGAAACATAAAACCTTTAGAATTAAAACAACTTGACATTGATGAGTGACTAAAAAGATAAACCAATGAAATGGAATGCAAAATCCAGAAATAGACCTACACTATGTATGAAAATGTTAATTTTGATAAAGGTGGCATCATGAATGAGTGGGTAAAAGATGTGCTTTTTGCTAAGTTGTGTCGGGATGCATAGAAATTAAAACTAGACCAAGATAGCATTTCTCACCTATCAGGCTGACAAAAAAACAAAGCTTGACAATATACTCTGACAGTGAGGCTGCAGGGAAACAGACACGCTCAAACTTTGCTGGTGGAATTGCAAAACGGAACACCCCTACAGAGGGAAATGGGACTATCTAGCAAAATCACATAGGCATTTATCCCTTTGACCCACACATCTCACTTCCAGATATCTATCTCAGACACAATACAGAAAGGCATATGTAGAAGACTATGAATAGCAGCAGTTGTAATGTCAAAAAACCGGAAACAACCCAAATATCTTTATGTGACAGCATACTGAAAGAACTGTAGTATCTCTTCCCAGTGGAGTATTACGCAGCTATAAGGAATGAGGAGCATTTTTTAAGCTATGGTTTGTATTGTCACGTGAAAAACCAAGCTAGAGCAAGTGTGCCTGGTATACTGGTGTTTACCTTAAAATGAGTGATATAAATATGTGCTCACATGCACATGTATAAGATTTATTTGTTTTTTATGGTTTATTAATTAACATACATCATCTGTATATCCCATAATGTTTTAAAATTAAAGAATAAGGTGGCAGGGACAGGGATGGAAGCTTGGAGTATTGTGATTTGTAAGAAACATATATTTGGTCTTTCAGAGGACCAATATCCATTTCTCACACATATTTGGTCTCCGTCCACAATTCCTGCCTGGAATTTCCTTAAATGTTGAGAATGAAAAATGTGTCTTTTAAGTTAAAGAGGTTGCTTTTGGAAAGCCCCTAAGGATAGGTGCTGGTTGCCGAGAAAGCCAACCACGTGACTAGAAGGTTGGAAATTTTAGTCCTTCCATCCACTTCTGTGGGCGGGAAAAGGGGCTGGAGGAAGAATCAATTGCCAGCAGCCAACGCTTTAATCAACCCTACTACGTAATGAAGCCTCCATAGAACCTTAGAAGGACAGGGTCCAGAGAGCTTCCAGGTTGATTAACATGGGAAGATGTGAGGAGAGGGCATAGAAGCTCCACATGTCTTGCCCTATGCATCTCTTCTATCCGGCTGTTTCTGAGTTATATGCTTTTATAATAAACTGGTAATCTAGTAAGTTCTATGAGCTGTTTTAGCAAATCAGTCGAATCCCAAGAAGGGGGTCAAGGGACTCTGATTTATAGCCTGTCGGTAGGAAGTCCAGGTAACAACCTGGCCTTGCAATTGGCATCCTGAGTTGGAGGGGGTCATTGGAACTTCCAATCTGTAGCCAGTTGGTCAGAAGCGTAGGTAACAAGCTGGGCTTTCGACTGGCATCTGAAATTGGGAAGAGGCAGTTTTGCAGGACTGAACATTTACCCTGTTGAAGCTGATGCCATCTCCAATTTATAGTGTCAAGAATTGAGGTGAATTCTTGGACACCCTGGTGGTGTCTGAGAATTGTTTGTTGGTGTGTGGGGAAAACCCCTTCCCTACATTGAAATTGGGTGCATGGAACACCAATAGAAAGATATACCTTGGGTTTTTAGTCTTGACTTTGGAACCATGAAAATATTTTATATTATTATAGAACAAAATTCTTTCTTAAAAAATAATCCTAATAAGTAAAAGGAAAATGAAACAAATGAACATAAAAATGGGTCCAGTTAGTAGATATAAGAGATAGAATATTTCATATGACTTATTCAATTTATTGGAGTAACACTGGTTAATAAAATTACACTGGTTTCAAGTGTAAAATTCTGTAATGTCATCTGCATATTGCATTGTGTGCTCACCACCTAAAGTCGAATCTCCTTCTGTCATCATACATTTGACCCTCTTTACCCACTTCTACCTCCTCCTTTCCCCCTTTCCCCCAGTAACCACTAAACTGTTGTCTGTCTGTGAGTTTTGGTTTGTTTGTTTATCTTATTAGTTTGTTGCTTACTCTATGACCCAGCAATCTCTCTTCTGGGGATCTAACCCCTCAAAATTTAAATAATTTATTTGTAAAGTTATATGCACCCCAATGTTCATTGCAGCTTTATTCACAGTGGCCAAGGCATGGAAACAACTGACGTGTCCTACAATAGATGATTGGATAAAGAAGCTGTGGTACGTATATGCATTGGAATGTTCCTCAGCCATAAGAAGAGATGAAATACTGCCGTTTGCAACAACATGGGTGATCTGGAGATTATCATGCTAAGTGAAATAAGCCAGACAGAAAAAGGTGAGAGCCATATGATTTCACTCATCTATGGGATAGAAAACTACAAGCAACAAACAAATAAGACAAACAAGCCATATGACTTTAAATCAATAATTTGCACAACCACAGAGGATATGCCTTTAGGACAAAAAAAAAAAAAAAAAACACGTTCTTTTTTCACATACTTTAAATAATTACATTGTTGGAGGAGTGTTGGTATTGTTCTTAGATACTGTATGTATGTATACTATGAAGTAATGCAAGTAAGTAAGCTGGTATCATCGACAACTGGGATTGTTTAGCATGGGAGATTTTATAAATATAAGGTGGATAAGACTAAGTAAAATCTATGGCTCTGAATCTGAGTTGGAAATATTATGAACTCATGAATTCATGTGAAAGTTTTTGTTTTGTAATAATATGATTTTTTTTTTTAAATTGTGTTTTCTACCTCCTTCCACTGAAAAGTCTGTAAAGTGGTAACCAACGCAATAGCAAAGAGCTGCCCAGGGACCTAGAATTTGATTTCTTACTATCATTTTCTACTGCAAGGAACTAGAGCTCCTTGGAGAAATGGTTGATTCCAGGTCTTGGGAGGAAAATGTCCAACAAGAACTTGAAAAATATTGTCATACCACAAAGCAAGACAGCTGTCAAAGACATTCAGAGTTTTATCAAAAGACTCAGGATCCATTAAAAAGCCTCCCTTGGTTAAATATGTGACGTGAAATTTTCAATAATAATAATAATAATAAAAACAGTGGAATAAGATACATCAGATAGGTTTAAATCCATGGGTATGAAAGATACTTGAAATCGAAAACTCCCTCATTGGTTTCCTTGAACTTGTGCTGTCCATTCAGTACCCACTAGCCGTACATGGCTAGTGAGCACTTAAAATGTGACTACTCCAACTAGGGAACCGAGTTTTGCATTTTATTTAATTTTAAATTTAAAATCTGATACTCAGTTCAGTTATTGAAAAACTTTTACCTGTGTTTGGAACAACTCAGAAGTGTGAAACTATGTTTTCCACTCCAAATTTTGTGAAATCTAAGTGCAGGTCAAGAATTTCTAGTGAAAATTTAACACCTGAATTGAATGTAAGATACACACTTGATTTCAAAGTCAGAAATACAGAAGGAGGAGGAGGAGGAGGAGGAGGAGGAGGAGGAGGAGGAGGAGGAGGAGGAGGAGGAGGAGGAGGAGGAGGAGGAGGAGGAGGAGGAGGAGAGAAGAAGAAATGAAAATGAGTCAGTGTTTGCATAGGAACTGCACAACTGAGATTCCACAGTGGCCTTACTGCTGGCTTCCCTGACCACACCATCACTCCTCCCCCACCCCAGGCACCTGAACTTCCACCTGACAGTGTCAATTCCCTTGTCCAAATGACCTAGTGTGAATGGGGGTCACCCTCTCCCTTGCGGCACATTGTGATTCCCCTGTCCCCACACCTTTAAACATGTGCTACCTCTCCCTGAAAGGCCCTTTACCACCTTTTCCACTGGAGAGCTCCTGTGCATCCCTCAAAACTCTGCTTGAACTTCACGTCCTTTGTGCTGCTTTTCCTGACTCCCTCAGACAAAGTGAAGCAGTCCCCATCTCTTCACAGTGGTTATAGCAACACTGCGCTGTTGACGTCAGGCTGGGGTGGGAAAACATCCCACTGCCCAGCAAGGTCCTGTTTTCGTTCATCTTGGGTCTCCAGTTTGGAGGACAACACTTACCATTCAGGCGCTTCTCCACGAGCTGGCAGCCCTCCCTGACCAGCCCCCTCGAACCTGACCACAGAGTCCACTCCAGCCTTCCGCTTCCTTCAGCTGCATTGTTTAATCCAACAGCCCTGTTACCTCCCATCCTGGTCCAATTTGGAAAACTCCACTTCTTCATACCTTGGCTGTGGTGGGAGCATTGAATTTATAGGAATAACCATAGTTTGAAATTCCAAAGGCAGGGAACAGTGCCTTTTTATAGTTTGTTCAAGATGACAAAAACAATAAGGAAGGGACAGAGGCCGTTCACGTTCGGCGGCTCCTGAGGGAAGACACATTGTGTCATTTATCTTTGCCTCTTTGTTTTCTGGATAACCTCCATGATGAGTGTTAAAGCAGATTGGGGGGAGGGGAGAATCACCTGATTCTGAGGTCACACCATTTTAAACAATACTGATGATCTTCATCCTGGAGGGGGCTGAAAATAATATAGTTAAGAGGCAATTGACCCCAATGTGGTTGAGGCAGTAGACAGAGAAGAGAGCCAGGTTGAATAATATTTGATCTCCAATCCCAGATAAATTACAGCCCAGAGTACCATGAGAACTTGCAGGAGTCAATGCAAAATTGCATCCTACAACTCTCCGGGAGGTGTGAAGCCTTGGAGAGGAGCCAGAAAATGAAATATATATCGGGAAATGCTGTCTCCTTCAAACAAGGAAAAGGTGGATTCTGAGAATGACTGACCAGATACCTTGATGAAAAGTCCTGGTGCAAACCAAGGTTCACAGAGACCACGAACCTGGCCGAGAACAGGAACATGAGAGGCATGTCGGTGGATTTGTCAGTGGACGTTTCAACAACTGCAGGTGGCGAGTTCTCGGCAAAGAATTGTGGAGTGTCACCAGACTCTGTGCTAAACCCTGCCCAGCTCTGCAGTTCTGTTAGTGACTTATATGAATGAAGACGGAGCAAAGCATCTGATCCTATCTGGGGATGACACAAGCTGGAATCTAATACTTGTGATGCAGAATCAAGATTTGAAAACATAAGATCTCATCACTGGAAAAATGAGGGAAAAAAAAATGGCAAAACATAATCTAGGATTTCGAGCTTCAAAAAACTTGTCCCTCAAGGAAAGCATGAAGAGATAGATGGCTTAGTAGCAATGCTTATGGAAGAGAGAGGAAAAGTGAAACGAAAGGAAAACAAAAGAATCTTCGATTCAGCTTCAACTTTTAAATGCTGTCACAAAGCTGATGGGCTGTGATCCAGAGCAGTGTCCCTAAACCTCTGTTGTCACAGACCCCCTCCGTAGTGTTCGCCATGACTGCAGACCACCGTTGCTCTTGATAACCTTCAGGCCAACTCAATTTCTTGTAAAAAAAAAACAAAAACAAAAACAAAAACAAAAACCCTGAAACTCCAGATGAGACCAGTGTGCGTAGAAGCTGAATTACCAACTGTAAAATGTTTGTCCCTGTAGACACTCAAGTCACCTCCCCTGCCACCAGGGGCTTTGTGTTCAGCAAGGAGCTGTGTTCCAAGAGGAGAGTAACAAACCAGAGTGTCCTCTGAAACTGACCTGTAAGAAAGAGTCTCAAAACCCTAACCTATGGCCAACAGTGGAAGAGACTGAAAATGTTTTGCCTGGAATAGAAAGACTTAGGGAACTCAGAGAGCTCTCCCTAACTATCTGATGGGCAGTTGTCATGTGTGGAGTGCAGTCCTAGAGGGCAGAGCTGGAACCCCTGAGGGAGGGCTTTCTCTTTCTGGAAAGGCAGTGATGGGGGCTGGAAAGGCACTCAGCCACCTTCTAGGGCTATCATCTTGAGCAGATCGTTTGTCTCTAACAGAAGTCTGAGGTCACTTCAGCCGTCCAAACCCAAGGCTCTTTATCAGAACAACAGGGGGAATAAGACCTACCTTCTGTAGGTTAAACAGGCAACCGACGCCTCTGTTTCTCCTTATAACATGTCCAACTCCAGATCTCTGCCTCCCCTCTTCTGGTACCTTCAATAGAGGGAAGGGGTGGCATCGAAGGGAGAGTTTTGAGTGTGGGTCACCCGAGTTGTCTTGTCAGTTCCCTGTGTAATCAGACAAGTCCCCACCCCTCTGGGCCTTAGTTTCCTGATCTGCCACACCATCTGGCTGGTTTGTAGGTCACAAACTGGCTGCCACAATAGAAAGAGTTCCCTCAGTCTTTTTATTCCAGGCTAAACGTTTCCAGTCCCTTCAGCTGTTGGCCATGGTTTAGGGTTTCGAGCCTCTTTCTTCCAGGTGCTAGCCCACAGGTGGGTGCTGCTTGTCCCTGGACAACATTAAACAACTGTTTTCTACTTTTCATTTTCTGACAATATTTAAAAATGAAAGTATCAAATATGTTTTAAATACAACAACATAATAATATAACATAATATAATAAAAATCTCTGCATTCTTCTGAAAAATTCAGATGAGCTGGCAACCGCAGGCCTCTCCCACATGACACTGAGCTGGCACTGAGAAGTACCCATCCTTTGGAAGGGGGCATAGTCCCCCCACCCTGCCTGAGTTTCTTAGCCAGGGCACTGCCCAGCCCTCCCTGGCCAAGCCCCTGGCAGCTGGAGCTTCTTGACTACACCTGGCCTGATGCACACCTCCCTGGACCAGCAGGATGATCTCTGAGAGCTGCCACTGTGCTGCACACAGGCCAGGTCCTCAGAACGCCATGAGGGCTTGTCTTACTGGCCTGAGAATGTGGCAGAGGTCAGGACTCTACTTTCCTGGTGCTTCCATTTCCAGTTATCCAGGCAATTGTGATGCCTGAAGTGATGGGGGAGGGGCGGCGCCATTGTGAATCCCAACAGATCCACGAGTCTGCTCATGTACGTGGGAAACATGTTCATCATTTGGATTAAAAACTTTTTTTTTAGACTAAGTCAGGAAGTCCCTTAGCTGCCATCACCAGGTCCCTATCAAACCTCCTCACTAATGGGGTCGGAGCTGAGGCTCTTGCCTTGGTCTATAGTTTTTAAGCAGCTGGGACAACCTGTCTGTTCTTTCTGGCTTTCTGCGCGTTCACAGATGTCTCTCCTAGCTAGCTGTAGAAGGCACTGTTTTGCTACCACAGGCCTGGGTGCCCCTCCTGTAAACTATGTTTGAGAGGCAGCTCGTCCCACTGGAAGCCCTTGGTATTCAGGTTTTTCTTAATTCCATGGGGCCTGAAGAGAACCCCGGCTCGTTTCAGACACCTGGTGGTAGCGGACGACCTTTAGTTTCATTTATGCATTTGGTGACGTTTACTGAGCTGCCCCACAATGTGCCTTCCACACTGCTTGCCACTGCACTCCAGTGTCCAGCGTCCAGCACAGTTCTGGCACAAGGTGGAAGCTCTCCAGAGGTTGCTGGGTGCCCAGACATCGCCAGCATGTGGTATGGCTTCCGCTCTCCCAGATGACCACACTGAAGCACCATGGCACAGAGGAGAGGGACTCTTTGAATCCCCACGATAGCCTGTGAGTGGATGATCACATGATTTTTCACCCAAACTGGACCCAAAATGAAAGGGAGCCCTTTTTACAAGGATGCTGGAACAACAGGCATAAATGGGAACCGCCCCAGAAAGAACTGGGACATGCAGTCACCCTCCTCGTAGACTTTAAGAACTTAAAAATGCGTTCATGCTCCTAGACCCAGCAACCCTTCTTCTAGGAAATGTATCTCAAACTGGGGAGTGCTTTACATAAAAGGTGTCCGACACAGTGTTATTTATATTGACCTAAATGACCTAAATGACCCACGTAAGGGGAATCATTAAGAAAGCTACAGTGTATCTATCCACATGATAGAGTATGAAATATTCAGTTAAAAAGAATTTACAAATAATTATTTCAATGAGGCAAACATGTCTAAGTTAATGTTGTATGAAAAAAGCAAAATAAAATTGAGTTTCTATAATGTGACTATAACCCTAGTCTTAAAAAGCCAACCCATTCATAGAGTAAAAGACTCAAAGGAAATTTAGCAACATATTGATAGTACCTGCTTGGCAGTCGGGGAACTGGGGGTGGGGTGGGGCTGGGGCTTTTTCTTCTTGTATCTTTTTTGTATGTCCCAAACTTTCTTTAATGTTCATGTCGTTTTTTCATAACAGAAAAGCCCCTTTACTGGAGCACAATGAGCAGCTGCAGAAAGACCAGAAAGCCACATGCAGGCAGAGCCTGGGTGGTGTGGCAGGGCGGCAGCTATCCTGCCATGAGCTTTGCCTGTCTCATTTGGCTGCACAAAGCTGCCTGGTGAGACTGAGATTGGCTGACATCTCTAAGTTTCTGGCGCTCTTGAAACTGAGCAGGGAAATGTGGTAGACAGAATAATGGCTCCCAAAGATGTCCATGCCTTAAACCCCTGAACTTGGAACTATGTCATCTTATATGGCAGAAGAGACTTTGCAGATGTGATTAAGTTAAGGACCTTGAAACGGGGAGATTATCTTGGCTGACCTGGGTGGGCCTAGCCTAATCACATGAGTCCATAGCAAGTGTAAAAGGAGGCCCACGAGTGAGTCAAAGAGAAGCCCCTGAGAAGGACTCTACTGGCCATTGCTGGCTGTGAAGGCAGAAAAATGGGGCCTCGGGGCAAGGAATCGAGTGGAAAGTGCTCTAAGGTTAAAGTCAGCAGGGAAACAGGGACCACAAGGAACTGAATTCTGACAATAACCTAAATGAGCAGGAAACAGATCCTGTACTAGAGCCTCCAAAACAGGACACAGCCCTGCTAACATCTTGATTTTACTTCTGATTTACAGAATGGTGCGATAATAAATTTGCGTTATTTCCTGCTACTAGGTTTGTAATAGTTTGTTTATGGCAGCTGGAGAAAAATAGTGCAGGCATGGACAGGACACTGGCTGGGGTCAGGACTTGGGGCCAGGCCTGGCTCTACATCAAGTGTCCCCGAGCCCTTGGTCCCTGGACTGCTTCTTAATTCCACGGGGCCTGAAGAGAACCCGGCTCATTTTAAACACCCGATGGTAGCGGTGATCTCTTAGTTCCTTCATGCTCTGACTCTCTGTTAGTCGTGTGTACTTTATTGGCCCTGAATTTTGAAAATGGAAGGTGTTTTCTCCTGCTGCAAAACACAGGAGCCCATGGAGGTTCCTCAAAAAAATGAAAATAGGACTATTATACCATCCAGCAATTCCACTTCTAGGTATAGATCTGAAGGAAACAAAATTATACCTCCAAAAGATATCTGTACCCCCATGTTCATTGCAGCATTATTTACAATAGCCAAGATGTGGAAATAACCTAAGTGTCCATGGACAGATGAATGGATAAAGAAACTGTGGTATATAGATATGATGGAATATTATTCAGCCATAAAAAAGAAGGCAAACCTGTCATTTTCAAAAACATGGATGGAACTTGGGGACATTGTCTTAAGTCAGTCAGACAGAGAAAGACAAACACTGCATGATCTCATTTATATGTGGAATCTTAAACAAATGAACTCATAGAAACAGAACGGATTGGTGGTTGCCAGAAGCAGGGGTTAGGGGTTGGGAGAAATAAGTGAAGATGGTCCAAAGGTACAAACTTCCAGTTTAAGATAAATAAATCCCAGGAAAGTATGGTGACTATAGTTAGCAATACTGTACTGTATATTTGAAAGTTAAGAGACTGGATATTACAAGTCCTCGTCACAAGAACAAAGTTTTTATAACTAGGTGAGGTGATGGATGTTAACTGGATTTTTTGTGGTGATCATTTCACATGTACATTACGAAATCCTTATGTTGTACACCTTAAGCTAATACAAGTGTATGTCAATCGTATCTCAATAAAACTTGGAAAATATAAGATTACAAAAAAAAAAATTAAAGCACAAGACCACTAGCTTCCTTCATCAGCTGGGCTGTTGAGGTGGGGGTGGGCCTAGAGAATGTACAGGGATGTGAGCCCATGGCCACCTTGTCGCAAAGCTGCCAGCAAGCTCTGACTGTAAGTGTCGGGCTGTGATTTGTGTTCTCTGCACCTGCACTTCAAAGAGAGGTCAACACTTGCTCCTGGATGTTCCCAGACCATCTCACAGTTTGTTGGCGGCCCTAGGCCTGGGACTGGGGGACAGATAGAAGCATGGGGAGGGTAGGTTCCACCAGGCAGGCAGAACTCCTAAAAGAGACCTGCTGGGGCCTCCCTGCCTCATTGTGCCATCCTCCCAGACCCTTTCCCCGGGACCTGAGTGAGAGCGTGGGCCTGGCGTGGGCCCAGGTGAAGTGGGTCTCTGCGGGGCACTTCGGGGCCTCCCTAAAGTCAACGCTGCTGCACTGCACTGCTCCCCTCTGCAGTTCCGGGACAAGCGGCCTCCCACCCTGGTGCTTTGATCCACGGCAGACAGGCCCTGCGGTGCTCCTTGTCTCTTCCTGTCACTGGGTCTGAGCCAAAGTGGAATGTGGGAGGCCTGTGTGGTTTGGGGCTCCCCACCCTGCCAGAAGTGCACATCTCATCCCGGGGTGGCATATGTGGGAGCTCGAGCCCCATCCCCAGAGAGAAATACCCCCGGAAGCTCAGAGCTATACTTGGGCAAGTTCCTTGCTGACCCTCAGTTTCCCCAACTGTCAAACAAAGGTAGTAAATAGTACTTAGCTCAGAGTGTTGTTATGATGATAAGATCAGAAATCTGCTAATGAGCACTTAATATACTGGTGTTTGGCATATGATAATTAAGTGTTCAATAAATCTTAACTGTTTTATTATTAATTGCAGCATTAAAAAAATAATAATGAAGTCACTGTAAGGCCTAGAACAATTTACTTCTCTCCCTCGGCTTCCATTTCCACATCTAGAACGAAAAGTTTGGACTGGAGGATCTCTGGAGTGCTTCCTTTCTCTGGGATCCAGGGCCTCCTCAGTTTCCCCACCCTGTTCCTGGGATGGTGGGCATGTGTCAAGCACAGGCTGAAGGTGAGATGAGCTCTAATGAGACAGCCAGGGGCCTGATTTCTGATACCCTGCCTGCTGCCCGAGGGCTTCTTCTGAAAGATGGGTCTGGCAGGATTTTAGATCTTCCCATGCCTGCCCCTGCCTGTCTTCCCGAGGCACCCTGTAGGCTTGGCCTGGATGGCGGCTGAGGAATGAGGAAGTCTGGGGCGCTATCGCAGGCGCAGGGGTGGACATGGCCTTCACCGCAGCCCCCTCCTCACCCCGTCTTCTCTAAAGTTCCAACACTTCAGCTGCGGAGCTCTACCTACCCCATCCTTCACTATAGAGTTCCCCATGGATACAATTTCCCTCAAAGAAATGAGAGTACCTTGTCTGGCCATAGCAGATGGTGAGTGTTTATCAGTGAGAGTTGGGGCAGGCGCAGGAGAGGCATGGTGGTGCCCTGCCCTTTTGTGCACTCCAGCTTGGGCCCGACTTACAGCGCCTCTGTCTATGTGTGGAGGTGTATCCAGACCCTGAGGACCACTCTGCCTACATACCAGCTAGAAGCTCCAGGCAATCATGTTCCATGACAGCAGCCTCCCACTGACAAATGGGAGCTGGAGATTAAGCACCCCCACATTCCTGGGTTCCTCACTGTCTCGCAGAGTTCCACATGGGATTCTAGTTGTCCACAATGTAGATCTGCTGGAGAATAAGCTCGTTATTGGCTTCCTTCCAATAAGGATGCACTTCTGTGCTCCTGTTATGGGCTGAATTGTGTCCCCCAAAACTGGTCACCCCCAGTACCTCAGAATGTGATCTTCTGTGGAAATAGGGTTGCTGCAGATGTAATTAGTTAAGATGAGGTCATTAGGCTGGGCCCTAATCTAATATGACTGTGTCTTTATAAAAAGGGGAAATTTGGACACAGATATATGGACATAGGAGAACGCTCAGTGAAGACGCAGATAGAAATCAGAGTGATGCTTCCACAAGCCAAGGAATGTCACAGATGGCTAGCGAACTACCAGAAGCTGGCCCCGCTGGGAACCGACACTGCCCATGTCTTGATCTTGGACGTCTGGCCTCCAGGGCTGTGAGAAAATAACTTTCTGTTGTTTAGGCCCCCAGTCTGTGGTACTGTTACAGCAGCCCTAGCTGGCAAAAGACATGCTTGACACATCGGTGTTTTCTAGACTTGCCAGATAGAGTATTCGTACTTGAGTCTTTGTGTTAGGGTCAGGAATCCAGCCTAAGGGACGGAGATGGGGTGGGGTGGGAGGTTGAGGGGTGTGGAGTGAGGTGGGAGGGTAGGGTTTGGGGAGAGTACTGGCAACAGGGAGCTCATTAAAATGATCCCAAGAACTTGGAGGACAGGTGCAGATCCAAGACCCCAGCTCGCCCTCTAAATCAGAATTAATCTGTGTGTCTTCAGATAGAAGACATCAGGTTAGGTAATTGGCTTCAGTTGTCAAAGCAATTGCCCATTCAACACCCTTTTTTACCAACTCTTTATTCCCGGTTGATGGAGGAGGGCTGGCCGGTCCCCATGCCCTCACTGGAGCAAGAGTAGGGCTTGGTGGTTTGCATGTGTAATGAGCAGGAGCTTCTTGCAAAAGATCCAGCCTCCTGTTGCTGAAGACAAGGGGAAAAGAGTGGCCAACCTGCCAGTCCCAGGGTCCCTCAGAGTCCCCTGGGAATATATTACTGTTTAATAAGGTAGAGACCACTGGAAAATATGGAAAAATAAATTTATAGTTGTGGAAAAATGAATAACTTGGTTTTTGTTAAAAACAATGTTCATTTTGAGGGCGCTAAATGTTCATCAATAGGGGAATAATTAAGTCCACAAGAGCTCATCTGCCTTACTTGGTCAAGGTCCCAGCTTCAACTGCTCCCCACCTCCTGAATCTGAGTCCCTTTTCCTTGCTCAATCACATGGCTCTATTTATTGGCATATGTGATGTGTCTGCCCTAGTTGGATACCAAGGGCTGATGACTGGAGACCGAACAAGGCCGGAAGTAGGGCCTGGAGGCTTGGCGGTACCCAACCTAAGTCCCCATAATGCAGGCCTGCCTAATCCTCCACACCAGGGCATGTCACTGGAAGGGACAGGGCTTTGAAAAGCTCTCTGTTCACCGATGATGGGTGCAGCTGTTGGGAGGAGCCTTCAGGCTTTTCTCTGCGATCCTGCTGGCTGCGGTGCTGGAGGGAGAGGCTGGGGAAGACCCCAAAGGGAGAGTGTTAGTGGGAGTGCAGGGTGAAGGGGGACTGCGGGGGGCGAAGGTAGGCTTGGAGCTAAATGAGTAGCCTGTGGGTGCTGGAGACTGGAAAAGATTCTTGGTGGTTTGGGTGTAACTTGGAACTCTGCCGCTTTTCTCCTTATCATCGGAACGAAATCAGACAAGAGGGTATGAGCTCATTCTAACACAAGTCATTTTTTGCCCTCTGTTTCCTATCAATTGAATCCCCTCTCTTCTGTTGATCATTTTCAGAGACTCTGAAAGGTCTTTCTGCTCCGGATGGTACAGAGCTACTTAGGCCAGCAGGCACTTGTTGAGAGCTATCCCTGCAGGGGCCATGAACCAGCTGCTCAGCCTTTGGCACCACTTGTCTCGGATTTGAAACTCAAATCTGCCATTAACCAGCTGTGTCACTGTCAGTAGGGTACTTAGCCAACCAAGGTTTAACTTTCCCATCTGTAAAATGAGAACAATAGCAGTTCAGACCCACATATTCAGTACCTACTGGACATCACTTCTTGGGATTGTACAGGAACCTCAGAATCAACCTGTCCAAAAGTGATTTGACACCCTTTTCCCCCAACTTGCTCTCTTTTGGCATTTTCTCCTCTGTAAATGGCCCACCATTAGCCAAGCCCCACACTTGGGTGCCTTAGAGAGAAAACTTTAAAACTATCTCATGTCACTTCTTCCAGGAAGCCTTCTTTGACCACTTTCCATCTCCCAGTGGACTGAATAACTCTCCAACAGGCTTCTATGCCATCATGTGTGTGTCTCTTCGACATATTAGATATATTACATTTTAATGATCTTTTGGTGTGTCTCTCTTACTAAATTGTGAGGCCCTTGAGGGCAGGGACAATATCTTAATCTTCTTGGAACTCCAGGACATAATGTAAACTTCTGTTATCTTCGTTATTCATGCTCCCTTTACCCAAAATTCAAATTAAAGTGTGTTTACTTTACGATGAGTCCCCTTGCCACACCCCTGGATCAGAATGTGGCTCTGCAGTCTTCCAACATAGAAGTCCATCGCTGCCATCCAGGGTCTAGTATGCAGTAGGAGCTCCATATGTACATGCAGAGTGAGAAGTGGATTCAAGCGTTATTCCAGTGCCCTTCCTTGCATTCCTGCCCACATCCAACAAATCCCCACATCCTGCAGCCTCTTCCTCCTAAGCAGCGCTTCTGTATCAGTTCTCCTCTTGATCAGCCCTGCCCTTTGCTGGTCCGGGCCCACAGCATTAGTGTGAGAGTCAGTTGCTCACAGTCCCACTTCCCTGCAGCTGCTGGACAAGCTGATGGTCCTCTTAAAGGACCAAGGTTCCAGGAATAGTACTCATCCTCTTTGTAATCTCTTGCCCTGCCCTCTTCATTTATCCAAGCTCAGCTCAAGAGTCCATTGTTCCCATGAGTCCTGCCTACCTATCCCCTCTGCCTCTAGCTCCCTCTTCTACATCACCTTTTATACATAACTATGCAGTCACCACGGTTCTGCATCTTCCCAAAGACAGGACCAAGATCCCAGCATCTAACAGCTGGTAGGTCTTCAACCCAGTTTGTTCCTTTTTTTCATCACTGTCCTATTTAGCACTGAACTTACTGTGTGATCTCAGCAAGTTGCTTAAGCTCTGTCCTCGGCATGCTCATGAATTACACTGGAGGGTGCTGTGTGGTCCCTCTGAAGTTAACACATCATAAGCCTGTTGAGGCATTTTTATCTGCTTTACTGATGTCATCTGTGTGCAGGAGTGGACCCGTCGCTTCCCAACAGTTTACCTGTGCTGGGATTCTGCATTACATATCTAAAACTGTCTTCCCCTGCCCTTTGCACCAGAGAACAGCCTGCCAGGTATGCCTCCCCTACCCCAGAGGGAGCCCAAAGTAGCAAGGAACTTAACCTCAAAGGGACATGCAGGGCTCTCAGGGGAAGGAGCCTGCAGAGAAGTTCCTCTTGACCTTTCACTTTGCGCCCCAAATGTATTTCTCCGAGCTGGATATGTATACCAATTGCCTCCTAGTTTTAGTTCAAAGATAGCAGTCTTGTTAGAAATTAAGAAAACAAGAAGGGATTCAGGTGAAGGAAGCATTCTGAATATGCAAAGGGACGCTGGGTCTTTGCTGCTTCCGTTTCTGTTGTTCTCTGAGTGTGTTCCCCTGCTCAGCGGCATCCGCGGCACCTGGGAGCTGGTTAGAAATGCAAATTCTCAGGCCGCACCCCAGACCCGCTGAGTCAGAGCCTGTGGGGGTGGGGCCCAGCAGTCTGTTTTAACAAACCCGGGCAGTCGACTCTGTGGACCTTCAGGGTTGAGCAGCATTGTACTTAATGCATAGCTGCAGGTGTTTGGAGGAATTACTTAGTGCTGAGATCCCAGGAGAATCCAGACAGAGACAGTTAATGTTTTATGCTTTTTCACTCAAACCTAAACCAGTGTTTCTCACTTGTTAGCTGCATCAGATTCACCTGGGAGGATTGTTAAACACAGCCTGTTGAGCTCCACCCGCAGAGTGTCTGATTCAGTGGGGCCTGAGAATTTGCATTTCCAACAAGTTCCTAGTGACAATAATGATGTCATTGTTGTCTGGGGACCACATTTTGAGAATGATTGTCCTGAGCCATTTCCGAAAGAAATACTTGACTAATGGATTTCAAGATGGATACTATGTACTTAGCATTAGATCATATTGCTCGATATCCTACTCTGAGAATTTTTCCAAACATGATTTTTTAATATCAGTCTGGAGGCTTTTAGTAGCAATATCTCATTGTGGCTTAGCTTCCTCATCTATACAATGCGCAGATCCAGATTGTAGTACCTTCCAGAAAGGATCGCTGAGAGAGTATAATGAGAGAATCCACTAAACGCACCTAGCTCAGAGCCTGGCACCTGTTACATTCTTTCTAGAAATTACTATTGTGATTATGATCGCGTATTTGTGTTGGACTGAGAAACTGCTGCTATGACTCCCCTGCATGTGAAGTGCATATATACCAAGTGAAAATAAACTGCCTGTTAGTGGGAAGGAAACTTTCCTAGCCTGGTGGGCCAGGAGTCCACATGCCCTCAGCCATACCAGCTTGGGCCAGGGCCTGGGGTCCCAGAGAGAGACCAAAGAAGTGGAAAGGTGGTGATAGGATGGATAGATTGCTCAGGTCAAAATTCCACTGTAATTTGGATTATAAAAGTAATATGCACTCATTACTAAACGTTGACGCTTTAGTCATCAGAATCCTGGTGGTGACCTTTCACACCAGTGTATTCTCTGTCCTTCTCCACGGTGTACGAATGCGAGTGTGCACAGGAACAGCATCCTTACTGTTTTCCTCTGGGGATACTGATCCAAGTTTACCTGCATGGGTCGTCACAGAGGTTCTCTAGTGGCATGAGCTGGTGGCTTTGGTGACTTTTATGGAATAAAAGTTCCCGTTCATCACACTCCTCCTGAGTCAGAGCAGGAAGGCTTTTCTCACCTTACATGAGGAAGAAACGACAGAACTGAGAGGATGAGAGAGCTCAGTTTCATCAGAGGCCAGAGGTCATCAGGCCCCCTGAGGAGAGGACTTCTCTTTGGAAATGCCTCTCAGGAGAAAAGAACCATCTGCTTCCTTTTAGTGACAAACCTTCCTGGATCCTTTGAGTTACTTTTCCTAATTCTCTTTACCCGCCTGCCAAGTCCACCACAGATGCTCCCAAAATGCCCACCCAGGGGTGGCAGACACTGTCCCGGCAGCGGAAGCGAGTGCCCCTTGTGGGACTGGGCATTTGAGACTCGGCTGGAGCCATCCCTCTTCTCTACAGCTCCTGCCCACCTTTCCAGCCCACCAGAGGAAGTACTTCTGCTTTGGCTTCAGGACATAGCTGTGATTTTTTCTATTTTAATGGAGAGAAATTCTAATTGATGATGATGATGATGATGATGATGATGATGATGATGATGATGATTAGCTACACACTAGTAACTCCACATCTTACCCCATTATCCCCCAGGCCTCGCTCATGCTCTCAGAACACAGGGGTCCTGGGTGAGCCCAGCACGCTTGCCCGCCCGCCTTCCTCTCCAGCCTCAGCTCTTCCTCAGCAAGTTCCCCACCACATTGGATGGTTACACAGCTCCTGCCCCGGAGTCTCACTCCCCTCTGCTAACCATCTTCTTCTCCACTCTCCCTTTGTCCTCCTTTGGGTGGTCAGTTCAGATGTCTGTCACCCCTGGATGCCTTCCCATAGCCCGTCACCTTCCCCTTCTCTTTCTAGAATTACCCATCCTCTCAAAATATGTGTAGACATAAACCGAATGACATATTGTTTGAAACCTGCTTTTTTCACTCAACGTTGTTCTTGACAGTTGTTCTAAGAGCTCCATAATAGCCTGTGGTGAGGATGTACATGAGGTGTTGCATGCTCACCTGTTGACAGACACTGAGGTTGTTTCCACTTTCATTCTTAGAGACAATGTTGCAGAGAACATTCTGGCACACACATCTTTGCACAGATGTGGAAGAAGAGTTCAGGATGGAATCTGAAGGTGGAATTGCTGGGTTAGATGGTGTATACACACTTTAAATTTTGAAAATTCCAAAGAGCTCTTCAAAATGCAAGTATCCATTTCCACTTCTGCCGACCCTGAAATGACCCTCACGACTCCTCCAAGGCCTATTGGAATCGAATCCTGGCGCATCCTTTTCAGAGTGGTTGTTCTGCAGTGTCTCCCAGGAATCCAGGTTTCCAGAGCTTCCCTTCCCCCCTCCCCCCCACCCCACCGTCCCTCTCCCAGTAGCTGGGGACAAAAACTTTCCAGGATCCAGAATGTCTTTGGGGATCAAGGCCACATCTGGGATGGCGACTACAACAGTAACCCAAGGCCTTTAAGTACTTAATGAAAAGCCCCTTTGTTTTGCTGATTGACTTGCTGGGGTTTTGACATGCTTTCTTATTTTGTTTTGTCCTTCCTGTGGCTTTGGAAGTGGCAGGTGCCCAGAGAATATGCATGTGAATCAGCTGGTGGGTAAAAGGAAGTAGCAGGTGAGGATCTTGGTGGCATTGGTAATGATGGCTTTTGCCCAAATAGTTGTTCAGGGTCTTGAATCTCCCTACATTCACATATGCATCCATTACTCAACTCATTCATTCATAAAATCATCACTGAACACCTTTCATGTGCCCTGCAAGCACTGTGCTGGGGTTTGAGATGTGGAGTCATTAAACAAATACAGTTTGGGGCAACAAGAGGAGGAAGGTTCCTAGCAAAGTTCCCAAAGTAGGAAGGAACACAGTGTGGGAAGACAGATGAGACTCAAAGGCACTGCATCCCATGGTTTTGAAATTTACCCCAAGAGCAACGAGAAGCCACCAAGGCACTTAAACCAGAGTTCAGTAACAGGTTTGATTTTGGATGTTAAAGCATCCCTCCCTTCGCACTGAGGTGTGAGAACCCAGGTGACAGCAGGCTTGGAGAAAGGAGCTGATGTCAACATGGGGCAGCAGACTCACTGGTTTCCAGTGCCCTGGATAATTCAAATTTCTTCCCTGCTTCTGACATAGGGCTAGGATCAAATGACAATGGCCTTGAAATTGGGCAAGTGTTGGGAAAGGGCTGGCAGCCAGGCCTAGCTCTAAGTGTCTAGCCACCCCTTCCCCACACTGCCCCCAGCACTGCCAGGCCGGAGGATGATACCCTCCCTCCTTTGTCCTTGTAGAAGAGAGGAGTGACTGAACAGGCAGGACTGTGGACCTGAAGCATCCAGCTCCCTTTCACACTGACTCTTCCTCTCTACCACTCCCATATCGTCTGCAGAAAGCCCAGAAAAACAGTGGAGGCTCCAAATTCACGAGGCTAATGTTTTCAGAATGCAATTGCTAAACCCATCTGCTGCCATGAACTGAGCGAGTTCCTTCATCTACCACTTCCTTTAACACTCAAAACCACCTACAGGAGGGCAGCCTGTCCCATTATACAGTGGAGGAAGCTTCTCCTCTGAGAGGCTGAGTTGCCCCAGGTCCCAACTTGTAAGGTAGGGCCGGGTCTCATCTAGGTCTCTTCACCTTTCTTTAGTCTCTCAGAGGTTTGACATTAAAAACTTCCCCGGTGTTTGACATCAGAATACCCGTGGGTCCTTCAGACCCCTTACCTCCCTCTTGGCTGGGCCGCCCATGCACACTGTCCTGGTTGTCAGCCCACTACGCCCTCAGAATGAAGGAGAACCTGGGGATCTTGTCACCCTGCAGCACTCAGCGTCCTTACTCCCATCACTGGAACATGCACCACTGGAAGGTCAGCCTCTGCTCTCAGCTCTGTCCCCTTCCCTACCACCCTGGAGCTTGACCTGACACACAGTAGACAGGGGTGGGTTGGGGGTGACAAGGTAAGTGTCTGTGGGGTGGTTGAGAGACTTGGCAGAGTTTCCAGGGACCTTACGTTTTCAGAGTGGCCCAGTGAAAAGTGAGTCACCTATTTCTGAGTCAAAGCCAGGCTATCCTAGATTCTAGGAGGGCAAGGATAAAAGCATATAGGAGTGCTCACCTGGAAGGCAAGGGGATGTAATGGTTCAACACATGGTCTCTGGGCCCAAATTCTGACTACAGGTTAACTCTGTGAGCTTGGACAAGTTACTCAGCTTCTCTTTGCCTCCGTTTCCCCATCAGCAAATGGAGATGTGTTTGTACCTACCTCATAGGGCTGTGATAAACAAGAAATGAGTTCACATGTACGCGTTTAGAACAGAGCCTGGCAAATACATTGCTTAAAGATAAACTGAGGCATGTTAAAATGTTAAGTTACTATTTGAGCAGAAATCAATTCAAATTGGTCAGTATCCAATCTAGAAGGGAGCTCAAGGAGCTGTATAAAAGAAAAGAAGGGAGGGGGAACAAGGAAGTCATATTAGGCAAAAAGGTGGACTGGTTATTGCAAAGTTACCTGCCTTCAGGAGATGGCAGCGGCCTAACAGGCAGGTTACCTCAGGACTGGTGAGGTGATTCCTGATTGACTGGTTAAGATTCCATTTCTGGGAGAGCCCAAATTGTAATCAAGTCTTGGTTTGGTGACATGTGCTTAGCATCAGCCACTACATCCTGGGCCTTATTTTGTTTGTTTGTTTGTTTTTTAATTTTTAAAAATTTATTAGTTTCATGTATGCAGTACATTGGTTAGACATCTGTATAGTTGTTAAAACAGCCCCCCCAATTGCTCTTTCCCTCCCCTGATCCTCCACCTAGCCAACATATTCACTCTAATTGCATTCCCTAGACCCCGTTCCCCAGCCCTGTATCCATCCATCAGCTACAAATTTGTACTTCTTTAACCCTTTATCCCATTCTCCCAGCCATCCAAACTCCCCTCCCCTCTGTCCATCACCAAATTGTCCACTGTATTTGTGAGTCTTTTTTGTTTGTTCTCTTTATTCCTTAGATTCCACATATAAGTGAAATCATATAGTGTTTATCGTTCTCTGACTTAAATACCTTCTAGGTCCATGAAAGCAATATGTTTTTCCATCTCCTTCCTTTTGGTCTGAGTCTTTTAATTTGAAGTGAGTCTTTTATAGACACCACGTAGGGGTGTTGTTTTCTTTTCCATTCATCCACTCTTTTAGTTGGAGCACTTAATTCCTTTCCATTCGAGATACTTATTGATAGGAATGTAGTGGTTACCATTCTTTATTCCTGTTTTTGATACATGTTTTTTTTTTTTTCCTTAAAGAAGTCCCTCCAACAATTCCTACAATACTGGCTTGGTGGTGATAAATTTCTTCAACTTATTTGCGTCTGAAAAGCTCTTTATCTGTCCTTCAACTCTAAATGATAGCTTTGCTGGATAAATTATTCTTGGTTGTAGATTCTAGGTCTTCATCCTGTTAAATATCTTTTTCCAAGCCCTTCTTTCCTGTATAGTTTCTTTTGAGAAATCAGCTGCCAGTCTTATGGGCTTTCCCTTATAAGTAACTATTTGTTTTTCTCTTGCCACTTTTAATATTTATTCTTTTACCTTTGGCATTTTAATTATGATGTGTCTTGGTGTGGGCTTCTTTGGATCCCTAATTTTTGGAATTCTCTGAGCTTCCTGGGGTTTTATGTCCATTTCCTTCACCAGGTTAGGGGAGTTTTCCATCATTATTTCTTCAAACAGCTGTTCAACATCTTGATTTTCTTCAGTTACACTGATCAGATGGCTATTTGGACTCTTAATAGTGTCCCATATGCTCCTTAAATTATTTTTATATTCTTGCCATTCTGATTGAATGTCCTTGGCTTTCCCATTCTCTAGATAGGACATTTGATCTTTTTTCTTTATTCCCTGTTTATTCCTTTGTTTATTCTATTTAATATACTTCTCATCTCAGATAATGTGTTTTTCATTTCACACTGGTTTTCTTTTATAGTTTCCATTTCCATTTTTATATTTTTTATCTCTTTGTTGGATTTCTCATTGAATTTAACCAAAATTCCATTCAGCATCTTTATAACCAGTGTTTTGAACTCTGCATCTGTTAAATTGCTTGACTCCATTATTTCTGGATTTCTGTTCTGTTCTGTCATATGGTTTCTGTTTCTTTGTCTTCCCATTTTGGCTGCCTTTCTGTGTCTGTTTCTATGTACTAAGCAAAGCTCTGAAGTCTCCAGGTCTTATTAATGTGGATTTGTGAAGTAGGTGTCCAGTGACACAGTCCTGAGAGGGATTCAGCTACAGGCCAAATTTAGTCCGAGCCTCTGCCCTTCTGGGGCCACCTATCAAGATTCAGCAAGCAATCCACAGATGCTGTGCTCATAGATGCCTCAAAAGGCCACTCCAGAAACCGAGGCCAGTTGCCTTGGTTTGAATCTAGTGTGAGTCTAGGCACTGCTCAGCAAGGAGCACCTGACTTGCTGAGGATACACCAGGATGTGGCTTGGGTGGGGCTATGAGTTGAGGGAGATGGGGTTTTAGGGCATCCTCTGGGCGGAGCCACCTCTGTTATCCAGTCTAACGACCTCACGGCAATGGCAGCGCTGTGTCCATGCACTGGGAGAGGGGAGGGCTCAACAGAGAACAATGGATACTGCCTGCACTTTTGTACAGAGTGAGTCTCCTCTTGGCCCTCACTCTGACAATGTCTCCTTGTAAGTCCCTGGTGGCCCCTGCGCACAGCCACATCGCACTTGTGCTCACAGCAAGCAGGTCCATCACCATGAAAATCCGCTCACGGTTGTGGTCCCTTTAACAGGCTTCTGCTGCTGCCACAGCCTCTGTCTCAGCCACTGGAGACCAGGTAGCCCCGCATCCTTGCCTCGTCCTACTTCCTGCTGTTGCAGGGTGATTTCTTGGATTTCTCCCTAGTTGTATGGCTTGTTCACCTAGATCCCAGGTGATTTTTCCTTGCTGCTGCTCCTTGTTTCCATCACAACTTTGATTTGGTCACCAGAGGGATGAACAGAGCCTCTATCATCTACACCATTTTGCCATTTTGGTTGCCCTCTTTTTTTTTTTTTTAAAGCCTACAGCACCTAGTACTTCTAGGTGGTCTCCCATCCAAGTACTAATCAGGCCCAACCTTGCTTAGCTTCTGAGATCGGAGATGAGATCAAGTGTGTTCAGGGTGGCATGGCTGTAGATTCTGGGTGTTGTTTTTAACAATGAATAACATTTGTTATTCTTGTCTTGACTTCAAAAGACTTATAATTTGGCAGAGGGACTGAGCTACAATTATTACGGCATAGGACACACTCCCAAAGAGGCGATTGAGTACCCGGCATTAGCTTGGACCCTGGTTTTGAAGCCACAGAGTGTCTGGGGATGTTCCCATTTTACGTTTCTGACAGCTTCTGCTTCACAATTGGGAGAAGATTGTTTTGGGGAAAATTCTTAAAAGTTAAAGCCAGAAATTTATTGTTGAACTGAAAATTTTCACTCGTTTGTAGAGGTAAATGGTTGTCCTCACTGGGAGCAGAGTTGCTTCTGAGAAGGTGATTCTGGTGACAAGGGAGGAAAGCTGATGACCAGGATGAGGGAGGAATAGTTTATTGCCCTCCCTGGGCTCAGAGAAGCCTGGGGGCAGGGCTGGGGCTGGCTCTTTGCAGAAGGTCTCAGTCACTAACAGGTAGGGACCAGACATTGGCTGGCTCCAGCCACAGGGCAGCAGACTAGACCTGGAGAGCACCCTCTGGGTTTGCAAGGGTTGCCCAGAGCGGGGGTGCTCCTGTCCAATCTAAAGCTTTTCCGTACTGCATTGTAATTTTCTCCCGCCATTCTCAAACCTTTCTAGGGAAGTTTGTTTCCGGTCCTATGCATATTTGGGAGGATCACAGAGGATCCTGTGCCTATGATTGGTGGCACTGGAGTAAGGAGAGAAGGAGCAGTGAGGACAAAGAGATAACAGGACAGAGAGAAGAGCTCCAGGAATGTGTACGGCGCCCAGCTGCAAGGACAACAGCAACAACTGAGCTGAATGTATGGAACCTGAAGACGAAGATGGAATACTTTAGGGAGAGAAGCTGGGCAGATGGCTGGCCTTTCTGTGGTCTCAGTTCATTTTTCCTTGAGCATTAAAGGGAAGGGTGACCTTTTAGGCTGCAGAACCCTGGAATCAGGATCAATTCAGCTGCGAAGGGAGGAAGACCAAGGCTCTGGGAATATTGCACAGATTAAGTGACTTTTAAGCAGAGTTTGAAGGATGAATAGGAGTTTGACCGTGAACCAGATGAGGAAAATTATTTCTACTCCTCACCCTAGTTTCTACCCTTCACACACCAGCTAGGAAATTCGCAGGGGCCCCCCAGATTGCAGCAGCACTAGGCCCTTACCCACTTGGAGCAGAAGAATAGACGGCCTTGGCCTTTTTGAGTCATCTGTAGGGAGGAACAGGTTGCGAGCTCCGTTGGGCTTCATAAGCTTGGCAATGGATGCCATTCCCAACCCCATCTCGGGCACTTCCGATTCAGTAGAGTGCTTATAGATTGCTTTTGTCAAAACGTATGAGTTCTCCGGGGGGCAGGGAGATTTATTCAGTCTTCGTCTTTGCCGAGTTGGCTCTTATTTGCAGTTACCTGCAAAAATATATTTCTTGGGCCCAGTTCCCAGAGGAGTGATGTTAGGTCATTACTGCGTGAATTGTTGGGCTGTAAAGGAGCCATCCGTCACTCACCCACGACTCTGTGGTTGTGCTGGGCACCCGGGTCATTGCAGGCACTCCTGTTATGGCCATCTGCTGTGGTGGCTGCTGGTGATGGCCCTACACATGCAGAAGGTGGACACTTGGAAATTATTTGTGGGTGCACATTAACCACTTCTCCCCCACCTCTGCTTTAATAGATAGGATGTGACAGGGCCAGCTACAGCTGAGGAAAGGAACAGAGCAAGGTCGGCACTTAGAGTTTATTAGAACCTAAGAGTGTGCCTGCCTGATGACCCCTTGAGGAGGAAATAAGTAGGGGCTTGGTGCTCTTCTGTATTCTTCTGAAGTATATGCATCCGGGTCTCAGACTACCAGGACCTGGGTGAGTCAGCAAGGCTGGGCACAGGGTCCCAGAGCAGGTCAGTAACTTGGGTTCCTTCTGTAGTCCTAGTCCTTTCTCCTCCCCAGGCAGCCCCCCTTTCCAGTGAAAACCCCTTTGCACCCTCCCCTCCTCCATCAGAGCTCTCCTGAGCAAGGTCATTTTGCGTTAAGGCCACAATAGAAATGGAAGACACAAGGGATAAGCAACTAATTCTGGAGATGTCGATGGTTGAAACAGCCTAACTGACCACCTTCCCTGCCCAAGGATGCTTCCATTTTCAGAATTAGCATAGGTCTTTGTAGTTAAACTGATGAATCTCAGTCAGAGAATTTTGTGTTCCTCCTCCCCATCCACCCTGAGAACGTTTGACAATGTCTGGAGACATTTTGGTTGTCACAACTGGGTAGAGGGAGGTTATTGGCAGCTAGGGCGTAGAGGCCAGGGATGCTGCCAGACATTCTACAATGCACAGAACAGCCTCCCACAACAAAGAATCATATGGCCCCATGTGCCAACAATGTTAGGACTGAGAAACTCTGAATTAGAAAGAACTGGAGTCCAGTCTGGCTGAAAAAGCCACCCTATGTTCCTTCGAGGAGGAGTGAGCCTGGGAGAAAGAGCTGGAAGGCAGGTTGGGGGAAGAGGACCTTTGCGTCCCCCCCTTCCCATCCTCAATGTGCAGCATGGCCAGGGGGTTCTCTGGAAGCAGTGATGCCCAGTGGAACTTTCTGTGATGATGGGAAAGTGCCACATCTGTGCTGTCTAACGCGGGAGCCACCAGCCACGTGGGACTATTGAGTAAGACTGAGGGCCACAATTTTTATTCTATTTACTTTCAATTAATTTATAATTAACGAAATTGTCCCAGGTGGCTAGTGGCTACCCTATTGGAACCCTATTTCTAGAGTTCTCAAGACTATCTCCTCCTTTCTCTGGGGTTCCACACCTGCTGGGGGGAGTTTCATTCACAACGAGGTGCTAATAGCAGGTAGGAAAAAGTCCAGCCTCCTTCCCAGAAGATTTCCATCTGAGTGAGGGGTTGACATCGAAAGTCAGAGGGTAAGACTGGGACAGTGCAAGGTTATGCCCAGGCCACCTGGGTCGGGGCACTGTGCCATTGCAGTCTGTGTGGGGAGATGCCACACAGCAGCACCAGAGCGAGGCAGCCTGGGCCCATGCAGACCTGAAGGTCAGCAGCTCTGTCTGCAGAGCTGGAACTCTGGAGTTCTCAGGGGCTTTTCCTCCTGCGCCAGCATAGAAGCAGGCAAAGAGTGAGAATGCCAGTGGGCTACGGGAAAGACAAGCTCTGGCCAGATACAGAACTTCCAGAACCGAAACCTGTAAGATCCCCCACACTGGCACCTCCTAAGCAGGTCAGCTCTGGCTCCACCACTTCTGTCACCCCAGGGAGGGAGTGGCAGAATTTCTTCAGCAGTACAAGCGGGCTGAGAGGTGACCTGGCTCCCCCAGACGTACAGATGCCAGTGTGAGGTCCTCTCAGGCTCCATCCACAACAATTTTTTAGGAGATTTAGATAATTTAGAAGCCACTTAATTTTTACCCTAATATATCAGCTTTGTGATCAAACATTAGTGCTCACAACAGGGCAAGGGGTAAACCCTTGGCAGAAGTGTTGGGCAGTCAGCTCAGGCTATTCCTGTTACTGTTCATAATCATGCTTTTTCAATGCCAGATAAAATTTAGCGAAAACCTGAAGATATCTGCATAGCTTACTTCCATACTGCCTCTATGCCTTTGCCCAGATATCACCTTCTCAAAGTCCATGACCATGACAGCTCGGCATGCCTGGGCCCCCGCCTTCCCTGCTCCGTTTTCTCTCAGGGCTCCTCATGCTGTAAGTCCCTCTAAAATTTACTTATTTACTTGGTTAGTTTTAATTGTCTCCCTTGCCCCACAAGCACCTAAGCTTCAAGAAGGCAAGGCTGGGCCAGTTTGGTCCCCTTCAGCAGCCCAAGTGTTAACTAGTCATATCCATAAATGAATAATTCACCTTGGGTGCTGAATGGCTGGTACTTGCTACTTTATGGCTTTTGTCACAGCCGGATGAGGTGCAAATGGGGGGTGGACTAGGGCTTCAGTGACCTGCCCAGGATGACCTGGCAAGTGTGTGGCAAGGTGGGGAGTGAAACCCCTGTGCCCAACCCCCAATTCTCCTACCTCCATCTGTGCCCTGCACCCTGTGGGGACAGTGCACAGTCACGGCCAATCCATGGAGACACCTTGGGCCTGGCAACTCACCACGCTTCCTGGAGAGACTGCGAGCTTCCAGGTGAGGGCTGGGATCCTTTCCCTAACTTGATAGACAAAGGTGAGAGATGCTTAAAGCTCAGCTATGTGAGGCTCTTGTCCACTGGAGCTTAACCGGAAAAAGCCAAACGAGCAGAACACATGTCTGCAACTACCACAGAAATCCACGGGAGAAGGATATGCTGATGACAGTTACTTACAACCTTCCCAGGAAAGTGCCTTTCCCTGAAGTTGGGTGAGCCTAACTTCATTTTCAAGCACTAACTCAGAGGACATTTTCAGAGCAGAGAATTCTGGAATGTTCCTTGGGGATCCAATCTGTGGTTACCTTCTGAAAACATTTTAAATTTACTTATGTATCTCTGCAGAAAGCGAGGCGGGGGGGGGGGGGCAGAGAGTCCAGGAGAAATGGGCGAGGAGAGGGAAGAGGGTGCTATTTTCTCTGCTATTTCTAAAGGACACCCATTTCCCAGAGTGTTCTAAGTCCCAACGTGCCAGTTACGATTGACACATAATAGCAGGGACTTAGAAGCTTGACACAACTGTTTCATCACGCTCGTGAATTCTGTGGGTCAGGAATTCAGACAGGCCCCAGCAGGGGCTGGTCCGTCTCTGTTCCATGATGTATGGACCTCGTAAGCTGGTGCTGCTGACCTGAGAATCTCTGCGTGGACCGTCTGCGGGTTCTAAGCTTCCTCACAGCATGCTGGCCTCTGGGGGCTGCTCAGACTTCTTACTTGGAAGCTCAGGGATCCAAATGCAAGTGACCCAGCAAATAAGGCAGACGTTGAATGGACTTTTCTGACCTAGGCGGAAGTCACTCTGTGCCACTTCGGTCACATTGTTTTGGTGACAAGCCAGTCAGTCACAAGTCCATTTAGATTCAGGCTCAAGGCAGCAGGAGGTATAGTCCCATCTCTCAAAGTCTCTATAGTCACACAAGGGAAGAATAAACAGCTCTGAGCCAAGACACCCAGAGGCTGATGAATGAATGAATGAACGAATGAATGAACAAAATATTTATCTTTTCATAATGTGATCAATTTTTAATTGTTAAAAATTGTAGTCCTATATATATATATATATATATATATATATATATATATATGTATGTAATTTACCATCTTAACTATAAGTGTACAGTTCAGTGGCATCAGGTATATTCATACTGCTCTGCACCCATTGCCACCATCATCTCCGGGGCTTTTTTCACGTTGCAAAACTGAAACTCTGTACCCATGAAGCATGAACTCCCCATCCCCCTTTCTCCCACCCCCTTGGTAACCACCATTCTGCTTTCTGTCTTTGTGAATTTGACTACACTAGGTGTCTCGTAGAACTGGAATCATGTAGTTCTTGACCTTTCGTGACTGGCTTCTTTCACTTTGCATAATGTCCTCAAGGTTCCTTCATACTGTAGTATGTGTCAGAATCTCCTTCCTTTTTAAGTCTGAATAGTTTTTCATTGTGTGTCTACACAACATTTTGTTTACCCAGTCATCTATTGATGGCCACTTGGGTTGCTTCCATGCTGCTGCTGCGGATAATGTTGCCATGAATATGAGTATACAAATATCTCTTTGAGCCCCTGCTCTCATTTCTTTTGGGTATAGACCCAGAAGTGCAATTGCTAGATTACATACTAATTCTATGTTTAATTTTTTGAGATACCTTCATACTGTTTTGCATAAATATAGCCCAATTCTACATTCTCACCAACAGATCACGTGAGTGATTACATGTATTTTATTTATATTTAATCCTGATAAAACCTCTTAAGATACCAACTATGATTATCACCCCCAGTCTTATAAAAAAAGAAAACGAAGAAGTGGAAAAGCTGGTCAGTGGTAGTGCCAGAATTCAAACCCAGGCCTGCCTCTAGAGATAGGGACTGGTTGAAGCTTAGAATCCCTCCAAATCCTCCAATTCTAGGAAGTGCCCCCATCTCTCTCCCCGGCTTGTGTCCTGTCTTCACCTGGCCACCTATCCTCCTGCCTAAACTCACTGACCATCAGAGGTGGGACCAAGATTCTACTCAAGCTCTCTCACGTCCACCCTAGGATAACCAGCCGGGGGAAGCAATACAGTGTGCGGTACAAAAGCACCGAGGCTATGAATCAGAGTCTGAGTTTGGAGGCCTGAGTCTGTGTGTGAGACTTTGGACATTTGCCCAAGGGACTCAACCCTTCTGGATCTCAATCTGCTTTGGGAAGATGCAAGGGGATAGTGAGACTAAAAGGAGATAAAATGAAGTACAGAAGAAGGAGACAACATAAGCGTTAGTGTTTGTATGGTTTGGCTGCTCTTTTGGGCTGTTTTCCTCATATTGTCTTTGGCGTATCCCTCTGCACTCCTGGCCAGGCTCTGGCTCCATCCGCTATGCCACCATGGAAGGGGAAAGCTGTTGGGTCCCTGTCATTTCATGCTTTTTGGAGGGTACACAATGCGCCGGGAAAAGAGAGACTTTGAATGTGGCTGGCAGGCATTCAATTCTGGGTCAGTAAATGCTGGGTTATTTTGCTCAGTCAGAGGGAGGGTCGTGGAGTGAGAAGTCCCAAATATTTTACAAAATGCCAAGCCAGGAACACATTGTTCCCTCTGCAGTGAGATCCCCGTCTCTGCCTGAGGACAGACGTGGAATGACTCAATTCTTAATTCTTTCCTGCCACCTCGTGGTGGTTTTCAAGATGCCCTTTCGAAGTTGGGGTCTAATTACGAGGGCCTGCCAAGAACGACTGCCAAGGTGCAGGCAGAGTGTCATTCTACACCCCCACACCCTCATGAGCCACTTAATGACTTCGATTGCTCCCCCAGAGCCTTTCCCTTCCCCCCAAGTCCCCAGAAAACACCCTACACCTGTGAGGCTATGTCTATGCAAAAATATTTGGGGTGTGCTTCCTCAGTGGGTGTTCTGTGCTCAGAGCCCAGGAGGAGAGGGAAGAGAGGAAAGGGGCCAGGTGGGTCTGGAGGAGAGAGAAACCCAGGCCATCTGGGGCCGATGAGTCACAGGGGGCCGCTCGTTCCCCTTGCAGGAGGCGACCACCTGGTCTGGAAGCTTCTCCTTCATGTCTCAGAGGCTCTGTCTACCCTCTTTAAGCCCCAGAACAGAAGTTGGGGGCTTGGACACCTGTGGAGCACTCTGCCTTCTTAACAGAGACAGGCAAAGAAGGGCCAGCTGTGGAACACCCCATCTGGTTCATTTCGGGCTCCTGCCTGGGATGCTGTTAGCTAGTAAGCCTGGAGTCCTGGGGTGCCTGGTGGCCAGTGTTTGGGGTGTTTGGTGAGCCAGCAAGTCTCTGCTATCTCTTAGGACCATTCTGTTGAGGCAAGCGATGAGAAGAACAGAGCCTGGGGACCAGGAGACAGTGGTCCCTTGCAGTCCAGGGAGCACTTGTACTTGAGGCTGGCATACTTGCCTCACATGAGAGATGCCTGTGCCCGAGCCAGACCACTGGCTGGGAGCTTCCCCCAGGATTGGAGGAGGTGAAACGTGTGTTTGCGCCTCTGGTGAGCGATGTACAAGCCTGACACCGGATGTAGCCCGAGGAAGAGGGGCTCACCAAGGCCACTCTGCCCCCTGAGCCCCTCTCAGAGTTAGAGCTCTTTCCAGGTTGCTAATGAAATCACCACCATTACCAAGGACGTTCCCAAATACTGCCCTCCTTCCGAGTACTGGGAGTGTGGCTGAGCCTAGCACAGGGGCCATCCCGCCCACGTCCCTGCCTGGGCAGGAGCAGCCCTCTCATCCGTCACATCCCTGACCTGGGACTCCGACATTTGTCTTCTGTCCTCAGACGGTAGCTCTCCATAATCTTTCCTAAAAGCCTCTGCTTTTGACTGTTGGTAAAGGGAGGAGTGGCCATCACCCAAAGCTGTTTTCCAAAGAAATCTCCTTCCCCTCCTCCCTCACCTCTACCTTCCTTTAAACCACCTTTCATGCTTCCTTTGCCCCCATCCCTCATGGTGCTCCTTAGCATGAGGCACCTCTTGCTTTGTGGCCTTTGCTAAAATGGAACCCCAAATGGCTCTACCCAAACAGCCTTCCCCACTGCCTGCCCCCTCTCCTGCATGCCCCACACTCTCTGTATGGGCTGGATCCTCCCTGTGCCAGCCCAGAGAGGTGGCACGAGGTGTTTTCTGCACAGATATTAATAAGATGGGAGTTGCTCTCAGAGGCCAAACAAATGGTGGCAGGTGGAGAAGGGACCTGGGCCAGAAAAAGGGTGAAGAAAGTTGTGTCCTTAGGGGAAAGCCCAGGAGCTCTTTCTGTGGCCGTACTGTACCACCAGCACCTTGTTTCTGACCAGGGGTTGCAGGGTGCTGGGGACTCGCCAGTACCCTGGGGCCCACTGAGCAGCCTGCCTGTCCGAGCCCTGAGATCCTGCCTGCCTTCTCATGCCTTGGAAGCCTCTGCTTGGCGGGCCTGGTTTGGACCATGTTCCTTCTCTGAGCCAATCATCGTGTTTATGGGGATGCAGGATTCTCATTGGTCAAATGAGCCAAGTATCTTTCCTGGAGGCCCCTGGGCTGGGGTGGGGGTGGGGATAGGGACAGAGGGGAAGGAGGGGGCGGTTTGGTATTCCAGGGGGTGAAGGCATATGGAGGAGAGCCTTACCGCCTGATCTCTATGAGACCAGCTTGGAATCCCACCTGAGCTCAGGTAGGAGCGGGCACGCGTCACCTTTATGTGTGAGCTTTAGGCGCATTTTGCACCATGTGGTAGGTCCATGATGGTTCGTAATTTCTGAAGAGGGCCTGACATTTTAAATTACCAGGAAAGAAGTTTTCTGTGTCATCTTTTCACAGTGCTCTGTGGTAAGAACAGCTTAGGGAGAAGTTCTCGTTGACAGCCAATCTTGTGGCTCGACTTTCTCCAAACTTCTGGATCCCAAGTCATCTGTGTTAAAAAGACCAGACAGTGCAAGGCACATGTGTTGGTAGGTTTTCTTAACTATCTACGTGTCCAGCTTTACATGGACGTTGACTTGCATTTCTGCTTTCTTTGACCTGCAGGTTGCACCTCTTTTATCTTTAGCTTCCTGGCACAGCTTTCCTGTTTCAGAACCACGGGTCTCTCCATTCGGGTTGCTACATTGCGGGGATATCACCCTGGAGGTGCTGTGGGCCATCTTCTCCCTTTCATGAGAAGAGTCTTCCTGTGACAGAAGGCAACTCGGAGGAAAGCAGAGACAAGAAGTAGAGAGCGTAGAACCTGGTGTCTGACACTGTTTCCATACCTGGATCAAGCTATGCCTGAAGCTGATGGATCTGTCCAAAGCCTTTCATTGATGTGAGCCTCAGTACAATCTTGAATATCCTGAAAATCCAGTCTATTCCTACTTCTCTCCTTCTTAGCACAACTATAGAATTTAATATAGAATAAGATATTCAATATGTTTTCAGCTGATGCTGGCTAAACTGATTGCTCTGCGTCAGGCCTTAGGCTGGTCACTGGGATCCAGCAGTGAGTCAGACATGGTTCCTGCCCCCGGGGAGCTCTCAGTTTAGTTTAAAATAGGTGCTCTATTCCTAATCCTACCTTGATACTGTACCCTCGATGTTTAAAAATTAGACTTAGAACTGGTGTGATTCCCGCAAAAATTTCTACAATCTGCTTTCGTGTTGTCCCCCCTCTATAGATCCCTTCATATCCCTACACCCTGGGGAAAGGAGAGAGAAAAAGAGAGGAGACTGGCTGGGTGGGGTCCTACGATCAGGGAAACCCTAGCCCCATACGATCCATAGACCAACTACAGGACACTGGGGCGAGGAAAGCAACAGTAGAACATGTGACCAAATTATTAAAAGTTCACAACGTTGAATATGTAAATGGTGAAACACGTCACAGTTGTATCTGTCCGGGACAATGTCAATTGTAATCATGAATGCTGAAATCTAAACCAAAGCTGGAGAGATGTGAAAGTAATGATACGGAATTAAAGTGAACTAAGAGAAGGAATACATCAGCCTGTCCCACTCTCTCCCAAAGGCAGAGTGCTGGAATGGCCAGACATTTGTTTAAGTGAACCACAGGGAACTGCCAATATTGGGCTGTTTTTGATCCATAAACGCAGCAATTTCACATGGTCCAAACTACTCCTACAATGATCTTGCAAAGCTCAGTATTCTAATGAAAACTATTCTGAATGATAACGTAAAGTTGAGATATTCTGGGATTCTCTTACAACAACCTGCTGTCGAGAACATGTTGGTGGTTAAGGGGATTGTTTTCCAGATAAGACAAAGCCTGAGGACGTCACCCACTTCAGGAGGGATACCTCCTCCTCACAGTGTGTGTGAGTTGGTGTCAAAGAGTAGCTGATTGTAACTGGAGGGCTTGTCGACATTGTCAAACCTTCCCTCTGAGCCAGGCTTTTTAAAAAATGGTGGTCGTGTGTGTTGTGAATTGAAGGCTCCTTGCTGGTCCTGCTTCCATGAGTGACCAAGATCAGGGGAGAAGGGAAGGGGTCAGCTCTGCAACATTCCAGCTATGCACAGAACTAAACAGAGAGCAGAGTCACTGCTGAAGTTAGAGGGTGGCAGCATGAGGAAGATGGGGAGCAGGGATGTGGTTAAAAAAATACAGCCACCCCAACTGGGATGTCTGGGGGGACCTTGTTCTGCTTCAATCCAAGAGGAATTAAAAGATAGAAATACATTCGGGAAGGCCAGAACTGTCCTAAATGGAGGGCTGGGCAGGGTTCAGGGGGTGTGGAGGAGCAAGGGCTCACCTACCCCCCAGCTGGGATCCCCCAACCCTCTGATCTTATAGAGGAGCAGCCTGCAGCCCCTGTGGGTAGGTCTGGGCTGCCAGATGCTCCAGACAGGAGACTGGAGTGGGCTCACAAAGCCTTGCCATCCAGGGACATGAAGGCACAGACCACAAGCTTCTCTACAGGGTGCAGCATTCTTGACCTCCTTGGAGGTCACCTTTGCTTGTCGTTCACGTTTGATCCCCGTCAGCTTCTCAGTGGCATCCATGGAGCTGGCAACGATCATTTGCTCTTAAGGTATGTGGACTTAGAGGCCCATACATAAACAGCAGGTCCTTCTTGTTCCCCTCCTGCCTCCCAGGTTGCACCACTGAGAACAAAGTGGCTGACTGTTCAGTCGTCTCTTGATAAAGGTAGCATAGGGATTGTCCAAAGCCTGGTCTACGTCTAACCAGGCTCTCCCTGCCCTCCTCCAGGCTGTTGCTTTTCTTGGCCTCCCTTGTGCTTCTTCACCTCCTCTTGTCCGCAGCTTGTGTATTTTCACATCTTTGAACGCCCTGATCGAACACTGAATGTGCCATCAGAGCCAACCACCTGCAAAGCTGCGTTTCCACAGGCGAAAGGGAGATGGCAAGGACAGCAGGAGAGATGAGAACCACTGCCGTCGTCTCAGGAATCTGAATGCATCTCAGTCAGCCCCAAACATTACCCCGTGCTCAGGCGCTGTAGTCGCCGCGTGTCATTAGTGCATTCTCCTGAGCGGCCTCCTCCTCCTCTGAGTCTCCACGTCCATTAACTAGGTTGAGTTCTTAGAATTAGGGGATGGTTAAGTTTGTCACACGCCGTTTGACGTGCACCAAGGATTCAATAAACCTAGCTATCATTATGCTTCTCAGAGTTTTTAGATATCTTCTAATGCCTCCCGAGGTTGACCCAGGGAAGGAAGTATCAGGGTGACAGACATCAGTTCAGTGTGAAGAAAAGTGTCCTCCCAGCCAGAGCTCGCTGCTTCTGAACAGGCTGCCCGCAGAGCAGCCTCCCCTACTGTCAGAGGCGGTGGGAGAGTTTGCCAAGTGCAGGCGCCATGCTAAGCACTTTATACCTGTTATTCTCATTTATCTGCCTACAACCTTTAAGTACACAAAGTTGGCACTGCTAAGAAGTGGTGAGCAACAGTGCAATGCGATAGTGCAGCATAAGCCGCCATCCTTTCCCACCCAAACTACAACACAAGGAGCTGGGAATTATTTAAGAGGACCACTGGCAAACCAGAATAAACATAAGAGACCACCGCCCTGGTCCTTTTGGACTTGGTGGCCTCACGACTCAGCGGACTGTAAGAGGAGCACATCTCCAGGAAGTATCGTCAATGGAGAAAAGGTGCCTTACTCGATGTCGTTTTCTTTCTTTTTGCTGGAATGCAGATGTGACGACTGGAGCTTGAGCAGCCATCTTGGTCCATGAGGTGGCACCCTAGGTAATGGTGGAGCAGAGAGAGAGAGAAGGATCTTCAGTTCTTAAAACTTGGTGGAATAGCTCTGCCTCACCAGCTCTGGACTTTAATATGAGAAGGAAAGAAACTTCTGTCTCGTTTTAAATCTCCATGATAGAGTAATCTAACTGAACTGCTGTTACACATGGATTCCTACCCACTCGGCTCTCATGCAACTAATATTCTTTTAAAGCTGAAGCAGGTGGTCCAATGGTGCAGGGGAAGGGAGGAGGTAAGACTCTAAACCACGTGTTTAACATGTCTTCATGTAGACTTGTTTTCTTTAACTCCAGGATGCTGCCACCTCTGGATTCTCTTCTCTTGGCATGGTGGTTGGGTCCTGGTTGATGAGAGTGAATTGGGTACAAAGCTAGTGCCCTAGAGCTTAATGTGATGTGGGAAGTTAAAAAATGTGGGTCACTGGGTTGAGCAGGCAAGCTCGGGGCTGGGCTTGGAGAAAGTGAGTGAGTCAACGGGGTACATGTTTGGGAGCACTAGAAGAATGCACAGCCTGGGGTGTGTGCCCAGGAAGGCCAGCTCTGTTTAAAGACCAGGAGCAAGGCCAGGCTGGCAGGTTCCAGCTGCACCCAAAACTGTATCTTTTCCTCTCTATTCTATTCTCCTGGTGGCTCAGGGCTCAGGGCAGAGGACAGGACCAGAGGAGGGTTTCTATGATTGTGCTCATGAGAGCCCCACACCCTGGGCCTGGCACAGAGTGGCACCGACAACACACGGTTTCCTTCGTCTTCAATGACCCTGACTGACCTAGAACAAGGTCAGACAAGGATGAGAGGGTACCCAGGAGTTCAGCTGCAGGTCAGATGCACAGGGCAGGTTCAAGGCCCCAGGAGCCTTGGACCTTCCTAGCAGGTGCCCATTGCCTTTCTTATCTCACAATCTAATTGGAGATAGTTCCTTACCCTTTCTCTCTCTTTCCTCCCCACCTTTTTGTTTTCAGTCTCACTAACCCTTTTTTATCCCCTTCCCTTTCTTTCTTTTTTTTTTCAATAGTGGTAAAATCAACATAACATAAAATGTATTGCTTTAAATGTACACTTTAGTGGTAATAAGTACATTTATAATGTGCTACCATCACTACCATCTATTTCCAGAGCTCTTTTCACCTAGAAAAACTGCAACTCTCTACCTACTAAACAATGACTCCCTATTTTCCCTCCCCCAGCCATTGGCAACCATCAGTCTGCTTTCTGCCTCTATGATTTTAGCTACTCCAAGTGTCTCATGAGTAGAATCATACAGGATTTCTCTTTTTCTGACCGGTTTATTTCTCTTAGCATAATATCTTCAAGTTGTAGCCTGCGTCAGAATTTCCTTTCTTTTTAGGGCTTAATAATTTTCTATTATATATATATACCACATTATGCTTATCCATTTACTCACCAGTGGACACTTGGGTTGCTTCCACCTTTCAGCCATTGAGGATAATATAAATGCTGCTATGAACACGAGTGTGCAAATATCTTTCAGATCTTTTGGGTGTATACCCAGAGGTGGAATTGCCAAATCTAGTATTAATATTTTGAGAAATTGTCATATTGTTTTCCACAAGTGGCTTCATCATTTTACATTCCCACCAACAGCGAGCGCACAAGGGTTCTAATTTCTTCACATCCTATCCAACACTTGATAATTTCTTCTTCTTATTATTTTTTTTGATAGTAGCCATCCTAATGGGTGTGAGGAAGTATCTCATTATAGTTTTGATTTGCATTTCCCAAAAGATTATCGATGTTGAACATCTTTTCATGTGCTTGTTGGCTATTTATATATCGTCTTTGGAGAAATGTCTATTCAATTCCTCTGCCCTTTTTGAATTGAGTTTTTTTTTTTTGGTGTTGAGTTTTACGAGTTCTGTACATATTTTGCATATTATTTCCTTGTCAGATATATGATTTTCAAATTTGTTCTCACATTTTGGGGGTGGCTTTTTCCTCTGTTGATATTGTATTTTGATGTGCAAAATTTTAAAATTTTCATGCAGTCCAATCTGTCTGTTTTTATTTTTGTGCCTGTGCCTTTAGTGTCATATCTAAAAAATCATTGCCAAATCCAATTTTGTGAAGCTTTTCCCTGTGTTTTCTTCTAAAAGGTTTATAGTTTTAGCTCTTATGTTTAGGTCTTTAATTCATTTTGGTTTATTTTTATATATGGTGTTAAATAGGGGTCCAGTTTTATTCTTTTGCATGTGGATATCCAGTTTCCCTGATACCATGTGCTGAAAAGACTGTTTTTTCCCCATTGAATGCTCAAGTCACTCTTGTCAAAAATCATTTGACCATGTATGTGAGTATTTATTTCTGAGTTTTCTACTCTGTTCCTTTGGTCTGTATGACTGCCTTAATGCCAGTACCACACTGTTTGGATTACTGTAGCTTTGCAGTAAGTTTGAATTCAGGGAGTGTGAGTGCCCTAGCTTTGCTCTCCTTTCCCAGGATTGTTTTCACTATTCAGGACCCCTTGAGACTCCATATAAATTTTAGAATGTTTTTTTTTATTTCTGTAAAAATGTCATTGGGATTTTGATAGGGTTTGGCTTAAATATGTAGATAGTTTTGCATAGTAATGATATCTTAATGATATTAAGTCTTCAATCCATGAATGTGGGATGTTTCCACTTATTTTGTCTTCTTTAATTTCTTTTTAATCTTAGTCCATCTCAATTTTGTTGATCTAGTCAATTTTGTTAATCATTTTCCTCTCTTTCTTGATTCATTTAATGCAAAATAAAGTTAAATGGCTAATAAGATAACTATGTACCCATAACACAACTTCGTAAATCAATCTACCCACACAGCTGGCACCCCCAGGCATCTCTCCCCATGTCGCCTGCCTCTAAAGGCAACCACCATCCTGAACGCAGTGCTGATTGATCATTCACGTGCATGTCTTTATGTGTTCTCTAAGGTACACACATCTCTACAATATACAGTGTTGCTCCGCACGCCTTTACATTTTATATAAATGGCATAACCTTTATTCTTCTGCAGATTGTCTCGGTTTATGTTTGATAGCCTCAGCCTTGTTAGGGTGTGAAAATCTAGCTTTTTCATTCCCATCGCTCTGTGGCAACGTATTGTATGAACAAACCACAACTGCGTCATCCATTCTGTCGATGGTTGTCATTTTGTATGATTCTGACAGTTTGCATGTTGGGAGGTGGCTAAAGTGTATACCAAAGAGGTGCACTGCCTCGTGGTAACCCACAGTCGCCTGGGCCCACATTCAGGGGCACCCCAGTATGCAAATGCTTTCCAACCCGGTTGCTTGATTCTGCACTCCCACCAGGAGGCACATGAGAACTCTCACCTCTCAGGGTCTTCTCCCACCCTCCCTGTCTCCAGGCTTGAATGGACAATTTAATCCATCTCTTCGATGGAGCACTGAGCAGCCATGAAAATGATGTTTTCACAAATATTTAATGATGTGAAAATTGCTCTCAATAGAAGTGAAGAGGCTCTGAGAAACTGCATGTGGCCTGTGTATATACTAACCAGAGAACAGAGCGAGACAAGAGAATGTCATGGGGAATGAGTTTTATTTTCTTCTTTACTTTGTTTGTATTATTCAAATTTTTTCACAGGATGACCCCATAATGCTTTGGCTGTCAGAAAAAGGAGAGCAAATACAATGATTGCTTTTAAGCAGTAACAGTGAGTGGGTTGGGAGACCAGATGGAGAACTGAAAAAACTGGTCAGAGAAAAGGGCCACGTTGAGGGGACAGGCTCTGGGGCAAGAGCTGGAAGCCATAGTTGAGGTGTGTGTGAATCCTGCTCTGAACTGACAGCTTAGGCCCTGGGCGAGGGCAGTAACCATTCTGTGCCTCAGTTTCCTCAGCTATGAATGGGGAATAGAAATGGCATTTACCCCATGGGCTGTTGTGGAGCTGATAGTTGTGTAAGGTGTTGAGAATCAGGCAAAGCACATGAGTACTCTGGAGCTGGTGACATTGTTGGAGGTGTCCTAGCAGGAGAGGGATGAAGCAGACCTTGGATCTGGGCATACTGAGATGGATGGGCCTGAGGGGACAAAGATGACAAAGGGGCCTTAACACACAGTACGTGGAAAAGGGAAGGCTGCATCCCGGGTGAACAGGAGCTGACAGAGTGACTAGGGAAGACCTGGCTCTGCCGACTGTCATCCTCCCATGTGCCCAGGAGCCTTGAGCTCATCCTCTGCTCCAGGCTCCACACCTACTGCCAGACCTCACAATCACCTGGCAGGTGGAGTGACAAAGGTCCTGCGGGTAAGTGTTTTCTCTTAGTGACATAGTTGGAGTCAACAAACGGTCCAATGCAGAGGCTCTCACTGGGAGGTCACAAGCTGCCCCCTGCCTCTCCACAGGCGGATGAAGGACAGTGAAGCCTTCAGCAGCCTTGCTGCTATCCTCCTTGCTGCTGACACCAGGAGGACATTCCTGACTCTTTGTTGAGGGGATTAGAGTTGAGGTTGGAGAGAAATGGGGTCTCTCCTCTGCCTCCTATCCCCTCCCCCAGGGGCTCAGCTGGTTTCTCCTCAGCAGGAAGGAGCCATGAAGTCCCACCATAGCCACATCCACTCAGCAGTGCCTGCCGAATGCTCCTGTGAGCCAGGCCGAGCTTTGGCTGCTGAGACATAACCTAGAAGAAAGGGACACTGAGGCCAGTCTCAGGCCTGGGCTCCAGGAAAGCCTGGCGCTTGCTTGCTCATTTTCCTGGTGAGTGGCTTTGAACTGCTTCTGTGTGCAGTGGGCTGGGCTGTTCTCCGGCCTTCAGCCCCATGTCCCTTCTACTTGCCCTCAAGCCACCCGCCCTTTTGAGACCTTAAAAGCCCGAAGCTAAACTTTAGTCCCGAGTGGTGATATGAGTCCAGCTATATCAAAGACAAAAAGGGTCCTAGACACAGTAAGTTCCCAGAGCCTCTCCTAGGGTCCCTGTTTCATGTGTTGTCATAGTGCCGGGAGGGAGGAGACAGAAAGGCTCACGCAGACTGTGATCTGCTCAGGCCTGGGCCCAGTGTGGCCTGGCTTCTGCCCTGCTTTCCAGCCACAAGGCCCACAGCCCGCCCTCCGCCCCTCCTCGCTGCTGCCAGACCCCCTGCGGGAAGGTGACTCCTTTTAGGAAGAATGTCCTGGAACCTCTCACCCAATGAATAACAAATCACCATTTATAAAATGAAATTTTTCACTTCAAAAATACTGCCTGTTTTCAATTCCACAAAGCATTTGAAACAGGATTTTTTTCCCTCCGAAGGATGACAATTTATTTATAGCTTGATGTAAGTAAAGCACATCAGATGTGGAAGAAATAGGAGCCAAATAAATGGGTAGCTGGGCCATGTTTTGTTCATTAGCCGTAAATATTAAGGTAATGAAAAAATTTGCGCAAAGTGTTTTTTTTTTCTTTTTTTCTTTTTTCTCTTGCTGTGCTGGGCCAGGGCTCAGATCTTGGTGTGATGGTAATTCAGCACAGTTCCTTTATGTCATGCTTCTGTTTTTCCAAAAGTCACGTAAGTCTCTGTGAAATAAAACATACTCATCTCCAGATAACAGAGAGAAACTGATTTCAGCTGAATTGTCTGACAGGCCTAGGTGAATGGGGTAGCTGACAGCATGGGAAAATGTTGAAGAACATGAAATCAACCAGAATTAAACAGCACAATTAAGTGAAATTCTAGTTACCGCCGTCTATTATACAATGATGATCTCTTTTTGGCTTAGCCATTTCCATATTATTCAAATTGTCCCTGAAATAGCAAAAGCTTTTGGTCATGTGAGCAAATCGTGGCTGAGGTGAGGTCTCTAGCTTATAAATGTGACGTGGTGTTTAAATATTGCTCTGCTCTATCACCAGAGGGCTTTGGACATGCTCTTTTTTTCCCTTAGCCACTTCCAGTTTTTCCATTTGGTCTGAGCCTGTGCGTCCTCCTCCCTTACTGCCCAGGCTGAGTCAGACTTGTGCTCATTCCTCTCTCCCCCACTCGGCCCCGTGGGCCCCAGAGGGCACGGACTGTGCCTGTCTTAGTCATCTTTGTGGCCCGGCCCTGGCCACAGCACCTGGTGCCCAGTAGGAACAAAAGAAACTGAAGGCAGGGTGCCCCCTACCCCACTGTGAACGGGCAGGTCCTGCTCACCTGCCTGGCCCTCTCCCACAGGACACAGTCCATCTCAGTGTGCTACACACCTGTGCTTTCTGCAACTGTCCCTCCTCGCCCCCTGCAGCCTGTCCCAGGTCAGCATCCCCTTCCATCTCTTCTGAGGACAGCTCTGGACATGCCCCATTCTCCTCAGGCCTTGTGATCAGGGCTCATCTCTTCCCTAAAGAAGGCCATGCTTGGCCGGAGGTCCCCTTCTAGATTTCTTCCTCTCTCCTTTTCCCTTAGCCAGTGAGCTTCTCGGGACCAAATTCAAACTTGCTGGCTCTACTTCCCCCTCCAGCCCTGGGCAGGGTCCCCTCTGCCACCTCACCAAAGTCCTTAGAGTGGTCAGCACCAGTGCTCGGCCTTAGCTTCTGGGCCTTCTTGGCTACATCTGACACTGCTGGTCAGCTTTCATCCCTTCCTTACCTTCTCCTTTTTTTAAAGTAATGTTTTTAAGTCTACGGCCATGCCACCCTGAACAAGCCCGATCTCTTCTGATCTTGGAAACTAAGCAGGGTCGGGCCCGGTTAGTACTTGGATGGGAGACCACCTGGGAAGACCAGGTGCTGTAGGCGTAAATATAAAAAATAAGGGATTGTAAGCTGACAAGGTCCTTGCAATCTGTGAGGTCAATGAAAGGTTGCCTGGCCTAAAAAAATAAAAATAAAAATAAAATAAATTAAAAATAAATAATGTTTTTATAGAGGTGTAACTTACATTAAGATCACAAAGGTGCTGCCCTCAGACCATTGAGGAGACCCAGATGGCCCTTGGGACACTGGACGCTGTCCTGTTCCAACTGTCCCCTCTGCCCTGTGGGGGCATGAGGTCCACCCGTACCAAGTTACCAGGCTACATGTGGGTTTCAAGAATAGCCTCCCTTGCCCTGAAGACTGGGCTCTGCCCTTTCAGACACTCAGCAGGGACCTGTATGAAGCCGTCCCTTCTGCAGGTGTAATTGTGCTCTGATCGCAGATTTGTGACCACTGGCACTGAGGCCTTTATCTGGGTCCACGGACCCTCAAGGGTCTGAGGAGAGATTCAGGGCAGCTGCAGCTTGGATGGAAAAATATTACACTTTTATTCTGCCACTACTTTTCAATATACAATACTATATCTCAGTTTTTACATATTTTGATGACTGATTTTCTGTAAATTGGATTCTCTTGCAGCCCTACTCAGTTCAATATCTAAAATCACTGACATGAGGAGGGCTCCACTGGCTCACAGAGGGGACCCAAAGGCCCAAAAAAGAGGGCAGGCCATGGGCCCCTGGGTGAGGGCAGAAAGAAGACCCTGGGAAGCGACCAAGTGTGATCATTGTGCTGTGATGTGCTGATGACCCGGCCCGGGTGGGTGAGGATGCAGAGACGAAGGACCATTCTGAGCTGATGTAAACCCAAGACTGACAAAGCTTCAGCATAAAGAAACAAGGTCTCATTGACTGTGACCAGAAAACTGACAAAGATGTACAAATATGTGACTAGAAATCAGAATACACTATGGGGCTGTAATTTGAAAAGAGATGAGAAACAGTAAGTGAATTAGAATATTAAGTTTTAGACAGTTTTAGAGATGCCAGTTTTGGATGAGCCAAGAGATAGTTTCCATTTCTACTGCAAACCCATAATCTCAGATCCAGAATTCCTGGGGCTGGCTATGGTTGGGAACACAGAATGTTCAGATACGAAATATCCCTTATCATACGGTCCCTCCATGGGGCCTGGGGAGCCCCCCTCATTAAATTCACCCAGATTTCTCCACCCAATGAATGGCCTCACACAGTGTGGTAGCTGCAGGTGGAGACAGGGCGGGTTTTGCTGCCAAATGATTTACACAAAAGAAAAAAAAAGTTGAGTGTTTGGGGAGCTTTATGGAGTCCAGATTTGAATAAAAAGTTGAGGGTAAGTTGACCTGTATTTCTCTGTGATCTGACCCTACCCAAGATACAGCCCAAATCCTCTATGGTATTGATCAACGCTTCCAATTCACAAAACAAATTTACCTGTAGGATCTTGTCCAACGACAGCAGAAATCCTGAGTGGGTGCCGAATGCTGTGTCATGTGTAGTCTCTCAAGGGCACCCACAGTCTCTCTTGTTCCCCTGTGATTCCTGCCCTGCATGGCCTCTGCCCTGGTGGTCTTTCCTGACTCGCTGTAGATGCCTGGCCCAGCTTGTCCCGCCAGCAAGCTCCCACCTGTCCTTTAAAGGGACAGCTTCCTCCCAGCTGCTGAGCACTCGACCAGGTGTTGTGTGGGAGCATGCAAGATTGTAAGGTCCTTGAGATGACCTGGCCTTCAGCGGATGGACAGGGACTTCTGCCTTCTCTCCTTTGGTAACTTAGTTCCTCTCACTTCCCATGGGAAAACCTCTCCTGTATGCTCCAGGGTGACTGGCCACCCCCAGCTAATGAGCTGTAAATGTGTACAGAAAGGCGGCCTTGAGGCTTATCGGGAAAGGAAATTCCACATCCTGCTTTGTGGTTAGGGTCCGTTTCTACTGGCTATCCCCTTCAGCAAGCCCCAGGCCAGCTCCCACAAATCAAGGTGCCTCATCTGGCCGCCCCATCGCCTGCCCTGGCCTCCCTCTTGATTGCTGCTTTCTCATCCCTCATCTTGCTCTGTGCACCTACAGAGGACAGCCCCTCAGGACACACTCCAGACCCTGCTTGAGCAGTCCTGACCCTCATGCCTGGCTTTCCCTGTCGTTTATCCCGGTGGTCCTCCATCAGTACTTTTTGAAATGGAACCAGCTCCAGACAGTTAAAGTAGAAACAAAGAAAACACCAGACCAACCTCAGGAGCCACAGCTTATCCTGGGTACCCACCGATATTCACTGGACCCCTGCTGTGCACTCGGCATTGCTCTGGGGGTGCGGGACACGGGAAGGCAAGCCCTTGGCCGGGCAGCTACTGGAGGAGCCCATCTCCTCATGTGAAAGTATCACTGCTGACCATGTGTAGAAGGGTCAGAGGTAGTTTCAGTTTATGACCAGCCTCCTCTATGCCACACATACTCATCTAACAGCCCTGTAAAGGAGGGAGTATTACTTCTATGTTTCCAGATGCAGAAACAAGTTCACAGACATGTCCAAGGTCAATTGCTAAGTAAGTGCAGAGTTGGAATTTGAAACTAGGTTTCCCAGACAAAGACTGCGCCTTCCCAAGCTGCTCCTGACCACCCGTCCCCTGGGGTGTCTCTGTCTGTGTCTCTGTGTCTGTCTCACGCACACAGAACAACAGATGGTCGGGGGAAGAGTAGTGTGCATATTGACCACCATCAGGTGGCGCTGTAATGTCACAGTCAAGACGCCCAATCCCATTGGAGCTCTTTTTCAGAAGAAAATCAGGCCTGGGCCAGGATGAGCCAGCGCAGACCTAGGTTTCCAGTACAGAAAGCCCACCTGCAGTGGTCTCTGTCCCAGTGCACTTCTAGGAAATCTACAGCAGGGGAGTTTAAAAGTAGGGATAGCTTTTGTAAGAATTAATTTTAAAAGTTTGTTATATTCCCAGATCCCCACCTTCAACACTTCTCACTCAAATACATTAAATAGCACTTAAAAGGTGTGATATGTGGGAAAATAGTGATACAGAGGATGGTCTATGCATTCCTCTCAGTGTCCATAGTGTCTCCGTTACAAGACTGCAGGACCAGAGGACACTTGCTTCCCGCCCTGCGGTGTCCCTTTCCAGTTTAAGAGGAAAGGACAAATTTTAGCTATTATTAAAACATGCACGCAGCCAGATGACAAGTGAGGGGATCAGGGTAGGACACAGGATCCTTCTGAGAGATGTGGTGTGGGGTACCAGGTCGGAGATGGGCAGGGTGGGGGGAGGAGGGAGCCCGGTGGGATGGAGGACTCCTGAGAGGAGAGGGACCAAAAGGTGAAGCAGGGGGAAATATTGGCGATTCCAGAGTGCTTCCTCCTTCCCCCTGTCCAGGTGTGTTTGAAAACATGTTTTATTCTGGAGAACTTCAAACCTATAATAAAGCGGACAGAAAAGTATAATGAAACCCGAGACCCACCCTGCACCTTCATCAGCCATCACCCCCTGGCCAGGCTGCCCAGCACCTCCCTCTTCCATTATTTTGAAGAGAATGCCAGTCGTCATATAATGTGACCCTCCAATATTTCAGGATCCATCTCTAAAAGATGGCAGGGCCACAACAGCAGCATCGAACACCCAAGTTCAGACCTCCAGGTTGGAAGGAGACAGAATTTCCTTTCCGGTTTGTTTGAGTCAGGATCCAGCTAATGTTCACGCAGAGCGACTGGGTGAGGCACCTCCAGGTCTCTTCTTTCTTTTCTTTTGTTTTCTAAATTTTTCATTTTGAAATAATTTCAGACCTACTGGGAAGTTGCAAAAATAGCATAAAGAATTCCCACTACACTCTTCACCCAGATTCTTCCAATGTTACCGTGTTACGTAACCATGCACAATGGTCAAAATCAGGAAATCAACACGAGGACGATACTATGACCTCATCTACAGATCTTCTTTAAATTTTTCCACATCAGTTGTTTCTTGTGATTGGGAAGAGTTCCTCAGTCTCGCTTTATCTTGTTTTGGAAGAGGACCGACATTGTAGGATGTCCATTTGTTTTGTGGAATTTGGGCTGGTCTGACGCTTCCTCATGATTAAACTCGGGCTAGCCTTTTTGGCAGGGATTCCACAAAGGGAGGCTGCATCCTTCTCACTGTATCATTTGGGGGGCACAGGGTGTCCAGTTTCTCCACTATGAAGCTGCGATGCTTTTCCCCTTTGTAATTAAGAAGTACCTGTGGGAGATGATTTCCGACTATGTGAACATCATATATTTGCCTACTAGTTATACCATTCACTGATTCATAATTCTTGCTTGAAATAATTATTACTGAGGAGTTTACTGAATAGTGAAATGTTTATGTTCGGCATCCCTTTTACATCCAACACTTGAAATTCTTCTAAGAAGAACTTCCCCCATTTCTCCCTGATTTATGTATTTAATAATTTATCTGTTTATATCTGTGTAACTTATGGATCCTTAGTTTATTTTTACGGCATCTCCTTGGCATATCCGAGTTGCCAGCATCACTACTCTTGTGTTTGGGGGTCATTATTAAGTAGAATAAGGGTGACTTGAACAAATGCACTGTCATTGTGATAATATATATATATGTATATATCATTTATATAAATACATGCATGTAAAATTTCTGTATATGTATTAAAAAAAACCCTGAGTTAGTGCTTATACTCCCAACATCACAGGGCTCCTTCTAGCTCCTCCCTTTCTGTATTTGCACCTTCTTTCTCCACCTTGGAATAGCTTGAATATCATTATCCACAATATAGTTTACTCATTTTCTTAGTTTTGGGATGCACATAAAATAGCTTCAGAATTGCTTTCCCATAGCCCTGTGAAAAATATGCCTGCTAACTAGGTAGGGTATATTAGATGTAAATAGGTCGTTGTATCTTTAGCCCTAGAGGATATAATAATAATACTGTTTCTCAAAGTTTCCTGGATTAGTTTTCCCCTTCCTCTCCTTCAGTGTAGGTACGTATTTCATTTGTAAAACATTGTATTCCATTTTGGGGTTCCTTTCGTCTTTGTTGATTAAAAAATTTTTTTTGAGTAATGCAACATTAACATGATTCTAAAAGGTATTCCCAAGTGTCGCTCTTTCTAGCTCTTCTATCCTGTTCCCATCACCCATCTTTTCTACCTTAATCCCACCCACCCACCCCCCTGCAAGTAACCACTCTTCCTGCGTTTCCTTTGCACAAATGAGCAGGTGTGGGTATATATTTTTTCCTCCCTCTCCTACACAAAAGGTAGCTCATTATAGATACTCTTTCACACTTTGCTTTTTTTTATTCAGCAATAGAGCCTGGTAACCACTCCAGTCTCAAGTGTCTTTTTATTTTTTCCTGACCAGCTTATTTATAGGCGAAACTGGCTGTTTACCCCGTAGTTTTCCACAGCCTGGGTTTTGCTGGTTGCATCCCCGTGATGTAGTGCAGGTGTCCCCAGCTGCCTGGACCATGGTCTGGTACTGGTCCATGGCCTGTCAGGAACCGAGCCCCACAGCAGGAGGTGAGTGGCGGGCAAGCTTTCAATGCAGCTTCATCTGTATTTGCAGCCGCTCCCCAGCACTAGCATCACCACCTCAGCTCCGCCTCAGATCATCAGGCATGAGATTCTCATAGGAGCACTGGTCCCTGGTGCCAAAACACTGGGGACTGCTGGTGTAGTGTAACAAGTTCCTCTGTTCTTGGGTTTTGTTCTGTTGCTAATTGCATCGAGGCTGGATCAGATTCAAGTTTAGTTTCTTGGGCGAAGACTGAGAGTTGAAAGGAGTCCCTGGTGAGGCAGAGATGGCCTCTGTGTGGGACCAAACGTGTGTCCGAGAAAGCCACTCTAAGTGCGCTTCTCAGATACTGTCAATTAGTGGGCCGCTGCCTGCCACACAGGTTCTGGCCTCTTTGTCTAAACTGGGTGTTTCTTCCCTCTGGATGGACTTTTTGGTGTCTGAAAATAATCTTGAGACTTGCGCTTCGTATTCCTTAAATGAGGTGTGTCAGATCTCTTTGTTTTTATCCTTTCCACCACGCGGGACTCAGGCGAAGGGGTGTTTTTACCTGTCAGTTGCTGTTGTGAAAATGCAGTTCAGCTATTCCTGATTGCACTATCTCAGGTGACCAGTTGAGGGGGATGTTGCATCAAGAAAACTCACTCTTACCCAGGTGCTTGTCTGCGTTCCTGTGGGCCTGGCAACAGGCCTTTCCTCCAAGCTCTCCAGGGACACACCTGCACCCACCTCACCTGGGGCTGCCTCTCCTTCTCTTGCCCCAACCCTTCTTTGTAAGCCACATGACTGGAGGCTGACCGTGTGCCATCACTTCCTAGTGAAGGATGGCCACAGTGAGTGCTCCGCACAGGCTTGGGGAGGGAGTGACCAAGGATGAGGGAGGCCTACTGTCTCTGTTCTTTGGGGCGAAACTGCGGCTCTCTTCTCTCTACTCCCTATGCTCTCCCGCTTTCCCCTGTCTGCTCTGATGCAGACTGAGGTTGGAATGTGAAGGCCTGATTGACTGTATGTCATGAATAGTAGAAACTTCTTGCTTTTAAAGGAGAATGAATGGGTCCTCTTACATTTTAAAACAGCCAAACAGAATTCATTTTTATTTTACAGACCCCTCTGTGGGAGATTGGCTTTTTATGGAAATAGTCAAACACGTTTATAAAAGAACAAAACCCCCAAGTGGCCCTAAGCTCCATCAGAATCAGTGTCCCCTATCAAGCGGCTCTGGCGTTTCCTTTGTTCGTGTGAGAGCATTCAACCGGCAGCTCCCGGTTTCCTGAGCCCATTTCCAGTCTTATTTTTTCCTCTTCAGAGCAGAAGCTCCGTGAGGGCAGGGCTGCACAGGTCCCAAGGGGATAACAGTCAAAGTGAGAGAGTCCGAGGTGCCCTGTGGCGAGGAGACACCCATTTCACCTGCTGGCCCGGTGAGCTTCTAGAATGTGGGTGCCCGAAGTGGCTTGCTGGTTGGGCACCGTACATGCCACCTGATTAACTTATAGCGTTTACCAAGAGGCCCTTTACCTGCATTTCTGGCCATCACACTGTCTCCCTGTATGAGAAGGCGACACTCTGAGGCTGTTAGGTGAGTGGCTGAGTGTGGCCTCTACAGTAGAAGGACCAAAGATTCATTGCCCCGACACCGCCATTCCCACGTGTGTGGGGCCCTGGGCCTGGCTGCTCTTCTGTCAGCCAGAACTGGGTCAGGCACTGCTTCCACTGGCCCCCATGGCTTCCCGCAGACACTGACTGCCACGGGAGGGGTTTCAGCAAAGCCTACTCCCGGACAGTGCCTGAACCCAGGCACTAAGGACCCAGTAGCCTCACCCCTCCAGAGCCCCAGAAAGATAAGCCTCAGGGTCTCATCTGGACAATAGGGATGTAAGTGGTGACTGCCCCATAATGAGAATAATCCTGAACATTCTGGGGCCTCTGGCCTGGCCCACCATCTACCTCAAGTCTTGGGGCTGCTCAGTTCTCGAGCTTCCCTCTGCATCCATGTGTGAGGCCACAGTGAGCTGGAGGCCTGGGAGGCAGCCGGGGTGGTCAGCATCTTCTCCCAGTGGGCAGAGCAGCAAGGAGCCCTGGAACCACTGGCTGCTGCCTGTGCAGCCTCATCCTTGAGAGGAACACAGTCTGTGTCAGGGGACCTAGCATCCTAAGGGCAGTGTGAGAAAGGCAGCAGGAAGTTCCTGAGGCTGCAACTTAAGTGGTGCCTAAAAGAAACCCACCTAGAACCAGCAACGGACACCAAACCAATAGTGTTTCATCTCTATTCAGGAATTTCTGTGTTGCTCCCAAAAGGACCTGAAGTGATTTGCAATGATGTGCAAAACATCACAGAGGATATAATCCCCAGGGATATTTTGGTTGACCTCCTTTCACTATTATCCCCATTATGCAGATGGAAAACGGAGCTCAGCAAGAAGTGCTGTGCCCAAAGGTGCACACTGGGGCAGAGTTTGGGTGGCTTAGGCTTCAGGTCCCCAGTTCATAGCCTCAGACTCATTGTTCCCTTTCAATCCCCACGTCTGGGACCAGGCCTGTGTCACTTGGTTGAAGATTAGCAGAGCCTCCTAGCCCCAGTGGTCACATCCAGAGAAGAAACAGCTTTTGGTGGGGCCTGACTTGCTTTTATTTAAATTGGATTTTTAAAGCACAGTCTGCTACCTAGATTTCCAGTGGCCCAAGGGCCTCTGGACAGTGCTTTAAGAAGTTCAGTCCTCTCTTCCTCCCTCCCTCCCTCTCCTTGCTTCTTCAGACATTTTTTGAACCCCTCCTTGGGCCAGGCCTTGGGGTCCCTTCCTGGATGGTGAGGCAGGCAGAGTTTGTGCTGGGACAGAGGCCAAGCTGTAGGCTATAGGGCACTGATGGGGGACAGCCAGGCAGGGGCTAGGAAAAAGTGAGGAGCACTTGGGAGGGGCTGCCAGCCTGAGGCCTAGCCCCACCAGAGCAGGCCACTCCCCATCGCAGCCCTGGCCCACTCCTCTCCCACCCCAGGGTCCTTTCTTCAGTCCCCGCCCTGCCACCCCCTATGGAGGAGGCAGAGCTCTATGTTCACATCTGGTCTCTGCCTCTTGCTCAGTAAGACCTTGGTCAGTAAATTATCTGTTACAACTTTCTCAGCCATGAAATGGGTCCAAGAAGAGCCATCTTGGGGATCTGAGCCTAGCAGGGCTGTAGGAGACACTGTCTGTCTCTGGCTCGCAATCCTCCTCCCCTTGGTGGACAGTAGGGGCAGGGAGCTGGACCTGGATCCGCCCTCCAGCCTGAAAGTGCACTGTCCCAAAGGATAAGGGGACAGACCCTCATTCCCCTCCAGGTCAGTCTCCATGCCAGCCCCTGGAGCAGGGACTGCCTTTCTCAGGAGGACCAAGTTACAGAAACAGATAAATCAATCTGTCAGGAATCTCTCAACTCTCTCGGCCAAGAAGCTCGAAAAGGCAATTGTTTCTGGAGATGAAGAGGGAAGCGGCAGACACCTTCACGGGCTCCTTGCCTGTGGGTGCCTCCCGAGCTTCCTGCCCCTCCCTTCCACGTTTCCCCACTGATCACCTGCCGTCTGGCCAGCCCCAGGGATGTGGCCTGGCTGCTGCCTTCGCTGGCTCCTGGGCAGAGCCCAAGCCCAAATCCACCTAGTTGGGGAGGCGGGGCTCCTGTCGCAGCTTCTGTCTGGCACACCCCCCCCCAAACTCAGTCCCTGCCTGTTTAGTGGAGACCTAAAGACCTGAGTCGCCACCTGCACAATGAGTGAGGGGCTTGTGGGGAGGAAGCGCCCCACCCAGGCAACTCCCAGTCAGTGTGGCCACTGGAGCCCGAAGGGGGTGGCATCATGAGGAAGCAGGAGCCCCTAGGGACCAGAACACACTCACATTTCCTCAAGATAATGTGGGTATGAGGTGACCTTTTCTTCTTGGACGGATTGGAGAGGGGTGGGCAGACTCCTGGGTTCACAGCCAGCTCTGCCACTTAACAGCTGTGTGACCTTGTGAAAGTTCCCTGACCTCTCTGTGCAGCCATGTCCTCATCTGCAGGATGGGCATCTTGTGCAGTCATCCATGAGGCTTGCAGTTGAGGACTGAATGAGTTAATCTGTTTAGCATGTGCCTGGCACATTGTGATCACATGGGAAGTGTTCACTGTGATTATCTTGAGGTACAACGATACATTGTAAACCATCTCATTGCACCCCTTTTCTCACTTAACCCTCACTGCCACCCTACAGGATGGGCATCAGTGTCCTCGCTTTCCAGATGAGGAAACTAAAGAGAGCCGACATGCCTAAGTCTTCACAGCTAAGGTCTGCAAGCAGGTGAGGGGACAGGAGGGGCTGGATGTGAGCCACAGTGCCCCTCCCCATGTGGCTAATCACAGATTTGTCAAAGGGACTGTGTCCAGTTGTCCCTTGAGCAGCAGTCATGGGGAAGGGAGTGGGGGTGTGGGAAGAAGTAAAGCTCAGATACACAAATGAGCTCCGACTCAGAGGAGAGTGTGAGGACCTCAGTGGCAGACTGGGGACTAGTGAGCTGTGACTCAACAAGAGGGTAAGCAAGAAGATAACCCCCTCCCCGCCCTGCCCTGCCTCCCCCATGGCCCCAGGAAAGGCTGTTGTGAACGGAAAGGCATTTGTTCAAAACTGGGAAGATTGCCTAAGAGAGGCAGATCAGGAAGCCCTCCAGGGGTGGAGAACCTCTGAGTCAGCGGCAGGGGTCCTCTAGAGGCGGGAGTGGGGAGCGGCAGGGACAAGGTTTGGCCACCAGGAAACCCACACAGCGACAGCTGCTCACACATGAAAGGCGACTGCAGAGTATCATCAACCTGGGAGTGCCAGCATAACGTCACCAGGGCAAGGCTGGGGGGAGTCCTGGGGGTGCGGCACATGCCCCCTAACTTCCCATGGAAAAAAGCTTGCCACTGTCAGGGACATGAAAGAACTGTCAAAGATCCATGAAACTAGCTGCATAGATTGTGAAACATAAAACTCACTTCTGTTTGTTTTGTGACAACATGGAAGCCACAGATGTTCTCTCAAGATGAAAGAGAGGAACCACAAGGGACATCTTTTGGTGTGACCTCCATCACCCCTTTTATGTCACCTGTCCCCATCTCCAGCTTCTCTCCCCACCCCATTCCAGTGGGGCTGCACCCAAGCCTCAAGTTATGGGTCAAGGGTCACATGACAGGATGAGCCAGTGGTGAAATCTTGGGTGGGCGGGTGGCAGAGGGGGTAAGCAGGTATAATAGGTTAGGGATCAAAGTTCAGGTAGGAAGTTATGTCAAGGCAAAGATGTGTGGCTGTTAAAAGCTAGAGGCCAAGTACTGGTCATTAGGAGGTGTCAGGGATAGGTTGAGAGATGGTAAAGCCTTAATCAAGGAGCCACAGTCAGCAAAAGGAGAGAAGGTGAGCTCCCACCTGAAGGGCTAACCCCAAGTTAGGTGACATGCCTGGGCTACCTTGTCAATATTCTATTGATAGTTCCTCCCCCTGATATTGGGAGGTGAGCATTACGATGTTGATCTTGATGAGGAGAAGCTGCGAAGTTTAGTAAATCACCAAAGTTTTCACAGCTTCTAAATGGCAAGATTGAGCTCAGAAGCGGTCTGACAACACAGTGAGAAGCCAGGTCTACAAAGTGAGGATGGTCTGTGTCCTCAGGACCGATTCAGACGCTGAAAGCTCATCTCTGGAAAAGAGGAACAGACCTGAGGTCTGGAATCATTCAGGCATTTGACCAAAGGAATATGGAATCCATCATATTCTCGACCAGTGATTTCCAAAGAGGTGCCGATGAGAATTAATGATGCCACTTAACTAAGTCTTATTTTAGAGAGTGGCTGACACATTTTGGAGCTCACTACGCTAGAAGGTGGTGCAGGCTGAAATTAGAGGAATGTTTCAAAATAAACCTATGGGTAGGCTATACCAGAGAAACCGTGACCTGTCCATGGCATGATGAGATTGTGAAGGGGAGACACAGTGAGGCTGATTGGGGTTTGACAGGCTGAGGGGCCCAATGGGAATCATCTGGCTTTGGATATTGGTAGGTGTCTCTTTGAAGAGAATAGCTACTATTTCTATGTGATGTCCTCCTTCTCTGGTGTAAGCACCCCACCTTCTTGTAGGGGCAACTCTCCTGCATTCTCAGTCTATGTGGCTCTGTGGGGTTGTCCTACTCCTGGCTGCTGGGGAGGGCCGTGACTCAGGCATGGCCAGATGAAGTAACTGTCTTGAGTTCAGGGAAAAACCAGGTGTTTCATCCAGCAAGAGACTTAGCCCCAGTGCTGTAGCGGGAACCACTGGGAAAGGAAGTTTCTAGGCTGGGCTTTCTCATCTATCAAGACAGAAGTTGTAGCAGGGGGCAGTCATTTTGGTGTATGTACATGTTGTGCATGTGTGTGCATAGTGTGTGTGTAGGGGTACTCATGAATCAGATAAAAGGAAGATTAAGTTAATTTAGTCCTCCAACATTTAATGAAACTTACTATCACCCACATACTATGCCTCCCAGCTTCCATTGCTCTTTCTTTTTAGAAATAATTGAATAATCTAAAATAAGCAGTCTGTATAATAAATATGATTAAAATATCTAAAAAGATAAAAAGAAAAAATCATAAAATAAAATGAGAGGCAAAGTAGAACAATAATCAAAGAGATCTCAATAAATAAAAAATTTAGTAATTTACATTAAGAACATAGTGGATCAGCTAAACGGAGAGAAGTAAGGAGTTGGTAGATATAGATAAGTCTAAAAAAACTCCAACAAAAAGAGATAAAGACAATGTGACAGTGACATTAAGAGACTGGTGTACAGAATGAAATGGTCCAGATACATACTCTCTCCAGTAAGAGAGAAGAGTAAACAAATATTGAAGAAGCACGGCAAGTTTCAAACAGGTGAAATGGAAACAAGTCAACACCTAAACACATTATTATAAACTGCAAATGCAGCAGATACAGCAAAGAGAAAGCAATAGGAAAAGGAAAGTTAATTAGGCTGACAGCAGACTTCTCAGCGGCGACAACTGATGCCAGGAGACAATGGGATAAAATCATCACAGAACTGAGGAAAATGACAATGAAAATGAAAACTTGATCATTCATGTCCACTTAAATGACCATTCATGAATGAGGATAAAATAGACTGTTTTTTAACAAAAATTGAATGCGTTTGTTATCTGCAGTCTCTTTCTTAGAAATTAATAAAGGTTTTTTTTTCGTTAACAAGGAAACTGAATTCAGAAGATAGGGGTAAGTCCAAAAAAGCATTTATTATTTTAAGGAATACTAATTTGTGGGAGGGATTTAAAAATCAGGTGGAAGTAAAATACAATACAGCAATAATATGATAAATGTTAAGTGGCCAATTGAAGTAAAATAACCGCAAACTCTATGTATTATCTGGCTGAAGGATAGAGACAGTGATTAGCCTTAGATATACATGTTAAAATATATGGGTTAGCGCTAAAAGAATAGAAATAGAATGTATAACTTTCAAGCCATTAAAATAAGAGAACAGATAGGAACAAAAAGATCTCAGGCAATACAACGAAGATAGAGAAAGAGAAGGAAAAAGTAAGCAAAGGAAAAGCAAATACAAAGAAAGCACAAAATTAAATAGTGGAAATAATTCCAAATGACTCAATGATCATACAACATAAAAGAGCTTTAATGAGTGCAGCCTCATATCTCTTCCCACATACTGTGCATCAGGGCATCAGCCTTTTGGCTCAGATATTTGCATCCTTGTCTGCTCACCATTACTAGAGGGTCGGACCCTCTAGGACAGAGGCCTGTCTCACATGATTCTGTGGCTCCTGCCTCATGCAGCACAGTGCCTGGCCCTCAGATTGATGAGGCTTGTGGAAAAGCATGTGTTTGAGTTAAATTGAACAATAGAAGCAAGGAAAAAATAATGAAAATCTAAGGTCTTAGTAAGTTATAGCCATAATGAAATAATACACAAGAGAGGAAATTAAAATGTCAATAGACATTAAAAATTTAATTTCAGTGGGAATCAGAGACAGGAAAATTAGAACTAAACATTAAATTTTACTGCTTTTCCTATCAGAAACAGATTTCAAAATGACATAACTAAATTTGGAGTGGATGCTGAGGCCCTTGCATACACTGCAGGATAGACATGCTTCATTATTTCTGGAAAGCAGTTTTACTTCCAAAATTTTATAGGACTTTTAGGTAGATTTGGTTGGAAGTGTTTGCAGACTGATTCGAACTGGCTTAAAAGGGAATTGATTGCCCCAAATAACAGATAACAGACATGTGACATGTGACGTGTGTGTGTGTTGTTGGCTTCAGGCATGACTTACTTGAGTGATCTAAAAAGAGCAGGACCCACTTTCTCTGTGTCTGTAGTATCACTTTCCTCCCAAAGACTACTCTTTTATGCTTATAAAATAGTTGTAGCAGATCTAGACCTTACATTCTACTTACATTCCAAGTAAAGAGAGATCGCCCCTTCCAGAGTTCTCCAAAGCCCTCAGAAAATGTTGCCTTCTGATTCACTAATGCTGCATATGGTCAATATCCAAACTACAGTTATTCTCAAAAAGTACAAATTACGAACAAAAGATTATGGGAAATAGAATGGGGAAAGCAAATGAAAGAACCCAGAAACTTAAATTATATGGAATGGATTAAATGGGAAGAACACAAACATGGGGAAATTCTCAGCTCTTCTCTTTTCACATGGGTCTCCTGCTCCATTCTCCCTCTTCTCTCCTTCTTAGATTCAAATTATAGGCCTGATATCCTCACCATACTCCACATGTCTCATGCTCTTCCATTCGTCCCATTCTTTAATTTTATTTAACTTTCCTTATGGATATTTTCTCCCACTGTATTTTCCAGCTCACTAACTCTCTCTGCAGCTGTTAGCTCTAATTAGCTCTTATATCCATGCAGGTGCTCTCAAACTCCTTTTTTTTTCTTTGAGTTTTAGAATTTTAATTTTTCATCGTTTATATTCTCTGCTAAAATTTTAATTTTATCTTTTATTTCCGTGAGCATATTAAACAAAAATTTAAAGTCTATGCCTGATATATCCACAATCTGGATTTCCTGAGGGTCTGTTGTTTCTATTGTCTAATTTTCTCCTAGTTTTTGAGCATGTTATCTGACTTTTTCAAATACCTCATTATTTTTTATTGCATGTCAGATATTGTATTTTAAACTGTTTTAATTGGAGTCTCTGGATAATGTTATAATTTTTTTTAAAAATGTATTATACTGTGGTAAGAACACTGAACATCAGATCTATCCTCTTAACAAATTTTTAAGTGTATGATACATTATTGTTGACCATGGGTGCATTGTTGTACAGCAGCTCTTTGGAAGTTATTCATCTTGGATAATGTTACAACTTTTAGGAAAAGATTTATATTTGGTTCTGACAGACCATAAGGCTAGAAGTTCCACAATCCCAGATCATTTTAATCCAATCAAATGTTGGGTTTCAGACACAGTGAGAAATGCATCTGGTTCACTTTTACTCGTAGGGGATAGCCCTTTGGGTCTCAAGTTTAAGCCTGGGATATTTACCAGGACATGTTTTGTGGGCCCTGAATTTCAATATTTGCCACAGATCCCTGGGAAGCTCAACTCAGCCTCTCATGTGTGTTTCTTCAGGACCGCCTGGAGGAAAGTGGTCCTATTCTGGAATCACCATTCTGAGTTCCCCTTTGGTCTCAGTCCCAGCGCCCCAATTTTTCACTGGATGGAAGCTTCTCACAGATATGTTTTTTCTATCTCTCTACTGTGCTGGCTGTTCTCAGCAGGAGTCTGCCATCACCAGACAGGAGGTCATAATGAACTTCAGAATCCTGTCACATATGGGTTCAAATTTCACCTCCATCTTTTAATAACTAGGCAAGCTGTTCCGTCTCCTGAGCCCAGTTACCTTTCCGAAAGTAGGGGTTAATGTCTGCCCTACAGGACTGATTTGGGATTTAGAAATAATACAGGTAATATACTAAGAATGTCTGACATTTGGTAGGCACTTGACTCGTTTAGCTTTGTTGTTGTTGATATTCTCAAGGAGTCTACCTGGCTTTCCCACTGCAGGCTCTGGCACCCGGGGTAGGTTTCTGGGGATCTGGTTTGCATGAGTGAGACCCAGAAGGCTTCTAAGGGCAGTGATGAGTGGCCTGGCTGGAATGACGTTGGTGGGAACCAAGCTTTCTGGGTTAAGATCACTTAGAGGTCCCTGGGGCTTGTCTGGGTCTAGGGGAGTGGGCAATGATACCTCAAGAGAGTACTACACTCATAATCTGGGCCAGGGAAATGGTGTCAGGAGGCTGAGAGTAAAAAGAGGCTATGAAGGGGAGATGGACCTAGTGGTCAGACACTGGGGTAGAGCCTGGAGCAGGAACAGGCTAAGATGTAGAAGTTAGAGTTTGTTGCCATGCAGAACACTGGCGGGTGGGCTCGGTGAGTGTGAGATGGGTGTTATATCTTCAGCTTTTTGGCTGTGATTTTTTGGCTCAACTTCTTTAATACTAAGGATATTCTGACCTTAAACTATTTGAATAATGACATTTTAATAAGGTTATGTCAACATTGTTGAAATCTCACTGAAAAACTATTTTTTCAGACCAAATACCATGCCAACCTCATTCTAAATTTTTATACAGTATATTTACCATTTCTGTTATTTGTTCTTTGGCATGTTATTGGAATTATATTTACCAAATAAGTTCTTTTCTATTTAATTTCATAACAAAAATTTAAAACTAATTCATCGATCAGTTTTTGGCATTTATAATTTTACTTCTGCTGGTGTGTGTGTTCAGTTTCTCTTGGGCACATTGTGCAGTCCTAAACTTCATGAGAACTTAATTCTTTTGTTAGTTGTCAGTTAATTGTACTTTTCCCCTCAAGTGCCAATTTAAACCTGTGTCGATGTACTTTGTGTTGACTATTTCCCCTGGTGATATTCCTTATTAATCATCTAAAAAGCAGGTAGTTATAGTTCTTTCTTTGTTACTCTATTAGAAACTTGTGAACAATTTTGTGAAACGGAGAAATGAGAGAAGAGAACGAGGTGAGAAGTGAGAAGAAGAAAAGACCAAAAGAGCAAATGAGAGGCAGACCCAGAAACAGAAGCAGGGAGGGGGCTGAGATGGCTGGGTTCAATTACTGGTGCCCTGCTTCTGAGTTAGACTGCAAGAGTTTTAGACATGTGACGGGCCCCAACCTTGGCATTAATGGGCAACAAGGCCGGAGGCCCCAGTCTTTGGGAGAACACCCAGGAGTGTCGATCTGAAGCAGAGTGCTTAAATGAACGTCACGTTCATGTTGGGACAAGGAGGGCTGACAACGGGGTGGCTGGCAGTTGTTACTGGACCTTTGAGGCTACCACCTGTGGCAGTGACTTCACTAGGAGGAAAGGACACATGCACCCCAGAAGGACAGGCCTGCCACTCATCCTACTCTTCCATTTACCAGCGGGCACATCAGACAAGTTCTTTAGTGTCTGTCACTTTGGTTTCCCTCATCTGAAAAGTGGGGCTATCCTTTTCAAAGAGCTGCACAGGTAAAACGACTGGCCACAGAAGACTCTCTGCAAGTGGTAGCTCCAGCTACTATGACCAGTGCTCCCTGGCAAAGGCTGGCCCAGGCCAGGAAACGGCACACGCGGTGCACAGGGAGTCTAATGGAGGCACTGCAAAGGGCTGAGTGGCATGTAGGGGAACCATAAGGGCAAGGGCAGCTGGCTGAGGCGGGTCACACAGGGGCCAAGGAGTGAAAGGAGGGAGTCGCTGAGACAATTGCTAACCTGGGGCACCTGCTGGGAGAGGTCCCCAGAGAAATAAGTATCCCAATCTCAATCTTCTCTCTCTGATCTCTTCCTGAGGCTTCCATGGCCAAACCTAGCAGGAAGACAGAAGGCCAGGGAGGCAGAAGACAGGTCTTTGTTCAGGGCTAGAGAGCAGGATGGGTGAAGGGTGGCCCTGTGCTGGAAACAGAAGACATCCAGTACAGACCCAGGTGCGAACACTGCTGTGTGTCACCCTTTTCAAATCACGTGCTCACGTCCAGGCTCTGGGAGTGAGCCTCAGGTCACAGAGCCGGACATGGTGCAGGGAAAGGCTCACCCGATCAGCCTGTTTCCCAGTGGACAGTGCTCGGCCATCAGATTCCTCTTGGAAAGGTCAGGGGTAATATATTCTTCATCTCCAGGCTCAAGGTACAGTCAGAGCCCATTCCCACGAACGGTCGGCATTTCAGGCTTGGAGTAATTCAGATGGGAGTGTGCTTGAAATTTATCTTTGCTGTATTTACACAGAAAGACCTTAAAAAGCAAGTCGATACTATAAACAAGAATAATTATAATATTTCAGGAGATAAGGTTTAAATATCAAAGGCAGGAAAAAGAATTTTTCAAGCATACCAGCAGAACCTACATCTGGACAATGAGAGAATTAAAACCTTTTCTTTTAAATAATAATCACACAGAGTAACCCTATACGATCCTCCAGGTGATTCGGAGACAAGGCCAATATGGCATCGTCCTGTTTACTCAGTGCCCCGAAAAGGTGATATCTAATGATGGTGAACAGGGAGTTGGGTCCTTCCGTGGTCAAAAGCAGGCTCTGTCTAATCTGAGGTAGCATGGGACAGTGGTGGGAAAGCGAGTCCTTGGAGCCCACAGATCTGGGATGGAATCTACACATCTTGGGTCCTGTGGCCCTGTTGTGCCTTTATTTCCCTTCTGAAAGGATGAGGCAATACTCATCTCCTGGGCTTTCTCTAAGGATCACTAAGATCCTGTGGGATGACCCTATTACACAGTAGGTCCTCAGCTTGTAATTCCCTCCCCGCACTGGACCTTGAAGAAGACATTGAATGCTCCCCAAGGACTAGGCTCCACATCCTCTGTGTTTGCCAGGGAGGCTGGGAGGCAGGGAGGCTGCCAGCTCTTGCTATTTGCCTCAGTCTCACCCAGATCCTCCCAGGCCTTGAATCCAGCCTCTTGTTTCTGTCACAGCAGATTCTGCCCCTCTGAATCACACAGGCAGCATCCTTGGAAAAAACATGGTGGGGTTTGGAACAAGACCGGCATCCTTTTGAACCCCAGCTCTGCCATTTACCTACCAAGCAGCAAGTTTCTTAACCTCTCCAAGGCTCTGGATGATCGAAATGGCCAACCCTGCTTTGCAGGTGTTGTCAAGCACCTAGAAGAGCCTTTGGTTGTTAAAGTGCCTGGATAATTGAGGGCTATTGTTATTATCGTTTGTGTAATGGGTTCTGACATTTATAAGTTGGTCAGAAATCTGGCTTTGCCCCTGGGATTTTCCCTTTGATAGGAAATCACAGCCTTGGAAGAATCTGCCAATTTGGAGGAGAGGTGATGGTGGCAGAGAAGAAGTGAAGGTGGCGAGGGAGAGATGGTGGCTGTGACATGGCCATGGTGGCCTGGGTGGGAACCTTGTCTGTTTTGCCCGAGAGCTAAAATGAGGATACACTGGGCTGTCTGGACTCCCCAGAGAGGAGCATTCTGAAGTCCTGCTCCCAACAACCCCTATTCCTAAGGATGTGAGTGTGGTCCCTAGATCATGTAGCCTAGCCAAAAGAGCACAAGATGCTCTCACATTGTGACCTCTTTGAGGAAGCGAAGAGTAATAAAGCTCAACGGCTTGCCCAAGGCATCATGGAAAAAGGCGTCCATCATCTTAATGGAAACTCGTAGATGTCTGGCCGATCGCGGCCTCTTCCTCATGAACAGCCCCCACCCCCCACAAAAGCACTCTGTGTGAGCTATTCCTGGCATGTCCTGTGGTACAAAAGCACGGTTCATCTTTTCAAGGAGACGTGGGGAGGTTGAAAGTCAAACCCATTGGAACAAGCCTAGGCTTTGGAGATGAGTCAAGTGCTTATTATGCAAGTCCTTGCTCTCCCTGAGGATAAGTCAGCATGATGAGCAAAACAGAGTTTGGGGGATTTGGTGATAAGGATGAAAAAGGAACAAGATCTATGCAGTACATACTGTCTCTGTGGGGAGGGCCGTGGCTATTGGGCAATCACCTGCTCCTGGAAGGACTCACAGTCTCCCACATCACCTAGGATAACCCAGGTAGGGAGGGGGCTATGCTGGTCACTGTCCCAGTGAGGTCTGGGGGAAGAGTTGGGGTTCAGCTTAGCTTGGTTTTGGGACAGAAAGGTATATTATCCCCTCAGGCCCATGACCACTATCTTCATGTACGTGTAGTGGTGCAGCAGCTGATGCTGCTGTGTGGAGAGGCTTGGATTGGGGCCACTTCTGCTTTACTGAGAGCTTGAACTTCTTTGAGTCTCAGTTTCTCCGTTAGGACAACAGGGATTTATACCTATTTGCTTTTTCTCTGAAAGCAGATGCTGGTAACTGTCTCTTAATAACAATGTCTCTTGGCAATGTGTTCCAGCATTTCAAGGGGGCTGGCTGGATTATGACACCTGGCAGGGTATTGCCAGAGGCCCTGGGTGCTGGGGTCACCCAGGACCTCTCCCACCTGCTGAAAAGGGGAAGATGTTCAGACTGTGTAATGTTTAAATGCACAGGAGGCCCCACAGGGCCACTGAGGACGTGCATCCAGGATGTGGTCAGGGTACCCTCTGCAGGGGAGTCTGGGTGAAGCAAGTCTGTTGTGGGTTTTTGTTTTTGTTTCTGTTTTTGGTCCAAAAGAAAAGAGGGCAAGAGAGAGCCCTGAGACATGAGATGGAGACCTCATTCATTTCCCAGGGGATGCTGCAGGAGCTTGCAGGAAAAGGAGAGATTTGCCAGAGCCTCCCGTCTTTCAAAAAGAGAGCTACTGTGTTTTTATTTCTTACATATCAGGGTTCTGATTCGTGGTTTCCAATGGACAAAAGATTCCTTAGGCTCAGTGAGTTGAATGCCTCCGCTTGAAATTATTAGCTAGCTGGGCTTATAATGCAAAGCTCTTCTTCCTCCATGCCAGCATCTCCGTTGTGGGATTCTTGTGTTGAATTATAAAACGTTCCAAAACTTAGTGGCTTACAGTGATAACTTATTGTTTTCTTTCACGACTTGACTGGGCTCAGATGGGTGGTTTTCACTTGGGGTCTCTCCTGTGGTTGCAGCTAGATGGTGGCTGGAGCTGCAGTTCTGAGGCTCAACTGCAGGTCATCCAACATGGTTTTCTCACTTCAGTGAGGGCGGCATGTCTGACACCCCAGATGGGGCAGCTGGGAGAGCAGGGGGCTAGCCAAGTAGCTTTCTCTTCTCGTGGTCTTACTTTGTAGAATCCCTCCCAGCATGGCAGTCTCAGGGCTGTCTGACTTGCTACATGGAGCCTGGCCACCTCCAGACATGTGACCCGAGAGACCTTGGCAGAGGTAGCAAGGCTTTTTACGAGTTGGCCTTAGCAATACAAGCATACTTCCGTCACATTCTACGAGTCAAAAGCTAGTCACGAGGCCAGCCCACACTGAAGGAGAGGACTCTGAATGTAAGTAAAGACCAGAAAGCTAAAGCTCATTGAAGACCATCATTAGAGCCTGGATACCACAGTCCCAGAAGGAGGGAGAAGAACCCAGCCTCACTTTCCATGCCCTGCCTCTGCAGCTCTGTCAGAAGCTGCATTTGGGGACTTAGTCAGAGACCTAACCAAGCCCCAGAACTGGGCCTGGCAGATCGGGCCAAAGGAAGTCCATCCTCCGCTACTTGTCTCAAGTTCTTTTGACAGGGAATAAAAGCTTCTATTCCCTAATCACTGGGATAAGAAACGCCACTCCTCCTCCAGGGAGACAAACCGAAATTTCTAACTACAGCCTCTGTTGGGGAAGTTAGTCATGATTCCGGACATATCTATAATATGATTAGACAAGGATGTCCAGGCTACCGGTCATCATCAACTAGTCTCTTGTTTCTGACCTTTCCTTTGGCAAGTGTACAAGCAGGAGTCAGCTTGAAGGTGAGCAGAGAAGATACCTGGGGCTTGGTCTGGGTTTATTGCATGCTCGCAGGAAACTTCTGGCTTCCTGGGATTATTGCTAAAACTCAGTCTCATGTAACAATAAATTTCAGACACAGGAATTTTTGCCGGTACTGTGAGGGCCCAGCTGGAAATCCGATCCCCTGTTTTGCTTTAGCTGTCATATTTCCCAGGAATTCGAAAGGCTTCTTCAGACAGCCAGACAGACACAAACCACTACTGGGGAAAAGCAGGGTTCCAGCAAGTTGTTAGGAGTCTCAGTGGCTTCTCTGTCACCACATCTAAGAGGTCTTCCTCACAAATGTACTGCCTGAGCGTCTATTCTTAGGGGGCAATGACCTTGTGGGTGTAAGCAGAACACCAGGGAAGAGCTGCCTCACACCATGGATATGGTGGCTTTGGTGGGGGGTGTGCTCAGAGTCCCAGGGCAAAGCTCCAGGGTTATTTCCCCTCTTCTGAAACTGTGTGGAGACCACAGGTGAGTTCCTGGCTCTGCGGGCAACATTGGTACTTTCAAGGTTTCCACCTGACCTCTTGTCTCCTGGGGACGCACTCCTTCCCTTCCCACTAGGAGAAGGAAAATGTCCTTGCAGTACAGTCACTCTCTGGAAGCACATGAGCAGAGAAGGGAGAGGCTGGGCAGGCGGACAGGGTCTTAGGGCCCCATGAAAACAGCTGTCACTTTCTCTTGGGAGGGTACCCCAGGGAGCCCTTGAACTTGATGTCATTTCTGTCATACATAGGGAGAGGAGCAAGTGAGCGTGTGCGAGGAAAGAGAAATGCCGAGAAAACAGTTAGCCTCTGTTAATATTTGATAGGCAGCCAAAGCACTTTTGTTCCCAAGCCCGGAGAGCTACCCGTGAAAAATAAATTGCTTTTCAAGAACATTCATCACAGCAAGTGGCTCATTTCCTTGTCCTGAAACAACCCCATTCCTAGGCCCTTTCTCCCATTAAAAACTCCTCAGATGTGGTAAAATCAATAAAGAAACAAAGGGGAGGTGTGGGGCGGTGGGTGGCCATTGTGGGTAAGGTGGTAGACGGGGGAGGCACTGTGGCCAGAGAAGCAGCCAACACCAGGGCCTTGCTGGACTTCATGATGTGGGCCCACCTGGATTCTCCTTCTGAGCAAAGGGCCTTGGGCTCCATAGGAGTGATTTTGAAATTTACAGGCAAGCTTGCTGACCTTCATCAGGCTCTGTCTCTTTAAGAACCCTTGTCCTGTTACCTGCTCAGAGGAGCCCGCCTAACCACACGTTTGCAAAAGAGCTCTCTCTCCTCATCCCTCTATACTCATCATCCTGTGTATTTCCTTTATGGTGCTTTCCCAATATATAATTATTAATTCATCTGCTCATTATGTTCTCCCCAACTAGAGAGCCACCGTGCTACCTTGCTCACTGGTGTATCTCACAACATAGCAGATATTCAACAAATCCTTGTGAGATGAAGGAATAAGTAAGCAAATCCAAAATGTGATGCTTAGGGAAAAAGGGTGATATCAAACCCAGGATTACATTTTCCTGAAAAATTTTATCAGCAATAAAGTTCATGAATTTATTCAACCATGCCACAGGCTTGTTGTTTGATCTCTGTGTGATGGGGATTAGTTAGCAGGTTTGAGGGCAGCCTATTGGAGAGGAGGCCACTGATCTTTGGTTTCACTCTGTGACCTTGAGTGTCACCACTTCCCGGAAACTCAGAGTCTTAATTAATGAGATTAATCACTTACTTTGAGTTATTTCTGTAGAGATTATAGTTGTTGTAGGGAAAGTTATGGACTGCATGTATGTGTCTCCCCAAAATCATTATACTGAAGCCCCACCCTCCAAAGTGATGATATTAGGAGATGGGGACTTTGAGAAGTAATTAGTTTAGAAAAGGTCATGAGGGTGGGGCCCCATAATAAAATTAGTGCCCTTAAAGATGTCAGAACTCATATTCAGGCTCTCTCTCTCTCTCCCTCTCTCCTCTTTCTCCCCTCCCTCCTTGCATCATGTGAGGACACATTGAGAAAGTGGCCAGCCAGGATGTGGGCCTCACCAGGAATTGACTCTGCCAGCACTTTGATCTTAAACTTTTCAGCCTCTAGAACTATGAGAATAAATGTCTCTTATTTAAATCATTCAATCTGCTATTTCATTACTGCAGTCTGAGCTAAGACAAGGAACATGCCAGGTATGTGACACAGCAGGCACTCCATGTAATAGTATTTATTATTATTATTGTTATTATTATTATTAATCATTTTGATAAGTGTAGACCCTCTAAACTCAATAAAATAGCAATAAGATATTTAGGGATTTCTGAGCATCTAGTCCACAATGGCTTTAGAAAATTCCCAAGGTCTGAGATGTGGGCAGGAAATCTCTTTCTCTGAGTGTGAGAGAGCCGTACAGACATATTTGAACTACAGCCTCACTAATGCTGGTGTTTGGTAGAGGATTCCCTCCTGTCTCTACCACCAGTGATGAGTATTTCTTCAGGAGAATAAAGCTGTTGGTTGGACTCATCAATAAACACCAAGAAGGATCCTAGTGGGTGTTGTGCACCTAAGTACCATATTTTGATTTACGCCTTTATTCATTCAACATGCTTTTGTTGAATGTTTACCCTGTGTGGTGGGATATACCAGTAAACAAACCAGCACAGCTCCTACTCTGGCAGAGCTGATACTCTAGTTGGGAGTAGACAATGAACAGAGGAATTCACGATTCCGCATTAGAATAAGCACCGTAAAGGAATTGTAGAATGACGTCTGCAGTGGTGGGAGGTGGGAGGGAGTGCTCTCCTGGAGTTGGGTGGTCACGGAAGCTGAGACCAGAACGACGAGAACGACGAGAAGCAGCAACCAGGGCCAGGAAATGAGGAAAGTGTGGAAGGACTGCATGTGTGTAAGGAGCAGAGAGGCCAGAAGCAGGGGTGGTGTTTGAGGAGGACGCAGATATGGTTCAAGAGGCCCTGAAGGAACTGAGGCCCTGGGCAAGGCTTAAGGCAGGAACTCTGAGGTCAGTGGGGGCTACTGGCACCCCTGAGCCGTGGCTCTCTTCAGGGGGGCTCAGAGGCCCTGCCAAGGGTAGGGCTGCGAGGCTGGAACTGGGGGAGTTCCTCCAGCTGCCGGCACCCTGGGTTGCCTCATCCCTGCTGGTTATCTTTTCTCCTCACCAAATCCTGGCAGAGCAGAAACCGCCTGGTTCCTGCCAGGGAGCCCAGCACCTGGCCTGCTCAGGTCGCACCACCACAGAACCAGGGGCCCGCAGAATTGTACTGTTTGGGGTTAAGAAATAGACCCTGAACAAACTTTGCCTTTCGTATGAGGCATACAGGGCGCCTTTTCAGGCCCTACTAAGAATAGCCTAATGGATTCATGCGCTCCGGGGCTGCGAGGCGGGCAGAGGCTGGTGTCTGGCCTGGCGCCCTGCCAATGCCATGGGAGCCTAGGCCGGGCCCAGGGCCCAGGCTGTGCGCCCTTCAGGGAGGCTCCCGCAGCCCACCCGCCGACTCTGCCGCTGCACCCATTGCCTGCTCAGCGCCCTTCCCGCGCTCTCGTTGGCTTTCACAGGCACTGGCCCGGCCCCCTTCCAGCGGGGTCCTCTGTTGCCTAGGAGGTGGAGAAGCAGGGGAGGCACCATCTCAGGACTTTCAGGGGTCCAGAAAGTGGTTTGGCTGCTAGGAAAATGGAAGTGCTACCGCTTACCCAGCACAGAGCTGGGCATGTGGGTGTGGTGGGTGTCAGGGAACTAGGTCAGCGTTGCCCTTTTCAGATGTCTCCCATGTACATCAGGCTTGCTGTAGTTTTGTTCAGTCTTTACAGTGATCCCGCAAAGTGGGTAGGTACTATTATATCCGATTTACAGATGAGGAAAATGATGGCAGGAAGCTTAAGGGACTTGCCAGAAGTTACACGGTGGGTGCGGGATTTGTCGGCTGTTGTGTGTGCTTCCCAGCGCTGCACCACTGAGCAATCTAATGGGGCTGGGGTGGTGGGTGTATCCTAGGGGTCAGATGAGTGACAACAGCCCACTGCACCCTGAGGGTACACTCAGGATCAGCACACTTTGTACTATCTTGGTCAACTCCTAGGAGGCTCCCACAGGAGACAGCACTGGGCCACTCTTTAAAGATGGGGGTGGGGAAGCAGAATTGATATGGTGCTGACAGCAAATAGGCTATAGAAACAAAAATTAACCAGAATGGCCTTTGGACTTTGCTATGAGATCAGCTACCTGATGACTCAGCCACCAAAAGAGTGTCCTCTGACATGGACACTAACTCTTTTTGCACAGCATTTTACATTTGAAAATCCTGTTACCTCCATATTCCCACTTAACTACAGAATCAAAACAACTCTGAAAGGTTGGCACGATCTTAATTTTGCAGAAGAGTAAAGTGAGGACCAGTGAAGACTAATGAGTACAATGAGATGTTTCCTGTGCTTGGGGGTACTGTATATCTTATGTGATTCTCACAACAGCCCTAGGAAATAGGTATTGTCCATCTTATTTTTTATGAAGGTGGAAACCAGAACTCAAGAGAGGTTAGTACACTTCCTTAAGGTCACACAGGAGTTTAAGAGAAGGCTCTACCTAACTCCAAACTGACTCTTTATGTTATTCTATGTTCCCTCAGATCTTGAGCTGGCCCAAAAACTAGATGGCGGCAGTAGGTGCTCAGCAAGAAAGATTTGAAGGATGACAATAAGACCTCATGCTCAAACACATCTTTCTTCCCCTTCAATTCACATCAGATGGCTGAAACACCAATATTGACAATTATTTTGTTGAGTTAAATATTGCTTGAGCTGTGATGGTCTTAAAATTCAAATATCCCTGTATGGGAGGAAGGCACTAATTTCTTGATTGAGAAAGAAAAATATTTGGATATTCCACTGGAGCTACTGAATTATATTATTGTCTTGACTACATTTCCACATTTCTGCATCTCCTACATAAGAACAGTCCTGTGATAGGTAGCAGTAAAAATGAAGCATCCAGAGAGGTTTTACTTTGGGGTAGAATGTAGTAGATGTCAGCCAAACTTTTCTCATGCTTCACCAACTAGAAAAAAAACTGAGTAAATTAAATAATATTTTAAAGACATTGGATATCTGTGGAAGTTCAGAGGACAAGATGAAACTAAAATTCCAGAGATGAGAAAACTCTTTCTGGGTGAGTTGGGATTACTAGTCCTTTTTTTTCTATGGGATCATTTGCTGAGTCAGTATCCAGACTGAGTGATGGGCAAAGAGGTTTACTAGAGGAAGGAGCAACAAGCTGTGAAAATGCAGCTGGGCTTTTGACAGCCATGTGATCTAGCCTGGATGACTAGAGAATAGTGGAGTTCCAGACTTTCCAAATGGCACATTGAGCACTAAGGATAGGATGATGGGTTTGCTGTTATGGCACAGTTCTTCAGTCCTTGGGAGGCAAAATACATCTAGAGGAAAAGACTTTTAAGAGACATTTGAAAAGTATCCTCCTCAAGACATCTGTGAGATATTTTGTTTGCCTGTGAAGAAAGGAGAAAGCTCAAAATTTCAGAAGAGTAGAATTTTCAAGCTTACAGAGGCAAAGACCCACCAGTCTCACAAAGACCTACCAGTTTCATTGTCTCAAAAATTCAGGAGGACCATGCCTTAGAAGGAAGCTGCAAGAAACACGTGACACATCTGAAACCAGAGGGGGACTGGCACTGGAATACAGGCCCAGGCCAGCTCAATTCCTGAATAGATTGAAGTGATCAGCCCCTCAACTTATTTGTCTGACAGAAGATAGAGAAATTCTCTCTGGGGAAAAATAATAATGATTCTTTTGTATATAATACCTGCAATTCAATTAAAAAAATTACAAGAGATGTAAGCAGGTAGGAAAACATGACCAGGAAGCATGAAAAAAAAAAAAAACAATAGAAGCAAAATTATAGATTGTCTTAGTCAGCTCAGGCTGCCACAACAAAATACCACAGTCTGGGTGGCTTAAATAATAGACATTTATGTCTCACAATTCTGGAGGCTGGGAGTCCAAGATCAGGGTGCTAATAGGTTTGATTCCTAGTAAGAGCTGGTGGAGGTAGCCACAGTGGGCCAGACGGAGATGTCAAAGCCCAAACAAGATGAGGAGGACATCTTCAGTGAGAAGAGATTTATCTTGTGGAGTCAGAGAGAAAGTTGCAAGGACAGAAAAGGAGAAAATTAGAATGAACCCTGTGATGTTGGTTTGGAATAAATGTATATGTATATGTATTACATACACACGTGCACATATTCTCTAGCTCTGTTCACACGGAGCAGAGAACAGATACATTTCATTAGCAAAGAACACAACACCTAGATTTTGACTTCTAAATAACAGTTTCTTAAAAAGAAGTCAGGGATCCTTGGAGAATGGCCAATTCCAGGTTTGGGGCAAGGAAAGTATAAGTGTCTGAGATATTTTGTGACAAGATATTGAGACAGAGGGCACTAATCCTATAATGAAAGCTCCACCCTCTGGATCTCATCTAAACCTAATTAACTTCAAAGGTCCTACCTCCAAATACCATGACACTGAGGGTTAGGACTTCAACATATAATTTTTTTTTTTGGGGGGGGGAGACACACACATTCAGTCCACAGCATAAATTGTAATAAAAAAATATGACTCCATTTTTGATATTTGAATGTTGATGGTTTTCAGGTCCCACCACTCACTCTTCTCATCTGCTTTACACCTGGGCCAGCTCATAAGAAAGCCTAAGTTCTCCCTTCATTGTTAGTGTCAACAGGTAGTTTGAACCATGCAAGGTCTGGTCCATTCATGGGAACTTTCACCCCCCGCCTCAACCTCTAATGACTAAAAAGCCAGTCTCCTTTTCCCTTGCATCCTCAAGTTATCTTTAGACCTGTTTGGGAAGTGTTCAGGCCCTCCCCAGAAATTCTCACATGTGAGTAATAAATTTCATATCTTCTTGATGTCTGCTTGATAAGATAGTCTTGACATTCGAACCAGATTTTGGTTGGAGGTGTTTATCTCACTATCCCAACACAGATGACTTAGCTATTAGAATTATCAGATAAGAATTTAAAAATAACTGTTACAAATTAAATATAAAAAGAATATATAAAGATGGACAAAGTGAAGAAAAAGATTGAGAATTTCTATAGAGAATTAGAATCTATAAAAATTTAAATAAACATTCAAGAGCTGAAAAAAATTAGTATCTGGAATTAAGAATTCACTGAGTGGACTAAATGTCAGTATAAATGCAGCAGATGATAGGATTAGTGAGCTCAAAGAAAACATGTAGAAGTATGTAGAAAATATGTAGAAAATATTCAAACTGAAGCACAAAGATAAAAAGTAATGAAAATAATAGATCAGAGTAGAAGACACATATTTGGACACAGTCATAAAGTCTAAATGTATATAATTGAATTCTTGGAGGAAACAAAATAAGAAACAAATTTTGAAGCAATAAAGGGCAAAATTTTCAGTCAGCTAATCAACTCAGATTCATAGGTCAGTAAATCTCAAGGAAAAGAAATGCTAAGAAATACTATACATAGGCACATCATAATTAAACTGTGAAAACCAAAGACAATGAGAAAATGTGAAAAGAAGCCAGAAAAAAATAAAACATTACATTCAAAGGAGCAACAATAAGTTAGGGCTGACTTGTCAATAACAACTACGAAATCCAAAAGACAACAGAATGACAGTTTTAATCACAGAAAGAAAAGTTCTATATCCCATGAAATTTTCTTCAAAAATGAAAGAAATTCATTTCCTCTTCACCTTTCCTTCTCTTCCTTTCCCAAACAATTAGTTTTAAAGCCATTAGGTAGGAAAAAGCAAGGTGTGGTGTGTATGTGTTTGTGTACATGATGGAGAGAGTGGAGGTAGCCATGGTGGGGCAGACCAAGATGTCAGAGCCCAAACAGGATGAGGAAGGCATCCTCAATGAGGAGAGTTTATCTTGGGGAGTCAGAGAGAAAGTTGCAAATATAGAAAAGAGAAACTTAGAATGAACCCTGTGATGTTTATTTGGAATAAATGTTTAGTATAGAACAGATACATTTCATTAGCAAAGAACACACCTAACACTTAGATTTTGACTACTAAATAACAGCTTCTTAAAAAGAAGCCAAGGAGAATGGCCGATTCCAGGTTTGGGCAAGAAAAGTATAACAGTCTGAAATATCTTGTGACAAAAACGTAAGGAAGTACTCAAAGAATGATGAGCCATGTTAAAAGAATACAGAAGTTGCCATGAATTGACTCCCATTGATTCAATCAAAGATGAGCTGAAAATCAAAATAAACAATAAAATGAATTATAATCCTGAATGAAATAAGAAACTGCAAGTCTATGCAACTATAAATAAATAGTTAAAGTTCAGTGAGGACCAGGACTATATTTATAGTTTCAAAGTATTTCTCCACAAAACACTTATTAATTTCAAGGGGGAAAAGAATAACTTTACAGTGTTCAAAAGGCCAACAGATCCCATCTTGATCAAATGATCAAAGTGAACATCACCAGTAATATCACAAATTGATATCCTGATTGGATGCAATGAGAACTCAGTATCACTTCTGTGATATTTCTGCCAAATGTGTATAATCTGAATGTAAGGTTGACAAATCAGACTATCAGACAAATATACACTGAAAGACATTCTATAAAATATTTAGTCTGTAATCTTTAAAAGTATCAAGGTCAGAAAAGATCAGGGAGCAGGTCCAGATCAAAGGAAATTTAAAAGGCAAGATAACTCATGACAACTAAATTCCTGACCTACAACATGACTCATTTTCTAAAGACATTATTGGGACAATTGGCATATCTTAAATGGAGCCTTGGACAAAATAGAAATATATCATTATTAATTTCCTGATTCTGAAGGTTGTATTGTGGTTATGCCAGAGAATGCTTTATAGGAAACATACACTGAAATATTCAGGGGTATTTAAAAGCATCAGGTTGGCAAAATACTCTCCAGTGATTTAAGAAAGAAGTTTTTTTTTAATTGAACTTTGTACTTTTCTGTAACTTTATGACCACTTCAAAATCTTAAAAGGCTAAAATTTTAAAAATGAAGACAAAGTAAAGACATTTTCACATTAACAAAAGTTGAGAGAACTTATCGCTAGCAGACACACACCACAAGAAATACAAGGGCAAGGATCCCTAGTGGAAACAGAGAACTGTGGGATGGAATGGAAAGCACCAGGAGAGCAAATATGTGAATGAGTGTAAGAGAGTTAACTGTTTGAAACAACAGCAATAATTATGGCTTGTGGGATTTATAGCACATGTAGAAGTAAAACATATAACAACAGTAGTAAAAGCATGAGATGGGTATGCATGAACATAAGCTGTTTTGTTTCCTCCACTATTTGTGAAATGGTAATGGAACAAATTAACCATGAAAAATTTATAGAAATATAACAAAAAAATTTAACAGAAGAGGTAAAATCACACACACACACACACACACACACACACACACACACACACACGGAAGAATACATGTTTAAAAGACACATGGGATAAATTTTAAAAAAGAAACAAGATGGTAGATTTCAAGCCACTCAACAGTCCTATCAAAAGACAAATAATTTACAAATACATACATCACTCTTGGGAGTTTGTGAAGAAACAAATTGATCCAAAGAGAGCAAAGAGGGGCCTCTTGGGCACCACAAATGTTCTATTCCTTGGCATGGGGAAGGCTACATGAGTGTTCAGTTTGTACAATTTTGAGCTGTGAACTTAAGATCCACATAGTGTGCTGTGTGTGTAACCTCAATAAAAACAAACATAAAATATACAAATCATCTAACTAAAAAAAAAAAGACAAATAATTTCAGGATAGATAGAAAGAAAACAATCATGTGGTATTTGTGAGATACACTTAAAATATAGGACATAGAAAGCAAAAAGGATGCAGAAAGTACAAAAATGATAAAAGTTATATCACACAAACACTCACCAAAAGAGCTGAACAATACACAAAGCAGAAACTTGACTGAAGAAAAGAAACAAATAGGCAAAATTGGAATCATAATTATAGATTTTAACAAATCTCTCTCAGCAAATGATAGAAAAAGAGATAAAGAAATTAATAAGTGAAGTTTCAGTCAAGATGGCAGAGTGGTAAATGCTGTGCTTGCCTCCTCTCATGGCCACATTAAAATTATAACTAAACTACAGAATAGCCATCATTGGGAGTCATCTGAAGTCTAGTTAAACAAAAGTTCTACAATGAGGGACACACAGGAGAGGTCACTTTGAGACTGGCTGGAGGAGCACAGATGTGATATGGGCTGTTCTGCTTGTGGTGGTTGAGAATTGGAAGAAATATCTCAGCTGCAGAGGTCTCCCTGGAGGAGCAAGGGGTCCTGGCTCCACATTGGGCTCCCCAGCCCAGAGTCCCAGTGCCAGGAAGAGAAGTCTCCACAACTTCTGGCTGTGAAAACCAGTGAAGATCATGGCTGAGTGAGATGGAAAGCTAGGGGAGTCCCAGGTGTTCCTCTTAAATGGCTCCACGGGAACTTACTCAGGGACAGACTTACTCTCTCTGAGCTCTGGTACTGGGGTAGCAGCTCAAAGGTGGCAGGGACATACAGGGAGAAACTGAACCGTCAGGCTTCAGGGCAAGGATAGGAGGAGCAACTTTCTCCCAGAAAAAAAAAAAAGTGCTGTCAGAGAGTGCTGTTCCTTTGTTGAGCTCTTTCCCACACAGCTTATTGACCCAGGCAGGTGCCATATTTGAGTCTCTGGCAACAGAGCTAACACTAGTTGCTCCACCCAGGTGAGTCCCTGTGATCCTGCCCCTCCCAATTTGCAGGCCCACCTAAGCCACTGCCAGTGGAGTTTTCCATATAAACAACCTGTTTTGGCTCATGCTTTGGACTTTTATAAAATCTTTTAAAGGTTCACAAAACCTAAACAAGCAGAATCTGGCCTTGGCATGACCCATAACCCTTACTTAGCAGCCTCCAGCCCAGGACTAGCAGCAGTTGGCCTTAGTTTATAGCTTGGCCTCTCAGGGCGCTTCCAAACCCAGCATGGGTGGTGACCATCAGTGGATTGCTTGGCAGCTCATGTCCAGTGACCCCTGGGAGGGCACAGGCTATGGCTGAACTCGGCCTGTGGTAGGGCCCCTTCCAGGAGGCCTCAACCTATACACTCAGTGGTCATCTTTGGTCTGAGCTGGAGCACTGCCTAGGATTATATTTGAGGATGACAAACTCAAAGGGAAGACAGCAGGCACCTGCTAAAGCAAATCTTGCTCTGTAGAGTACCCCTGCACAACAGCTCCTCCAATGGTCATGGCCAGTCATCACAACCAATCAGCCCAAGGGTCAATCCCTCCCACTGACGAGTAAACAACTAAGGCTCAACTACAACAGGAGGACACACACAATTCATACAAGGGACATACCTCGAGCACCTGGCTTAGGTGACCAGGGAAACCCGTGCTATTGGGCCCCACAGCACACCTACTACATAAGGCCATTCTACTAAGACCAGTAGACATAGCAGCCCTACCTAATGCATAGAAACAAACACAAGGAGGCAGCCAAAATGGGAGACAATGAAACATGTCTCAAATGAAAGAATAGAACAAAGCTTCAGAAAAAGAACTAAACAAAGTGGAGATAAGCTCTATCAGATGAAGAGTTCAAAATACTTGTTATAAAGATACTCAGTGAACTTAGGGGAAGAGTAGAGGAACTCAGTGAGAACTTTAACAAAGAAATAGAAAACAGAAAAGTGGAGATAGAAAACATAAAAAAAAAACCAGTCAGAAATAAAAACTACAGTAACTGAAATGCAGAGAATCGAATCAGCAATTTCGAAGACAAGGAAGCAGAAAACACCCAATCAGAACAGCAACAAGAAAAAAGAATCTAAAAAAATGAGAATAGTTTAAGAGGCCTCTGGAACAACATCAAGACAACATTTGCCTACTAAGGATAGCAGAAAGAGAAGAGAGAGAGAGCAAAGAATTGAAACCTCTTTCAAGAAATAATGACTGAAAACTCCTCTAACCTGGTGAAGGAAACAGACATACAAACCCAGGAAGCTCAGAGTCTCAAATAAGATGAACCCAAAGAGACCCACAGCAAGATACATCATAATTAAAATGTCAAAGGTTATTGACAAAGAGAGACTCTCAAAGCAGCAAGAGAAAAGCTACCTACAAGGGGCTCCCATAAGACTGTCAGCTGATTTCTTAACAGAAGCTTTGCAGGCCAGAAGAGATGGACATATTCAAAGTGGTGAAAAGCCAGGACCTGCAACAAAGATTACTCTACCCAGAAAAGCTATCATTCAGAATACAAGAACAGATAAAAAGCTTCCTAGACCAAAAAAAAAAAAAAAAAAGTGGAAGGAGTTCATCGCCACCAAGCCAGTATTACAGAAAATGTCAGAAGGAATTATTTAAGAAGAATGAAAAAGAAAAAAGTTAAAAATATAAATAATAAAATAGCAATAACTACATATCTAGCAACAATTATTTTAAATGTAAGTGAATTAAATACTCCAAACAAAAGATAGGGTGGCCAAATGGATAAGAAGACAAGACCCTTACATATGCTGCCTATAAGGGATTCACTCTAGGTTGAAAGATGCACACAGACTGAATGTAAAGAAATAAAAAAAGATGTTACATGAAAACAGAAGCAGACATAAAAAACTGGGGTAGCAATATTTATACAAGAAAAAATAGACTTTAAAACAAAGGCTATAGCAACAGACAAAGAAGAACTCAGTAATCCCACTTCCAGGTATTTATTTGAAGGAACCAAGCACTACTTTGAAGGGACATGTGAATCCATATGTTCATTGCAGCATTATTTATAACCGAGATATGGCCTGAGTGTCCATCAATAGATGAATGGATGAAGAGGTGGTACATATGTACAATGCAACAACAAGATGGATAGACCTAGAGGGTATTGTGCTGAGTGGAGTATATCAGAGAAAGACCAATGTCATAGGTAGACTCTAGAGATTAGGATAAACAAACAACAGAAAAAAGCTCATATTTACAGAGAACATTTTAATGGTTGACAGATTGGGGAGTGGGGATGGGTGAACGGGGGAGAATATTAAGAGGTACAAATTGGTAGTCACAAAATAGTCATGGGGATGTAGAGTATAGCATGGGGAATATAGTCAAGTCAGTAGTATTGTAATAGCTATGTATTATGTCAGATGGGAACTGGATTTATCAGATAATCACTTCATATTACATAAATGTCTAATTACTCTGTTGTACTTCTAAAATTAATATAATATTGTATGTCAACTATAATTGAAAAATATAAAAAAATTTACAAAATAAATCAGTAAGTATATGGAAAATATGAACAACAGAATTAATCACCTTGACAGTTATGAATACTGTGCCCAGCAACTGGAGAATATATGTTCTCTCAAGTACATATTAGAACATGTGATGAACCATAAAGCAAATCTTAACAAATTCCAAAAGGTGAAATCTGGCTAGGTATGATCTCTGAACAAAGTGGAATTAAACTAGAAATAAACAAAAGAAAGAGTATTAAAAACCCAAAGTGTTTGGACATTAAGAGAAAATCATAAATAACCCATAGGGCAAAGAAAAACCACACAGAAAATTAGAAAATATTTTGAATTGAATAAATATCAAAATACTAAGTACAAACATCTGAGGTAAATAACCAAAGCAGTAACTGGATATAAATTTATAGTTTTAAATGCATATATGATGAGAGAAAATAGCTTAAACGTAGTTATCTAAATTTCTATCTTAAAAAGTTACAAAAAGAACAGTAAATTAAACCCAAGCAAACAGACAGGAGAAAATAATAAAAATAAGAACCTAAATCAATTAAATATAAAGCAGATATACAACCAAGGAAGTCAACAAAGCAAAAACTTGGGTTATCAAAAAGATAACTAGATTGATACACCTCAAGATAAAAACAGAGATAACATAAGTTACCAATATCAGCCATGAAAAAGGTTCTATACATATTTAAAGATAAAAATAAGCTATTAAAGAGGTTATTATAAACAACTTTATGCTAGCAAATTTAACAATTTTGACGATTTATTTTTTTCTTTTGTCACCTATACTTCTGGTGTCAAATCTATGAAACTGTTGCCAAATTCAATGTCAAGAAGATTTCCTCCTATGTTTTCTTAGAAATTTAAAGTTTAGCTCTTAAGTATAGGTTTTTGATCTATAATGAGTTAATTTTTGGATATGATGTTAGGTAAGTGTCCAACTTCTTTTGCATGTAGGCATCTAGTTTTCCCAGCACCATTTGTTGGAAAGACTCTCCTTTCCCCATTGAATGATCTTGGCAATGTTAAAATCAATTGACCATCTGCGGGAGGGCTTATTTCTGGGCTCTCTTTTTCCATTCTGTTGGTCTATATGACTGTCCTTATGCCAGTACTATACTGTTTGAATTACAGCAGCTTTGTAGTTAGTTTTGAAATCAGGAAGTATGAGACCTCTAACCTTATTCTTCTTTTTCAAAATTGTTTTCTCAATCTGAAGCCCCTTCCAATTCATATGAATATAAGTTTGAGGATCTGTTTTTTTTCATTTCTGTGAAGAAAAGCTGTTGAAATTTTGACAGGGGTTGCAAAGAGTTTATAAATAGCTTTGGATTATGTATGTAATTTTCGAAACACATAGAATAATATTATCTATTATTTATGGATGCACACATATGTAGAAAGAATAAAACCCTGGACACATCAAAGTTGTGATAATGGTTTCCTCTAAGGGTGGCAGGGTTAAGTTTAAAGAGGGGAATAAAACTGAGAGTTATATCTGTAATGTTTTATGTCTTTAATAAAATTAGAAACAAACTCTGTTAAAATCATCATTACTGAGCAGGTGGTAAAAAGATGTGTGCTATTTTGCTCTCTATACTTTTCTGTAATTTTGAAATTTCTCATTATAGAGAAGAGAAATGACATAAGTGTCCTTGACAAACTGAAAGAGCAGATTCAGTAGATGGGAAAGTGCTGGAAGAATGGGAGGTGACAGTCAGAGCATGGGAAATCAGGAGGTCAGTGTCCAGACGCAGCTAAAGCATGAGGGTAGCCCAGCTTGAGTGGAGGCAGGAGAGGCTGCCTCCTGAGAGGCTCTACCTCTTCTGCTGCACTCCATTCTGTTCCCTTTTACTGTCATCTCTCTGACCAGTTTGTTAGGAACTTATTAAAGGAGTTGAATTTAAATACAGGTGCTACTTGGTTTTGATAATTTATCTCCTCTCAATCTGTCACCTCTTAGGATGAAGCCAAGAGGACTGAAGCCTAAAGAGCGTCATCATGTTGCCCAAGTGCTCACCAGACGTGTGAGATCACCGGATCATTCCATGGTGACGGATAGCTTCTTTGGACTTAGCAAGGCTTACGAAAGAACATGGAAGTGTATTTACTCAGAATTCCGGGAGCAGTGAGCAGGTTGATGTACAAGAAGGAAGGTGTTTAGAGCTGACGCCAGTCAGGAGCTTCTGCAAACCCAGAGTTGGGCAGGACATTATGAAGGAAGCTTTTGCTGGAGGGTATGAAGTGGGCAGGCCCTCCAGGGATAAGGGCAAAGGGGTCTTAGGTCCACTGGAGAAGCCTCTGAGGACTCTACCGCATGTGAGAGACAAACACGAATCACCAATTTATTAACTGCAAAATCACCAGGACATGAGCGACTTTATATACATGAATGAGTACGTGGTCGACAGAAAGATGTCCACATGTTAGTCCCCAGAATCTGTGAATATAGGCCCAAAGTAATCACATGGGTCCTTATTGGAGAGAGGCAAGAGGCTCAGTCAGGGAATGGAAATGTAACAGTGGAAGCAATGGTTGGAGTGATGTGCTGTGAAGATGGAGGAAGGGCTCACAAGCAAAGCAAGGCTGGTGGCTCTGGAAGCAGGAAAAGGCAAAAAACACAAATTCTCCCCTAGAGCCTACAGAGGAAGTGTGGCTCTGCCAATACCTTGATATGGCCCATTTTGGAGAGAGCTCTGAGCCAGAACTGTATGACAATAGTTTTTTTTAATTTTTTTTAAAGCACCAAACTTGTGATTCTGTTATTGCAACAATAGGAAACTAATACAATGAATTTTGTAGGATACAGTATGCACAAGTATTATAACACTTAATATCAAAAAGGACTACATCAATATTTCCAGTCCCACACACCCTTCTGGAATTTTGACATCTTCCTCTCCAGAGGTGGGGTCGGTTCTCCTTTCCTTAAACCTGAATGGTTGTGACTACCTCAAGGAAAGAAGTGATGTGACTTCCAATGCTAGGTCATAGAAAGTGATATGGTTTCTGCCCCGGCTTGTTCTTTCTTTTGAATATGTGCTTTGGGAATCCGAGCTAACATGTAAGTCATCTACTTACTCTGTAGCCACGGAGCTGGAGAGAGCACAGAGGAAGAATGGCCCAGGAGCCCCAACTGCTGGAGCTTCTTCTTGTTCGAATCTCCCTAGCCCAGAAGGCAGACGAGTGAGCAAGCCTTTATCCCCCAGCTTTCAAGCTGCCTCAGTTGCCACTGAGTGAGACAGAGACCTGCTGTCTCTACCAAGCCCTAGCCAAAATGCAGACTGGTGAGCAACCCTGATTTCTCAGAAGTGATAAATTATCAATTCTGCCATATCCTGTTACTTTAGACCACTATCATAATCTAATCTTGGAAGTGATATTTCATCATTTCTGCCATATCCTGGACTTCAGACCACTCCAGTTCTGCTGAACCACACAGTTAGTCACACGGAATCAGCTGTGTGGGAGGGGGTTGCACGAAGGCCTGAAGACCAGAAGGCAGGGTTCACTGGGGACCACCTTAAAGGTTGCCTACCACACCACCAAGAATTCTATAGCCAGCCAAAAGTGTAAATCATGTGTGAGGAGATAATCAGTATATTTGAAGGCATGCAAGGTTTCAAACACCCTTTCTCAGAAGGCTACTCGAGGATAGGCTCCACCAAAACAAAAGAGTAAACCAAAAATCAAGGAAACCAGCCCACGAGAGAGATTGGGGGAGTCTTTATTACGATGGAGAAGGAAGATAGCAAGATGGCAACAGTTTTGGGACGTAGTAGGTGCATACTATAGGATTTTAAACTGAGCTCAAGTGTTTTTTAGAAGAATTTCTTCTCCTTCTTCAATATCAGTCAGTGGTAACAAGGTCCTTGCCCTTCACTACTATTCTGCAGCTTTAAATAAGTGAAAGATGAGGAAACTAGAAGAGCAGGCTTGGTATAATAGTCTGTAAATCAAGAACCATGTGATTGTAAGGAGGATGCAAATACTACTTGCATGAGTATTTGTTCAAGTTTAGGTCAAGGACTTAGTGACCTTCTATTTTCTTATCCACTCTTGGGCTCTTTGTATACTTAGTCTAACTAAAGTTGCCGGGATGCTGGGAGACAGACCTCATATAAGAATATGGGGCTTTCATGGTCTCCATAGCACTTTCTCAGTGAGCCATGGTCTTGCTTGGTCCTCATTATCAACTGGGAAGTTGAAATAGCCATTATTGCAGAGGTGGGGCTGCAATCTTCTGCTCATACATCCCTCCATTGCCTGGGTCTGACTCCCTGAGGCAATCCTAGGAGAGCATGTTCCTACAAAGGGGAATCTTGGGGTGGGTGGATCTTAGGTCCTGTCCTGCTTGATACTAGCTAACCAGAATAGCTTCTCTGCCCTACCCCCACCCCCCATACTGCCTCTGCTGAAAAGCCTCCTCGTCTGACCATTCCCAGGGAAGAATTAATTTCACTGAGTTGTTTTCTTCTTTCCAATTAAATTCTTTTAATTTCTTTTAAATTACATGAAATATGTAAACATCTCAGGCATGTAAGAGATGTGACTACTTTTTTTTTAATAATTCAACTTATTTCTCTTTAAGCCCCAATTATTCTAAGTAGTAAACATTTCATCATAGTCAATCTAGTTGTCAAATTCAACAAAAGTTTTCTTTCACCTCCTCTCCAAAGCTGCAATGGTTGCAGGACATCTGGTCCTGTCTAATGTCATCCTTCCAGGTGGACTTCTGTTGTGTTGTTGTTATCTTTTCTCTGGTCACAGACTTCAGACCGCTTCGGTTCTTCAGAACCATACCTTAGAGTCACAGTGAACCCATTCTTGTCTTCATGGGGGAATGGCCTGCTGCAGCCTGTGATATGCTGGAGTACTAGGGCTTTGAGAAGACTTCTCATATCTGTGTCCACATCCCATTGCCATGTCAGCTCTGCAGGCCCTGCATTTTGTGGAGTGCAGATGTTCCTTCCAGTCCTGCTCCCTATGTCACATTCAGGGACCCAGTCATCTGAGGAATTTATGATCAGCTTTATTTTTGAGCTAAGCCTTGGGACAGGGCCAAAAAATGGGACCACACCTGGTCTCTCCATTATCTGAAGGCTCGGTGTTTGTGGTACACTGGGATGAGGAGGATGGGAGGATAATAAAATAAAGATATTCTCATAACTCATTTGTTCTTTCATTTATTCTGCATTTTCATGCACCTGCCAGGTGCTGGTTTGCTAGAAATGCCAAGATAAAATATGGACCCTGTCCTTAAGGGTTCAAGGAGGAAGGAGGTAGATTAAAATCCAATAATTTCAGTATCAGGGGATGAGGGTGGCATGGATATAAGAAAGTAAAAGGTTTATATTCCTAACATAAACAGCCTTCTGCAAATTAATAAGAAAATTCAAATATAGTATATTTATTTCTTATTGCTACTTAACAAATTAAGCTTAATGGCTTACTACAACACAAATTAATTGTCTTTCAGTTCTCAAGATCAGAAGTCTAAAATGAGTCTCTTAGGGCTAAAATCAAAGTGTTGGCAGGTCGATGTTCCCTCTAGAGGTTCTAAGGTAAATTTGTTTTTCATTGCATTTTTCAGTTTCTGGAGGCTGCCTATAGTTTTTGGCTGTTGGCTCCTTCCGCCATCTTCAAAGCTTGGGGTCCCTCACCCCCAGTCACAGACTGTATTGGACGGTACTGATCCATGGCCTATTAGGAACCAGGACACACAACAGGAGGTGAGCAGAGGCCAAGTGAGTGAAGCTTCATCTGTATTTGCAGCCATTTCTCAGCACTAGCGTCACCAGTTCAGCTCCATCTTAGATCATCAGGCATTAGATTCTCATAGGAGCACCAGTCCCTGGTGCCAAAAAGATTGGGGACCACTGTTCAAAGTCATGAATGTCAGGCTGAGTCCCTCTCATGCTACCATCTCTCTGAGTCTTTTTCTTCTGCTCCCTTCTCCACTTATAAGAACTCTTGTGATTACATCAGGACCACCTCGGTAACCCAGGGTACTCCTCCTATCTCATGGTCAGCTGATGAGTAGCCTTAATTCCACTTGCAACCTTAATTTACCTTTTCCATGTATCCTAATATACTCACAGATTCTGGTGATTAGTACACAGACAATTTAGGTGAGGCATTATTCTGTCTACCACACATACCAAGAGAAAAATGGACAAAGATTATGCATAAGCAATTCACAAGAAAAGTGTAAATAGCACATGAATCTATGAAAAGATGACCACTTTTCCCAATAGCCGGGGAAATGAAAGTCGGAACGGCAATGAGATCCCATGTTTACTCTCCAGAGGGCAAATGTTGCAAAGGTTACAGCTGTCCAGGGCTGAAGAGGACACAGGAAATGGGCATGTGCATGCCCTGCTGGGAGGATGGGAGTGGCCGTGACATTTGGAGGAAAGTAATCAGATGGTCTGTTGAAATTAAAATGCACTTACATTTTACCTCGGAAACAACACACTGCCACTTCATTCAAAAAAATATCAATATGTCAAGCACTGAGAATGTAGCCGTGAACAGGACAGAAAAGGAACCCTGCTCTCCCAAAGCTGACATTCTTAAAACAAGACCACCACCAACAAAAGAAATCAAGAAGCTGGAAAGGTACTGGACTGGGATTGAGCTGTATATTAGTTTTCTAAGGCTGTGGTAACAAATGACCAAATGCAGTGGCTTAAAACATCAGGCATATATCCCCCCACAGTTCTGGAGGCTAGAGCTCCAGAATCGTGGTGTGGGCAGGTTCCTTCTGGAGCCATTCGGTGAGAATCTCTTTCTTGCCTTTCTCCTAGCTTCTGGTGGCTGCCAGCAACCCTTGGTGTTCCTTGGCTTGTAGACACATCGCTCCAATCTATCGTCACATGGCATTCTCCTCTGTGTGTTTTTGTCCGAATTTCCCTCTTATTATACGGACACCAATAATTGGATTAAGGTTCATTCCAGTCCAGTAGGATCTTCACTTGACCACATCTGCAAAGACTGTTTCCAAATAAGACCACATTCACAAGTACTGAGAGTTAAGCCTTCAATATGTCTTTGTAGAGGATGCAGTTTAACCCTCAACAGGCTGTGCAGAGAATTGATATAAGATACTATATCAATTCTAAAACTTGGATGAGCAGGAAGTCCTGTCAGAGGAGGTGATATTTAACCCGAGCTCTAAATGGTGAGGGAGAAGTCATTGAAGATCAAGGAAGAGGGTAGTAGGAGAGGAAACAGCTGGCATGATAGCCTTAAGGCAGGATTTGGCTTGGCGGGTTCAAGGCCCTGTAGTCAGGCTAGTGTAACTGGTGCCAATGGGCATGGGAGGGAGTTTCAATGAGTAGAGCTCCAACTCAGACTCTGAGTTTACTTGGGATCTCCCAGACAAACCCTTGCTAGCCACTGGGTTTCCCTAGAAGGCTCTAATCACCATAGTCTTCTCTACTGTTGTCGTCTCCTTTATGAAGCTATCTCTCTCCACCCCCAGAGCATATGTGGAATCATGGAATGTTGGAGGACAAATAACTTAAAGGTCTTCTTATTTTACAGCGAGAAGAACTAAGGCCCAGAGAGGGGAATGACTATTCAAGAAGCCAATGTCAGGGGTGGGACCCAAATCCAGATCTCCTCTTGAACCCCTTTGGCCCTGCTGGAACATTATGCCCTGTAATGTGGGGTTTTTGAGCCCCTGTCCAATAGATGTATAGACCACATCCCATGCAGTTACACTCAGCATCAATAGTCTCTAGTCTCTGAACCTGTGAACTGCCATCTTTGGAAACTGGATGCTCAAATGTTCATCTACAGGAGCTCAGAAAGGAAATGTTATTGTAGAAATTTAGTTAGCTTGTCTTCTTTGTTACCTTCTATCTGGAAGCTGCTTTGTGACCAGCTTCTGTCTGGTGCAGTCCCCTCCCACTCATCCCCATTGCTCTCCAGGTACAGACAATAAGTTTCAGCGTCCAGACAGGCATGGGCCAAGTGCTCTTTTCAGTGGAGATAGAGGAGGTCACTGTGTCCACCTGGCTTGGAGAGATAAGAAGGCAGGGGACTCAGATATTTGAAGGGGTTTCTGTACAAAGGACTGAATTAAATTGTGAAATCATTTTATTCTAAATGAATCCTCAGCACACCCCCAAACTGCCCCCTTCTGGAAGACTTTCCTGACCCCAGAGCCAGGGGCACTGTCTTCTGTGGACACCTGTGCACTGGGGCCTGTCTTCTCCTTCCTTTCTGACTCTACATGCTCAAAAAAAAATCTGTTGATTTCTTGGCCAGGAAAGTGAAATGAATCTGAACCTCCATTCCTGAGAGGCCCAATAGACCAAGACGAACCCAGGACCCCTGGCTGCCCCAGATTTCTTCGCTTGCTTTGGGCTGCCCCGGCCTGTAGAGCACCCAGACACTTGATTTTCCTCATCGTCATGTGGACCTGGTTCCCACTCCAGGTCTGCATGCACATGGGAAGCCAGGTCCTGCCTCCTGTTTGTGCTGGTAGCTGCCCCCAGCAGCCAGGCCCCCAGCCTTTTCCTAAGGGAACACATCAACAGGGTAGCAAATATTGGTATTGTCTCAAGACCATTTTCGATTTTCTTAAATATTTTTCTTGCCTTACCAACATCTTCCTCCATTTTTGGGAAGTCAGCTGGGGAGGGAAGGGTTTTCCTTAGTCCTCTCCACCTCTTCCAAGTGGGTCTCCTTGACTTCGGTCCTCACTGAGCCCATGCTCTTCTGTGGGAGACTTTGTCATCTTAGCCCTTTTCTGTGGACTGCCTGTATGCTCCACTATGGCCGTATTTCCATGTGCAGCTCTCTGATATTCCAAATTGGGAGTTGATAGAGCCAGGCCTTCTAAAGGATGTTGACAGCGGCTGCAATGAAGATCATCGTTGTTGAGCACCTGCTTCCACACGCAGACCTTGTTTCATGTTCACAAACTCCTGCCAAGGAGCAACTTTCTCTCCTAACTTTACAATTGATGTCTGGGGGAGTCAAGCAATTCCCTCAGGGTCTAGTAGTACATAAAAGCAGCAGAGCCAGAACTGGTCCCTGTCTCTGCCTGAATTCAAGGGTCTGGGTCCGCCTGCTCTTTGAACCTGAAACATATTCTTTTATGCTAATCTCTCCTTTATCCCTGAGAGGCAGACCCTATTTTTATCATTCCCTTTTCACAGAGAAGAAAACCAAAGATCAGAGAAATTGAATGGAATTCAATTTCTTAAAACCGGAACTTTCATTTTTAAGCCCTGAGCCTTTGCTGCTGCAGTGTCTTCTTCCTGGCTCCTCTGTTCTTCTCAGGTCAGAAACTGCCCTGGATTCTGCCTTCTTTCCTTCCATATTATGAGTCCATCATGAAAAAAAATCACCATCTTAGTGTATAAGGGATGGAACTATCTATCTATCTATCATCTATCTATCTATTATCTATCTATCTATCTATCTATCTATCTATCTATCTATCTATCTATCTATCACCTATCTATCTTCTATCATCTTTCTATCTATAACATCAATCATCTATCTTTCATCCCATGCCATCAAGGAACTCACAATCCACTATACAAAGATGGAAGGGACACACACACACACACGAGTATTCACAGATATACATATATAAATAATCACTGATAGACATACTTAAAATACTCTCTGCGAGAGGTGTCCGTACTGTGCCCGAGACTTTGAACTTGCACAAGCGCCTGATAAAGCTTTTTCAGCAACCTTGTCCGGGCTCCTCTGGCCAGACATAATGCTAGACACCAGGAAGACTGTGAAATGAAGCAGACACAGCTCCAGCTCTCAAAGAGCTCCCACCTTTAAGAGGGAATATCAGATCCCAGTGGTTCTGGGTTTTGTGGGAGGAAGAGACTGGGCTGCAGGACAGCACATTTCTTGTTGAGAGGCTGAGAATGGGTCTGCCCAGGAGAAAGTCCCAGTTTGCCCTTCACTTGCTCTGTGGCATGGGAAAGGGTTTCCAGTATCTTTGGCCTTGGAATGTCCCTTCCATAGGATGATACAACTTAACAGCACCTGCCACCAGAGGATTTTGGGCTCCTGAGCCAAGGGGAGCACCGGTTCTCTTCCCCACCCAGTCATCAGGCAGTAGGCAAGGCATCCTGTCCTGGCCCTGGGGCTTTGCTGCAGCCAGGAGGTCATTTTGGCCTTCCAGCTTGCTGGAGTTTCTTTTCCAAAGTGGAAAGACGCGTGTGCCTCTCCATCCCCCTCTTCCTCAGCAGGAGGCCTGAAAATTTCCTGCATCTCTTCCTACCTGCTCTGCATTCTCTCCTTACTAAGAACAGGACCGAGGTCCTTTTCTCCCACGAAGTGAAGGATCTCTGGTTCCTGAGTCACTTTACTGATACCAGGGACACTGGGTATAAGGGGAGGAACTGAGGGGAGAAGAAGCCCACCAGTGTCGGGGGCTTGATGCAGACCTGGCAACTTCACTTTTGTTGTGTTCTCTGGATTCAAGGGCAGGGGAACAGGCCACCCTCCCAAACCCTCCTGGAAGAAGCTGAAACATCATTGCAAGGACTTGGAGACAGGAAGAAGTAAAGGCTTAAGCTATATGCAATCTACCTCTGGTCACCAGTGAGGGCTCTGCACCCACACCCATGGTTCCTCCTGCATTTCCCGAGGGTCAGAAACAAGGGATGTTACATGTGGGGAAGAGGGCTAGGTTGGACTGTGCCAGGTTCTGCTGGCTGCCATCCAGACCTTCTCAGACTGGGGTCAACAGCTCCTTCTTGAGAATTTAAAAATGCTGATCTGAAAATGCACTTAAACGTGTTCTGGGCCTTCTGCATAGCACTGAGTCTGACCAGGAGTTTCAAAGTACTCAGGTGTGTATTTCTTTCCAACCCATGGTGCCGAGTTAAAGCAGAACAATTCTGAAGGTCCTGGGTTCTTAAAGAAAGAGGCGGCCAGATGCCAGTCAGGCATAAGGCATAGACACGGTTCCTCAGGAGCCCAGAAAAACAAGAACAGAGGGAAACTGAGTCATGACATGATAGAGCTAAACCGGGAGAACCTTCTCCTAGTGGCTAGAAGTGTTTTCACATTGTCAGTGGCAATTGCACATCCGTGAACTCACATCGCTCACCGTCTTGAGGTAAGGCTATTTGTGTCCGCGAGCAGCGAGGCTGGGAGGAAACAGCGGGTGGGCAGTTTGGATGGAATCACCTGTGAAGGAGACTGAGGATGGCAGCTGGGTCTCTAGGACATCTGAGTCCCCAACAGCCTGACCAAATGAGGACTTTGTGACTAATGACTGACCGACCGTCACTGTTGCCGGACGTTGGGTGTCAGGCGACTGTGCTAATCCTCCAACAGCTCAGCAAGGAAAGTTTGCTGTTGATACTCAGCATATGCAGAGGGTGGGTTGTTCCTGTCTTGAGTTGGGCAGCCCACCTTCCAAGGCTTCTCAGGGCGCAGGGGAGAAGCAGATGCATGTGCTCCGTTTTACTTTTGCCAGCCAGCCAGGCAAGCCAGCTCATAATTAGGTAATTAAGTCTTCTAGTAAACACCAGAGAAGTCCAACCTGTTTTTGTATCATTTCAGGAAAACAAAGGCCCAGGAGCTTTCCAGTAAGTTCGGAGATTTTCTGGCTCAGTGGTGAGTAAACAGGGACAAGTGGCTTTGGTCCTGTCCCTCCCCACTGCCACCCTCTCCTGCCTGGCTTCTTTCCCACATCAATCACCAAACCAGGGAGTGCATTGGTGAAGGAAGCCTGCACCCTGGGGTCTTTGTGTTGCTGGGCGGCCCCACGCCAGGACTTCAGGATTTAGACATCTCAGTAGGGTGTCTGTAACACTTCAGGCTGGGCTCTTCTGGCCAGTGAGGGACTGGGGTACAGGCAGGCCTGGGGCTTAGCAAGTCTCTAGGTCCCCGATGATTAGTAAGGTGATGAGCAGCACGTAGTCAGTCGGCCTTGAGAACAAAGTATGTTGAAGATGCCTCACACAGAACACTGTCTGTGGTTGTGAAAACCCTTCCTGGGGCAAGACTTCAGGCAGAGGTGGAGGTAGGAGCCCTTCAGAAACCCCTCCCAGAAACCCCTCACTTTCCATGATTTCATTTCATAGGAGACAAAGCTTTCATCCCCAGAGAAGACACTCAGAAGACACTGGGGTCCAGGCAGAGGGAAGGCCATTTAGAAGGGAGGAGGAGGGCACCAGAACACCAGGTCCTGCAGCAGGAGGAGACAGCAGCAGGGACGGCCAGTGGGCACAGAGGAGCATCCCCATCCCGCAAGGTGGCTTAGGGCTGGCTCTGCGGGGAGCTCTCAGCTCACAGATGCATCGCGGCAGTACTGGAGAGCTCTTCACATTTCCTCAGAGTAGATTAGGGCCCTTGTGCCTGCCTCCCCCGTTCCCACCCCTCTGATGTTGCATGAGGTGCTGGCTTCTGGATCCCATGGGCTCCTGAGCTCACTGTCCCCTGACCTGGGGATCTTGCCACCTCAAGTTAGTTAAAATTGTTGACAGACTCATCTTTCTTCTCATTGACAACTTGAGGGCAGGACTCACGTGTGATCTGGCCCAAATCCCCATCCCAGGCCTGACAGTAGAATGCAGAAAGGTCTCAGAGTGCTCTGTTGTATGAGCACATGAGCATTGGTGGAGATACCTGCTGAAGCAGGAGCTAGGAGAGCAGGTTCTCATCTCTCCCGAGTCCCTGGCTCTCAGGGTAACTTCGAGTAAAGCATTCTTACTCTCTGGGCCTTAGTTATCCCTGTTAAATGGGACATTTAGTGACAGGAAAGTTTCTCTGCATTTCTAATAGTAGGTGTTATCAGTCAGGGATTCAATCACAGACTCACTGGAGCAACACTGGTAGAAGAGACTGGGATTTTAGGTAGATGAATGATAGACAGACACTTTGATAAATAGATAGTTTATTCCAGGGAATTATCTTACACCAATTATGGGAGCTGGTTAAACATCTCCATGTTTGATCTTGGAGCTTGAAGGCCACAAGGCACCAGTCAAAACTAGAGGCTCACGAGCAGGCTGGGACCCCAGGAGCATGAACTGGAACCCCACAAGGGTGGATGAAAGCCTTTGTCTCTTCTTATTGCTTCCAGCTCTCTCCTGAGTAGCCCCTCCTCCGCAGATACATGTAAGAAAAGGGATGCTGGTGAATGTATTTCAACCTAGCCAACATGACACATTCCAAAGCTATCACAGTATGTTCTTTACTCACTTCTTCTGTAAAAAAAAAAAAAAAAATCAAGTTAAAATTCAAAAGAAAGGTTGGAAAATAATCATCCTGAAATTTTCTTGGCCATCTGAGATTATCTTCCAATAAATGACTGGTCTTCTAATGTGTAGCTCCAAGGTCATTCGTTAATTCAGAGTTAGATACAACTTATGGATTGCCAGCTCCTTCAGGCTGGTCTTGCGTCAACGCCTTCGCTTGTTACTTCTGCGCACACAGCGCCGCGCAGGGGAATGTAGTCTGAGGGGAGTGGTGATGAAGGTCATTGGTATGGGCCTTGTTTCCCCACCAGAGCTGGTGTTTGTTTGGTGCGCACTCTGTGCCAGCTCTGCTCATTTCGCCTCCACACCAGTACTTTGAGTCACTAGCATTATCACAGATGGAAAAACAGAGGCCCAGAGTTTACGTAATCTGCCTAGGATTGCATGGCCAGTAAGTAGTAGGACTGAGGTCTAAAGCTGAGCAGTGGGCCTCCCATGCCTGAGGTTCGACTCTGCCTCATCCTGCCTCTGCAGCTGAGCATGTGATGCTTGTGTCATTCCCGACTTGCTTAGGGTGGACTGAGAGATTGGGGGCCGAAGTCTTAGGGGTCAAGAATGTGTTTTATTTTCATATCTGGCCCTGGAAGATTGAAAACACTGGCTCTGCTGACAAAGATTCAGAAATGTTTATGTTTTCATCTCAGTTTGCTGTGTGTTGGAGATTACTAATTGCCTCCCAATGTTTCTTATCTAATTCCTTAGGAATAGAGCTCCTAATTTTTAGCTAGGCACATGGTAGCCTAAAAAAATAGACTATTTTCCAGCCTCCTTTATAGGTGGACAAAGGTGAGGTCATGTGGCTTCACCGTGGCTAGTGGGATATTAGTGGAAGTGTGCAAATTCTGATGTATTCTTAAAGGGAAGAGGCAAGCTCTTCTCCTATCAGCTCTTGCTTTATGAGAACGGAGCTGGAGAAAATGCAGTGTAATGGCTGGAGCTCCAGCAGCTGTTTTGGATTATACAAATCACCTTGGAAATGGAAATCACATGTGGGAGAGCAATAAGGTCGCAGTCCCTGAGACCATGGAGTGACATGCCAGCCCTGGACTGACTCCTTCTGGACTTTCAAGAACATGAGGGAGAAATAAACTGTCTTGGGTAAGCTCTTGCTACTCAATACGTGTTCCAAGGGCCAGAATCATTGGCATCTCCTGAGAGCTTGTTAGAAATGTGCAATCTTGTGTCCCACGCAGACCTAGTGGATCAATATCTACAGTTTCACAAGATCCCCTTGTAATGTTGATGCCTGTTAAAATTTGAGAAACACTAGTTTAAGCCATTTTCATGGGCTGAATTAATTCTAACAAATTGTGGCCTCACTTACGCTGGCAACCTGGCTTCTGTCTGTTATATTCAGAGTCTCCTGAGGCAATGGCTTCTGGAGGAAGCTGTTCATGACTAATGGTCCTCATTCTGATCTTGATGTGTGGCGATTTAGGTGAAGGATGGACCCATCACTGAGAGACACTGGAATTCCCAGGCCTGTGTGTGTGTCTGTGCCTACACACACAGTTGTGAATGGCTCTGTATGTGCTTGCCTGTGTTTGTATAAAGGCCGGAGGGGCCAATGGAGTGTTTCCACCCACTAGTTGATGCATCTGTAATGAAAACAGGGGAAGACAAGAGCGGGAGAATACTTAGCCCACGAAGAAATATGACAAAAATCAGATTGGCCCTGTGGTATGTATCTAACTGCAAGAGTTTGGGGAGATTGAGCATCTGGGAAGGCGCCACCATGAGAAACAGACCTGGGGACCTAGGAAAGAGAGGGAGCAACCGGACTGTTCTGAAGATGGAAGTCATGTGGGTTGTGGGGGCTGGTACTGAGCTTCCCTTGTCCCTGGGTGTGGGATTGACCACCTGCCTGTACAGACCATTGATGGTGATATCTAGGTGAAGGTGGATGACATCTGGGCAATGGTCCAAAATATGCCTCGTGAGGACTGGCTGATGTTTCTGTTGCCACTCTATGTTGTCTCCATCTTTCTTGCCTCTTCCTGGTTCCTCTTGAAGGAATTCCTTCATACCTGATAGCCAGAAGAGCATCCTGTCCCGAGAAACAGGGAGGTGGTGAGATTGGCACTGTTTGTTTTATTGCTGTTTGAGGCTGTGTCCTGCTGTCATCCCCCCCGCTCTTTAGAAAGAGAGAGTAGCAGTCAGGGAAACAGAGGTGATGTCACGTGACTGGCATCACTGGCATGGAAGCCAACCTATGGGGGTCCCAGGATGGCTGCTTTTTTTATGGGCCAGTGTGCACTCTTTGCTGAACAAACATTCCTTGGACTCTAGCCCAGAAAAGCACCATGAAGCCAGGTGGGGAAGGCCGGCCTGCATCCTGGACAGGAAGGGAGTCAGACTTGTAAACAATTACAAGGGTTTTCTGCCATAGAGGAAGTAGCTGTGTGACCTTGGGAACTGAACCTTTCCTTGCCTCAATGACCTCATCTGTAAGATGAGGATACTAACGTCTCCTCGTAGAGCTGTTGTGAGGATAACACGAGTTAATACCTAATTTATTATTATGGTCAAGCCAGGGTCCTGGAAAAATCAGAGTCAGGGCTCTCCATGCCATCTGGTGAGGGGGAAAGGAAGGTAATGCTTCACAGAGAGGCTGAGGATTAGTCAGCATTTGCCAGGCAGGGGTGGGGGAGAAGAGCATTCTGGGTCCACTGGCCAAGGCACCAAGTCGTGAAGTTGGGGAGAGAGAAGAATTCAGTCACGGCTGAAATGGAGAGGGTAACACAAAGAAGCATGCCTCACCCAGAACCCCCCAGACACACAGGCCCTTCCTGGAGCTATCTGGTTGCCTAGGCCCCACAACAGCACTTATTTGGGACCATTCCCATGGTCTGCTGCTCTCTCCCCTGTGTTTTCTTAGACAGAAAGCTCCTGAAGGCACAATCTCGCTGACCCTTGGCGGTCTGATTCTCAGGAACAGCACAGGGCCTTTCCACACAACCTCCAAGTTCTGTCAGACAAGTCAGCGACTCTCCCTCCCCTGACTTCTTCCCCCTGCCTACAATGCCTGCCTACTTCTCCAGTGGCCTTGACCTTCTTGGGATTCAACTGCCCCTTGCATGAAGACTGCTGAGATGGCTCCATGCTCTCTCAGAGCTACAATCTCTCCTTCACTGTATTTGCTCAGAGCCTGGACTTGGTCCAGCTTGGCCTTGAGCCCTTCCTTTTGTGGATCCTGAAGGGCATGGAGGACTGAGCCCTAAAATGGGGCAGAACTAGGGATAAGCCTATAGTTCTGCAGACCCTACCAAGGGGAACTTCTGTACCCCCATGCCACAAAAAGCTTTTTAAAAAGGAAGTGATAGAAGCTGCTGACGATCAAATCTAACTTTCCTAGTAGGCCAACGCACAGACCAATGTCGCCATGCTTACATGCCTGAAGCCTTGTTTTCATTCTCAGGCACTGACTACGTGCAGGTGGCTATGGTCACAGTGCCGGCACCGACTGCTGGGTCCTGACGTTCAGGGGCACTCAGCCAGGAAGCCTGGACAAATGCCGAAAGGAACATGTAGAATCCTCCCAATCTATCAACCTTTGACTTATGCTCACTGGGTAAGGTGTTGTGTTTTTTTCTTTCAAACCCATCTCAGATGGACTAACAGCCCATGAAGAGGACAACGATCCTGACTTAAATGACCAACCACGGGAAGGAAAACAGCAGCCTCACATGGCTAATTTGCTTGCCTCTGATGGATAGGCACGTTCAGGCTGCGAGCACTGGGTGGTCTCAGGACAGAACTTCACCATCTGGTCGCTGTCACCGTCATTGAGCTATGAGTCAGCATCTCCTCCTTTCCTCTCTGCGCAGTTAATGCTAATGGAGGGGGGATGGTGGAGTTGGGACCCTGGCACTGGCTCCCTGTAGTGTCCCTTCTGCAAAGGCAGTGGGAAGTAGTGGTCACCTGAGCAGACTGCTTTCCAGATTATCTAAGGGGGAGTTTTATCAAGGAGAGTCAATTTAAGGAGGTTTAACTATAAAATCGATCATTACTTATAAGCGAGTTTTATTGAATTTTTACTAACATGATAAGCAGATCAAAATAACTTTGGGTTATTAGAAGATGCCTCCCTGATTTAAACCTTCCACCCCAAACTCCATATATCTTACTTCACTCAGATTTGACCTCATAACTGGGAGGACCTGAAGTGGAGTGGGAGTGTCTGGCCTTTTCTGAGACATATCCTTCCTCCCACCTCACCCTCACCCCACCCTGTCTTCTCCACATGGTTACCCTAAGGTGGGGGGCAGGGGGGAAGGACAGAGGAGAGAGGTTGTCCTAGGAAGCTGGTTTCATGCTGGTGATTGAAGGCCTTCCGAGAAGCAGGAGTCTAGCTCTCGTTAAGTTGTGGGGTACTTAGTGCCTCCTTGTGCTCACATGTGGGTCCTGGTCACTGGAAAAGTTACCCTTCGACATAATGTTCACCGAGGTTTCCTGAGACACTTAGCAAGAAGCTGCAACAGAAAGTACCATAGACAATTAATTGTGTATTATACCAGGGAAGTTCCCTTTTTAAAAAACCTTCAAAACCCTTTCTCTTCTGACCTTCTTGATAGCCTGGTAAGATAAAATGTAAGAGCTATCATCATTGGTTCTTTGGTAGATTTAAGCAGTTAGTTGTTTGTCTGAGTTTTAATTTCCCCATCTGTAATACTGGGGGTAGTAGAATCTACCTTGTAGGGATGTTGAGAGAATTACATTTTAAAAAGTATAAAAAATAAAAGCATGCCCAGAGGAATCCTTAAAATGTACCACAGAGGTGCTACCTACCCCACGTAAGACAGGGCAGATGAGAAGGAGGCAGGAAAAAGGGGTGGGGAGGGAAGCAAGGAGGCAGAGCATGGGCTTTGTAATCAGGTGACGTGGACTCAGTTCCACTCTGTCGCTTATGAGCTGTGTGATCTTCAGCAAATCACTTAGATCCTTTAATCATCAGTTTCAGCTTCTGCCCAGTGGGCATAGTAGGAGCATTTGTATCAAACCTGTGCCCCCTTCAGTTTACCTGCATCACTCAATGACACTGCCATCCACCAGGTGCTCCTGACCAAACCTGAAGTCGTTTTTGACATCTCCTTGTCTTCACTCTCCACATCCAACCTACCAGCAAGTTTTGGCAATTCTATTTCCTAGAATCTTTCAAACCAGTTGGCTTTAGCAGCAGGTGGGGCTTACCAACGTAGGGGTCCTTCCCAAAGATGCAGATTCCCCGTGCAGCCTGGGCACCTGGAGGCACTTCCCATTTTCCTTTGGCTGATGGATGGAACCCGGATTCAGTGGTGGCCTACAATGAAATGCCAGAAATTTCTTGTAAAGTTAAAGTTCTGAAATGACTTTATTATGCATGAATCCTTCCCAATTCTGTTCTCCGTCCTTTCACCATAAATATGTTGGCAAGGGGCATTCTTTGCAAAGAGCTGTGATGGCTGCTATCTGAAGGCCAGAGATATAGGTCAGAGATTGTGTGAGTGAATAGTCATAATTTCAAAAATGAGGGGTCCTGGGAGGCAGAGGCCAGGGAATAGCACTTGATCACCAAAGGCAGTAGGTGTGACGACTATTAGAGAGGATTGGGCTGGCCTGTTCACAGGCTGACCCACAGAGACCTTGGTTATGGCTCTTTGGTTTTAGGGACCTTAGGACTAACATAATAGGTAATCTACTAAGATTCTCTTGAACCTGACTGGAGTTATCATGATAGAGTTGTGGCTTCTTACCATGCAATCCCTAGTTCTGATTTAACTCATAGACTCAGAACCCCTGGAATAAACTTCTCATCCTTAAAGCAAGACTTTGTAATAATGTAAATCTTCTTGGCCTGCCACAAAGTGAGCTGGGTTGTTTGTGGGGTAATTCTGCATCGAAGAAAAGACTATTGAACACGGACTCTGAGCTAAGACTGATTCCTGGAAACTCAAAACCTCACGGTAGTCTACCAGCTAGAGGATTTTAAAGCTAAGGTCATAACTAGCATTTTGAGGTAGTGGGAATCAGGACCCATCCCATGTTAATTTGTCAAGGTTGAGAGTGAATAGTTTGCTTGGACATGCCTGGGAATTGAGAGAATCTTCACACTGATTCCTTGTTTTGTGAAATAATGACTGTTATAGTAGGGAAGGACCAAACGGAATTCCATCTCCCTATCAAAGTTTTAGCCCACACAATTCCACATCCTAGAGGAATTTCAGATATTAGTGTCAGCACTGAACTCTTGAAAACATTCAGCCAGAGTGGTTTCTGTCATTCAGCTTGGCTGTTCAGTTAGTGCAGAAGACAGACTGATCTTGGAGAATAACCATAGATAATGATAAGCCTATTCAAGTGGTGGCTCCAATGTCAGCTGTTATTTCTGATGAGGTATCTTGATAAATTTACACAGCCCATGACATCTCAGCTGGTAAATCTTTTCTTTGTTTAAACCCCTATGAACACAATGGCATCAGGAATTCAGCAGCAAGATTTCACCTGCAAAGGATAGCTGTTCCTCTCTGCAGCTCTCTCTTTGGGTTATATCTGGCTCTGTGTGTGGCACAATTCACTCTCATTGTCTCATCACTCCATGTGGTATAATGTTAGTCTGCTATGTTGCTGACATCTAGCTAGCAGGCCATGAAGAGTAGAAAGTAACAGGGACTTAAATGCTTTTGCAAGACACGTGCATACTACAGGATAGAAAATAAGTCTCATAAGAATACAGGGGCTGGGCCACCTCATTAAACCTTCTGGAATCCTGGTGTTTAGGTCATATTAGGTTATTCCCTCCAAAGTGAAAGAGAAATTGACTCACTATATCCATATTACAAAGAAGGTGGTATGATGCTTTGTGAACTCCTTTGGACTTTCAAAGGAACATGGAAAGACCCAAACACTATAATTAATTACTCGTAAGCCCTAAGACTCCCAATTCCAGGGGAGCTCAGATCCTCTTAAGCTGGTTCAGGCTTTAATGTAAGCAGCTCTGCTCTTTGGGCCTTATAAGCCAGTAGTGCCAGCAGTGATCCAATCGAGCTGAGTTTCTTTAGTAGATCATTGATTGGACAAACAGTAGAAACCCTAAGATTTTGGAGCAAAGCTATGATCTAGTCAACAAGCAACTGTTCTCCTTTCGACAAGCAGCTTTGGTATTTATTACACAGGGCCTGGTAGAGAAATGGTACACCTAACCAGAAGATATCAGTGGTCAAGCAACTGTGTTTTCCCATGTTAGCTCAGTGTTATCTGCTCCACCAAACCATAAAATTGAGCAGGGCTCTTGACATTCCATCACGACTTAAAAGGAGTATTGACAAGACTGGGCCCATGCAGGTCCTGAAGATCAGTGGTGTACTGAGCATATCTGATACTCAGAGTCAGAAATGTGCTGGTAAATATTTAACTACCGACACCCTTGGTGGGGTGGGGGGAGCCCTGACTTGTAGGGTTGGAAGATTTCTGAGGTATAAATACTACCACTGTGGCTGATTTCAAGTTTCCAACATGACATCATTGAACACAGAGCTGGAAAGTGATTTCACAATTGGCTCTCATGAACCAGTGCAAACTGGCTCTAGCACACCACTGCCCGGAGTGGACTGTTTTCTCAAATCCCCTTCCTCCACACGATAAGATTATTTTCAGAATATAATCATGAAACGAAATGAATGATGATGGTCAGAAAAGAAGAACAGTCAGTGAAAAAATCTTTTATTGTAATCATGCTAGTAAACATTTTAAAAATGAAAAATAAAATAAATAGACAGTAAAAAAAGAGAAAATAATTGAACGTATGATTTCTGGGTCGGCATTTAAGGAGCTTAGCGGTCGCTACACCATCCTAATAAGTAAGAAGCTGAACACACTGAAAAATCAGCAACTCATCTTATATCTGTCAGAGAAGTGATGTCACAGGGCAAACAAATGCCCCCAATTTGAAGAGACTGATGTGACAGACAGACAGATACAGAGACTCATGATTTACCTGAGCAGAAACCATGAGCTGAGATCTTAGAGTTAGGGGAGGGAGACCGGAACTGGGCCTGATGAATGGCTGGAGGCTCAGCGTGCGCAGCTCTGAGAAGTCAAATCCAGGGGGACTTCGTCATGGAACCAAGTCTGGGGAACACGTTTTCGTGAGTTTTACCTTGAGACCTCTACCAGGTCCTTACACTGAAGATCTGAAAAAAATTCCCTTCTACTTCCAGCAAGGGAGAAAGAAAGGGAACCATTCCTCAATAGAGCAGGACGTCTGTTCTCAGCCAGATCTGCTCTCTGGAGAAACTGTTTCACCAGAGCCAACACTGCTGGGGTTCCACCAGCACCTAACTGGCCTGGAGGAAGAGAAAAGAGGAGAAAAGCAATGGATTAATACTTTTAAATTACACCAGTGTGATTTTTATTTTTGAAAGAGGAAAGATACTTTCTTCTAAATGTCAGTCTGTCACAGTAATATTAACATTACGGTTTCTGATTTTGAGCCCCATCCTCAGCAAGTTTGCCAATGACGGATTCTTTGAATGTCACTATTTCTTGGACAGTCTAGGCTGATTCGACAATCTCTTTGTTGTATTGATCAAAGAGCACTTTTTGTTAATCTTAACTCCCATTTCTCATACATGAAGCAACATAGAAACAAATCGCTTTTATAAATCAAACTTTTTTTGGAACACAGCCACACACGTTTATTAACATTTTATTTATAGCTGCTTTTATGCTGCAATAGTAGAGTCGAGTAGTTGTGACAGAGCATATTGCCTGCAGGCCTAACATATTTATTATCTGGCTCTTTAAGAAAAAGTTTGCCAACCCTGGCCTAAAGAATTGAAAATAAAATGTAATTGTATTTAAAGTGTAGAAAGTGTGGATGTATTTCCATTTAAAAAATCTGAATTATGATAAATATAAGAATCAAAAATATTTTATGTTTTCAGAAAAGTGTTTTTTCTCTAAAATATTTAGAATTATCCATTACAATTGAGAGACAAAATATAATTATAATTAATGACTTAAAATCTTATATCAAAATTATTAAGATAATGCTGAAATTTTAAGTTTAGTTTTTTTAAAAATTCAAGTAAATCATATTAGATATTTTTATGAAAGGAAAACTACCCATAATTCTGGCATCCTATGTTTATCCTAGTTGCCAGTATGAAGAATTGGTATTACACTTCACGTTATTTCTAATGTAGACCTACATATATTCAAATCAAAGAGCAAAATCAACTATCTAATATTGCAAAATATTTCTTAACCACTCATACAAAATACCAACTCCACTATGGTGAAAAATATGCTAATTATCATGTACCTTCAGAATCATGAATTCAGACAGAAAGGGAAGAAAATAAATGCTCAACAATATTTTGTTACTAAAAATATGATAATATATATTGTTTTCACACTGAGAGGACTTAACAAGTTAAATAATGTGTATTTTCTCTCAGATAAAAGCTTGCCCAACTCAAATCCTCCTCACATTTGGGAGTAATGTCTGCCTCTGACATCAGCTGAGGTACAACTCTCAATTTTCATGTGTTCAGATTCATTTTGTTTCGAAGATATTGGGCAAGAGATACAGAAATGTATTTCTCTGGGGCCTGAGCAGTGTCAGCCAGAGAATGCATATTAAGGGTCAGGGGCTGCAATCTGCCAGCACTGAGCACTGGATCCTGTGGGTTCTCGTGTGTGTGTGTGTGTGTGTGTGTGTGTGTGTGTGTGTGTGTGTGTGTAATACGGAAGGTCATCTTAAGCACGATGCCAAGGGCAACGGTTCCTCCTATAAGCTGGAAGGGTATATGAAATATGACTTTATTCTGTGTACTGATCTGGTGACTGCCCTGTGATTTATAGCAGGATGTCAGTGATCAAAACTGTCCTAAGGCACATGCCCCCAGGAAACGATTGATTGAAGAAAGGGCAGACATTTGACCCAGGCTATCCAATCATATTCTCTCTCAGGAATTTGGAGTTTTTACTGAGGGACTGCAAACCAAATCAAGTTAAGGACAGAGTTCTGGAGAGAAGACCATTAACCGCACGTTTGGGGTTCTCAGAGCTGTCCCAGAAAACCCCGATTCTGTCACTCAGGTCCTCCTGTGGGTGATCCAGTTCCTTCTCCAGGTTCTACCACGCCTCTCAATATTCTTCTAATGACTTTTTTTCTTTTGCTGATTTGGTCTCTGTTACTTAAAATCAAAAGAACCATAACATATCATGAAAGGGGTTGTCTGCATGCCCAAATTGAAAGGCTGGGTTAGGCATAAACCAGTCTGCAGAGAAATCCTCTGTCCAGACTACTTTATGAGGCTACAATTGGTCTAATAATAGCCTGTCTGTGCCACCAACATTCTATATGGGATGGAGTCAGACAGACCTGAAATTGTGTCCTGGTTCTACCACATGTCTGTGGTGCGATATTGAGCGAGTCACTTAACCTCTCTGAGCCTCAGTTTCTCTCTCAGAGGGTGAAACCGTCCTTCAGAGGGGTTAGGTAACTGGGCACTACTACCTATAGAGCATCATTGTATGAATGAGAAAAAGTGTCCCTCTGGGCACAGGGCTTGGAGAGTGGATGCAGGCTGGCCTTGGGCCCCCATGATCTCAGCTGGCTGTTTGGGTGCAGTCCTCTGTGTACTGAGGACTGGTGGCCCTGGGTGCTGTGAACCATCAGTGAAGAAAAGTATGCAGAGTGCCTGTGTGCAGTAACTGTAGTTCCCTCTTCCTTTTCCTTCTGAGTCAGCCCAACCACAAACAGCACAGAAACCAACTTGTAAGATGTGGGTGTTAGGACAACAGGAATGAAGTGATTACAGAGAGGAATGCCAAGTGAAGTCTCCTCACAGCTGGGCTGGACTCCATGTCACGCTGACTGTCATATCTGTCTGTGTGCCTTTGGGCCTTTGGAATAAAATGAAAGGGTACTCACTGATTCTTGCAATTCTTATTTCATTCACTCAGCCACCTTTGGTGAGCACTTATGTCCAGGCTCGTTCGGCTCACCAGAGGGAAATCCAGATGTGCAGCACCTGATCCCAGCCTCCTGAGGTGGAATCTGGAGAGGCAGGCAGACCAGCTCGTGGGAAACAGTTGCACAACACCATAATAGTAGGCTTCTGCTTGTGTGCGCCTCCTCATTACTCACAAGGCTTCCCCACTGCATTCTCAACGCACTCTCACCCAGCCCCATGGGATAGGCAGGAGGGGGGGATTGGAGACATTTTATAACCAAGAAACCTGAGGCTTCTAAGACTAACACCACTGTCCACTGCATAGTGATCTCTGAAGTTGAGATTGGAACTTAACTGCGGTGACTCCTGGGCTCGTTTTCAAATCAGAGGCTGAGAGAGATCAGGTCTTCCCCTCCCCCTACTGGCCCCACTGCTTGCTTCCATGCCCCACTCTGAGGAAAGAGAAGCTACTATTCCAGTCAGATGGAAAAGCCACCAATGGGCCATATGTACCACTGGGAAGGGTCCTGTGCACTCAAAGATGTCCAGTGTATAGAAGGTCTTCATCCTTCTATAGTCTTCTGTCTCTCTTGGCACAGGAAAGGGGCCTTGGCTTAGCCTGGACTGTTTGTGTCTCTGCATGCTGACTAAGTGTGAGGTTTTGGGCCTGTCTGGTTAGAAAGATCTGGACCCATGTTTAGGGGGAATTAGGAAGCCTCCCCACCCTGAGGACTATAATGTGTTCTCCATCCAGCTCTCTTGAAGTTCGGCATGGATATATCAGACAAGAGACAAGCTTTTAACAAGGTGGCCCTTTCTTCATTTCCTGTTTGATGTATGACACAGGTGGGGGTCCTTGGGAAGCAGCCTGGGAAGGAAGTTTGCCTCCCGGGGGTTATTAGGATATATACCTGTGGACAAGAAGATGAAAGAGTGGTCAGAAGGTGGAGTCCAGCTGGCAGGCAGTCTTCACAATGTCTCACTGGCCCTGTGGGAAGCTCTGTAGATGCCACCTAGCCTTTGTATCCCTGAGCCATCGATCAGTGGTTGACTAGGTTTCCCTGAGGAGGGGTCTTGCCCTTGGGTGACAAGTCTCTCTCTTGCTGGAGGAGGAGAGGGCAGGGAAAGCTGACTCGGGGGCAATCTCAGTGTCTTGGGAATGAGCCCTCCATTCCTGAAGTGAGACCTGGGCAACATGACTGTGTGGCCACTTTGCTACTGTGATCATTGTGGGCCCAGCGCTTCCCAGGGGACGGAGGTCAGGATTCCAGAATAACACCCGCCCCCCCCCCCGCCGGGGTGGGGTGCGGGGGAGAGATTTGAAAGAGGATAAGTCATTCAGGATACAAAGGAGGTGATTGTGAAGTGAGTTGGGATGAGCACAGTGGTCCAGGGAATGAGTGCGGGGACTCTTGGGGCCTTTTTCCAGCTAGAAGCCCTGCCTAGGGAGGGGGGCCTCCACTTCTGCAGCCCTGGGAGGACCGGTGGGGAGGGGTTGGAGAGACCCCTGGGCAGGACAGGCACAGCTCAGGAGCGGTCCCCGGGGGAGGTGAGGCTGCTGGAGGGGTCCGGGGCTGCCTCCTGCCTTCCGCCCCCCTCCGAAAGGGTGGCCGCTGTTGGAGGGATTCGAGGGATCCCTGGAACCGGAGCTTAACTTCGGGCGGTGGTGGGGTCGGGCCAGGCGGGGCAGACCCAGTGAGGAGGCAGCGCTGCCAGGGACGGGGATCCCCGAGTGACAGCTGCCCTGCGGGAGGTGATGGGAGGCCGGCCCTCGCCCAAGGCACAGCCGCCCCCTCCGGCGCGGGGTTTGGGGTTTTCCGCGGCGGAAAGGAGCTGCGGACCGCGCGGGGGGAGCGGCCGGCTGCCTTTGGGGTCCCTCGGGGACTCAGGGCGTTTTCCAGCGCGTTGACCGGGGCCCCGCTGTGTGAAGTTCCCCCTGGGCTTGGCGGGTGCATCGTGAACGCGGAATGCGATCCATATGCTGCCGATTCCCGTTCCCTGAACTCATCCGCGGGCGGCTCCCAGGAACCTTTGATGTCCCGCAGGACTCGCAGCCTTTGTAGGGGATACTCTCTGCCCGCCCCCACCGCTCCCCACCCGCCCCTCGCCCCTTCTGCTTAAGGAACAGAAGCTGTGCTTTTCGGGAGTCTAAACGGACCCAGACTTGGAAAGGTTCTGGTTCTGAAGTCTAAGCTCACAGGGTTCCCGCAGACTCCGACCCTGGCTACCTTTCCTCCTCCGGCGGGGACTTTGGGCCCAGTTCAGGAGGCCGTGATGGCAGGGACCCCAACAGGGGCGGGCAGAGCTGTGAGGGTCGGAGGCAGAGGCTCTGGTCCCTGCTCCTGACACCCAGTCCAGGCCTGGCCTGGGCAGAGGAGCTGGGGATGCGGGGAGCTGATAGAAGGACCCCAATCATCCCTCCCTCATCCCAGGGCCTCTGCCTTCAGCCACTCCACTCATGTTTTTCGCTCCTTTGCTTTGTGCTAAGGCGTCATTTCTCCAAATCTTTAGTGGCACGGCAAGTATTTATGATCTGGTCAGTCATGAGCACATTACTGTGGGTTCCCTTTTCGGCTGGGAGACCATCTCAGGCAAGAGGACACCAGATGGTAAAGTTTGATGCCCAGAGGAGAGTCCCTGTTGGGAAAGAGAGCCTTGCAAAAGGGAAGGAGAATGTTGGAGCCTGAAAGAAAGCTCCTGGGACTCCTGACTCGCCCTGCCTCCCTGGGTGTCTGGACTCGGGGGTGGAGCAGAGTGGGAGTGGGGTGGGGTGGGGGAACACTGACTCAGACTGCGGCAGATGGAAACTCTGAACTAGAGGGATTGTTCAGAAGAAAAAATAAGTCTCCAAACTGGCGTGTGTGTGTGTGTGTGTGTGTGTGTGTGTGTGTGTGTGTGTGTGTGTGTGTACACGTACGCTGAGAGAGATGGCAGTCTCCTGAGTTGAAGTTGCTTTTCAAGACTGCTGGGCATGACCTTAGGAACGGTGGCTGTTAAACGCAAGGACCCAGTAGGCCACCAAGGGAGCAGAGCTCATGCCTACCTGGAACAGCAAGCAGGGAAGGTCTCCAAGAGAAGGGAGAAGTCAGCTCTGAGATTTGGAGGAGCCTTAGAGGTTCCCTTGGGTTACAAAAATGAAGGACAAGTGAGGGGGAGGAAGAGGAGACCCAGAGAGCGTATGTGTTTGGGAGTGGTTTATGAGGTGGAGAAGGTATTCTTTGGCCCTCTGTTGACACTGAAAGAGGTCACACCTGCCACTCAGGAGAAGATGGAGGTCTGGAGTTGCTTAGCTCATTCCTGCCTGGTTTGTGTTCTTCACTGGCAAAGACATCCTTCTCTGTGTCTCCTCGGTACATTTTGTTCAAAATTTTAGGAATGTTAACAATCCTATGACCCCATATGTCCCCACCATTTCATGTTATCATCACAGCCCCACCCAGAGATGAGAATGAGGGCAGAAAAAATCTCATCCTTTTCCTTTTATGGCAGATGAAGAAATGGAGCTTCAGAGAGATTGTGTGGTTTGCTTAAGGTCACACAGCAAACCAGAGCAGAACTGAGGTTTGAACCACATGTGCCAGGGCTTGTTGCTGCCCACCCACTTCCTGGGTGGGCCGCCTCATGATCTCTCCAGAGTTCCTGCTGTTTCTGTTTCTCTGGGGTCAGGGTCATTGTCCCATCGAGCAAATTTATGTGGGGAGCAGCTGTTATGTACAGGCACTGGGCCAAACACTTGGCAATATGAAAATAAATCGGATGGCTTCTGTTCCTAGGAGTCCACTGTCAGGTGGAAGGCAGACATGGAAATAGACACAGAGAACGTGGTGTGAAGGAGCAAGGTGAACACACATGCACTCACATACCCAGGCTGACAAAATGAATGGGGAAGGGTAATCTGGGAACAATTCCTGCAGAAGGAGAAGACATGGCTGAGTTAAAGGGCAGAGAGAAGCAGGAAGAGAAGGAAAGGGAGCCTTAGAAAGCAGCAGAGCTGAGGCATGAGGTGGGTGAGATTACAGGTGTGCGCAAGTTGGTGTTACAAAAGTGAGGGACAAGGCTGGGGGCAGTGGGCAGTCATGAACGAGGAAGCTGGGAAAATAGGTTAGCTAGGGGAGATGAGCCTTTTAAGCCTGCTAGGTTCTGAACTTTGTCTTGGAGGCAAAGCAGACTATTTCAACACGGCAAGGTTTACATCTAGAATGATATTTCCTCTTGGGGAAAATTGCATTAGGAAGGGGGAAAGGCTGAGGCTGGAGTAACACCCCCAACCACGCTGGGAGGGTGGCAGAGGGGTCAGAAAGAAGGGACAGGTTGCGGTGACTCGGTGTGGGGGCTGGGAGTTCATGGATGACTCCCAGACTGAGAAGCAGGTAGAGAAGCAGGCTGAGGAGTCGACCATGGACACTGGTGCATGCCATGGAGGACTTCCAGTCGGCACCTACATGCAGGGCTAGAGAGCAGGAGAGAGGCCCCATCAGGAGGTGCATATCCTCGGCATATCTGCCTATGGGTGGGAATTTAAATTCAGAGCTGGCCCAAGATGGTCTAGAAAGGAGGATGATGGGCATTAGAGGAAAGATGAGAATAAAAATGTGCTTTGGCTGGACCTTAAAGGCAGGGAGAGAGGAACTTGGCACTGGGAGAGACAGAGGTCCTTGGGGCTGACAACCAGTGTGTTGTCCCTGTCAGCCCAGCCCCAAGAATGACAGTGGAGTGAACTAGAATCAGTTTTTGTTCTTCTGGAACAATGGGCTTTTCTCCAGAGTCAAGAGCTTAAGAATAGGAGTGAAGCATGGGGCAGCTTTAGTGGACCTCCCAGCCTTGTGCACCTAGTGGGAAAAGAAAGGGCCCCTGAGCAAGAGGAAAGGCAAGGGCTTGTCCTTCTCCTGGGTCCAGAAGGGCAGGGCATGTGCTGACGTCAGAGAGTGAGACCAGGTGCGTTCTGCTGACTCAGGCTCCAGCAGGGACTGGGGCAGCTCCCAGCAACTGGATGAGGAGTCGACCGACCACGGACTGGGTTTTGCTTTACCTGGCCAATGGAAGCACATGTCTTTCAAGGGGGTCAGCTACACAATGGTGCAGCTTGGGTGGGTTGGGTGTCTTGCGGCTCTGGGAGGCCCAGGAAGATAGGGTTTGAGCCCTTTCTGTTGATGGAGGCAGTGGACTGAACCTTGCCTCACTTTTGACAAGAGGAGGTTTGGGCACCTCTGTCAGGCACTGAGGCCCCCCACCTCGCTAATCCTCTACAAACACATGGATGAAAACCAGTCACAGCCTTACATTTCCAACATGACATTGTTGGCTAAATTCAAAGCACTGCATCACAACCAAGAGTGTATCAGCCAGCTTGGTTTGGGAGGATTCACCTGAGGGGACGGGTACACTAAGAGTCTCACCACAGTGGGGCTTTTGTTTGGGGGCCTGAGTAGAGCGGATGACCTCTCAGCGCAGGGCCTTCTCACCCTCGAAGCATCATGAATTATGTAGTCAAACCGCCCGGGGCTTGGAGAATTCTAATCTCAGTTCTATCATTTACCCAAGTGCGACCTTTAGCAAGTCACTCAGTATTCTTATCTGTCAAATGGGGCATAAAAATCCCTGGGTTGACTGTCTTACAGGCTGTGAAGCAAATCAAATGAGCTCATAGACGAGAAACAGATATTAAAATTAAAAAGCCCTCAGTTCCCAGCCTTTGTCAGCAATTCCACCTGTGGACCCCGAAATCTCTCAAGGCTGCAACATTCATTGCCTGTCTGGGGGCTGTTCTACTGCCTTCTGGGCTCCTCTTAAAAATCAAAGGCAATGACAGCCAGGAATGGGAAGGAACCAGCCCAATTTCAGTCATGAGCTAAGAGCAGATGACAAGATGGGGGAAAACTGGCTCTAAAAGCAAATAAATTCCTCCACGCTCCACCTTCCACTCAAGGGTCACTTGATTTTCCAACAACAATGGCTAATGACATGGGGAGATACAATGCTGGGGGCCCTGTTTCTGCCTCTTCCCATGCAGCCGTGCCTCATGGCGGGCTGATGGCTTCGGGAATTGTAGGGAAGCTGCTGGCCTATAAAACGCCTGCCTTGACAGTTCCTTGGCAGGAAATAGATGCTGTCCCCCCAGAGGGTGGGGTTTTTCCCGCACTGACCATCCAGGGACACTCCTGTCTTCACTGGGAGCATGGGAAAGGCCCGCAGCTGCTAGGGCTGGGCGCTTCCAGAGAGGTGAAAACTCTAGCTTTTGAGGCAAGGCCAAGCCCATCAGCTGGAATTATTTCCTTCTGTAGGTGCCCTTTTGAAAAATGTCTATGGAGCCCCAACCAAGGAGCAGTTCCTGCACTCCATGTTGGATAACATTAGCCCGGAGGGCAAAGGTGTCCAGTCTGTCTGACCCCAGACTCACAAGCTCCCTTGGCTACCACTCTGCAGCCCTGGCCACAGCTGGGGTTGACACTCAGCGTTCAGCAGCCCAGTGGTGTCCCATGTTGCTGATAACGCAAGGGCCTGAACAGGGCTGAATTTCCAGCCCTTCTCGCACCAGCGTGGTTGGGGCCCACAGGTCCTGGGAGGCTGTGGTTCTGAAATGCTCTCTAACCTGGAGGTCAGTCTTTTCCCCAGGAGCCCTCTTCCTCACTAGTGAGACTTGAATTTGCTAGTGTCCACATCCACTCTACCCAGGGTTCACAGGTAAATCTTAACTATTCTAAGCCAAACCTAGTGATTCCACGCTCCTTTTCAGTGATTGCTTTAAAAGCAGGCATCTGACACAATTCTGGCCAATAGAATATGACGGAAAATGTGCTAGGGGAGGAGCTTTTGGGGAAGATTTCCCACTAACTAAAAGACACACTTAAGAAGAGGTGTGTTGTCTCTCTGCCAGCGGTGCTGTGTTTGTATGTAATGCCTGGGACGTTGGCAGCCATCCTGAAACCATGAGGAGAACTAACGTGAGGACGACGCTAACGCAGCGAGGAACTGAGCTGAAAACAGAAGGGACCTGGGTCCTCAGTGATGGCACTGGAGCACTACACTAATCAAGCCTTGGTGCTGCTCTTTGTCAAGATTTCTTCTTTGTGAAATTTTCTTCAACATGATCTTTGGTTGGGTTTCCTACTCCATGCATCAGAAGCATCCTCACTGATTGGGTCCCTTTCTCTGTACGCTTACAGCCTCTTTTGACCTCATTGTGAGACACAGATATTGGAGTTAGGTGGCCTCATACTCTGTGAAAAAACTAAAGCTGCCAAACTGTTTGAGATACATTGCTTGGGATTATCCCAAAGCAATGGGATAACTGTTGTTTGATGATGTGGGCACTGTTAGCACTGAGTCCCTGCAACCCCCAAGGCCTTTTCCGTAAGTGAAGTGAGTCCAGAGTCCTGCCCACACCTGTCCATCTAGGGGATAAGGACTGGAGGTCATTATGCTCATCCCCTGCCTGGGTAAGGGTCATTCTTCCTTAGTTGATTCCCCTTGTGACCTCCCATCTCCTGGGAGCTTTCAACTATTTCTCGCCTTCCTGCAGGATAAGGGATCCCTCACCTCTGCTGGCTCAGGGGAGTCTGCCTCTCTCCCTGCCATTTGGCTGAAGATTGATGTTACCCAGTGTCTCCTCTAGCCAGGAAAGAAAAGGGCTTCAGGAGCAGTGGGGTCACGGCCTCTGGAACAGGCTCAGTGGGAGAGGAGAATGCAGAGGGAGCTTCCGTGGCTCTAACTCAAGAGGTCCTACCAGAACTGAGCCAGATGTGGAAGGGTGGGGACTGGTGTATAAGGGGGCAGCTTGGAAGCAAGGGAGAGGCTGTCAGGGCTGAGATTCCAGGTGGGGACAGACTTGTAGTAAGGGAGCTTCCTGCATCAGGTGCATCTGGGGCTGGGAACCTAGTCCTAGTCCCCTGTGTTGTCCTGAGCCTGGATTGTTTAGTAGGTGCTCAGGATATCCGTGTCCAATGGGTGCAACCATTTATTCATTTATTCATTCATTCAGCAAAGACATTGCACCACTTTGTGATGAACAAACAGATCAAGTACTGAGTAGCTCAGATAAGGTCCCTGCCCTCTGGATCCTTATGAGCAGATTGAGGGGATGGACATAAACTAGGAGCTAAATAACTGATTAGCTAACTAGTTAGCTAACTAATTAATAGCTTTGGTAATTTATATGTGTTATGAAGTGTGACAGCCTGTGTATACTGTAGAGGGGTGATATGTAGAAGTTGGAGGGTGTTGGAAAGGGCTTTGCCAAGGGCCAAACTGGAAGAATGAGAGGGAGCTAGACATGCAAACCCCTGTGGAAAGGGGCCTGGGGGAAGAAGCAGCCAGTCTGAGGTCTGAGGTAGACTGGGAGTGTTAAAGTCTGGGCTGGTGGACTTAACTCTGGAGAGTGAGGCAGGGATTGGCCTCGTGAGCTCTGTGGTCCATGATCTGGGGTCTGGGGCAATGGTCAAATAGTTCTGAGTTTCAGAATGTGAAAGTGGAGCACTTTTAATCCTTTTCGGCTTACGGTCATAATTAGTCCTGGAGATCTAAACAAAAGTATGTCTGGATTCAGGAGACCGCAGTAGGTTGAGAACCAGGTTGGGCCAGAACCGCTCTGGACCTCAGTTCTGTCACTTGTAGAATTAGCCAGCATTTGGGGGCATCCACTTTCACAGTTACTGTGATTGGGATTTCTGACATCCAGGGCTGGGGCCTTTCCTGCTCCGTCCTCCTTTCCTCTCCCACCAACCTCTCACCCAAGTCCATCTGGCCAAAACTTTAGTTTTGCTCCCCACCTCACTCCTGAGTGCTCCCTCCATGCAGGCCTCCTAATGGGGGATGATAGACACTAGTCTGGGGGCAATAGGCAGCCCACACCCAGCCCCGCCGTGGGAAGCATGACAGAGGAGGCTTAAATCTGGGACTTTCTAGTGCCCACATTCCTTCCTCCCATGCCTTGGCACCTGCCAGGCTCCTCTGTGCCTGCCCAGGCCATGGTCATCCTGAGCACCATCTTCCAGTCCTCCGGCACCTGGCCTTGCTTTATTTCCCCAAATGACCGTGTGGACCAGGTTCCCTAGGAAGGGCCTTTCCTCTGCTGCTGGTCTCACTCTTCCTTCTATGGCCCAAGGATTGATAAATATGAGTTAAGAGAGGCTTTAGTTAGGTACTTCTTAAGGAAAACAGTTAATAAAGAGGTGAGGGCAGAGGCCTGGCTTGAATCCCTATTGAAACTGGCACCTTCCCTGACCCTCTGAGCTCACCCGTGGGACAGGCCGCAATGCTTCCTTGCAGAATGGGATGGCTGAGCTGATATAGGGGACATGGTGGGTTAGGTGCAACTGGCTCCTTAGTCTGGTGTTGGGCCATCGCCCTGGGATAGATCACACAGTGCAGAGAGAGGGCTGTGGGTTGATTCCAGTGTGGTCAGTTAGCTGTGTGATCTTCAGCAGGCCACAGAACCACTCCGGGCCTCAGTTCTGTCACCTGTAAAATCAGAATAACAACAGCTCTCTCATGGGATAGGTAGAGGGTCTAAATAACATAAGACTTGTGCATACTGCCTGCTGTGGGGTCTGGCACTCAACAGCATGCCCCACCCCAACCCCTTGCCTTCCTCCGTTTTCCCCTTTCTGTCTCCTGTCCCCTTCTGCTTTAATGTATGACCCTCATTCTCCCCTACTTTAGTCTAAAAAGGAACCATGGCCAAAAATGCACAAATGCACATGGAAGACAGATGGTGGCAGTGTGTTCAGGCACCATGACAATCCTGTGAGGAAAGGTAGGGTGTGACCTGGTATGGACCAGATCAAAGACCTGCCAGCTGCCTGCTCATCAACCCAGAAAGGAGTCCCTGAGTGCTCCCGTTTCCACCGTCACCAGATCAGAGAAGCGGCTATGACCAAAGAAGACAGGCCTGGCTCCCGTGCAGCACAGCTGGGCAGACAGCAGACCTCTGGTGCTCCAGCACCAGCCCTGGCACCCAGGCCCAGATCGCCTTGGGGGTGCCCCAGGCTTCCTCATCTGTCAGTGTTGGGCCCTGAGGAACCCTGGGTCTCCTACCCTGGAGAAGCCAGTGAAGCACAGGGAACCAGGGCAGGAGTTGTGGGGTCCTCAGTGGGTCTGTGGATCAGTGGGGTGTGTCTGTGTGTATCTGTGGGGGCATGCCCTGGTGGCGTGCCTGTGTGTGTATAAATGCTATGCTTGTGTGCACGTAGTTGTGGTTTGTATGTGTTTGCATGTGTGTAGTGTACGTGTATCCGTGGTGTGTGTAGTAAATGTGTGTCTCTGTGTGTAGTGTGTGTGTGTGCCTGTGGTGTGTGTATGTATGTTATGCATGTGTGTGTGCACAGCATTGGTGAGAATAGGGCCCTCCCTACCCATGTAGGGGCCATATCTTTGGTGAAGCCATGATGTCATGAGTAAGGTCATAAAGTCACTTTTCTTGTTTCCCCACTTTTCTGAGTCCTCCTGCTCTCTCCTTGGGCAGCCTCTCTTGCTCCCCTCTCCCCACTGAGGTTCTTCCTTGACCACCTTCCTGTCGCCTCTCCCTCAGCGTCTGGCCCCAGGCTCTAAGACCGTGCCAGCCTTGATGGCTCCCTCTGATTTTTGGTTTTGCTCAGGGCTCCTTCTGCACCCTAGGACAGCCCTGTGGGCCCTACCAGACTGCAGCAAGGTGTTGGTGACATGTCCATCTGGCTGACCCCTGTTAATCTCCCAAGTCAAGGAAACAGCCTCCTATGACCCAGCCTCTTCTTGATCCAGGTAGTGGCATGCTTACTATCACTCTGCTAGTAGAGAGTGGGGAGGGAGAAATGGAGTTTACGTTGAGATTATATGTGAGTCTCTGATGAGCACCTGAAAGACAGAGGTCAGGAGTCACTGGAGACACAGGGCTGGGGACCAGGGTGTGGGCTGGAGTTAATATGGGCCACTCTGGGTTGCTCATGGAGGGTCTCCAGCTGTGCCAAGTGTACCATTGCATGTTGATGATGATTAAGATCATAAGAATGAAAATGAATGTGAAGAGTAGGCCTGGGATGAGCCCCGCTGCCCTCACACTGAAAGACTGGCAGGGAAAAGAAATAGACCCACACCCATTTATCCACCTCCTCCCCACAAACCTCATGCACCAAGGCCATCATTGAAGATTCCCAATCACGCTCAGAAGAAAGACTGTCCCTCCCCTGTGGCCTCCACAGGCCCCACACTCTGGCCCCTCCCCCTCCCCCACTCCACACCTGGGGCCACGTGGCTACCCTGATGTTCCCTGACATTCTCCTCTCAGGGCCTGTGTACTTGCTGCTCCCTCTTTTGGGACAGTCTTCCCCTAGCAGCCACGTATCTCTCTCCCTCACTTCATTCGTGTCTCTGGCTTCAGCTATCTTCTAAGACAGGCCTTTCCTGACCCTTTTATTTAAAATATCACTTGATGTTTACCCTCTATCCTCTTATACCATTTTATTACCTAAAATTGCATTATCTAACTGTATTTATTTGTTTGCTATCTGTCTCCGGAGACCAGATGTCATCTCTCTGAGGACAGGCAATGAGATCTTCTCTGCTCTGTCATCAGTGTTCGGCTCATCGTAAAGGCTCCAAATACATTTGTGGGGTGGATAAATGCATAAATGAGTAAACGGGAAGATGGGTGCAGTTGGAGAATCTGTGGATAGCACAGCAAGACCAGGTTTCACAAGAAAGGGAGTGTCATGCTGCAAAATACATTTCAGATGGATCAAGCCTGTAAAAGGGAAAAACAAAGCTATAAAACCACTGGATGAAAAGAGAGAAGAATATTTTCATGATCTGAGAGGAGGGAAAAGCCATCCTAAGCAAGACACGAAATCCAGAAGCTATAAAAGAAAAGCCTAACAGATTTGACTACATAAAAATAAAAAGCTTATGCATGGCAAATACACGATAAACAAAGTTAAAAGATGTTTGACTGCCTGGGAGAAAATATTTAAAACATGTGCAACAGACAACAGATTAATATTACAACATATAATGAGTTTCCATGAGCCAACAGTAAGACCTGCACATCTCGGTATTAAAAATGGGTGAAGGAAACGAGTAATTCATAGACTAAGAAACACTCATGGCCAGTGAATGGCTGAATAGGTGCTCCCCAGTCGCCAGCAAGAACCCACTGGGGGGTAAAATTAAAAGGAGGGGCGATGCTGCACTGTTGAGGGGTACCAGGTCCTCATATGTGGGGTGGGCGTGGTCCCTACAGACAGTGGGAGGGCAAGCTGGGCAGACTTCGCGACCTTCAAAATGCACGCTCCTCGTGACCCAGAAATTCCACTTTTAGGAGGCTCTCTTTGCAAAATGCCAAAGACTTTCAACGCCTCACGGTATGTTCTAGCACAGGGACAGAGGGCAGTCTCTTCATCGTTCCACGGCAGGGTGGTGGTTGCGAAGGAGACCTATGCAGCTGTAACGAAACTCTGCTCTGGTACTGGAAAATGTTCCCAACTTAATTAAAAATAAAAGCAAGAGACACAACCATAGGAGTGGCCGCGTCCCATTTATATTCTGTCACGTCCTACACGTGCGGTCACCCAGATGCACACACACCTGCGTAGAGAACGGTCTGGAGAGGAATTTGCCACTGTCAACAGTGAGGCTCTCTGGAGGGTGGGGGGAGCTTGAGGAGTGAGTCACTTTCTGTGTTTTTTGTTTCTTTATCATAGAATTTTAGCAACTAAAATATTTTGCTATTGTAATTTTATAATAAGGAAAGATAACAGCGTTAAAGGATGCAGCTGGAGTATGTGGTGCATTGAGTCCAGATAGGCTGGTTGGGCCCCAGCGCTCGGAGACTGCAAGCCAGGCAGGAGCTGTGGCGTGCTCACGGGGGACTGGCCCTGCTCTAGGCCTCCCCACGACGCTGACGCAGGTCCCAAGATCCCTACCTTTCTGCTGTGTTGGAGATGGAACCCAGGGTCTCTTAGGGTGTGAGGCACGGAGCTAGGGCTGACCCCACCAGAGAAACAGTGACACCTCTCCCGGCAGGGTCGGGGCTGGGGTACCCCAGAAACACGACATGGTAGAACCTCAGCTCTAGCTGAGTTGCCCTTCAGTGTTCATGGAGAGGGTTAAGCAGTTCCTGGGAAGGCCCCTCCCACCCCAATGCCTTCAGGTTTTCCTTCCTGTGAGGTAAGGGCCCCTTCTCTCAGAAGCCTCCACGGCACCTGGCCCATTGCCAGGGTGGCCAGGAGCTCAGTCCTGGACACTTTGCTGTAGAGATGGGTACGAGACCTCTGGGTAGGTGGCATGGTAACAGGTGGTTGTGAGCATCTAGAGTTCAAGGGAGAAGCCTGGCTAGAGGTAGCCTTTATGGCGGGACCTAATCGTGAGCTAGTGCAGGAAAGAGCGGTGGGCCCAGGAAGGAGCGCTGGCTTCTTAGACAGAGGAGACTGCAATGATCATAATGACAGTCATAATAGGTGTTGTCGCTTGAGCCCAAAGAGACAGGCCCCTTGAGCCTGTTTTCAAGGAACTTGCCCCTGGCCATCCAGGGAGCACCTACTTCTGCTGGGCTGCAAAGTCTGGCGCCTCCCTGCTGGTCACCCTGCCCACTGTTTCCCTGTCAGACCTGATATCTCCAGTTTGTTTTATTGCCCCCGCCCCACCACTCCCGCAGCAGCTAGTGTCGTGATTTGAGACAGCTAAGTTGTTTTGTTTGTATGTCTGCCTCTGACCTTTGTCTTCGAGTTCATGGCGCTGATCTGCTGGAGTTTTGAGACGTTGAGAACAACTCAGAGGCCAGAAATGGAGGATGCCCAGCAGGGGGCGGGGAGCAGACTCCCCTGGTGGTCCATGCCCAGGCTTAACGCTAGCTGGAGATTGGAGCCTGTGATGGTCATGCCCACTCACACAGTTGAGGGGGAGGCTCTGATATAGAGGAAGGAGGCACATGTGCCTGAACTAGCTTGGCTGCCTGTGACTACTGCCTGAGGGACATCCTCTTACTCCAGGTAGTATTGCTTCATTTTACCCTCACAGCCCCACAAGGTGGGCACTGAAGCTCTCTTGCTACCTGCAGAGGGATTAAGGACACAGACTTCAAGGAAGGGTGGGGCCAGGCCTGTCTAATGACTCAAGCTCTCTATATATGGTCAGGATCTACATGCTTTCACCTAGGTCTTATAATGACCTTGTAAGTGGGTATTACTGGCTTCATCTTATAGACAAAGAAACAGAGGCCCGGGAAGGTCATTTAAGGTCACCTAGCAAGTAGGCTCCAGACCTTGCATCCAACTCGTCACTCCCAGAGAGTAGGCTCTTGGCACAGCCCAGTTAGCCACCTAGGGAGGGGCACAGAAACTGAGCACTGCCAGGAGGGTCTCTCCTCCAGATGGCACTTACCCTCTTTCCTTGTTTTACCATATTTGATAGATTAAGATGACATATTTTACATTTTGGCATCTTTGAAATCTGGGCGAGTTTTACAATCTTTGCCTGGCCAGGCAGCTGTTGTGACTTTATTGTCTTTTCCTGACTCACATGTCAGAACTTGCAAGGGTGAGTGTTCCCCCGCTTGGGAGAAAGTCCTGCAGCCATCAGTGGAGCACACTTAAAAAGAGGTGCTGAACGGATGTGCTTTCGATGGTGTAGAAGACAAGGCTGTATAGAAAACCCAGCTTCCACAGCTCTGAGTCATGATGCTTCTGAAGGTTTGGACTCCATATCAAGCAGATCGGGGACTATTCGATTGGGGAAGGGTTCTCTGTTTATATCTCACAGGGGGCTGTGCATGCTCATGGCTCCCCCAGTCTTGTGCAATGACAGTTCTAGAAGACACACTCCAGAAGCCACATGGCCAGTGGGCAAACACAGCATCCCAGGTGCTCATGTCCCACACCAAAGAAGACAAGGAGAGATGACCTCTTGGCCAACCCTGGTGCCCACAGGTGGCAAAGTGGGGAAGTTGGATGGTTGGTCTAATTGCCTGGAAGGCTAGTGATAGGCACCGCCTGACTCTGAGCCAAAGTGGAGCCCTGAGCCTGTACCCTCTGCTGACCTGGTCAACACAGCCCTTTATGGGTGTGGCTCACTGCTCTTCTTAGGGCCCTGTCCAGAGCCCAGCACACTACAGGTATTCGATCAGTGTTTGTTGAATTAGTGAAAATTGCACATGGCATTGGAGTCTCTGAAACACAGGTTTGAATTATGCACCTGCCACTTCTCTGAGCCTCAGTTTTCTCATCTATAAAATGGGGATAAGATGCCTTCATGATAGGGTTACTAAGAAGATAATGGAGGTGATGCGTATGAAGTGCTGGGCTTAATGGCCAATGGTTGGCTGATGGCAGTGGTTAGAAATATTTCTGAGGATACGAGTTATCACGATTTCCTTTGTGTGTGTGATGGCCTCAGACACAGCTCTAATCCCAGCTCTTGGTCACAACAAGAATGGGGGGAAAGTGTGAATGGTTCAGTGTCAATCCGTCCTCAGCACAGAAGCAAATGCCACAGCTGTGCTCTTCAGCTGGGCACAGGGACTTCTTACTAGCTCTGGGTGGGATAGAATCTGCACTGATCTTGTCCTCACCCCAGGGAGTATCCTGAGCAAGCAGCATCTGAGGTGTTTGTGGCCCTAGATAGGGGCTCCTCCAGGGCGGGGTCTTGGCTTCATTACCTCTTGTCAGCAGGTGCATAGCAGGTGTTTAACATGTTATTGATGGCTAAAGAGTCCTTGTTTGTGAGAGCAGGCCCCCAGAAAATGGGCCTGTTCTCTCTCACCCCCTTGTAGATGTGTGTGCATGCTGAGGCACACATGAGCACACACACGCCCATACAAGCACATAGGGCATGTAAGTAATACCCAACTTACAAGGTCATGATAAGAGACTCACCTGGCTGGAGTCTCTTTGCAGGTCTGGGGCCTATAATGCCATCTGTCCTACAGCCATCCACAAACTCCTGCTCCAGTGTATGGAACTGTGGGGGACCTGCCTTCGCATTTTCCCCAGCGACCAGCACAAAATGCTCAGGAATCGCTAAGCGGAAAGAATGAAACTGATGATCTGGGGTAACTGATATGAAGGAATTTTACACAAGATGATGGTGACAATAAACCACACAGGCTAGTTAAAATAAAGTTTCGATGTTGCTGTAAACTACAGGTTAACTGTAAAGATGCCACAGTGACAAGATCCAGGTCTACGACTCCTCATGTGATGAGCCGACTACTAGCATGACGAAATGCTGTGGCAGCTCCGTGGTGTCAGGGACCCAGCCTTCATTAACCATACGAAAGAGCTTCACCTCGAGGTGTAAAACGGTTGCTCCACCTCTTGCCCTCACGCCCACAATCTTACTAGTAGGGAGCATAAAGCAGAAGTGGAAGGAACTCCTTTTTCCTTGAAGGGCATGGCCCAGAAGTTGCTTCCATGGCATCTGCTCATACCTGACTGGCCATAATTTAGTCCCAAGGCCATACCTTGATGCAAGGGAATCTGGGAAACTGGTCTTTAGCTGGGTGGTCATGTGCTAAACTTAAACTTGAAGGGCCATTTACTAAAGCAAGAAAAGAAGGATGGCTATTGGGGCCACTTGTTTGCTCTGCCTCGCCTTGTTTGCAAAGATGGAATAGACTGTTCATTGGGCGTGTGTAGTGGGGTAGAGGGGTCATGTCAGCCTTGAGTGTGAGTCTGGGGGAAATGGTGGGAGAGGCAGAGAAAGAGAGAGCCATTGCTTTGAATGGGTGGATGCTACTGCAGGGTCTCTCAGGTGGAGGGGAGAGAGGCACAAAAAGGAGGAGAAGGGGGCAGGGACAGCTAGATTGCAGTCTGCCCAGGTGGCCTGTGTTCTAGCTCATGGACAGTGGTCAGGGACAGGAGAGACAAGAATTGCGGCCCCACGAAAAGCAATTGTGTTTCCAGGAACCTCAATCACAGGAGCGGCACAGTGCTGTCAGCAAATCATAATCGGCTACCAACATTTATCAAATGACTAGTTTTCCCATTTCTCTTAAAACATTAGAGGCTCAGGCGAGGCTTGTCTCACTCTCATTTAAGGTGACAGTCGGTGGGCCCTGGGTAGTGGCTGTGGGTTCTGGCGCACAGGCCCCCATCACCTCCTGCTAAGCTTCCCTCACTCACACCTCTGCCTGCTGGTATAGAAACAGGAGTGGGCAACCTTCTCAGCACCGCCAAGGGGCTCTGCTATATCACCCAGGACCTAGCAAGGAATACCCCCCATCACTGGAGAACAATGTCTATCTCGTAGTGGTTGTGGCTCATCCCCGTACACTCTGTGCCAGGCCTTGTGCCCAGGATGAGGGTCAGAGAATACGTGAGCAAAGTCTCAGCCTGTGAGTAGCGGAGCATCCATCTCACACTCAGAAATGCCCCCAAAGTTGGAGCCCTCACGTGACCTTGTTTCTTGCTCCGCACCTAGCTTCCCCCCGGGTCTCTAACACAGCGCTGATCTCAGAGAAGTCCAGATGCCCAGTAGTTATCATTTACCGTCAATGTTTCTAACCATTGGATGGACCTGGCATTTTTCTTTGTTTTCAAGAGTAGGTGTTGGGTGTGATTTGGCTCACGCTGCCGTGGCTGAGTGCACCTGTGGGACTCTGAGTCCAGCCCTGGGGACAGTGTCTCTGCAGTGGCAGAGGAGATTAGGTAATGAAGGGGTCTCCCCCTGGGGTGGAAGAGCATCTCCCAGAGGCGGAGAACCCCCCAAACAAAAGCAGTTTGATTCCATCCAGCAACTGGTTACTTACAAGCTCCACTGTTTTCAACATCACCCTTGGCCGGAACTCAAAATGGCTTTATTTTGCAAGCAGCTTTGTGTGTGGAGACACATCCGGGGTTGATAATGCTGCAGCCCGGCATATTTTGGTTCTTCCATATTTAAAGGGAAGATCTGCTGCCACCCGGCCCCGCCTGGTCCTCCAGATTGGAAACTATGTGACCCTCATGATGGAGTTTCAGCTGGACACCTCGGGCCAGATTTCCAAGCTGAAAGGAACACAGGACTGTGCCAGGGCCAAACACACGCTCTGGACAGCTGGGTATGATGTTTTGTTCTGTCCCTTAAAAACAAAAGCTTAAACTGAGGAGAGAATTGCTTTCAAATCAAATATTTGTTGGCACAGGAATGTTAGAAAACATATTTTTTGTTTTAAAATTAGATTTCCCTGGAAAGAACAATGGCAGAATCAAAGGAGACAAGTGTTTGGTGGGGCAGAAAAGAATAAATTCTTCTGCCCCAAAGGTCTTGAGGTTTGGTGCGATCCAAGCCACTCAAGGTGCCTGGCTCCCTGGCTTGGGTCGGAGGACAGGGCTTGCAGCTTGTCGAGAGCTGTGCGGTTGCCGCTTGGGTCCCTTGGAGGCCCTGGTGTTAAGCGTGCCAGGAGCAGGCTCCAGACAGCGTCAGTCTGTGTTCCCGACTGACCGTGGCTCTCCCTGAGGGGACCGCTGGGATGATGCTGGGTGTAAAGAGTTCTGAGAACTCACCCGCATGCACGCAAGACTCTCACGGCCCGGTGCTGCCCTGCCAAGGATTGGCACCTCCGTGCAACCCACGGCTCTGGCCACCATGGGGAGACCTGACACGGAGCCTTGACCTCGGGCAGCTGTCAGTAGCCTAGCTGAAGAGATGGCCCAGAGCCCAGTGTCTGTCCAGCCAAACAGATGCTCCCTCTTGGGGCTTTTGTATGCAAAACACACACAGAGGGATCCAGAGAGACTTGCTGAGAGCAGGCAGTTCACAGAGGCCCTGAAGCAGAGGCCAAGGAGCAGCCCCGGAGGGGCAGCCCCAGTCCTGAAGGGCGGGCAGTGGGGGTGTGGAGGGAGGCCGAGCGGGAAGATCAAGGAGCTGTGACAGCAGCAGAGGCCCGGCCCAGGGACATCCAGAACTGTGGCCAGGCTCCTGAGCGGCTGCCCAGCAGCCAGAGATGCCGCCCCATGGAAAACGGCTCCTGCAGCTGCTCCCTGGGATAGGCTGAACCCCACACCCTGAGCTACCCACTCAAGAATAATGCTCACCATGCCTGAGGGGTCAGTTTCAGCACTTGAGCTCTAAGTGAGGGATGATACAAGAGCAGACGTGTACACAAAAATCAGCTCATTCCTTCCAGCATGGTGGTCCCTTCCCCACCCCTCCTGGGAAGCCCTCTCTGACCACCTCACCACCCACAACCCTCAGACCTCTCCTTTTGTCCACAGAACTTATCCCTAGGAGTTCCCAGCCTCCTGTTGTGGCTAACCCTCCATCCTTGTGTTCTATCTCCCACCCTGGCCACAAGCTCCCCAAAGACAGGAATAGCTCTGGGTATCTCTGTGTCCCCGCATCACTGAGCAGGAGGCCTGGAGAGTGACTGAGGCTCAGATGTACTGGTAGGTGGACAGAAGGATTCATCTGCATGGACCCTACATGGGTCCTGTCTGCAGACAGCCGCACCTGTGCTGTCTCCCCAAGCAAAGCCAGAGGAGAGGCTTTTCGCCCTGGCTTTACGACTGGAGGCAGCTGGCTGGTAAATGTGCTGGTAGTTTAGACAGAACCAGACGTACAGGCCGGGGCTCAAGGCTGGACAAACGTGGAAAGGCAAGGAAGCTTTCTCACTTCTCGGAGCTTCTTTGTGCTTCCCTAGGTTATCTACTCCTTGGCCATTAGCTAAGACATTCTGTCAAAGGAAAGTCTCTTGGGGAAGGGGGAGCTGGAGACACCAGTTTGGGTGTAGATAAGCTTTGAGGCCCCCCTCCTCTGCGTGCCTTGCCTTGCCCCACATCTATCGCCATGGATGCAGCTGTCCTCACAGCATGGCCTGAGATCAACCCCTGCGTTTTCACAGGCACACCCCACGCTTTGGCAGGACTGGTGCAGACCAAAGACAAGGCTGCCCCTTTTCTTTCGTGCTTAGCGTGCATGCACGCACACACACACTCCTTGAGAGAGTCAACTGGACTGAGAAGAATATCTCTCAGGAGGCTTCCCTGTGAGTGGGAAGAGCATGGGCAAAGGTGAGAAGCCATGACTACGCATCAGGGGAGGGGCAACGAGGGCTGGCCCAGATGCCACCAAGGAAGCCATCGTAACCAGGCAGTGAGCAAGATGACAGCTTGAAAAGGCAGGCTTTGTTATTCTTAATAGTCACATTATGGCCTACAGTAGATGCTCAAGAACTTGTAGTTATTAATTCTCACAATAAGCCCATTTGGGGAGTATTCTGAATCCTCTTTTACAAATGAGCAAACTGAAATCCAGAGAAGTGACTAGTCTTGCCTGAGCTTCACATGGTACATGTGGAGGTAGAGATTTGAATTCAGTGGTCTTGGGTTCCAAAATCTATGCTCTTCCCACCTAGTCCTCAGCCTCATTCTGCAAAATGACCTCAGGTAAGACACACAGATAGGGCTGGGCTTGCGAACCCCTGCAGCTGTGAATCCTCCTCACCTGGCTGTGGAGCCACAACCAGCCCAACAGACTGATGTGCTCAAGCTCCCTCAGGCCAGAGGGAGTTTCCTATTCTCCCAACAGTTCAGGCCTCCAGGATGTAAGGTCAGCGTTCTTTTTTATTTTGTCTTTTTCATTTTGGGGGAAAGGAATGAAAAATGAACATGGAGAGCAACTAGAAAGCCCTAGTGACAGGTGGAAGGGTTGTTTGGAAGCCCTTCTGCCATAATAAGCTGGCCCTGGGAAGGTCTTGCTGCTGGGACCATCTGCGTTTAACCTGACATAATCCCAGCTGTCCAGGCTCGTCATTGAGGATGCTGTGGACTCTCATGTGAGAAAGGGCAAGGCATCAAGAGATCTGAGTGCAGTGAAACTCTCTCACTGAGATGCTCACCTCCCCAGGCCTCATTTGATGGAAGTGATTGCCCCCGACCCTGTGTAAGCCGCTGTCAGAGGAAGGTGATGCTCCCATATGCAATCCTGAGACCCTCTTCCTCGGCCGTGTTGCAAGCCACAGCTGTCCATATGCAGGATTTCCAGGGTGGAACTGTCTTTGGGAAAGGCGAAGAGAGACATAGCTCATCTTTTGAAGATCCTAGTACCACCAATGACTTTTAGAGATAAAGCTTTAAGAATTTACAGGGTTCTGGACATTCTGAGTCCTGGAAGTCAACGTTGCCATCTGTCATCAACAGAAGATCTGGGGTAATCTGAGTGAGTCACTGTCCACTCTAGACAGCAGATAGCAGGTTGTCTGGGTTCTGTGTGTGAAAGAGGAAGGGGAGATTGACCAGGGCGATTGGGTAGAGACCTCAGCATCCACAGGGCCGGGATCCCAGGCACTGCCAGGGTGTGAGGTGATGGTACCAGAACAGGGTGATGAGGTTGGGGAGTGGGACCCCTCCTTACGGTTGCAGCCCCACTTAGGCTGAGGAGCCCTCATGCCAACCTCCCACTGCCAGGTGAGGACATTTGTTGATAGCACTGTGGTGACAGGCCTGTCACCTGTGTGTGCCCAAGACTTCACCCTACCCGTGTGCCCTGCCTACATGAACAGCCAAATTATTGATAGCCTAGGGCAACTATATGTGCCAAGACTGAGAGTCTGCTTTTAAAGATGATGCTAATTAAGGATGCGTGAACTACTGTAACATATAGACCCCAAAACGTTACAGCTTAAACCCGAGAGAGAAATGTGTCACTCTCTTGTTGAACAGTACAGGGTGGAGGCCTGAGACTGGCAGGGCTTCACCCCAACACGGCCCTGTAGGAATCCAAGCTGACTGTAGCTCTGTGGTCTTCAGTACAGGGCCTCAAAAGCCACCCTGGGTGCTGCCAGCCTGGCCAGTGAGAAGAAACAAGAGCTTGGAGGGGTCTGCAGGGGAAATGCTCAGGGGTTGGGACTGAAAGTGGTGTAACTCACTTCTGCTCACTTTCCTTTGCCCAGAACTCGGGCACATGGCCACATCCAGCAGTAAGGAGGCTGGGAAATGAAACCTGGCAGTTAGCCCCATGCTGACAACAGCTCTGGTCCTCAGAGGGTCGGTATGGAAGGAAGGCCTATTCCTGTGTCCTTGACGTGGGTGGGATGAGGTAAGGGGAGCCCCAGTCCTTCCCCAAGTACCACTGCCGTGGGAAGAATAGGCAGGGCTCTGGCTACTCGGCTCACGGCTATCCTGGGCCAGCCCCATACCTCTCCCCGGCCAGGGCAGCTTCCATATATTGTTCCACATCCTCACGGATCACAGAAAGTGAGTTCCTATCTTCTTTAAATGGTCACTGGCCCAGTTTCATTTGGCTGAAAGATCCAGTCCCCAGTGAGCACCTGCCTTGTCCCAAAGCTCATGCCAACCCCGTGGGGTTGTCACAAGGAAGCTGTGGGGAAGAGCACAGGATCACAGTCAATGAGAGTTTACTGTAGCCCATTCTGGGCTCCACACTAGGCTGCTGTGGGGAGTCTGAGTACAGAGAGAGATGCCGGAGAGAGACGAGCCGAACAGAAATAGAGCAGCAAGGAGGATGCCATGATTGCAGAGGTCTAGAGGGGTGGTCAGGGTGTTAGAATCCCCAGAGGGGCCGGAGGGAAGGATGGTGGAGATAGATAGCTCACACTCCTGTCTGAAGGGAGTAACTGTTATTCAGCAACAGCTGCTTGGCCCCTGGTGGGAACTGGCACCTAGGGTGGCCCAGTCTTCCAATTTGTCTAGAGAAGCCAGAAATGCAGGGCGTGTCTGTGTGTGTGTGTGTGTGTGTGTGTGTGTGTGTGTGTGTGTGTGTGTGAGAGAGAGAGAGAGAGAGAGAGAGAGAGATCCTAATTTTTCAAATACTGACTGGATGCTGAGTAAATTCTGCTGCAGGTAAGACTGCATTCTGGGGCTGCCCCTGGGATGCCCCTGACCCTTCACTACAAAGACACACCCAGTATCTGAATGATGTGGTCCAGAAAATGATGACTGGGCTGCGTGGAAATGAACAGAACCCAGGTTTGTGACCAAGGGGACAAGGGACTACCGACTGCACTGAATGGCTGGCCTCTCCATTCCAGGAGCTTGTCATTGCTATCATTTAATTCTTACAAGGAGCCTCTGAATCAACCGTTGTCACTTTCCCCTTTCTATGGCTGAAAGGCTGTGGCTCAGAGAGGTTAGACCACTTGAGCAGTGTCACAAAGCTTATAGGAAGCCCTGAGAGACTGAGCCAAGCCTTATGGAGGGTGGAGACCAAGCCTCTTCAGGAAGGGAAATGGAGCTCAGAGCAAAGCAGCGATTCGCTTCAAGTTCCCCAAGAGTGAGGACAGGTGGGACTGGGCTGGGATTCTTTGCTCATTTCCTTTCACCAGTTGCTCTTTTTGGCTCAGCTCCCAGGTCTCCCTACACAATAGTGATTCTAGGTGGAGCTGTATGGATCCCCCCACGCCGTGTCCTGCTGGTGAGCAGTAGCCCAGGGGATCCCTTTGTGAAGCCAGACTTTCACACAGCACGTAATCACCTGCTGGTGTACCTCTTGCTAAGCCTGAACTTTGGTCCTCTCCCCACGGCCTGGGCCTACCTGCACTGCATGTTTGGCAGGATGTGGAGGACTTAAGCCATGGGAATCTGCCTGAGCTCTTGGCTTCTGAGGATAATTAATGACACATGCATTCTAAATTTAGGCCAGTGCACATCTGTCCAGCATGGCCCGGATAGATCTTTGCCCTGAGGCAGGGAGTTGGCCTCGGTGGCCTCAGGTAACCCTTACCGCTAGGGACAGTGGTGACTGTGGGAGCTTAGAGCCACTGCCCTACTCGCCTCTAAAGAGGATGAATCCTGAAGTCCCTGGTGGGGTGGAAGGGCTGCCATTTGCATTTCTCTCTTATAAAGTGGGCTGGTGCCCCATTCTTCTCTCATCCTTTAATGGTGCAATCACTGGTAGCCTCACTCAATTTTTACTGGGCTACCTGTGGTTTTGTCTCCCTAATCTCCTTGCCTAGCCCCCTTCCTTCTTCCCTCTTTCTTCTCTCTATTCAAAACACTCTGAATCAGCTACAAGGATTTTATAACTCATAGTTAAGGAGGGACAAATCACTGAGAATAGGTTACGGGATGCCCTTCCCAGATTTATTTGCATTTCAAAGACACCATGGTCACTTTAGCCAAAAGGGTGATATCGCAGGCATCAGCAATCAGGAACTTTGGAGATACCCTGGGACATTTCCAAATTCTACACAAGGTTTTTAAAGTGTCTGTTCTGACAGCACCCTGTTGTCAAAATATCATTTATATCTTCGTCATATAGCACCAGTCTTCAAAGCCTTAAAAAAAAAAACACAACAAACCTACCCTAAAAACAACTTTGGACAGAGTCTAGTCTTGCTTTCATTTTTCAGGGCTTGATATGTCCTAGTCATTTTTAATAGGACTTTTCATTGGCAGAACCCTGAGTAAATGGGACACCCCATATTAATGAGGAGCAGCTGGCTATGGGAAGACCCCCCTGGCGTCTGATGACTTTGTCAGGAGCAAGAGGACGAAGCAGCTGTGGGTACACAGAGTAGCCTATGAGGATCTGGATCATGTTGTTTCAAGCAAATAATGTTGATTCAGTCCCAGGTCATCTCATAAAATCTCTTTAACTCCAAAATTAGTTCTACAATATTTTTCTCATTCATTCATTCATTCACTCACTCACTCAGTCAACAAATATTTACTAAATGCCTAGCACATACAGAGGATTAACTCTCTGTCATGGTTAATTTTATGTGTCAACTTGACTGCACTAAGGGATACCCAGACGGCTGGTAAAACATTATTTCTGGGTGTGTCCATAAGGGTGTTTCTGGAAGAGATCAGCATCTGAATCAGTAGACTGCGTAAAGCAGATGACTCTCACCAATGCAAGTGGGCAACAGTCAATCCACTGAGAATCGGGATAGAATAGAAGGGCAGAGGAAGCGAGAACTCGCTCTCTGCTTGGCTGACACACCCATCTTCTCCTGCTCTTAGATATCAGTATTCCTAGTTCTTGGGGCTTCAGCGTCAGATTGGGACTTACACCTTGGCTCCCCTGACTCTCACACCTTTGGGCTTGGACTGGATTCACACCACCAGCTTCCCTGGGCCTCCAGCTTGCAGACAGCAGACTGTGGGACTTCTCAACCTCTATTAGGACATGAGCCAAGGCCTATGATAAATTTCCTCTTATATATGTATCTCCATCTATCCTATTGGTTCTCTCTTGTCAAAGTCCCAGCCTGTACGTTGCTCAGGTTCCTTCCTCGTGTTGCTTGGCATTTTTTAAGTGAGCTCCTGTTTGTGCAGTCCAAAGCGGCACCCCGTGTCACACCTATATTCCACCTCACAGAGCCATTCACTGAGGTTAGAGGAGGTGAGAAGGAAAGGCACAGCCCACAGTGGTGCACCTCATGTGCACTCACATCCCATTGGACTTGGGCCCATGGCCACACCCAGCTGCCAGGGAGGCTGGAGAATGTGGTCTTTATTTTGGATGAACACAGGCCAAGTTAAAAATCAGGAGGTCTGTCACTGTGAGAGAATATAAGAATAAATCATGAGGGATAACCAGTAGGTTCCGACAAAATTGGTGAATAGAACTGAGGAACTCACAGTCCAGTTGGGGAGATGGTTATTAAATGGCAAATGACCCTAAATTAACACTTCCACTGTGATGAGGAATATTCGAAAACACACAGGATGCTCTAAGGGAGGTCAGGACAGGCTTCTCGAGGAGGACCTCAGAGCAGAGACCTGAAGGATGGTAGGGTGGGGGAAGGAGATAAAGTAGGAGCAGTGAGGAAGTTTCCACCAGGCAGGGTGGATGGCAAACTCTAAGATGCTGTGGCAGAAAGGAAGGTGGCACTTTGGAGAGCTGGTAAGAAGGCCGCTATGGCTGGATTCCAGTGAGCGATGGTAGAGGGTGGGTGCTGAGGGAAGAGGATTGACTGGGACAGGCAGGCTCTTGTAGCTGAGGTGGGCATTTGCAGACATCCCTCTTATGGCAATGGGAAGACACTGGAGGGTGTGATGGAGAAGGCTGCACAGCTGAACTGCAGATTCAGATCATCCCACTTGACTGCTTGGTTTCTCTGGAATTTGGGAACCTGGAGCTCAGCAGAGGTTCTAGGGGCTCAGCAGAGGAAGGGGTCCCACTGGCAGTGGAGACAGAGAGTAGATAGAGAGGCTTGCTGGGCTCTGCTACATGCCCAGCATCTCGTGCTAAATTAACATGACAGAATGTTGGATTTGATATCATGGAGAGAAAATCCAGTGCAACTGCATGGTACAGATGAGGAAGCTGAACCCAGAGAAAGTGGATCGGCCAGGTCACTGAGTCAATGGGTGTCACCTACCTCCTAAAAGCAGCCTATCTGAAGCAGCTCCAGAAACTTAAATATGCTCATTAATTTCTAATTCCAGCCCTACGACATAAAATCAAACCACATACTGAGCTGCCCACAGTTGCCTGACAGCTGGCCTGTCTGATCCTGGCTGTCTGCTCACAGATTGGTATTAGTGGCACCAAGAGCAGATTAACATGGTAACCGAGCACCCAACAACTTGATGCCACCAGCTGGGCTCACTAACGCTGTCAGTCTCCCCCAGCTGCTAAACTGCCCAGGCACCCACATCTCCCCAGCCAGGTGAACAGTCCTGGGCCCAACAAGGGATAAGTCCTCCTTTGGCCACCAAGTGATGCCTCTGGTCCAGCCTAAGATACAAGAAAGGATGCAGGGAAGCATGACCGGAAGGCAACACTCACGATTTTAGAGTTAGCATGGGGATGAATCAGCGGCGCCCAGGACCATTCATCATCTGAGCCAAAGTCGGCATTGCATAGCCAGAGAGCTAGGCCCAGAGAGGTAGGAGCTATGGCAAGGTCATGTACCAGTGGGCTGGAGCGTGGATTCTCTTCCTGTCAATCTTATGTTTTTTTTTTCTGTTTCACCAAATTGAAGATTATTTTTGTATTATCTCTACTAATCTGAGTCTCTCTTTTACAGATATGTTCATCTTGTCAACTATCACCTCGTAAGTACCTCCTGAGTTCCAGTCACTGTGCTAGGCACTGGGATGTAGGAAACAATCACTGTGGAAAGGACTAGAGGTATGAACAGAGCCATTCACTGAGGTTAGTACAGTGTACATTAGTGAACAAGGGGGAGTGGTGGCAGAGGAGACCTCTCAGGATGAGCCATGATGTGGATTGCATTAGATAGGATTGGAAAACACCACAGTAACAATGATGTAGGTAAGGCATTTCTCTCTCCTGTAAAATTCCGGGGCTAGTATGGTGATTTCTTTTGCCAAGAAAGACCTTAGGGACCATATGGCTATCTTTAGAGAAATGCTCTGGTCCTCGTGGGCTGAGATGGTGACTTGAGCTCCAAACACCACATCCGTATTCCAGGAAGCAGGATAGAAAGTCAAAGAGGAAGGAGGCCAACATATGTTCACAAAAACACTCGTACAAGAATGTTTAGTGTCGAGAACTATGAAGGAGCTGAGGTTTTAGTCAACATGAAAGCTAATGAGTGAGCCTGCCACTCTTTTATAGGGGTTGGCAGAAGATGTGAGAACCATGGGTCAGAGACAAAGGCCTTTATTACTCACAGCACAGCAAGCGGCATGAGGATCAGTGTATTTGTGTCGGTTTCTCTAGTCCTCAAGTCCCAGCAGACAATGTGGCAGGGCACGGATTTTGCTGCACATGTAGTGAGTTATTAGAGGAGAGGAGCCCTGAGTCTAGGGAACCTGGACCACTTACAATGGGAAGAAAGCTTACCTACTCTTTGCTGCAGTGGGAAACAATTTTCCAAGACTATTCTCAATAGAAATATCCTTGGAAATACAGTCCAGAACAAAGGGAAGTCAGGGCCTCACTCACGGGATGTGCGGAAATGGAAGAATTGTCTCCCAATTCCTGGCAGCTTTATTCACGATAGTCCAGAACCAGAAACAACTCAGGGGTCCAACAATAGGAGAACAAATATATTCACACAGTGGACTACTTACTACTCATGAATGAAAAAAAACTACTCTCAGTGCAACAACAGGATTATCCTCGAAAACATTATTCTGACCCAAACATTTCTGACACAAAAGTGTACATATTGTATGATCCTTTTAAATAAAATTCTAGAACAGAAAAAGCTAATAGATGGTGGGAAGAAATCAGAACAGTCATTGCCTAGCAGTGGGGAGAAGGAGCATGACAGACTTTTCTGGGATGATAATCCTTATCTTGATACACTTGTCAAGACTCATCAATGCACACCTAAAGTTTGTTAGTTTCATTACATGTAAATTTTACAACCAAATATTGTCAACAAATGTACTCTGAAGTATTTGAGGGAAGTATACTGGTGTCTGCAATTTACTTCTGAAATGGATCAAAAAGAGGGTTTTTAAATTAACAGACTGATGGAAGATGAATAGATAGATAGATGAATAAAACAAGTATCACATAAACCTAGATGAGTATTTAGGTGTTTGTATAATACTTCCAACTCTTCTGTATGTTTGAAAGTTTTATGATAAAATGTTGGGGGGAAGAAGGGGGCAGAAGTCATATACCAACTGTCTTTTAAGAAGGCTCCCCGAAGCTGCCACATAATATTTCTGCTTACATTTTATTGGCCTAAACCTAGTCACATAGCCATCCCCAGCTGCAAGGGAAGCTGGGCAGTGTATGTAGTCTTTGTTCTAGGTGACCTGGAATCTAGGTAAAACTTATAATACTGAGAAAGGAGAGCACAGATCTCCAGCAGCCCCTGCCATGTGTAGGGCTTCCTGTAGCCCAGATGATGCCGCTGTGTGAGTTAGGAAAAGGCACTCCTTCCTCCAGGCACAAGGCCCAATGCTTGGGTGCAGCTTGGAGTGGAGCATGGACTGGCTTCAACCCTCACTTACCTCTAGGCTAATGTCCTTGAGCAGGTGTGAACATACACAGCATACACTTTAAGCATACTGCATAAAGTCTATTTTAAAGTCTACAAAACTATCTTTTTTTAAAAAAAAAAAAAGGGCTGACCACTTAAAGAAATCAGTTTAAATTTCATATTTCAGAAATCTCCTGAGAACAAAAATAGATTTGTTTCTGTGTTGCTTTGGTCTCCAATAAGAGAGCTATACCAGGATACCAGGAAGACTACTGGTTCCCATAATCCATGCCTTTACCTTTGGAAACCTTAAACGTGTGACAAGAGCCCAAGGACATCTGGAGAAACAATTTCTTTTTAAAAAGTTGCCCCTTTTTTTCTCCTGAGGGCTTTGAATTTGTTTAATGGTGAACTGCTTCTGTTGTAAGGAAACAGTTTAGATGTGGCTGCTGTCGCCATGGAATGAAGAGCTCATCCCAAAGTCTCTAGAAGAGGGGGTAGATAACCCCAGACATGGAGTTGTCTCCCTACTCAGGAATGTCCCTTCACAGAATAAAGAATTCCACATGGATTCCCACTAATTCGTGAGAGAGCCAAACCCTACATCTTGTCTGAGGTTGGACCTTGTTTGAAGACAAAAGATGAGATTTTGAAAATGGAAACACTTGATGAACTTTGCATTATCCAGGGTAGACTTTCAGCAGTAACATTGCTGTTCTTCCACATCAGGCATGCAGGGTTCTGGTTTGGGCTACCATAGAATCGAAGGTGCCTGGGATTTCTGTGGAAGACACAGGATAACCCTGTGCTTGGCTTGTTCGATGTTAGAAGCCCAACCACTCTGACCCTGCTCAGAAACAGAGCAGGAAGCTCTGAACATGGAGTGTGTGTATGGGGAGGAGTGGAGTCCAACAGCATCTGCAGCTTGAAAATCCTCCTTCTTTCCCCTTTGAGACCTGCTGTCCTTAGGTGAAGGGGTGAGCACACAGAACTCTTGGAGAGTTCCCCTTTTCGGTGAGGGTCCTTCCATTCACCCAGCTGCTCAGGTTAGAAACTTAAGCATCATCCTTTACTCCTCTCTTTCTGGGTGATCCGGAATCTGATGCTTTCACCAGGTGATCAGAAACATAGTTTGGCCGCATTTACTGCTGAACGACCGCCACTGTCCTCTACCTAGTCTCCCAAGTCCTACATTTGTCCCCCTATCTGCTCTCCACACTCAATCAGAGAAATTGTTAATAAAACTCCGTCAGGTCATGTCACTCTGCTTAAAACCCTGTGCAGGCTTAATTCCTCAGCAGAGCCAGGTTTAAACTTTGAACCATGGTCTGCCACGCCTTCTCAGTCCTGGCTGTCCCCTAGGCCAAGTGACTCCAGCGTGCAGCCAGGCCTGGAGCTACACCATCGTGCCCACTGTCACCACTCTCTGCTTTGTGTCCTTCACTCTCCTTTGCTCCCACACACCAACCTCACCCACCACCTCATGTTGCTGCTTCAGGCCATTACCCCTGCCTGGAACCCTCCCTCCCTGCCTTCATTTGGTCTCTGCTCAAATGTCACCTCCTCAAAAGGCCCAGCCAGTCATTCTGAACCCCTTCATCCTGCTCTTTTCTCCTGAAGGTGCCCTCACTACATGTCTTTCGCCAGAGCCGGGCATCTTCTGCTTTCTTCCTGAGCTCTCAGCATCTGAAAGAGTGCCAGCACATAGCGGGCACTCAAGTGGATGGAATGCGGCGAGAGCAGGGATTGTGACTCCACCTTGCCTATACCTAGAGGCAGTTTTCCCCTGTGGAAGGGGCCTTCCTAGCTGGATGACAGAGGCCTAGGACCTAGCCGCAGTGGCTACGGGCTTGTTTAGGGCCAGGCCTGGCTCCCTGCGGGAAAGTCTTCACCTCTGCTCAGTTTCCTCACCACTGTTCCACGGGGAATAACCGGACTTGCTTCTTGGGTCACGGAAGGGAGGCTTTCGAGGCTCAGCAGTGTGATTAGGGGCCAGGAGCATGTAAGCTCCCGTCGGAAGCGCTTAACAGTCTTCTCCTTAACTTACGTGATAATGAACTCTTCATTCTTCCCGCCTGGGCACGGCGGGCCAGGGAGGGGCCAGAGGGGGCTCGAGGCCCAGCGCCCCGGGCTCCGGGGCCGGAGCTGACTCCAGGGACTCCAGGCGGCAGCTGGGGTCGGGGTGGGCACGGCCCGGTCTCGGTCTCCCCAGCTCGACACGCGGCGGGGGCGCGAACCAGCTGCTGGAGAGTCTCCTGTTTTGCATATTAATGGATCCAACCGCCACCCGTTCTGGGAACAATTAGGAGGCGGCAGCGAAGTGCCGGGCGCCCCCGCGGGGCGGCGAGCCCGGCGGGGTGCGGGGGGCGCGAGCGGGTGCGGGGGTGGGGTGGGGATGTGGGGGGGGAATGGGGGGTCTGGAGGGGGCGGGGATGTGGGGGGCGGGGATGTAGGGAGTGGGGATGTGGGGGGGATGTGGGGGGTGGGGATGTGGGGGGAGATGTGCGGGTGGGGATGTGGGGGTGGGGATGTGGGGGGGAGATGTGGGGATGTGGGGGGCCGGGGGGGACGTCAGGTGCAGTCGCGCGGTGGGACCAGACGCCGCACCTGCGCCTCCAGGGACGGCAGCCTTTGGGTTCCCCGGGCATCCCTGGTACCCGGTCCCTCGAAGGGTCGTCTGACCCTCCCTTTTCAGACGGGGCGACCTCCCCTGGCCACAGGCCGTGCCCTTCGGTGTGGTCATGCCGCAGCCAGGGCAGGCGTTCCAGGCCCGAGCCGGAGTTCTTCCAGACCTCTTCACCCCCCTGGCCCGAGCCACCGAGCTGAGCACGGCCTGCGGCCCGCCGGCCCCGCTGACATGCCCCCACCCCTGCGGCACCTCCGCCCTCCCTCACTGAAACGGGGCCCGGGCTCCTCCAGCACACTTCTGATACTTCCCTCGCCCTTGGGGTCTCCACCTCAGGACCGCGACACTGCCACTCACTCCTCTGCTGCGAATGGACACCAAGCAATCCCCCTTGACTTTCTTCCCTGACTCCAGGCTTTCACCCCACAGCCACTTGCCCATTCACAAAGCACATAGTCACTTCTCTCTAGTCCCACTGCCTCTGACACCTCCTACCAGGACAAATGCCCACACTCTGCTGCCACTCTGGCCTTGTGGTCCCCTTCCCATGTGCGAGAGACAGCCTTCCAAGAGGTACATCAGATCCAGTCACCGCACCACCACAACTCCCATCGCCAGCCCATTCGGACCTTCCCTTCTTGCTCAGAAATGTACCTGCCTTTGCAGGGCCTCCAGGGCCCCATGGGAATCATCAGCCTTCTTGCTGTCTTTCGGCCTTCCCAAGTATATTCCAAAGCTCTTTTAGGAAAGAATATTTAAGAGGATGAGGGGAAACTAGCTAGCTAGAGTCAGGGGAACTGTATTTCAGGCAGCGGAAACAGTAAGTGCAGGGGTCCTGGGGCAAAAAAAGCCCTTGGCCTCCTTTGGGATGGCCCAAGGTTTCTTTGACTTGATATGCAAGGTGAGCATAGTATGAAGAGAGGATCAGAGAGATGTGCAGTGGCCAGATTACTCAGATATGGAATTTGGGTTTTAAGCAGGAATGTGGTTTACATGCTCATGAACATTTACACACCTGAGTGAGAATCTTGGGGCCCTTCCTTAGTACCTTCTCCAAAGCTCCCATGCCCTCCCCATCTCTCCCAGAAGCGCGTGCTCTCTCTGTCTCTCTGTCTCTCTCTGTCTCTCTCTGTCTCTCTCTCTCTCTCTCTCTCTCTCTCTCTCTCTCTCTCTCACACACACACACACACACACACACACACACACACGAAAGCACACCTCCCATCTGTCTTCAAGCCCTGTGGATTCGAGCCCTAAATTCCCTCCTGCTGAGCCCCTTCCTTTGGTTGCCTCTGCTATGACTCCTCACCTGAGTGACCACACAGCCTAGAAACTGCCTCCCCACCCCTCAGCTGTAGCCTCATCTCCTCACCCACATGTCAGGGCTCAGGGTTTCTCCTGCCATTATTCCTGTTTACCTGCTCTGGACACTGGATCCTGTTAGCTCCTGAAGACTTCAAGCCCACATTTTCCCATCCTAAAGACTAAGGGCAGTGGCTCAGTTTATTCTTCCATGAAGGAATGAGGGCCCAGACACTTAGACATTCCAGGGCAAGTCTGAAGTCCAGATATTTACGTAAAATCTTACAGTTTTAAAATACTAGATCAAAACTAAAAATGTTTAACACTAGTAGAAACAAACAAATTATGGGTAGCAAATCTAGTCCAGGCCTTCCTATTGGCAACCACCAACAGAACCTGACAGTCAATCTATTATTCAGTCAACAACCCACAGGTTGGACGGGCTCACTGTTATCAGGCATTGAGCTAGAGTAGGGGCTCAGTAGATGATCGTTCACAGATCCCCTGTGTTTTTCTGGTACTTTAAGGATTTCATTTAAGCCTTTGATTCATGTGGAATTTATTTTGGTGTCACATGTGAAGTGAAGATCTAAATTAATTTCTTTTACAGATGGGTAGCCAATTGTCCCAATACCAAATATGGATAAATCCTGTTTTTAAAATGCCATCTTGATTATACAGTAACTTCTTGTGTATATTGGGTGACTATAATTTCTAAATTATCTATTCATGTACTTGTACCATAGTTTTCATTTATGGCTGTAGATTTAAAATACATGTAAGTATTTGATGAGGTTATTGCTGCTCTTTACATTTCTTTTTCCTACCTTTCTTGGATAATCATGCTTGTGTATCTTTCCAAATTGACTTTAGAATTAATTTGTCTAGCGTAGTTCCATGAGAAATCTTGTTGGTGTTTTCATTGTGATTGTGTTGATGTGTAGATTAATTTAGGGAGAACTGACATCGTTGTTATGTTGAATTTTTTTTTTTAACCCAAGAATATGGTATAAGTTCACATTGGTATCCTCTGGTAGCATTTGGAAAGTTTCCTTCATAGATTTTGCACATTTTAAAAAATGTTTGTTTCTAGGTTTCATTTTCAAATGGAGTCTTTTCATCTATTATATTTCAGTACTGGTTGTTGTCTGTATAGTTGAAGGCTGTTGATAATAGAATACTAATTTTGTATTCAATTACATTACTCAATTATTTTGTCATTTTCAATGAACTTTTACAGTGGATTCTTGTAGTCTTTCCAGGTAAACAATCAAAAAATCTCCAAACAGTGACAGGTCACCTCCTTCTTCCTAAAATGATGCCTCCTTCCCTTGCATTGGCTGGAACTGCAGACTGGAGATGATATGGCAGGGTTTCTAGTACCTCCACCCTGCCGGGTTAAAAGACATAAATGTCAATTTATGGCATTATCTACCTATTCTAAGTTATTAAAAACTTTTTTAAAAAATAGAATAATATTGAATTTTATTAAATAATTTTTTTAGAACATAGGGATAGAGAGAAGTTCCTAGAAGATTTCAGAGACTGAAAGGGTCACATAATGAGCATCAAGAACCCGAAAGGTGTTCGACTTCTTAACATCACCCCAGAACATGTGGTTGTAGGGAACTGCGTTCAGAATTCTGGAGGAAAGATGGTTTCCAACCTAGATTTATTTATCTAGCCAAACTGTCAATCAATTATCCAAAAACTGAACTCCCATATGCAGTTTCCAAGGAAGCTACTGGCATGCATATTACAACAAATGAAGGGAATAAACCAAGAAAGAACATGGCTTAGGATTTAAGAAACAAGGACCCAACACAGGAGAGCAGTGAAAGGAATTCTCAGGATAGAGATGAAGAGGAATTTCAGGACTTTCATACAGACAGCCAGGAGAGCAATTGGTTCAGGTAGGAGCAGGAAGACAGAGGGCTTCAAGAGAAAAATAGAACTGATAAGTTCCCAGATGTGTTTGAATGTATTGCTAGAAGTTTAAACATGTTGATGGCAAGAATTAGTGATGTTACATCAAAAACTAATTAAATGGAGGGGGTGGCAGTGGCTCCATAGTGTAATGGTCAGCACGTCTGCTTTGTACATGCCCCAGGTGGAGCTACGGACCATACCCCCAATGCTCTAAGCACCCCGGGTGCACCAAGCCCTGGTGCACGCCACAGGCATGCGGGAAAAGACGTTCTGCCTTCAGAGATCCAGTTCTTAAGGGGAAATGGCAACATCCATAGATCAGGGGTAGAAGTAAGGGTGGGGGAGGAATTAAGGAGGGGAAAAAACCCAAAAATCTAATTAAATGAATAACTGGGGTAATCACTAACTCCACAGAAAACAAACAAAAAAAGTGTATAAGAGAGTAACTATAACTATAATATAGTATTTTGTTTGTCTGTGAATAATATATATGTAGGTATGATAATTTAAAAATTGAGTATTGATTTAGCTACCGTGATAGGACTATACTGAAAGGAAAAATGTGGATTTGTGTGTGGTGTCTGGTGGAGCATCTGAATCTTCTATAGAGAAAGTCAATGAATAATATCTAAAAAATAATGGTAAAAAATGATATTTAGAAATGTGAAAGTAAATGCCAGAAGGGCTAGCTAAAAGAGTTGAAAGTAGTTGCCTTTGAGAAGGGGGTTGGGTGATGAGAAGAGAGGCAGGACTGCTGCTTCAGTATCAGCTTCCTGGTGCCATCTTACTTGTAAAATTCTCTGCATAAATATTTTAATGAAAATAGAAATTGAGTTTTAAAAAGTTCATGTATGCATTACCTAAAGTCACCTTTTACACCACCGCTGCTGTTAACGAAATTTGGATAGACCTAGATGTGACCTGTGTGACCCTAGGCAAGTCATTCAGTCTCTCTGAGCCCCCATTCTTTCATCTAGAATATTGAGATCATGTAAATACCTACTTCATAGAATTCTCGAGAGGATAAAATGAGATCCTACCTGGGTCTGCACACAGAAGCATCTGATAAAAGGTGTCTACTATCGTGGCTATTGTTCCTTCCATTTCACCTCTTTCAGTTCCTAAGAGATTAATCGCGGGCAACTCAGTTAACTTCTCAGAGCCTCATCTTTAAAACTGGAATAAATACTTCAAGCCTCTGAAGAGATAAATGGGATAATGAGTGTAGGGTATCTGGCACTTACCCTCTAAACCACAGATTTCTCCTTATTAAAATGAGAAAATCCTTTTTAAGTTTTGTGAGAATGAAATAAAATGACATGGCTGAAGTCTCTAGCACAGTATCAAGGACACATTTTTTTACTTAAAAAAAACCTAGCTATGCTTTAGACTAACAAACAACTTTTTAAGTGTAAAAGTAAGCACCCCTTAAACTTATACAGAGCTCTAAGTCAATTATATCTCAATGAAACTGAAAGAAAAAAATCACAAAGGTAAGATATGCTGATTACAGATAATTTGAAAAATTTAGAAAAGTTTTAAAAAACAAAATTGCCCATAACCACAGTGTCTCCTGATATTTTTTGCATCTATTCCATATATTTATTATATCAGTTAATATAGGGTAGATCATGCTGCAGGGGAAATTATACAAAAATCTCAGTGGTTTAATAGCACAAAGGTTTATTTCTGCTCACATTCAGATCATGTAGGTCTTGTGACAGTCAGGGGTGCTGTTCGCCACATGGTGGCTCCTTCCATCTTCCAGGCCCCCAATATTAACCACACTCCCATGGCTGCTGAGGCAGGGGAAGAGTGGACTGGGCAGGAGAGCACTAGAAATAAACCCTGCCACGGAAAAGTGACCCGGTTGCTTCCCTCGCATTTCATTAGCCGAGGCAAGTCACATGGCTACACTTGATCTTAAGGGGTGAGAAAGTAAAATCCTCCCAAGTGCCTTGAAGTGGAGGGGTGATGGATATGGGTGAACAGCAATGATGTCTACCCCACACATTAGAAGACTGAGATCTCGTTGTCATATAGGTTCTACCTGCCGCTTTTGTCTTTTACCATTTTATCATGAAGTATTCTTTGAAAATGTGGTAAACACAGAGATTTAATAAAAGGCTTTAAGTAGTATGACGACACGAGTTCCCTCTTCCTCTTTCTCTTCTTCCTTTTATTCTTTTAGTTTAGGGAACTGTGTGTATGGAGGCTCATGCCCCAAATCTTTGAATGCCACAGCTCCGAAGTGACTCCCCTGTCCCTCCTGGCTGATGCAGGACAGGCAGGTCCTGTCATTTCTTCTTGGGAGAGCTCATGCAGTTCCGTGGTGTCGTTCCCTCCAGAAGTAACACGTTTGGAGGTGAGGCCAAGAGAACCTGCTGAACAACTGCCGGATTAACAGCTCCACATGTGGGGTGCGGCTGCACGCAGCTCTGCTGCGGCCTCCTCGCAGGCAGTCAGCCGGCGGTGTGAACGTGCAGTGTTAAAAGTGACACCAGAGTGGTGGAGGCGTCACAGTCAGCTGTTGCAAGAGATGACACCCGGGCCTGCAGGGTTGGGTGAGAGCTCAGGAGCGGCAGCCCCTCCTTGCTTGGGTCCCAGGATTCCAGGGACTGACAGGAAGGGGTCCAGGAAGAAGTAAGTTTGGCCAGCCCGCTGAAGGGGAGAATTTTGTCCCAGGCATGCAAAGTACAGGAAACGGAAGCTGTGAGGAGAGTGAGGAACATGTCAAGATCAGGAGACGAGGAGCAGCCAGAGAAGGGACCAGGGAGTCGGGAAGCCCAGCTCTGCAGGGAGCTGCTCAGTTTGGTTTCATCCAACAAACTTTTGCGAGGCGCCCATTCTGATCATACAGACAGGATAGTTGGGATTTTCACAAAAGAGTTTGCAGACAACCTCTAAGGTTTATAATCAAGTTGTGAAATGTTACTGACACACTTGAAACGTTGAAGAGGAGAGTAAAGTGCACTCTTTCTTGTCTAGCTTGGCTCTGCAGGCGGATGGCCGGGGTTTCAGAGGACCTCAGGAGAGGACTTCAGATGGCCGGGGTGTTAGAGAACTTCAGAAGAAGGCGGGTGCATTGAAGGGCTCTTTCCCTCTCAGCTGCTACCATCCACAGAAGCCCCAGAGAGAAGGAAAGGGAAGAGGAAACAGGAGCAGAGAAGGTAAGCAGGGAGCGGGGGAGAATATTTAGTCCTCTAGCAGTACATAAACAGGGCAAGGGGTCGTGTCAAACCATTTTGCCAATGAATAAATTGGGACGAAGATAAGAGAGCCTAACCAGTTTCCCTGGAGGGAGAGCTGCAACGGGAGCTAAGGTAGTCCAGCCTGGTGCAGGCTCTGGGGATAGATGTACGATCTGACCCGTGTCCAGCTTCAGTTTGGGGAGAATGGACTGGTTCACAGAGCTCGATAGGGATGGATGGAGCCCAGGTCAGCCGATCTCATTTCCAGGCGCTCTTCTCTCTATAAGCCACTCAGGACAACCCAGGTGTAGCTGATTTGCTTGCCCTGTCCCATTTCCTCTTCTGGTGTGACCTGCTCTCCACAAGCCCAACCTAGAGCTGATTGGACCAGGAGTGTGTTTAGAGGAAGCTGCCCGTTGACTGGCCAGCACCCGGTCAGATACTTCCGTAGATCTGGCCTCAGTCTGTACAGAGAGGCCCAGGCATCCGGGGAACTGAGGAAGAGATTGCGGGGGGGGGGGGGCGGCTATTAGCATGCAGTCTGCACATACCTGTTTCTGAGGTCTTCAAAACTGCCCTCATTTCTCCCTCACTCCCCCCCCACCCCACTCTTCACACCCTCATAAACCCTGGCATCTGTGAGCTCTGGAGCCCTAATGACCTTTCTTTTCTCTACTCAGGATCAGTAGGGTTTCCTGCTCCGTGGAAGTCAGGTAGCCCCAAGCACCACGGAAAGCCACCGGTAGAATTCAGGGAACCTGGGTTTCGTGGGCTCCAGAAAGTCATCCTCTTTCCTCCGAGATGACACCTCTGAGCGGGGAGCACGGAGCCTGCTTACCGCACACACTCTCCGGAGTTGCCAAGCTTGGCTGCTGAGCCCACCCTAGTCAGTGCTGAGACCTGCAGGTGACATTTCCACCACTCTGCTGGAGGAAACACTGCTGGCCCAGCACCAGGACGTGCAGCCACCTCGTCCTTGTCTCCTTGCGAAACTCGTGGGCTCAGGCTTGAGCTGCTTGTTTTCATAAGTCTTGCAAACTTCCTTGCAGGTTATGCATTCGAGGAAGGTTGGTTGGGTGCCCGTTGTGTATCGGGCACCATTCCATGAGCACACATCTTGTGTTCACTCCCAGCTGCGGCCCTGGGATCTGTTTCCCTCTTAATCTTGCTTCTTGGCCATGGAGCTGGGCTTCTCTTGGGCCAGAATTTTCATTTCCTTCTTTACATGCACTTCAGACTGTTCCTCTGGCTTTGCTGTCCTTGCAATTCTGAGTCAAATGCCATCACCTTTATCTAATTCCTGGAAAGCTGGGTTTTGGCCCATCTCTCTGTTGGGCATTGAGTGTGTCCGAGCCCTAGAAGGATAACCTGAACTTCTGTTAGATTGGGTCATATAAAAATGGCCATTCAAGAGAATTAGTTGTGAGTCTAGCTCTGAGATGCTGCTGGGAGAGAGGGGACCTTGGGAGCGAGAGACCAGTTTCGCAGTCTACAGATATTCTCAGCTCCCTGGTACTAACCGCCTTCCCATCTGTACCCTATCCCTCCCTCAAGCCCTCTCCTTTCCTTTGCCATCACATAACCTCAAAAGTCTGGTCTCCAAGGTCAGCTCTCTCTTCACCTCTTTCCCTCAGCAGTCCCAGGTCTGACTGCACAAGTAATTGAATTGTCTCAACCCCAAGAATGCATCTCCTACCCTCACTTGCCTCTCCCCTTTCCCACAGTGACTCTTCCTTCCTTCCCCAGGTCTCCTTCTTTTAGCCTGGTGTTACTCCTGTCCTTCCTCTCCCTTGACCACATCTTAGTCTTACCTGGAAGCACTCGTGACCTCACTTTACAGATGAGAAAATGACGGCTCAGAGAATATGAGTATGGGAAGCCAGGAAGCCAAGATTTGCGGAGTCTGACCCAAGAGGCACCCCAGGCTTCACCCCTGTGTCTCCTGTTGACCAGCCATCCACTGAAATCACGCTGGGGCCCTGGCCTTCCACTCCAGTGGAGCTCATCACAGCCCCTCCTTGCAGGCTTTTTCTCCCACGAGGCCACGCATCTTGAAGATGTTTATCCAATTTAAACCAAGATGTCACTTGTCACCTCCACGTTTCTGTCATGATGAGTAAGGCTGTGCATCTTCTCGTTTCTTTAGAAGCCATTTGTAGCTCCTCTCTGTGAATGGCCTGTTGCTATTTGCTCCGTTTCCCCTGTGTTGTTGATTTCCCACTTACTGTAGGAGTGCTTTAGCATTTAAGGAAACTCACCCTTTGCCATATGTGTTGCAAATATTTTTTCCAGTTTTTTTATAGTGAAATTTTAACATAATATGCAGTTGAATTTTCAATATTTATTTTTTGGCTTGACATTTACCATCAATCCAGTCAGCCTTCTGCAGTGTTCTTCCCGGCTTCGGGGGCGTGAGGTCTCCCCGCACCCTACTCCGAGCCCTAGAGGCTGAAGCTCTGCTAGCCTTCCTGTTAATGCTACCTTCAGCTTCCTCCAAAACAGGGTGAGACCTACATGTGAGCCCTTCCTCCTGAGGAGGTCCTGGGGAGGAAGAAGGAAACTCAGAGCAGGTGTCTCTCACCCTTCATCTGCCAGGGGTAGGTGGGGCAGAGCAGCAGGATGCCTAGGACAGCCCACTGACGGTGAAAAACTCTTTGGCAGGGTGGGTGAGTGAAGGTGGGGGGAGAGGAGTAGAAGAAATTTGGAGGAATCTGATCACAGATCAAGAGAGATCTGTGCCGGGAGGAGACCCCAGTGCAACCAAGACAGAGCAATGTAAGAACAAAAGTGTGTGAGGCCTATTCGGAGGACAATAGGAGTCTGCCTGGGCTGAGTCAGGTTCCTGTGAAGGATGAGAGGGTGGAGGGCAGGCTGGGGACGTGAGGTCCCTGGGGTGGCGGCAGGAGCATCACTGCTTCTCACAGAGGCAGGGCCAGCGATGGGCCCCTACAGCCAGGCAGGGTGGGGGTGGCAGTGACCCTGGCTGAGACAGCAGGGAAGGGAGGGGCGGCTCCTTGGTGCAGCCTGGCGATGCCCTAATTAAGCCGGGTACGTTTCCCAGCCCAACTGTCAACTGCACGCTGCGTAAGCCAGGAATGAATATTCCCAAAGCGCCAACAGAAGGAAGTTCTTCATAAAAACGGAGCCTGAGGGTGTGAAGGGAAAACAAGCCCTGTTCACACGCAGGCAGCGCATCCGCGCCGCGCATCCGCTCGGCACAGCCCAAGGGGACGGAGCCTGCGACACCCAGGGTCCCCGTGAGCCCCAGTGTGCAGATGTTGAGGGGGTTCCTGGAGCTGGAGGCTCTTTTCCTGTTTCCCTGCTCCTTCAAGGGCCCGGAGGACAGGCTGCCCCCTGCATGCACACACACCCAGAGGGGTGGCTTGCTGGGGCTTCCTTGGCCGCAGTGGGGGTCCGGGAGCTCCAGCCTGGGCTCAGAAATGCCCTTTCCTGGTGTTCCTGTGACTATGTGACTTTCAGCCAGTGACTCCACCTCTCAGTACTTTTTTTCCCTTTCCTGAGACCTGAGGTTAATAACAAACACTTCTGGCTGGTCCTGAGGACCGAAGAAGATGCACGCGTATTTCTGGCTGTAGCACGGCTCCATAAAGGAAAGGAGGTCTGAGGAATGGGGAGCAGAAAAGATATTTTTAAAAGAATGTTTTCTTTTCCTGCACCAGGACTTTGCCTTCTGTTCCTCTACGTGCTGCAGTGCCTGCAAGAATGCTCTCTAACAAGAGGTCCTTCTATGGCACCCCCTGTCTAACCCCCTGTTTTGTTGCTGAAAAGAGCCCTACCAGGGCTCTTTTCAGCAACAAAACAGCTATCAAGGCATCATTGTCTTTGGCTTTATCTCCTCCTGGGAACCCAGGCCCCTGGCAGATCCAGATTTGGTGGTTTTAGGACCAACCATATTGCTTGGCCAGCCTTCTCGCCTTCTCCCTCTCTCCCTTCCTCCCGGTGCCTCTGCAGAGGCTTCAGTGAGGAGGAGTGAGGGTGGGCTTGGGAGCCAGACGGCCTGAGAGGTTGATCCCCGCTTGATAGCCTCAATAGCACCTGGCCCCTTGCAGGCCGACATTATTCAGTCTGGCCCCAACCAGCCCTCTTGAGCTCAGTGTCACTTTCTCCCTTGATTGGCAGCTCCTGGGGCAGGTGCCAAGCCGCCTTCACTATGCTTCGTCAGCACCTAACACAGTGCCTGACATATAATAAGTGCCCAGTGAAGATAACTGGCAGTGCCAATGGTGGCCTGTGTGGTGTGGGTGAATAGCACCCACAGGAACCTCTTTGAACAAATAACCAACATCTATAAGCCGACAGCTCCACCGTTGATCAGTTCTTTGGGCAGGACAGGCTGCATAATTTGCAGAGCCCATTGCAAAGGAAGATACGGTTTCGTTATTAAAAAGTTAAGAATTGCAAGATGGTGACAACAGAGCATTAAACTAAGGACGGAGCCCTTCTGAGTGTGGGCCCTGTACCACTGCACAGGTCACGCACACCCATGAGGCAGCCCTGCGTTTGGGTCTTGGACATTCGATACCTTGTGTGTCTCCCATTAAAATGTTACCGCCACCACCACCCCGCCTTTCAAGGGCAAGGCCTGTGACGTGGTCTTACTCAGCTGAAGAGCAGCATTTCCCTCTCTAGGGAAGATATGAAAGTCCTGGAATCAGGGGGTTAGGATGTGGCCATTCTTCCAGACAGGCCAATGAAGCTCTGATTACAAACAAAAACAAAACCCTAATTCGATTCTTTTCCAAGGTGACTATTAAGTCACAAACTTCCCAGCCCCGTGCCCCGCCCTTTGTCCCGCTAATCAGGTCTTTCTTGGGTGCTGTGACTATTTATTGAGTACTTGTGTGTAGGTAGTGCTCTAGGCCCCAGGGATATAACAGTGACCAGTGTAGATGAAGCGCCTGCCCTCTGAGGGCTGATGTTGTAGTGGGGGAAACAGATAATAAATGTAATAAGGGAACAAATATACAGTATGATGTCAGATAGTGCTACGTGGTCTCTGGCAAACAACCTAACAACAACAAAGGCAGGTTAGGGGGACAGAGTGGAGTGGGGTGCGTGTAACAGCAGACAAAGTAGTCAGGGAAGACCTCTCTGAGGAGGTGCCTTTTGAGCAGAGACTTGGATGAGGTAAAGGGCAAGTCACGTCCAGGTCCGTTGGTAGAGTGTTCAAAACGGCAAGAAAGCAAGTGCAAAGTCCCTGAGGCAGGAATACGACTGGCAAGAGCAGCATAGATGCAGACGGGGGTGGTGTGGAATCTGGGAGGTCTTGGGGACCCAGACCGGGCAGGGGCTTGTTAGCTTCATGGCCAGAGGGTAAGGGCCCATTAGTGTCAGGCTGTCACTTCTCTTACCACAGGGACGCCAAAACTACTTTTCCTCAGCCCGCTCAGCTTCTGAGTTTCAGCAGCACCTCTAGGGAGCCATGGCAAGGCAGAGGAGACACAGGAAATGAGAGGGTGCCGAGCTCCAGTTTTCCTTCTGCAGTGACTGCCTTTGGGACTTGGGTCTAAATTTAAACTCAGTCTCAGACTCCTGTGTTGTATGTTGCAGCTTTGTTGGGAGGCTCAGGATATAAAGCACCTGGTAAGAAGCCTGGCACACAGTAGGCACTCACAGGCACTTGGTAAGCATTAGCTACAGTTATCACCCCTTTTGCCTTTTCGAGAGAGTTCGCCATTGGTTCTAATCACAGCATCACTGGAATTCCAATGTCCCCACCCTCTTGGGGAACAATAGCATTTTGTTACGTGCATTGTCTTTGAGTTTCCTTCCTGCGGGGAAAATGGAGAGGAACTTAATGTTTGTTCAATACCAACCCACTGCCTGGTACCTGGCACAAATAACTCCATATCGTCCCCTGGCAAGCCTGGGTGTGAGTACTGCTATACCATTTTATGGTCGAAGTGCTGAGGTTCAGGAGAGCTCAGAGATGCAGTGACACGGTAAGTGGCAGGCCTGCGGTCAGCCTGATGACACTGGAGGTGGCTGGCTGTTGCTTCCATGATCTTACAGGGAAGAAAACCCAAGAGCTAATGGTTGAGGGCTTGGCTAGACTCTGGGGCCAGATGCCGGGGTCTGAATCCTGTCTGTGTTTCTTCCAGGGAAGTTTCAAAGATTATAGTCTAAACTACTGCACGCCTCAGTAAAATGAGGAGAGCAACAGTCCTTTTCCATAGGGTTGTTGTGGGAAAAAAATGAGATAACTCATGTTTATCCATAAGACAGTCCCGCCCGGTGCATAGTAATCGCTCAAATATTCTTAACAGTCATATTATTGGAAAATGCTTTCTGAATCAGACCCTTGAAACCTACCCTTCCCTGGCTGCTCCAAAGACAGTGAACTGAGGGAAAACTTGGCTGTGAGGTCTCCCTTCTGTGCCTATAGAAGGCTTCTGCACTGGACCCTTGCTGTCCTCCCGTCCCCAACCAAAGGGTAAAGTTGAATTCCCCTTATCTTTGTGTCTGGAATCTGAGTTCTGAGTCTGTGTCAGAAAAGGCTACACATTGTACTCTGTTTCTCTTGGGCTGCTTCCTCTGGGGAAGCCAGATGACACAGAAGAAGTCCAGGGACCAGTCACCCTGGAGAGACCTTGAGTATGCCCCCAGACATGCCAGCGTGACAGCGAAGTTGCATCAGACCCATAGCTGGCATCATGCAGAGCCCTGCCCAAGCTCCCCACCAGAGGTTTTCCTGAAGCCAGTGGGCGTTTGCTGTCTCCGGTGCAGTGTGTTGGGGAGGGGGTAAGGGGTCCGCTGAAGTTGGCTGCTAGGCAGGCCTCTGCCTATTCTGGGGGCTTCAGTGCACTTATATAGGATCTAACCTGAACAGAGGGGCGGCCCCACTCAGAGTTGCCTACTGGGACCACCCCAGGATAGCTCCCGGCCTGTTGCTCCTGTGTGCACCTCTTTCCAGCTTTGTGTTCAGTAACGTTACGATGGCTTGAAGTTTTCTGTGGTGGGGGGAGCCACACCATAGAAATTGCCAAACATTGCAAGTCAGGCTCCCCCTGCCCCACTCCCCATAACTGGCTCACCAGTAGGCATGGCCTCTTTCCTCATCTCCTTGAGGGAGGCGGATCTCATGTGACTGCATCACTTCCACAGGCTTGAGTCCTCCAAGCTGGTGCCAGGGTGGCTTAGGTTAGGGGGCGGGCTGACAGGTGGGCCATCTGTCTCTTGATACTCTGGCCATTAAAAAAGTCCAGGGCTCACTGCTGCCTTCTCACACGGTCCCAGGCGAGCAGCATTCCTCTCCTTTCATAGTTAGGTAAACTGAGGTCAAAGGCTTTGCTGAAGTCTGTGCAGTTTTGCTGGAGGCAGAGATGAGTCAGTCTCAGGTCTATCAGGCTGAAGGGGCCTTAGAATCCTAAGTCCTGACCATTCCTTGTCCAAGCCACAGAAGCCCAGGGCAGAGAGCAAACTTCAGTTAGAGTTCCCACAGCAAGTTAGAGAATAGCCAAGACAGGAATTCAGGACACCTGACCCCAGCCAGGGCTCTCCCCACACCCTTCCTCTGCCCCTGGGTTCCCTTCACTAGCCATTCCCACCTTCTGACAGAGACCCTGGTTCCTCAAGTGCAGCCTGCAGACTACTTGCTGGTGGCTGGTTTGTGTGTGGATTAAAATAAAGGTGTCACCCCAAACTCGGTGTCTGACCCCAAGGTCCCCGCTCTGAGACCTGCCTCCCACGCCAGGCCCAGTTGGCCTCGGTCTCCTGCACTTTGTATTCTGCTTATCTCTATGTAGGGTCAATATTTGCTATTTAAAGACTGCTATTTGCTTGTGTTTGAGATTTTGCATTTGACCCCATATTTTGGGTCATGGAAGGGAGAATCTGGGGTCAGTGAGGCGGCCTGAAGCTCCCAGCAGCCACTGGGACCATGGAGAGGCAGAGAAACAATCTGCCCAGGATGCTCCCTACCAGCCCTATTTTCACTGCTTCAGACATACTGATATCTATAGCCATACTCTCACCCATGTTCACATCTGTTCACTTGAAAAAGCTTTTCCTGAACGCCAGCCTCCTGCCAGGCAACTGCTAGGTCTGGGAAACTCAGAGGTGAATCAGACAGCGTGTGGTCACGATGGCTACACTATGGCCAAAATTCATTTTTCCATCTCCAGGGTCCCCTGCAAGATTACAGCTCCCAGCATCGACTGTAGTTAGATATCTTCAGATGATGAGTTTTGGCGAATGAATGAGTTTTGGCGAATGGAATGTTGGCCAGAGAGACAAATGCCGCTTTCCAGGCCTGTCTCCAAACAATCTCAAGATCTTCTCCATCTCCAGCCAGAATCAGAAGTTCCAGGGGAGAGCTCCAAAGTGGCCGCAGACAACATGGCAGCCCCTCGATACATGGGGCTATTGAAATTGAAATTGATGAAGATGAAGTAAAATGGAAAACTCAGTTCCTCAGTCGTACTCGCTGCATTTCAAAGGTTCAACAGCCTCGTGGGCACAGAAATCTCAGAAGGTTCTAACAGAGGGTGGTGCTCCAAGGCCCAGGGCTCTGAAGGATCATGTGAAAAGCCACCTACCAACCAGGAATATCACGCCAAGTTACGTGTGACAGAGAAATAAACTTTTACTAAGTTCAGTTTGAAGCGAGGCGGGGGTGGGGGCTGGGGGGGAAGGAGGGAGGGGAGCGGCCCTTGGCCCCGAGTAGCTTTCCGTTTAGAGGAGAGGTGCAGACCAAGGACAGCCAGTCCTGAGCCCTGCAGGACGTCAAGACAGAGGGGCACAGAGGCGGTAAGAGCCTGAACCTGGAAACAAGGAGGGAAGGTCAGAGAAGGCCCTGTGAGGGAGAGAGGACCTTACCCAGTCCTGAAGGTCAAACAAGAGCAGGTTGTGGAAGGAGAAGGAGGAGGCAACCATTTGCCTCTGTGTCTCTCCCTTGCTTCCAAAAGCCGGCCTCCCCCCACTCCCCCGGCACCAAGGGCCTCCTGCTCCCTTCCTTCTCTGGGACAGACTTCAGCATCCTGATCCTCTGTGGGGGCCCACACTGCCCACTTTCTTGATGCCTCTTGTCTGGAGCGGGGAGCGGGGTTGGGGAGCTGATTTTATTGAAAAGGAGGAGGTGGGTCTGAGGCCAGATCATTTCCTTGGCCACAGAGCATGTGGGACTGGGAGCTGAAAAGGGGATGAGATGCAGGGGCTTCAGGAACTGGAGCAAAAGTACCTCTTTTTCTTCGGAGGTTTCTTAGCAGGTGAGGAACCAGCCCGGAGCTGGGAGTGGTCATCTTCCTCACCCCTTGGGGAGAGCCTGCTGCCAACAGAAAGCAACGTGGAGAAAAACAGAACCAAGAAATGAAGAGAAACAGATTCCCAGGACACTATACGCCTAAAAGCAGGCAGTTCTGGGCTTCTGAGTAAAGGGAGCTAATCCATGCCCTTTAAAATTTGAGCAGGTTTTAGTGGAGCGTGTGACTAACACACTCTTCCTTGTATCAAGGTCTTTTCTCAGGTAGAGCTCTGATAAACTCATTTGTCCGGTGATGCCAATTCATTCAGTGCAGCCCCTTTGAGTGTTAAGTGTGACCGCAGCCCTAGGCTCAGCCAGATAGTAAGCAGTGATCAGCAGTACTTGAGAGAGATGCTGGGCACTGTTTCCAGGGTGGAGAGCTTTATTGTATCCACTGTAGATGACAGAGAGAAGGGGTATGAGGCATCCTGGGCCCGAAGCCAGCCCACTGATCATTAGCAGAAGGAAAAGTAGGGCCACACCCCAAATATGGGGTGGAGTGGGCAGAAAGCTCAGAGACAAAGTGGGGATTCCCTACGGAAGCCTCAGGGATCTGATGAAGATAGTGGTCCCTACACTGACCTTCTGTTTCTGGCCAGGGTGGACACATGGCCTGTAGTATGGGGTTACTCCCTTTATCCCCAGGTCTCTCAGGCCCAGAGCCCACTGCTCCTGGGTCTGGGGTCTCCTCCCTGAAGGAAGATGAGCTCCCTCTTCTCTCTGAGCTCCCAGCATCTGAGCGTGTGGGGAAGAAGGAGGCAGAAGACCCAGGCCAGGTTGGGCCAGGAACTCACAGACAGTCTTGAGCTGCTCATCCAAGGGCCTTAAGCTCTGGTCCACTAATTTAAAGTTTTTTTATTTGTTTGCTTTTATGTATTTTTAGCTACTGTACCAGTCAGGGTAACAGTAGGAAACAGATTGCACGCTCCAAGGAGGACTTGAGAGTTTCATAAAGAAACTATTTATAAAGTGAAGGTCAAGGCATAGGTCACTGTAAAAGATCTGTTCCCACCACGAGGCCTAAAGGGACAAAGGTGGAGGGAACATCACGGATCCCAGCAAGAGAGCCAAGTGGAAAGAGCTTCCTGACAGCCAGGGACTCGGCCAGAGTCCACAGGGGGGAGCCCCCTCCCAACTGCCGGGACACCTCACTGGCTCCCAGGGGCGGTTCTTCCAGTCCTGGCAGGTGCAGACAGAAAACTGGGCCCCGGGAGTGGCAGGCCAGGGCTCTCATCCCAGGTCTCCTCTGTGCTCAGGAGAACACTTCGAATGGTGACTGGACAAAAGCTCTGAAGCCAGATGCCTGCTTTCTAATCCTACTTGTAGCACTAAGTTACTTCTCGGTGCCTCTGTTTTCTCACCTGTAAAGTGGGGACAATCGCAAAATCTGCCTTACAAGTCGGAATGATTTAATAAATAGAAGCTCTTGGGGAGAGTCTTGCATGTATTGAGGCCTCAGCATGCTTTGGATAGGCATCGGCGCTGTGCTAGCCCCGTCACCCACACCGTCTCATTTTAAGCATTCAACAAGCCTGGTCCCAAAGCCTGTGCTCAAAGCCCCTGTCCTAGCTGCTCTCCTCAGGTCCGTGTGAAACATTCATTCATTTCCCAGGCTGGTCGTTGCTCTAAAATTGCTGGCTGTTGTCTTTTGTGAGGCAATCTGGTGCAGTGGAAAGAATCTCCATTTTCTCATCTGAATTCGTCGCCTGTTATGAAAAGGAATACACTGGTGTGTTCATGAGCTCGAGGCACACTGGACCCAAACGGGCCAAATTTCATCCCTTCCCTGTGGAACCTGCAGACTCTCAGGACAACTGTGATTCCCTCATAGACTTTGTCATCAGACTTCCCTGCCTGCGGTGCTGGTTAAAAATAGCTTCCTGGGCCATGCCCCGGGATTACTGAGTCAGGCTGTCCGAGGTGGGGCCCTGTGATCCGCACTGTATTCCAGCACCTCAGGGGGTCACGAGGTGTCTGGTACCACCCCCCGGGGCCCCCAGGCTGGGTGTGTTACCATGGGCACTCTGGGGAGTTCTCTGATTGGCTCTAGAGCAGCGTTTGTCAGTGCAGTGACAGAGCCCGTCTTGGAATTGCACAGCCCGTCTGAACCCGGGCTTGGTTACGCTCTTGCTGAACGACCTTGAGCGAGTCAGTTCACCTCCCTGAGTCTCGCTTGCTGCCTCCATCCGATGCAGATAGGAATGCTGACCTGGCAGCGTAGTTTGTGGTACAAGTTAAAACGAAACGATGTCTGTGGTGTCTGACGTGGCGTCCACCCCAGCGCCATAGGAGCTCCCTGCGGTGATGAAGGGGGATGAAGAAAAGACGATTTCCCCAAAGGTGGGCTCAGAGCAGGTGGCCCGGCCGGCTGGCAGAGGAGGGGTTAACGATGGCCGTGTCCCAGGAACAATAAGTGGCCGGTGGTGGAAACGCTGAACTGTGATGATGGGGCTGACAGGGGCTATTTTCAGAGCCCAACCGCATGGAGTAATAGGATTGGAGCGGAGGCAAGCGTGACCAGAGCCGATGTTCTCAGCTACCGAGGCAACGGCTGGCCGGCTGCGCCAAACAAAACACTCCCTGCTCCTCTCCCCCCCACCCCCCCACTGCCCCCAGCTGGTTTTATCTTGACCTTCATGCAAGCCACCCTCACAAACAGCAAGAAAAGGATTGCTTTCGATTTCCTACTGTGCTGTGCTTCAGACCACTGTTCTCACACCATCAGGCTCCACCTTGATGGCCATGGCACAGTGGGGACACTGAGGCAGGGCGGTCTAAGTGGGAAGTGAACTCAGATGTCTGACTCCAGCCATAGGCCAGGAATTCTCCATCCTTCTACCAAAAGCCCTGCTTGGGAGAAGATTCCTTTCTGCCCTGCACACCTGGGGACCGTGTCCATCTGCCCCTGTATTGCGACGCCCACCAAAGTTGCTCCGAAGGGGAAGGCAGGGACACACCTGCTCTCAGTGCCCAGATGAGCATAAAACCTGCTGAAGAGCGGGCAAGACAAAGGGCATCTTGATAAGTGCCCAGTGGTAAGGGTTGGGGTACACCAGGGCTTTAATATCCTAGTCCTCATACCTTTGTGACACAGGCCTTCTTGCTCCCATGTCCCAGGTGCTGGCCAGTCACTGAAAGATGACAGGGCTCCTTGGTCCTCTATTTCAGGTGCCAGGAGGTCCTCAGGCTCAGCAGAGGGTACCTCCATTCACCCCTGCCCTACCAGGCCTTCCCCCACGGAAGATTCACATCTTATGAAATAATACATTTACAAAAGTGGAAATGTGCATGTTTTTTCCTCTTTTCTTCATCTATGACCTTCCTGCCAGACTGCCAGAGGCACCCAGTGCCTCAGGGAGGATGAGAATTATAACGAGACACAGAAACTGAGCTTAAGGCCAAACTAAGATCTCCAAGCTCATGGCACTTTGAAAGCCAGGCTTGGCAGCAAGAGTAAGGCTTTTCCAAATTTCGCCCGTCGTCCCCTCTATATCAAGTACATTGCCTTGTGGTCATTGTGAGATTTACTCTGAGTCGATGTGGGATAGAGAGGACACTGAAAGTAACAAGAAGATGAGCTTGAGCAGGACAAGAGGGATATCAGGGAGGATACATGGGGCCAAGAATGCTGCTGAATTCCACAGGACCCAGAGATATTGGTAGGCCAGGCCAGAGCCTAGAAGAGGTGGAAGAAAGAAACCCCATAAGTCCAAAAAGATGCTGATGCTTCCTCTCCTCCTGTTCCCTGCGCTTCTGGAACCCAGGATCCAACCTCCTCGAGGTGGGCTGAAATAGCAGGGATGGAGTTTCAGGACGTGTGGGAGGGAGCTGGACTCACATCCCCAGGCTCCCAGACTCCCAGCGATGTGATAGGGGACCAGAGGTTGGTGAATTTGCCAAGGGGTCAGCTCTACGGCCAAGAACCACAGAAACACCACCACGGGGGAGGTAGGACATCAGGGGTCATAGCCATGCCTCTGGGCAGCAGCTCCACAGTGGGGAATAAGCATCAGGGCCCAGAGCAGTTCCCCGCTGCATGGATTAGGTGCAGTGAGCAGGCCATGGGACCCCAGGCCACAGGACTGTAGGGCTTTTGCAAGAAAGATGGCCCATCCCCTGCACCTCAGGGACCAGCCATAGTCCTCTGCAGCAAAGAGGGAGAGGGAGCAAGAGTGTCCTCCTGAGAGCAGGAGACGGCCCTGCAGTGGCTCTGACCTTTGAAAAGTCAGGTACATAATAGCTAAAGGAAATGAGCCGAACTTGAGCTAGGAAGTTTAACTCTCCCTTGCCCAGGGAGGTGAGGTCAGGTGAGGTGTTATTTGTGTGTGTGTGTGCGTGTGTGTGAGCATCCACTTGTGCACTGTGTACATTTGGAGCCCCCGCCCCAGCTGGTGCAGGCCCCGAGCAGCCCTGCCGTGGGACTGGTCTCTAGGCAGGCAACGTGGCGATCTCCAACAGCAAGCTGGGCCCAAGTTCACCCCAAAGCTATTTCTGAGGGCCAGATTGGCTGAGCAAATGAAGAGTGTAAACAGGATTGCAGGGGGATTATTGAAACCTTTTGGGCAAACAAAGTTTTTCAGCCCCCGGGGCTCCTCTGGAAGCATCTAATGACAGGCAAACAAAGGACGGCTAATTTATCCGTTCATTGAGGCTCCTCTCTTGGGACCCTTGCCCCACCCCACGTCCTCCTCAGCGGTGTTCACTGGTTAACCTTGATAACATTGCCTCACTGAGAGTTCAGCCCTCTGCCATTGTCCTCCTCCCCCAGTCACTAGCCCCTCCCCCCGCGCTGAGTGGAAATTAATGAGGTGTCCATGTGACCCGCCTGCCTCTTGTTTAATATGCGGCAGAGGTCGGCGTCGCAGAACAGTGGCCGTGTAGTCCAGGCTTGTCCAGAGGGGAAGAAATGGCCGATCCGGGGATTTATGTTTCTATTAATACCCGAGCACAAACGCACTGTGACTCACCTGGTCCTGCCCAGAGCCCAGAGCCACTACCAACCACTCCCAGCCCCGGACCTGGCCCCAGGGGTCTCCCCACTTGCAGAGGGTTCAACAACAGATTCCAGCTGCCCACTGAGGCAGAAGCTTGAGAGTGGTCCCAAAATCAGCTTTTTAGTAAGCTTTCCTGGTGAAGTTTCTGTTGGCTGCTGGAGTTCAGGAATCACTGGCCCAGGCGTTCCTGGGCATCTAGATTCAGTGACTGAACACTGACTGAATAAATGGAAAAAGGGATGACCAACCAGCTAGTGCTTCTAAGTGGGGTCTAGAGCCAACTCCACCGCTGAGCAGCCGGGTGACCTTAAACCAGGCCCTCCACCTTCCCTCACAGGTGGAGTGGATTTGGGAGATGGTCTAAGAAGATCATCAACTTAAAAAATGAGCAGCGTGCCCGACACAAGAGTGTTAAGAGTAGAAAGGGGAGAGGAGAAATGTCTAATAGCCTTATTCGGCTATAATTCACATTCGATAAAATTCACCTGTTTGAAACGCACAATTCAGTGATGGCCATATATTTTATGGCGGGCAGTGCTATTAGTCATAGCGTTAATATTAATTTCCCTTTTCTCTAAGCAGGTTGTCCTAGGTGGGACCCGTGGGAGCCAGACTCCCGCTTGCCAAGATTTGAACACTCTTCTTAACAGGTGCTGTGTGCTGGCCTCTCCTCCCTCTTTCTGTCCCCTCCCTCCTGTGTGTAGTGAGCCCACAGCGGCTAACTAGGTGCGGTGTCTAGCAGGTGTCTGCGCCCATGCCTGAGGCCCTTGGAGAGCTCTTGGGCTAAATAGGCAGTGGCAGGGACAGGGTGCAAAGATCCGTCCACCTCTAGTTCTCCAGCCATCTTGTCGTCACCCCGACCATGACAGTGAGCAGTGAGTGTCCTGCCTTTTTACTGTCTCCTTCATGTGGCACCTGAGTGGCCCAGATGAGTCCTCTGAAGACCTTGATTTAGAGGTGGGAGAGGTGGTAGGGCTGTCAGGGCACCGGGGTCACCAAACAGCCCAGCACACCTCCTGGCAGGCCTGAGCTCAGCTATTTTTACTTCAAAATGTCCTTCAGCAGCTAAAAACATCTTCTCTTTCCTCCTTTCCTTGAGCTCTAATCTCTGAGCTGACCATGCTCTCTGGCCTGGCTCTGGAGTTGGTCAGCCTGCATGTGTGCCAGAGGCATGGGACCGTGTGTGTGTGTGTGTGTGTGTGTGTGTGTGTGTGTTTATATGCACGTGTGTCTACAGGACTCTGTGTGTTTAGCATGCACGGGAGGCATCCATGTAGGCGTCTGCCTGACATACACATCTGCAAAGACATTTTTGTAATGAGCGTGATTTCCATTGTGCATACAAGTGCCCAAATACATGAGCTTATGCATGTAAACATGCAAGGGCGTATGTGCAAGAGTATTTTGTTTATACAGATTCTTCAGCGGTGCCAGGTGAGGAGCCACAACTGTCAGACCAGTGTTCAGAAATGCAACCTGCCAAATGGGACAGCTCCCACCCATAGTGCTCTTTTTCCACTCGTCGTGAACATTCATAAATGTACTGAGTCCTGATCAGACACCAGATTCAGAGCAGCCCTGGGATGAGTTATGATCCCACTTTACAGATGAAGAGTCCAAAGCTCAGGCAGTAATAACTCGGAGTAACAGAAACAGATCTGACTGGTTCCCAAGTCTCTGCTTTGTGGTATGCCTATGACGACTGCAAACACTCACACAGTTTAATAATAGCTCAGAGCCAGTGCCAGTGGGTTGCTATGGTTGTCTGTGAGAACATCTGGAAGGTACTCTGTGTTGCAGCGATCGTTGAAGTGCTGGCCTTGAATGTAGATGCTCAGCTCAGAAACCTGGCCCCAAAGAGTAGGCAGGCTGATAAGCATTAGGGCTCTGGGCAGCATCTCGCTGAGGCTACCCAAGATGAGAATGGGCAGACGATCTCAGATCTCTGTTCATCCATGGGACAAGCTAGTCCTCTGCTTAGAGGACCCCCAATCTAGGCCTGAACTCTGGGCAAGTGGACGTCCCTAAGGGGCAGACAGGATGGGAAGGCTCCCCTTGCCCTCACCTGGTCTCTGCCAGCCTTGGAGAGACCCTGCTGTGCCCTGTCTAAACTCTGTCATCCAGATCCAAAGAGCTGAAGGGAGGGCGGGAGGAGCTCTGCCAGGGAGCCCCAGTGCAAAATAAACAGCTGGGTTTTGTGCCTGTGGAACCAAAGAGACTTATCAGGTCACTAAATTGCACTTTTCTTCATCAAATGAGCCAGCCCTAGAAATAGTGAAGGCTGTAAGCTGGGCTCCAAGCCCTTTCAGAGAGGTATTAGGTCATCATCATGAATCAGTGTGTGGCAAGGCCCATGCTCAGGGCCGAATAGACCAGTGCAGGAGTCCCAGGCTTCGAGGAGAGGACTGCTGGAACACTGACCCCAATGTCCCTTCAGGAAAGGGGTTTTCTGTCCACTTTGTGTGAGGAGCGGTTCCTCACTTGGCAAAGTTGACGCAGTGTGGGGGAGGGGCTTAAGTCTCTAGCCCCGCCTCTCGCTGCCTCTGTTCTGCTGGTGAGAGACATGGTTCTCCCTTATCAGGAGGTCCCGGGGGAGTGCCTCCAAACGTCCTTGTTGCTTCTGCAGCTCAGGGGTAGACCTTCATCGTTCCTGGTCCCAGCCTCCTCTCTCTTCAGACATACCTCCAGGCTACGACTCCGGGGCAGTTTGGCTGGGCAAGGCATCCCAATCTGTGCACGGGGCTAGGATGGGGCTCAGAGACTTGGAGCTCTGGCCTCAACTCTGTCACCATGCAGCTGATGATTTGGACAATGCCTTTACCGCTCCCTATCCCTAAGCCCACTGGCCCTGGAACCTCGGCTACATATTCAATAGTCTAGGTGAAAACGACCACCAGCTGAGCACTTTAAGGGTCATAGGACCTATCTCTGTCTCTTGTCCTGAAACCCTCCAACCTTTGCCTTCCAGACTCAGCAGTGGTTGGAGGGGTAGTGATGGGTCCCTTGTGGGTGATCCTGGCCTGCCCTTTTCAGTAGTGCCACTTTGGGTCCTCTGAGCAGCATTGGAGGGTTGGGAGTGAGCGAGGTTTAGTGGGGGTAAGGCCTGTGAAAGAGAAAACGTGGAGAGACCTGGATAGGGCAGGAGGGCCTCAGACCAATGTGTGTACACATGACAGAGTCTCAGCTAATTCTGCAGGGAGATCTGGAGGAGAGATTTCCCCTCAGAGGAGCCTGGGCTGGGCAGGATATCCAGGCCCTAGTACAATCCCTGTGAGTTCCTGCTGGGGCTGCCCAGGAGGTACATGACCTTGATGCCGAGTGGAGGTGGATCATGTAAGTGTTGTCCTGAGGCTGGAGGCTCCTGAGCATCCGCAGCTGAACAGCAGGTTCTCTCCTGAAAGGAGATGGGAGAGGCACCTCCAAGGCTGCCACACCAGCTGTGTGACACTGGGCTTGTAATTAACAGCTCTGAGCTCAGCCTCCTGGTCATGGAGTGTTGCTGAAGACGGCACCTTCAAAGCCGACCAACACAGTGCCTGCTGCATGGAGGTGCTGAGTAGTGGTCACGGCGGTTGTCACCACGGTTTTAGTCTTGCTAGTGAGCTGTCTCCACTGGCTGTTGGGATCTATGTCCTGGAGATGAGCTTTCACTTCTGTCTTCTCTCATCCAGAGCTGTTGGCTGGGTTGTATGGGGTTCTTGCCAACAACTCCTACTGCATGTGTGTGGGGGGAAGGCATAGTTTCTATGGCCTGGTCTCATTTTCATCCCTAGGAGCTGGCCTTGTGTGATTGAAAATAATGTGGTGTCATGAGCCAAATAGTTTCCATGCAAAATTTGTATATTAAGACCCTAACCTCCAGTATCTCAAAATGTATTTGGAGATGAGGTTTTTAAAAAGGTAATTAAATTAAAACGAGGTCAATAGAGTGGGTCCTGACACAGTATAACTAGTATCCTTCTAAGAAGATAAAATTTGGACACAGAGAAGCACAGAGAGAAGATGGTGTGATCACACAGGGAGAAGACAGGAATCTGCAAGCCAAGGAGAGAGGCCTGGGACAGATCCTTTCCTCACATGGCCTCCAGAAGGAACCAACTCTGCCCACACCTTGACCTCAGACTTCCAGCCTTCAGAACTGAGAGACAATAAATCTTTGGTGTTGAAGCCATTCAGTCTGTAGTACTTTATTTTGGCAGCCTGAGCTGCTAATACATGTGGTAAAAAATGCATCCGCTAGAGTAATTGCAACTTCAAGAAAGACATACGAGTAAGAGCGGCTTGACCCATGGAAGCATTTAATTATCTCACATGGCAAGAAACATGAAGATAGATGATTTAACAGGGTTGTCAAGGATTTGGCTCCTTCCCAACGCTGCGCTCTGCCTCCCAAGTTGGGCCTTTGATCCTTGGGCCACTTCAGATGGGTGGTCTGAGAGGGCCTCTCTGAGGAGATGACATTTGACTAAGACTTGCAGGTTGAAAGGATGCTGGCCCTGGCAGGGCCAGAGGATGACCCGCTTTCATTGTTGGCGAGCCAGCAACTGTGTTCCCCTTGAGTCTGGGACTGGAGAACTATTGGCCACTGACTTTGACTCCCAGCTCAGGGCCACCTAGTCCAGCGCCTGCCTTCAGGCAGTGCCAGGCATCCATCCAGCATAGATACTCATTATACTTGACTGTTTTTCATTCTTGGCAACATCGGTTGAAGGATATGCAAATAAGAAAATCAACTGACTTTGTTTCACAAGGAATGACATTTGATCATCACAATAAATACTTATGTGTATATATAGTCGTTGGCTGTAAAAGATGGCAGTTAATGGAGAAAGAACGAGTAGAAGGAAAAGTCTGAAGGGCAGAGAAATAGAAAAAAAAAAGAACAAGGAGAAGCCCTGAAGAAAGAGCTAATGGGTCTTGAGACCTGAGGTCGTCCATTCATTATGCATTCATTCATTCAACGCATATTGATTGCTATCCTATAGGTTTCAGGGACGACACTAGATGTTGAAAACATGGGAATGATTAAAACAAATACTGTTCCTGCCTGAAGGGTATTTCTAGTGTACTAGGAGGAGGAAGAGAGTCATGAAACAATCTCACAAATATATAGTTACAGAACATATAAATGCTGTCAAGAGGGCAGGAGGTGAAGAAAGGTTTTCCTAGGAAGCAGTGAGATCAGCAGGACGAGGAGAAGTAAACAAGGCAAAGAGGTTGGGAATTCTTCTAGAAAGATGAAGGTTTGCACGTCTGACATAGGGAGCAGTCTCTGCAAAGGCCCTCAGGGATGAAGAAGCATGGCTCCCTGCAGGAAGGCCAGTGAGACTAGAACAACAGAGATGAAGCAGGAGGGTGGAAAGAGGGGTCGGCAGAGCCAGGTCACACAGAGTCTACTGGCCTATGGTGAAGAGCATGGGTCTGTCCAGAAGGACAGTAGTAGAATTTAGAGCTTGAGATTACTTTTGCTTCTGGGTAGAGAATGCACTGTAGAAGCAAGATGGAGGCAAGAAGACTACTCAAGAGGACCTTGAGCTTGTCTAAGCAAGACACTCAGCCTCATCTTTGTTAATATTCTGGGCTGGATCTGAGGCCCACTGTGGTGAGGGGCTGCCCTGTGCACTAGAGGATGTTTATCAGCAGCCCTGGCCTGTACTTATTACATGGCACTAGCCCCCATGCCCCAAGTTGTGACAACCCCAAATGTCTCTAGACATTGCCAGATATCCTCTGGGGAGCAAAATTGCCCCCTGTTAGAAACCTTGGGCTAGGAGGATGGTGGAGAAATGCGGAGAAGCGGGTGGCTTGAAAGCAAGGTCAGGGGGAACTGAACAGGAGGTGGGACCGAGTGTGCAGGGCGTGGGAGAGAAAGGTGCTGAGGACCGCTCCCCGGCACCTGCACAAATGCTGCTGCCACACACTGACTGACATGGAGAACGGTGAAAGACAGTTTAATTTGGGGTGGGCATGGGGAATGGGGTTTTACTGTGAACTAGCAATGAGACCCAGGCATGTACTTTTCTCTTACTTGGTTTGTTTTCTTACCCTCAGAATACAATGTTTGTGCTAGATCCAGAAGACCAAATATGCAAAGGTTCCACGTGTTATTCCTGCACCCAAGGCAGACATAACTAAGCGAATCTGGTTCTCTGAGCCTGGAGACTTCTTCACACAGTGCTATAGACGACCAGCGGAGGCGGGCCACGAGAGAGAAAACCTGTTTGCCATCTCCGCACTTGAAATTCATTTCAGTCTCTTCCAGGTTGCCCCATGTCGACATTTTCTTAATAAATCTCAAGGTGCGCTTGATAAATTCTGAGCAACAGTGTTGGAAGCAAGAGTGGGGATTCCCCAAATTGTAGGCCAAATCTCATTCTTACTATGCCATCCACCAACACGATGAGAGTTTCCTGTTCATGTCATTTGTTGTGAGAATACAGGTGGGCTTTGGAAGTCTAGTATGAGGCTCCCAGCGGCCCTGGGAGAGATCCTGTCTTTCAAAGCTTTTGCCGCTGTCTTCCCTCTCTCTCTCTCTCACTTGTTGAGTCTCTGCAATTGTCTGTCTGCTTCAGTCTCCCTGTGGTCCCGCATACCCCTTTATCTCATCCATACACTCTCTATTACCCTCCCCTGTCAGATCATAACATGGAATGGGAATAGATACTTTTTTTGCATTTTTACTCAAGAGAATTTATGCTTCCTATTAATGCTTTAAGAAGCAGATGCATGAAATGCGAATTTTAAAATATTTGTCTTTCTTCCAATTCTAATGATGTGGCAAGCCCGCCATTAGAATATCCTGTTACAGGCAGAGTTGTTTCTTCCAAGGATCAGTCTGGCTAGGTCCTAAGGCTCAGGATCTGTGAAGATGACCTTTTGAAAAATAAGATCTTTGCAGCTGTAATCTAATTAAGGTTAGTTACAATGGACTAGGGTGGGTCCTAATCCAATGGCTGGTATTCTTATTAGAAGAGGAAAATTTGGACGCAGATGCAAGTGGAGAACACCACGTGACAAAGAAGGCAAAGATCGAGAGTGATGCATCCACCAGCCAAGAATGGTCAAGGACTGTCAGCACCACCAGTAGCAAGGAGAGAGGCACAGAGCAAATTCTCCCTCACAGCCCCCAGAGGGAACCAACCTGCTCACACCTTGATTTCAAACTTCTGGCCTCCAGAACTGTGTAAAAGTAAAAATTTCTGTTCTAAGTGCCCTGCTTTGTGATATTGTGTTACGGAAGCCCTGGAAAACTAATGTGACTCCTGACCCCAATTCCCTAGAAAGAGGTTGCCCTTTATATCTGATTTGTTTATGCAATTCTTCCTCGATGGTTCGGTGACTCTCAGTAGAGAAACAAGTCTCCCACCACTCACCTTCTTGCCCTTGATCCTGGGCTGCACACCTGCTCTGAGACTTCAGGCTTCTGGACTGGGCACCTGTGAAGCAGTGTGTGCACCACAGGCCTGGGGCCTGCGGCAGCCGTTCCCCAAGATGGCCTGCAATGATCTTATCCTTCAGGAATTTACATCTTTGGGCAGGATTCAACCCTGTACCTGCCTGACTCATCTCACTAGCCTCATCCTGATGCAGCCTCACTGGATCCTGTCTTTATCTGAAATGTCGATATTTTGTTCATCAGGGGTGTTTTCACATTAGTTTTGATTTCTCAAAATACTTTTAATGCTGAGATTTTTTTTAGGTGTCTCCTTACATTTTGCACACAAGACAAGCACTTCACTTGCCTCACCTCGTCCTGGCCCTGGTTCCCGCTCGCATTGCAACTGGGCTGCCGTATGTGACAAATGGGATAAGTCAGAAGCATGTGATTGATGAGGTGAAAACACAAAAGACATTTCAGCCTTTACTATGGTCTCTTGGATCACTCACTCTGGTGGAAACCTGTAGTGAGGACCCTGAGTAGCCTGATGGAGAGGCAGACAGGATAAAGAACTGAGGCCTCCCACCCACAGCCAGCATCAGTGTGTCAGGCGTGTGCGTGGCTACCTTGGAAGCAGATCCTCAGCCCCAGGTAAGCCCAGCCAGCACATGAATAAGAGATACCAAGCCAGAACCCCTAGCCAAGCTGCTCCCAAATTCCTGATGCATGGAAACCATGGGAAATAATAAGTGGTTATTGTTATTTTAAGCCATTACGTTTTGGAGCGAGTTATCGCACAGCATTGTTAACTAACAAAGTTCTCTTCCTCAGCATCTGTGGCATCCTTCCCCCTCCCCTTTACCAGCTCTTATTGGTCCTCCAGATGGTCTCACTTTGTGTGCCACTACTTTTAGGAAGCCTTCCTAAATGCCTCCAACTGAGTTAAGTGTCCCTTTACAGTCTATTCTCAAGCTGTACTGATCTGTCGTTCCTAACTAGGCCCTTCTCTCCATGTCCCTCCCACCACTTCTGAGCCTCTGGACTCACTTATCTCCTTGCTGGAATGTTGCCTCTCTTTGCTTCTCATTCTTTTAGGCTCAGCTCAAGCATCACCTCTCCAGGGATCCTTCTCTGACCCCCTCCTTTGATGCCCCCCTCTAGCACCCTGGGCAATACCTCATCAGTTTACATTATGATTCCATGATGCTGGTACCTGCATGACCCTGAGGTCCAGGAGGGTGGAAGTCATGTCTTATCATCTTAGCATCCACCACAGGACAGCAAAGGAAGGGTGGGCATGTTGGGGATCGTGACAAGGGGTGGTTGAGATCCCTGCAACAGAAATTCTGAAACCTGATGCAGCATCAGAGCCAGCTGCTGACCTTCTGGAAGGCAGAGATTGTGGTCTGGGAGGGAGGTGCCTGCCTCCAGGAACAGACACCATGTACACCAACCAGAGTTCCGGTTCAGGTGGGCACCATCAAACAAAGAGCAGCTATGGCGGGATGATAAAGTGGAAGATGCAAACTCGGCACCCAGAGGGGCCAGGGAGGTGACATAGTCGCTGTCGTCGGGTGAGTGGACAGGTAGACACTATGAAAAACTGGGGAGAAGAGTCCCTGCCAGCTCCCAGTTCAAAGGTCACCTCCTTAAGAAGGTATTCATGGACCCAGACACCATCAGATCTCCCTGTTAGAGGCTGCTTAACACCTAGAAAGTCTCCATTGTAGCTTTTACTATCATTGTAATTAGTTAATTTATTGTATTACCTGTTCAGCAGAGCCAGCCTCCTAGACAGAGAGAGAATCCTTCAAGGGTAGACTGTGTCTGTGTTCCCTGCCTGTGCTGGCCCTTCAAGGATGCTCTAGTACTATTCATTGAGGGGATGAATAACTGAAGAAATAATGCTACAACCTAAGTTGCAGAGCTGTTTGATGGAAGAAGTGAGGTAATTTGGTGTGAAAATGAGTGTCATGCATGTGATAAAATAAGATGAGCGAGTGGAAGAATATGCCAGTGAATGAACCACATGTCAGTGGCATCAGCTGCCTGTGTGGCAGAGCTCAGGTTCTCTCCATGAGGGGGGTTGTATCTCAGTTCTCGGGTCCCCAAGGTCTGACTGACACATAAGGTTGTTCCCTATTTCTCTAGCCCTAACCCCACAGAAGAAAGCAGAATCCCCTTGCTGGTTGGTTGGAACCTACCATGTGCCAATTCATGTATTTAAACATTGCTTCTCTTTGCTTCACTTCCAGGCATGGGAACAGAAGCCCAGAGAGCACTGCATACCTGTCCCAGGTGCCTCTTACTGCAGAGCAAGTGATGTGTGAGCAACCAGCAGCTTCCCTCCCTCCCCAACCCTTCACCCGTGACCCACCAGCAAGGGCAGGGTCAGGAGCAGAAGGAGCCTCCTGGTGGCCCCTCTTTTACCTCCTCCTCCCTAGAGGCCCCTACATGGAAGGGACACTCCACTTCCAGAGGATGAAGGTCAGGCTCTGGCCAAGTGCCCAGCATTTCTGGCCCAGATTTGCCTGAGGAAGCCAACTGTGCAGAAGGTCAGGAGGCCCCTGGGGTCAGAGTGGGAGAGTTGACATTCCCAAGGGACTCTAAGCAACAGGATTTCCTGACATGGAACTATTACTTTTCTCACGTTACGTGGCCAGATTTACTTCCTGTTATTATTAACAGTGTGAGCAAGACGGGGGCGTTTATTTAATGGAAACAAGGGAAGACGTTTGCTGGACTCTGGACTTTGAGGAGGCAGTGGAACCATGGAATTAGCAATGGTTGGGGCTGGGGTTCTAGGGCTGGCTTCACTTGCCTGTGCCAGCGGCTAGAGCCGGCAACTGCACACCTCAGTTTCTTTTGCTGTCACAGGTGGGGAAGGTGTGTGCTAAAAAATGATGAATCTGAATCCATAGAGTTGCTAGGTGGGCAAGGTGAGATAATTTACATGAAGAACTGTTTTTGCACACTTGCAAGTGCATTATTTCTGACCTCCAACCATCTAGCACTGCAGGCTGACCTTTCTCGGCTGAGAAGTCCTCAGGGGTTCCAGGAGAAAGTCCTCTGTCCCCGGCTGATTCCAGGCTGATGGCAGGCTGGCCACCAGCCTTCCACACTCAGCTCCTACTGGCTCTGGTTCAGCTGGGCTCTGGCCCCCACACCCCCTCTACTCTTTTGCTTCTATAATTCTTTGTGTGGGAAGTTCCACCTCTGTTTTCTGCCCAGCCAAATGCTCTCACTATTTAAAGCCTGCTTTCTGGCCTTTTCCGAAAAGCCTTCCCTGAGTCCTGCAGTGGCCTGGTCTGCCTGTCTTTCTGCATAGGTGCTGCCTGAACCCTCCGATGCCACTCTGGGCATACTGCCTGATAAAACCTATGGCAAGGTTGCCCTTAAGCAGAGGGCCCCTTCTACACACATCCTTCATGCAACGTTTTGCACTGCCCAGGTTCGTGTTCACAGGAGCCCTCACGCTGTTAAGTGTCAGCTTCTGCAGCCACATTATGAAGAGTCACATAGCATCTTCAGCAGTGGTAGCCCAGGGATGCACTTCCAGCAGAAGCAGTTCACACCTGAAGGATACTGATGTGAAGGATAAAGAAAGGAAAGAACTTCAGGCCATCAGCAAGCCGCAGGGTTTTGTTCCAGAGCTGCTCGAAGCCTCCTGGATATCCCCGTGGAGTTCATAGTGCTGGTTGTACAAGAAAGATCCTGCCAGGCCATGCTGTCCTCTGTGTCATCTCTGCTATCTCGGGGATATGTTTCATATCCATGACCCTTTCTACCATAACCCATGTGTCCACACATTCTTCTCTCAAGCCACAGTGGGAGCCAGCATCCTGGAACTAGCCTGCCTGGGTTTGAATCCTGGCTCTGCTGCCACAAGTAAATTATTTAACCATTCCATGCCTCAGTGCCCTCACCTGTAAAATGGGCATGGGTAGTAACACATAGCTCTGCAGTTTTTGTGCAGATGAAATCTGAGAGGACATGCCAACGGCACAGTGTTGGCCTCTCGCAGAGAAACCCCCAAAGATCTTGGTCATGAGGCGGTGGCTCTGCCTCCCTACTGAACCCAGTGATAAAAGAAGGGAGCAGGTGAGTGCTGGGCTGGGTATGCTTGAGGTCTGGCTTCCTCCCCAGTTGTCCTAAGGCCCATAACCAGTCTCTAACTCTGCATTGTACATAACTATTGATTTTGGGACCAGAATTTCTAATTTCCTTGGCTGTAAGTATGAGGACCCCTATTTAGTGCTAAATAAAGTTTCTGCTCCTTTTCTGTGCTTTCTGTCAGAGAAAATGGCTTCAGTGGTATCTTGGAATTTGTATCCTATTATCACAACAGCACCTGTATATGTTTGAGGACTATTCAGACACGTATGAGTGAGATACGTCTATTCTGCTTGTAGACGATGCTTGGTACCTTGTTGGGCTCTCTGGCGGGCCCTGAGCTGGATGCCTCAGGGCCAGAGCCCAGTGTGGTCTCCAACGAATGAATTCTTAATATACATCTTGTTCTTTCCAGGCATGAGCTTTCTTAACACTCCTTGCCAGTCATGCAGTGTGATAAGCCCAACATGACTTGTCATCAGCGAGGGTCTCACCTCAGCGTCTTCAGCCCACCAAACGGCTCCTCCTGTCTCTAGGGGACAATCCTCCCTGCAGAATTCTGCTGACACAGATGAGTTCATACTCAGATAACGGGTTTTGCTGCTTGAAAGCATTATGCTGTTTGTATTGCTATTCCCCAGAATGAGCTGGAACTGCCTGGCCTCAAATCTGTTTCTAATTCCAGATTCCTCTGAGCAACTTGAATCCAATGCCTTGGCTTGGGAGCAAGTAGAGGTAGACTGCAGGGAGAGCTCCGTGTCAAGCAGACATTCTTTACCTTCCCTGTTTGGTGACCCTGAGTAGTCACCCAGCCACTCTCCATTTTGACTCCCTCTCCTGGAATATGGGGAGAGCAAGCGTTCATTCTGGAAGTTTGGGGCCTGTGACTCCTCGCACAGTGCCTGAGACAGTGCAGATGCAGGATAGTTCCTGCTCTTGAGAAACTGATGAACTGAATGAAGAATGGCCAGGGAGAAGGTGGATTCGTGCACATAACCATGCACCCTCAGATGGCTGCTCAGTCAAGTGTTCCTCGTCAAGCATTGCTTTTATCAAACCACTTCCCTTCTCAAAAGTGTTCACTGGCTCCCCAGCTCCCCTGAACACAACCCGGATTCTTAAACCTGGCCATTGAGGCCCTCACTTCCCAAAATGCTTTTTCAGCCAACTTTTCTACTCCCTAAAAAGCCACTTAATAAGTATTTAAAGGAAGAGCGAATACAATGAATCTAGCATTGTGTGGTTAACAATTTTGGCCCCGTTCCCAAGAAACTCAGAAGCTAATTGGGAGCAAGACTTGAGATACCAGAAAAAGAGAAAATGGCCATTTATTTTACATTTTAAACAAGGGACCAACTGAGATCTCAGTTCTAGTCCTGATTTGACCCTGAAGTCCTGAGCGTTTGCTCTGAAGTGACATTTGGGGCATGACACTCAGGTTAAGGAACAAGGCAGGTGCCGCAAGTCTCTAATAACAATGTCTAGGCTAGGAGGATGCTGACAGCCTGTTGAGGAAGCCCCCGTCTCCAGAACTACTGCAACACCTGTGTTGTCTCAGTCAACACCCACACTTTTCCAACAAGCATAGAGAAGGTTAGAAATGATGTCTTTTGGTTTCTTTCTTGGAGGGGGGGGGCAGTGAAAACAGTTGCCTGTTAACCAGCATGATAACATAAGAAATAAGCTTTCGAGATAAAGGTATTCAGGACGTGCGGATTGGCTGCCTTATTTAGAGAGACTCCCCTGGCTGCATGGACAGTGTAAGGGTCCAGTGAGACCTGGAGGTTTGGCCTCCAGTGCTGGTGCCTGAAGTGTAACCCCACAATGGCCTTTGGTGCAGTTGTCCACCTGTTGGGAGGATTCCCAGTTGCCTGACTGTAAGGACTATGTGGATGGTGGCATCCTGCCCAGCGATACGGTGATCACTGCACATGAACTTATACAGGCGATACTGAGAGCTCCGTGAAGGGCAGAGTTGAGAATCCCCTGATGATCTTCGAGAGTTCATATAGAAAGTTTGGGGTCCTTGAAAATGAACACTTGTTTTCTAAAAGTCTCCACGAGGCAAAATTCGGACTGGGACTCGCTTCTGTTTGGACTGGTCCTGAAGTTAGAGGGCAGGAGCTGACCAGCACAGGCTCCAAACTTCTACAAGGGGCTATCCTCATGTGCCAAAAACAAGCCAACAGCTGTGCATAGCTGAAGGGTCTTAGGCCAGTCCATTTTCAGCAAGGCCCTTTATCTATAGTGCCCTCTCAGTTGGCAGGGCATTTACTCTAGGCTAGTCTACCCCAGACGCTGTGCTCACTCTTTGCGTGGGTGGCAGATGTGAATGCCCCCATGACATTTGGATGCAGTCATGTATCTAAATACAATTAAATCAGTTTCAAAACATCCCACTCATAAAAAGGGGCAGAAATTGTAATATCAGTCATTGGTTGGTCACTCCTATACTGGGGGGTTTTGTAGGTCCCCCCCCCCGAGAAGCCACAGTTAGTGGTGTTCCTCTGCTGCTTAGTGGTCAGTGGCACTGCCTCTTGACAGCTGCAGCTGCACCTTTAGGATAGTCTGCCAGCCCGGTTTCCAGCCCAGGTCACCACTGTCCCTCTTATGAAGGATGTCTCCTACTAATGACCACCCCCTCCTCCGAGGTAGCTGGCTAGGGTGACCTCAGGCAGGCTATGAGGCTTCCATGCTACTGCCCAGAAGTTCCAGGCACCAGGGCAGCCATTTCTGCAACGTGCTGGGCCACCTGGATGTTTCTGCATTTGCAACACCCAGGTCCCATGGCCCACTCTGTTTTTGTCTTCCCCTTTCCTCGGTGGTCATTTGGAACTGAGTCATACCCTTTTTCCTCACCTGAAGTTCAAAATTCTTTTGGGATTTATAGTTGGATTTTCTTTGTTGGGTCCCAAACTCCAAAAGTGCTTAAACCCACAGGGTTACAGAGGCCAGAGATTCGGGCTCAGGTGCCTGACTGTGGCAGAGAGCAATTCATTCACAGTCAAAACAGCTTAGACAGCAACACATCTCTCAGAAAATATCCCATTAAATAGAAAATTTTATTGAAACACACAACAAAGCCCTGAGAAGGTGATATTACCATCACCATTTAACAGAGGAGGAAATGGACTTAGAGGGATTAATTAATCCTTTATGGACATGGCTCATGAGTGGGGGAGCATCAGTTTTAGTTCCAGGTTCGAAGTCCATGCTCTTGACCCCCATTTTGTAATAGTTCTCAAAGCAATGTCTGGCCACTTCTGGGCCTCAGTTTCTTCGCCTGCAATGCAGATGGCTGCTCCTGCTTCCTCCACAGGCTGACTGAACCCCACGAAGGCCTGGCCCAGCGGCATCTCCCACGGGCCCATCAGCTCTGGCAGGCAGCGAAGTCTGCCCTACAGGTGTTTGACACATTTATGCTCAGCCGCAGGCCCCTGGTGTATAAGGAAGTGACCCTGATCTGGGGGCACCTTATCTTGGGGCTCTGCAGTCGTAAATGAGTTGACAGTTGCTCAGTTTCCATTCTCAAAGGTGGCAACCCTAGTAACTCTACCTCTGGGATATCAAAGCAGCAAATGACCCTGGGCAAACAGCTAGGAACAGCAAGACAGCAAAGGAGCTCCTCCCTGGCGGCGGGCGCATTCCCCAGGTCTCGCTTGCCTTTGAGTGCCTCATATATCATTTTTAGTAGCTTCTGCCTGCCCCCCACCCCCTGCAACAAAGGACCTTGGAGAGAGGATGCCTTGAGCCCCACCTGGTCTGTATTCTGAGAGGAGGCAGGGAGGAGGGGAGCTTCCTCCCACCCGCTACATGGCTGCCTTTGCTTCTTTTAATCCCCAGCCTGCTTTCTCTACTATCCCTGGTGAAGAGCATTTGATCTCAGAGTTACAACCACCAAAAGCAACTCTTTCTTTTTCCCTCTAACTGTTAGGCTGGAAAACTCATTTGGCCCCAGGGCCTTAAGGCATAGAAGGCATTTGGGGGGCAGCATAAGTCAATTTCCATCTTGCCTTTGGATAGTGATGTAGCCACCACTTGTCAGTTCACCCATCCTGGCAGCACTGTCCCCCAGAGCGGACATCTGGAGTGAGGGACTGATGAGTGGGTTCCGGAGGCAGCTCAGTCTCCTGTCTGCTGCAGCCCAGCGTGGCCCTCCGCCGTCAACGAGGACACAGCGTGTCATTCTGCACGTTCCCATGTACACACACCCTCCTTGTCCTCCTCTTAGCTCATGACTTCATTTCTTACTTTGTGAATTCTGACAATTCAGGCTGGTGTCAGCCTCACCTGTGCATTCCTCACTACGCCACGCTACCTAAAGCACCTACTGTTCTTGCTGTTCTAGAGCCCCCTGCGGAGTCCCCCACTCCCATGTCCCAAGCTGAAGTTGTCTGTGTCTCTGCCCCAGGGAGTCCTGGTGAAATGGTACATTCTCTTGCCTAATTTACTGGACTTTTAACACATTTGTTTAGTGTGCTATCTACGCCAGACCAAACATCTGGAAAGAAGCTGGGATGAAATCCACCAAGAATTTAAATGTTTATTTTGCACTATAACTTTTAGAACCAAATCGGGGAACCTTCACATCTTTAGCCAATTGTTTGCTCGTATATAGACCTAAGCCAACGTATAATCTGATAAAGTTTGTCCCTCCTTGTGCTCTCACCATGTAACTCATTCACTGAATGGCTCGTAAACACTTCTTTCTTTCCTTCTCAGAGATATCTAGGGCTAATCTGAGCCACTCCATTGCTCTACCAGCATACTGCAGCCACCACCCAACCTGAGAATCAAGCCACTGCAGAGCTGAAAGAACCTTCGGGGTTGGCAGGTCTTCTCTGGGCCTAAAGTTTACCTTCTATATTTATCTTCTGCTTTATAACCCATTACGTCGCTTCCTTTGCCCATTCCAGATCTCATCATACGTGATCACCATCATGTGAGTGCTGTGCATTGTGACTCACAGAAGGACCCACCCATGCTACGATTAGTTAGCAGCAGTTCTGATGAGGTGCGACTTCCTTTTATCTCCTGAAGGGAAAGCCAATCAAAATGAATGGAAAACTGGAGTACTGGGCCATTTCAAAGATAAAATTTTATATTCAAAGGAATTAGCTACTTGGATGAAATCCTTTAAAAAGCACACTTTCCCAAGAGAGAGGCCGCCTTTCTTCCTTGCACGATTTTTTTAATCTAAGTTCTAAAGTCAGGTTCTAAAGGGAGGTTTTGAAATACAGTGTGATGCCTACCCCTTCTTGAGAAGCTAGGGTTCTCAAATGCGATTGACATCCTTTAACAAATAATTACAGCCAAGTGCAAAAAGCCCAGGGAGGTGAAAGTGCAGGAAGACTCAGGAGGAGCCCATTCAGACTTGAGACATAGGAATGGCCTTGGGCAGTATCAGTCATCAGCAACAGGCCCAGTGCTAGTGACACTGAAGTTTTCAAGATGGAAGCCTCTCTCCCCACCTGACCTGCTCACCAGCAGGCATAAGGCCCCATCTCTAACTAGGCCCTTCTCTCCCCTTTAACTCTGCCAGGAGCATTTCTACCTTTGCATCCTTGCTGAAGTCCCTCCTTCTGTCCAGATGCCCTCTCTCCATCTCTCCACCTGTGTGCCTCCTACCTGTCCTCCACACAGGCCCTGCCTCGAGGACCTTTGACCTGTCCAGTGACACAAACTCCCCTCCTCCCAGCTTGGTTTAATACTCCGCTGTTGCCATGTTGAAATTCTTAATCATTTTGTAAGTCAAGGCCAGTGGGGCAGTAGAGCACGCATGAGCAGATGAGAGATGCACATAGTGTGGCCACATTTGCACACAGTGTTTGTGATGCTCCATGAGCACAGGACTCTGGTGGGCCCACAGAGCTTGGGAGTCCAGCGCTACTTAACGTGTGTACGAGATAAGCCTATTATGCCTATGACTGATCAGGGTGGGTGCTGACAGCTCTGAAAGGCTATGCTTTCCATTCGATCCAGAACTTGCTTCCAATTATTCAAGGAAAAACAAACAACTGAGGCACCCTATTGTATTCCTTCTGACTCTGTTACTTTCCTGGCCCAGCGAACTGTGTATCCTTGAAATGATGCTCAAAGAAAAGGCAGCCCATAGTTTCTTATCCTTTCAGTCTTTCTCAGCAGTAAGCTGAAGGTAGAGTGTGTTGGTGACATAAAAACAATTGAGTTTTTGTTGTACTTTGTTTCTACTACTCCAGTAATAGTGAAATACATACGCATGTACTAGCTATTAAATACAAATTGTATAATTTTGGTGATTCTGCACGTGAGTCAAATGTTCTTATATTTGCATTTAAAAATGGCATTGCAGTGTCAAGATGAACAGTGCAATGCATGCTAATAATTTAAAATTTTCACTTTGTTTACTTAGAATGACATTAAATGGCACCAAACAAACACCATGACAAGTTGAGAGAGAGAAACCACAGAAGAAAAGGAAAAGCGTAAACTTTTAGTATCTTTTGGTGACACTTTTTCTGGCAGGCGTCACCCATTTTCATTTTTCACTGCACTCTGCAGATCATGTAGTTGGCCCTGCCTTCGAAGCACATTTGAGCGACTCCCCCTGTGTAATCACTTCATCCTACATCCATTGCCCTGGCCCCAAACACCAGAAACTTTCACTGCTGTACGAGCTGACATCCTTCATTCAACGGGCAGGTCTCCCTCCTCCCTCTGTTGTTTTTTTCTGATGACATCTGTCTCCTTCACAGGGTTTTCACAGGCACAAATAGGTCTTGTAACTGGAAAGCTCACAACTGGAAGATGTCACCGCTGTATTTAATTCCCATGGTGTGTAGCTGGCTCTCAGTAAATGCTTGTCGAATGCCACTGACTGAATCATAAATGCCCCGAGACCAAGATCAGGCTCTTAACCTTTGAGCTTTTTTCACAGTGGTAGCACGTGGCCTTGGGCAGAAAAGGAACACAATGAGATGTTGAGGACCATCTGGTTTCAGCATTTTGTTCAGGAAACCCTTTCTCAATGGGTAGCACAAGGCAAGTTCCAGTTCTTGCTCTGGTCTCAGTGATTTAACCTGGGAGATGAAGATGACTGATAGTTCCAGATATTAGTGTTAGAAGGGATTTTAGACAAATGCTCTCGTTTTCTAAAGGAAAGAGTAGAGACTGGTCCAAAACCACAAATGAAGTGAATAGTTGTTGCCTTCCATGTGGTCTGTGAGATAGTCTCCACCCTGTTCTGGGAGTTGATGGGGAGGGTGGCTTATGACCCGGTCTGGACCAATCAGCATGTTCCATCCTTTGTCCATGACAATTGACTTGAAGTCATCCTGAGACCTAGGCTGATTAAGCTAACTTAGCCAATGTGAATAGCAAGGCTTCTGCCAGGAGTAAAGAAAGGTAGAATCCCTCTTCCTCTGGACCAGGGTGTGAGGAGATGTGGCATGGGAGCTGCTGCAGCCATTTATGACATCCTGGTGGGATGGAGCCTGGAGAGCCAGCCGGTACACTAGAGAATGGCACCAAAGCTCGAAGCCATTGTGAGTCCCTGGACTGATCCATACCTGAAGCTGACATGGCGTGAGAGTTTTTATTTATATGAACCAACAAATTTTTTTTCAAATGTGTTATTTTTGAAGCCAGTTTGATTAGGGATTCTATTCCTCACTCCTGACAGAAACAATAGAAAGGTGAGGAGACTAAATTAAAGACACAGAGGCAGGCCTAACACATGGCTCTCTTGACTCCCCACCCAAGGTTACCACTGCAGTAACCCTGCCATAACCTGAATAGGCATTTTTTTGAACTCACCTATCTGAAATAATGCTACTGAGAGTAAGTATGGTGGCAATTTTGTGGGAGCCATAGCAAGCATAACAGAGACTAAGCATTATTACTACATTACGAATGAATCAAAGATTACAATTGATATCCTGTCAGGGCCAGAAAAGGCAAGTCTTCCATGTGACACTGCAGTGATTCCCACTTAGAATCATGACATCAGGTAGTGTCCACCCGGGCAGAGGATCCGTGGATGCTAGCACCGCTGGGAGATTTCCCAAGGGCACCAGGAGGGAGCACAGGCGGCAGTGCACTGCGCCTAGCTCAGTCCAAGTCTGCATTCAATCAATTTCAACCAATGGGCCATAGCTGGCCAAAACCAGCTCTCTCTTTCATACTGTAATGAGCATGGTGTGGTGGAGAGCATTGGACTTTAGCCTCCTAGAGGATCGAATTAGATAAACTAAATCAGCCCTCTCATCTCACATTTGGCACACCAGGCAGTGGTGCGCCTGGGTTGCACAGCCACAGATGATGACCCTCGGCCACACCAGCTCTCCTCTCCTCCAGGCCACTAGATCCTCATGTCTAAAAGCTTTCTTTAGTTGTTGAGGATCAGGCCCCGGGTCCTGTGGTTGCCCTTCATGGCCAGGTGCTTTGGGTAGGTGCCAGGTAGGAGAGGAAAGGCCCATAAGGCCTACCTATCTGATTTCCTGAGGCACCCTGGAGGGGCCTCTTCCTGATGACCCGATCAGGTGGCCAGACAATTGAGCTTAGGAAGCAAGACAAATTGCATGGGGAGCTGCAGTAGTCCAAGAATTGGCTTGGCTGGTTGAAGGGCCCCTGGCGAGGCTAATGAAGGGGGTCTCTCACTAGCTGGAAGCAGGGAGCTTGCAGAGCTGGGAGCCCTGTGGAGATTAGCTGGATTCTGATAACAGGCAGCTGGCAAGGCTGGAGCAGTGGCATGGAGCCCCCAGGTCCTGGTCCTGGAGGCTGGAGACAGACGCTATGTGGGCTCTCCCCTGCAGTTAGCGAAGATTTGTTTAGTTCTTTTGATAAGACATCGTTAAGTCACCTAACCTCCCAGGGCCTCTGTTTTCTCATCTGTAAAATGGGCATGTCTCTTGATAGGGATGCTTTGGGGGGTCACTGAATTCATGGGCCTGGCAGAGAAAAGTGTCCTTCAATGTAGTTTCCTGTCCCCTTGGCCTAGCTCCTGTGCCCCCATCTGGTTTTGTCTACTTCCATGCGCCCCTCCCTCCCCACCACCCCATGCACTCTCTGCCTTAGGCTGAATGAAGCAGTGCGGGTAAATCAAGCCCACATGTCTATTGCCAGGCACTAAATCTCCCCAGAGGACATTCCTTACTGCCGCAGTAATGCTGCCAGCTCCAGGGAGCAGGATTGCACCACAGGGCAGGCTCCCCATAGAAGGAGACTTAAAGGGCCAGCTCACAGACTCCCATTTCCAGCTGGGGAGGTCCTCAGGCCCAGCCAACAGCTGTGACAGCGGGCCTGGCCTTGTGTGGGCACGGGCATGTTAGCAACAGCAGCGGTAGCCACAGAAACAAACAAGCAGCAATCCCACATAGAGAGATGATGATGTGGATTAGGAGGTCAGGGCCCAAGCTCTTTAATGAGACTGATTTCTCTCATTTCCCAATCTGGCTGCTTCTTGGCTGTGTGGCCCTGGACAGTTAGTTTATTGCTTTCCTGTCCACCTCAGTCTCCTCAATACAAATGGGTATGGGAAATCCTTATGCCTCCCAGGTCTCACTCTGTTGGTAGCACCATCATTACTTGTCACCTCATTTTCTCCTACCTAGTTTCTTGAGGAAGAGATTGTTACTATGCCTAATTCTCCAGAGGAGTGATTGTACAGGCTCTCTGGCTTGTTTTAGTTGCTTTATCAGTGGTTACTGTGAAACCTGGGGCGTTTGCCCTATGTACCAAACAGGGCAGGTGATGGGCCAGAGCCTGAGCATTGGGGGTCTTGACCACTGTGACTGCCACTTATACCCATTGGCCTTCCTTCCATGGATGGTTCCTACCCCAGGCAGAATTCAGGCCAGCCTTCCCAGGCATGGTTTGGTCACAAAGGGAGAACTGCATTTGAGCTGATCTTTGTTGAGCCCTACCAGTTAAGGAAGGCCCCTTCACCCCAGTCCTCTCACAAGTTCTGCCAGGATTCTGCTTTGAGGAGAGGAACCCAAGAATGAGAGAGGCCGTATGCCTGCTCCAGGTCCCTGTGCGGGTGGGTTTGGGTACCAGGAGTCGAGCCTGACTTTGAAGCTGGTGTTCTTTCCTCTCTATTCCGTGTGTGTGGCATGTGTGGCTCCGTCTAAAGCATCCCTCACTCCCAGAAAAAGGACAAAAGAATTCAACACATGGCCCACCCTCTGAGCCGCAAAGGATGGCACTTTTATTTATGACGGTCTCAGCTGGCCAAGATCAAAATGACCAGCGGAAGAAGCTGGCTTCTTAAGGATGACTTTGTCACCAGATCTCTGAGAGGAGAGTGTTTATCTGTCAGAGCAGAAAGAGGCTCACTCTTCATTCCACAATGTCTTCTGAAATTATTGAGGGGATTTAAAATGGTAAAAGACTAATTTTTTTATTATGAAAATAATATGCTCCTATTATAGGAAAGTAGAAAATACAGAGAGATGGGGCCAGGGGAAGCACTTAAACTGTCACCCAGAGATAACTAGTAGCCGATTTGTATCTTCCTCTGTATAAACTTCATTCTTTTTCAGCAAACATTTATTGAATTCTTCCCTATGAAGCTGCTCAAATATTGAGTAAAGTAAAGTCTGTGCCCTGGAAAAACTCTGGGTGTGCATGGGTATAAGGTTTTTATTTTACATACAGTTTCACACACTTCTTCCACTTCAAATCTCCTCAACCACTTAAATGAACACAAGTTCTGAGGGAGCTTCCAGTAGCTTCCTGCAGGAGGATGTGCCCAGTGTGGGGCCAGGCTGCTTCTCTAATGCCGGGCTGCTCTTATTTACACATGTGCAGCCCAGAAGTGCAAAACTCTTCGCCCACAGGCCACACTTTGACCAATAGGGATGGGAGCCAATGGACAACTGCTCCTTCTTTCCTCTCTGGGGTGGATAGCTTAGATAGACATTGTATGACTCTCCAGGGAGGTGGAGCACCAGTTGCCCACAGTGATGATCAACTCAAGAATGTATCTTGAGTTGGCTTTCCCTCCTCCCTTTCTCACTCTCTGGATTCCCGCACTCTAGTTCCTGGTAACAGTTCCCAAATAAACCACCTGCATGCCAGCTCTTGGCTCTGCTCCCAGGGAGCCTAGGGTAAGTCAATGAGTGATTATACTGTATATGCAAATTTTCTAAAAAACATTTTTAAAAATTTATTTGCATTTTTAGGTTTCATAGGTTTAGCTTTAGTATTTACTAAATATCACCCATAATGGCAGTACAAGGTCATTGTCACATTTGATTCTTCTTTGTCAACAAAACATAAAGGAAATGGTGAGGGAAAGATATGTTACCACCATCAGTAAAATGTATTTGTCTGACATTGATTTATTGAAGGTTGCCTAGGAGAATGGTTTCAGATTTTAACTTTTTATTATAGAAATAATTTTAGATTTATAGGAGAGTTGCAAAGCTAATACAGAGAGTTCCTGCCATACACAATTTTTTGTATTGCTTTTCTGCTTCACACAATTACATGATTTCCCATGTGAGATGAGAGGCCATGCCTACAGCCATCCCAGTGAATTGACCACATCGAGTCTTGGCCAGCCCCAGCCTCTTGCCATCTCCTAGTCTTCGAATGGTTGTGTACTCACTTGCATGCATTGAGAGCAAGGAGACCTTTTGAGTGTCCTTGATCCTGAAAGAAAAAAAAACCCTATTCTTCCTCTGAGCATGGCTATGTTGAGATGTGATTCCTGGAACAGCCGCTGCATCTTTTGAACCAAGACCAGCTGTGGTTGGAGCCAACATCCGAGTGCCCAGCACAGCTGGAAGAAAAGGTCCACACAACCCTGCCTCTGGTTCTGAGATAACACAGTTTTTTGCTTTATTCAAACCATCCCAGCTGTACATTCTATTGTTAGAAATTCTTTATAAGCATCATCTCATTGGCTGCCTAATAGTCTATATATTGAATGCTTTAATTTATTTAAGTAAACTCCACTGATAAGACTTGAATCCTGTTTCTTGTGTTTTGTTATTATAAATGATGCTATGGTACTTTCTGGGGAACCATTGGATTATAAGACATGAACTTTTTTAAGCATCTTGGTACATATGGTCAGATTGCCAACAGACTATCACCCCACCAACCAAATATGAGTGTAACCTCATTACATCAGCAGCTGTGCTGAGCTTTCTCATTTAATTTTAATTTTAATTTTTTCCTATTTATTTATTTATTTATTTATTTATTTATTTATTTAGGCAGCCCTTGGTTGACCTCACAGATTGCAAGGATCTTGTCAGCTTACAATCCTTTATTTTTTAACTTTTTTTAATGCCTACAGCACCTGGTCTTCCTAGGCTGTCTCCCATTCAAGTACTAACCAGACCTGACTCTGCTTAGCTTCCGAGATCAGATGGGATTGGGCTTGTTCAGGGTAGCATGGCCGCAGACTCATTTTTTTTTAATTCACTGCTTTTTTGACAATTAAGAAGCAAAAGAGTATTGATCACCTACAGCTGATATCACACTCAATGGGGAAAGGCTAATCCTTAAGCTCAAAAAAAAGACAAAGATGTTCACTTTCACCGCTCTTCAACACTGTATCGAAAGTCTTAGCTACAGAAATAGGACAAGAAAGAGAAATAAAAGGTATCCAAATTGGAAAGGAAGAAATAAAATTCTTGTTAATTGTCAATAACATGATACTATATGTAGAGAACCCTAAAAATTCCACCAAACAACTGTTAGAACTGATTGATGAATTCAATAAAGTAGCAGGATACAAAATTAATATTCAGAAGTCAGTGGCATTTTTATATGCCAATGATAAACTTTTAGAAAGAGAATTAAGAAAACAGTCCCATTTACAATTTCATTAAAAACATTGAAATGCCTTGGAATCAATTTACCAACGAGATAAAAGACCTGTTCTCAGAAAATTATGTCATTGAAAAAGAAATTGAAGAAGATACAAATAAACTGAAGCATATACCATGCTCATGGGAAGGATGAACCAACATCATGAAAATGGTCATACTACCCAAAGCAATCTATAAATTCAATGCAATCCTTATCAAAATACCAATGACATATTCCAGAGAGCTAATAGAAATAACCCTAAAATTTATACGGAACCATAAAAGACCCCGAATAGCCACAGCAATCTTGAGAAAGAAGAACAAAGTTGGAAGTATCACACTACCAGATATCTAACTCTACTATAAGCCTACAGTAATCAAAACAGCATGGTACTGGCATAAATACAGCTACATTGATCAATGAAACAGAATAGAGAGCCCAGATATAAATCCACACCTATATGCTCACTTAATATATGACAAGAGAGACAAGAATATACAATGGGGTAAAGACAGTCTCTTAAATAAATGGTGCTGGAAAAATTGGACAGATGCAAGCAAAAAAAAAAAGGAAAGAAAGAGAGAGAGAGAGAGAGAGAGAGAGAAAGAAAGAAAGAAAGAAAGAAAGAAAGAAAGAAAGAAAGAAAGAAAGAAAGAGAAAGAAAGAAGAGGAAAGAAACTGGACTACCTTATTACACCATATACAAGAATAGACTCAAAATGAATTAAAGACTTAAATATAAGACCCAAAACCATAAAACTTCTAGAAGAAAACATAGGCTTGAAACTCTCTGATACTGCTAACTAATTTCTTTTTGGATATATCCGCTCAGAAACAAAATTTAAAATAAACAAATAGGACTACATCAAACTAAAAAGTTTCCATACAACAAAGGAAACCATCAACAAAAGAAAAAGAAAACCAACTGAATGGGAGAAGATATTTGCTTATGATACATCTGATAAGAGGTCAATATCCAAAATATATAAAGAACTCATACAACTCAACAACAACAACAAAACAATCAATCCAATTTAAAAATGGGCAGAGGATCTGAGCAGATATTTCTCCAAAAAGGAAATACAGATGGCCGATAGACATATGAAAAGATGCTCAAGCTCAATCATCAGAGAAATGTAAATTAAAACCACAATGAGATATCACCTGATATCTGTCAGATTGGCTATCATCAATAAATCAAAGAACAACAAGTACTGATGAGGATGTTGAGAAATGGGAACTCTCATACACTATAGAATACAGTCTGGAGATTTCTCAAAAAAATTAAAAATGAATATGCCTTTTGACCTAGAAAGATCCATGGATCCCTACATTCACAGCACAATTTACAACGGCCGAGATATGGAAGCAACCTAAATGCCCATCAACAGAAGAGTGAATAAAGAAGTTATGGTTCATATATACAATGAAATATTACTCAGTCATTAAAAAAAAATGCAAGTCTACCATTTTCAATAACATGGATGACTCTACAGCCTCTCATTGCTCCTTGAAGACCCAGTTGAGAGAATTTTGGTCCCTATTAGATGCTTGTCCCCAAGAAGAGGCCATCCCACCTTTGTCCCCCTCTTATGCCACTTTCCTCCACCACGTGGTTCTGTACTGCTCCTCAACTTTACCCTCACACTTCTCCCAGGCCCTGTGTGGGTCTCACAGCAGAGCAGACAGGGAAGCAGCTTCATCTCCCTGCCCACTCCCAGTGACAGGGGACTGCTGGAAGGCTCCTCAGGAAAAGCCATGATTGATTAGTGGTGACGTTGTGGGTATGGAAAGGGAATGCCCAAGTATATGCCACATATTCGTCTTTCCTCTACAGAGTCCTACACAAGGCTCACCATCACACCTGCCAAGCTCAATCCCGGGCAATACTGCAGTTCGGAGCCTGTCGGAGCTGGAGGAGATGTGTTCAGAATGAACGACTTCCAGCAGTGTTTCCTGAGCTTTTACTATGCGCAGTCTCCATGGCGTGAGATGCAAGAACACAGCTCGGGAACCGTTGTATTCAAGATGGTTTCACTGCAGTGAAAGCACGAACAGATTTTAAGGCAGAAATGGAAGGTGCCAGCCCCAGTGGAGTGGCAATGGTGGCACAAGCTTGTGCAAAGCTCTTTGAAAGAGCACAGGCTTTTTTATCAGGCAAGCTGGGGTTTGCCCCCAAAGCTCCACCACTGCCAGGTGGTGACTCTGGGCCAGAAACTCACTCTCTTGAGTCCATAGTTTGAGCTCTTGTGTCAGGATTAATATGTGCTTCTCTTTGAGAAACCTTGCTATATTTGTAAACCCCAGGACCATGACCATCTTGTGCAGGCTTAAAGGGGCTACATGGTGGGCACTTGACAAACCCCAATCTTCTCTAAAGGGTGTCTGTCCTGGCACCCAGTAGGCACTCGACAAGTGAGGTCCCCCCACTTCCTAATACAGCTTATTTGGGACCATCATGTATAGGAAAGCCCTTAGCAAGCAGTCAAGGTCACTATCAACATTAAATATTATACAATGACTCAGCCCTATTGGATCCTGCAAAAACCAACCCTTTAGTATTCATTCATTCCCAAACCTTTCTGGAGGCCATGTCAGGCAGATGAGGTGCTGGGGATACCAGTGTGAATGAGGCTGGCTCATACCTCCAAGGAGTTCATGTTATACTCATGTCTGAGATGGTGGCAGTGAGGGTAATGGGGCTCCGGGGTTCCTTGGCATGTCATCTGGAAAACGGCCCTGAGCTGGGGCGCATAAGTTGGAGTAGGTTGGATTTCAGCCCCCACCTCCACCTCACCCCTCAACTGGCCTAAGGCACAGGGCCATACATGTATGAGTGGGGATGGATGGTGGGGGCAGAGCAAGGAGCTGGGGAAGCACATGGCTGTAGACTGAAAGACCCCTTGGCTCCTAACATACCACCTTAGTCCCAAGATGGCTAGAGCTATAAGGGCTTAGAGAAACTGTCCTGGTCACCTCCACAATGACAGCTAAGGAAACTTAGGCACTGAGAGGGGAAGATCACATGGACAGTTAGGAGCAGGCACCTCAACTCCCACCAGGCCTGCTCCTTCTGGGATGCCATCTGAGCAGGCCAACTGGAGGAAAGCCCACTCTCAGGAGAACCCAACCTTCCGAGGGAGTTCAGGTGTCATCTTCAGCTCCCAAGATCAGAGGAGCCATGTCATAGCTCCTGTCCCTATGGAGGTGGGTGATGTCCCAGGTACTGCTCCCAGCTTCCCCTATAATGGAGAAGAGTCTCTCGCCTTGGAAGATCCCAGGGTCAGCTGTGGTGCTTAAAGCTTCAGGATTACTCACCTCCAGCCAGTCACATAATCAAATGCCCACCCCCGCCCTTCTCACAGGAGCAGAGGGAAGGGGCTGGCTTATGAGTCAGACAGAAGGGACAGCCAGCTATCACATGATTTCTGCAGGCCCCATTATTGTGGATGAGCCACACCTCTCTCCAGCCTCCATAAGACCTTCATGTTGTTATCAGCATCATCACTATTACCATCTGCTGGACCAAACAGCCTCCGTGAAGGAACTTCCACAAGCATGTGCCTACATCCCTCACTCCTGTTGGGGTCCAGTGGGGCCCCTACCCCTCACGTATACCTCTACTCCCTCGCTACCCAAAGTGAGGTCCAGGGACTTACATCATGAACACTAACTGGAACATCTAAGAAATGCAATGTTCAGGCCCTGCCTAGACCAGCTGAATCAGAAGCTGCATTTAACAAGATCTGTGCTCATTAAGAAAACTTTTTATGTCAGAGCAGCTGTAGATTCACAGAAAAGTGTAAAGAAAGTACAGTGTTCCCACATACTAGGCACCTAGTCCCCCTGACTGTGATTCTCAGCACGTTAGAGTTTGAGGAACTTACTCTTCTCCCTGCTTCCTATCCCTCCCCTTCCTGATCTATCCTCCCCTCACTCCAAGGTCAAAGCCAACAATATCTTATCAGAGCCCCCTCCTATCCCCTGGAAACTCTGTGATGTCAGGGTGTTGAGAGGCTCAGACCACTGTTCATAGATCCAGTGAGCTTCAGATCCTCCTGGGTCTTCTACTACCCATACTGTCTCAGGAACCATTTTATCTATGGGTGGCTGCAGATCTAGCTCCAGTGCGCTGGCCCAGCCAGCTGTGAGTTACCTCCAGTTGGCCCTCCCCTGGGATTTTACGATCTGCAGGCCTTTGAGGGAGAGGCGGACTCTGGAGACACTCAGGGTCCAGGAGTGGTCTTAGCTGCACATGGTCTGTGTGGTTGCCCAAACTTACATGCCCACAGATACTCACCTGACCTGACTGGGCAGGCCTTCCTCAGCCCAGGTGGGCAGAATGTTTTGGCAGGGGCAGTTTTCACAATTCCTCAGGTGACTGAGACATGTCTCCCTTGGAGACAGGGTAGGAAAAAGTCGGGAGTAGGGAGGCCGGGTGACCTGAAGAGGTGGGCTCTCTGAAGAAATCTGCTGGCTGTTCAAGAACCTTACCAAGTTCACTTCTTTTAGGGAGCCTCGCTGAATGGAAGCCGTCCCACGCTGTTCATGGATTCATTTGTTCACCTAATGGTGACTCTCCATTTCGGGTCTTCCCACCTGAAAGACAAAGAGGCATGAGGTGGGTGAAAACATGTGGACTTGAACATGATTCCACCACTCACCAGGTCTGCAGCCTTGAACAGGTCATATTGTCTTGTTGATTCAGTTTCTACATTTGCAAGATGGGGTTACAGTATATGCTAACTTGCTGTGGCTAAAATAGACCGACAAATATTTGGTTCCCCTTACCATATACAAGACGGCAACAGTAGCCACTAACGCTCTTGTTCATAAAGTCTTTAATAGTTAATAAGGACACGCAGAGGGGTAAGATCTTAGAACTTGAACTTCTGATAACAGGGCAGACTGACTTAAAGTGGATTCCCTCTTCTGATGCAAATATAGACAAATGCTGCATGCAAGCTAACCTGTCATCTTGAAAATGTTTTAAATGCAGAGCTGACCTTAGAAAAAGGGAACTCTGAGGTCCAGGATCAGAGAGAACACGAGCCAGGGATGGAGCTCAGCTGCAGCTGATGCTGTCGCTGCCCACGGCTGTTTTCAGACCTGTTAGAGGCTGGTGGGTCTGGGGACTGGGGTTTGTGGCCAGGTGCAGGCAGGAGATATGGCCCAAGCCTAATGCGGGTGGGATGTTGGAAAGGGGGCCCTTGCAGAAAGCTAAGACACTTAAAAGGCAACCACAGTCTCTGAAAAGGGGACTAGAGAGTTCCACCCTCCAGCCCAGAAAAGGGGTACGTCTTCTCTGCTCAGAGCTTTAAAAAGCCTCCTGTGAGAATCTGAAAGCTCAAGCTAGTGCCAAGCGGAGGTGTGAGACTTAAAGGAATATGGGCAGGCAGTCTCAAGTAGGAACCCCAAGCTCAGAAATTGATGGAAAACCCAGGCAGCAGAATCAGGAACTGCTGGAGCCCTCAAGTGGAAAGCCCAACCACTCTGCAGAGCTAGTTTCACCACCTGGGGCCTGCAGGACTGACTCCCTCAGAAGAAATGGGTCCTGCTGAAGATGAATTTACAATGAACGAGCGGAAACAGAAGCAAACCCGACACGGAAAAGGTGATGGTTTGCACCCCGAGAATAGGAACAAAAGAACAGCACGAAGGAGACTACAAAAGAAGTGTGTTTTAAATGGTCAAGATAAACGGACAAGAAAAATTCATAAAGACCTGCAAACTGTAAAAAAAAAAAAAATGTACATGTACAAAAGCATCAACTAGAACTTCTGCAAATGAAAGGTATGGTCATTGCAATTAAAAACAGTAGACTGGCCACAGCTAAAAAGAGAATTGGTGAACTGGAAGAAAATAAAAAACTGTGCTAGGTAGAGTATTTTTTATGGCATGGAAGCCTGATCAGATGTAGGGAATCCACGTTTCTGAATTATAGGCTAAGCAAAAGAAAGCAGCCCTTTGTGTAAGTGCGTGTGTGTGTGTGTGTGTGTGTGTGTGTGTGTTGGGGGGAGCACAGATAACATGGATACAGTGGAGTGGGTCTGCTAAGAGATGACCCTTATGACCTTGCTTTGAGACTACGTCTTATCCGGTACGGAACATTTTCAGCGTGTTTCACAATTCAGGAGGCTGACTTCATATATTTTTGACCATTCTATTAAATCTCCAGCAATTACATTTCCCCCCTTCTGGGATGTCAGGACCCGATGTCGGGGACATTTCGGGCACACAGGACCCCTGTTAATGGCTTGCCTGTGTTCTCACATCTGAGGGAGGGAGCTTAGACTAGGGGGCACTGCCAGCTGATAGGAACGCGAGCACATCAAAAAGACACCCCTGTGGCTCCTGGCTTCACATGCTTCCCCTGCACTCCACCCTCTCCATCTTTCATCTTTTCATCATCATCTTAACAACCATGGAAAAAGGGCTGCTTTGAAAGATTGCTAGGGGAGGAGTAGCAACTGTGCCGCCGGTCGCCCCACTCATTCTTCTGCCCCACCCTTACCGTCCCCCAAAGGAAAAAATTCCACGTTTTTCTCTGAACTAAGCAAACACGAGAGCAAAGCTATTGTCTTTTTAAAATGTTTAAGAACGAGTTTGGTAAGACATCAAAGGAAAGCGTTTCACAATGAACCAAAGGCATCTCTTGCAGAAGACAGGTACCCCAGCCTCTAGAGCAGTGGTAGTGGTCAGGAGCGCACTCACGCGTGGTGCCGGAAAGCTGTGTGGCTGTGGGTAAGTTACTTAACCTCTCTGAACCTCAGCTTCCTGTCTGACAAGTGGAGACACAAAATAGTGCCTACCTCGTAGGGGTGAGGATTGCAATGAGAAAACGCCTACAAAACGCCGCTGTGAAACTAGAAGTTGTCTTCTTTTTGTGCTCGGGGCTAGCCCGGTTCTCCAGAGCTGTATGTGGCTGCTGGTCGGGGGAGGGCACCGGCCATCACCACCACTCTGTCGGCTGTGCTGACGAGTTGAGATGACGTGCCCACTCAGTGACTGCCCAGGTGTTGTTCCCAGAAAGCACTGCAGCATGTTGCCACCTATTCCCTCTCTTAGCCTTGTGACTGTCAGAGTACTCTTTAAACTCATGTCCTTTTCCAACCCCACACCTCCAAAGTCTTCCCAGCCTGCTTCAGAGAGAATCCAGTCTACTCACTGCAGCCTCAAGTGATGAGCCAGACTCTCTCTCCAACCTCCACTCTTGGTCACCTTTCCTCACTCGCCACATTCCCTCCGTACTCAACCTCGGGGCCATTGCACACGCGATTTCACACCCCAGAACTCTTCCTAGCTTTTTTGTCAGACTGACCCTCGTCTTTCCAGTCTGTCTTTGGAAAGATCTTCATTGACCAGCCTATGTATACCCTTCTCTACCCAGCCTGTGCGTCTGCCTCATCAGCCCGTTCCTTTCCTCTAAGCCTCTGGTCACAGTGTTCTCTTGCTGTTCTCTTCCCCCATAGGACTGTGAATTTCAGGAGGGGAAGGACCATGCCTGCTTTATTGTCAAGGTGTCCCCATCATCCAGGGCCGTGCCTGGCACAAAATCGGGGTTAATAATCTGGGGTTAGAGGAGGCCGATTCAAAACGAAACAAAATTTTGCATTCGCTCAAGTTTGGAACTAGTTGGGAGATAAAAATTCTCGAGGATGGAGATAAAAATACCAGTTTTCCTAAGAAGAGGTCCATTGGAGGTTGCAGTTAAGTATGTGATGGCAAGGAGATGAGTCCCCAGTCGGACTCACCCCCCAGATAATGGCAGCCCTGTAAAGCTCAGCCACGTGTCGAGTTTGTGTCACTTGTGAATGGACTGCTCTTTCCTCCTGTCAAGCTCGCCAGACAGGTGGCTAGGTGCTCAGGGAAAACCCTTCCTGATGGGACTCGAGGAGGAGGGACACATTCTATCCTCCCAATGCATAAGAAATAGAGCCTGGATGGACTGCATGAAGCCCAAGGAGACTTCGATTGGGTAGAAGTGAAAGACTGAGCAAATAGAGCAGTAGGTGGATTGAGGGCAGCAGGAGGGAGGTCAAGGGGCTTCCTGGAGGAGGCTTCTGAGAGAAGCAGCACAATTCTGGAGAGGTAGCAGAGATGAGCCTAGCTAGAAGCACGTGGAGACCCAGGCTCCACCTCCAGGGCTCAGAGCAAGTTCCGATGTCCCTGTCCCAGGCCCTGTCACCACCTGGAGAGCCCCCAAGGCTTCCCGGAGGAGCTGGGTGAGGAAGGGGCAGCAGTGTTTGGGAATGAGTCCTCTCCCTGCCCCAACAGCCATGGGACCAGCCATATCCCCTGTCCTTTACAAGTGGATATTCCAGAGAGATCAGGCTCCGTGATTAGGCGATTGAATCATGGGAGGATTAGAAGAGCTAAAGGTGCAGTATCTAAGCTGGGACAGAGGGACGGTGCCAGGGCTGTTTACAAACACTGAAAGGAGGAAGCCAGGGCTGAGAGAGGGCTGCCAGGAGGTGGCAGTTTCCTCAGAGAGACAGAAATAGGCACCTGTGTCCACGTGTCCACCTCTTCATATGCCCAAGCCCCCCGTGGTGTCTGTCTGTGGACGACTTTAAGGTGAATGTACTGCACACTTAGGAGGACGGACACACACACAGCACATACACATACAAGTGGTTCCCCAACGTATCTACAGACAAATCGCATGCATAGTACTGTGAACTCATGTTACGTACATGTGGGTGTGTATGAGACACATATGCACACACATGTCCAAAGATGGTATATCTCGTTCCAGATATGGCATGTAATTATTGTGCATGTGTGTAACCAAACCCACATGTGGTATGCACACGCACATGTGTGGTCCTGATAAGCAGCCTTCATAGGAAGGTGCAAATATAGCATGCACACCCTATATGTGTCGTGCGTACTCCACAAATGAGATACCTATATACCCGGTAAGTGTCTGTGGACCCACTCCAGTGCGTCATATGTGTCCCCATATACTTGTGACCTGAAGTCGATCTAAAAAGGAAAGTAAAACTTCCCTGCTCCCTGAGAAGTGTCACAGGAGTATGGTCTCCCCTTTTTCCTGCCGAGAGCACACATTATTTATGTGAACACTTGTAAACAATGAGTCGTCTCTCCCTAGCAGCTCCTGGCATGAATGGGCAAGTTCCCTTCTCCAAGCAGGTGATGGCGTCATAGCCAGAAGGAACAATACGTCCCAAAAGGGACCCTGGATGAGACGGAAGCCCATGTCTATAGTGGGAAGCAGCCCTGGTCCGGACAGGGACGTTATGAAGCCGCTGATGGCGTAACCCTAGCTGGCTCTAGTCCTGTGGAATCGTGCCCAGCAGAGAAATCAAGGCACCAGGCCACAGAGCCCTGGCCACCGAGGCTGGGGAATCCTTGTTCTCCTCTCTTTTCCATGGCCCCACCCTGACCTTCAGGACCCTCTTAGTCAGCAGTGGCTTGAATAGTCCAACAGGAGCACTTGTCAGACAGCAGGAGTGCAGGCTGGTGGGCCCCCAGGCGGCAATGTCAGCTTCTCTGTGGAGAGATGGCCATCACACCTCTCATCCAGACTTCAGGGCTGTTGGAAAAACTGACCATGGCTCTTGCTTTTTTCTAAGATGGTTTCTAGACATGTATTGTCCAGGGAGAGACCCTCAACATGTGTTGAGCCTGCTCACCAGAAAGGACCTGAGGATGACAACTCAGAGGAACGGATGTGGGCAAAGGGGCTTAGGGTGCTGTCTGACCTGGGTCCTGCCTCCTTGACTGCTTATCATCCTGTCACCTTAGCTTTTCCGAATCTTACTTCTCTAATGACACTGCTCTCAGAGGGTTGGTGGAGAAATTAAGCATTTGTTGAAAGTGATTTATTCCTAAATTGTGAAGCCCTACATGAATGCTATGTGATGTCAGAGACATTGGTACCAGGGACCAGTGCTCCTATGAGAATCTAACACCTGATGATCTGAGCTGGAGCTGAGGTGATGATGCTAGCGCTGGGGAGCGGCTGCAAATATAGAGGAAGCTTCTGGCCCACCGCTCACCTCCTGCTGTGCGACAGGTACCGAATCGGGGACCCCTGCTCTAGCCAATAGCTTTAGCTAGATGCCAGACAGGTGAGTGAGGCCATCATGGACCATCAGCCCTGGTGAGCTTCTAGATGACTGAAGCTGCAAGAATGGACCTGGCAAGACCTGCCCCAACTGCAGAACATGAGCAAATCCATGCTTTAAGTCACCAAGTTTGGGGCAGTTTGTTACTTGGCAATCGGTAATTGATACGCAAGTTATTAGAAGCACAACGCGTTCCTGTGTTCTGCTTGGCTGAGTTGAGTGTAGGATTCAAGCCTCCAGGGTTGTTTCTGCCTTCCCCAGGCCCTGCATCTGCTCATTCTGTAGAGCTGGACATTTCAAGGGCCCAGAAAGAAAATGTTGTTTAGGGAGGGGACTCAGAATGGTGCTTAAAGGAACAGTTAATGGCACTAGAACACTGCATAGGAGAAGGGCTTGCAAGGTAGGTGAAGGGATTCAAAGGAGCCAGAAGGGAAACTTTTCCTCTTAAAAAGGGAAATGACACACAGAAGACTTGAACTGTGAAGTCAGAAAGAAAGGGGGACAATACCTAACTGCCCTCTGCCTGGTGCATTCCTTTGAGTAAGTTGCTTCATCAAGTGAGCCTCAGTTTCATATCCGTAAGACAGATGTAGTTGTGTCCTCTCAGAGGTGACTCATTTAAAATGCCCCACTCCAAGCCTGGGAGCACGCAGGAAATTCCCTTTCTCTTCTAGGATCTGAGCACCTCTCTCAAGGGGCTTCTAGAACAGGCAGCATGGCAGCTGCTTCTCCAGGGGTCTTGCAAAGATTCGAGGAGTTTGGAGCAAGTCAGTGTCACGGAGACACAGGGTCTCCTGCAAGGGTGAACCTGGGAGAGGAGAGAAAAGGCTGGAGGGGGAGGGGAGGCCTTACTCTAGGCCTGTTTTCTGTCTGTCTGTCCAGAGTGCCTGGTTCAAAGGCAGCTGCAGCCCCTCAGAGGTGTCGCTGATCCCGGGACCCTTGACTCTGTCAGCAAGACCCCTGGCCACACCCTCTTCACCTTTGATGGCTGACCTGTGGCCAAGAGGTCAGACATGCACATCAAAAAGCCATGCTTCCCCCATACTAGCCTGCCCTGAGGTCCCCTATCAGCCACATCAGAGCCCACAGCCAGGCCTGAAAGAGGGGAGCAGCTGCCTGAGCCCCCCCTCAAATCTGGTTCCTCCGTTTGCTCTCACGTCCTTCGTGTGGATCAGCCACTACTAAATGAGCACCAACCCTCTGCCGGGGCGTCGTTCCTGGTCTCCACTCCTTAATTTCGTTATGGTATTAGCTTCCTAGGGCTGCTGTAACCAAGCACCACCAATGGGGTGGCTTAAAACAACAGAAATTTGTTCTTTCACGGGGCTGGAGGCCGGAGGTACAAATCAAGGTGTCAGCAGGGCCGTGCTTTCTCTGAGACTCTGGGAAGAATCCTTCCTTGGCCCTTCCTAGCCTCTAGAGTGGCTGCCAGTCCCTGGTGGCTTCGGCATGCAGCTGCATCACTCCAGGCTCTGCCTCTGTCTTCACGTGGCCTTCTCTCTGTATGCTCATCTCTGTGTCACTCTTGCCTTCTTATAAGGACCCCAGTCTTGTTGGATTAGGGCCCATACTACTTCAGTAGGACTTCACCTTAATTTGATGACGTCTGCAAAGACTCTTTCATAAAAAAGGTCACATTCACAGGTATCAGGAGTTAGGACTTCAACATTTCTTTTTAGAGAACATAACAGTAAAAAACGTGTCAAGCCCTATCTCTGTGACAAGCATAATAAAACCAATGTAATCATCATCATTGTAAAGTACTCCTTTGTCCCAGAAACCATCCTGAGGATTTTTACATTTATCAATTGACCAAAATCCTCACAGCACCTCTCTGTGTAAGTATAGTTGTCACCTCCACTTGACAGTTTAGGAAATTAAGGCACAGAGAAGTTATTAATGGTCCAAGGTCACACAATCGAGTGCCTCGTTGGACCAGCCTAACATCTCCACTCCACTGCCTCCTCTATCACCAGTCGTTCAGGGCCGGATCTTATCTGTGGGTGTCAGCAAGTGCGTTAAGGAGGTACATACACCCCTCTCTTCATCTGTTCATCTTGTGATCTGGCCACAGGTTTTTAATATGATGAACGACACAGGCCGGCCTTGGCTTTCATGCTGCTTCCTCTGAAGTTTTCCTTCAAGGACTTAATAACTAGCAGAGTGACATGTTCCCTGAAAACATATCATCAGGTGGACCTGAGCCTCTTTGAAGGAGGTGTAGTGCTGCCCTGCTCCTTCAGCCATGTGTCTGGCATTTTATGCAGCCAAATATGGCTAGATTTGAGGTGTAGACTCCACACCTGACCCCACATCAAATGACCCCATGCCTGACCTCGGAGTCCATTTATGGCTGAATCATAGAGAAACTGAAGTTGCAGAGGTTGGGATGTGTCCAGAGTGACAGAGCAGGTTGACCCAGGGTCGGGGATGAGTCCCAGGCCTCACCTCTCTGGGACAAGTTCTTCTCAGTGCCACCACCATTCTTCTCATACTACTTGCTCTTGGAGGGGACAGTACACAAGCAAACTTGGTGAGAAGTTTCTTGAATGTAGACAGGAGGAGGCAGTTTGGGGACAACCCACTCCGGAGGTCAGGGCTATATTTGGGGTTAGAATGGCCTGAACTCTGCCCATCTCTAGCTGTGCCCGCCCCCACTGCCATGCCAGATGTCTCCAGGAGACAGCTCTGTGGTCAGCCTCCAGGCCAGGGCAGGACTGATCTGCTGCCCTCCCCCTCGGGCAGGGATTTCACACCCAGGAAAATAATTTCCTGGTAAGGAGATTAGAAGGCATCACGGGCTCTCTGGAACAGGATGGGGCCTGGGTAAGGCAGGAGAGGAACAGCGGGAGAGGCGGGGAGGAAGGAGGGGACGCGGGAGGAAGTGTCACTGTCAATCAGGGCGCTGACCCGTCTAATCCAGCCTCCTGGCTCTCCTGATCCTAGGGACAGATGCCGGGTAAAAAGGTGCAAACTCGGCGGGCCGAGCCCTCCCCGCAGACCTGCAATACGGGCCCCTCTGTGGAGAGCAGCTTAATCTTGCCAAGAGATAAGCTGTCCAAAAGGCGGTCTTCGAGGTCCCATGCATTTCTGACATACCTCACATGCAGGGCTGTGGTAAGTAAGGCCAGGTAGGGCAATTTTCCTTTAGTCCAGGTGACTCATGCCCTTGGTGGTGGTTGCGATGGGAGTCGGAGCAAGAACTGGAGTCTCACTCAGACCTGTGCTCGTCTCTACTCTCCTTCATTCATCTGTTCAACAAACACGTGCTGATCTAACATGTGCCAGGATCAGATGGGTGGGCTCCTGATCCTGCAAAGGCTTGGTATGTAACTGCATAGGATTACACCTCCACCACCCATTCATCCCTCCATCCTTCCATCTGTCCATCTATCACCCATCTGTCTGTCCATCCGTTCTAGGCTGGGCTCCCAGGCTGACCAGGTACCCGTGTAAAAAGAAGTGGCAGCAAGCCTTACCCACACCCTGCCCAGACTCCATTGAGCAGTTACCCCGGGACAAAATGAACTTCCTGACGAGGCGCTTTTCATTCGGTTCTCTTTAATTCAACTTTACACATGTTTTTACTTAAATTCACTTATACCCAGAAATTGTTTGGGCCCCTGAAGAAGCCAACAGAGTAGTCGCCATGCTGGCCTTGAGTACTAGATACCCATCCAAAAGAAGAAAGCATCAAGAAGACCAGCCATACTCTGAGGGCAACAATGACAAGTCACAAAGGGCAGGTGGAGGAGGGAGAGATGCCCCAGCAGCCGGGGCCTACCCCTTCATTGTCCATTTGGATTTGCCAAGAGGTCAGCTCACTTGTGGTGCCAGTGAATAAAGGGCATAGGAAGAACCATGTTGTGGAGTCACAGAGTGTCAAGAGGGAGACAGTGCCCTGAGGACTACGGGGTACTTGTGAAAACAGAGGGGGCTACACTTGAATTTGAGACTGTCTGGATAAACTCCAGATGCCTGTTAGATATATCGGTGACAGACCTGTGACAAAACTATAGAGTCAATGCCTTGTCTTCTATCTAGTTCCACCCAATCCAATAAATCTCATGATTTCTTTGTAATCCTGGGTGACACTGGCACCTCTACGTCAGGAGAGGAGACTAAGGGAGGCAACAGGTCAGTGGTATCTGAATGTGCTTACAGCCTATGAGAAGTGGCCTGGCATTTCCCTAGAACAGTATTGGAGAGCGTGGGAGGACTGCCCAGCTAGCATCACTATGGAGTGGCACACTCTGCCACTAAGCTTCCTAGGTGCAAACCCTGGCTCCACCACTTACTAGCTGAGTGACCTTGGGCAAATTTTCTTAATTTTCTCTTTGTCTCAATTTATCTATCTATAAAATGGGGATAAGATTCAGTAGGTCATTTGGGTTTTTCACAAATACTCTAATTCTCCTTCTGGACACATGGTAAGATTGTATTTTTCTATTTACCTTTTCAAAAATTTTTATAGACAGCATGTTCTTTTAAACATTCTAGGAACCTTCAAGGACGTCATACTTTGAATGTGGGCATAGCTCTGTGACTTTCTTTAGTCAGTGAAGTATAAGCGACTTACCGCATCCTCTTCACTACTGCTATTCCCACGGAGACCATGAAATGACCACGAAAATCAGAGGCTCCCTGATGACCCAGAGCCTATGCAAGAAATATACCTTTGTTGTGTTAAGCCACTGAGATTTTGGAATTATTCGTTGCCATGGCATACCCCAGCCTAAAATGACACGTACACTTAGCACTACTGTGGACTGAATTATGTCTCCTCAAAATTATTATATTGAAACCCTACTGACCATGCGATGGTGCTAGGAAATGGGGCCTTTGGGAGGTAATTCCACTTAGACAAGGGAAGCTGGGGCCCTTGTCATGGGATTAGTGCCCTTACAAGAAGAAACCCCATAGTCCAGCAGGGTGAGTACTACTATGTCCAATCTATGGATAAAGACACTGAGCTCAGAGCTATTTTTTCCCAAAGTGCCTAGAATGTTTCTGAGCTCAGTCAATATCCCTTAATTGGCTGAATGGAGGGAGAACTGGGATTTGTACACAGTCCTGTCTGGGCAGAAAAAGGGGAGGAGTCAGCATGAGTATGCCTGTGTGGGGGTGCAGAAGGGATGCAGAGAGGAGAAGCCTGGCATCCGAAGGCACATGACCAGCGCTGGACACCACGACTCCATGTAAGAAGTAGCTTGAAGTTCACGTAGACGTGAAGGTGGGCATGACTTTGGGGTGACATAGCGGCTTCCAAATACAGCAGAAAGATGAAATGGACCTAAGTATACCCCCCATCCAGCTCTGCCACTTAACAGCTATGACTTCAGGCAAAGGACTTAGTCTCTCCAAGACTCAGTTTCCCTATCTATAAACTACTGGTGCTTATCTCCTTACTTGTTGTTGAATTTTAAATAAGACAGTGATATAAGATGTCCAGCCGGGTGTCTGGCCTCTCGACAGTTCTCAGAGCTTTTCCCTCCCATTTCTTACTACTATGTTCCCTTCTTCTGTTCACCTCCCTTCTGGGTCGCTGACAGGCTGCTTCCAGGAGCCAGGACACAAGGGCACCCGCGGGTATAGCATGAAGCTCTGGGCTGGGAGAATAGAGATCAAGAGGGCAATATCAGCATGGTCATTGGCTGGTTATATGATATCTGTGAGGGTCACTTCCCCGTTTTTGGCCCTGCATTGTCATCTGTAGAACAGGACAGAAAAGAATTGAACGAGGAAGTCCCTGAGGTCTTTTCTGGCTGTGAAAGAAATAAATACTGGTTGCAAGTCCTGGGGAACACAGCTTTTCACCAGGCCATAAAAGAGACCTTATTTCACAGGATAGGACCATTATTACCCAAACATATTCATTCTTCCCTCTCCCACAGCAATGGGTCACCTGGATTGAAAACTATATTTCCCAGCTTTCTTTCAAGCAAAACATAGCCATGAAACTTCTCTGACTAAAGAAAGGGTCATGTTGACAGCTTCTGGGGCATTTTTTTTTTTTTTTTAGTTTTATTGGGTGACATCGGTAAGGGACATATCTTAAGACGCAGCTCTGTGGTCTTACTCCCTTCTCCTTCATCCCTTCCTTTTTCCAGTGGGCTAGAATGTGAGGATGTTGGTTGGCACAGCCATTTGGGCATGAGAAGTGCTTGGGAGTGGAGAGCAACAAGCTACAAGGAGCATGGGCTGTTGAGGACTTCAAGGAGACAGCTGCCAAGCAGCTTGAACCACCTACCTCTAGACTTTTATATGACAGAAAAATCAAATTCTGTCTTAAAAATTACCCCACAGAAATCCATATAGTTTGCATATAAAGCTCATGGTATGTGCAGACAGGAGGCATCCAGAGCCTTGCTTATATATGAGTGACTTGCAACTTTCTAATCACTTCACGCAATTGGATAGGTTTTTTTTTTAATTCCAAATGGGCCCCATTCAGGTGTGTGTGTGTGTGTGTGTGTGTGTGTGTGTGTGTGTGTTGGTTGCCTGAGGACCCACCTGTTCTCTTGTTCTGAACTAGACAGAGAAAACTTTCTCCCAGGGTATTAGTACAGTCCAGATTTCTTGATTGCTGCTCTTCTGAGCAACCTAAGAAATCGACTCAGTCGGCCTATAGTACTGGATTGGAGGCTGAGGAAATGTCAGGCTCCTTCCTTTGATTTGCATTTTAGTTGACTCCAAGTGCTACTCTCACTGTTCCCTCTGAGCTAATGCTGCTCATTGCCCGCGTGTGAGCATCAGCCTTAAACCACGTGTGTGCACAGCAAAGATGGAGTGTCTATTAGCAGGGACGATGATTAGCGATTCACGTGTTAAGTTCATGTTTACACTTCCATTGTCAACGATGGTCATTATTCATTTGAAATGAGGCCTTTTTTATTTACTGGGCCACACTGCTATGAGAAAGAGCATGTTGAAGGCTTAATGATTTTCATATGGTCAGGACTAAAAACAGAAAGGGCTGAGGCTCCCTTTGTTAGCCAGGAGAAGGGTCTTCTCATGGGGGCCCTGGCCCCACATCACAGAGAGGGAAGCACAGCCACAAGACAGGAGAGGGGATGGTCAGAGAGTCCCCCATGGCCTCAAATGTAGCTCCAGCTACATTTGACCTCCCAGAATATCAGGGGGATTTCAAGAAGCTTAGAGAAATCATGGAGAGCAGGAAGTGGGACACGTGACCAAATTTGTCATCCCCTGAATGGAAGGCAAATACATTTTAGCGACATCATGCTGCCTAGTGGAAGGCAGCATGGTGTTAGGGAAGGAAAACAGGGTTTGGAATTAGAAAAAGCTAGGGTAGAATCTTTGTTGGTTTGGGTGGCCTTGAGCAAGTGCTTAAGGCTGACTTTCCTCACCTTTGAAATGGAGATGAAAGCATATACCCTACAGGCTGATGCTGACAGTTGCATGAGATAATGCATGTGACTTTCCAAGAGAGTGAAATAGATATATTGCTTTCCTTCTCCTTTGCCTATAAGCCAGCTACATTCTCTTCAGAAATTTGGAGAAGGGCTAGGAAAGAATTTGGAAGGACTCTGTTTCTTCCGAGAGAAGTCCATGACAACCCACCTCTTCTTCTCTCTTGAGCACATGAGCTTCAGAGGTCAGAGAAAGAGGCAAACAGGAAGTATATTTGTTTTAAGATATTATTTACAAGAGTCTCTTGAGTCAGACGTTCTGGAATCAGTGACACTACCCACCTGGAGAGTTCACAGGCTCCACTGGACTTGGGGAGAAAGTTGGGAAGTGCTGAGAGGATGTTAGAACAGGTCGTGGGACTTTCAACTGGTTAAAAAATTGTATTCAAAGAGGGATGACCGCTGGCCTCATATCAAGCAGGTGGAGGTCTCTAGCAGAATGACAGAGCTCTGTTAATGCAGACTGTTTCCATCTTGGAACATTATTTTCAATGCATTCAGTGAAGACTTAGAAAATGTGCTTATCAAGTATTTAGGTGACAGAAAGAGCTACTAAGTAGGAGACAAAAATCACCAGACCTTTACAAACATATTTTTGCCTTATCCTCACAACCACCCCATGAGGTTGGGACAATTTAATTATTCTCATTTTACATTAGAGGAAACTGGGGGTTTGAACTGGTTTGGTGACTTGCCCAAGATCATGTGGCTAAGTAGAGGAACCTGAAATGGAACAGAGGCCTGACAGGGCTTGTCTTTGAATTGCATGTGAAACACCAGCTCCTTTGGGTACATCCAAAATGCTCAAGAACCTGGAGAAGCAGGCAAAGCAGGGGCCATTTTCAGGCTTTGTTCATTTTTTCATTCAATCAATATTCTGCAAACACTTAGTACACACCAGGCTCATTCTAGGTCTTGTTGATACAATGGAGATAAGACCATTCAGAGGAATCATGCCCTTATGGTCCTGGGAAAGTAAGGGGTTAGGTAAAGAGGACAATTAAAAATACTTGAGAGAGAGGAAGGAAAATGACATAGATGATAGAAACTTTTCAGCTTTCTTGCGACCAAATAGAAGTTGTGACAGAAACAAGCAGCAAACAGCAAGCAAAAGTTGCCTGGGATCTAGATGAACAGAGGCACTACAACTAGGGAGAGACATAATTAATCAACCTGCAGTGTTAGAAGGTAGGAGTGGATGAAGATATGTGGCTTTCTGGTCTCTAGAAGCTGAGTAGGACAAAGGCTGTGGCAGCTGTAGATGCCTCTTAAAAGGCGGGCATCTGCGAGTGGACTTTTGCAGTGATGGACCTGCTCACTCTGAGCACCAGCACCAGCGCCAGGTTGGCTGCACAGGGGGCACCAGGGTCTTACAGGGGGACACTGAGTTGTTGGAGTGAGGGCTGGAAGCAAGGATCTCTCCTGGGCAGAAGTGCCAGCAGCATCCATTGCTACTTTGTTGAGCTCTCGCCAACAGTATCACTATAGCTAAGACATCACCAAACTGGATTCAGTATCACTATAGCTAAGACATCACCAAACTGGACAACAGATGTCGCTACACCCAGAGGATTCCCTGAAACCCCGCCTCCCCCAACTCATGGTTCTACCCAAGCCACATCCATGTATATACTCAGCAAGTCAGGTGCTCCTTGCTGAATAGTGACAAACTCACACTGGTGGCATCTGGCCTCAGTTTCAGATGTGATTTCTTGAGGAAACTATAAGCACAGCATCTGTGGATTGCTTGCTGAAGCTTAAAAAGTGGCCCCAGAGGGGCACAGCCTGGGGCAAAACTTGGCCTGCAGCTAGACCCCTTTCAGGACTGTGCCACTGGACATCTACTATACAAAGCCATGCTAATAAGACCAGGAGACTTAGGAGCTTTGCTTAGCACATAAAAAAAAGGCAGAAAAGCAGCCAATATGGGAAGACAAAGAAGCAGAAACCATATGAGAGAACAGAACAGAGATCCAGGAATAATGGAGTCAAGCAATCTAACAGATGCAGAGTTCAAAACACTGGTTATAAAGATGCTCAATGAATTTAGGAGAAGTATAGATGAATTCAGGGAGAACTTTAACAAAGAGATAAAAAAACATAAAAATGGAAATGAAAATCATAAAAGAGAACCAATCAGAAATGAATAACACATTATCTGAGATGAAGAGTATATTAGATGGAATAAACAGAGTGGGTAAAGAAGAGGATTGAACCACTGATATAGAGGATGAGAAAGCCAAGAACACTCAATCAGAATGGCAAGAAAAAAGAAGCTAAGACTATAATAATAATTTAAGGAGCCTATAGGACACAAGTAAATGTAAAAATATCCATGCCATAGGGATCACTGAAGGAAAAGAAGGCATTGAAGAGCTCTTTGAAGAAATGATGGAAAACCTGCCTCACCTGGTGAAAGAAATGTACACAAAACCCCAGGAAGTTTAGAGAGTCCCAAGAAAGAGGAACCCAAAGAGGCCCACATAAAGATGCATCATAATTAAAATGTTAAAGGTTAAATACAAGAGAGAATCTTAAAAGCAGCAAGAGAAAAGCAGTTAGTTACTTACAAAGGAGCATCCATAAGACTGGCAGCTGCATTCTCAAAAGGAACTGTGCAGGACAAAAGCCTTGGCACAAAATATTCAACATGATGAAAATCCAGGATCTACAGCCAAGAATACTTTATCCAACAAATCTATCATTTAGAGTCACAGAACAGATAAAGAGTTTTCCAGACAAAAATAAGCTAAAGGAATTTATTACCACCAAGCCAGTATTACAAGAAATGTTGAAGGGACTTCTTTAAGAAAAAAAAATATGTGTCAAAAACAGGAATAAAGAATGGTAATAACTACATTTCTATCAACAAGTACTGCAAGTGGAAAAGAATTAAGTGCTCCAACCAAAAGATAGAGTGGTTGAAAGGATAAGTAAACAAGACTCCTACATATGCTGCCTACAAGAGACTCACTACAGTTTAAAAGACACACACAGACAAAAAGGAAGGGGATAGAAAAAAGATATTACCTCGATGACCTAGAGGGTATTACACAGAAAGAAATGGGCTGGATAGAGAAAGAATAATGTCACCTGATTTCACATACATGTGGAACCTAAAAAACAAAATGACAACAACAAAAATGGAAATTAACTCACAGATACAGAGAATATCTTAAAGGCTACTAGATGGGAGGGGATTTAGAGGAAATGGTGAAAAAAAGCAAAGGGATTAAGAAGTGCAGATGGACAGTTGCAGAATAGTCATGGATATATAGAAAGTAGCATGGGAAGATGGTTAATAATGTAATAAATATGTAAGTGAGATGGAGGGTACTAGATTTAGAGGGGTGGCTGCTTTGCAAGTTCTGTGGATCTCTGATCACTACGCTATACAACTGAAACGGGTATATTATTGTATGCCAACGATAATTTAAAAAAAAAACTCTTTGAATTGTACAATGTAAATATGAGCAACTAATTGTCTATTCTATTTCAATAAAGCCAGGGAAGAAATATGAAGGAAGATGAGTTGGGTAATTTTAGAAGATGATAATATAACCAACACTTTTATTGTTGGGACTGTCGATATTGTTCTAAGCGCGACAATCCTGTGAAGTGGGTGCTATCATTGTTTTTACTTAGAGATGAGGAAAACCGAGGTGCATAAAATCTGAGTATCTAGTCCTAGGGCTCAAGCTCAAAGGTGGTCCTTTACCTTTGGAACCTGCAGAGCACACTGCTCAGTGTTCTGAAGATAAAACAGGACTGGGAAGGACACCAGCTGGAGGGGGCTCAGGGAAGGCCAAGATACCAGGAGGGTGATCAAGGAAGACCAATTTGTAGGGGTGACATCTGAGTCTGAAGGAGGAGCCCCGAGCCTTGTGAGGCTCAGAGGGAACAGCAGGTACATAGGCCCAGAGATGAGAATTGGCTGTGCAGGTCGAGGAACAGAAAGATGCTCAAAGTGACTGAACCCAAAGGAAGCAGGGGTCAGATAGATGGGCAGGGGAAGGTGGTTGCAGGTTTGTAGCTTGTGGCAAAGTGTTTGGACTCTCTTACCCACTTGTGAAGACAAGTCCAAGTGGGTATTTATGCAGGAAAATAAAGTGATCAGGGTCAATTTTTCATTGAGTCTATGCTCCTTGGAGTCCCTAAACCTGAGGCACAAGCTTCTAAATGGTTCCACAAGATTTGAAAACCTCTGAGCAACTCCCTGAGGCTAGCCCCACAGCTTGGTACTACTGCCTCTCCCTGAACCTTCTGCACTTTCCCTACCTGCTTTCAAAATCTCAGAACCCTCACAGGTCGCCTGAGCTGAGCACCCAGGTGGGGCAACCCAGAGCTGCAGAGTTCCCCCAGTACTGACTAGGGACCTGGAGGACACATGGAGGTCTCAGCTCATGAAGTCAGGGGCTCTAGTAGAGACTCAAAGGCCTTGCTAGACCCATTGGCTCAAGAAGTGGAACCCGCCGAGATGGGATTTCTCAACAAGAAATGTGAGGCCTTTCTCTTGGGTTCAGAATACTAGTCACAAGAGTCATAGAGGAAGGGAAGCTGGGAAGGACAGAGACTCAGGAAGGAGAGTAGGGTGGAAAGGGCATACCAGGGAGGTCAGAATCAGCAGGGAGGGAGGGTGAGGCTAAACCAGGGAGGGATGGGAGCCAGAGCACAGGAGGAAGAAGGGTAAGGGGAGCCCCAGAGGAGGTAGAGCCATAGCAGAGGGAGAGCAGGATGAAGGAGAACCGAGGAGGAAGGAGACTCAGACAGGGGAGGAAGTGAGGAGGAATGGAACCTGGGGGGCCAGCGAGTAATAGAGCTGGCTCAGCAAAGGCAGTGCAAGGAAAAGGATTCAGAAATTAGGAGGGGAACTGCACACTTGGGTGACTGACAGTGAATGGCAACAGAGTGGCGAGGCCAAGCTCCTGCTTGTCCATGTATTTATTTATTCCCGTTTGTCTCCAATCACATGCGGGCTTCTGGAGAGCAAGGTTCCGTTGGCCTTTTCACTGCTATGGCCTGGAGAAATACTGACGTGGAGCAGGTGCAGATACACATTTGTTGAAGGACAGAAGCCTGAGGGAGATGATGTCCCACCTCTCCTGGCTCCCGCTATAGCAGCTCATGACTGGCCCAGAGGTAGGTGTCTCTATCCAGAGCAGCTGTCAACCAGGGCCCCAGGCTCTCTAGGGTGGGCATGCTCCCTGGGAGCATCGGAGGGCTCTCAGTTGAGCATGGTTGGGGGGAGGGACATCTTCCCTGGGGAAACCTATAGGGGAATCACTACAGAGGGCAGAGCCAGGACTAGGACACAGGTTGGACGGCAGAGGGAGAGCTATTTTAGGATTTACCAGAAAAATGCGAATGAAGAATTCGGTTCTGACAATCACACACATTGAAATGACCTGGTTTGTGAATCAGGGAGAGCTCTATCAGTGGAGGTGTTTAGGCAGAGAATAAGAGGTCACAGAGAGAGCCCATGGAGGAGGTTTTGGCAAACACTGAACGCCAACTGTGTGCCAAGCTGTGGGCAGGGTGTTGGGAGCCCCAAGCAGAATCAGGCTGAGCCTTGGACTCAGGTTGCTCTACTTCCATGGCAGACATAGGCCAGTAAACACCTGTTGGAGAAAAAGAGGGGCTCCTGAAGGAGGTGCTGATAGAACGAAGATATCAAGAAAATACGTAGCAGCTGCACAAAGCATGGCCAGAGGGGCTTGCGCTTGTACTGCTCAAGACGCAAGCTCTGCACCCCAGGTATGGCCAGGTAGAAGTGTGGGTGGAGGCCAGGCCTGAGCAAGCACTCCTGGAGCCCAGCTCCTTGGTTGCCCTGGCTCTCCACTTCACCCACATCAAGCCACGGGGCCCCCTGGCTGAGCCTCCCACAGCTGCAGGTGGCTGAGCCAGCCTCGAAAACCAGGGCTGCTGCATGGTTATGAAAAACACTCCCCGTGAGAAAATTCGATGGGATGCTCGTATAATCCTAAGACATCTCGACATCACCTTCGTCCATGAAAGAAGAGGAAGAACCGTTATTAGATTTTAAACTACATTTTCAACTGTTGTGAGATCGTTTTAACTTTTCATCCTCTATTTGTATGAATGTTTCTTGTCAGAGGGGACTGTCAAGATGTTGAAGGCGTCGTCCATCGTTAAAAACTCGGTTGGCTTCCTGGTTTGGGTGATGCCCTATCATCGTCATATACGCAGCTGTCACCACTGCTTGAAGTTAGCTGATGAGTAGACACGACTTCTCCCTACTATTTGTGCAAATTTTTGTGAGCCTATAATTATTTTGAAATAAAATTCAAAAAAACAAACAAAATTCCTCTTGCTCTGGAATCGCAGTCATCACAAGTATTAGACCCGATACGGAAACAAGTTTTGTTCTGCAAGCCACAGTTTCTCAATGAATTTTTAAAAGAATGCACCTGGAAGCTTATCTAAATGTGGTATTTATTTAGTACACTTCATTATATGTTTTTTTTCTTAGCATCATTTTATAAAAAAGAAAAAAATTAATTTTTTCCTTCTTGTGTCCTCAATATCTCCTCTTAACTCCAAAGTATCCAAGAACTGCTAACTTTCTATGTGTACTCCAGCTTGGAAAAAGCCAGAAACTGCTCTCAGGAGGTTGGACAATGCCAGGGGTGGTGGCAGGAGTGGGGAGCCCAATCAGGGACAGAACCTCTGAGTGAGTGGGGGAAGTCACTGAGGCTCATAGCGGTGGTTCCGAGGAGCCAAAGCCTGGGCAGCCCACGGAGCCAGGGCTAGGTCGGCCAAGGCCCATGAGGCTCTGGCCTGGTGGGTCTGGAGGTGAAAGGTGGGTGGTGTTTGGGTAACATTGAGAAGATAGGGGACGGGTGAGCTCAGATCAAAGTAAATTTGGGGACTGTCAGGTGAGATCTGCAGCCAGGAGCCCCAGGAGGAAGCTAGGACAAGGGGGCTCCAGGTCTGGGGAGTCTCTGGGTGAGATGAAAATGGCATCCCTTCCCTGGAAGATTTTGCCTGTATCTCCCTCTCACTCTCGTGGTTCCAGGGAAGGAGCTGAGGGGTCTGGGGCCCAGGACAGAGCCTAGCGCGCCACCTTCTTTCCTCTGACAGCCACACTAAGCAGCTGCCGCAGCCTTGGCTAAAAACACAGCATCCTCCTGAGAAGATAGCAGAGACCTCGAAGATACTGCCTGCCCCTCCTGCCAGCTCTCCCGGGAGTGCAGACCTCAAGCAGGCAATCTCTGCTGGTCGGGAAGTCTCGGGACACCCCGCGGCCTCTAGCAGAGGCTCTGGCAAGCTGGGCTGTGCGTTCAGTGTCCAGCAAGAGAACATGCTGCCTGACAGGTCCGCAGCCTTCACTCAAGCCGGGGCCTGAATGGAAACATTATCGCAATCTAATCACCTTTCACAAACACAGCCTGAGAAACCCTCTCCTTGGCCTCCATGCCAACCTCCAACGGAGCCAGGGGTGAGCGGAAATGGTGCTCCCTAGGGGGTGTCCTTGAGGAGCTGCACACACTCCAGTGAAATTTAAAAAGTGACCCAGGGCCCTCGGCCCACGTGGCCCGAGCAGTCTCCCCGAGCAGGACTGCAAACTCCAGGGCCAGGCACAGGTTGTCTATGGATGGTCCCAAGGGGTGAGGGTTTTCCCTTCTTTTCTTTCCTTTCTTTTCTTCTTTCTTCTTTCTTTCTTTTTCTTCTTCTTCTTCTTCTTCTTTTCTTTTTTTTTTTTTTTTTAATAAAACAAATGACAAAGGGTCCTGCCAGGAGCCATTGTCTTCCAAAGTCTAAAGTGTCTGAAATTAATTTATCCGCTTAGGATGGTGTATAAATTTCTCATTACGGGTGTCAGTGATGAACAAGAAACCATTCCAAGCAATGTCTCGGGCCCTTGCCAAGCCGCGGGCCTGGGGTCCCTCACGGAGCCGGTGCCGCGACAAAGGGTTTCACACAGTCAGGAGCGTTAACTATGCATGCTTTCGCGTTGCCCGGGCTCAGCCAAATGCCCTGTGAGAACGCCACGTCCACACCGGTTTTATTATTCTGCACAGATGCCGGCTCACTGTGTATTTCCAGCTTTGTGGAACATAATGTGGGGTGTTGGGGGTTCTGTTGTTGTTGGGCATGTGTTTTTTTTTTTACATTATCTCTCCCCACCCCTTCTTTCTGCTATCCACCCCAATGGCTTGGGCAAGGGGAAGTAGGGGGGCAGCCGGGAGATTCTTGGAAGGGCTGGGGAAAGGTGGGGGAGGGGATTAAATGAATCGAGTCCCTTTGAGGTGTGTGTGTGTTGTGGGGGAGGGTGTGGAAACTAAAGAGAAGAAAGGGGAGGGGAGGAGGAGGTTAAGCCCTGGGAAAAAAATGGCACCCTTGGCCCTTGCTGGGCCCAACTGTCAGCTACACAGTGGCGGGTGGCAGGCCCAGAGAGCTGTAGCCAGGTCAAGTTGCCAGCCATGCTCGTGGCTGCCCTGGTGCCCCCAGAGACTCAGCTTCAGAAGGAGGGGTCCTCAGGGCACTCTTGCCATGTGTCACCCAATAATTCTTAAATGCAAATGTCGACCTGAGATGGCAAGGGTTGAAGAGGTAGGTGGCAGAGCTGGGGCGCAAACCCAGGCCCCTGACGCTGCGCTGCACCTGGCCTCCTGACTCTCCGCGGCCAGGCAGCATTCTCTGCCCTCCCTGCAGGGTGAAGGTCCACTTGCCTCTGCCTTCTCTCTTCTGCCCTGGCTGTGGTTTATGCTCTGGCCTCATGCTCCAGAGCCCCTGGCAGGTCTTCTTCTATTAAGAGAACGAGACCCAGAGGAGCTCATCAGGGTCCTGGTTACAGCTCAGCAGACTGTGATTTTTCCAGGGGAAAAAGCTGAGACCTGACGGGACACCACTGGAGGGCTGGCCTGGGAATTAGAAGAGGTGACTGGAATCCTGCTTTCCTCACCATCTCCCCATGTGACCAAGGCCTAATCCTACCCCTCTTTGAACGTCTAAACTTTCTTCTGTATATAAAGGGCTGGGTCCAAGGATCACCATGCAGCCCCCAGATATGGGCTCCAGGATGATGGAGAAAGGAGGCAGGCTGTGCTGGCCATAGGTGCCACTGATACCGACTGCAGTCGCTGCAGCTGGGGAAGGTTGGGGGTCTACTCCTTGGGGGCCCTGCAGGTGACAGTGCCTACCACAGCCCCTATGATATGCCTAGCTCTTTTCTTGACATAAAGGGACCCTGCCCAGAGGTCTGGGAATGTTTGGACTCCAGGGTCACCTCCAAGAACCACCAGTCTTGGCTGACGTTTTCACTCCCAACCACTGTGTGCCTGGCTGCTGAGGGCCAGGCCTCTCAGGATCGCTGATTGGGATGCCTGACAAATCACTGGCCCTGGGCGGTGAGCCAGCCTGCAGACCCTGTGGAGGTGGCCTCATTACAGGCCTCATGGTCCAGTGGGCAGGGCATCAGACTGGACATCTGGAGACTTGGGGCCTGGTCCAGCTTGCTGCTGCTTTGCTGGGTGACCTTAAGCAGATTACTTGGCCTCTCAGTGCCCCATCTACCCCCTGCCTTCTCCCTGTCTGGCAAGACTTCCTAGAGAGAATATTAATGGGGTGGCTCACAGAAGCCCAGATTCTACAGCACCTCAGTTTAGCCTTTCCAGCCATGCCAGGGTTTGGCAGCGACACACAGGAATACTTTCTTGGGCTGCCACAGGCCTGGCCTTGGAGGTGAAAGCTGCAAGGGGCCTGGGAGGAGTGCCACAGTCTCTGGAATAGGAAAGGCCATTCAGATCCTTCAGGGCAATCTCTCCTTTTGTACATGGAGAAACTGAGGTCAGTATAGACAGCCAGGTGGTTGCTTTGCTGAGCAAAGAACCTGAGCCCTTCCATTTCTCCCCTGAGCTGTTTATCCAGTCTGTCCTTCCTGATATGGTTCTCAGGATGATGCTTTAATTACAAGGATCTAACCCGATCACTCTCTGTAACAGCCTCTTCCGTGACCTCCTATCTCCAGGTAATCAAGTACTTCAGCTGGCATCCCGGGTCCCCTTTTTTGCAGCATCCTCCATCGCTTTGCTCTAGCTATATACAACCCAGGCTCCAGCATCACTAAGGCCCTCCATGCTCTTGACACATGACATTTTTGCCACCTGTGGGGCCCTCCTCCACCAGCTCCTAGGTGAACTGATGGCCCTTCATAACTGCCGTGAAACATGCCCTCTGCTTGACACCTGCTCCTAGCTGTCCCCAAGGATGTAGCTTCCATGGTCCTCTTGCAACACACAGACCCATCTCCAGCAGAGTACTGCCTATGTGCAGTGCAGGGCCTTGCAGAGCAGGCCCTGCCTCTCAGCCATGTTGGGGCCACAGGGAAGGGCCACAGAGCTTGGCATGTAGTTAAAGCCAGCATCCTGACCCCATAAGCCCCCTGCCCTCTTCCCTTCCCCTCCTTTAAGTACCTCTGAACAAGCATTTAGAAGCTTCATCCGAGGAGCTTGTCCAAGTGACACACCAGGACCCTCCTACTGCTCTGTGTCTGCACCCGCCTCCCACACCCCTTCTGCAGGGCCAGCCGAGGCCTACCCCTCAGAGTTCCTCTTTTCTAGTTGTCTGGGTCCCAATCCATCATAATACTTCCTGCTTACTGTGCCTTACCTTGTGTTAAGTACTATACATGTGTGTGTATATATATACACATACATATGTATATATGAAAAATTTGTGCTATATAGGCATGTTCCTGAAAACAATATCACAGCTCAGTTTATAGCTGAGGCAACTAAGGCTCAGAGAGATTAAGTGGCTTGTCTGGGGTCCCACAGCTGGGAGAGACAGAGCTGGGATCTGAGCCCAGATCTGCAGGATGGAAGCTCATGCTCCGCCCCCACCAGCACCTGCTGTCCTCCCACCCTGCCAACCAGGCTGCCTGGAGGCATGGAGTCAGCTGAGTTACTAAAGGCAATAAGGAATTTCCTGGGTGATCCTGTGCCCCTGGCATTGGCATTTTAACCAGTCTTCAGAGCTTACCCCAAAGTGGAATTTCAGACATCATCATGGTCTAATGTTAATGACATTGTGTCTGTATCTATATCTCAGCAACATATGCAATGGACTTGTGAGGATTAGTCTTTTCTCCCATCTTTCTCCACTATAGCTCTAATTATTATTATTTATTTTTTATTTTTTTGTATTTTTAAGTCTTTCAAGGGCTGCGGCTTGGGGACAAGAGCCAAAAGAGAAATGCTAATTAAAATCCCTAAGGTTTTAACATATTAGTTCTCTTCCAAGCGATCTATAGATCCAACACAATCCCAATCAAAGTCTTAGCAGGATTTCTAAAAAATAGTGATTGACAAGTCAGTTCTAAAAATTTTTATGGAAAAACAAGGGATGTGAAAAGCCAAAGCAAGCTTAGAAAAGAACAAAGTTGAAATTTCATGCTCCCTGACTTCAATAAAGCTATGATAACCAAGACACTGTGTTAGTGACCAGAAGACAGACACGGATCAAGGGAAGAGGACAGATAGTTCAAAAATAGTGACACACGAATATGGCCAATTGATTTTCAGCAAAAATGTAGGCAATTCAATCTTTTCAGCAAATGGTGTTAGGGTAATTGGACGTGCATATTCAAAGAGAAAAATTTGGATCCTTCTTCATATCTTATACAAAAAGTAACTCAAAATAGACCATAGGCCTACATGCAAAACCTAAACTCATAAAACTTAAAGAAGAAAGCACAAGAGAGAGCCTTTTTGACCTTGGGTTAAGCAGAGAATTCTTAGGTACAACACAAAAGGACAATCTATAAAATAAAATTAAATTGATTCCTTGGATTTTTTCAAAATTAAAAACTCTGTTTTTAGAAAACCCCCAAGACTTAATGGCAGCAGCGGGAGCTGATCCTCTCTCTGCCTTTATGGGTTTTGGACTGAGGCTGGGAAGCCCAGTGAGTAAGAGGTGGCCAAGAGCAGCCTGAGAGGGTGAGAAAGATGGTGGGCACATGGGGGCTGGAACAGGCTATGAACCCTTTCCAACTGTGTGCAGGCTCGTTATCCTTCGGTATGTCACTTAACTCCTCTCAGCCTCAGTTTCCTCATCTGTAAAATAGCTGCATCTAGAAATCTCACTTTGAGGAACCAATGAAATAGAAAGTGCTGCCTCAAGAGTGGCACCTTTCTTTCTCTTTTCCGTCCTTTCCTCACAGAGGATACAGACCAATCAGGAGGCAGAAGACGTGAATGTGAAAGCACTGGGAAAGATTCTCCTGAATAAACTACCAAAAGGGCACAACAGAAAAGCCAGCCTGTCATCTCTCTCAGCTGTTTGGTGTCCTCTTTCAAGAAGCCCTGATCTAACCCAAAGATCCGCATCTGGATGGTTAAGGAAAACCAACCAGACGATCCCCAATTCTCCAGGGCTGTGAATGGTTCTAGAAGCCAAGAGTGAGAGGTGTGTAAAGAAGAAGGAGGATAAAGAAGACAGAAGAAAAAGGAGGGGATGTGGAAGAGAGTGGAAAGAAGCGAGCTGTAGCATATGACCAAACTAAGGTGGGGGAGTGCGGAGGTGACAATAATTACAGAAGAGAGGGGTGACTGCAAAGAAGAACCTCAAAAATAATACCCTTTCTGACTCATTGTTCCATCTCAAATCTCAGTACCTACCCATTAGCTGCGCCTGCCTAGAGGATGGCGTTGAGAGCTGTGAAGCTAAACCCAGACTTGGCGGTGTCTGCCATGGGTGAGGAGCTTAGGAGTGGTGGCGTATGTGTCATACTTTTGCCAAGTTGAAACAGGAAGCCTGTAACTGTAAGGGCTTTATTCAGTTCAGGTGCAAACCTCTTCACTCTCAGCAGTGAAGTGTTTAGTTCGAGAACTGATGATAAAATGACATATCAATTAATAGACCTCATTAAATTATCTTCAGGGGGAAGAATTGTGTGTTTTAGAAAGTGTTTGAAGCAAAACTGATCTAAGAAGAACTTTTAGCCGCCTCGGGGGATAAATTTTCAATTAGATATAAATGTCAATTACATGGAACATTTCACTCTCCAAGCATGCTGGGAGAGTTGGGGTGCTACAGCTCAATGGCTGAACAACTAAGGACCTGCACAGAAGGGTCCCAGAGCTAGGAAACCTGGCAGTTTTGACAGTGGCCAGGGACACGGATTAGTAGATAGGAGAGGAAGGGGAGCAAAATCATCAGACGTCTTTTAGTGACATAATGCATTTAAAGGGCAGGGGTCTCCTAGCAGTCCCTGGCCTTTTGGCACCAGGGACTGGTGCTCCTATAAGACTCTGATGCCTGATGATCTGAGGTGGAGCTGAGGTGGTGATGCTAGCGCTGGGGAGAGGCTGCAAATACAGACGAAGCTTCGCTTGGTTGCCGGCCATTCAACTCCTGGTGTGTAACTAGGTACCTATCTGCGGCCCGGGGGTTGGGGACCCCTGTCCTAGAAAGTTCCCTTTAACTCAAAAAGCATGGATTGAGCCTGTTCTCTGTTTAGAGTCCAAGCCAGACACTGAGAATAACTAAGGCTGGGGATTTTCTGTCCTGGAGGAGCTCCCTAAAACAGGCCTGTGGAAGGGGCTTCCCACTTGGTGAGCCCATCCTCATACTGGTACCCTGACTGTAATGAACCTCCTCAGTTCAGTGTCTAGAAAAGCACCTAGAACCTGATCATGTCACTTCCCTGCTAGTACCTGTCTATGATTCCCCATCACTACTTTATCATTGGGACAAAATCCAAGAGCTTTGCGTTGCTGACAAGGCCTGAGGAATCTGGCCTTTGCCTAACTCCTCATTTCCCACCCAGTCTCCCCCTCAGTCTCAGCTCCAGTCAAAATTGCCTTTTCCCTGTTCCTTTAACATTTAGATCTCTTTCTTGCCTCAGGCACATTCTCACCTTCCCCCATCTTCTGAACATCTCCAGCTCCTCCTCCCTGTCTCAGCTTTACTGCTGCTTCCCCAGAGAGGCCTCCTGTGACCTCTGCGTGAGGTGAGCCCCTTCCCTCTTGATGTACATACTGTATTGTCAACTTCTTCTTTGCATTTAGCACAATTATAATTAGATATGTAGTTGTGTATTCATATGTCTCATTTCTGTCTCTTCTGCTAAAGTGCAGGCTCCCATAAAATGGGGACCAGGCCTATCTCATACCCAGTGAGAGCCTCATTTTCGACACAGCCTGACATTGAGAAGGAACAAGTATTTCTGGAGTGAATAAATGACGAATAAATAAAGACTCTTTCATCAAGACTTTATGGAGGCCACAGGTGTGTGAGGTGTGCATGGCTGGACCTCCACTGCCAAGTGAGGCTGGAATTGCCTACAGAGTTGGCTCCAGCCTGACTGCATACGATGAAGAGTCGCTGAATCTGGTGTAGACATGTCTAGATGCTTCTCATTCAAAGATGGTGGGAACCCTCACTCCCTAGGCTCTGTGCTGGCCCAGATTTTCCTCCTCATCTTCCCACACTCACTCATCAGCCTCTTCATCTCTTTCACCCGTGGCTGGAAAGTCGCGCCCTCTCTGTTAGAGCCATGGTTGCTATTTGCAGAGTCTCTATCCCTGAGATTGTTCTCGTGTTCCTTTGTTGGGTTTTTATCTTAAGCAGCATTGCTTCCCCAACCCTCTCCGCACAGTGCCTATTGCTTAGCCCTGCATCCGTGATGGCTTTCTGTCTGCTCACCAGACCCACTTTTGCAGAGACTTTGAGTTGGGGTAGGGCGGATCAACCCCTCGACTGGGGTCTGGGTGGGAGGCCCCAATCCCTGTGTCTCCTTAGCTCCCTCCAGTGTCCACACTGTGCCTTCCCCACAACCACCAAACACCCACTCTTCGGGAGCTACTTGTTAAATGTTGCATGCCGCAGTGGGAAGACAGCATTCCGAAGTTTGCAGATTGAATCCTCATTGAGCACTCTCAGGCTGATCACTTGACACAGACTTATTTAGCCACTGTATCTGTCGAATAGGAGTTACTGACAGCAGCTACCTCATGAGGTGTTGGAAGGCCGAAAGGGAACACCTAGCTGCTCCTAGCACAATGCCTGGCACACAGCTGGTACCTCATAAGTGATAGCCCTTCCCCTTCCTTTGAGCACCCTGGTGATGTAGGCATTATGTTCTGAGGTGACAGACCCAGGGGTTAAGCACTTGACCTCCTGTGTCCTAGCAGTGGGTTCTTTCAAGATGGTGCACCTCTTGTAGACAGGGGTAAAGTGGGGGCAGTGGGCTGCTGAGGGTGTACTCATCGAGCTTCTTCAGGGCCCCAGAGTACTGCAGGGAGACTGTATTATTATGCTCTTGCTGAACAGAAACAATGCCCGCAAGAGGCCGGTAGCATTGATATCACCATGAGGATGGACCTGGGTGAACACAGAACTGCTCTTCCGGGTTTGCCCTGCCTGGGCACAAGGCCGCCCTGACCCAAGATGCTCACGAACTTGGGCGATCCATGTCCCTGTGCTGCAGCTGGGACCACAGCGGGCACATCAAGTCACGGCACGTCTGCCTTATTTGCCAATCTGTTGACTGTGCCCCCTGGCCCTCAAGTCCCTATTCACTGGGCAGTAAACATGTTACCTAGCAACTGAGTGTCAATATCAACAAAGGCTCAGATGAAGTTGTTAATCAGGGCAAGACTGACAGAGGGCCGAGGTGCTCTGGGCTCGCTCCTCCACTCATTGTCTGACACTAAGACTGGCCCACGAGGATTTCGATGCTCAAAAGACCCCACATCTCCCTCCACTATGAAAATTAAATGAAGTGTGCATCCTAGGCAGGGAAAAGGCACCGGTGCAGGACTGCCTGGTGATCTTGTTTTTCTATTTTTTAGTTTCCTTCCCCACCCCCCGCCTCCCCTGCCTCCCCCGCTTGCCTTTGCCCATGGGGTAGAGTGCTTCCCTTGAAGGCAGTGACCGCTGCTAATTCCTGAAGCCATGCCTGTCATTTGTCCTGTTCATGGGGCTCCAGGTGGGGCAAGGAGGGCACAGCCAGGCTCTGGCCTCCACTGACATTATGGAATGGGATGAGGTTGAGCATGGGCAGGTGCTGAAAGAAGGCAACCAGTCCCTTGTCCCTGGAGCTCATATTTCAATGAAAACAGGCCATAAACAAATAAAGAAATGAGGCAGTAATCTAATGCTAGGTAGGTAACGGGGGGAAGAGCGCTTCAGGAGGTGGATGGGCAAATACAAAGCCCTGGGGAATGTGTTTTGTGTTTTGTATCTACAGAGAGCTGCAAGCAGGGGAGAGTATCAGCACGGGCCCATTATGCAGGACCTCAGGAAGCCATGGCAGGGGGTCAGAGTTCACCTAAGGGGAATGGGAAGCCAGTGGATGGTTTCTGTTGTGGGGCAATTTGGTCTGATTTTCACTGTGGCAGTTTTGTGAAGAAGTGCATGTAAGGGCCTGGCGAAGGCAGGGAAACCATGTAGGAGGCTTTAGGAAAAGCCAGGTGAGAGGTGCTGGATGGTGGCCATTCCATCATATCCCCAGGAGGCCACACCTGAGGCTGTTGGAGGAGCCAAGAGGGTGTAAGGAGGACCTAGCCTTAGGAAAGTTGGGGTTGAAAGGTCAAAGTGTGGGGCCGAGGGCTGAGCCTCAGGCCAGGCCTCGGCTCTTCCTCCCTGTGTCCTTGGAGTACACCTCTGTCTCAGGGCTGCCATTCCTCATCCGCAGCCACATTCCTCTTTGTCCTGTCTACTCTCCAAAGTGTGAGGAGTGGGGTGGGAGGATCACATGTTTGGATTTGGGCAGAAGAGGATTCTGAGACTGCTTGTGCCTTTTCTTAGCTGTGTGACCTTGGGTGAGCTAGTCAACCTCCCTAAGCCTCAACTTTTCTCTTCTTTAAAATGGACTAATGGTATCTATCTCAACGGTGCTCAATTGATGCTTAATTATTTGTTCAGCATTTGCATTTTTCATGCCAGGCACTGTGCTAGGACTCGAGATGAGTAGGACCTGGCATTTTTCTTTTGGGGGCCAAAAGACTGGCTCATCAAGAACAACTATAGTCCAGGGGTCATGTTCTCAGGGAGCCTTGGAATCCTTGCTCCTGCCCAGGGCCACAGCAGTGAGGGGGTCTTGTCGGGAGGTGTCAGGGCAAAGCAGAAGGTGGGACAGGCTATGGTTCAGAAACCCCGGTGCCAGGAGGTCCCTGCTCTGATTTGCTGGCTGACCCTAGGTGAGTCCTTTTTCTTCTGGGTCTTGGTTTCTGCGCCTGAAAAATGAAGCTATTGGATTGAATGGTCTTTAAACTCCCTCCCAGCTTTTGACTCTACAGAGAGAAGGATCCTCTGCCTTGGACCTGGGTCTGAAGCTGGGCAGTGATAAGCTTCGGCTCATGGAGGCTGAACTGCAGGGTAGCAATTCAGAGCATTTTCCACAAATACAGGGTTCACTTTGGGAAGTAGATTCCTGGAGGCCCAGGGATTCCTGAGGCAGAGTTGACACCTAACAGTTCTCTTTCAACTCTTCTGATCTACTTAAAGTAAAAAGGAGGGCTCGCAGGCTCCCAACACCTCTCTTCTTTCTTAAACAAGGAGAGCACAACCTCAGGACAATGTCTAAGTAGAATTTAACAATAGCACTCCGCTTGCATTGTATATGGAAGTACGTTACCTTCTACTGTGGCAAGTGCTATCAGTCAGGATGTAAATAAAGTTTCTTTCAAAAATACGTTCATTTAACAAACAAGGCATGCTGATTTTGAGGGGGGAAAATTGAACTCTGTGAAGTCACTAATAATTGACTACAGGGTTTCTGACCTGCGAAAATGGCAATTTCCATGGTTCAACCTGACAGTATTGATGATGATAGTAGCAGCTAGCATTTATTGAGGACTCATGGTCAGACACTGTTCCTAATGCTTTACAAAGAGCATCTCACTTAAATCTCAGAGTAAACATAGTGCTCGGGAAGCACTGTTTGGGAGTAGCTTTGTGACTTTGGGTAGAGGCTCGTCCAGAACCTGAGGCCCTTCGTCGTTTGTGTGTCCATACATAGCCCATGATCAGGTAAGTGATAATGATGAAGATGGAAATTATGAGATGTTTTTAATCCCAAATCAAAAGCTTCTCCTTTTGGGTGTGGTTTACACCCCCACCCTCTGATGGATGGCAAAAAGCTGATCAGCAAACACACCAATGACAAACACAGATGGAACATTTAAAGCCAAGATCCCCACAGTATGACTTAGTGGAGAGGTGCTGGTGGAGTGGCAAATTGCCTAGTGAGGGAAAGGAGAAATTGCAGGCCTTGGTGGCTTGGGCTGCAGCCATGGCCTGTGGCAAATTGGGCTCTCTTAGTCTAGCAACCAACAGGGGAGGGAATGCAGGAGAGACCATTATTATCCTCTAGAGGAGTGGGTGCAGCCTCATTTTCCTCATCCATGTGATGAGGCTAATATTACTGGTCTTGGCCATGACTATGAGGAATCTGCATACCAGAAATTAAGACTTCACATTCTCTTTCTTGCCCTGGGTTAAAGCAGGGTGGTTGCCCATGGTTGATGGAAAGCAGAGGAATCTGGGAGGGCAAAGCTCGAAAGAGCTGCTATTTGGAAGTACCCTAGAGCCCTGGGGTGCTGGGACAGCCATATCTAGCTGACTGTAGTTTCCTGACCTGCTCTGAGGGGCAGGCTGGGCACTGCAAGGCCTGGAATGGAAGCTGTCTTGTCCTGATGGCTGCTGTTTCATTTGTTGGGTCTCAGAGAGAGAAAAAGAAGGGCAGGAAAGAAGAGAATGCTGGCTGGATAGACAGGAGAAAGGGATGAACAAAGAGAGAAAGGGATGCCAGGATGGGGAGCTCAGAAGTGAGTCAGAAAGAGAAAGAAAGGAGGCAGGTAGAGTTGGCGGGACAGGGTGGGGAGTGCAGTGGGCAAACTGTATTAAAGATACTCATTTCCATAATGCAGTGCATGGGGTTGCCACTGGTTTCTTCCTTTCTACCATGACCAGCTTGGGCTGAGAGAGCCTTGAAGGGGATGCTACAGAGGCCCAGGGCCACATCTCAGCCTTTCCCTCTTCTCTCGTGGGCAGAGAGGGCCTGTAGCCACCACTTGGGTCTGGCTCATGCCCAAGCTCTTCTTCAGCCTGACGCCCAGAGCTAGTCCCACTCTTGCAAAGCCCCAATTATGCTCCCGCTAATCACCAGCCTCAGCTTTGGAGCCCAGGTTGTTTCTTTGTTGAGTCTGCTAGGGCCCCTATCCTGAGTTCTGTCCCATCTGCCTGGGTCTAGTACATTAAAGGGGCCTGGCCTGACTGACCATCTCTGACCTGCACCATGACTGTCTCCACCTGCCACTCTCTATCCTCTCCCCATTCCTTTCTTAGCTGGCTACTGAGTGGAGACATCCAGTAACTGTGCCCTCAGATATATAGGTGATTAAATATATATTTATATATTACTTACCCTGGAGCAGGAGTAAGTGCTCAACAAATGATAGCTATTAGCTGCATTTTAATCGAGTTTCTTGACTCCTCAGAGCTGCGGTTCACTCATCTCTTAAATGGGATTAATGCAACATCAGGTACCTGCTGATATGCTGCACTGAGCAAGGCACAGCTTCTCTTCTGTGCTGTTCTTGTCAAAATACATAATTTGAACATGAGGAAACATGAGACAAATCCATATGGAGAGACATTTCTACAAAATAACTGGTCCGAACTCCTCAAAAGTGTCAAGTCATGAAAGACAAGGGAAGACAGGCTGTCTCAGATTTGAGAAATGCAAAATGCAAAATAGGATCCTGATTAGATCCCAGAACAACAACAACAACAACAAAGGATGTTGGTGGGAAAACTTGGAAAATTGAAATAAGGCCTAGTAAATAGTGTCATCTCTGCCTGTGTCCTGGTTTTGACCGTCGTTCCAGGGTCTACGGGGTGTTAGTGTTAGAGAAGCCTGGGTGAAGGGTGTGTGGAAACTCTTTGGACTATTTTTACAACATTATTTTCAAGTCTGAAATTATTTCAATATACAAAGTTCAGCAAACAGGATTGATGATAGTATCCATCTCACAGGTTATAAAGAATAAACGTAAAGCACTTAGAGTAACACTGGCTACCCAGTAGGCTCTCGTTACTGCAATCTTGCAGACTGGAGGCCTGGACCAGCATTCCCGGGCCCATGAAGCCACAATTGTCAGGGCCAAGGGAGTTCAGGGTCAAGACCCTCCTGGTAGAGTCATTCATCTGTCTCCCTACTGAGCAAACTTCTACAGGGCACTGGCGATGTGGCAGGGAATGGGACCCAACCCAGTGCCCAGCCTCCTGGATCAGGGTGGCAGAGGTCGATGCTAATCAATGATTCACACAAACCAGCATGAAGGTGCACATGACCATGAGGGCTGTGAAGGGAGGTTCAGAAGGACTGGGCAAGTGTATAATGTCCTCGTAGACCCTGTCCTGGGATTCTCAGGCTTCCCTAGGCCACACCTCTGAATCTGCCATCTGAAGCATGGTAGAGAATTAGGTTGGGAAAATAGCACCGTGAAGGCCCAGGGCAGGAAAAGCCCCGGTGTCAGAGTTGATGCTCGTGTGGCATGAGCACAGAAGCTCAGAGAACCAGGAGTGTGGAGGGAGCTGGCCTTGTCCGTGGTCACTGGAAACAGGAGCTGAGCTGAAGCTGCAGTCCAGGCCAGCCCCAGTTCTCAGCCCTTTGCAGTCCATCACATCATGGAAGGCAGCCACCATATTCCCAGACACAATTGAATTTAAAATGTGAAAAGAGTTTCATCTTGCAAATATGAAATCATATGGGCTTTTCACCTAACATTTAGGCTTTTTTTTTTTTAATGAAGAAAAGATGTATAGGTCCTAACTCTATTTTATAGGATTTGGTGATCTTGAGACAGAGTCAATCGCCAACTTTAAGAAGAAAAGGTGTCCTGGGGCTGGGTGGGGGTCGGAGGGGTGGTCATTATCAAAAGCTGGGCATATCATGGGCACCTAACAACAGTGTCTTCTGCCCACCGGCACTGGCCCAGGTTCCCAACACATTTTCACAGCATCTTCACACCTAGACTGTGGCGTGGGCTCCAGCAGATGCCTCGGCTCCCATTTCACCAAGTAAACAATGGAAGGCTGAGAGCCTGAGTAGACCAGAGGCTTTTAATGCCCGGGTCAGGCCTCACCCACCAGGGTAAGTTAGTGGGGCATGCGGGGTGTAGGGCGAAAGGGCCTCCGTGTTCCTCACCCACAGGGAGAGTGATAGAAAGGAAGGAGCACTGGCTTGTTGGCCAGACCATGCTGGCTCATACAAGTCTGCAAACCCCGTTCCTCATTAAGAAAATGGGTGTACAAAGATCCCTCGCCTGACTAGCGATGAGCATTAGCTGCAATATTTGTGACATTCTTGTCCCAGTGTTGGGCACAGAGAAGGCATTCACTAAATGGAAGCCTTCCTTTCTCTCATCCTTCAATAGGATGCCCTATACAAGTAGCCAAGGTAAGCAGGCTCTGGATTCCGACCCACTGTCATTCACTATTTTCTTCATGCTAACACCTTCATAACCAGACTCTCCTGGACTACATCCTTATGGTATATACTCATTTAACACTTATATACACTTATTACATGCCAGACACTAGACCAAAGACTTCACACATGGGTCCTTTCCTATTTTTCACAACAACCCTAAGACATGGGTACAAGCATTACCCCACTTCTCGTATGCACAGATATTCAATGTTGAGGTTGCAAGTTGAACCTAGGAGGTATGACTCCAAGTATCTGCCTTCAACCATTGTACAACTGAGGGTAACAGTGTCATCGCTATGGCTTGAATTGTGACTCCCAAAAAGATATGGTGAAGTCCTAACCCTCTGTACCTCAGAATGTGAGACTTTATTTGAAAATAGGGTTTTTGTAGATGTAGTCAATATGAGGTCATTAGGGTGGGCCCTAATCCACTATGACTGGCGTCCTTATAAAAAAAGGAAACTTGGACACAGAGACACGCACACAAGGAGAACGCCCTGTGAAGATGAAAGCAGAGATCAGGCTGATGCTTTTACAAGCCAAGGAACATCAAATATTGTCAGCAAGCCACCAGAAGCTAGGAGAAAGGCCTAGAACAGAGTTTTTCTCACAGCCACCAGAAGGCATCAGCCCTGCTGACACCTTGATCTCAGACTTCTGGCCTCCAGATTGCTGAGGCATTACATTCCTGTTGTTTAAGCCACCGCCCACTTTGTGGTACTTTGTTATGACAGCCCTAGCAAATTGAAACAATCACTATAGTCTTGATGGCATTCCTCAAAGTAATTCCCTATTCCTCCGGAAATGCTACAGAAATTTTATCCTGTTAGATGGACTCGTACTCTTTTTGGTGTCTTAGTGGTTCTTCACCAGAGGCAACTTTGACAATATCTGGAAACATTTTTGATTGTCACACTAGGAGGGTGCCATTAGCATCCAGTGAGTAGAGGCCAGGGATGCTGCTAAACATCATATAGAGCACAGGACATTCCCTACCACAATAATTATCTGGTCCAAAACATTAGCAGTGCCAAGGTTGAAACCCCTTTTGACAATATGATGAGTGCTGTGGATCCTCTCCTCAGAAAGATATTCACCTGATAACACATATATTCGCTTAATTCTCACTCACAGATATACATACTCACAAAGGCATACTCATTCACACATACTCATAGCCTCACTTTCACATTTTCACCCACACTCACATGCCATTTTGCATCTAGGCCCAGGGAGATACAGTCCCATGCACCCTAGGTTAAGAACCTCTGTTGCTTTGTAGATTAGGAAGGAAGTTAATGTAGTTAAGAGCCAAGATTTTCAGCATGATAAAGCAATATTACTATAGGAGAATAAAGCAAAAGTTTAAAATGATGTAATCTTAAACTTGGACTAGAAATATCGATATGAACTCAGGATCTGTTTTTCTTTTCATAAAGAAAACACATATCGCCTAGATCTGTCAACTGAAAAGTTCTGTAAGTAATATAAACCTGGAAACAATGAGTCTCATAGCCCCAGGCTTGGGTCTCCAAGGAACCAGGGAGCCTTGGAGAAATGGTTGATTCTAGAGCTGAGGTAAGAAAAATAAAATGAGCTGAACTATTTTGTCATCCATAAAAGCAAAGAAGATATTCCAAATTTCTGCAGCTTTATCAGAAGGAGCTAACTCAAAATTGTTCTTATTGGCCAACAATGGGAATTATTTATCATCAAAAATAAAAATGACTAAAATGGATTGAAATAAATAAACCAAATATTGTGTTTATAATGATATATTTTTTAAAAAACTCATTTGTCACCTTTGAATGACACTTGAGAACCAACCCATCATTTTGAAAGACTTTTTAAAATTATTATTTTAAAAAGGAAAGGATCAAACATTTATCCTGGCTTTTCTGTATAAACGTCAGTCCAGGGAAATAATTAAGAAAAGAAAGAGCTGTAGAATAATTTCACTTAGAACATACAGAAGAAATAATAGGCTATCACCACTTTGCAAACCCTAATGAAATAATATCAAAGAAAAAAAGTGAAGCATGATGTAGAGGTTTCCGAGGGAAACTGAAAGAGTTCGTTGAGAGAGGCAGGAAGGTGACGTGTGTCTTCCAGATTAAATTAGAGGTAGCTGAGTATCACCTCGAAGCAGATATTTTAAAACAAAATACAAATCTCAAGCAAAGGCCATTCTAATAGGCGTAACAGTGGTGTCGTGTGCTTTGAAGTACATTTCCTTACTGACTAATGAAGTTGATGTCTTTTCGTGTGCTGACTCGCCATTCATGTATCTTCTCTGGTGAAATGTTTGTTCAAATTTTGTGCATTTTGTGGGGTGGTAATTTGTGTTCTTACTTCTGACCTTAGGGGGAACCGCACCTAGTCTTTTGTCATTGAGAATGACCTTAGCTGTGGGTTTTCGGTAGATGCCTTTTGTCAAATTGAGGACATTCCCTCCTATTCCTAGTTTGCTGAGGGTCTTTATCGTGAACAGGTGTTGAATTTTGTCACACGTGTTTTCTGCATCTATTGAGATGACCACATGATTTCTCTTGTTTAGTCAATTAATGTGAATTTCACTGATGGAATTTTCTAATGTTAAACCACCTTGCATTCCTATGATAAACTGCATTTGGTCATGATGTCTTCTCTCTTTTATATATTGTTGAATTCAATCTCATTTAAACAATTTAAGGATTTTTGCATTTCTGTTCATGAGGGATAGGCATGAAGTTTACTTTCCTCACAATGTCTCTGTCTGATTGGGATATCAAAGTAATGCTGACCTCATAGAATGAATTTAAAAATATTTCTTCTTCAATGATCTAGGAGAGGTTGTGTAGAATTGGTATTATTTCTTCTTTAAATTACAGTCATTGCTCAATTGCTAATCACTATTGCCACCACCACATCTATATCTTCTATCCATATCCACGTGTTTACCTTTGAATAGACTCACTTTTGATAAACTCCAATAAAGGCATTTTATAAGCAAACTTTATCCCCACCATGAACAGATGCCAGCGGCATTTGTCCCTCCAGCCCTGAACATTTAGGGGCATCAGTTAGTGTCCCCTCACCCCTAACTCAAGACCCCTGGGGTGGACCCACAAATGAGGCTCCCTTCCCCAACTGTCCAGACCAAATTCAAGTATGCCCTAGGGTGGACCACATGACTGAGCGATGTCACCCAGAAGTAGCTCCCACCCACTGATGGCAGTGGCAGTTACACAGAAGGAAGGGCTGACTGTTGAGATAAGTTGTGAGCTCCTAAAATTATTCTGCATACAGAAGGGATAGGCATAGCAAGCTCTGAGAAACACTGACCTAGTTCAGCATCTCCATTTCCCAGAGGAGGAAGCTGAGACTGAGCATGGCAAAGACACCTGCTGAAAATCACATGAGGAATTAGTGGCTAAGCCAGGGTTAGAACACCATCACCTAACTCCTGGCCAGAGCTTTTGGTGTTGATGATTCTGTTAGTCCCTTCAATCCCATCTCACGCTGCGCTGTGTCCTGGGAAGGTGCTCTCTGTGGAGCCCATCCTGTGGGCTCCTTGCATCTGGTTACCAGCTAGATTCCCAATAAGGAGTCCTGGAAGGAAACTAGATGGTGGAAGAAAAAGAGACCAGGGGATCCTGCTCACCCTCTTTTGTCTTGTTCTGCAACTGGCTGTGCCCTTGTGAGCTCTGGCTTCCCTCTCTCCAGCTTTGAATGTTGCTCCTGTAACTCTGCTTCCTCTGCTGCCCCTTTGAGCCCTGGGCAGTAATAGCTCTCATGGTGGCTTGTCTCTGGGGGCCTCACATTCCCCTTAGTTCCTTGAACTCAGTGACATCTCTACAAAGAGCCCCTTCACTTACACGTTTCATCACAAGTCTCAGCCAAGTGTTCCCTGATTGATACATACAGGAGTGCCCTCCTTGCCACTCCCCTTCCCCATCCTTAAAGGCTCAGGCCCTATAGAAAACACTTGAATCCCTGCTCACCAGTAGTGAGCTGAATGCGTGTAGCTCCTCATGTTGGCTCTATTTGCCTCTGAATGAAGGTATGGCCCATCTGCACATGGAAACTTAGAGGTGCTCCTTGGATGGAGGCCTGGCCTCTGCCTCCCCCAGGAGCCCAACCCGCCTAGACTGGCTGACCTTTCAAGTGTAGGGGGTCATATGACATCAAGTTGGCTAGAGCTGAGGGAAAAGGAGCATTGCCCTCAAAGAGGCTCTGTCATGTTAGAAACAGAGACAATGACAATTCCAAGAACAGTCCTCTGAGACTCTAGCAAACACACCAGGCTCCAAGGATAGGAAGGCACGTGCACACACACATTCAAACCAAACAACCAACGGTCCATAGCACCTGTGCGTGAACTCCCATCTTTAAAGGGATTCTTGGTCTTGATAAGAGAAATAGCTACACACACACACACACACACACACACACACACTCATACATACAGCCAGACTTAGGTTTCAATTTAGCTCATGGTTAGTATGAAGTGCACATGAGGAATCAGAGAAAAAGAAATAAAAATAAAGACACTACATCTTTAGAAAGTTGTGGAGAGCAAACAGAGGACCTGCTGGGTGTACCGATTTTGGGGGGGACCCAGGATTTTCCTTCTGGGGTGACACTGTGTCAGTAGACACCACCGTGCCGGAAGCCCCAGAGTCAGAGCATGGTAACCTCCGCCCACACTTCCTGACCAGACATAGGCTGAGAAGCTGCGTGGAAATTGCCCTGGGAAACGCACTCCGCTGTGGATCACCACCTGACTTACAAACCCGGATGACAGGTGGTAATGTTTCCGAGAGTCCGCTGGACCAGTGAGCCCAGGAAGAGCATGGTACATATGGACTCCTCTTGCAGGGAGTCACCAGGCAGGCATTTGTTTACCCATCAGCTTGAGGAGGTTCTGAATAGGTAAGAAGGGAAGAGAACCAATATTTACTGAGTGACAGCCATGGGCCTGGCCCTGCACCAAGGGCTTCACGTCTTCGTTAATTTCACTCCGGCTCCTTAGGCTCTGGCCATGCATGCTGTGAATAATGATGAAAATGATGATGGCATCTCTCCACTCACTTTTTAAGAGCTTTATGTAGTCTATTTATATCTTATTTGGGATTCACAAGAATCCCTGATCTAGTAACGGCAGCTACTGTGGTCACCCCTTTTCCGGGGAGAAAATAAAGGCCCATGGGATGAAGAGATTTACCTACGCAGACTTAAATGTTGAATGCCAGAGCCAGGGCCCGAGCCCTGACCTCAGCTTCACATCTGTGGTTCTTATCATTATATCCAGGATTTAAAAGACCATCAGCTCCCAGTGCTAGCTAGAAAGGACTCATCGCATTTGGCGGAATGACTTGAGACTGAGCTGATCTTAAGGAGCAAGACAGAGCATCTGGGAGTAGAAGGCAGAGAGGACTGGTCTTCACTGAAAACCATCCGGTGCTGGGCAGGGAGCTGGCGCATCCCAGCCCAGAGCCAGACAGCAGGCAGTTCGGGGCAGGGGAAGGAAAGGTGACCTGTTACTCCTCCCTGGGCAGCTCTCCCCTACCCCTGCCCCAGGCTCCTCTGCCAGGAGCACCCTCAGAGAGCTGCACTTTAGTGATGTGGGGGGCGGGGGCTCCCGGTGACACAGTGTGGCCCTGCACCTTATTTCCCGGGCCTTGGTGTGTGATTTCACACAAGATGGTCCATTTTCATATGAGATCACAGCTCTGGGAACACGATTACAGGCTGGAGGTTGAGTACTATCATGTCCTCAGCATGGGACTGCTGATGGCCCCTCTTCCTGTGGTGAGAATCAGATGTCATGATCACTGTGAAGTATTAGCTCAACGCCTGGTACATGGGCATTGTAGAGAAATATTAGCTCCTTCTCTGGCTTACTCCTTGAGCTCCCAGAGAGTAGTTTTAGAGAAAAGCCCCTCCCCTCCTGATACTGTCATCAGGGCCAAACCCTGCAAGATGGCCTTCTCAACCCACGTTTCAATCAGGGGTCTTGTGTTGAGGGGGAGCAGGGGTCCAGGCCAAGCCCAAGAATTGGAGAAGATGGTTCCCAAGTCCTCAGGGTTCCTGGCCACAGTGGCACCTTGCACAAGCCAGGCCCAAAGCAGGAGGGCAAGGGGAAGGCATGGAGAGGTGTCTGGAAGGGAGCAGTCAGCCAGGGCCTCATTCTAGGCTCCAGCAGGGCCAGCTCTGTTCCTGGTCTTGTTAAAGCCACCTGGCCAGGAAGAAAACCTGTCCTGCGAGGTGAGAGGGCCTGAGGAGGAAGGAAGCCCACAGAACGAGGAAGTCGTTGAGGACTGAAGCCAAACACCAAAATAATTAGCCAGGGAGGAAAGCCGCTCACCGGCTAAGCTGCAGGGGCCTGCGCCTCGTCACGCGTGCCTGCACACAGCACACTTTCACCCTCTCACCCCTCCGTGTCTTGGGCTTTGGCCAGGAAGAGGGTCGGTGGGAGGTGTTGATGTCAGGAGCCTTCCTCAGAGCCAGGTCACCAGGGCTAGGCTGGAAGGACAATGAAGCAGGAGAGGGAAGGCCGTGGGGAGGGATGACAGCGGATTTGGGTTTTCTGAACACCACCTGGAAAGAAAGGAAGGTCAATCACCTTGTCTGTAAGTGACGGAGTGTGAGGACTCAGAGTGTCACCTGCCATAGAAGTGACTATCACCTCCTGGGAGCATGCGTGGTCCAGAAGCATTATTTTTGTCCCGTCGGTCACTGGGACACACAGTCTTTGCCATTCTGCCCTTCAGCACGGGGCTTCAGGGCGGGCTCACGGGCAGAGTAAGCGACCACGCTGGGATTATATCCCAGAACTGCCCTCAGACACCTCGTCTCTCCCACTTTCCTCATCTTGGGAACCTCTCCATGGCTCTGGGGACCTGATGTCAATGGACCAGGCAACACTGTACAAACATCCATGAACCCAATGGACAAGTGTTTATGGCGCAGTTTCTATGCATGAAGTTGAGTCTCGGTAGTGCAGGAAGAAGGCAGGAAAAAGAATGACCAGAGCCCAGGCTCACACGTTGACAGCTGGAGATGTGAGGCAGGTCATGCACAAAAGGGAGAGAGCGCAGCGGTAGGTAATCCACCGACTATCACAAGAGCTTGGTGTGTGGCCTAAAGTGACTCAGGTGCTGGAAATTGTGCGGGGGGCAGGCAGGAAGAGGTAGGTTACATCCCTAACTTTCTGAGCTACACGGGGCAGGCCAGGTTTTCTCTGTATTCCGTGTTGTGATTCTAACCGCAGAAATCCAGGCTCCAGCTGGGTACATGAGTCAGGCTTTCTAGGAGGTGCCAACCTGTCCCCCTGACCCTTGGCTGCTGACTCCTCTCAGACCTGCCCCTCTGCCCCTCCTGGGCCAAGTCCTTGCTGCCAGCGTGTGGCCCACCACCCAGAATTTTCTAAGCCCTGTGGCCACTTCCCGGATTTTAGAGCTTTGCCCTACCCTGCCTTCACCTGCCTCCACCCCAACCTTCTGGAATTTTAAACTCCAGCATAAAAATGGCAATAGTGCTGACTCCCACCTGCAATTGCCCAGCTTCTTTCTAATCACAGCGTCAGATCTGACAGCTACCATGTTGGGAAAACCAGGGTGGCATCATAGAAAGAGTAAGGGTTTGGGGTCAGCCCTGAGTCAAATACAGACTCTGCCATCCTCGGCTTTTTACTTACCCTGTCCGAGCTTCAGTTCCTCATCTAAACAGTGAGAACAAAAGTTCCTGCCTCTTAGGGTTGTTGGAAGATGGCTGAGATGATAATAAGATAATGATCTCCAGATGTCAAAGGTATTCTTCAGTAAACAGGGCCGTTTTTTTTCACTGTAAAGCTGCTTCCACCCTTTGGGGACAAAGAGAGGGTACATGCCTGCATTTATCAAATGCCCACAGTGTGCATGTTCAACGTGCTATAATAATTACATAATTATGCATCACAAGTTTTATACAGCCTTGTCACTGTGCGGTCTTTTGCTGTCTTTGATACAATGAAGTCAAAGAAATAAAGATTTCCATTAGCCAAAATGGACCTTCGAACTTGGGTGGGTGGCCAGAGTGCAGTCCCGTCAGCTTTCCCTCCAGCAGAGGGGCCCGTTGCTGGGTCTTCCACGGGGCAGCAGGTGAAGAAGCAGCTTGCAGTTGGGGGCTGGGGCACGTGAGGAACTGTGCCTCAAATTCTGAGACTTATGAAGCTTTGTGACTCCCACCTAGAGGAGCCCAGGGGGCTGACAGACAGACAGACAATGGGTACAGCAAGTCGCAATTCTGGGGCTAGCCCTATCTTCTACAGCATAGACAACAAAACACTTTCTCCATCTAGTGCAGTTAAATTTTCTTGTGTTCAAAACACATTCAATACTATTTCTCTGGATAAAAATTCTAGACTTAGAGACCTTAGAGTTCAATTTATCCAGTGGTTTCCACACTCTTTTTTTTCTTTTCCAACAAAACTAAACATAATGTTTCCCCCAAAACACACACACACACACACACACACACACACACACACACCCGTACTGATCCATCTGGTTGAAGAGTAGTCTTGGGCCTCTGTCCACCTGCCCTTCCTCATCCCCTGAGGCCCACAAGACTGAAGCCCCAGGTTTCTAGGAGGTGAGGCCAGAAAACCAATGAACTCCCCTAGCCCTTTAATAGCTAAATAATGGAGACCTGTGATTTATACCCTCAAATGAACATGAAGTTGATAATAAAACATTATCTCGTTCCCTAATTGTTTCCTGTGTGCTAAGCTGATCTCTCTGAAGAGATTGCAAAGCAAAGGGTAGACTCTGAGCCCTGGTAAAATGTACACAAGAGTTTGTGGTTACATTGATGTAAATGGGGCCAGAGCATGAGGGCCAATATCTGCCCCAAGACAGGCAAATCCTGATGCCTCTGTCCAGTAAGTAGAGCTTGGTGCGGGTGGGCATGCTTAGATGGCTCCAAGTCTGTTCCTAAGCCCCAGGAATCTCAGATTCCTGAGCCCCATCATCTCCAAGGGAAGGCAGGCAGTGAGGTGTGGCAACCATGAGTGGTTTAGGCTGTCTGCAGAGCTAGAAAAGCAGACTTTGGGTATGGGGACAGTCATATAACCATAAAGCTGCGTTGGCCTGGTACAGTGGGGCTTCAGTATGGTCCATGAATTGGGCACAACTTTCTCTCAGGACTGTCAGTGAAGGAAGCATTCCCTAAATCACACTGGACCAAGGACAGGGAATCGGCATTACTGGAGGAAGCCTTTATGGGGTGGAGACCCCAAGCTGGGTGGGGGCTCTCACATACCTTAACTTATCTGATTCTCTTCACAGCTCACAGGCTGACCAATTTCATTATTCCTGTTTACAAACATGGAAAATATGTGTAAACATTTTCTTGCCCAATAGCCCACTAGTAAGTGAGGGAAGCTGGATTCTAACCTACTTCCCAGGACCCCAAAGTTCACACTTTTCCCACTGTACCTGCCATATTGCCTACCGATGACCCGAGACTCAGGCAGAACAGCAGTGGGGCGAGTGGCAGCAGGAATCTGCTCTCAAGCCCGTAGAGCATTGCTGACCTCAATAAAAGTCTTAGAAACCATTAGCAGAACCAGGCCCTAGTGGCTACTGGACAAGTTGGTTGCTTTAGAAAGCGGGCCTATATCCTGTTGGGTTTATGATTAGAAAACAGCAGCACACTACAAGAAATACTTAAAGCCTCTTCCCTATATCAGGTTCTGCTGACCTCTGGGCAGAGCAATAAGCAAATTCCTCATCTGGAGTCCTGTTTGCCCTGCTGCTCTTAAGGTCAATCACTTGTTTGTTAAAACTGGATTTACTTCCTTTCTTCACTCATTAGAGAGTGTCAGAAGCTGATAATACACTCAACTCTTCAGTCAACACCATCCCAGATGGACACCCAGGGTCTTAGATGAACCCCTTAGAGACTAAGTACACAGCTAGAGCACGATAGGTCTGGCTTTACTGATTCCTCGGGCATTTTTTGCATGATGGATTTTAATTTGTTTGTCCATCAGCTTCCTATGGCCCATGCACGTCCAAGCGTGTTCTCATGTATGTGCTATGCTGGGGTTATGGAGAGTCAGCCCTCGCCACTCCCTACGCAAGGCCCCAAGCGGCCAAGTCAGGCGTGACTCAAGGCAGCAGGTTGTCTGTGGTCAGTCCATCTGTCCTGAACATGCTGGCCCCCTAAGCTGGCCAGGCAAGTGGCTAAGTCCTATTTGGCTGTCAGCCTCTCTCCCCTTGTCTTCTCTGGCCACTCTCAGGGCACCAGAATTTCCTGAGTCCCCACAGCTTTCTCATACCCTAGCCTGCCCTCGCCGCCTACCTGGCCTCAGGACAGCCCTACTAAGAAGACCATGCTGATGCTTGGAGAGTACTGAGCTCCCTGTCTTTGGATGTATTCAAGTGTGGATTGTTCCTTGGCATTAATGTGCGAGAAAGAACTCCCATGGCAATAGAACAGGGGGAAAGGTGACCCGGGACTAGAAGACAAAAATCATTTACAGCTCTGACATTCTCTGAGAAGGGCTTGTCAGTTTAATCTATCCTTTGCCCAAGAAACTGGCTGCAATTTAAGGAGAAAGGAAGAATGAGAAATCAGTTCTACTTTTGCCATCATCTTAGCTGCCCAGGGCCTGTGTACAGCAAGAAAGCCTCAGGTGGACTTCTGGCCTTTGTTCTCGGCCTTTCCCACCAGAGCTGCCACACAGGCAGGGCGCAGATCTGTCAGATTTGAACCCGGGATGGGTCTGAGGAGGAGGGATGCACACAAAGCTCCTCTGCCGGTGCAGAGACCCTGTCTCTAGTTCTCCCTTGAGGTCAGCTCCACTTGCAAACAGGCACTGAGCCCTTCCTGCCACCACGTCACCTCCTCTCAGTCTCACAACAGCTCCCTGGGGCAAGACCTAGCATCTGGCCAGAGCTCAATAAATATTTGTTGAATGAACGGAACTGCTCACCCAAAGCAGCCTGGGCAGTCAAATGGGGCTATGTTCCCAGGAAGGTCTCACCTCTCCTCCAAGCCTCTGCTTGATTTGTAGGAAGTGCCCTCTTTCCACGCACATCGGAGCTCCTAGGGGTACTTGCCTGTGCTCAAAACTCCATCCAGGCACTGCTTGCTGGCCACCCGCCCACGCAGCAGGATTCGGTCCCACCTGCCTGAGGCCAGTCCTGTGGGAGGGCCAGCACCACTTAGGCCCCTACAGTCATGGGGCTTCCAGGCTTTTGCTGCTAAAAGTTACTGGAATCTACGAGCTGCCACGTGTCGCCAGCTCTATAGGAGAAACAGAAGTGACCCAAGCTGTCAGTGGACAAATATTTATGGTGTATCTACTCTGTGGCAGGCGCCTGAGAACTGGTGCTGCTACTAGCTGGGCCAGGCCTCCAGAGTGCAAGCAGCTGGGCTGAGGGGGTCCTTCAGCAGCTTCTCCTGGGCCCCTAAGTGTGAAACTCTTAGCAATTCAGGATGCTTAGTGCACACACGCACACACACCTGTGCACTTTTTCCCTCAAACAGGCCCCTTGTCCCAGAGAAGCTGGCTCTGAATGCATTTCTTTTTCATCCACGTGCTGGGTGGTAACTAGCCCATTCCTGACCATGGGCCTTGGGCTAACTAGAGCTCCCCTGCCCTTATTTCTTTGTGCTTAGCTTTCCTCAAGGGTCTACTGCCCTTCCCTAAAACATGGCCTTGGTTAGGGTACTACAGAATATCGGACTCATGTACAATTACCTGTCCTTTCTTCATGGTAAACCCAGGTCCTGCGACCTGGAATATGGGTGAGGAACATCCATCCCCCAGGGGCAGATCAGGGTTCCCAGCTTGGAAAATCCTCAAGGCCTGGGTGCAGCCCAGCCAGAATGCCTGTTGCCTTTATGTGAGTCAAGCACAGAGTTTCACAGTGGGAAAGGTCAGAGAGATTCCCCCCTTGCCCTCGGCAAGAGGAGAAATGGCTTCACAGAAGAAATCCAGGTTCCTTCTAAAAAGAGATGTCACCAGTGTCACCTGGAGATGAGAAAAGTGGTTTCCCATGGGTAATGTCCAGTGCCATTCACCTCATCAGCACAAAGCTGAGAACAAAGAACTTTGTCCAGCCCAAGCTTGTCTTAGGCCTTCCCTCTAGTCCCTAAGTTTCTTGCAATCAGAAACCTTACCTGTCTCACGCAGAGATAGCACACAGTAGGCCCTTGATGGAATGAATACTCCAGTACATTTTCCATGTGCTAACTCACACTCACCCAGGCATTGTTTGTATTAACTTTTTTATTGTGTCATTCATGCCTTTTCAACTCATTAAAAATTATTTCTTCTGTCACTGGGTTGAGTTTTTCTTTTTCTTCTGCAGGATCCTGTTCTCCATCCTGGAGCCTGGCAGGCCTGTCAATAATTTGCAGATGGGCTGGTATCAGTGGTCATCCCTCCCAGTCTCATGTCACCACTACCCCGCATTTTAGCACGTGTGGCTTAGCTTCCACTTTGCTTTTCTGGACTTTCCTGTTGAAGATAAAAATGAAGAGAGGCAGGCGGAGGATGAGAATTTTAATAGAGGAAAAGTGGATGGCTCTATTGAAGAAGAACTCTTTGCAATGATGCCTTGGGAAGCCCGTGGGAACAGAAAGAGGAAGTGGGCCTCATAACTCCCCTTATATGTGAATTGGAAGGGGGCAGAAGCTTGAGGAGGATGGCTGCTGTTGCAAAAGCAGCAGCCAACAAAAGGACCATGACAGGAGGGATGTAGTCAGCTGCACTTTCACCCTCGCACCCAGAAGGCCAGGCCCTGTCCATGACAAGGAGCCTTCAACTCACATTTCTGTCACGAGTCTGTGAGTCCGGTTTGCAGAAAATTAACACAGAGGAAAAGGCCTCAGCTCACCAAGTAATGGATACAGGTCATGTTGAAATTGTGCAAAACGAAATCTGAAAGGGCTTCCCGCCAGGTAGAAGAGACCCATGGAAATTAACAGCTTTTGCTAATTTACAGTCTGTGCAATATCCTATAACTCTTCTCATTGAATGTGATGTCTTTGTTGAAATTTTTAAAAATGAAAGCGAAAAATAGTTATCGTGCACACAGAAAAATCAGGACAATTATAAGTTCATTCCCCTAATACTTTGTTTTCTATAACCTCCAAAGTTCCTGAATTGAGGATTTTCCTGGGGAAGTTGTGGAGTGTGTATGTATGTGGTGTGTGTGTGTGCATGTGAGTGTGCGTGTGCATGTGTGTGTATGTGTGTGTGTTTCAGGGGGACACTTAGAACATAAGAGAGAGAGATCTAGAAAGAGAACACCTGACTGTGTGGGCAGGCCTCAGGAGGAAGGGAGGCAGCCAGAACTTGGAGTGGGAGAGAAAGAGTGTTCCAGGTTGAAAGCCCCTGGGAAGGCGAGGGCTCTACTGTCTGTGTGACAGAAAATAGGAAGAGGACTGGAGCCCAGTGGACACCTAGGAAGTGACGGATGGGAGATCAGAGACAGAGAAAGCAGGCCTGGGAAGGACAGGTTAAGAAATTTAGTTTTCCTCCTTAGCTCTGTGTCTGGTTAACTATTCTCACAGTGCCCAGCACTGTGCCTGGCATAGGGTGGGCTCTGAATCAAACCCTGTTGGATTATAACCACCTTAGCACATTCCCAGGTGAGTTAGTACATGCCCAGCCAGGGAATTCCTTGGAGGCTGGTATAGGGTAGACACACAGTAGGATTTGGGTCCTTAAAAAGCCATTCTGATTCCTGAGCAGAAAAGAGCAAGAGTGGGCTTGAGTGGAACATTCAGAGGCCACTGCACCTGTCCAGGCAGGAGGTGCTGGGGAGAAGTGGCAGAGTTTCAAATATAGTTTCAAAGGAGGCTGGCAGGAAGTGAGGACCGAGTCCAAATACAGCCTCCGTGAAACTCTTCCTGAGGTCCTATAGGCTGGCAGTCATGGACCCTAAGCCCATGGGGAAAGTGAACCAGAATTTCTGAAAAATTAGTGGCAGGTGCATTGCAAACCCCACGCGAGATGCTGCATTCTGTGGGTTCTGGCCCCAGCTCTGTAACCTTGGGTAAATGACTTTGCCTCTCTGAGGCTCAGTTTTCTCACCTTTAAACAGGCCAGAACTGTGGCAGAGGGTGCTACACCTGCCCACCAAGGAAGCTCAGCTGTGTGTTCAAGCTCTTGGCAAGTCATTAGCGTCGGGCTCTGCACTGGGCCGTGTGGGCCCTGTGAAACAGCTTCTCAGCTCTGCTCAGGGTGCCTAGGCCGCTGCCAGTCCACCCCGAGAGGGGCAATCAGGCACCTCCTTGTGTGGTACCTCCCAGCAGCTTATCAAAGAGTCCACCACCTCTGATCACACAATTCCACTGTGAGCACGACCTCGGGTAGATGACCCTAAATACGTGTTTGTACTCAAAGCAGTTCATCACAGCGTGTTTCCAGCGGTGGAAACTTAAAAATAACTGAGGCGTCCAGCACTGACGGAGGGTTATGTACATGCGGTTTGCAGCCATCGGATGGGATGACATATAGACATTAAATCTAATGTTTGTACTGAATTTCTCATCAGAGGGAGGAAGAAATACTTCTGAAGAGATGCTAGGTACAGAAGCTGGAATCGCAGGAGTGAATATAGCTCTAATGACGAACTTGGGCTCCGCCGTCAGACAGATTTGGAGTTGCATCCTTTCGCTGCCTTTTTCTTACCATGTGTGAGCCTGGGCTTATCAACCTCTTGATGCTTCAGGTTGTATCTCTCAAAAATGAAGTGATACTTCCTGCTTCCAACAGCTAGAGCAGGTGAAGTCTGAGAGCACTCAGAAGTTGGTAAAGATGACAAAACAGGAACCACACAAAACCCGTCAAATACACATCTACGAAAGGATGGGAAGAATACACCCAGTGGTTGTCTCTGGGTAAATTATTTCTCTTTAGATCACTGTTTTATCTAAATTTTCTCTAAAGCACATAATTTACTTTTAAAGTGCAGCCAAATAACTGTATTCTTGTTTACCATATATTTTTGGCAGAGGCAGCCCAAGCTCAACCTGATATCCCGATTGCCTTGAAGTCCAGTGACAGGATGTGGGTGATTCTCTGCTGCTCGCTGGGATTCACCCTCCATAGACACGTGGCCCCCAGTGCAGCAGGAGCCAGCAGCCATTCCCACAGAGGTGACAGGTCCCAGGAAGGAAGTGAGTAATGCACCCTGGGCACCGAGGTTCAAGGCTGAGACAAGATGCAGGACTTACGTGGTTTCTCATCTGAAGCCCTGGGGATGGAAGCAAACCCCCAGTGGGTGCCTGCTTGCTGCTCACCTGGGATGACTAACCATGCCGAAGGACCTCCAGACCTCTGGCCATCTCAGGTGGGCGGCAGGAGCTGCCAGGGCCAGACCCCTGACTCATGGGCCAATGGATTTCATCTCTGAACCTCTCTTCTACCCAGGCTGGCTAGCTCTGCCTGAAGACACATCCCATTTTGTAAACACATTCCCAGTATAAGGAACCACACTCAAGCACAACTCACCACTCCCCGACACCCTCCTTAGCTTTCAGCAGCAGTCCGTTGTGTGACTTCCTGCCAGTGGTAGACACAAGCTCTCCCGTGTCTTTGTGGGGACCTCCCGAGCATTCGCTCTGACATCCCGGGACAAACATCCTAATGAGCCCTTGAGGATCAGGAACCTAGGGGAAGGGAAATGTGAGAAAAACGTTATTGTGTGGCACACTCTGTCACGTACCCAGTCCCGTTCATTTGTTCTGCCAATCAAGTAGGATTTCAACTGGAGAGATGGTGGAAAGGAAACTCCAAATGGCCAGCATGGCCCAGGCAAAGGTGGGAAAGCTGAACAAGGCAAAATGAGTTCCAGATAGAGTGAGGAGTCTAGCCTGGTCAGAGCAGAGAATTCAGGAGTGGGAATTCAAGCGATGGGAAAGGTAGACTCAGGCCTCGGGAAGCACAAGGAAGGTTTTATCTATATATCTGACCTGCCCCTTTAATATTGCCTCCTTCCAGCCCTCAGCCTCCCTGCCAGCGCTGCTTGCCCTTCGGGGGGCAGGAGTGATGTTTGTGGAACTTCTTAAAATCTTCTCTTGGGCACGTAACAGCATTTCACCTGCTCCCTGGCAGGACAGGCTGCATGATAAGAAATCCAGGAAGTTCAACAAACTTGGAGCACTTGGACATCACCGTGGTTTATGCCAGAATAAACAGAGCCGGGAGCAGGGCTGCAAGGTCCTGTCCCAGGGCAAACACTGCCCTTTGCCAAATAGGGAATTGTTTTCGCAAGGGCAGTGCGTGGGCGAGAGAAGAGCAGTTCTACCAAACCCCTTGACCACGCACCCCACCCTGGCTCTGACATTGGTTCTTCCTGACACTGCATCAACAGGGCTGGGGTGGGGAGAATGGAGGGGACACTCTTATGACCAACAAGGAAAGATATGAAAGTTATCGCAAAAATAAATAGATAGATAGATAGATAGATAGATAGATAGATAGATAGATAGATAGATGATGGATGGATGGATGGATGGATGGATGGATGGATGGATGGATGGATAAATGAAAGAATGAGTAATCTTCCTGGAGCCTCCTAGCATGGCCAACACAGTATCTCACTTGATCTTAAACTGCCCTGTGAGGTTGGTAGGGAGGGGAGGGTGAGCCCGCCTGCTGCCTGAGAAAACTGAGGTGCAGCATGCTTAAGGAATGTGCAAGCAGTGTGAAAGAGCACAGGGAGCTCAGGCATTGGAGCCAGGCTGGGCTGGATTCATCGTGAGCATTAGGCAGGCCCTCTGGGCTCTGTGAGTCTCCATTCCCACATGTGGACAATGACAACTGCAACCCCTACTCACAGGTGCTGGGTTTCTCTGGGTTCAGAGCCCTGCGAGTCTTCAGCCATATGCCTGGCTGGTTGGGGACTTGGTAATAGCGGCTCCTGTCGCAGGCCCAGGGCACCACACCAGCTAGGGGCACGGCAGCCCTCCAGCACCCTACGGAGAGGTCAAGCAAACAAAAGATGACCTTCGTGAGCTGCTGTAAACGTGCAAAAAACCACGTTTGCCTCTGACTCCATACTCCCACGGTACGCATCCACGTGTGTACGAGCGACTCCTGTGTGAAGGCCTGGCTGCAGCTGCTGCGTCAGGCATCACAGGCAGCTCCTCTGGTAAACAGCAATAAAGTAATTTAATGTGAATGATGAAATCTATGCCCTGCAGTGCTCATTATTAATTGGACTTAAATGTATTTCAGGCAACAAAATAGTGAGTAATGTGAGCAATAAATACATCGTGCAAACTTGATCTGTCATGGGACTGACGTGGCAAGGCAGACGTTCTCTGGCTCACACCGGCCCCTTGAGAAAGAGCCACGCTCGTACAGCATTGGGCACCTCTGGAGTGGGTGCAGGTTAGCCAGTCATTGTATGGCTCCCAAGGCTGCAATAGGAGTCAAGCCCCTTGTGGACAGCTACCCCTGTGCCCCAGAACTTCTCCTTCGCTGACAATTTTTAAAGTGTCTGTATTCACCCTGACAGACTCTCACACACCATTTTTCTTGAATTCAGTTGTTCTGTATACTCTAGCCAGCCCTTTTGAATCGGGAACCTGCCTGCAGCCCAATACCTTAGCTTGTCCACAACCCTCCTTAGAACTAGAGGAAAAGCCATGGGGCACACACGCAGTCACAGGTGGGGGGAATGTATGCATGTGTACCTGTGCACACATAGGTGTCTCAGCCGCACACGTGTGTGAGCACACATAAGCCCTGTGAGCATGCTAGATACACACCGAGCAGTACACCCTACGAAAAAATTCTGAACCAGGGAGACAGAGTGGGGGAAGACAGTCTTCCGCTCTCTGTTTGCCTCAACTTCTGTAGCAAACCTCTATTCCCACCACTGACCCCATGTACCCGGGTGAGCCAAATAGACTCAAGCCCCTCCAGACCTTTGCCTAAAGGGCCTATCTTTCAAGGAGTAATCTCACCTCCTCTGTGAAGCAAGGGTGAATCAGACTGGCAAATATGCTGGGCTGCATTGCTGTAACGAGTAATCCCCAAATCCTAACAGGCTTTGACAGTCCGCTGGGCTCTACTCCACACAGTCACACAGGGACGCAGACTGCCAGCAGCAGCACCCTCCTGTACCTTCACCAGCTACAATATCCTCATTGACCGTGACAAGGGACGAGAGACACCAGAGGGTCAAGCCTCAGGCCAAAGGAAGATGTACCACCTGTATTCATGCTGCTTTGGCCGGAATTAGACGTGTGGTACCACCTAATAGCAGGGGAACTAGGGAAGCATAGTCTTCTGTCTTTATTATTGATATTGTAACAAATTAACACAAATGAAACAACTTAAAACAATACACATTTATTCTTTTACAGTCTGGGAGTCAGAAGTTTAAAATGAAATCAAGGAGTCAGCAAGGCTGGTTCCTTTCGAAGACTCATGGGCGCCTACATTCCTTGGCTAGTGGCCCCTTTTTTCCATCTTCAAAATCAGCAGAATAACATCTTCTTTCCTTGCTGGCTTCCTTTCTCCTTCTTAGAAAGATCCTTATGTCCACTCGGAAATTGAGGATAATCTCTCTATCTCAAAATCCTTCACTTAATCACATGATGTAAGGTAATAGTCACAGATTTGGGAGATCAGGCATGATCAACTTCAAGGGGCCGTTATTCTGCCTACCACAGTGTTCTAGAAACAACTACTAGGCCATACGATTTTGCGGACACACAGCATGGCCTCTGCCATGCCGCTCTCCTCCTCTGTGTTGTCACTGCCCAAACAGCCTCTCTTGAGCAATAAGTGAGCTCTTAAAGGGCAGGTGCGGGCTGGCCAGAGTGTCCCTGCCCAGCAGGTGCCTGACACACAGCAGGAGCCTGGGGAAATGTGCAGGAAGGGAAGGAGAAAGGAAAACATGAATGAATTTGGCAAGATCAAGAGATGTGCAAGGAGAGAAAAAGCATGAGACAAAGTAGGCAAATGCTAATGACTCTCAGGGCGATGACATCCCACACAGCCAAGCGAGGAAGTGAATTTCCCTGTAGTGGGGGTTCAGAGTGAAGCAGGGGCACTGCATGCCTAGACATGCAGAAATGGTGAGAAATGGTGAGAGGGAGAAGTTAGGGAAGGAAGAGCAGGAGAAGGGAGGAGAAAGAAGGCCCTAGTCTGAGCTAGTCACTGTGCTGGGTGCTTTACAGATGGCATGGCTACAGGTCTCCCCCACAGCCCTGCACGCTGTGCAATGCAGATGAGGGTGCTGGGACCCAGGAAGAACAGATCCCTAATCCAAGTTCTCATAGCTGGACAGTGACTGTACAGGAACTTACAGCCCTATTTGGCTAGTTCCGATCCCAGCTGCCATCCCAGGACTCCCAGTTTCACACCACGCTTTGCCACACTTGCAGTGGGCTGTGTCCCCACCTCTTAAGGTCTCAGGAGACTGGGACACAGGAAGGGGTTGAAATGAAGGAGTTAGGCAGAATGATCTTCAAGCTCTCTTGCAGCCCCAACCTGCTAATATTCTTACACAGATCCAGTTAATCAGAGCAGGCTTCCTGGAGGCGCTGGGGGTCTGAAGTTCTTCAGACTGACAGACATACAGGTCCTTTTATGTTGCCATGAGACAGACAATTCAGGACAAGGAGGGAGAGGCCCATAGCAGAGATGACTCCATGCCCCAAAAATGAGACTCACAGCAGCCCACAGGATTGTGCAAGCTGCCTGGAGGCTGCCAGTCAGCCCTGGGCCAGAAGAGGGCTGTTTACACTCCCGGAGGGGGTTCTTGCTGTTAACTCCATCGGCTACATGCATGGCCCTGAGGACTGGCAGGAGTGTCTCTGTGGGGATGATAGGGAGGGGCATCACCAGGCTCTTCATCTCAGACACCAGTCACCTGTCAGTTCCTTCATTCATTCATACATTCATCTACTGTTCATTCCGTCATTCATTCCCCAAGTGTTTGCCAGGCATTGTACAAGGCTCCGGGGATATGGAGGTGAATAAGACAATGTCCTGATGAGTCTAGGTGAATAAGACAATGTCCTGATGAGTCTCCAGGACCGAGAACTTTGAAGAACAGTGAGGCACTAAATATAGATAATGGGTCTCCCAGTAGGACTGGTGCGATGATAAAGGTATGTGCCTGGAATTCAGGGAACAGAGGGCAAAGGACTTTGGTATCTTTCTATGGAAAATATTTACCTTCTTGTCAAAAAAAATAAATAAAAATAAGATAACTCCTCAATTACCTTTAAAAAACATTTTTTGCATGGATATAGAGATATGAAAATGTTATATTCAAGGTAGTTTTTAAATTTTACCCGAGGCCTGGCCGGAAAATCAACCCGAGTCATTTTTGAAACTCCCTGGCTCTTAGAGCCATGGAAATGTCCTGGAGTTTGCACAGTTTGCCAGGCGCTGGAGAAGATTCCCCAGAGATATCCGTCTTCCCAGTGGGCACGTTCCTTGTTATCCAAAGGCTGCTGCTGAGTGCCAGGTTGGGGACTCAGGACACTGGGGTGTGGCTATGCCTTCATTCCAGTTTCCCTGGACTGTGTGACCTCCGGGAAATTATGACCTGTCCTGGGGCACTGTTGTAGAGGGGAGCTAGATCCCACCTCTGGGACCTGGGGCCCCTTTCCAGGTGCCAGGAACCGTCTCCCTTTCTTCTCACAACTCTCTCCCCCGCCCCTCCCTCCGTTTGGGACTGTTTGCGTATTTTCTTTCTTGATCTTCCTCTTTTTTATAAAAGACGGGAGACTTCAAGCATCTTCTGGTTGGGTTCTACAAATACTCCTGGGACTAGGGAAAAGACAGGGGTCTGGCTACAAATCTGGGACACTGAGAGGGAAAATACGAGAGAGAAAACAAATTTATATTTCAATAAATTATCTGTCCTGCACAAAGTTACCTGTCTACTTTTATTTATCACTTCTTTGGAATAATTTCTAGAAGTAAAGCTGAAAGATCAGCACATTTTAAAGGATATTTTTCAAGTTCCTTTTCTAAGGTTTACACCAATTTATTCTCTCATCAGCAGTGTGTGTAACAAGGTCTGTCTTACCGCACCATCACCAGCATCAAGTGTTAATGGGTTTTATTTTTTAATCTTGACAATTTTATAAACTAAAGAATTTTATTTTTAATATTTTTGTATTTCTTTGGTTATTCATGTTGCTCACTGATTTTAGAAGTATGGCATTATTTTCAATGCTCCCTTTAAAATACAAAAATTCCTAGAAATATGTGGGTGGACAGAACAGAGGGGTTCCTTTGATTTTGCTAATGTCACACCTAATGTGTCCTTGCAGATGCCTCTCTTCGTTTAGGGCACCGTTCCTATCTTGTCTGACTGGGAAATTCCAACTGGTGCTTCTAGACCCTACACATATCTTCCCACCTCCAAAAACCTTCCATGCCCTCCCCCAGGTGTGTGGCACCTTATTCCCAAGAACTGCCCGAGAGCCTGATTCATACTTGAACTCTTAAATGTACCGTCACGTGGAGCATAGAGGGGGCAGATCTGGGAGTTGTGGGCCTTGGTTTCTGCTATAGCAGATAGAATCATGCCTGTCATTTGGGTTTGGAGTGGGCATGAGATGAGATAAAGTCTGGAAAGTGCCCAGCAAGCACTTGGCATTTGGTACATGCTCAGTGAATTTTAGCTATTATATTGTTATTATTACTATTATTCTTCTCCTTCTCTCTCTGGAAGGCAAGAGTGTAGCTTTTATCTCTGCATCTCTGGTTGCTGGCCCAGAATGTCAAAGCAAATCAATCAAACTGCTTATTGAGTAAGCATTTCTCTGCCCTTGGCACCAACTTCTCATCTGTAAGACTAGGATGTGAGTAGCACCATCTCTGGCAGGCAGCTGATTGGATAACTTGACACCCATTCCCTCACTCCACACCCCCACCCACCTTTGCCTGCCCCTGCTGCAGGTTGGAGAAGTACATTCAGGCATTGGCATTTCCAGTATCCCTTGCTGCCAGGAATGGCCATGTGATTTACTTCTGGCCAATGAAACACCAGCATGAGGCTCCCGGGAGACCCTCCACTTTCTTGGTGGAGCTGAGGCAGCCTTATTGCCAGCATGAGGTGATAAGTAGGCCCACGTGCAAAGGATAATGGGCAGAAAACTGGAAAGAGCCCAATCCTTGTTGGCATCACCGGCAGCTGACCCAGGCCAGCAGGCACCCATTTCCAGGATTCTTATTATGTTAGAAAAATAAACCTCCATTTGTTTAAGGTACAGTGAGCTAGTTGAGTTTGCTGGTGAGTGAAGCCAAATGCATTTCTGGTACCTGTGAGCTTGCTTTACCATGCTCATCAAACATTTCATCCCCTCCCTTCCTTCTCTACTTGCTTCTCCTTTCCCCTTAAAAGGAAAGGCCAAGGAAGTCATTGGAGACATGGGCCCAGTGCTGTAGGAGCCACTAACTGGTATAAATTTTTCACTTTCTCTACCCTTAGGAGTGAAGGATGTCCTGAATACCAAGACAAGAGGAGCAGACCCGAGGTGCTGTCAAGGAGAGGGTGGTCAGGAAGGCACACAGGCTCAGGCTGGGCATGCAGGGCTCACCCTGTGTGAGGAAAGGGGCTCCTGTAGCGGAGAGAAGGGGCTGCCATGTGTCAGTGACCAAGGAAGGCATGATGGGCATGTCTTTGGCTCATTCTGACTCCCCCAGCTTCTTTCAGGGAATGAAGAACCTGTTCTTTGTAAACTCCAAGGAACTGATGTTTCTTGAGTAACCACCACTACGTGTCAGATTCTTCTCATCTTCATGAGAGCCCTTTGATACAGGACTTCTCATCCCCATTTATAAAGGAGGAAATCAAAGGACAGGGAGGCGAGCTAGCTCTGCAAGGTCACGCTGCTAAGAAGAGGGGGAATCTGGGTTCCCTCCCAGAGATAACAACCCTGCAATGTAATATGTTGTTTCAGAGGCTATTTTATTTGCTGTCTCCCATACAGGCCCTATTCATTCCCAACTGAGCGCCTTTGTCCCGGCTCTGCCTGCCCCCTCCCCGGAATCCCCTCCCCACTCTGTTGGCAGCTGGTTCTAGCTTCCAGACTCAGCCTTACTCCCTCTTTCATCATCAGTCACTTGTTGAGATTACAACGTAACATTTTCCTAACATTTTCCAACGGGCCTAACAAAAGAGTGTCTTACTTCATCCCCGCTTTCCAGAAGAGGAACCTGCAGCTCAGAGAGGCATAGTTACTGGCCTCTGTCACACAGCTAGTTAGGGAGCAACTGGACACAAAGCCAGCTCTGCCTGGGGCCGTATCCTCAGGAAGCTGCAAAAGAGGCCACGGGGGTTGTATACAGGTGAAGGTCAGGCCTCCAAAATGCTTGGTCTCATCCCTTCTCTCCTCCCCCACACTTAGCCCTGCAAATTAGCTTTGACCTTCCATGCCCTTGCCTTTGAGCTTCACCCCATTCAATGTGAAACACAAAGGGAGAAGAAGGGCTGGGGGAGTTTAAGGCCCCACCCAGCCAGGCCCAGGGCCACACCCCCTAGAGGCACACGAGGCCTCTAGGGTCTGTTTGCACAGTTGGGGCTCTAGCTGGCACCCCACCTCCAGGAGAAAGGCTCTACGAGGTCATCTGTTTACTCTGGGATTAGCGGCTCCCAGCAGGAGAGCTCTTCCTCTGAGATGAAAAGAAAGCAGACAATCTGTCAGGTAAACAGTGGACATTGTTCCCAACGATGTCAGGGCCCCTTTGTGGGCTGGCCTTTGAGGTCGGTGGCTCCCTGGCACAAGGAGACAGCTTACTCAGAGGAAAGAAGAGGCTCTGGCTGGAATGGCAGGCCGCCTGCTGCAGTTCAAGAAAGCAAGGGACAAAAGGATCGCATAATCCCGGCCTTTCCTTCGCAGCGGTCTTTGCGCTGAGAGCCCTGCCTCTCCACGGGTCTCTTGGTGACTCCAACAAGCAGGGTACGGAACCAGGTGTCACAGTTGGGGAAAATGGTGCTAACAGCGGCTTCCCAGGGGCACAGAAGGGAGCTCCTGGGAGTCCAGGAAGTGGTGACTGAAGGCAAACCAGGGGCCCCGGTCTAACTGCCTCGCTCTTCAGATGAGATCAACCGGAGACAAGAGAACTGGTGGAGCCTGATTGCGATCCAACAGGCTTCTCCTCTGGGGGATAGCGGGGCACTTGGGATTCAGCACCATCCCCACCACTACACTGTTCAGTTTTACGGATTTTTAGAATATTTGAACAGCTGGATGGACAGGGCTGGTCATGGCTATGCCTGGTCCCTTCCACGTTTATGTATCATCCTTGGAAGAAAGAACAGTGTGGAGGCCCCACCCATGAGCACGTGTGTGCTGGGGAGCCAGGACGCCTGAGTTCCAGTTGGCTCTGCTCCCACTTTGCTTTCTGGCCCCAGGCAAGTCACCCTTTCTGAGTTGCAGTTTTCTTGTCCATCAGACAAGACATGAGATGCTCTCCATGGGCTCTTCCCCAACCAACAGCAGGGGAGTCAGGAGCACCTGGTAGAGGTGGGTGACCAGCCCTTCTGGAGAGGAGGTTGCCAACCTCTGACCCCAAGGGGCCATGAGGCAGGGGGAGTGGAAGCCCTGGGCTTAGTGACGGTGCTCCTGCAGGGTCCTGCCGTGGAGGAGAGCACTGTGGTGAGGCGGTAAGACCACAAAACTGGGGTCTTGCTGACCAGGTCCAGTGCCCAGCCTTGTCACTTACCATATGCCTGACCTCACCTAAGTGACTCAGCCTCCATGTCTATGAAGTGATGCCCACAAAGTCTCCCCTCTGAGGTGTCTGGATGGAGGAGTCCTGGGTAAGCAGGAGCTGGAACTCTTCTCCCTGCCGCCACCACCCAGAGTTCCCGTGTGACCTCAGGCCTCCATCTCCCAGGATGCCCCTGCCACAGGATGCTCCCAGGAGGAAACCCATTGTACTCGCACCCCAGATGCCAGGTCACTCTTCAGCTGTAGCAGACAGAACCAGAAGCACAGAAAAATCAAATTACTCTCCTAAAGTACAGGCAGAGTTGGCATAAGGCTTGGTGGAAAAAGGCTCAGAGCCCTGGCCTGACAGAGCAGGCACCAACCAACCAGAAAGTTGCCTCCTAGATGAGCCCCAGTACAGCCTGGACATTGGCGCGGTCACTCAAGTACAGCAGTGACCAGACACATGCCCAACCAGCCACTCCCAACCTGGCCCCAACTCTCAAGCAACTTAGAGCCTAATATTCATGAGCTTAATATTCATCATTAGGAAAGAAGCAGGATGCCAAATGCTCATCAGGGTCTAGAGCCTGATGATCTGGAGAGAGAGGTGGTGACCATACAAGCTCGACCCATCCTCTGATACTTCTCATTACCCACCGAGGGCAAGCTCCCCACCCCGCCCCAAGACACAGGGCCGTCTCTCCTGAGTCCCCAGCAGAGCTGTGTGCAGGCAATGTGGCCCTGGGCAAGTTACCTGCCTTCTCCGAGGCTTATCTCACCATATAGAATATGGAGATAAAAGGACACCTGCTGCATGGGTTTTTGTGAAGATAAAATAACATGTGTATACGAGTGCCCGGCAAGCAACAGTAGCTCCAGACACATTTGTAGTATTGGAATCCCCCCTCACTGTTTTTATAGCCACTTCTCTTGCTCTTCCCCTTTTCCTGTAAATCTTCCCAAACCTGCAAGGGAGGCAAAACTAATGAGAACAATAATGATAAAAGTAACCGTTAATTGAGAACTTTCTCTGAGCCAGGCCCTGTGCTAAGAGCTGTTTTATCCCCATTTTAGAGGAGGCACAGAGAGGCGACACAACCGGCTCTAGGCCCTCAGCCAAAAAGTAGTAGGGTCAAGATTTGAACCCCAGTCACTTGTCTTTAGCCGCGTCCTCTAGCATAATAATCACTCCCGCTGTGGAGTATGACTGCAATGCCAGGCCCATTACCCCCTGAATTCTATGTGCTATCCCCTCTGCTGAAAGCACAAAATGGGCTCAAAAAGACCCAGTGTCTGGCCAACACCCTGGGCTCAGTCACATGAGGAGGTCTGGGTGACAGCAGATCCAGGTGCCTGGTGGGGAGGAGACCCACACTCCCACATGCTGCCAGCCATCCTTCCTGCCCACCACCATTCTCCTGACCCGTGGAGCTGTCAGCTCCTGGCTGAAGGCAGGACTAGACTGGCAGCCCCCACCCAGGGATGTAACCCCAACAATTCCTTTCCATCTCTGGGCACCCACAGACTCTGCCCACCAAGGGGTCTCTATAGTGAGGAAAGAGAGCCTGCTGGGGCTGTCAGGGGCTGCCCGGTTGTAGAGGTGGGAAGAGAGGGTGAGGCAATCCCTTTAAGCAAGGGACAGGGGGTGGGCACGGGATCATTTCCTCAAATGCCCATTAACCCCTCTCCCCTTCCTGACTTCTGACAACTCATTCCTGGCAACAAGGTCAAAACCACCTCCTGAGGACCCCAGTTTTTAGGAAACCCTAGTATTGAGAGAGAGACTCAGAGATGCCGTCACCAAAGAAAGAGTTTCCATTTGCAGCTAAAATACATCTGGCTTCAGAGATGCATTGTAAACACCACTCATCCCTCACTCTTTTATTTATTTATTTATTTATTTATTTATTTATTTATTTATTTATTTATTTATTTATTTATTTATTTTAAGGCTGCTCCAGCCATTTGTAATTGGATTTGACCAGATAAATGCGGTCTAAAGGCCTACTCATGACATAGATCTTCCTGGCACGGTGCTCACTATGTTAAGCAGCAGCTGATTCCATCAGGCCAACATTCCTGACTTTTAGAGAGTGCTTCAGTTAACCAGTCACTTTCCTGTCTTCCTGCAGCATCTACCTGTCAGCCAGGTGCTGGTCTCGTGCAAAGGAGCACGTCTCCCATGTCTCTCATGCACGTGGGGGAAGACGGGTGAGGGCAGGCTCTGGTCAGACTTACTGGGGTTTGCGTGACACCGCTCTGCGTATGAGCTGAATGGCACTGCACGTGTGATCTGACCTCCCTGTGCCTCAGTTTCCTTGTATGTGAAGTGTGCATAATAAGACTCACGGCAGAAGGTTGGTATGGGGTTCAAATGAGAAGATACAAGGAATGTTTTCAGCTCAGTATGATTTTGTTTTTTTGTTTGTTTTGTTTTGTTTTGTTTTTGTTTTTGTTTTTGTTTTTGGGGGGTTTTTTGTTTTTGTTTTTGTCATTTGTTCATTTGTACCTGCAGTGCCTCGAAAATAGCTGAGGGTCCCAATCACACATCTTACCTTGCTACCAACTTACCTTCTCCAGGCTGAACATATGCGGCCCTCCCTTCAATTATCAACCTGTGGCTGGGTCCCAGACTCTTAACATCCTGCCCAGCCTTCTCTCAAGTCCCCCAAAGGAAAAATATTTAAGGAAAAGAGCAGGCCTCTTCTGATTTTTAAGACAAACCTGTAGAAAAAAGAGAAGCTTGAGCACGGCAACAAGTAAAACCAGAACCATTCATTATCAAGTGTGGAGAGGCAGAGCTCAAATCAGATGGTAAACTATTGTTCTTTCTCAGGATTAGGGCTGTCCAAGGGGAGGAAGAGCCTTTTCTGGAAGGAGTAAGCTCTTATCTCGAGGAATTCAAGGTAGACGGCCATCTACCAATGAGGTTGTAGAAAGGATTCCTGCACTGAGTGGGAAGTTGAACTAAATGACGTCAAAGATGTAAGTTTATCACAATAAAAAAATAAGAAGTTTCTCCTTCATTCATTTGACTAATATGCATTGTTAAATGCCTAGCTACGACTAGCTTTGTGCCAGTTACTCTCCTGAGTGCACAGTTCACACTGAGAGGACCTGAATTCTAGAAGCATTCTACGAAAAAGGGCTTCTTTGAAGTTGCTCCTTGCCTCCACTTTTCACATCTGTAAGATGAAATGGGTGGGACACTAGCAAGGCCTACTTCATGGGCCAGCGGATAGATGCCCACGTGGCCTGTTATGTGGCTGGACCCCATAACCAGTGGCTGTGCCAGAGCTGCCGTCAGGCCCAGCTAAAAGCCTCACCCAGGGCAGCCAGGACCAGCTTGGACCGGAACCAGAGATCAACAGCACACAACTTCTTAGACCTCATCCAAACCAACCAGGCGTCAGAGATGGGAGGTTTCCCAAATGTACATTATCTGCCACCATCATTTCTCAGGAATGGTATCCAAGGGCCAAACAAAGACATTTTTCTCTGAAGCAGCTTAACTGCTTTAGGAAAGGGTAGCTGTAACCCTGAACTTGACTCGGCTTTTCTAACAAGGGAGACATAGAAACTAGTTAACTCCTCAGAAAATCTGATGCCAGAGGCTTCTTGCTCATCCTCTTGGTACTTCAAGTCACAAGGTGCTGAGCTGTTGCCTGAAACGAGCAGCAGAAGGGTTACAGCCAAGAGGACCTAAGTCAGATCTGGCTCTGTGCATGGTCCTGGGGGTCTGATAACTGGTCTCCACAGTGATGCTCAGACTCCCCATGAGGCTTTGGGTCCCTCAGACAAGAACATGACTAGGGTGTCTCATACGCGGAAGAGCATGGGCTCCAAAGTGAGGCCACCTGGTTTCTGGTTCCAGTCTTGGCACTTGCCAACTGTGTGACCTTGGGCAGATGATTTAATTCCTCTGCACCTCCATTTCTTTCCTCTGTGAATTGGCACTAATGCGTCCTATACCTGAAGAATTGGGAGAATCCAATGAGACTGTACTCAGTAAAGAGCTAGAAGAAAGAAAATCCACAGAGCTGCCACTTCACAGAGCATTGAAAAGGACTTAACCTGGAGTGTGTTATGCTTCAAGGAAAGAGTCTGAACTCTCGCTTGAGGAAAACCAGAGCAAGCTCAGAATGAATGTCCGGAGAAGTGAACAAGTAAACCAATGAATTCATGAAGCATGGAGGCTGGGCAAGCGCTGCCTAGATAACCAAACTGGGGTTTGGGGCACATATGTGAGGACTAGGACCAGCAAGGCCTAGCTCAGGAGGTTGATTGTGAACGAAGGAGATCCGGTCTTTGCCCTTGGGAGCTTAAACGTAGATGCTAATTCAGTCATCCTCAGTCCTTGGTGAGTACTAGCATTACCTGGGAGAGCTAATAAAAACACAGCACACCAAGACTTCCACTTCTGGGAGGACGCAGTCATTCACTAGTCCTCCCTCTAAGCACAGCCAACAACCATGGGCATCATATACAACACAAACCTGAGAGGATGCTGAAAGTTGAGAGAGATGGCCACCCCAGGGACCCTGGGACCCAAGGAATGATGCAATGGGGGTTGTCTGGGTTTTCTCTGGCCTCAGCTCAGATTCGTAGTAAAAGAGTCAACAACCCAGAAGCCCCAACAAAAACCTGCTCTCTTCTTAACCAAAGGTCCAGGAACAGGGCAGCCTAAAAAGACAAAAAACTTTTTTTTAAAAAAAATTGTAGTAAAATATATATTACATGTATACATAAAATTTATCATCTTAATCGTTTTTACAGTTCGATGGTCCTCGAGTCCATTCACGTTGCTGTGCAACCCTCACCGCCATCAACTCCAGAATACTTTTCATCTTGCGAAATTGAAACTGTACCCCTGAAGCAACAATTCCCCATTCCTCTTCCCCACACACAGCCCCTGCAACCACCATGCCATCTTCCATTTCTATAAATTTGACTGCTCTAAGTACGTCATATAAGCGGAATCATACAGTCCTTGTATTTTTTTGTGACTGCCTTATTTCACTTAGCATAATGTCGTCAAAGTTCATCCATGTTGTAACGTGCGTCAGGATTTCCTTCCTTTTTAAGGCTGAAAATAATTTATTACTTATATGCCACATTTTGTCTCTACATCCATTAATGGGCACTTGAGTCGCTTCCACCCTTTGGCTATTGTGAATGTTACTACTATGAACATGTACGCACAAAACCTTTCCAAGACCCTGCTTTCAATTCTTTTGGATATGTGCCCAGAAGAGGAATTGCTGAAACAAATGGTAATTCTATTTTTAATTTTTTGAGAAATCACCATACAATTTTCCATAGCGGCTGCACCATTTTACATACCCACCAGGAAAGCACAAGGCTACTAGTTTCTCCACACCCTTGTCAAAGCTTATTATTGTCTGGGACTTTTCTCTTTCCCTCTTTCTCTCTTTCCCTCTTTCCTTTTCTTTCCTTCTTTCTTTTCCTTCTTTCCTTCCTTCCTTCCTTTCTTCCTCCCTTCCTCCCTCCCTTTCTCTCTCTCTCTCTCTCTCTCTCTCTCTCTCTCTCTCTCTCTCTCTCTCTCTCTCTTTCATAGTAGTTTTCCTAACAGGTGCGAGCAGATATCTCATTGTAGTTTCATTTACATTTCCCTAATGGTTAGTAAGAATGGGCATGTCCTTATTGGTTAATTGTACATCTTTTTTGGAAAAATGTTCAGATTTTTTACTCATTTTAAAATAAGATTTTGGGGGGTTTTTGTTGTTGACTTGTAGAAACTCTTTATGTATTCTAATTCTTTATCGGATATATGCCTTCAAATTTTCTCTCCTAATCTAAGGGTTGCTTTTTCACTCTACCAATTATGTCTTTTGATGTACAGCTGTTTTTAGTTTCAGTGTAGTCTAATTCATCTATTTTCTCTTTTGTTCCCTGTGCTTTCTGTGTCATATGCAAGAAATAATATATAGATCCAGTGTCATGACACTTTTTTCTTCTAAGAGTTTTATAGATTTAGTTCTTATCTTCAGATCTTTGATCTATTTGGAATTAAGTTATAGTTTAAGTTTCCAGCTCCACTCGTTTGCATGTGGATATTCAATTTTCCCATCATCATTTGTTGAAGGCTGTTCTTGAAACCCATGTGAAAAATCACTTGACCACGTATTTTAGGGTTTATTAAGACAGAAAACATTTAGTCAATAACTGCTGGACTCCAGTCAAACACCACATTAAAAAAATATGGCCTCACGCTAAGCCCTGCCAACAGAAGACATATGGGACCCTATATTTTCGCCCAGGGCTATAATGAGGAACTTCAATATTCTGCTGGGTGGTGTCAGAGAATGCCCAATGTGAAGCCAGAACTTTCATTTCATCCTTGGGGAATCCCCTTTGATTCATGATTTATTGATTTCTAGTTTGATTCCATTGTGGTCAGAGAAAACACAGTATGATTTGATTCTTTTAAGTTTGTTGAGGTTTCTTTTATGGTCCAGATGTTCTGTGGGCCCTTGAACGTGTATTCTGCTGCTGTTGGGTGGAGTGTTTTATAAATGTCAGTTGGATCTTGGTGGTTGATGATGTTGAGTTATTCTGTATCCTTGCTGATTTGATGCCTAGTTGTCAGTTGCTGAAAGAGAAGTGTTGAAATCTCCAACTATAATTAAAGATTTATCTATTTCTCCTATCAGTTGCATCAGTCAGTTTTTGCTTCACATTTTTAACTCTGTTGTTTGGTGTGTCCACATTTAGTTTTGCTGTGTCTTTTGGTGAATTGATCCTTTTATCATCATATGAGGTCCTCTGTGTCTCTGATAATTTATTCTAAAGTTTACTTTATCTGTGATACTAATATAGTCACTCCTGCTTTCCTTAATTACTGTTTTCATGAGTTATCCTTTTCCATCTTTTTGCTTTCAACTTACCTATGTCATGATATTCGAAGGGAGTTCCTTATAGACAGAATGTAGTTGGGTTGTGTCTTATAATTGACTCTGCCAATCTCTGTCTGTTAATTGGTATATTTAGACCTTTTGAATTCAGTGTAATATACGTTACATTGATATTTAGGGCTTAAGTCTGCCAATTTGTTGTTTTATTTTCTATTTGTACTCTGTTTTTCATTTCTCTGCTTTCCTTTTTCCCCCACTTTCCTGAACTTCGTTAAAGAAAAAGCAATGAGGGTAGATCTCTAGAACATAGTACATTTTCTGTGATTCTTCCCTCAAAATTGTGACTTTTGATTTCCAAATACAGGCCAGGGCATAATGGTTCCCAATTATACTAAATAGATGAGAGGCTGAAATCCTAAAATGTTCATCTTCCATGTTTCCCCAGTCTGTGGTCTGTCTTTGGATCAGCAATAATTGCCCTAACAGCTACTATGGCTTTATTAATAGTTGTCTCTAGTTCCCTGTGCATTTCTATATGCGGAAATCTCAGAATTTGAGCAGCTTCATTAAGAACCGCCTCTCTTGTGTCAAAATCAAGCATATGCTTGTCTAAAACAACAGGCAAGCCTATTTTGTTTGATTTGCTTTTGCAACTGTATCCTGTGTTAGGTGCTCCTGGACCAAAATGCAAATTGCCTTAAGAATAATTGGGTAATCATCATGAAGCTGAATTTGAAGAAGGTAAGCCAAAACCATAAATAACATCAGTCTTAAAATCAAGATTATTTACCTCCAAATTGATCAACAGCTCTCCATTTTTAGCTGCATTGTTATATGTGTGTGTGTGTGTGTGTGTGTGTGTGTGTGTGTGTGTGTGTGTGTATAAATCAGGTACCAAGTCCTTGTATCTTTCAGCATTATCTCCATATTCAAGTCTAACAACTAAACCAAGAAGCCAGTCAACTGCTTCTTATTAATATTGAACCCCAAAAGGACAATTAATATCTCTACAATACTTTTCAAAGAACTTGGACCAGTCACTGCTGTGGATTTTTCTTAAATTACCTCTGTCTTCAGCCTTGCAGTTTCTGATTTTCTGCTCTTTAAGCCAAACAAGAAAGTTTCTAAATTCTATTTCATCTTTGTAGTTGAAGCTGGCAGGGAAGTGTTAGTCAAGGGCCATCAGCTTGCATCAGAACATAGTCTCTGCTTCTTATTCTGGTCCCCCACTGGCTTCACCTGGGAGAGGACAGAGCTCTCTGCTTTCTTTTTCCTTCCTTTGTGTGGGTTTCTTGAACATTTTTAGAATTTCATTTGTCATTTCATTTATTTGTATAGTGTTTCTGAGTACACCTTTTCGTATAGCATTTGCAGCAGTTACTCTAGATGTTATTTTACATACACACAACTTACCATACTCTATTGGAATTGACATTTCACCAGCTTGACTGAAGTATAGAAACCTTATCTTCCTTTATATCCTATTTATATCATAATTGCCTTAAATATTTCCTCTGCATACACTTAGAACCACATCACTGTTACAGTTTTTGCTTCATCTGTCAAGCATAATTTAGAAAACTCAATTTTTTTGCTTTCTACATTCTTTCTTTATGATATTCTAAGATAGCTTCTTTTATTATTTCCTTTGTGTTTAGAGATATTCCCATTCTGTATAGAGAAATTAGTCATTCATTTAGGATAGATGTGTTGGTGACAAATTGTCTTAGTTTTCTTCATTTGGAAATGTCTTGATTTCCCCTTCATTGCTTAAGGATATTTTTGTTGAGTGCAGGATTTGGGGTAACAGTTCTTTCTTTCAGTATTTGAAACTATATATATATATATATATATATATATATATATATATATATATATATATATCCATTATATTCTGCCCTTCATGATTTCTGAGGAGAAACCCACTATTAATTTAAATTGTTTTGTCCTGTGAGTAAGGTATCATTTTCTTGTGGCTACTTTCAAGAGTTTTTCTTGGTCTTTAGTTTTCAGAAGTTTGATTATGATATGTCTTAGAATAGATTTCTTTGTTTTTTTTTTTTCAGTTTAGGATTCAGTCAGCTTTTCGATTCTATAGGTTTATATCTTTTGTCAAATTTAACAATTTTCAACTTTTTTTTTTTTTAGTATTTTTTCAGCTCCAACCTCTTTATCCTCCTCTTCTGGGACTCCAGTGACTTGAATGTTAGGTCTTTTGCATAGATCCACATTTGATTCTTTTTATACCTTCACTTATTTGCTGAGTTTCTCTGTTTCTTTGCTGAGGCTTGCTTTTTTTTCATTTGTTTCAGGTGGGTTTATAATTGCTTATTGAAGCATTTCTACCATGGTTGCTTTAAAATCTTTGTCAGACAATTCTAACATCTCTGTCATCTCAGCGGTGACATCTGTTGATTGTCTTTTTCATTCATTTAGATCTTCCTGGTTCTTGGTATAATAAGTAATTTTTTATTTAAATTTTTGTATTACATTCTGAGACTGCAAATTTTATTTAAACTTCCTGTTTTAGCTGGCTTTCTCTGACACCACTCCAGAGAAGTAATGGTGGGCACTGCTAGGTGGAGGTAAAGCCCAGGTTCCCCACTCAACCTCCAAAGATGCTTGAAAGGGGTTCCTCTTTGCTGCTGGACAAAGGTGGGAGTTCCAGCTCACGTGTGGTCTCCACTGACACTGAGTAGGTGTGGAAGGTGGTGTCATTACCAGTGGGAGATAGTGAAAGTCCTGACTTTCCATTAGGCCTCTTCTGATACCACCCCAGTGCATGGGGGCGAGGACACAGGGAAGAGGGAGATCTCATTACTTCTGGGAGGGGATAAAAGTCTCAGGTCCCTACTCGGCCTTCTCTAACACTGGTCCAGCATGGTTGTTTGGGCATCTTGTCACAGCCCCACAAGAGTGGTAGTCTAAGGTCACTTGGCCTTTGCTAACAACAGGATTGAGAGTCCTTTATATATTATGAACACAAATCTCCTATTTTCATTTACTTAATAGTGTCTTTTGAAGAACAGAACTTCTAAATTTTGATAGACGCCAATGTATCAGTTTTTCATATTATGAACTGTCCTTTTGCCTAACCCAGGTAACAAAAATGTTCTCCTAGAAATTTCATAGCTCTGGATTTACATTTATATCTACAATCCATTTCAAGTCAATTTACATATTTGTAAAGTATGGATTGAAGTTTACTTATTTATTTATTTATTTATTTGTTGCATATGTGTGTGCAATTGTTCTAGCAGCAGTTGTTAAAAAGACTACCCTTTTGCCATTGAACTGCCTTTGCACCTTTGCTGAAAATCAATTGGCCATTTACGTGTAGGTCTATTTCTGGACTCTCTGTTCTGTTCATTGATCTATGCATCTATCTCTTTGCCAATACCACCGTTTCATTTGCTGTAGCTTTAAAGAAATCAGGTCATCTAAGTACTCCAATCTTGTTCTTCTTTTTCAAAATTGTTTTTGGTATTCTAGTTCCCTAGCCCAGATGCCTGCCTGTGGCCCACAGTACCTCTCGCCCTGCTGCCTGCTGAAAGACTATCCTTGTCCTGTCCTACCACCTGCCTCTGGATGTGAACCCTCAGGTTAGTTCACTTCCTTCTGTCCCCTCATTCCCCACAGCTGCACCAAGTGGTTGCCATGGTTTCCTCATTCTTCCCTAGCTCTCTCTCACATACTCCCATTCCGCTGGGCCCCACCACTGACTTCCTTCCAGGTTAAGCCCTCATGGTCTCAAGCTCCCAGCCTCCCATGCCTCTCACTGAATATGCCAACTGACCTTTCCACTCACAGGTCTGGTATCACCATGTGGCTTCTTGGCACTCAGACCCTCAGATCGTCTCCACTTTCGTTCAGTTGAAACTTTGCCCGCCCAGAGGAGAGAACACAGGCTTGGAGTCAGAGAGACTGGATTTGACCTTAGCCATGTTCCATCTGACAGCTAAACCACATTGTCCTTGTGGCCAAAGTGGAGTGGCTGAACTCACCTGGAGGGATGAGATGTAGAGAGGTTGGAAGATTCTTCGTACACACTCTGCCTCTCCCACCTTCTTCTGTCTGTCTTCTCCATGTTGGCCAAGGGGAGGCCCTTGTGGCAGGTGCTGTTGGCTGTTTGCAGGTTGCTCAGTAGGGTTGAGGAGTTTCCTCTCTAACAGGGCCAGTCATCTGCCTTTAGGCCTGGTCTTTGAAGAGCCCCGTCAAGGCCATCCTTCCTGGACTGTGGGCCTAGACAGACTCTAGACTCAACACCCTCCTGGCACAGTCACCTCACTACTTAATCATGGGTGAGCTGCATCAAAAATAGTTCAGGTAAGAAGTGTGACTGACTCTTGAATTGAGAGAACATGGTCTGTCTCATGACCTTTTGAATTGCTGCACATGTCATGACATGGGGAAGGAAGCTTTGTCATTAACAGAACAGGGTGATGTGCACAGAGAGGTGGTGCCATTTGACCAGTAAATGGATGTCTGTGAATAGCCCCTTTTCTCCACCTATAATAATCCATGCATACATTTACTCATTGATTTATTGGTCCCAGAGACCTGCTCTGGCCCAGGCCTATGGGGGTGGGAGCCGAGGACTCAGAGAAGGTAAAACCCAGGATTGGCCTCAAGAAGTTCATCATCCAGTGCAGATCTTGCCCACCCTTCAGGATCCACCTGAAAATCACCATAATTGTGGGCACTCAAACACTCATGTAGAGAAGGGAACACTGGCTGAGGTTGGAGATGGAAGTGAAGTGTAAAGGGGTTGCCACAGGAGGGCCACACACTCACCTTCCTCACGATGACTTGCTGTCTCTTCCTCCCAGTCCTCCAGCCAAGATGAAGCCAGGTCTCTCCAGCTCACAGCTTCCCAGCCCCAAGCTCCAACAGGCAGCTCTTGTCTGTGCTGCCCTTGCCCCTTCAAATGTCCTCAGGAAAGCTTAGTGGAACCAGGCACCCAGCCTCACTTCCCATGCAATCTTGTTCATATTGCTACGTCACTGGGCCTTCTAGAAAACAAGGAGGGTTGGACTGGATACTCCTGAGGTTAGAGCTCTGTGCAAAACAAAGTCATTAAAGTGTGATCAGCTTAAGGACACATGTGGTAGGGAGGGAAGGGGAGGCTGTCTTTGTAGAGACCTTCCTTCTAATGAATGCAGAGACAGTGCTTAGCCCAGATGAGCTGGGAGCCAAGCTGCAAACCTAGTGTCCACAGCCAGATAAGGCTTTACCTCCACTCATTCATGCTACCAATAGAGCACTGTTTTATGCTGGGAATATCGTGATGAACATAACAGAGTCTTGTAGTTTAGCAGGGAGCATGTCTACACACACATTCTTATAATGAAGAGAGGTATAATTGGGAAGCACAATACAGGAGGATTCAACTAGTATGGCAGTCAGGGGATCTTCCCTGAGCAGGTGTCGTTTCAACAGAGACTTGAAGAATGAGCAAGAGTGAGCTGGGTGACATCAGGAAAGCACAGGAAGTTCGCTTCCAGGGAGAGTGGACAGCATGTATGAATGCCTAGATAGGATCCTTCGCTCTGGGGAATCCAGCAGCCATGGTGTGAGGACACATAAGCAGCTCTGTGCAGAAGCCCACGTGATGGGAACTGAGGCCTCCTGCACTCTCTCTCTCTCATCTCTTCAGAGCTACCTTCATGAGAAAGTAGCCACACTCCACGGATCCACTGCTGCACCTTCCACTCACTTCTCAAACCACTTGGTCTGATTTCTTTTCACTCTGACATCCAAAATGGCCCTGGCCAAGGCCCCCTGTGACCTGGTACTCCTCATTTACTTGCCCCCTCAGCAACTTTTAATGTAGCACCCTCACCCCAACTCATGGAGAGACCTCTCCCCTGATTCCACAAGGAAGGCCTCCACGTGCCTGGGCTTTTCCTGGGCCCCTCCACAGCCAGCTCCTCAGCCCTCCTCTCTTCTCTCGTCTGTGCCTGTTCTGGGGTATACTTACCCACACTTGATGCTGAGCCCCTCGAGGCCATAAGCCAGCTCTGCTCTCCCTCCTCAGCTCCAGACTTGTACCCCACTGGCTTCCTGGATGGCCCTGGGCGGTCTCCCTTGAACACCCTGAACTTGGCATCATCCTCCCCCAACCTGTGCCCACTCTTGGCCCCCAGTCTTGCTCAATGATATCTCCCAGTCACTCTCCTGCTCAGAGTAGAACTGAGTGAACCAGCATTGCCTCCTCTTCCCCCTCACTCCCTACATCCAAGTCACAAGTCCTGTCACCCCTAAATTTCTCTCTGATCCTCTTTTTCCACCTCCACTGTCATCCCCAGTCAGGCCTCCAGGTCTCTCACCTGAGTGCTACAGAAGCCTCCCGACTGACCTCTCTGCCTGCCCCCTTGGGCCCACGCACATACTAATCCATCCCACATGGGATTTCTCTTTGTGAATTTGCACCGTGCCATGCCTCTGCTTAACCCCCACACCAGGGCTCCCCAGGGCTCCCAAGAGCTCTTGGGATTAAGCCTACCATCTGCCCCAGCCCACACGGGCTTCCTAGTCACAGCCTGCCCATCTTTCTCCAGTCTTACCTGGATTACACTCCTGTTCTCTGTTCACTCGGCCATTGTGCTCTTCTAGCATTTTCTCTGTTGTAGAATAAACTCTCACAAGACATGGTAGCTGAAACAGCAATAAGCATTTATGATCTTACACAGTTCTGAGGTACAGGAACCCAGGAATGGCTAAGCTGGGCTGTTCTGGCTCAGGGCCCCTCATGGGCCTCCAGTCAAGATGTCAGTGGGACCCTAGTCATCCAAAGGCGCGACTGGGACTGGGGATTGCAAATCCGCGATGGCTCCCTCTCGTGGGAGTCAGGGAGCAAGAGGGAGGGATGCTCTTTTCTGTTTTCCTCAGACTTGAGAGGCCTGAAGAGGCAGCCACAAGCCAAATGAAGGAAGAAGTAGATGGAGAAATTAATAAAACAAAACATTTACATAGAGCAGCAATGGTCCAGCTACCCATATCTGAAATCGAAACTGGGACATCTAATGGACCTAAAGTGCCACTCTAGGAAGTGAGAACAGTGCTGTCACTTTCATGCTGAGGGGCCCAGGAAACCCTCTCTCCTGGAAACCAGAATTGTTCTGTATAGAGAGACCCCTCAGCTGCATAATGCTCCCAGACCTTCCCCAGTCCTAGCAGTACCCCTGCAGCTCAGTACTGGGCACGGGCTTGGTGGGGTTGGCTTCCCAGCAAAAGGTTGGATTCGATGCCATCAAGATAAGCTTCTGTTTCAGGAAGGGCCCTAGAAACTTCCTAGGAACTGGGAGTGGGTGGAAGGGGTTTTCTCTTCTCCCTGATACGAGAGGTGGGGGTGGGGTAGCAGGCCATTTGCCAGAGTCTCATTTATGACTATACTGACAGGTCTATGGCCCTTTCATGCTACTGTCACAAGGCCACCAAGAAACAGAGGATAATTCCCTGCCAGGTTCCAGTCACCATTCTCCCCATCTTCCTCTATGACCCTGGGCCAGCCCCCTGCCTTCTCTGGGCACTGAACTCCTGAAAAATTAGACTAATGATCTCAATATTCCCAATAGTTCCCATTAAAAGGTAAGAGTTGCATAGAGCCTTCCCTTTCTTGCCCTTAGGCCAGGGGCAGATCTCTTCTTAACCCTGGGGAGCACCCATGTTTTCCCTGAAATGCCAAGTCCTCCTACATCTTTTTTGTCACCTCCTCCCCTTTGTTCCTCTCCAGCTCTTTCTCCTGGATGCCAGGAACACTGTGCATTGAGATCCTTGCTGCTGACACTGTCTGGTGGGCCGCCCCCATAGTGGCCCTTGGTTTAGGCCCAGCACAGTCCAAAGACCCTCCCCTGAAACTTCAAGGAACTTCCATGCCGGTCCTGGAGACCGCACATTCCAGAACAAGGCTGACTTTAAGTAATGGGAGTTACCATTTGCTGGTGCATCATCTCCTACCCAGCCTCAGTGATGACACCATGTTGGCCTCAACAGCCAAGGCAGAGTGGCTCTGAGCTCCCTCCACAGGCTTGTAGGCCTCAGTCTGCTCCCTCCACCCCAGTTACCAAAGGGGTTCTCAGCCCTCAGCAACACATAGGCCAAGTTCCTCCCATTAGAGGTGGATTTGCAGGGTCTGTCCCCACAGGCTACCATAGCAGCCTCGTCTCACCAAAACCCACAGCCTCTGTCAGGCTCACATATTCTGCATCCGTCCTCAGGCATGGGGTAGGCCCTCCATCTCCTCTCAGCCTCTTAACCTGGAGTCCTCCTCAACATTCACACACGCACAGAGTGTCCCCAGGGCATTTTCTGGTTGGCAAACGGCGACCGATCCCTGTTTGGGTCCCCTGATCACTGAGCTAAATCTGATTATCCCCATTTTGCAGATAAGAAAGCTGAGACAGTACTTTAAAGTTGGAATCAAATAACAGGGTGCCAATTGTCAAATACATATTCACAGGAGGAATTGCAAGAGGAGAGCTTACCCTGCCCCAATTCGGCAGTCTGGACAGAGTAATCCCTGAGGGCATGAGGCACCTCAAGGCACCTCAAGGTCTCTCCTGACTGAGAGTAGCATCCTGACAGGACAGCCAGCCACAAAGAGACTGGGTGGTTCCTCACCTGCCCCTGCATAGGTTCCCTCTAAACTGGAAGGAATAGAGGGCAGGAAGATAGGAAGGAAGGTTGAGGGAGGCCTCAGTGCTCATGGACTTATCCAAATGACAGTGTCAGGGTGTGGGGTAGTTCTCAGAATCCTCATCTAGGAGGCAACAAACTGATCCAGGGTCACACCCACTCATCGGCAAACCTCATTCGTCTCCCTCTGAGCACTGTTTCAGGGTACTACTCACTGTTTCCTCACAATAAGTCTTAGGGACCAGTTTCAGACTCCTCAACCCACCACTTTCAGGGAGAAGGCCATACATGTGTCAGGGGCTTTCTCCAGATCACCAGCCTCATTTGGCAGATGGGGAACTGTGGCTCAGAGATGCTCAGAAACTTGGCCAAGGTCACAGAGCTGATAATGGGCAGAACTGGGATTGGGACAAGGTCTGCTTGACCCCAAAGTCCTTTCCCTGCCTAGAGCACGTGTGGCCTCACATAGGCCCTGCTTTTATCTGCTGCCTTCAGCTTCCTAGCTTCACACACAATGCCCCCAACCTGACTGTCTTTCCAAGCCTCCCCCTGCCTTTCTCAATGATCCCATTCCTCATGCCCACCTCCTGCAGGAAGTCCTCCCTGCCTGTCACTACAGATATCAGATATTGACCTCTGACACACACATAATCTATTATTATTATTATTATTATTATTATTATTATTATTATTATTATTTATTATGCCTATAGCACCTGGTCTTCCTAGGAAGTCTTCCATTTAAGTACTAACCAGGCCCAACCCTGCCTAGCTTCTGAGATCAGACATCAGGCTTGTTCAGGGTGGCGTGGCCCCAGACTATAGACTGTGGCTCCACTGGGGCACGAACCCAGGACCATCTGCATGTAAAGCAGACATGCTAACTGCTACACTGTGGAACCACATCCATACCCCCAGATTATATACAATCTTACATCATTTCCCAAGAGTTTCTCTGATTATTCTCCTGAACTCTATCCATTGCCTGCAATAACCATGACCACTTAGCAGATATTCAATAAATATTTTTTTGACTTGAATTAAAAGATTGTTCCTCTTTTCTGCTATCTTTTTGAAGGGACTTCAGACTAAAGCCAAGGTGACATGGAAAGGAGTTCATGTAGGGATGCTGTCCCTTACCTCACAAGTACACACGAGCAGGCTAGCCAGGGCCCTCTTCTCCATTCCAGGGGGCCCAAGAAGCAAGGGATGGCTACTGGGGGGCTGAGGCCGGGGGTGGAGGTCACAGCCTAGAAGCAAAGCAGAAAGCCCTACAGCATTCTGGAAAGTCTACCCTAGTCCTACTCAAATCTTATCTTTACCCAATAGACAGAATACTTGCAATTCCACCAGCGTTGCATTCCTACAGATCATGACAGCTTTGAGAGTTTCAAAAGTCCTGCAAGCTCTAAATGTCACCTCCTCTAAAAAGCCTATCCTAATTCCAAGGGGACTTCCACTACCTCCCCTGCGCTCCCTCGGCCTCTTGTAAGTGCTGTGTTGAGCTGAGAAGCTCTTTCACATACTGGTCTGCATCGTATCCTCTCCCGACCTGGGTCCCCCAGCATGGCGTCTGGACCTCAACGAACATTAACTGTGGTGAGATCAGCATCACCTCTCAAAGACACTATCTAAGGATCTAAGAACAAATGATGGCTGGTGATCCGTGGAGAGTGGGCAGCTGGTACTCTCAGCTTTGCACCTCCAGCCATGAGACCTTGGGCAAGCCACTTGCTTTCTGCCTCCATCTCTTCACCCTGACTCCACCACCTCCAGACCTCAGCTTGGGCATTGCATGGCTCCCCCAGGAGCCTCCCTGAGCCCTGCTCTGTCAGGGGTATAGGTGGGTGGACCTGGGCTGTGGGTGGGCCTGGCATGGCGCCCAGAGCTCCCCTGGGCGGGTAAACAGGTAGGAAGCAGGTGTTGAAACCTGGCAGCTGGGGCTCCAGCCATGTGTTTGTCTTCACAACCAATTCAGGGGGTTTCTGGTTGATGTTTTTTCCTTCTTATTCCCTGCACGGGCACCTCACAGCTTGGAATCTCATCCCCTTCAATGGAAACTCTGATCCCCAAAGGCGGCTCAAAGAAAGGGTTCTGTGCAGTTCCATTTTCAGGGCTGGAGGCCCCTGTCTGGCCCCATTCCACCAGTGTGGGTGTTCATGGAGGTCAGGGCCCCACTCGAGCCATTCCACCCAGCTCCCAGCATCAGCCCTAAGGAGGGCAGCAAAGGCTGGGCAGATGCTTTACATGAACCACTTGACATTTTTAATTGATTGCTGAAGGATTATATATTCATTGTGGGAAATTTTAAAGACACGTAAAATAGAATAGAGTAAATAAAATAAAATAAAATAAAATAAAATAAAATAAAATAAAATAAAATAAAATAAAATAAAATAATAAAATAAAACATTCCCTGTAATTCCACAGGAACACACTCAGATGTGCACTTCTTACATTCTGAAATGCTTTCAAGCTTTTCTATGCCTCTATACTTTAAAAAATAAAACAAAAGAAGTTATATCGAGCACTGTTTTGATGCCTGCTAAGATGACATAGCTCTATGGGATGCTCTGTGCCCAAACCATTAAACACTCCTCATGTTTTCTAACAACGCCCAGAGCACAGCCAGGCTTCATCCCAGTTTAAGTAGCCAGTCCCCGAAAGGCTTAGCACTGGGGTTGTTTCTAATTTTTTATATTTATTTTATAAAATATTCCCCAACCACCCTTGGAGTCAGATCTTCATGATCGTCCTCGGGGCATATTACGACCAGAGGCCTCTGAGCACTGCAAACATCTGTTGTGCTCACCCGCCCCTCCCAGCACAAGATACACTGTTAAATGTGAGTGTAAGGACATGTAGCCTAAAGCAACTTCCTTCTCCTCTCTGGATCTCACTTTCTTCGTTTATAAACTGGGCATGGCAAAATACTCAACACCTTTATTGTGACTCTTCATTGTACCTGGGTATAACCCCAACTGCCCTGTGACAACTCAGGGCTTTCCAAGTTCTATTAAGGAACACACTGAGGCACCCTCGCATAGTGGCCAGGCCCATCCAGACCTGCCACTCCACTCTCCCAACCTCATCTCCTGCTACACCCTTCCAGGAGCCCTCACTTAGGCTCCCGCCCAGATGCTCTCTCCACTCATCGACAGGCCCATGTTCAACCAGCTGTTCTTCCCTTGAAGGTGCCCTCCCACCTGCCTATTGGAATCCCATCCCTCCTGCCACATCACCCCAACTCCATGGAGCCTTCCTGAAGGCTCTCCTTCCCAGGCAACTTGTTTGGGTCTCTGCCATGGCTCCTGTGACATCTTCCCTGGGAAGTATGCAGGTGTGTCCCTCTTTGAGAGCAGTGTGACCTCTTTGAGAGCAGTGGCCACAGCTGAGCAACTCTGTGACTGAACGACCAAGAATGATGGAGGGGGAGGGGTGTTGGAGCTTATTTTTCTCTGTTCTTTTCCCAAATCCATCCCAATGACCTCACAAAACCAGCAGCACTCGGAACTGGAGACGTAAGGTTAGAGAGTTCTCAGCCATGAAGCCCTCACCTATGATGGCAATGTGCAGAATCCCCAGGTGAGCAAAACTATACCAGGCCCCTGCCATCACTGAGTCCTCAGTGTCCTGGCCTGCAAAGACCCCTTCCATTTCCTGATGTGTGCTAGACCTGCTTCCCTTTCAGAATAGCCCCTTCCTTCGAGTAAGCCCTTATCCCCACAGCAGCATTGATGCCCACTTAGTCACCCTGCTCGACGTGCTGACCACTCAGCGCCTGCCTGCTCTGCACCTGGCTCAGCACCTGCACCCTACACCGTTCAGCAATGAACTCGTTAAGGAATCCTTTAAAGACAGCTCCATGCCACCTCTTTCAGGAAGCCATTCTTGACTGCTTCAGCCTTCAGCGGTGTGTCTTCCTCCTCTGGTCCCTCAGGATAGCTATCCTTTGTGCCACATTCATGTGACATTATGATTTTGTGTTTTAAAATTTTTCTTCAAAAGATGCATCTGATAGTAAAAGCAGGATTGGACAAAGATGGACATTGACCATGATGCAAGCCCTCAAAGCTGAAAAAACCAGGGAGGCGCTCTGGGTCAAAATGGCAGAATCCCTACGATAGCACTGTACCCTGTTGCTGACTGTCCCCGCTGGGGCATAACCTCAAGAGGCTCTCCACAGCTGAGACCAAAATGAGGATGCTGCCTCTGGGGCTACCTGCCTGCTGGCCACACTCCCTGCAGCTGGGCAGTAATTTCTTCCTTGGGAGGGCTGGGGTTATATCTCCATGTCCACCACAAATCAGACATGAAAATTTTAAAACAAACATAGAATGATTTTAGCACTTAGTTCAGGGACAGAAAACTATGGCTCACAGGCCAAACTGCTGTCTGTTTTGGAAACCAAGCTTTATTAGGACAGTCTCACTCATTCTTTTTGGTCTACGTCTATTGCCTGTGGCTGCTTTGGCGCTATAATAGCAGAGTTGAGTCGTTTCGACAGAGATCGTATGGCTCATAAAAACTAAAATATTCACAATCTGGCCCTTTGCAGTCAAAGCATGCTACCCTGCTCTAGCTGACACTTTTTGGGATGGAAGCCTAGCTCATGGCGAGTTCTTTGGAAATTCGCACCACACATGCACACACACAGGAGTGCACACACATGCATACAGTCACACATATGCACGTGAGCACACACACAGGCACACACACACATGTACGTGCATGCTGCACACACAGGGGCACCCCAGTGCTGTACTGTGTTCTGGCCATAGCGGATTGGTTTTGGAGAATTCACATGACCCAAGTTGAACCAGTCAGATCTTACAGGGATTTGAAAGTAACAGGTGCAGTATGGCCTTGCTTGAAGAGAGAGACCATGACTCCTCCCAGGTCTCCAGAGCTGCCCTGATTCTAACCCTTCCTGACAGCAATCAGCACTGCACTTTCATACCAGAGATGGCCAGATTCTTCCAGGCACTGGCTTATCCTAAAGATCCTATGAAGCTGGTTTCAGCATTGATGTCTTAGGTTCACAGCTGAACTGAGACATAAAATCCATACTTTCTTATTGGCTGTACCCGGCATCTCCATCAGCTGATTGATTGCTCGGGAGAGAGAAGCTGAGGCTGCCTGTCCTGAGGGAGATGGAGCAGCCTTCAACTGGAAAGTTTAGGCAGTGGATCAGGGGACATGACCTAAACTCCTTCCCAGATTCTCCAGCTTTAGAGGAAGGTCTCAAGGAGGATACCAGAACATCCTCTTGTGTGCTTTGGGAGGCCTGGCACCATCTATACACCCCTGGAAATGCCCCTGAAACAGAAATAACAGGTCGGCTTTCAACATCTGTGTATGCCAGTTTGAACCCTCATGGTGGAGCCTGGGACCACCAGCCCTGGCCCCTGCTCAGTATATCTGCCTCTGGGAAGGGAATGCCAACAATGGGCCTGACACCCTGAGGTGATGTCCAATCTGTTGGAAAGTCTGTTCAAACTGGACTGAAGTGATTTGAAAGTGATGAAGAAGAGAGCTGGATGTTTTGATCTCAGCTCTGTCTTCTCATTGTATGAATTTGAGCCAGAAGGGCAGAGCTGAGCCTCAGTTTCCTTATGTCGCAAGGGAGATGCTAAACTCACCTTTCAGGGTTATTGTGAGGATGAAATGAAAGGGTACATGCAAAATGCCCAGCATCGTCCCTGGCACATATTGAGTGCTAAAAAGGGGAGTAACATTAGAAGTAGTAGCAGCAGCAATATTCATAGCAGTTACTGTCATCAAGATATTATTGTTTTTAGGCATTTCAAATGGCCTGCTGATCTTCCCTGTCTGGGTTCCCTACCAGCACCTCAAAGTCTTTATGTCAAAAATTAACCTCGTTAACTTGCCATCTATGGTGGGCAGCCTCCAAGATGGCCCCCAAGATCCTAGCGTCCTGGATTCCTGTTCTGTGTGGCCTCTTCTCATATTGAATCAGAGCTGATCTGCGACACCAAGAGAGCATGGGGAGGTCTCCTAGATCACCCTCTGAGGGAAGCCAGCCACCCTGTTGTGAGGACACTTAAGTAGCCCTGTGGAGAGTCCCATGTGGGAAAAACTGAGGCCTCCTGCCAACAGGCAGCACTGTCTTGTTAGCTGTGTGAGTGAGTCGCCTTGGAGCCAACCTTCCAGCCTCAGCCAAACTTTCGGGTGAATGTAGCCCGAGCCATCTCTTGATTTAACCCCATGAGAGACCCCAAGCCAGGACCACACAGCTAAGCTGCTCCCATATTTTTAACCCACAAAACCTGTGGGCAATATGAAATGTTGATTGTTGCTTTAAGCCACTATGTTTTGAGTAATTTGTCATAGCAAACCAACAGACTATACAAACCTGTTTGTCCTCAAGAGTCCTTATTTCAGAGAATGCTACTCCTTTCCTCCCCATCCTGAGATCTGGATCATCACAGAGTCTTTTTTCCTTTGCTGTATCCAATCCACTGATTCGACCCAAGGTGTCTTGTCTCTCGCTTTCATCCTCTGCTCTTTGGTCCCTGTTTCCACCAGCCTGGGAGGGATAACAGATCTTTGCTGAGCACTAACTGGGTGTCAAAGTACTTATTGTATGCCCTGCTCTTGGTTTGAGCACTCAAGGAATTATCATGACAATTGGATGAAATAGGTTTGTTATCCCCTGTTAAGCTGAGGGACCTAAGACTCTGAGAAGGTCAGTAATTTGAGTTTCCGCTCCCAGATGGTTACCTGGGGAATCAAGTCAGAACATAGATTTGTCCCAAAGCCCATGCTCTCTCTCCAGTGCAGCACTGCCCCAGCTCAGCCCATGCCCTCTGTATAATAGCCCAGAGTTCTAGAAGTAGCACCTGCTGCCAGCTTCTGACTTGATGGACTCATCTTTCATGTAATTGACAAATATGTAAATCTGATCATCTCCACTGCCCTGCCCAAAAGCTTCCAAGAGATCCCCACGGTCCCCATACTGTCCACTCTTCAAAGTTCAGCTTAGCTGCCCCCTCCTTGTAAAGCCACCTTACCCCTCTCCTTGAACACATAGAACTCTTCTCTCTTTGCAGTTACCCGTTTGCTCTTGGTTTAGAGAAACTGGTGTCCACAGTCAGTCCCCCGCAGTGGACCACAAGCTCCTCAAAGGAGAGACACCGGTCGCCCCCAGGCCCACCTGGTGCACCCAGGCCCATGAGAAAGGAATTTGTGTCAGTGGGTGGACTGACTGTAGCATAATCAACAACGGAGCCTGTGAGTGATTATGCACAGAAATCAGTGCTTCAATGAATCAATAATAGCTCTCTACATGCGTGTTTGATGTCATAAATTAAGGAACGTTGATTAAATAGGACATTGCCTGGATTCCACGACTCAATATTATTTATATATGTCTTTGTCAACAGCAAAATATGTTCTTGCCTACATCATCGGGAGTAATATTCAAAAATGTTAACGACGATATGGGCACCAGTCAAGCAGGGGGTACACCCCCAGGGGACTGGCTCAGGCCCGGCGCCCCCTGTTGGGGCCTTTCCGTGCTGGCAAGGTTGGGGGCGTGACAAGAAGCCAGGGGACACTTGAGAAGCTGGGGGGGGGGGGAGTAAATGTCTGGAATCCACCTGGCAGCGCGGCCCCACCCCCTGAGGGCGTTTTCCGGGAGCGAGGGCCTTTGGAAGGACAGGCCTCGTGCCACCCCCACTCGCCTCGACCTGCTGTGGGACTGGGGGGCAGCCCGCCCCCCCTCTGAGCTCATCCTCCTCATCTCCAAAACGGGGTGAGGGCAGCACGCGTGCCTTGTGAGCAGGCTTGGCGCGAACATCGGAGAAACGAGCTGTACCAAGGGGTCCGGGCCTTTCCTGTCGCCTTTTCAAGGCGCAGGTGCGGGGCCACGCGAGGGGGAACCGCGAGCGCGAAGGGGCCCCGTGGGGGTGGCCCTGGGCGGGGGGTGGCCCGGGCTGGGGGTGGCCCCGGGCGGGGGGACGGGCCGCGCCCCCCCCCGGGCTGTCCCCAGGCCTCCTCGCCTCTCCCCGCGCTCCAGAAGACGATTTCACTTTTAAGCCCAAACACCTTGGGTGCCCAGAGCCCCCCTTCCCGCCTCCCGGAGGAGCACCTGTGCGGGGGGCGACATCAGCCTCTGCGGGCTCCGGCTTCGGGGCGCGACTCGCCTTCCCTCCCCGACCCCGCGCGCCCTGCCCTGCCCGCTACCTGCGGGGCCGGCCTCGGGGGCCTTCGGCGCCCCCCCCCCGACCCCCCCCCGCCTGGGGGACCGGGGCCCGGAGCGGGCGCAGGAGGCGCGGACCAGGTGCCCCCGGCGCGGGCGCGCTCGGCAGCCGCGAGGCGCCTTTGTCCGCCTTGGCAGCGCCCGGCCTCCCTGGGGCCGGCCCCATAAAGGCTTTCTGTTCGGCCTGGAGGGCGCATTGTCGGGAAACGGCCCCTCGAAAAATTAGCAGGGGGCAGGGGAGCGCGCGGGGCGCCCGCTCCAGGCCCGAGGAGGCCGCGGGGTGACCGCAGGTCGCAGGGGCGGGCAGCGCCACAGGTGGGCAGGGGCCAGAGGGGGGACGCAGCCGGGGTTGGGGTGGGCGGCTCAGGCCCACGGAGAGGTGAGACATCGCCCCCGGTGCGGGGTGTGGGGTGTCTGGGGGCCGCTGAGCCAGAGTCAGTCTCACAAAGAGGGTGGGGGGCGGGGAGGGGGAGAGGAAGAGCGCGAGAGCCTAGAGGTTATGTGGTTAATTGAACATCAACAGCCACAGATACGATTATGCCCCTTTGTGTCTTTCTCTCAGTGTGTTGATGGAAAAGTCACGAGATTAAAAGCGCCCGGAGCCCTGGGTTGGAGGGGCCAGCAGTGGGGGGAGATCCCTCCTGAATGCCGACCCTGGGCTCCCGCAGTCCCAGCAAGGAGGGAACACAGTCGATTAAAGGGCCAAGAAATGATGGAGTGAGCTGTGGCTTGGCATTTGCATAAAGGCTGGGGCCCAGGGCTGCCACCCTTAGTGAGGGGGGCAGGGGTTCCCAGGGGAGAGGCTGGGGGTGTCATGAGGGTGAGGCACATGGTAACTGTTGAAAGTCTTAGCCCAAAGCCTGTGTGCACACACTGTACATGAGGCAGAGGTGAGGCTGACAGGGTCTGTGTATGGGACACGTGTGTGTGTGTGTGAGTGTGCACATTAACGCTGTGTGTATTATTTTGGCTGCTTACATCTGTGACGTGGGCATCTTCATATGTTCACCTTTCAAGCAGGTTGCACCTGTGTGGCTTCCGTTGGCCTGAACCTTCCATGTTGTGAGCACATGTGCAAATTTATGTAGGCATGCATCCGGCCATCTCTTGTTGGCTCCAGGAGCACAGCCAGGTCAGGAGGATGTGGATCTGCCAGTTTTCTCCCGCCAGCCTGGAAAGGCCAGAGCCTCAGGATTCTCTGTGACTCTAGGGAGCCCTGAGCTTGAACCAGCCCCCAGGTTCGCTCTGCTTTCGAACTCCTGAAACAAACCTTCCTGATGCTTTCAACCCACCATTTCCATGAAGACCCCCTCCCCATCCCAGTGGGCCACCCACCCCCACTCAAGCAACCTCTTCTCTGAGCAGGCAGATTAAAAGGAAGACGAGCAAATCTGGAATCAGACTGACCTGAGGTCAAATGCCAGCTCTAGCTTTGTGACTTTGAGCAAATGACTTACCTCTCAGAGCCACTCTTCAATCACAGGTAGATAATCAGATCTAATTATAGGGTTGTTTTAGCGGCCGAGTGAAATCCTATACATAAGTAGCAGGGAGTCCATGTACCCCAGTTTGCCTGGGACGTTCCCAAGTTATACCTGTGGTCCCAGCATACTTATTAATAGTATCCTTTACTTTCAAAATGCCCCAGTTTGGATTACTAACTTATGGTTACCCAAAGGGCAAAGAAAAGAGCTACAATAAATATGTTTCCCTTCTCCTTCTCCTGCTTTTCCGTTCTCTGATTATTTAACATCGCTCCACTGCTCCATTAATCTGTAAATCGAAGAGAGAAACTTCTGAAGGCAGGAGCATCTCTTTCCTACTCCTCACCACACCTCAGGACTAATTAAAGTGTAATAGACACTCGGCGGCTTGACTGCTTCAAGGCGCAGAACTGGCCTCGACTGCCAGTCCTCTGCCCATCGGGTCCACAGCAGGTTATTGCATGGAGTAGACAAATGAGACCATGTTCATCATCATAACTGTGGACTATGACTGTGAAACAGCAGCTGGGGTCACCTTTTTTGCACCCATTGTCCACCTGAATAGTTTTTTGTGAGGACAAGGCCTTCTTCCTTGCTGTGGATGTGACCGCTGCTCATCTGGGCCTGAGGCTATCAGTCTTTCCCTGACTTACCAGAATGCAGCTGGTCAGTGTTTCACCAGAAGAACACTTCTGATCAATGTTGTTGAGGGCCCCACTTAAGCAAGCAAGTGGTTACCCTCCGCAATAAATCCACAAACACACACCAATTTATTTGCTAATTGATGCTCCCACTTTTGACATTCACCCACGTAAATGAAAGCCTTATATAAATGACTCAGGAGGGCAGTCTGGGAGCACGGGAGCAGCAAACTGAGCCCTTTGCAGCTAACATACACCCTGGCTTGACAAATTGTGTAAGTTTAAAGCTCTAATAACAGAGCTTTAATAACATGAGCTCTTTCCAGAATCAAAGACTTATTTTGCCCCCAGATCCAAAAAGTGGGGTTCTTCTTGCCTTCTCAGGTCTGGAATTTTGTGGATCTTGACCTCTGCTGGGTTTCTCAGTCAGTAAGACCTACATTTCTCTGGAGTCTTGACCTTAAACCTTGCACTTCTCAGGAAAGGTCGACAAGGACTGGGTCATGGAATGGCTTATAAATCACATTGAAGCCCTTGGACTTCACCCTGAGAACAATAGGGACCATTGGATGATTTGGAAGATGGACTGAGAAGGTTGGATTTGCATGCTAGGTGCTCACTCTTTGGCAGTGTGGAGGACAAATTTGAGGAGGACAAGAATGAAGACAAGAGATCGGCTTGGGGACAACTGCAGTACTTCAGGCCAGGGCGGCCTGGACTAAGATGCAGGGCCGGTGAACACAGAGAGAAGAAGGGATTAAGAGAAGTCTTGGAGGTAGATTCTCCGGGCCTTCTTAGCTCATTAGATGTGAGGATCGTGCTGGAGAGATGGGGCTAGGATGATTCCCATGCCTCCAGCTGTGAGAAGGACCTAGAGAAAGGAGCATGGAGGAAGGGGTGGCGATAAGTTCAGGAGGAGACTGCCCTTCTCCTACACCCCCTTGATGATCATCAGCTTCCTCACCTCCAACTGGACTGTGACAAAGGCCAGACCAGTGTCCTTATTCCATACTGCCCGAATGCTGTCTGCCCTGCTATGCTTCCTCCCACCTACCCACCCTGAGGCCCAGTCCTTCTCTCTTCCTGCTGAACTGTGAGCATCCTTTTCAATGGCAGGACCTCACCTCCTCCAGAAAGCCTGCTCTCACTTCCCCTTCCTCCTACGGCAATACTCAGCACACTGGAAATGAATGTCACTTGTGTATGAGTTGTCCACCTCCCACCTGCACCTCTCCCCCCTCCCCCCACCCCAATCCCTGTTGGAAGGAGAATGCCAGTTATTTCCCTCTAAAGCCAGTACCCAACACTCCCAACGAGGGAGACACTTGCAGGGATTTGTTGAAGGAGAAAAGAGAGCGGGGGAGGGAGGGAGGGACGGAGGGAGGGAGGGAGGCAGGTGGGAGGAGGGACTCCAGATTGAAGGAAAGAGAATTGGCAGCAGTCAAGCTGCCAATCCTCAGCAAGCACGGCACAAGAGCCAGGGGGTGCACACCCTGTCACCTGGAAGGGGCTTGTGCCTGAACCACCTACAGAGGATCATGGTGACATGAAGGGAAGAGCTCTGGGCTGGGCCTAGTGCCTGGTCTGTCACTCAGTTTCTCTGTGATGGTGGACATGTCCCTCGCCTTTCTGATCCTCAATTTATCTGTTTTGTTAAGTGCAGGCAAGAGCAGAGGGAGGCAGTGGATTTCAATCTTTGTTCCCAAAGGAAGGGATATGAAGTCAGGGCTCAGGGCTTCAAAGTCCAACCTCAAGCACACAGCCCCTCCACACGTCATTTCTGAGATCCCCCCAGCTTTGCTTCTTGGTAGTCTCCCTTCCCCACCAAGTTCCTGTGTCTCAACTCTTTGAAGCAGTGCTAGGAGAGAGAAGCAGATGTGATCATGAGCCCGGACCCAGGGGCACTGACAGCTATCGCCCTGGCTTGGGTTCACAGGTCCAGGTTTCTAATCTTTGGACCAAGGTTCTGGGAATGGAGTTGCAGAGCCCAGGGCTGGCAGGTAGGCTCTGGGGGCATCCACGTACTTTGAGGCCAGCCCCCTTGCAGCTTTGCAGGGGAGAATGGGATAGAGGGGACCTCAGCCAGACTTGGGATTCCTCCCACAATGGGGCAATGGGTTGAGGCCAGTGCTGAGACCCAGGTGGGCTGCCTTGGTGACTGAGAAGTGGAGGGTGTGGAGGTGGCACAGTGTTTGCCCTTCTGAAGCTGCCTTACCCCTGCCCACCCCACCTTGCCACGCTCACTTCATTTGGCTGGGTACAGAGCAGAGCCGGGTAAAGTCATCAGGGCATCAAGGGCACAGAAAAGCTGCTCCTTTGGCACCCCTGGGGTGTACCAGCCATGAGTGTGGGTCTGGGGTGCAGGGTGGAGCTTCAGAGGGGCAAGGACACCTTCAGCACACAGCTCCAGGACCAAGGAGGGCTCCCTGCAACCTGTAGCTATGCTTGACATCCTTTCGTCATCATCTGGGCCATCTTCCTACAGAAGATGTGAAATAAAGCCACTGTTTAAAAATGAAGTTAGTGGGACAACAGTCCTGACTCCGCTCCCCACCTCCACTACAGCATATTGAAGAGGTCTAGATCTAGAGCTCCAAAACCTATGGACAGTTATAACCTCAGGGAAGTGACTGGACATCTCTGTGCCTCCATTTCTCCATCTGTGAAACAGAGCTTACAAAGCACCTACTTCATGGGATTATTGTATTAAACGAATCTGAAAGCATAAGAGGTTTCGAAGAGAGCCTGGAATCCAGGAAGTCACTGTTGATGCTATCATTATGAATATGTTTGTTGAGCAGGATGCGTGGCAGAGTCCAGAGGAGAGAGTCAGAGAGAACAGTCACAGCAAACTCTGGGGACGACGGAGCCTGGGAGAGGGGAGCCAGGAGGGTCTGCATGGTCTGGATCCCCAGCACCTTGGGATCTCACTATCCTCCTCTGGCCTGGATGGGCAGATCCTTTGTCCCCAGGGCCTGTCCAATGGCCAGACCAGGAGCCGAGCTGGTGGGAAGGGAGTCACAGGGTGTACTCTTTCTAGGGTGTGGACAGCAGCAGCCTGGCTTGTCCAGGCAGTCTGACTCCCCACGATTTTTGACCTGCCAGAGAGATTCTGCCCCATGCTTGGGTGCCTGACTTCCTGTTGTCCTTGGGTGTGGGGTGAGGAGTGGCCCTTCACATGGGAGTCACCCAATAGCCAGAGGTGACCAAGTCACCCTGAAACCCACTCAGGTCACAGGATTCCTGGGCCCAGTTTCTCAGTGGAGAGTCGAATGGTGATAATTTCAACAGTATGGGGAAGCTATTTGGGGCCAGAGACTCATCAGAGCTATACTGGAGCCCTGTGAATATGGCCATCATCCCTCTGTCCCTCACACCTCAGGGGCTCATAGGGACAAGAAGGACAGGCGTGTGGATCTTTCAGAGGAAGCCTAGTTTCTCAACACTGGGTTTGATGTGGGTGACTCGTCATGCTCAGATACAGTTTTATCTGAGGACTTAGTAATTTGGGTATGCTGCCATCAGGTGGCACCCCCTTAAAAGTCCCTCGCTCCCCATCCACTGAGCAAGACTTGGATTCAGCTGGTTCCCCCTAGAGCCACCACTCCTTCCCAGAAGGGAGTATGTTGGGTTTCTATTCTTGCCCAGGCCAGGCCTTCATGGGCACCTGAGTTCCAGGCCTCCTCTGGCCAGGTGTCCTCTGGCCTCTTCTCCCACCATTTCATCTCCCCCTCTCTGTGGCCCCACCTACCCCACACAACATAGGGCCAGGGGTCCCTAGTCTTAAATAATACAAGCCTCCATTTTGCCCCTCCCAGGTTCCCGTCTTTATGGGGCTCTTCCTGAGTCTGCTGCTCAGCTGAACCTTCTCCAGAGGGCCTAGCACCTTCCTCCACTCCTGGCCAACACCTTGGATCAACTCCCACCCCACGTACTCTTACCTCTGGCATCCTTTCTTCTCTCCTTCTTTGCCTCTTTTATGGGATTCCCCTGCCAAGATTCAGTCCTAAAAATCTTCTGAGAGGTCAGGAGATAGGCTCAATAAAGGCTTGCTGAGTGAAAGGTTGGGTGAGTGAACAAATGAATAAATGAGTGAGCTCATCAGTAAACACATTTTTGCAGGGCACCTACTATGTGCCAGGCCCATGCTAGGTAGTGAAGTGGCTAAATAAATGAAGAAGTGGCTGTAGGGTAAATAGAGGCCCAAAGCACCAAATACAAGGATGAGCAGAAAAATGGGTAAGAGACATTGGGTGAATGGGGAGTGACCATCATTATCTTTTTGGAGGAATCAAGTCACTTGACCTGGGGCTGACAGAGGCAGTTCTCCCAATAGCACCCAGACCAAAACAGATGACTCATATATGTATGACCTTGGTGAGCTAGTTGCTGTAGGAAGGGTCTGGGCAGAGGGTGCCCTGGAGACAGAAGCTGAAATCATGCTGATGGGGGCACCCTGGGGAGCCAGACAAGGTAAAACAGGCCCCTCCCAGATGGGGCCAATGCAGATCAAAGGGAGAAGCCTGGGGACTTGTTCCAGAAAGCAGCCATGACTCATTTATTGAGCACCTACCAGGAGCCAAGGATGCTGCTAAATCAGTCCTGATCCCCAATAACTCTGGGAAAGAGGGTAGCCTCACCTTATAAGAGAGGAAATGAAGACAGAGGCAAAGTGACTGATCCAAGATCACCCAGCTTCAAAAGACAAAGTTGAGACCCACTCGGGCCCTCTTTTGGCTGGGGCGTGCACCTCCCAGTCAGCTAGACGTACATTCTTAGGGAGAGCACAGGGAAACACCGTCAACAGGGAGCAAGCGTTGGAGAAAAGTGGGCAGGCAGAAGGCTTTGGCTGTTGAGGAGGGTGAGCCAGCAGGGAGTGGCTGGTTCACCCTAGTGGGTGGGAATGGAAGCCTGGCATCTGGGGGTATGGGCTGTGATCATGGATGACACTCCCTCCGGGCACTCACACACAAGTGTCTTCCCCTCTCTGAGACTGAGCTTCCTAGTCTTTACACTGAATAGCATGCTCCCAGAATGACCTCTGACACCAGGGCAGGTTGCCCTCAGCAGAAAGATGCCCAACTGCCCCCTGTATGGGGCCCTCCATGGGCATCCGTGCTTAGGATTGGCCAGGCCAGTTGCAGACACCACCCCTCACCCCCCACAGCCCAAAGCCTGGATGTCTTGGAGAGCTGATAATAATGCTGATGCTCACTTATGAGTGACCAAGACTTTATTATTTATGATGTACATTCCTATCCATGGTCTACTTTTAGACAGAGCATGCAGGGCAAATATTGTTATCTCTGTGTTATCGATAAGAAAGTGGGGAGAACAGTACTTCCTGGAGCTAGGTTCAGTTCTGAGATCCGGCTGTGGGTGATCCCCTAATCCTTCCAGTGACTTTAATGGGGCAGTATCACATCCCCATTTTGCAGGTCGGGACACTAAGGTTCAGAGGGGTTAAGTGCCTTATTTAAGGTCACAGATCTTAGAAGAGGCTGAACTCGATTCAAAGACAGACCCTGCATATCAAAAGGAAAACTGGGAGTAGTGTGCTATGTGCCCTCATGTGAGTCCACACACAAACCCTGGGCCTCAGTTTCCTCATCATGAGGAGGGTAGACAAGGTGAATTTATCTTGAAGGCCCTCTCAGCTGTGACAGTTGGGAGTCTGTGACCCTCACATGGAAAGAGCATTGGATGCCAAGTTCTCAAAGCCAGGCGCAAGCCCCCCACTGCAACTCACCAAAAATTAACCTGAGGCAAGCTCATTCCCCTTTCTTAGGTGTCAGTGTCCTTGTCTGCAAGATGGGGGAGATGGCTTTGGCTTGGCAGGTGCGGCCAGGGTAGATGTAGATGACACCCAAGGGGCACAGCCCATTCAGGGACCTGTTGGTGGTACTCGGGGCACCCGGTGTGAAGGCCTAGGAACCTAAGCCTGGGAACCTAAGACCTGGTTTCTGGGTCAGGAGGCTCGGGGGAGCCTCTGGGGCTCTCCCGCCCATGGCTAATTTATTATGATGCAAAAATCAGGCTCCAGGGCGGCGGGAAGCAGAGCTGAGAGCCAAGCACGCTCCCATCCTGTTCTGTTCCACATATTTTCAGTATTTATTGTCCCCATATGTGATGCTGAACATTAAAAAACATGTTGCTGAGATTCCTCCAGAAAGGGCTGACATTTCACAATATTCCTCTGATGCTGGGGATTACTGCTGAAGATGATGAAAACGTGGTTTATTCAAAACAGATTGGGACGGAAGAAAACAATAGCAAGGCCAGGAGAGGCCCAGTGCGCTCAGCTCCAGGTCCAGAAGAGGTGAGCAGAACATCCCTGTCAGAAGCCCCAGCCTCAAGGTGACTTGGTCCAGGTCAGGGCCTGGATTCATGGAAGGAATTGGCTCAGACAGACAGAAACAGCACCCACCCTGGCTTGGCTGGCTCTTGAGGAGTAGCAGTGGCCGTTGTTCTTGGGGCCATTGTTCTAAAGTGCCAGGCAGAATGCCAGGCAGAACACGCCAGCCCCAGGGCTCTAGGATCACCCTGTATCATCACTCCTCCCATTTTAAAAAAGGAGAAAACGAGTTTAAACAACTTGCCCAAGTTCTCGGAGCAATCACAATTAAGACTCAGGCTTCTATCCGAGGACCTTGTTTTTAACCAGAGCCAGGAGGCAGAAGAGTCCCAGGCACAGAAGCCGCTGACTCCCTGTATGACCCTGGATAAGCAGCTTTACCTTTCTGCACCTCAGTTTCCTCACCTACAAAATGGGGGTGACAACCAGGTTTGCCCTGACTGCCTCAAAGTGATGTTTCCCCAAGGGAGAAGATGACGGGAAAAGAGAGGCGTCCTAGCTCTTCTCCCAGTGACATCACCATCACAGGGAGCTGAGGTAGCTGAGCTGGCTGGGCTCTCTCTTGCAGGAGGCCCTTGGGCCCTTGGGCCTCTGCTTCATGCTCTGTAGAGTGAAGGGTGTGGGCTCGGTCAGGTTACGGAGGCCCCAGAGGGTCCTGATGGAGCTTGGGCAGACTCAGGTCCTACCCCAGCTCCGCTGCTTGTGACATCGGACCTAGGTCTGCCCATCTGGGCTGGCCAGTTGTGCCTGCTGCACAGGGAGACATGAGCACCTATAGCTACCAAGAAGAGAAAGCATCTGGCAAGAGTTTTGCACAAGGGCAGAGTCCAGAGAGGGAGCCCATTCCAGCCCCCTCCGCCCTGCCCCATTTTCCTGGGTACTGCACAGAGACCCGTACAATCTTTCTCACCCTCAGGCTCAGAAAGTGGGCTGCCCTCTGGGAGCATGTGCTTCTGCCCTCACCTGGGGCCCAGGGACAAGGGTGCTGTCCTGGGCCCCCCCCTCTCGGGGCCTGCACATCCCTGACCACAGTGAGCACCTAGCTCTCTCCCCAGGCTCCAGCTTTTGTGTCTGCAAAATCTGGAATCTACTTGCCCCCTTTTATTTAGTCCTTGAGCTGGCAGTGGGTGGAGAAGGGGAGCCCAAGGCTCTCAGCCTCCTGGGAAAATCAGGCTGTGGTTGTCCAGGTCACTGTGACTACAGAGGCAGTGCCCTTGGGCTGTAGTGCCCTGGGCCTTTGGTCTTGCGAACACCTGTGCCTGTGAACACCTGTGGTGGCACCACAGGCCGGATGCTCTTGGACAGACAGCAGGGCCTCAGAGGGCTGCCTCAGAGGGCTGCCTACAGAGCTAGTGGAGGTCCCAGCCCCACATTCTGCCAAGCTTGGCCTTCCCCATTGCAGGCCCAGCCTCCCCAGAGCCTGTGGGCCACACAGGCTCAGCCTTTCAGGTTCTCCCCATCCAGGACTAAGGTGGAAGCTGTTGTGGAGTCACTGGGTGCCAGTGCTGTGCCCCCATGAGCCAGGGGGTAGGAAGGCAAGGGTCATTAATGCTCTCTGTAATGAGAGGACTCTGCCCTCCCAGCTTTGTTCTGGGGCCGCAGGCGGCATTCAGAGTCCCCATCTTTGGCCTGTTGCATTTGGAGGTGAGTCTGAGGTCTCTAGATTCATAGCCTCTTACGTTGCTTCTTTCCAGGGCCCGTGGCCAAAGTACCGACTTTCTCGCCAGGCTTTGCGTTGGGCTGCAGGGCCCCTGGGGCTGGCCCTTTTAGACGTAGCCTGCCTCTCCCTCTTTCCTCCAGTGGGTAAGCCTCTCGCTCATTCACCACTTGCAGTGCTCACTCAAGGGAGGCGTACCAGTGCCTGCAGCACACATTTCAAGGGAGAGACGGCAAGCACATGGACACATTTGCTACTAGCAAGTCCTGCAGAGGGAACTAAAAGACCAGTAAAGGGCAAAGGCATGGAGGGGCTATTTGAATGGGAAGAGCAGAGAAAGTTTCTCTGAGGAGGGGCAGACACCTGAAGGGGATGAGGGGACAGGAAGATTTGGGAGGTGGGAGTTCCCGACAGAGGAAACAGCAAGTGCCAAGGCTCTAAGGCAAATTGGCCTGGCGGGTTTGAGAATCAGCAAGAAGGAGGCCTGTGTGGCTGGAACAGAACAAGCAAGGGGAGGCCTGTGAGGAAATGAGAGTGAAAGGCAGGAGGGCAGATGAGATGCGGGCCACATAGGCCACATCAGCACCTGGGACTGTAACATCAGTAGGGTAGAAGTCACAGGAAAGGGCCTCATGCATTCACGTGGGTGGGGAAGGGACAAGAGATGTATGAATGGAAGTTTGGAACAAAATTATGTTCCATGATGAAGTTCTCGCTCTGTGAAGGGTTTTAGCTCTGATCTCAAAACCCATCCTGAGAGAGAGGCCAGTACTGTGATTCTGGGATTCATCTCATTACAGGGACAGAAACTGAGGCTCCAACGATTGTGTCACTTTCCTAAGCTCATGAATCTTGAGATTCAGCCCCAAGATTATATGACTTCAGAGCTGCCTCTCCCAGGCTGAGAGTCGTGGGTGGGGATCAGGTCGAGCTGAGACAGGAAGCCACCAAGGAAGCAGTCAAGGGAGGAGGGTGTGGGCCAGAAAGCTCAGACTGGCCCCTTCCCCCAACCACAAAACACACATAGGACACAGAGATGGGATAAGGAGCTGGGCCTTGTTGTAATCATGTGTACCCAGAGAAATTGGGCTCAAGGGTGCCGGGCCTTGCCAGTCCCTCTCTGCCAGATCTCAGTGTTGGGAAGTGGGGTTCATGGTTGCATCCCCAGAGGCCACTCAGTCTACTGCCAAGCTTCAGTGTCAGAGCAGGGACCTGCCTGACCCAGGACTGGTCTGCACTAACTGGCGCCACTGTGCCCTGTACTGCCTGCGGCCTCCACAGGAATAGGTGAAGTCATGAGAGTTATGATATTCAAAATATTTAACACTTGGGACACTTATGTAAATTAAAGCATCCACCTAAAGTTTTAAAATATGTTCCCTTTCACTTGTTAAACACTATACCTATCACCAGTACTGCTCACCTTTCACTTGCTCCTCAGACGTGTTTGGTGAAATGTTTCGTTGGCCACAGCCATCACCAGACAAAGGATGGTAATGTCTGAAACCTCATCCGAGACCGGGACTCTCATCCAATACTCTACCACTGTCCCCATAATGCCGAGAGTCTGTAGGGCCCAGGTGACCAGCCCTCCTGGACACCAGAGCTTCCTACGTGGCCTTTTCCCAGGGAGCCTGCTCTGGACCCTGCTGACAACCCACCTTCCAGGCCGCCTGGCCTCCTGTCTGCTCCACCGGAAGAGGCCACTCACTCCTTGAAGCCAAGCTGCCCTTCAGTCCACTCAGCATCTACGGGCTCCTCCAGGTCTGTTACCCACCTCAGTGGCCCTGGCAATGCTGTTGGATAGATATGTAGACAAAGGCTCTATACCAGCCAGTATGGAAATGTTTTGTTCTTTTATCTGCTGGTCTGACCAAGGTGTGAGACATGGCTAGGCCTCGTTTCTGCAGACACCCCAGCAGTGGGGAGTTTTGCATAACAGCTGCTTGTCCCAGGCAAACCCACCTCACCTGGGCTGGAGGGTGCAGTAAATCACCTGCTGAGAGAGGAGCAGGGGTCCTAGAAGGACAAAGAGTGACCAGGCTTTGGCAACATCTTGACTTGTCTTTCTGCTGTCAGTCCTTCGGTGACGGTTCCATGGAGGCTGTGCCCCACAGAGCCACCTGGCTCTCCCGCTACTGCTGCTGCACTGTCCACACACATGTGGCTGGTGTCTACACAGCCCCAGGCAGGCCTTCCGCAAAGTCCCCTGCGCCCATCTGCTTTCCTGCTATCTCTCTGGGAGGTCAGAGTCAGCTTTGGCCAGTCAGCTGTGGAGGTTCCCAGGGGAGGCATTGGGAGGGGCTGGAGAGCATCTCACCCAACACTTCCTGCCACTCACAGGCAGTCCGAGCCCTGGAGGGGAAGCTCTCTCCTCTGGCAGCGTCAGACTTGGAAGTCCTCAAGTGCAGTTTTAATCCATCAGCATGTGTACTGGGTTCCAATGGACCAAGGGCGCCCAGCCCCGGCATTAGTTGACCACATGTCCTCGGACAGACTGACACACCTCTCTGACCTTCACCTCCTCATTCTTTCTCTCGACAATATACAAGGAGCCCTACTATGTGCTCCGGATTTGGGGGCGCACATGTGTACAGATAAATGACAGATGAACAGATTGAAAGCAAAGCTCTCATGGTGCTTTGCTGAGGAGGAGTCAGAAAATAGAAGAGAAGATAAATACAAATATACAAAGGGGGATGCTTGCCATGCAGGAAAGGAAAAAAAAACAAGCAAGGTGCATGAAGGGAGTGAGAGGAGAGGCAGGAGGTGCCGTAGAGTTGGACTGAGGATTGAGAAGGCCCGGATGGTGCCATGTAAGAAGATCCTTGAAAGGCAGACCAGGCAACCAACAGCTGGTGTGGAGAATGAGCAGAAGTGCTTGACATGTCTGAAGAACAGCAGAGAGCCCAGGGGGCTGGTATGGCAGAGCAGGCTGGGGAGGGAGTGGGACGGGATGGCAAAGGCCCTTGGGAGGAGTCTCGATTTGCTCCTAGTGAAGTGCAAATTCTTTGACAGTTTTTCTCGGAGGAGTGGTGCCCCCTGATTTTTCTGGTTAAAGGGGCTGGTCTGCCATTTGGAGGTGACTTCAGGACGTGGGCAGGAAGCAGGAAGGGCAGCAGGAGGGGTTGGCTCAGAGGAAAGTGATGGCCTTGGTGGAGCTGTGAGAAACTACTATAGTTAGATTCAGCTAGAAGGTCCGTCTCTACAACAGAAGTAAGGCCACCTCCCCAGCCTGAAGTGTCTGTGAGGAGCAGAGGTCACACCCCGGACCCTGTTTGGGGTCTGCCTCTCCTCCAGAGCCTGGAAGGGAGCTCACAGAGCACCTGGTCAACCTCTTCATGTGCAATGAGGATTCATGGCAAGAATCTGCCCTTAAGCCATACAGCTAAGTAACTAGCACCACAAACTGAGCCTCAGGCTTTCTCAGGTGCCTCGCTCCTGGGAACCTACCTGGGCCGCTGGTACCAGGTAAGGCTGACAGGTCTAACAAACAGAAGTGCAAGTTAAATTTGAATTGCAGGTAAACAATGAGTAAATTTTTTAATTAAGTATATTTCACGCACTATTTGGCATATGTATAGACTAAAACTTATTTGTGGATTATTTGAAATTCAGACTTAACTGGGAGTTCTGTATTTTATCTGGCAACCCTGGCACCAGGGCCAGGGTGAAAACTCAAGTTGGGAACAAAAAAGGCTATTCCATACTTCCACTCCTCCTTCCAGGCCCTGCTAAGCCCACACTTCCAGGGAGCTGACACCAGCTTCCCTGGCCCCTCTCCATACAAGAGCCCCACGCAGGTGCTTTCTGAACACAGAAGGCCTTTGTGGACCAGACCACTGACCCCTACTGGGTTTAAGAACGTCAATCTGCCCTCCAGGATGGTGCCACTTCCCTGTGGTCTGCTTTCCTAGAATAAGTCACTGGCCTCTTCGAGCCTCTGTTTCCTATCTTTGTTTGGGCTCAGTTCATTTCAGGAAGTATATGCTGGGTGCCTACTGTGTGCCAGGCGCTACGTGGAGCTCTGGGAGTTCAGAGACAAATTAGATGCACCCCAGGAGGGAAGATAACCAGACCACTGAGGTCAGTGAGAACCGCACTAGAAAGGAGGTGATCCCGTGCAAAGTGCCTCACGAATGGGTACGGCAGCAGTTAAGAAGAGCATGGGCTTCAAACCCCAGGACGGCGGCTTACACTGTGTGGTGTTGGACAACTTAATTAACCTTTCTGAAGCCTTCGACTTAATCCATGAAATCAGCATTTTTTCCTGTGTGCATTTTGTGTTATGTTTGCAAGTTTTGTTTGTCTTAGTAACACTCAGCAGTGGCAAGAGGAAAGAAAAAGAGAGAGAGAATTATACATTTTATAATTGGTATGGTTATCAACTTGAAAGAAGCTAACAAGTGTCCACACCCTTCAGCACAGGACAGCAGTTTAGTATAGTAATGACCCCTTTTTGGTGCGACCTGAGATAGTGCAGCGTAGTCAAGAGTAGTCTGTCTGGGTATGAATCCCAGCTCCACCACTTACTCATCTCTATGACCTTGGACAAGTCTTAGTTTTCCCCCTGAATACTGGGCAGCGAGGACTTTACCTTCTAGAGAAGAAATCAAAAATCTTGTCTGTGGAACCTAAGAAAGAGGTGTTCCAAACAGTGAAGCTGATCACACAACCCACAATTAATACCCATGAGCTCTGAGCCTCCACTCAGTGTTGTTGTCTCCCATCTTAAATATGAGGATTTCAGACACTTGGGAACTACCTCTAATGGAAAAGTCACCAAAACAATTAATGGGAAAAGAAGCAAGCTGGCAGCAAAGAAAACATCAGGAACTATCATTAATACCAAAAGAAGAAAGAGACGTTATTACATTCCCTAAACAAGAAGAGGATGCCATGAAAAGGAACATTCAGGGATAAAATAAAATAAAAAAGCTCTTAGAAATTCGAAACATGAGGCAGAAGGTAGGAAATCAAGTGGAAAAATTTAACCAGAACATAGAACACAAAGGCAAAAAGATAGAACATGTAAAAGAAAAAATGAGAAAATGTGAAGCCTGATCACAAGACATTTGGATACTTACTAGGCATTCCAGAAAGAGAGAATGGAAGGAACGGAAGGGAAGAAGTCATCACTGAAATAATTCAAGGAAATTCCCCCAAACTAAACAACATGAGTTCTAGAAATGAGGGGGGAGGGGGAGAGGCCCAACACAGACACGTGAAAATAGACCCACCCAGAGTACCTTTATCGGATCTTTTGAATACTGGGACAAAGAAAGGAAACTCTCCTCTTCAGAGAAAAGGAAAATAGTCTCATACAAAAGATTAGGAATATGAAGGACTTCAGTCTTCTCAACTGTTTTGGAAGCCAAAACACAAAGGCGCAAAGTCTTCAAAATTCTGAAGAAAAAGTATTTCCAACCTACAATTTCAGTCCCACTCCAAATTTCACCCAAGCAAAACGCCAAGCAAGGACTCGGGCGTTTTCAGCCATGCAGGCTTTCCAAAAGTTTACTTAATATGCCCATTTTCTCAGGCAACTACAGGAAGATGCCCTCCACTAAAAAGAAGGGATAAATGAGATTCCGGAAATGGAAGGACAGGGCCACTGGGCTCCGCAGGACCACGGAGGAAGGAAGCAGCCTGATGGCGCTGTGTGCCTGCAGAGAGGGCAGCCGGGCCAGCCCGACTGATGCGACTGAAAGAAAATCTCACGTCAGTGAACATCTTGAGACAAGACTTAGATAACTGGCAGAATCTGGGCTACCACTTGTGACAGGTGCTTTGAAAGTTAAGCAAACACCAAAAAAGAGAGTTAGAGAAAGACAGACAGACAGACAGACAGACAGACAGACAGTATAATTGACACCAGGGAAAAGAGTTAGTTGCTCAGTGAAGAGGCATTTATGACATTCCACGTGATTCAGGTCTAACTCGTGTTTGTAGTTATAATAATTTCATTTAGAATAATATCTAAGTAAAATAGCTATATTTGAGGATGAGGTGGAATACGTGTATGTGAGTGGATGTGTGCATGTGTATGCTCAGGCAAGGGGAGAAAGAGCTAAATGTTCACCTTGCCTGGCAGGAGGTCAAAAGATGATGGGGAAACCGAAGAGTCAAGAACTAGGCCTACACTTATGTATGTAGAGACAGGGAGGCCAGGAGTAAAATAATGAACTCAAATAGTTGAAATCGACCCCCCTGGGAAAGAGTAAATGGCTGAAGGAAAGTCCAAGATTGCTGCTCTGTATAACTGGCCTTGTAAAACGAGTTAGTTCTAAATGATGCACAGGCGAGACATTGATTAAAAAAAAAAAAATGAGAAAAAAAGAAAAGTAGGAGGAAAGGAAAGGAGAGAGGAAGAAAGCAGGGAGGAAGAAAAATAAAAGACAAAGTGAAAAGAAAGAGAAAACACAAAAGAGAACACAGGACCATAAAAAGAGGGGGAGGAGACTAAAGGGAAGTTTCTGTCAATAGTAATCTCCAGGTGAAGAGAACACAGGTAATTTATTTATTTATTTATTTTGTCTTCTCAGTTTGGGCCGAGGCTTGACGTCAGCACCTATCACCGTTGGTTCAATCAGAGGCTACAGAGCCAGTGCCGCCTGGCTAGCAGCCTGCGCTGGCCGATGCAGTGTCCAGCCCTCCCAGACCCCGCCGGGATGAAGGGAGAAGGACAGCCAAGTGCCTGTGAAGGCCAGCAGAGCAGCAAGTGCCCACGCTGGCCCTGGATGGGCCCCTGCCACATGGGAAGAAAGGGATCAGGGCAAAGCCCAGCAAAGAGCATCTGAGCGGGGCCCGGAGGTCCCCACTTCAAAGCCCCACGCTAATGCCCCCCGACAAGCGTGGCTGAGCCTCCGGTGTCCCTTCGCCGCTGACAGTGTCCGTTCCCAGGCCAAGCCGAGGAGAGCAAGGCGGTGTGAGGCCAGGGGCACGCTGCGACCAAGCATTGGCCTGGTGGGGAATGTGATTTCACACCCAGGCCCGCAGCCAAGCATTCATGCCCATCCAGGGCTGGGGCCACTTTGGACTGGCTGGTCACAGGGTGTCTCCCCCAAACACCTTCTCCCCCTCTTCTTTCCACATGGTGGCTCTTGGGTCCACACCCCTACACTACCCCTCAGCCCATCCTTCAAGTCTCAAGTCATTTCTCCGGAGAGGGCAGGAGTATGGATAGAGGGAGGGCAGGTCTGGAGCCAGACGAAAGCCTGCCCTGTCGCTTTCTCTCACTTTAGATAGTAGACACATTATTTAATCCCTGGTCCTCAGCCTCCTTCATCTGAAACATGGTGATCATATCCCCATTGCAGGGTCGTTGTGAGCTTTGTAAAAAACACAAGGCTATGGCCTAGCACATAGCAGGATGTCTCTCTTTATTGTCTAATAGCGCCTAACACTCTACCCTAAGCTGAGCTGCTTCAAACAATAGCTATTTTATTTGCTCATGATTTTGTGGGCAGGAATTTTGGCAGGGCTTGATAAGAAGTTCTGCTCCACACGGCCTCACTGGAGGCTTATTTAGCTGCTTCAGCTGGTCTCCGACTTAGCTGGAAGGTCCAGAATGGCCTCCCTCACATGGCAGACAGTCGATGCTGGCTGCCAGCTGGGTGCTCAGCTGGGGTTGTCAGCTGGGGCCGTCACTTCTCCTCCAAGCAGGACATTCCATGTGGCTGCTGGATTCCAAGGAAGAATGTTCCAAGATGCAAAAGAAGAAATTGCAGATCGCTTAAGGACTGGGACGAGGCTTAGAAGTGAGAGCGCCACTTCCAGCATATTCTAGTGCTCAGAGGTAGTTTGTATCCGAGGGGAGGGGAAATAGGCCCAACCGCTCTGGAAGAGGAGGGCAGCAAGGAATGTATAGACATCGTTAACCCACCGCAGGAGATAGCATCATTCTTATTCCTGGGGTAGCTAAGGTCTGTGATAACATGGCATAGGATCGACACCCAATTATTTACTCAGTAATTCAAGAACTAATATCTATTGAGCACTTACTACATGCCAGATATCCAATCAATAAGCAAGAGAACAGTAGTTATTGCTCCTTTGGGGTTAGACCCTTCATGAGGAGACAGACCTTTAAAGCCATCAATTATAGTAAAGTGTGATATGAATTGTACAGGAGGCCCCAGAGAAGAGGGAGCCACCTTGTACTGTGTGAAGGAAGGCCAACTGAACAGGAGACAACTGCCACTGAGAACTGCTCATACTCACGGATCCCAAGGAAAGGGGTTCGCCATGTCATCAGGGGGCGACATAGAAGCATTGGGTTTGGCCAGGAGGCAGAGGGATCAAGGAGAAAATGTGGACCAGAGCCTCTGTTGTGGTTTCCACAGGAAAAAAAAAATGGGTAAGGCAGCGTTCAGCACGCTTAGAATTGGCTGGTTTGAATCATTTCAGTGGCTCTAGGACACAGGGGCTGTTGCTAGTGGCCTGGTACCTGGTCCTGAGTGATGAGGGTAGGGGGATAGGGGCCCTGAGTGTGACAGTCCAGAGAGGAGGTTGGGGATGGGCTCGGGATTGGTTGGCTTGCATTTGAAAAACACTCTCACTTTTGTTTGCTATCTTTAGGAATTAAACTGGGAGGGGCAGTCCCTCCAGAGTCAGCAAGGCTCCAGATGTCAAAATATCAGAAGAAAAGACATGATTAATGTAGATGCTCCCGGGCCAAGAGACAGAATCAAAAGAGGACCACTGTGCCTCGAGTGTGGCCGAAGATGCCTGCATGACCAGGTGGCGAGGGGAGAGGGGGCTTGCAAAGAGCAAAGGGTGCGAAGGGATTTAGGCAGTCAGGCAGCGTGATTTCATTTTAACTTTAAAAAGCCCACTCTGACCAAAGGGGAGAGGACGAAAGAGACCCGTGTATTGAGCTGAGAGAAGGTGCAATGATGGAAGTGAGCGGTGGTGGTGTGTGAAGGAGGATGGGAGAAGGGAACAGGGGTCCTGCGAGGGCTCAGGAGCACCATCACCAGCATTAGGGAGAGGCTGGTGCAAGGGTGGGAGTGGGGACAGGTTAAGGGTAAGGAGGAGGGAAGTGCCAAGGACAATGTGGGGTTTCTGGCTTGAAAGTGAGGATGGATGCGGTGCCCTGCACCTGGATGACCCACATAGTCCATGAGCGGCACTTGGGGTATGGGCACGAAGGTCCACTGGCATTGATTATGGCCATCTGTAGTCCAGAAAAGAGGTCTGGACTAGAGATACCAAATTGTGGCTGTTGGTACAGTCAGAAAGGCCTGGTTAAATCTCAGTTACTGACAACCCTCAAACCTAAGAAGCTTGTAACAACACGGGGTTTTTTTCTCGCTCATGCTATAGCTCATTGAATGTTGGGTGGGATCCTGGACAGGTGCCTCAGTATGACCCTGATCTCCTTCCTCAATGAATAGTGTCCCAAAGGTATGGAATCAAGTCCAGACTCCCTCATCCCTACCTCAGTCCACCCAAAGCTGGTGTGGCTACCCCTGGGGTAGGTTCTCTGAAACAGGCTGTGAGATCCCCAGGTTGCAGAGAAGGCTGGGAAGGCTGGTGGTCCAGCAGACCAGCCTGCAGCCTCCATGGGTGTCCAAGGGCAGGACCTGCACCTGACAGCCTCTGGAGTCAGTGAAATCGTACCGTTCTGCATTTTTCTCCTTACTCTGCCCAAAATGCACATTCCAAGAGGGACAATCCAGGTTGACATATCTAGTCATATGCCCACTTATGATTGTGTCCACTGGGAGGGGTGGGTATTCCCCAAAGAAAATAGGGGCACTGCAGTCAGAACAGGGATGCTGAGAAGCCAAAGCACTACCCACGTCCAAAACCACTCTCGCTAGGTTGTTTGAGTTTTTTGATTATTTTTACTTTTTTAATTAAGATATAACAAACACACCTTAAAGTGCATACATTCAAGTTTGCACATTTCGATATTTTTTTCATATAATGATGACACTTGGGTAGCCAACACCCAGATTAAGATGTAGATAGTCAGCATCAGAAAGTTCCCCATCACAAACTTCCTGGGCCAGAAGCCCCCAAAGGTTCCCACCCTTCCTACCTTCATCCCCTGTTCTAGGTGTCTGTTCTTGACCTTCAAATAAGTGAAATTAGACAGGGTATGTGCATCTGGCTACCACAGCTCATCACTGTGGTTGTGAGATTCACTCACATTGTTACATGTCGCAATATTTGGTTCTTTTTCACTGCTGTGTAGCGTTCCATCACGTGAATCCCCCACTGTAATTTATGGGTTCTCCTAACGATAAAGGTTTGGGATGTTGGCACCATAGATTTTCATCAAACTGGGCCTGAGGCAAGTGTGAGAAATCTGAGCTTTTCATTGCTGCCTGGGAGTTCTCAGTAGCACCATCTTCATTTTTCTGGCCTGGATGCCTCCCCTACCCCCCACCCCCCACCACTGCAGACCCTAGCACAGTATCTTGCACGTGTGGGTGCTAAGATGTGCTGCGGGAGGAATGAGGTAAACCCGACCTTGTCCTTGATCCTGGCCCAGTGCTCCCTGTGCCTCTCCCTGGTGGCTGCCCCCTTGGAGAGCTCTGCTCCTGACCACCCAATGCATAGCTTGGGATCGCATATGACACAGGGATGAAGTTAATCTCCTGAGGGCAGACGCTATTTTAGCTGTCTCAGGACAAGCACATGGATGGGGCTCCAGAAATATGTGTGGAATGGATGGAGCCAAATTGAATTGACAGGAAGATGCCGCCCCAGGCTGGAGCAAAGTGAGAGGGATGTGACTCCCGACCTCCCAGTGACCTGATCTGCCTGGGCCTCAGGCCAGGATCTGGCCTGGCAAGGACAGGGACAAACTATGTATCTGGTTTTTGCTACAGTCGGCAAAAGACCATGCCTTGGTTCCCCATCGTGACCTGGACTGTCAAAGGACCGAGAGTGAGGAAGGAAAGCAGGGGACCAACCTCTTCAGACCCCTTCCTGTTGGCTTCTCAGGCCGGCTGGTCATTCTTGCCACCATGGGGAGAAGCACAGTGGCCTTGCCCTCCCAGGAAAACTTGGTCATTCACCCTCCTACCCTCACCACTCCCCACCCCCCAGTTGGAACTGTTGCAGATCTCCATCAGCTCCTAGGACTTCAGGCATGGACAGGTCAGGGAGCTGTGTAGACTGAGCTCCGAGGGAGAGTTGCGGTGGTTTGCTGGGTAGGGGTGGGGAAGCCACAGGCAAGAAACTCCACTCTAAGCACCTCTCCTAACAGCACTGAGGGCTGTCGGAGTTTGGGGGAGGGCATTGAGACTTGGAATCTACTAGGCTCAGGTATGAATTCCAACTCTGCTATTCACTTACTGTGTAACCTGGGGCAAGACACTTCATCTCTCTGGACCTCAGTGTTGTTATTGAAAACTGGGACTAACCCTACATACACCTCAAAAGGCTATAAGAAAGATTAAATCAAAGGTCCATGAAAGCCTAGCATAGAAAAGGGGCTGGCAGTCCCTCTCTTGTCCTCACCTTTGGATCTCTGTCCATCAGAAGGGGCTAGACAAAGGTGAGTGAGCCCAAGATTGGTCAGCAACTGAGACTGGGCCTGGGAGGTTGCTGAGAGGGTCCTCCAGGGAAGGTTGTCACCTCTGGGCTAACCACTGCACTCCCTTCCAAACAACAGGGTCCCCAAACTCCTGGTAGAGAGTAGAAAATGGAAACAGTCAACCTTGCTGTGTGCAAACCAGACTCCAGCCCCTCTCCCTGTTCTCAGCTTCTCTGCTGCCAGAAGACTAAGTGTCACACAGTGTTAACACATGGAAGCTCACATTCATTGCTTGGCATCCACTTTGGGCAAGAACACCTTCCCACCCTGCCTCTTGGAGAAATCCTTCAGGCCATCCCTGCACAGTGGCTCCCAGCTCTCCCTGAAGAGCAGCATCTAGTCCCTGGGCCTCAGTTCCCCCACCTATCAAATAAGGAACATAACCTGCCCCATCTATCTCTCTCAAGTAATCGATTCTTTCTTTAAGGGGCGGGATAACCTGACTCAAAATGCTCCTATTCTGTGCTAGTCATCGTTCTGATCACTCTACAAATAAAACAAGTACAATTTTCACAAAATCCTAGAAAATAGGTCGTATTATTCTTCTCACAATGTGCAGATGAGGACAAGAGTATTCAAACCCAGGTAATCTGGCCACAGAGTTTGAGTTCCTTACACCTCCCTAGGCCAGCTGTACCTTAAACCCAAGCCAGTGCCGCACTCCTCCCTGCCCAGCCCCACCCCCTCATGCCAAGAGTCTCCATCCTCCCCATCCTCAGCCTCCTGCTGAGGTTGGGAGCATCCCAGGCTGACTATGGGGAGAACCGCCTCTTTCTGCACCTGCAGCATTCCCACCACTCTTCTACGACTTTCCTCTGGGCCATCTGAGTCCCCTTCATTTTTGCTCTTCTCCTTTAACCCTTCCTGCTCAACACCAAAGTCTGCTTCTCCTTGACCTCTGGCAAATTCCACGGACTCTTGACACAAATCTCCCCACTTCCTGCCCTTGTATCCCTGCCCCATGGAGACTGCCCGTACCTCCTCATTCCTGACGCTCAGTCTCAGAGGAGGGGTCAGCATGCGGTCACCCTCTTCTGCTGCCACCATCTCCTCTTAGAGATGACAGGGGCTTTGCACTTTGTTCAGAAAAGAGCGAAGACCTTCCATGAGGCTAAGCACCCAAGGAACACAGTTGAGAGTGAGGATGCTATAGAAGCACGAAGGGTGTATGTCAGGAGCTACGTTCTCCCAGCACAGCCAGGGATGTCCCAGAGCTGCCCCTGCCATAGAAAGCTGCGAAGAAGTGACTGAACGTTGACCCCAGAAACTCCAAGGAGGATGGTTGTCCTCTTAATCAGTATAAACACCAAGCCTCAGTTGATCACAGCGTAGTTTAATGACGAAGGGGACTGCATGTGATTAGGTGTTGTTTTTCTTCTTCAACTCTTGCTTTAAATTATGTTTCTTTCCTGTTTGCGTGTTTTAGGGTGTTTGGGTAATAAATCACACTATTCTTTCAATATTGTGTTGTAAAAGTATTTTCACTGCTTTAATATTGAGTTTTGTGAATGTTATAAAAAGTTGGATGTCTCTGTTGATGACACATGAGAGACATAAAACCTCTAAAGCCAAATCCAAGAACCAGTTTTCCCAGGTGCAGGTGCAGGGCTGAGAAGGAAGCACCAACCCTAGAATCCAGCCTGCACAGAGCTGTAGGGAATAAAGGGAAGCTAAAATAGACATCAGGGCGTCTTGGGTGCTAGTGAAGGCAGAGGAGAGAAGAAAGGAAGGAAAAAAAGAGGAAGAGAAGCAATCACTGAGACAGGATTTGAAGGAACTTTGAGAGATGGGTAATGTTTCCATGGATGTTTACCTGGAGGAGAGACATTCCAAGTGAAAGAGACATAGGAGTGATGATGCGATGTGAGACGGGGCTGAGTGGAGGAACAGTCAGAACCCAGCCTGTCTGGGGAAACCATGCTCATGGAGGTATAAGAGCAGATGACTCTGGGTCGGCTAGGAAAACACGAAAGGACTTGCTAAGATACAAAGAACACAGACCATCAACAAAAAGAAGGATAAATTTAACAACATTAAAATGAAAAAGTCATCTAAAAAAATAAAAAGACATCTAAAAAGTGAGCTGATAAGCCATCAACTAAGAGGAGATATTGATAATGCACATGTCCAAGAAAGGATTGGTATCTAAGCAATATAACATATTCTTACAAATAAACTGGAAGAAGACAACCAAGTTGAAAAATGTGCAAGTGATACAAACAGGCAATTTGGAGAAAAAGAAAACCCAAATGGCCAAAAACACATGAAAAGGCACTCAACTTCATTCTCAATTATGCTATCTTGTGATTAAAATTAAACAAATTAATTAATTAAACTGCAACAAGGCGCCATTTATCAAGAAGTAAAAAATCTGACAACAGGAAACGTTAATGAGGCCAAGGAGACCCAAGAACTCGCGCGTCTCATTTACACCTTCACCAGGAGGGCAATTTGTCAGTAGTAACGTAGTTACAAATGCCCACACTCCACAGCATGGCAGTCTCGGGTGTGTAAGTGTGGTGCTTTTCAAGAATGGCTACGAATTATCTGACGCTTCTCTTTCCAGAGGTGAGGTCTACGTTCCCTCCCCTGAAAACTTGGTGAGTCTGTCCCTGCTTCAGTCAGTGAGTTCAGAGAAAGTGATGCTATGGGGTGTAAGAGACCACGCAGCTCTGCTTCGCTTCCTGAGACACTCATCCTGGAGCCCCAAGCCACCATACAAGGAGTCCGACAACCCCTACGACCACTGTACTGGAGAGACCAAACAGAAGAGCTCCAGTCGACAGGCTCGTTGAGCTCAGTCTTCTGGCCATCCCTGCCAAACACCTGCCAGGCCCTCTTGGTGTGACCCCAGTGAGCGACTCCAGTCGATGCCACTTGAGGCAGAAGCATCTCTCCGCTGAGCCCTGCCCCAAATTCCTACACACAGCACCGTGAGGTATACGGAAATGTTGTTTTAAGTCACTAAGTTTTGGAATCATTTGTTATGCAGCCACAGATAACTGGAACCATATCCAACAGAAATCTGTGCACATGTGCACCCAGAGATATGTACAAATATGTTTATTATATCACGGTTTGAAAAAGCAAACAGTTGGAAACAACCTAAATCTCCATCAAGGGAAAAATAGATTTTAAAAATTATGATAAATTCATACAATGGAATGCGTTTCAGCAGTGAGGATGAATGAGTCGGAGCTACATGACCATCTCAAAACAGTATTGGGCACAAAAGCAAGCTGCAGAAGGATATGTACAGCTTGATAGCATTTATGTAAAGTTTTAAATTATGCAAAACAGTACAATATTTTGTTTATGGATACCAATCTATACAGCAAAAATATAACCACATGCAAGCGAATGAAGAACAGCAGATTCATTATGGTAGAGATTAGACGGGGAGGGGTCCCCAGGAAGCTTCGATGTTCTCGGTTGTTTTATATCTTTAAAGAATCTGAAATAAATATGAAAATATGTTCACTTCTCACAAAGCTGAGAGGGGGGTCCTGCAGGGGAGTATTTCAAATACGTAACAACTGTTAAGACAGTGACACCCAGACGTGCCCCCACTTCTCACCCTGGGCTGGGCTGGGCTGGGCATTAACCCTGAAAGTTGCCAGAAGGTAGATATGTCTAGGGAGGGACGAAGGAGGGGCCCTCGTTTAGGGAGTGTGGCAAGCAGAGGGCTCAGAATAGCCGCTATTACCCAGCCTGTTTTAACAACCGGAACATCCCAGCTGAATGCAAACCCGAGGTATTGAGTATTGATTACATTATTCTCAACTTCTCCTGCCTGTCTGAGATGCTTCATACTCCTTGTGAAAGGACATAGGCAGGAAAGGTGCTGAAAACAGTGGGGGAACGGGGAGGCAGAGTGGCCTGCCCGTGGTAGAAGAGGAAATGTGACAGGAAGTAGCCTTCCTCCTTCCCAACCAAAGGCCCCATCCCTCACCCACCCTCCACCCACCACCCACCCACCCCTTACAGCCATTACTCCTGTGCCATTCTCTACTTCTTTCATTCTTTTCTCAAACACCAAGCCCCAACTGAGCGGCCCCAAAGACACAGGAATGAACAAAAGAATGTCCCTACTCTCAGTCACTTACAGAGAGCCAGGGGACATGCCTGTAGGCTGTGGACAAGAGGATAACAGGATGTGGGCCACAGGAGCAAGAGGCCTGGGCCCTGGGAAAGGATCAGAGTGACAGTGGTGAATTGGACAAAAAGCGGGAGGTCCTGAGCAGGGCGATGCAGTCTAGAACGTGGTGGGGGAGGCCCCTCCAGGACAACTCCCTTCTTACAGAGGACAGGTGGGCGGGGGGGCCACCAGGGAGCTAGCCGGCCAGCAATGAATTGTTGGTTGAGGTGAGTCCTGCAGTGTGGCATCTCTCTGGCACCTTCAGTTTGTGCTTTCTAGTTCTATTCAGTTAAATGTTGGCTTGCTCCTGGATGCTGGGAGAGCCTTGGATGTCTCGGAGGGGAATGGGCAGAGGCTGCCAGCCCTGCTTTGAGTTAAGTGGGATGGTCCCCTCACAGCTGGTATGGAGGTGCCTGCACCTGTTTGCTGGGGTTTGTCTGAGAATGGCTGGGTCCTTTCAGGGAGCAGGAGAGGGAGGTGATCGAGGTGGGACCTCCTCTCTCCTGGCCCATCTTCTTAGGTCTGGATGAATTCCTGGCTCTGCCTTATTGACTCTTACCCCATGCCACACATACACACGCACGCACACGTGCACACAGCGCCTCCTCGGTTTCCCACCAAACCCTGGCCAGGCATACTTCACTCAGCAGCCGCCCTGGACTGTCTCCTTCTTTCATTGTATCTTCTTTCATTTTTATACTCCAGGTACAGAGACTCGAGTTCACCATAATCCTCAGTAAAGCACACATAGATTTTTCCTTGCTTTGTTTAATTTATTTTATTTCTCTTTTTATTCTATCGTTTTTCCATTCTCTAGCACCCCACAGGCACTAGCTCAATATATTTGATATGCAGCCTTGAGTGTGCCTGAAACATAGAATGTGAGGTGAAATTTTAAGTGTATTTATGTGTTGTCAATAAACACTAATGCAGCAGTTCTCAAAATATGGTCCAGGGAATCCTCAGAGGAGTCCACAGCTTAAAATTATTTTCATAATAATACTAAGATGATATTTACCTTTTTCATCTCGTTTTCTCATGAATGTACGGTGGAGTTGTCCAGAGCCTACATGATATGTTATATCACAACAGAATGAATCCAGCTGGCTTCTATTAAGCCAGATATTTTAAATATTTGCAAAAATGTTTAACAATGCCGCCTCTCACTACTATATTTTTTATTTTGTAAAATAAAACTTTTTCATAAAATACATTGTATATATGAATATGCAATAAATTTGTTTTTATTTTTGTTTTTTAAATTAATGTATAAATTGTTTTAAATTTTCAATTTCTAATATGATAAATATAGATAGAAATAACCCAAATAAACGATTGCTTTTGGGGGCCTTTGGTAATTTTTAAGAGTAGAAAGGGATTGTGAGACCAAAGTTTGAGAATCACTGGTGTAATATGATCGAATTTTTTTTTTCTGCTCATTTTTACTTGGTCCACGGTTCAAGACCCCTCCCTATGCTGTATGTACATCTCAGTCATTGATCCTCAGGCTGCTTCTGTGAGCCCGCTACACTTCACGTATCCACTTTCTCTGACTGCACTCCTGGGTGACTTGCAGCTTCTACAGCCAATGCTACCCTTGTTCATGCTACCATTTGAAGAATTCTGAGGTCTGTACCCAAGAGTGGGATCCCTGGGCCAAAGAGCATATATGCATATTTAATTATTATTATCTATTGCATATTTAATTAAAATAAAGAATATTTTCCAGACTGGCTTTACCTGTTCACACTCCTACACTCAGTGGTGCACAAAATCTCATCTCCCCACACGCTTGTCAACACCTGGTATCCATTATCTACCCTTTTAATTTGTCATTCCAATGGGTGTATATGGCAACTCATTGTTTTGATTTGCACTTCACTGGCTATTGGTGAGTCGGAGCATTTCTTCACATGTTTTAGTCATTTGGGATTCCCCTTCTGAGAATTGCTTATTCATATCCATCACCCACTTTTCCTATTGGGTTTTCTGTCTGTATCTTATGAATTTGCAGGTCTTTGAATAATCTCGATCAGTGCTACTCAGAGTGGGACCCAGATGTCTAGCTAAGAAATGATTGTTAAATCAGAGTACTTTGCTTCTTTCATCAAGAAATTCTTGCTATCAAAAAACAAAATCTCAGCCAAACTAAACAGTATGCTTGGTGACAGTAGTTGATTGACATTCTGGTGTAAGTTCAACTTCTTGCAGACCTGAACTTGGAAGAGTGCAGATCTAGATGTAATTTTGTTGTTGATTTTTCTAATCTGCCATTTCTCATTAATTGTACTTCTTATGTCCTTTAGGAATAGATATCTTTAATTTTGAAATTGTATTTTTTTTTTGCTCTATGGTTTGTGCTTTTTAGATCTTGTTTAATAAGTCTTTGCCATTTGAACTCAAACAAATAGGAGATAATAATAGTTAACAGAACATTATACCATTCTCACGGTTTTTGTGTATGTATAAAAATGTAAAAAAAAACATAGTCTTTACATGTGCCGGATCACACACACAAAAATCTTTACGTACTTTCTACTGTTACCTCATAAATTTACCATTCACATTTAGAACTTCAATTTATCAGGAGTCTACATTTGTATTGCTTTAAAGTAGAAACACAACTTGATCTTTTTCCATATAGAAAATGAATTGTCCCAATGTGATCTTCAAAGGCCATTCCTTCCCTGTTGTCCTGCCATCTTTACCACCCTTTCTCTGTTTATTCATAGGACTATTTCTGAGCTCCCTGCTCTGGTCTATAGCTTTCATGTCTATATTCCTGTTTATAGTATGCTTATTATCTGGCAAAGCAAATAATCCGTTGTATGAATGAGGATATTGGTTTGGCTCTTTTAACAGATTAAAAAACAGTGGTTCTGTTTTAAATGGTCACCCTAATTTCTAGGTTTTATCAACTCTGCTGCTGCTCTGTTCCCTTGGACATGATTCTCATCCATGAGGGGAAAGTTGACTCACTGTTACAGCATGTGGGAACGCTACACATTCCAAACCATACCTAGCTGCAAGCGATGCTGGGAAACACAGTGGCTTACTGGAAAACTGTGTGCTGAGCTAAGACTGGGGAGTTCTATACTAAAAGAAAGAGTTTAGAAATAATGTGGAGAAACAAAAAAGCACTGTCTGCCACAGACAGTGTTATTTTCCAGAATTGACTACTACTCATGCATCTCTACTTTTCCATAAAAATTTTAGAATGAATTTGCTGATTTCTTTGAAAAATCTAGCAAAATTTTTTACTAAGATAGCTTTTTAATTTCTAGATAACTTTGTAGGTTGTTAACATCATTATTATATTAATTCATTCCATTTGTGTATATAGAATTTCTCTTCATTTTTCAAATTTTTTAAAATTTTCTTTAGTAGAGCCTCTGTTTTTTCCAAGAAAGCCGTGTTCATTTTTTGTTAGATTAATTTCTAGATAGGTCATAGTTTCCATGATATTGTAAGTAGTATCTCAGTTTTTATTATATGTTTTGACTAGTATTGTAGTTACAGAGCAGGGAGCAGCAAACTGTGTCCTGGAAGTTAAATCTAGCCCATGGCCTCTTTTTGTGTGGTCCATGAGCTAAAAACTGTTTTTATACTTTTAAAGGAAGGGAATAAAGGGGAGAAAGAGAGAGAGAGAGAGAGAGAGAGAGAGAGAGAGAGAGAGAGAGAGAGAGAGAGAGAGAAGGAAGGGAAGGGAAGGGAAGGGAAGGGAAGGGAAGGGAAGGGAAGGGAAGGGAAGGGAAGGGAAGGGAAGGAAAAAGAGAAAAGAAATATGTGATAGAAATCTTATGAGTCCTGCAAAGCCTAAACTAGTTACTTTCTGGCTGTTTATAGATAAAGTTTGCCAACACCTGTTATAAAGAAATGCTTGCTGTTGGATATTTTTAAGTTGATCTTTTATCTTGAAACATCATGAGTTTTCTTATCAGTTCTAATACTTTTTGTTGATTTACTTGGGCTTTCCATGCAGTTGATCATAGCTTCCACAAATGACAGTCTTATCTCCTCTCTTTTAATCCTTATACCTCATATGCCTTTTCCTCGTCTTATAGCTTTGGCCAGGCCCTGTCACACTATGTTAAAAATATATATATAGTAGTGACAGTATAAGTATAGCTGCTTAGTTTTAAATCTTAATGAAAACGAGCTTAAAATTTCTCCATTAATTATGATTTTGCTTTTATCAAGTTAAGGAAATTCCCATCTATTCTTATTTTTATTTTAGATGTTTTTAATCAGAAGTAGATACTGGAATTTCTCAAATGCTATTGAAATAATCAAATAACTTTGTCATTTCATTTATTTATAGAAAGAATTGTATTGATAGATTTTCTGATGTTAAATTACCTTGACTTCCTAGAGTAAACCCTATGTTTAGTATACCCATTGGTGAAATAAATCTACAATTTATTGCTCTATCTTTATCGTGTTTCAGAATCTAGGTTATACTAGCCAGGCTTATTAACTAAATTGGCATCTTTCCTGCTTTGTCTGATGCTGGAACAAATTTTATAAGAGAGCAATTATCTATTCCTTGAAAGTTTACTAAAACTCACCTATAAGACTCTCTGGGCCTAGACATATTTATAAAAAGAATTGTATTATTATTTCAATTTTTAAAATAACTATGAACCTGTTCAAGTTTTCTGTTCTTTCTTGAGATTATTCATCACTTTGTGTTTTCCAGGAATTTTTTCTTTTTGCTCAGGTTTATCAATTTATTATCATGAGGTTATTCTTACTATTACTATACTCTTAAAATATAATTTCTTTGTGGTTTTCATTTTTATTATACATTGAACTTGCATGTTTATTTTATGTTTCTTGATCAGCCATATTAATCTATTTTGTGTTCTGCAGTCTATCTTTTTGCTCTCTATATACTTGATTTTCTTATTATTTCTCAGTCTTTCTTCTGGTTTGCTTTATTGTTCTTTTCTAATTTCTTGAGCTAAATACTTAACTCATTTGTTTCAATATTTCTTGTTTTCTAATAAATATATCTAAAACTATATTTTTCCCATGAGTCCTTTTTTTATTATTTTAGTTTTAATTTTTTATTTTTGGCTGTGTCTCAAAAAATTGGGGCATATAGAACTTTTATGGTCATTTAGGTGTAAGTATTTTATCATTTCCCCTGGTGATTTCCTCTTTAATCAATGTGTAATTTATATAGTTTCCAGACATATGAAATGTTTGCAGGCCTTGATTTATAATTTTATCGTGTGGTAGTGAGAGGACGCCGTGTGTATAAGTTGCTTCTTTTCAGTGCATCAGGGCTTCCTTTGAGGCCCAGCCCAAGGATCATTTTTGTAAATGCTCCATGAGTGCTCTAAAGAACTTTACATTAATTTGCCTATGTAAGTTTGAATGTATTATTTGTCTATCAATTTTTCTATATCATTTTGGTCTGCTTGATCTTTCAGTTTGAGAAGTATGTGTTAAAGCTGACAATTACATTGGCCAGCTTACCAAAAGAATCTTTCCTACACAAAAATCCACTTACATCACTCCCATTGCATTCAGCAGAGAAAAATGAAAAGGAAATCCTCACTAGGCTTGTGATGATGCCCCCCTAATCCAGTCCTGACTCACCTCCACCATCAGGCTCAACTCCCTGTAGCAACAGCCCCCTCCCTGACACACGTCCCTTGCTTCGTCACAGTGAACTCAGCGTCATGCATGAACATGAGGGACACTCTTCCTCTCACTCTTTGAGTCTGTGCACCATGACTTCTCCCCATGGAATTTTCCCCTGAGGCTAATCTAACTCCTCGTAAATATCTGCTCACCCTTCAAGATTCAGCTCAGGTTTTTCCAACCGCATCCACTGTGTCCCCACAGACACCTGGACAGCAGCCAGGCCTTGCCACCTCCGGCTTCCCTGAAGTGCCATGACCTCTCGTACCTCTGAGCCTCTGCCCAGGATGTTTTTCCTCCTTGAAAAGCAGTTTTCCAGATGATTCTATCTCTGCTACTCCTTCAGGTCTCAACACAGCCTCCCCTTCTCTTAAAGAAACTCCACCCCTGTCTTGCACACCTCCTTCAGACAAATTCTTCAAACATTGGGAGTCCCCCTGTTTTATGCTTGTGCTTGACAGTGAATAAAGGAATGAATGAGGCCCCAGGCCCTTCCCTGGAGGAATTCACATTCTGGAAGCCAGGGTAGCCAACTCTAACGCAAGTGGGGTCCAAACATATTAGCAGAGACCCTTCCTTACTTAGAGCTCATAGCTGTGACACAGCCACTGCCACTGCTAGTATTTGAGAATGTGAGCCCAGCATTATTTCATCACCTAAATTTTCAAGAGAAGCCATAAATTTTAAAAAACATTGGCAACTAATTTAAATGCTTCTGAGAAACAATGCTGGGCAAATAGAGCCGGCCTGCGGGCCAGGTCTGGGCCGTGGCTGCCCAGGCTCCATCTGGCCTCTGGTCTGCAGGCACACTGAGAGGATTCTAACCCAGCCAGAGGGGAGGTTCCCAAGGGAGAAGCTGAGAGCTGGATGGTGAGCAAGAGGAGCCAGGAGAGAAGAGCTGGGAAGAATGTTGCAGGAAGAGGGACAGAATCAAATAAAGGCATCGGTTGTTATGGTCAGCATCCCACCTCATTGGCCCAGGTGCAGGGAAGGCCAGGTGAGCCTCCCTGGGAGCCTGCACCTCCACTCCAGACAGCACAGAAAGGACAGCCCACTCTCAGACCCTCTTCCGCCCCACCCTGAGCCTGGCCCCCTCTCCAGGAATGACAGAGGAGGGGAGGAACCAGGGCCCCTTTTCAAGGCCAGGTGCCGTGGGAAGCTGGATTAAGGTGCCCAGGGCCAGGACAAGGTGAGGCCTGTGGGTGGAGACAGAGCCCTGGCTTTAGTGGTTTTGGTGGTTGATGGGTAGGAGCAGGTCTGCGGTTCCCAGGTACAACCTTCGCATCCCTGCTGGGAGGCTGCTTCCTCTTTCCGTGTGAGACCTGCCAGGGCGGCCTAGGAGACACGTGGACGGAAGTTCCAAGAACGTGTCCTCCGCAGCACACTCCCTGGGTAGCCCAGCTCCAGGAGATATATGCCAGCCAGCTGTGCTGTCTTTTGTGTTTAATGAAGCTCTCTGGTTTTTGAAGGGTGGAGAATTATTGGAAGGCTTTGTGCCAGAGTGGACAGAAGAGGGGCTCCCAGGTTGGCCTGCCTCTGTGCTGCAGAGGTAAGAACAGGAACAAATGAGCCAAGTCTGACAGCGGGGCCCCACCAAACCTGAATGCCACCACCCTGTGCCAGTCCATGAGCTGCTTGCTCAGCCTGCACACGTTCGCTGGCCACCTACCATGTGCTGAGGCTGCCTTGGTCACTGAGGAAATAATCTCCAGGGACTGAGAGAGGCAGTTGCTCCGTGAACTTCTGCCCTGGAGTGTCTGGGTGTGGGAGGTGCGGGGGCTGTGACGGGGCTTTTGAAAAAGATTTCAGAGCAGAGATTATAGGCAAGCTGTGTCATGAGAGGCAAGGAAGTGTTGGCCTCAGTGACAGGGAGAAGAGCATTTGGAGCAGTGGGAATACCTTGATAAGTGCACACAGGTGTGAACATCCTGGAATATTAGCAAATGCCAAGCGTATTTCAGATGGGAGCATTAAGTTCAAGAGAACAGGAGGAGAGAGGCCCTGAGACCTCAGAGAATGCTGTGGAAACTGAGCTGCATCTTGCGGACAGGGGGACCACCAGTGGCCTCCAGCCTTAGAAAGGCCACCTGGGCAACGGAAGGGAGGGTCGAACCCAGTGATGCAGGCCAGAGGTTGGGATGCTGCAGTTGGTGAGATCTGGAAAGAGAACTAACAGGACTTGGTGATGAATGTGGCCTGGGCAAGCTTAGCAGCCACCGCCACTGCACAGAGCATCTAATGGCTGCCAAGATGTGGACCCCAATACCAAAGAAAGCTCAGCTGATCAAAAGGTTTCACCACAGAAGGGCTTCGTGCACTGCCCCTTTCAGGGTCAGACTCTCCTCAGGGGTGGATGGACGAGTCTAGCCACAGTCAGAGTTCCAGAGCACTGTGTGTCCTGCTCTGCAGGTTCAGCGCTCTCTGTTATGGCAGCAGGAGACAGAGCAGGAGCAGGGGGCTGCAGGAAGTGCACTGAGTGCTTGGGGAAGAAATCCATGCCTCCACCAGCACCAAGGGAGGCCCAGGGCCAGGGTACAGGGGCAAGAAGTGGGACATCCCTGGGAGTCAGCATGGGCTGACACTGAAGTTCAGCTCTGACTTGGAGGTGCTCTGACCTTGGCCAGGTCTCTTAATCTCACTAGGCCGTTTCTTCTTCTGCAGTGCATTAAGTACCAGGCACTGTGCTAAGTCACCTCAAGCTCAATTTCACTCAGTCTTCACAGGCTTTAGGGCAGTCACTTCTACTTGGCCTCTCTGAACAGAAACAAAAGCTCCAGGAGGATCAGTTTCTTGTCCCAAAGAGGTTTGGAATTGCCCAAACCCATCTACAGCAAGAGGCTTCTCCTGAGGCCTAGCGTGGGAAGAAACCACGCTCCTTCCAGGGGAGATCCCTGCCGCCCCTCGCCATATCTCACACCACCACCCTGCTCCCTGGGAAGCAGTTGTTCCGAGGGAAGATCCCTGTCCCAAGTTAATTTTCTATCTTATTTGCTCCTTTGCCTCGAAGCAGAAGACAATGCCCAAATTCCTGAAATTCCAGAAATTTTCAAATAAACCTCCTGCAAAAAGACATGGAATCTGTGCCATGTGACCTTGAGCAGGTCACACAGCCTCTGTGAGTATGGACGGAAAGAGGCAGGTGTTTTGGAAAGCACCCTCCACTCTGGGGGCTTGGCTATTTGAACTGGTGCATGATAGCTCTGTGCATGCAAGAGCATGTGTGTGTGGGGGGGGGGGCGCACATGCATGCACGCAGGCAGGGGCACACCCCCCCAAGCACATGTTCAGATGCACACAAAAATGCATGCCACATTTATGCACAGTAAATGCACACTCACGGATGCACACATGCACTTGTGCATGTAGTCATCAAGCCCCCAGGGGACTCTGGACATAGTTGAGGAAACTGCCTTCCTAAGTGTTGCACTCTCTATGCCACCGAATCACACTGATCCAGGCAAAGCTTGCAGTTTCCTGGAGGTTGGGGGACTTGGACCTGGGCTTGGGCTTGGGGACCCTGGTGAAGTTTCTGCAGGAAGGGAAGAGCAGGAGGGTGTTTTTTCCAGACTTCCCTGCAAGGCCCCCTACCCTTCCAGCCCACACGTTCACCTTGGGCTAGCACATCAGCTGACTTGGCCCAGGACCTCTGGCCTTCAGTAAAATGAAAGGTTTTCCTAGGATTTGGGTTTTGGGGTCTAGGCCTATACCCCTCCTCATCCCCAGACACAACCCACAGCACCCATCACTCCAGCGTCCGTAAAAGGAGTCCCATCCCCTCGACAGGCTCAGGTGACTTCTCAATTCTGTGTCCCTGCCTGAAATCCCTCCTGGGGCCTTGCACTGGCAAACTGGCACATTCATTAACACACTCACACATCCACATGCATATGCTGTCTCACACACACATTCACATGCCAGTATCCACTGGCACACTTACTCACACATGCTCTCACACACAGGTCGGCAAATTTTAACTCCCCTATAAGACATTTCTGCTCCCCTGTGAGGCAGATACCTCTGTTAAATAACTCCAGCTCCACCAGAAGAAAGTTACTCTCTTTTAAATAAATTCTTTTCAACAGCTGCTAATTATATCAAGGAGTTTGGTGCAGGAAGTTTCAACATCTTTCTAACATTCATTCATCTCTCTTTAAAACCGAGAGGGCAGGCTTCAAGCTCGGAGCCAGTCCTGTAGGCAACAGCATCTAGATAGTATAGTAGCCTTTTTGGTTTGCGTTGCCTTTGTAAACAGCACATGATGTGGTTTTCTATTTATGGTTAGTGGTACGGCTTCCTTTTAAAATAAAATGGGTTATTTTAAGCGAATTAATCTAAAGAAAAATATTACTTAAATCATGGTATAGGAAGTTCAAGAAAATGGTACAGGTGGCAAGATTTGACTCAATCATCACTTCCTCCAAAAAGCCCTCCCTGACCTTCCCACTTTAGGTCCTTGTGTTGTCATGGTAACGTGCATTTATGTGCCTGCCTCTTCTGCAGACAGAGCTCCCTGAGTCAAGCCCGAATCCCCTGAATCTGTCCTATGCCTAGGACACTGGCTCTGCCCAGGCCGTGCTGGGTCCTGTAGGGTGAATACTTTAATTCCTAAATCCTGGGCTCTTCCCATCTGGCCACTCCATCCATGCCCTTGCACCACAGAGATGGGGGGTTTCTGTCACTTTAGAACACAGCTCTGTCTCACGGATCAGCCCCTAGTCCAGAGGCATGATGCTGCCCAAATCTGACCTCATGCCTTCCTGAACAGCCTTGACCTCTCTCCCGGGGCCTGACTCCAGTTCCCCACTGCCTGCCAGACCCTCCACTGGGTGTCCCCTGACCTCCGCTCCTCCAGACCTGCCACTACCCTCTTTCCCGCGCAGACTGAAAAGTGCCGATGCTCATCCCCAGCCCCACCTCAGTGCCCCACATGGAAAGTCAGTGGCGTTGTCCATCTGTCCTCCCCTTAGCCTCCTCTCCCGATCTGGATCATCACGCCTGTGACTTACGCTTTCTCTCCCACCATCACCACCCTCCCTCAGGTTCTGCTCACTGCCTCCATGAACCATCGCCCCACGCCTCGAGCCACTCAGCCTGTTGGCAGCCTCTCTGCCCTCAAAACCTCTCCACACAGTTCGGATGATGCCACTCCCTCTTCAGCCCACCATGGCTCCCTATCACTCACAGAGTGAAAGGAGATCAGCACTTATCAAGCCCCTTTCAGGAGCCATAAACCATACAGTGTTCTACACACCATCCTCATTTAATCTTCACAATTACTCCTCTCTTATAGATGAGGAAACCAAGGCTCAGGAGGCTAAGTCAGTTCCTGAAGGAGATAGTGAAGGAAAGACACTCTACATGGAGAGAATCGTGCACAAAATGGCACAGGGCACGAGGGTGTTTTGTGAGCTGGGGAAAGGTTGGGAGCGACTAGAACCAAGGGTCAGTGACCAGTAGTGGGGAGGTCCAAGGAGCTGGCTTCAGACTGCAGGTCTTTACCCTGAGCCTGGCATGAGCAGTGGGAGTCTTAGGAGGAATGGATAAAGCACAGGAGCGAAGGCCACATCCCAGCAGAGGGCAGTGGGAGCAATGGAGCCAGCTTTCTTGAAGGAGGGAGGCAGTCCTGGGAGATGTGGGGCCCATGAGGCACTCAGAGGCATGCATCTTAAAGACTGGGGGCCTGGAACTCTGCCTTTCTTCTCCTTCTTCTCCCTCTGCGCCACCTGACACATTGCACATGAATTTATCTGCGTCTCATCGTTCCTAACCTCACCCCCACCCACACACCAAAACGTGAATTCCATGAGTGCAGGGACTCTGCCTATTTTGTTCACTGCTGAATCCCCAGTCCCTGGCACAATGCCTGGTCAACAAAAATATGAGGAATGAATGAATGATTAAATGAATTTGCCGTGTTTATATTTGGGAAAACAGAAAGGGAAATCTGTTTGTGGAGAAAGAAAAGCAGTTCCATTTAGGACTGGTTGAGATCTTCCAAACCTCAGTCCAACAGCAGACTCCCAGCAGGTGACCTACACCGACTTAAAGGGTACTTGACTGTAGCAAACCGGTTTGAGTTTCTTTTTCCTCCCCCGCGGCTCCTTGTTCTCCACCAGGACCTGAAAGAGCCAGGTGTGCAGCACTCTCCAAGAGGCAGCAGACAAGGTGGGCAGGAAGGCAAGTGGCTCAGAGTTAGCCCCCTTGCTGCTGACCCTCCTCCCCAAACTGTAGTATCCTCATCAGGCCAGAGAGGGGTATGGAGCGACATCCTTTACTTCCCTCTGGACTGACCTGGAGAGTCGAGACCTCGATCCTCTGGTTGTCTTGTTTTCTTCTTGGATGGTCAGCCTTCAGAGGGCCACCTCAGGCCCAAAGACACCCACCTACCTCTGGACACTGCTGTCTGACTAAATAGCAGGGCCAGAGAAAGAGGGCTTGTCCCTAGTCTGTGGTCTTCAGAGCCTAGCATGGTGCCTGACACATGGTAGGAGGTCAACAAATACTTTGGAATGAATGAATGAATGAATGAATGTGACTTTGGCTGGTTTGTTTTCAGCGGCTAGAGAAGCTTGGGGGGGGGAGCTTTGATTGCCAGGTGATAACAATCATCATAGTCATGCTAATAGGGGCCCCCAAAATGAAAAACCTTGAGAGTGTCATCACACATTGATGAAATGTCTTCCCGTGAGTCCCTCTGAACTGACAGCAATTCTTTCAGTTAGAATATAAATCACATGCCCGGCTTACAAACGAGGACCCCTAGCTCTGAGGGTCACTGTCAGAGTGCGAGGGGAAGCAGGACATTCTGAAGCCTGGCCCAGTTTTGCACTCCTTAGAGAAACCTCTGGTCCAGGGTGTGGCAGTGGGGATGAGCAATGGAGTGGCAAGGCCTCTGGAGAGATGTGACCTCATCTAAGGGTGGGGGTGAAAGGCTGCTCAGTGGGGACACAAAAGCTAAGCATGAAAGCCAAGAGCCCCTGGCATTCCCCGGGCAGAGCAAGCAGGTGGCAGGCAGCAGGGTATGAGCACACACTAAGGCATCCCATTGTTTCCTTCTAAAAAAACACCAGGTCATGCAGCGCTTCCAAGATCCTCATTCCTGGGCCTGTAGGTCTGTAGCAGTTGGGAGCAGAGACTGGTTCTGTTGCTCCCACTGTGGGGCCCATCAGGACCGAGGCCTGGTGGAAGGCCCTGCCGGGGCCCCAGAGTCCAGCCCTGCCCAGAACATCTATTGTCACCTGGGGGCCTCTTGGCCTCTCCTAGAAAACCCTAAGCTCCCTAAGGCAGGGCCAGGGTCATGCTGCTAAGCTTCCGTGTCCCCATGTACCCACATCATCACACCCACTGAGAGAGAGGGAGCGGGGAGATTTCACAGACACCTGGTTCTGAGTTGGGGAGATTGGATGAGTGTTGATGGCAGGCCCTCTCCTGAGCTCACTTCTTAACCACCTGGCAAACTAGGCTGGGGATGGGAGTGAAGAGGTGTGTTTGGTTTTTCCTTGGCCTTGACACAATCAGGTGGGGATGGCAGGTGGCCCTCAGATGGAGGGTTCTGGAGCCTGTGGAGGAAAGGCCAAACCAATCTCACCCAAGGGTTGTGCTGGTGGCTCTGGGGATGAGGATGGACAAGGCCACGAGGTACCCTCAGGGGCCCCGTATGTGCAGGGAGAGATTAGGTGCCACACAGAGAAAAAGAAATAGAGACATAGACAAACGGTCCCCCGCCTACAAGGGAGAGCACAGGAGGGTGCAGGTTAAGGCGAGCACAGCACCCCCAGCAGCCAGGGTTCCACCGGCCCCCAGTCCAGTCTGCATTCGGGACAATTATCCCTCTCCCCTTTTCTTCCATCTCTAAACTCATAATTAGAGTGGTCCTGACAGCATGCACCCACCCCACCCCTGGCCATATTGATTTACTCTGCATGGAGGGGACCTGTGGCCTCGACAGACGGGCTTTCCACCTCCCGCCTCCTACAGTGGAATCTGTCTCTGGGCCAGCCTCTGGGAGGCATTTGGGGAGAAGAATAGTTGCTTCCAACCAAGGCCCAGTTTTGTGATTTAAAAATCCTGCCCCAGAACTCACATCCCCTTCAGAGCAGCAGTGCTACGACAGGTACTTTTCACTGGCGTCTGCAAACTCCAGGGGATAAAGGACACTGCTTCCAGCTGCATCCCAAGGCCTACACACAGTTTGTGCTTGATAAATACTTGTGGGAATGAATGAATAAATGGTAGAAATACCTAATACTCACTTACTGTACTCTGGGCACTGCTCTGGCTGCTTTTCCTGTATTATCTTATTAATCTGCAAGCCACCTAAGGGAGAAGCACTGTTATGCTGCCCGTTTTATAGATGGGAGACCAAGGCTCAGAGAGGTAAATGGTTTGCCCAAGCATGCTCAGGCAGTAGGGAACAGAGCTGGGCCTTGCTCCTACCTCTGGAGTTCTTCTACCCTCACCTACTCTTCCTATTGCAAAGGCTCAGGGTGAGGTTTCCTCATGCCTTGAGAAGCTCTGGGGACATCCTGCAGTCCCAGATGTTCTTGCATCCCGGACTCAAGAAGCCTGACCCTCCACTCCAGACTCCTCTTGTCAAATTGAGTTTTTCTCTGTGTGACTCAGCCCCACTGGGCCGAAGGAAATAGTACGTCCTTTACACCTATGATCAAATTAGTTATGAACAACTCTCCGGCTGTGCTTGGTGGTCAGCTTGAATGGGACTGGTGAGAACCACTCTAGTGAGACCACGTAATGTGGTCTCCTTGCCCCTTGCCAGGACCTGCCTCGGTCAGGCTCTGAGGTGGGAGCTAGGGCTGAACAGAGGTGCCCAGACCTGCCCAAAGGACCTCCCTGCAGGCAGCTGCCCTGGATAACCGTGTGCATGCAGAAGAGAGGCCACCAGGGGCTTCAGAGAATGTGACCACCTCATCAGGGATGGTGACAGATCTGCCTTTGTGGATAAACGAACATGTGGATGATGACTCATTTGCCAAACGACGGAATCAGTTTTGTGTCCCTCACAGGCTGAGAACCATGGAGAGAGCCCTCAGTGAGGACATACTGAATTGCCTGGCATTGGTGGGTCTACACTCAAATGACTTTCCTCAGATGCTTCTTTGGGCCAGGGCAAGTATTAAGATGAAATCTATGAAAGTGCTCCTCTGGTTTGGGGCCTGTGGATGATGACCCAGGGTTGGGCAGGAGTTAGAATGCCCTCATCCTCCCACTCCCACCCATCACCAGACCCTCATGAGGCTACAGGAAGCCACTTAACTGCTGTGAGGCTCAGATGTCCCCTCTGGACATGGAGCAACAGAAACTGTCTTTGTCTCATCCATAGCCCTTTGACCCTGTCCTAAAGTCACCTGTGCTTTGACAGCCTGGGGTCTGTGCCAAGCAAGGGGTCAGCCCCAAACCTCCTTGTGGTCAGGGTCTCCACCTGCAGCTACAGGTTCAGCACCCCGCCATGCTCAGCACTAGGAGAGGAAGTCCTTCCCCAGGCTCACCTACAGCTCCCTAGGCCCAGCCAGGGCAGGGCTGGGGAACAAGAATTTCTTCTATCTATATAGCAAGAGACATCCTTTGCAGGTAATTCCCTGTGCAGGACCCATTTGTTTCTCACAGTAGAGTTGTGAGATCAGCAGCCTGGACCATCATCCCATTAGACAATGGGGAAACTGAGGCTGAGGTCATCACAAGGCCAGTGTCAGAGCCAAGAGCGGCACACAGAGCTCCTGGCCCCCCATCACTGACTCCCTGGGGAAAAGGCAGAGGTGGCAGCTGGTTAGGATGATCCATAGCCTAGCTAGACAGTGAGCCCTGTTCACCTTGGTACCCCCGTGGTGGTCAGGACTTTCCTCAGGGAGTGCTAGAATGAAGCCAGGAAAGGGGGTACTGCTCTGCCTCCAATGAGACCTTTAAAGTTGGGTTTGGGTGTCAACACGGGCACTGACCAGCAGGATGAATTTGTACAAGTCACGTAACATTTAGGCCTGCACTTGACCACACACATGCACACCTAAAAACTCATATGGCCACACCCATGCACACACGGCCCCACCCCCACCAGCACTCCTCAAGTGCCCTGCGCCTGTGAGTGAGCTCACGAGTGGGTGGGTGCCTGAGTCTCTGGAGCTCGCTTGGAGCCCCCCGCTCTTGGCTTGATGTCAGCCGCAGCCTTATGCACAGGCAGCTGCCTCTAAGGAATGTTTTGAAGTCTCCCAGAAGCAGCCTACCCCTCAGGAACATCCCCCCATACTCTGCCTATCTGCCATGAGCTGATATCCAGGACAGGAAGGGACCCCATGAATGGTCCCTGGTGAGCAGGGCATTATGCTAAGTGATTACACATACCTTCCATCGTATCTTCCTGACAACCCTGCAAAATAGCATCAGTCCAGAGTTCTAGAGGTCACACACTGAGGACCTAAAGCTGCATATGACCCTCAGATATATTTTCTTTGGTCAATATATTGCAGTTCTATACGTGACATTTAAAAAAAATCAAAGTAGTTGCCAACATTTAAAATTAGGAGATTGTTAAAAATCTGACAATCTTACAAGACAACTATCTGTTTCAGGTGAGTAGCAGCTGTCCACTATAGAGAGGCTCACACAGCTCCCCACAGTCCCCACCCCTCCCTATTGTCCACACCTGACTTCTATCCTCATCCTGCCAACCCCCGTGGGTCTTTGATTTTGCCAGACCCTGACTCTGACTGGATGATGTGCCTTCCAGCTCTTAGATGCCTCTCCTCTCAGGTTCTCAGGGAAACAGACCTATTCCCAACACTTCACCAATGAGCCTGGTCCTATAGAAAGCCCCTAGGTGTAGAAGATATAAAGTAGTGTGACCACGTGTACAGGTGACTTCTCCTCTCTTGGGGAAATTGAAAAAAACTAACTAAATGAGTGGGTCCATCGCAGCACAAAGATTCTAGGATTCTATGACTACATGAAAGGTGGAAAAGAGAAAAGGAGAAAAGCTGAAAAGAAAGAAAGCAGAGATGGAGGTCAGAGGTAGCCTGGAGGCTTAGCGGTAGGAGTAATATGGCACACATGGCTGCCTTTTTAATGTTTCGCTGTATCTATACTGGTTAAGTGTGAGGAATATGAGTGCATCATCGAACTAATGATGTGAAACAAACTACCTCAGCACTTACAGGCTTAAAACAATACTTATTCACCTCAGGATTACGGATGTCAGTACCCTAGGCTAGGACTAGCTGAGAGACTCTTTGGTCTCGGCAGGCCATAGGCTGATCTTGGCTGGGCTGTTTGTGTATCAGTGCTGGGTCAGCTAGGGGATGGCTGTTCTAGGGTGGTGTCTCTCACGTGTCTGGGATGGCTAGCAGTCAGCTAGAGCAGTGATGGCAACTGAGCCATGTGTGTCTCAGCCTCCAGCAGGCAAGCTGGGCAGACTTCCAAAAGAGGGAGCCGAAGCATGCAAGACCTCTGGAGACCCAGGCTTGACACTATTTCACAGTCACTTCTGCCACATTCGGTTGGCCAAAGCAAGCCACAAGGCCAGCCCAGATTTAAAGAGTGAGAAAACTAACTCCATCCCCAACCCTGATGGGGGAGCTGCAAAGTTACATTGGATGAGGATTGAATGATATAGCCATTTCTGTAACCTACTGTAGACAGAAGAAACATCAGTGGCTTAAACAAGATAGAGTTTTATGTTTCTTTCATTAAAAGAAGTCCTAAAGCGGTTATCCAGAAGTGGTAAGGCAGCTCCTCAGAGTCCTCAGGGACTCAGACTTTTTCCATTTTTCTTTTCTGCCGCTTCAATGCAGCTCCTACCTTTAAGATTGCTTTGTGTTCCAAAACAGCTGTTGGAGCTCCAACCATCAAGTCTTCCTTCCAGGCAGGAAGAAGAAAGAATTAGGATGGAGAGGAAAGGTGATGGATGCACTAAAAGAATGTGCATTCCAACTCAGTTAGCCCTATTCAAAACTTTTGTTCGTATCCCCTCACAGCATCCTCTCCCACCAGCTGAGAAGCCTGGGCAGAGACCCCAGCCCCAAGCGAGGCCTGACTCACATCCGGACAGCACTTGCAGGGAAATCCTGGTGGTACCTCCACACCTTGGGGTGTGGGGAGTGTGATCCTCTCCATCACAGCCCTCCAGACCTGGGCCAGGTTTAATTTCATCCTCATCTCTCTCACAAGCCTTCAAATGAGCCCTTCACGGTCCCTAAAGAGAACAATAAATGTCAAGAAAGCCTGAGGTCAGAAGGAGGTAATAAAATACAAGTTGCAGATGGGGTCACTCAGGTCTGGCTGGGACACACAGGCCCTATCATGACTTCCTGCCCAAGATTGACTTCCTCTGGTCCCCATGTAGCCATGACACCTCAGACAAGGGACTGGACCCAGATTGCAGTGGGCCAAATGAGCTGGGCACTGCAGCCTTGGTGTCAGCATCTGGGCAAGTGGACCAAACAAAGTCAGAGTTGAGCTGCAGCTCACTGAAGGTGCTCTTGCCCCAGCCCAAGGAAGAGCAGAGCTTGCTCCATTTTTCATCCAATGGGTATTGACTAGACACCCACTAAAACCAAGCGTGACTGCCTCTGGGGCACAGTGCTCTTAGCTGACATCAAGCATAAGGAGTCTGAGCCAGCAAAGGCCACCAGGAATTCTAGGGCATGAGCCCTGCCCATATGGAATGAAGACTGTATCAGGATCCCCAGCAGGGCCCAGAGAGCATGCCAAGAGGGGGCCTGAAAACTGTGCTACCAGGTATTTTCCTTGCATTTGGCTTCTTTGAAATATTTTATTTGAAGAAAAGGCTCCCAGTTATGAATGAATGAGTGAGTAAATGAATGAACGGTTGACAGCCACATGCCAGAAGAGCATTGTTGATTTACCCAAGTACTTGCTGAGTGCTGTCTTCGTGAACGGGACAAGGGTCCAGAGAGAAAAAGACTCAGCCTCTCCCATCATCCTTGTGCAAGACAGTTGAACAATATAAGAAGGCGGTCCCGTTTGAAATTAGAAAGTAATGGAATAACGGAACCCTGCACCATGCCTTCCAGTCACTGTCTCGCAGAGATGTGAACCCAGAGCTGCTGCAGGGGTCTCACTCTGTGTCCAGAGGTGCCGCCAGCCTACAGAGAAGTCAGAGCCAGGAGAACCGTAAAGAACATGCTCTCGAGCCTGCAGTTTTGTGACAACCAGAGCACCCTACCGCTTAATCCCACTAACTTGGGGTTTCTCTGTCTTGCAGCTGAAGGCGTTCCATTATGTGGCCTGATGGGGTTATCACAGAAGAACACTTTTCTGCCTGGACGTTTGGGCAGAGTTTTTACAGATGAGCATGAATTTGCCAGAAAGATAAGGAAGGAATAGCATTCCAGGCAAAGGGAGCAACATGAGAAAACACATGAGCACTTAAAAGGCATAACTGCTCAGGGTGGTGGGAAGGGAACAGGCTGCGGAGGTACAGAACCATGACAGCGAGCACTGATTGCTGAGTGTGGGGCTATTCTAAGTGATGAAACTAATTTAATCCTCACAATGACCTGTGAGGACATACAAGTATTTTTTAATTAATTTATTTTCCAATTACATTTGACATACAATATTATATTAGTTTCAGGTGTACAACATCGTGATTAGACATTCATACATCTTACAAAGTGATTCCCCTGATAAGTCTAGTGCCCATCTGATATAACACAATTATTACAATATTATTGACTCTATTCTCTGTGCTGTACTTTACGTCCCGTAACTATTTTTATAACTGGCGATTTATACTTCTTATCCCTTTTACCTTTTTCACCCACCTCCCCAACCCTCTCTCATCTGGCAACTATCAGTTTATTCTTTGTATCGGTGAGTCTGTTTCCATTTTGTTTGTTCATTTACTTTGTTCTTCATAGTCCACATATGAGAGATTATATGGTATTTGTCTTTCTCTGACTTATTTCACTCAGCATAATATTCTCTAAGTCAATCCATGTTATTGCAGATAGTAAGATTTCATTCTTTTTATGGCTGAGTAATATTCCATTGTATATATATATATACCACTTCTTCTCTATCCATTCATCTATTGGTAGACACGTAGGTTGCTTCCATATCTTGGCTATTGTAAATACTGCTGCAATGAACATATAGATGCATATGACATTCTGAATTAGTGTTTTGGTTTCTTCAAATAAATGCCCAGAAGTGAAATTACTGAGTCCTTCTTTGTCTTTTGTTATAGCCTTTGTTGTAAAGTCTATTTTGTCTGGTATAAGTCTTGCTGCCCCAGCTTGCTTGCTTTATTTATTTACTTATTTATTTATTTACATTTACATCTACTTTCAGTTTGTGTGTGTTTCGATCTAAAGTGAGTCTCTCATAGGCAACATATGCAAGGGTCTTGTTTTTTTGTTTGTTTGTTTTTTTTGCTTGTTTGTTTGTTTGTTTTTATTCAGTCGGCCACCAAATGATTGGAGGATTCAATTCACTTACATTCAAAGTTTTAATCGTTGATAATATGTAGTTATTGCCATTTTATTATTTACATTTTTTTTCTTCTTAAAGAAGTCCCATTAACATTTCTTATAATACTGGTTTGGTGGTGACGAACTCCTTTAGCTGTTTCTTGTCTAGAATAATCATATAATTTTTATCCTTCATTTTTTTATGTGGTGTCTCAAATTAATTGATTTGTGGGTATTGAACCAACTTGTATCCCAGAATAAATCCCACTTGATCATGGTGTATTATCTTTTTACTGTATTGTTGAATTCAGTTTGCTAATATGTTGTTGAGGATTTTTTCATCTATGTTCATCATGGATATTGGGCTATAATTTTTTTTTTTTACTTTTTTGTAGTGTCTTTGGAGCATATTCAAACTTGATCCCCACCTGAGGATAATAATCAGCTTTATCCCCATGAGGAGACTAGGACACAGTGAGGGGAAGGAATATACCCAAGGTCACACAGCTGGTAAGTGTCAGACCTAGGAGATCTAGTTAAGTCCCAGGCCTCAGAGTCCAGGCTCACACCTTTTGCTTTGAATACTGACTGTCACCTAGGGCAGGTCATTTAACTCACTCAGCCTCTGTTTTCTCTGTGAAATGAAGATATAAAATCCTAATGACAGACCAGAGACTTGAGCAGTGGGATTTTAGACTTTTCATTTGTGTTTATTTGGGCTCCTTTGTTCTTTCCCTCTGAAGGAAGTAGTCTTGAGAAAGGGTAGGTACACATATTCACAGGCTTGAGTCTGCATCATCTTCAACCACCTATCCTAAGTGGATTTGGGCAAGTTCTTGAATTGGCCCAACCTCAGTTGACTCTTCTATGAAATGGAACAATAATACCTGCCTCACCAGGTAATAGACCAGGTGTCTGGCCAACTGTAGGCTGGGGAGGGGCTGGGTGCTTAGGAACACAGACTCCATTGAGGGCCTTTCAGAGAGAGAGGGGAAGCCATGGAAGCATGCACCCCACAAGAGCATGCAGCCAGAGCCTGGGGAACACCACAGGGAGATGAGGAAGCAGAGCCTGCAGAGGCACAAAAGATTGGGAGTACAGTAGGTCAGAGAGCAGCAGACACCAGGAGCCAGAGCCAGCCAAGGAGTAGCAAATGGGTCAGCCCATTCAAATGCCATGGAGAGGGCAGCTGCGATAAGAGCCCCCGAGTACCTGTCAGTTCTGGCAATTAGGAGGTCATCAGTAACCTTGGCAGTGGCCATGGGGGCAGTGGGAGGCCAGGAGGCAGTCACAGAGGGAGTGGAAGCTGGCAAGGCAGGAAAGGTCCTCCCACAATAGGAGATAACTAGTAACACCAAACAGTAGTGATAAGGCGGCAGGCCGCGTGAGTTCTCAGGCCTACCAGCTTGCTGTGGGTGGCCAGCCCCTCCCCCAGCCCAAGGAAGACAACCTGAGCCCTGCAAAAGCAGGGTGGGCACTGCTAAGGACATACAGGTTTTCCTTTCAAGCCACCAGGGAATCACCACATGGCACTGGTCTTCCAAGACCCGAGACATGTCTTGCTTTAACTTTGATGTTATAAATTACCATGGACACTTGGGAAAGTAAATGGGAGCATGCATCCCAGATGGATGCATGGATGGATGAATGGATGAAGTCCTAATGGCAAATGAAAATTAAACCATTTCAAACTCCAAACCTAGCTAGTAGCAATTTAGTGACAGATTCCCCTGCATCCTACTGGTTGTGAATTCATGAGCAGCACGTAACAGCAGAACTAGCTCTCCAGCCCCATCCCTCCTTGGATGGATGGATGGTGAATAGATGAAAAAATGAATGGATGAGTGGGTAGATGGATGAATAGGCAGATGAATGGATGGATGGATGGATGGATGGATGGATGGATGGATGGATGAGTGGAAGGGTGGGTATGTGGGTAGATAAAACACTATTGGGGTATATGGTTTGGATGCCGTGGGCAAGTAACCACTCAGATTACAGAAATATTTTTAAACAAACCTGAAATACAATGTTTGCTATAAATAGAGAGTCACAAAATCATGTAGCTTTTCCTCTATTTTGACCACCTCTATTTGGGTTACAAAATTCAAATATTTTTTCCCAATTACAACCTGGGAATGAGAAAATATTTCTCCTTACCCCCAGTCCTACCCCACCCCCACCATTTTAATTTCATTACTTCCAGGTGCTTGACTTGAAATAATAGAATAAAGATGTCTCTTCCACTAAGTGTCTGCCAATGTTGGTCTGATTTAGAAATGAGTGGAGTGTAAAGAAATAACTTGCATCTGTAAGATGGGTATGACAATAGATACCTGTAAGGCTGTGGTGGTCTTTTACCCAGGACAGGGCCCAGAATACGGTCATTGCTCAGTAAACACAGGTTCTTATTTTTCTTTTCAGTTGAAATCAGCACACATTTTAGGGAGCCCCAAGTGAGTGGTTCTTCTGGGGCTAGCATCTTGACAGAAATTCTGGGAACAACCCACAACAACATCAGTTTCACTCAGGTCCGCAGCAAGACTTAGACTCTCACACTTAAGAAAAGACGTCGCTCCTGCTCTGAAGCCAGATCAACCTGCGGCAGCCCCAGAGAGCCACCTCCTACCCAAGCCCACAGCACAGCAACCCTGCAGCCAATAGACTGAATCCAGTGCTGGCTCTGTCCCTTAGCCAATTGTGCCACCCTAAGCCAATGTCTTAACTGAGCCTCACTCCTCTCATCTGTAAATTGGGGACAAAATAGCCTTTGGGTGCAAGAATGTTGGTGAGGGTCACACGAAAAGTCAGTGTAAAGCATTTAGCTCTGCACCCATAAAGTGAGCATTCAATAAGTAGTAGGATGCTAGTAATCATTTTTGCTTTTCCAAAATAACCACTCTCCCCAGGTAGATCACTTGAACTTATACAAAGGAGTTGACTCTCACAATTATAGTTTGATAGAACAAAGGTTCTTGCCCGGATTATGTCCATAAGGAAATAAACTAATCAGAAAGGGTAAGAGACTGGCCTGAGGTCACACAGCAAAAAAGCTGACATCAGGAAGATTATCCCCACTCCTGCCCAGGTACCTTTCCAGGGCCCCTTCCGAAACCTCAGCAAGACACCCTTTCCGACAGCCTAGGGCCAAACCCTGCTCATCTTTGTCCTATCTTCCCCTCCCCCCTTCTCCAGGCAAACATGATTTCATTCCACCCCAAACGTGTGAGAAGCTTGGGCTGATGCATAATTCATGATGCTGATTTGCATTCCCTCTGCCAGGCCTCCAGCCTCCTCCCCCACCACCCCCAGCCCAGCCCAGCCGCTCCTCCCAGATCTAGCATCTGCGTTCCCAGTGACATTTTTCTAGCAGCAGTGGTCCTGGAAGCACTGTCCCAGGGCTGGAAATGCTTTTTGATTTGCAAGGCAGGCCCCTCCCTTGTGGGAAAGGGATTCAGGAGCCTGTTATTGGGGACTGTGAGTCAGGCCTCCTTCTGAAACCTCTGTTGTCCTGCTACTTGCTGCCCATCAGGTGGAGCAGGAGGAAAGTGTGAACACAGAATTTAAAAGCAAGATTGTGTGTGTGCAAGTTCCTGTCATCTCTCCCGGCAGAAGGCACACACACTCCATTCTGACCCAAACCCAGGGTCCTTGAGTCACGTTTGCTGACCCCCAGTCAGAGCTTGTCCTCAGGTAAGGTGATGCGTCTGGTTGGGTCCAACTCCATGCTCCTCCTTTGGCCAGGACCTATGGCTACAAAGCCTCTGCAGACAATGTGACCAAGGCCTGAAGAGGATCAGGCCTGAACCTGTGGCCTGTGCCCTCCTGACCCCAGCCTTTCCTGGGTCTGGGGCCCAGGATGTATCGGGACAGAAACTGAGGCTGCCTGGTGGGAGACACAGACAGGGCTCGATACAGAGACTTGCGAGAACAGTCTTCTTCATCCAGGCAGCCTGGCAACCTCCAGAATGAGGCCCAAGGCCCTAGATGGGGCCCCCAGAACAGACAGACATCAGGATGGCAGCATCCTCTGGAATGGCGAGGAAGCCTATAAGGACATACACAGGCTTGGCTACCTCATACGAGTAACCTGGTATGGCTGGTATCAGGGTGGCCAGATTGCTCAGTGCAGGGGAGGGGTCTCTGAGGGGTAGGGTATTGTCAACCTGATTTCTTAATCCCTGTCATGGCACACAGTAAGCACCCAGTCTTAAAAATCACCACCATGATGCGTATCTATTATGTGTGAGGCATCCTGCAGGGCCGTCCCACTTTGCACATAAAAAAGACCAGTTCGGGGAGGTGGTATAGTTGATTCAAAGACATGCAACTGGGAGATGATAGCCTGTACTCGCACCCAAGCCAGTGGGAAGTCCACACTCCTGTACTTCCCTATGCCTCAAGAAAAGGGAGATGGGATGGAGTCACGTTCCTAGCGAAGGAGAATCCTTCCCACCAGCCCCATGCCAAGGCCGTGCCCCTGTGCAGATGCAGTTGCTTGGCAGGAAGTGGGAGAAGGAAGAGATAGTTCGCTCAATGCCTCAGAGGGCCTTATCGGCCTATAGACTTGACGAGGTCAGCTCAAGGCCCCTCACCCCTCACCTCGGCCCTGCCCTCCTGGGCCCTTCTGTTGTGTCTTCTAGAGGTGAGTAGACTCAACTGGCCATGTTGCCATCTTCTTGCCGGAACTGAGGGGGGCCTACCTGAGCTCACTCACAAACACCCCCAGCACTGGAAAGCCAGCTTCTGCTTACCGGCTGCCTAGCCTACCCACAGAGCTACAAAAGTGAGAAGGAGCTCACCTGAGAGGCTCTGGAACCCAGTGTCCCTTCTAGAGACAGCCCTGGAGAGTCCAAGGGAAAGCCCTTCTGACCCCCAAGGGTCTACAGGCCAAGCATGTGATTCAGGCTGGCTCTGCATTAGGCTCATTTCCAGTCAAGTTCCAATTATGCTCATTTTTCAAATAGAGAAACTAAGGTAGAAAAATTAAGTTTCATGCCTGGGAGTTTTTCCACTCCTGGTGGTTAGAGCTAGAAGTGCTGGGGTTAGGGTCAATAAGATACACAGGCAGGGCCTGAAAACCAATGGTCCGCATGCCAGATAGTTCACAAGCAGCTCGACTTAGCATCACCACAGTGCACCATGCCTTGCTGGGTGACCTGGGCTCAGCCCTTTAACACAAATGAGAACACAGAGCTCAGAGGAGTGTAGCAACCTGCTGAAGGCTGCACAGTGAGACACCAGCAGCATGAAAGTCAAGCCCAGTCTCAGGCCTCAGGGCCTGCACCCTCCACCACACCCCACTGCTTCACCAGGTCAGAAATGCTCGTTTCACCCAACATGTGAGGAGATAGACCCTGGTCCACAGGACTTCCTTCCCTTGATGCTAATGGATAAGCTGAGGCATAAACTAATTACCTCTCTTTGCAAGTTCCAAGAAAAGAGGGAGCCCCCAGCATGTGTTGTGAATCTCCTGACTACCAGTTGCTCCCTTCATTATTTCATGGCATCTTCACATCCATTTCATGTGGTGGGTGCTCATGTCTCCTCTCTACAGATGGGAAGACTTAGTCCAGTGAAGTGTTTTGCCCTTGGTTGCGATGCTAGGTGAATGGCAGAGCTAGACAACCAGTCCCTGGCTAGCTCATAGCTCATAATATTGGCCATGTTATCACAGTCCACTGAGCCTCAGGGGGGACTGGCAGTTCATGCAGGGGTCCTGGAGCCAAAAGCCTGGGTGTAAATCCTGCCAATGCCATCTGTGTCACTTGGCCAAGTTCTAGTTTGCCCATCTATGAAATAGGGTAGTGGCCATGGCTACCTCACAGGCTGTTATAAGATAATGCGTGTCAGGAGCCCAGGATGGAACAGCACACAGAAAATAATACATGCCGGTTACTGCTGTTACTGTTCCTGTTACTGAGAATAAGGATGGAGGGGAATTTTAAACATCTGAAAACCTATAGCCCAGTGTTTCCCAAACTTTAGAGGATCAGCATCACCTGGAAGGCTGCCTCCAGTCCCCCAGTCCCTGATTCAGCAGATCTGGGGTGGGGCCCTAGGGTCTGCATTTGTAAAACTCCTCAGATGCAGCTGAGGCTGCCGGTCTGGGTTCTATACACCGGGGACATGGCGTAGAGCTTGAAATTTTATTTTATTTTATTTTTATTATTTAGTATTATCTATACCTACAGTACCTGGTCTTCCTATGTGGTCTCTCATCCAAGTACTAACAAGGCCTAACCCTGCTTAGCTTCTAAGATCAGACATTGGGCTTGTTCAGGGTGACATGGCCATAGACCATGGACTGTGGCTCCACTAGGGCAAAACCCAGGACCCTCTGCATGTAAAGTAGATGTGCTAATCAGAATACTATGAACCCATGTCCTAGAGCTTGAAATTTTAAAAATTCACAATAACCCGCATTGTCAGGAGTGAGAAACTGGCTGCTGGGCTCTGGGGAGACAGCTTTGGGTAGATTGCTTCAGGCTAGAAGCAGAGAGGCACAATTAAGTCCATAATTGTGCTCTAATTGTTAAGCCTTTACCAGCCTTATCTCTTCGGACCATAACTGTCCCCTGTCCCCCATGTCCACTGGAGTGGTGTCAGCTTCTTTTGGGCCGGAACCTTGGATGCCGGTTAGACTGCTTAGGTCTCTTCCATCTCCCCTCCCAAGGCACAGCCAGGCACACAGGTAGCCAATCAAATGTAGCTGTTCCTCTAATGAAACACCTGCCTCTGCCAGCTGCTTCCCACGGTACCCACCCAAGTCCCTCATCGACAGGAGTAGGTGCATCTATCTCCATGGTGCAGAGGAGGCACCAAGGCTCAGAGAGGCCAAACAACTCATCCAAGATTACACAGCAAAAAGAAGACCAGCCTATTCACAACCCCATAGCACTTCCCCAGCAGCTCCCTGGTTATCATCGGGATGTCAGCTCAAATACACATCTTAGGGCCTCCTGGACCAAGTCTGAGGCCCCGGGCACAAGCTCCCTTGCTCCTTCATGGCCCCGCCCACAGCTGCAATTAGAATCACTCTGTTTCTACACGATGGTCATGTTTGTCTCTCCCCTTGGAGTACCAGCTTCAGTAAAGGCAAGGTCTTCATTTCCTCTTCCTCACGGAGTCCCCAGAGCTTAGCACAGTGCCTGGCACAAAGTGGGCTCTTCTTAAGGATTAGTTTCATAAATAAATTTCTGAACCCAGAGGTGCCCCAGAATTGTTCGGGGCAGCTGGCTCAGGCAGCAGACCCTCTGGAAGGGAGTGATTCTGGGCTCCTGCTCCCCCCTTGAGCACCTTTTCAGGCAGGCTACAGGAGCCCAAGGGAGTGTCTCTCATTGTCAGGGCACATCCCCAGAGCTCACAGCCCACCGGCTGCTTAGGGCCAGCTCATTCCTGGGTCCCTGAATCCACCTCAGGCAGCTCAAGGGGATGGAAAGATCTGGGCAGACCAACGCAATGTCTGCCCTGTACTCTGGTATGGATCTCTGTTCTTTTCAAAGTAGTTTGCCTTACAAGGACATCAGGATGTCTTTCCATCTAAAACTGAAGTTCCACCCATCTAGCTTTCAACATGTGAGAAGTTGTTGATGACCCATGACTTAATCAGCCTTATGGGGATCTTGAGGCCTTAGGAGATAGTGCACATGAGGCTTAGAGGGTGACCAACTGTCTCAGTTTGCCTAGGACTGAGGGGTTGCTCAGGGGGCAGGACTTTCGGTGCTAAAACTGGGGCAGTCCCAGGCAAAAAGGGACAGTTTGGCACCCTATATGACAGGCTTTGATAAGCACTTTGATATGTGTGTTTTGGCTCTCTGGCTAAGAAAGACAGCTTAAGGGATTTGCCCCTGAGACTGACCCTCAAATCAAGAGTGACATTGGCCAAGAAGAACACAATCGTCTGCCCTGCCTCTTGGGTCTGCTTACCTGCCAGATGCCCTTGACACCTGTTCCTTGTGGCTCCAGAAGGTCTGTGCATGGCTGGGGAGTGGGGAGCTCATTAGGTAGAGAAAGCCCCGCAGAAGGAGGTTCAGCAAACAGGGGGTGCTGGGCAGGCTGTCCCTCTAGCTGACTCACTGCCTCACCTGCCCTTTTCTTTAAACCATTTCCCTCCAACAAACATGATGAAATTTAAAGCAAACATTACTGTTAAACTCAGCTGCCAGCCACAGATGCGCAGTAGAATGACAGAAGAAATTGCTTAAAGGACTTGGGAGAGGTGCCTGGCACACAGGCAGGAGAGGCCCACACCCAGCTTAGAATCAGTGTTCCCTGGAAGCCTTGCAGAGTCTTCAGATTAGTCAACCCCATGGCTACTTCGATTCATACCCTCACCCCACAAAAGCCAAGGCAGCCAGCTTGGCCAAACAGGCCATGGGACTAGATGAAAAGGTGGCTGAAAGGGCTGAGGCTTCCAGGGACTCTGGCATTCCTCCGGCCTGGGTTCAAACCTCTGACTTGGGTTCAAATCCAGACTCTGCCACTTACCAGTGTCCTTGATAAAATAGCTTAACCTCTCTGAACCGGTTTCCCCATCTGCTCATCTTTCCTCCATGTCTTTCCATGTGCCTGGCGCTGGGACGAGCACAGTATGTGGAGTACACTACTTAATCCTCAGTGCAACCACACAAGGAAGCTGTGGGGAAGTAGGAAAAAGAACATCAGAGCCATGGGCCACAGAGTTGGAGCTGGGGGTGCCAGAAGTCAGTGAGTCTGGGTCAGCTGCCCCTTTGGGGGTATAGAATCTAGTCCTCTCCCAGATTTACACCACCCTCCCTACACCCCTCCCCTGTAGCCTACACGAACTCTCTGAAGCCTCCACCTTCTGTAGTCCACCTATCCCTCGCCTCTGCCCACCTCAGGCTTCTTTCTCCTTGCCCTGCCCCAGGCTAAAAACCTGCACACAGTGGTTCTCTGCTGCTTTCCGAATTAAATCTGGTGTCTATAACTGAGGACAACTGTGTGAACTTGGACAAATCACTAAGCTTCTCTGAGCCTTGGTTTCCTCAAATGTAAGTAGTGGTAAAGATCTCTTCTACTCAGGCATGTAAAACCACGTGTGTTAAAGGGCCGCTATTCTCTTTTGCCCTTCCCTCCCTTTCCCCGTAGCCAGGGATTGAAGGCCAACGTCACCTTCACGTTTACCTCCTGCTCTTCCCCAGCTTGGAGCCTTGGCTCGTGCTGGGCCACTTTCCTGACCATTCTCCACGTATACCAAACTGTGCTCACCCCCGGGCCCTGGTCCATGTAGAGCCCTCTCTTGCCTGCCCCATGCCCACCCATCCTGCCAGACCCCTAAGCTAGTTCCAGCTTAGCCTCAGGAGCCATTCCTGCAATCCTACTCCTGGCCATTTGTGTCCCCTTTGACCCCCACTGTCAGGACAGTCATACATGGTCAAGCCATTAAACACACAGGGTCTACAGGGTTGTCCCCTGACCATCCTGGAGTGCTGGCTGCTGGAAGTCAGGAAAGCATTTTCTGCTTCTCCCATAGAAGGCCTGGGCTGTATACTCAGCAGGTATATTTGTTGGCCTGATATCCCTGCTCCCGACTATCACCCATGTTGGGGCACCCTCCCTGGCCAAATGTTCCACAATCACAATGAAAATGATCATCTGTTGCCTGCCCACCATGAGTCAGGCAGTTTACAAATACTGACTTGCTTAATCCTTACAATCTTACACATGAGTACTCATTAGCCCATTTTACAGACAAGGAACCAAGGTTCAGAGAGTTTGTAAGTGGTCAGGAGTCCCCAGCGAGGACATAGCAAGGTCAGATGCAAACCAGGTCAGTCTGGTTCTGATGTCTTCACTGCACAGCTGAGGCAATGAGGAAGAACAGGCCAAAAGAAACAGCCCACACACATAACGGGCTCTATGGCTCTCCCTGGAAGATAACCCTGGGTGCCCCAGGCAGTGGGGCCCTGAAGGAGACAGGGAATGGGCTAATGTCTGGCCTGAGGCTCGCCAGGTCTTGAGACTCTTGCCACAAGGAGTTCTGCCTGCCCAACACACCATGCCATGCAAGAGTAAAAGTGAGGGGAGGCCAGAGTGGGGAGCACAGATGGAAGCAGTCCACAGGCTGTGGTAAATAAAGAGAGTCTACTGGTTGTCCTGGATGCCATGTGGAGAGCAAAGGGAACAGCATTTCAGGCAAAGGGAATAGCAAGTAGAAAGATGCTGAGACTGGAAGGAGCTGGGTATGTATGTTCCTGGGCCTGAAAGGAAGTATGCATGTGGCAGCAGCAGTCAGAGAGACCGGGGGGAACACATAAGGAATATGGGGCAGAAGCAAGGCTGACAGAGGCAGCCTGGTCGGGCCCTGGTGTGGTGTGGAGGCTGAGTGCTATGACTTCACTCATCATTTTACAAGTTCCCCGCTCACTAGGAGAACTGGCTGCAGAGGATCAGAAAAAGAGGGAGCTCAGTGAGGAGGTCTGGGGGAAGATGACAGTGGTCTGTGATGAGGAACTGGCCTGGAGACAGGGAGCAGATAAGCACTGACAGGGTTGATTTGGGAGGTAGAATGAATGGGCCTGGCTTGTGGACCAGATAGGAGACAAGGGGCTAAGGCAGTCAGGACGAGGCCCAGATATTTTACACAAGTGGCTGATGAATGAGGGTGACGTTTATTGAGAAGACTAAGGGGTGAGGGGCAATTGAGAGACTCATTTGATTTCTGTTGAGTTTGTGGTGTCCGGGAGACACCCAAGTGGAGATGTAAGTTGGCAGCTCAGGAGAGGAGGAGCTCGCCTCACTGTGAGTGAAGCAGGAAGGGGGCCAAAGACTAAGCCTCACCCAGAGGAGGTTGGAAAGAGAAGGAAGAGCCACAAAGGAGTGAGATGAAGCAAGATGAGGCCAAAATTCGGCCACCAGAACTTGCAGCCTTGCAGAGGGGCATCTGACCTGAAAAGGGGGGCAAAAGTCAGGTATGAGAGGACATGGATCCATTGGGAGAAATTTGGCCATGACAAGGCACAGAGGAGGAACATGGCCAGAATTTTCTGGATCATGACCTGGGATGGGTGGGCCAAGAGAAAGGGACCATATAGCACAAAGTCTTAAAACAGGGAGGAGGGGGTGGGCCCCAGGGCCCAAGAGATTGGACCCGGAGAGAAAGAACCTTTCTCCATTTGCAGTTGGAGATAAGGTAAATGGAAGTGTATGGATTGGGGTTTGGGAAGACAGAGGAAAAATGAGGGACCTTCGTCTACTAGCTCCTATTTTCTCAAGTTGAGATCCAGTGATGAAGGCCAAGGGGATGTGAGGAGTAGGCGATGCTGGGGCAGAGGAGAGCTCCAAGGGCTTGGGTGGACATCTCCCCTCCCACTGTGCTCAATTACTCCTGTGCAGCCCCAGGAGCGGCTGGAATGAAAAACCAATTCCTGGGCTCCTACAAGGGGTCTCCCACTCCTAAGAGCCCGGGCTGGGTGAAGATGGGAGCTCCAGAGGGCTCTGGCAGTCTGGACGTGGAAGAGGGCAGCATTTCCACTCCACACACTCAGGGCCTGCTGCCGGGGGCGTGGGCCGAACCCGAGCTGCCAGCCCCTGTGCAGGGGTCAGGGGGTGGGGTGGTGCATCCTGTGGGACCGACCCTTCCCCTCCCACTCTGGTTCAAGCAGTGGTAGAGTCAGACTTTGTTGGGTCATATGCAGATGGGACCAGAGAGTTCAACCCCATAGAACAGGAAGGGGGAAACACACACACACACCAAGTACTACGCCAGACTTCAAAATTGGAACATCATCAAATCTTTAAAACAGATCTTCGAGGGACACTCTACGCCCCATTTTACATCTGAAGGCACTGAGACTCAGGAATGCATGAGCACGGTGGTTCAGAGCCTGGGCTCGGAGGTCAATGGACTTGTGTTTAAATCCTGGCTCTCACTAGCTATGGCTTATGGCAAGTTACTTAACCATCTGTGCCTCCATGTCCTCACCTGTAAAGTGAAAATCATAGCTCCTCCCTGCGCAGGTTGCCACAAGGGTCACAGGACACCATCCAAGCACAGCTGAGCTCACAGCACGATGGCTAAACCAGGGGAACCGCTGTGAATACCCACAATCCAAACCTGGGGGTACCAAGCAGGACTCCCACATTTTCTTCTGGTTCTGGGCTGAAAAGTACATCCATTTGTGAGACCGTTCTCTCCAAGAGGCCATTTCTTTGTGTGGGTTTATTTTTAAGCCAGCGAAGCGGGAGAATTGAAAAAGGCAGAGGGCATGGGGCCTGGAGGACAGGGGAGAAAGGGAGGGAGCTTCTGCCAGGCGTTGGAGCAGAGGGAAAGGGGGCCACATAGGGTGAGAGGGGAGATTAGAGACCAGAGGAGGAAGGAATGTCAAGGTCACAAGATTAGGCTGGCTGGGGCCACTGACACCCAAGATTGCCTGAGATCCAGATCGTGACCTGGCCTTCTGGGCTGAGTCTCTTACGTGGTACAGCTGGTAAGAAGGCCACCAGAAAGCCGCTCGCAGATAAAGGAAGCCTCTCTTCTGTGACTCTACCAACTGTCACAATGCCTCAGCTTTGACCACTAGTGCTTAAGCCAGTTAGAAGTAGAGCTTGGATCCAAACTCAGATAGTCTGGCCCCAACCCCCAGGCTCAGCCAGCGTTCCGTCACCCTGACCAGCCACAGCCCACCTACTTTAAACGTCCACCTTGGACACGGTCCCTGAGCTCTGTGATTTCGTCATTCCTCTCTTCCCTGGTGTAAGCCTGTGCCAAGGCCTAGTGAAAGGTAGAGTGTGGAAGGAGGTGCAGAGAGAGAGAGGTTGGGCCTTTGGGGGCAGGAGTCATGATCACTGCCAGGGGTAGAGGGCTTACAGAAAAGGCTTCTAGTTGCACCCAGGCCAACCTCCTCATTTCTCAGGTATTATGAACTAAAGCCAACCAAGGTGGGGTCAGGCTGCAGGACGGGTGTCCTGCCTGAGACCACCTAGCAGGGCAGCATTTCAGCTGCCACCTAGAGAGAGAAGGCAGGGCCTCCAGGTACCAGGTCTGGTGGCCCTACCGATTGGCTCTGCCTGACCCTGTGGGCTGTAGGAAGGAACCGGAGTGCACCATGCCCTGGGGGGTAGGAGTGGGAACCAGCACTAAAGATGTCCAAGCTACACAGCCACACGGGAAGGAGCAGAGCTTTGGGCAACCTGGTGGAAGGCAAAAACCTGCTGCTTTCTCATTTCATTCTGCCCAGCCTTACCGGAATTTGAATGCCCACATTTCAGATGAGAAATCACAGGCTTAGGGGACACCCAGCCTGCCCAGTCTCTTAGTCAGGAGGTAGTGAGGTCATTCTGGGGTACGAGTCCATGCAGCACCAAGCTCTTTGGCGGCACCCAGGGCTCTGCTAGTTCAGACAGATTCATGAGCTAGTTCTCCAGCCCCTGGTGAGAAAGACAAAGGAGCCAAGGCAAAGAGCTGGGGCACAGCGGAGCTCAATCCTACCCTGGCCAGACCCCAGCAGCAGTTGGAGACAAGAAGCCCCCAGCCAGCAGCAAGACACAAGAGCAATAAGAAGCCATCTGTGGGTGGTGGTTGGGGCATGAGAAGGCAGCCACGGGCTGTCTCAGGCTCTAGGTGGTCACACCTTGCCAGCTCCCCAAGGGGCCCAAGGACTTGGGTGTGGGCATTTATCCTTGGGGAGGCAGAGGCAGGGAAGGGGTGATCTTGGGACATCCCCTTTAGGAGTAGATGCCCCACGAGTTGTTGGTCGGATAGAAGTGGCCCAGATGCTTGCACTTTCCAGATTCTGGGGTTCCACACCCTGAGCTCCTGGGTGGATGTCTTCGAGGGGGAATGACCTTCCAGCAGGGAATGACCTTCCAGCCAAAGAGGGATGCTGCCCAAGGGACAGGAGATCAGCCCCAAGCCCATCCTCAGTCTCAGAAATGTCCCACAGTTGGGAGGGCCATGCTATAACCAGGAAGTTTTGTGGACAGATGTGGGGTGTCTCCCAAGACATCCCCATTCTTCACAGGGAGTCCAGGGAACTTGCCTATGCAGGCCTGAGGTCTCCAAACCCCTGAGCCCAAACTCCACTCTGCCAAGCCTGCTGACCACAGGCAGCTCACTTCCACCCTCTGCACCTCAGACAAGAACATCTCCTTTGCAGAATTGCTGTGGGGATTCAACAGGACAATGTGACTAGTGTCCCAAGGGCTAGCTGCCTTCTGATCTCAGTGGTTCCTAAATGGGCAGGGGTTGAGGCGCCTGTTTCCTTCCCTTCCTGTGGAGGCTCCAGGGTCTGCCCATCCCAGAGCCCAAGCCTCCTCTTTGGGCAGAGATTCCTCTGAGGAGATTCTGGTGCTCTCTGCTCTGACCTCTTGCTTTGGACAGTGACATACGCCCAGCAAGACAAGAAAGTCACCAGGGTGCACACACTCTCCATGGCTAGAGCCACCCATCCCATTCTTGGGGGCTTATGCTGGGCATCTATCTGGCCTTCCCCTGGTTTCATGACCTGGTGTGGCCCCGAGACCACACAGTTATCATCTGGTGACTGCTTCCTGCCACTTCTTACATGTCTGTCTGGTGCTTCTCTGTCCCTGATTACTTCTGATACTTCCCTACAAGGCCTCATTTCTGCCCCCATCCCCTCTGGCTATTCTCTGCTGTAGACAGATTGGTGCTAAGGCCGGGGGGTCTCAGTGGACCCCCAGGTAAGGCACACCTTCTGAGACAACACAGACCCAAAAGAGAAGGCTCAGCTCCCCTTCCAAGCTCCAGGGAGATTTCTACATTGTGGGGCTGTCCCCTCTTCCATTCCTGGGGCCCCTTGTTGCTATTCTTACTGCACCTCTCCCACTCCCTCTCACACGAGTCCTGCTGCCTAAAAGAAGCATGCATGGTTGTTAACAGCTCAGGTACTGGCACCTGCTCTGTGACCTTCGGCAAATTGCTTAACATTTCTCCTCTGGTTTCCTCATCTGTAAAGTAGTGCAATCTAGGACCTACCACATTATATTACTGTGAAGGCCATTTACAAAGCTGGGCACCTGGTAAGTACTATGTGCATGAGCTATTGTTAACACCTCTGAACCTTTGCCTCTGCTGTTCTCTCTACCTGGAATGTCCTTCCTTTACCTGGATAATTTCTGCTTTCATCTTTTAAGACCTGGTTAGGCATCATTCCTTCCTTAAAGCCATGTGTTACTAGGTGTCCCTCAGGCTTGGCCATTTCCTCCCTCTCCCTCTGGGTAGTCAAACTTTTTCAAAGTCTCTGTCTCCATGCAGACCCCCTGCTACCCTGGGAGCACCCGGGCCAGGGGGTTATTTCACTTTGGGCCTCTCTCTAACATGGGGTTAGCAGAGCTCAGGAAACACTTGCATGTTCTAAATTGATATGTGGAAGTTTATGTTTCATTAGAGTAGTTCTGCCTGCCCAACCCTGGAAATCTCTCCTTTTTATTTAGAAAAAAAAAATTCCGTTTTGCATTTTAATTAATTTGTATGCAAGTAAATTCATGAATACACTGTCCTTGTTTTTTTTTTTTTGTTTTTTGTTTGTTTGTTTTTTTAAAAAAAGCACAGGTATGACAGAAATCTCCATGGAAATCAAGTCCATCAGAGGTCTCTGCTCTTCCTCTCCAGATGTAACCACAGGCATTGGAGATAGAGCCATCCAGACTTTTTATTCATTTAAGTACATGAATTTGTGTCCACAGGACAATATAGAACTGTGTGCGTGCGTGCGCGCGCTCACATTCACACAAATGCCATCATTCCGCCCCTGGCTTTTCCCCCAGTAATCTGATTTTGGCCTCTCCCTGAGCTGACATCCTTGGTGATCTTTTTGACTCCCTGCTCCATCTCCAGTCATTAGCTCTTCTAACTGCAGACCGGATCCAGGCTGGGAGATAAGAGTTGAGCCCAGGGGCCTGCCAGGAGGCCAGAATTCCCCAAGGTGAGATATGGGGATTGCCAGCCAAGGAGATTCCACAAAACACAATCCCCTAGTCAAACTGAGTGTGTTAACCTCTTCTTGAAAACTCCCAGAGAACATAGCACGGTAAAGCCTCTGAGAAGTCCTGTTGCAAAGAAGCTTGTTGAATTTTCCTAACCCAGGCTAACCCAGGCTTGGGAGACCATGAAGGTTTTCAGGATACTTACATCACACAAGGCAACACGCTGAGGAGGAAGCTCTGTCACCCTGGGAAGTCCTTCCACATCAACACTGAGGGGGTCCATTCTCTGATTTTTGAAAAGAAAAAGAAAGCCACCAGCTTTAAATCAATTTCTCACACTCCACATTTCTCCATCAAGTTCACGAGGGTGCCTTAAGAGAGTTTGTTATGTGCCCTGGTGAGATCTCCTTGCAAAATCTATAGCAGAGCAGAGTCCCAAGCTAACTCACAAAAGAAACAAATGAGAGTTAGGCTCAGTAATCCCTTGTTAGCTCTCTTTGGTCACTAAATGCTCGTCTGACTTCTCTCAAACTACTGGCCTGGCCTGAGCATTGGAATTTGCCGCAGCTCAACATGACATTTGTGTAGTGATTTCAGGAATCATTTCTCTCATTCGACCAAGGAACTCTTGCCTCTTCCCACTCTCCTGGCAACATTCCTGATCTCAAAAAATCTTCAGAGCTCCTGGCAGTGGTCCTGCACACTTCTCGACCAGGCTGCTACATCCTGGGAGGAGGCGGCTTGCTGGTGTGGGGCTCCACAACTGCCTTGCCTTGCAGGTCACTGTCAGAATTGTCTTCTTGTCATGCTAATCTCAGAAATGTTCTCCTGTTCTGCCCATTGGGGCCCTCTAAAAGATGAGAATTGGTGGCCCTAGACCCACATGGAGATTGCCTCTTGCTGGACTGCATGGCGGCCTTGGTCCTGAAGCCCTCTCTATTCCTCAAACTGGCTCCTTGCTTGGGCCTGCTCATTCCCTTCCAACATGACCACACATCCTCATGACCGGCAGCAATACCCAGGGACACAAGAGTAAGTGAGAAGGAAGCAGCTGTTCACAAGGACATGGTCAGGGTAGGGTATAGGAACTGGATAGAACCAACAGGGACAATCTGAGGGTTGAGAGGAAACGAAATCTAGGAGATCGAGGACAGCACTGGAGCCAAGAGATCTGGGAAGGAAAGTTAATAATGAAAGACAAGGGAATGGGGTGAGGGCAGGTGAAGGGTGGGGTCAAAGGCCAAGTGGGGATCGGGAGGGATTATAGAGCTAAAAGCTACCCAAGTGTATGAGGGTCTGGGCAGTTCAGCCCAGGACTCGGGACTGATGTGGTGTGGGCCCAAGTGGAGCCCCTTATACTTAGTATCTTTAAGATAGCCATACTTCCAGATTGATCTACAGATTCCACATCATCATCATCATCTTCAAAATTCTAGCTAGCTTCTTTGCAGAAAATGACAGGCTGGTCCTAATATTCATATAAATATTCAAGGGACCTAGGACAACCAAAAGAAAGTTAGAGGATGCACATTTTTTTATTTCAGAACTTACTACAAAGCTACAGTAAAGAAGACAGTTTGTTACTGGCATGAGAATAAACATATAGAGAATGGAATAGACAGAGGTAGCAGTCCAGAAATAAATTCTCACATTCCTGAAAATGATTTCAATTCCTGAAATTGATTTTCAAAAAAGTTTTAAGACAACTCAGTGGGGGGAAGAGTAGTCTTTTAATAAATTGTTCTGGGACAGCTAGCTATCTATGTACAAAAGAATGAATTTGGACCCCTACCTTATGCTGCATACAAAAGTCAATCCAAAGACCTACACGTAATAGTTAAAACTATACAAATATTATAAGAAAAGCATAAGTATAAATTTCCATGACCTTGGATTAGGCAATGGATTCTTAGATATGACACCAAAAGCATAAGCAACAACAGAAAACATGGATAAATTGAAATTCATCAACATTGAAAACTTTTATGCTTCAAAAACACCATTAAAAAGGTAGGAAAAAACATGGAATAGGAGGAATATTTATAAAAAATATATCTTGTAAGGCAGGGGTCCCCAAGCTCTGTGGCCGTGGACCAGTACTGGTCCATGGCCTGTTAGGAACCAGGCTGCACAGTAGGAGGTCAGTGGAAAGCTAGCAAGTGAAGCTTCATCTGTGTTTGCAGCCTCTCTCCAGCACTAGCATCCCCATCTCAGCTCCACCTTAGATCATAGGGCATTAGATTCTCGTAGGAGCACTGGTCTCTGGTGCCAAAAAGGTTGGGGACTGCTGTTATAAGGAACTTGTGTTTGGAGTATATGAGGCATTCTTACACTTCGATCATAAAAGGATAAAGAATCCAGTTTAAAAATGGGAAAGGGATCTGAGCAGACATTTTCCCAAAAAAGACGTTCAAATGATCCATAAGCACAGAAAAAGATGCTCAACATCACTAGCCATCAGGAGAATGCAAATCCAAACCACAAGGAGATACCACTTTACACCCATTAGAACAACCATAACCAAAAAGAGACTGTAACAAGTATTGTCAGGGAGATGGAGAAACTACAACCCTCAGGTGTTGCTGGTGGGACTATAAAATGGTACTGCCACTTTTGAAAAGTTTGACAGCTCCTCAAAAAGTTAAACATGGTTACCATATGACCAGGAATTCTACTCTTTTTATATACGCAAAAAAACTGAAAACATGTCTCCATGTGAACATTTATACACAAATGTTCACAGCAGCATTCTTCACAATAGCCAAAAAGTGGGAACAACCCAAACATCTATTAACTGATGAATGAATGCAGAAAGTGTAATGGAATATTACTCAGCCATAAAAAGGGATGGAGTATTGATGCAAGCTGCAACATGGGTGAACCTTGACACGTTACAGTAAGTGAAAGAAGCAGTTGCAAAAGCCTTCTTCCGCATTGTATTTTTTTTTATGTGAAATGTTCATAATAGGTAAATCTATAGCAATAGAAAGGAGGTTAGCAATTGCCTGGGCCTGGGGGTGGGAAAAGGAAAAAGGGGAACAACCACTGATAAGTATAGGTGACATTTGAGAATGATGAAAATGCTCTAAGACTATACTAACCACTGAATTGTATGATTTAAATGGTATGTGAATTTTATCTCAATAATACTCATATAATTTATTTTTTTAAGTAGCTATGGACTCAGAAAGGCTTGGCATTGGGGCTAGGAGTGGTAAGCATGAAGCCTTCCTGGTTATACACTCTCCTTTCTGGCCTCCTTTCCATGTATCTGGCCCTTCAATGTTCATCTTTCACAGAATTCCCTCCCCAGATCTCCCCTATCCTCCTCTACCCATATAACCTCAGATAACCTCACCTACTACTCACCTTCACTCCTAGCTAGATGCCCCCAAGGCAGGAGCACTTCCAACTCCCGCCCTCTGTCCAGGAGCTCTCTCCTGGGCTCTTAGGTCCTGGACCCACATCCTTCCTTCCCGATTATATGACAATAATTACAACGATGATGATGATGATAGTGAAAACACTTATTGGGCATTTATTACGTGCCAAGCCCTTATATACATTATCTCATTAATTCTCACCACAACCTAATGAAGCCAACACTACCATCATTATGCCCGTATCACAGGTGAGGAAACTGAGGCTCAAAGGGGGGATGTCACTTGCTCAAAGACACAACTGTGGGAAATAGTAGAACAGGGTTTCGAACTCAGGCAGCCTGACCTTAAAGCCCACACCTTTAAGCACTACACTGGGTCCTCTAACTCAGCCTCTTCACCCACCCACCCCACCCCACCCCACCCCACCCCACCTTGTCCACCTCTTCCCTCCTTCCTTCCTCCATACCTCATCCAGCCACTGCCTAGCAGAACTCCTCCTCCTCAGTGCCTCCGAAGTCCTCCTGCACTCTTCTTCCTCCCCTCACCCCTGCAACTTATCAATGCCCATATCTGACCTCTTCTGAGGCTGAAACAGCACCTGAGTCTCCTCAGGCTTCCGGATGCCCAAAAGGCTATCCTATTCAGGCCCTCAGTGCTTCCTGGGCTCACAGGGCAGGCATGTCCCTATGGCAGAAATGACTCAGGCCCACCTGCTGATGCCCAGCTTTTTTCCAGGAATAGGGCAGCATTTTACAACAAGGTGACTCAGGGCACAGATGAGTAAAGCAGACATTCAGCCTGACAGAAAGACAGATAGACAGACAGAACATTGCAAGTGATGTGCGTGGCAGCTGGTCATAGGCGCCTCCAGGCCATAGATGCCTGGGGGCCTCTGTAAGACCTGTCTGAGCTCATGCACTCAGGAATTAGGTTCCAGAACAAGCTCTGCTCCTGCCCTTGGGGCCCCAGAAATGCTCCTAGGACCAGTCCCCAATCCCAGCTGTGGGGAGGAGCCCCCAGCTGGCCTGCTGACAGGATCAGTTCTTTTCTATGCCAACCTCAGCCCCTCCCCAGGGCTCTGTGATCTAGTTTTTCTCTTCCTACCTTAGAAATAGCTCATTGCGAGTTTATCCACAAGCCCTTCTGAGGGCACAGGGCCCTACAACCCCAGGAGGAGATTCTCATGGGTTAGGAATTTTTGAAGATACAGTCAGCCTTGCAGCGATAATTCAAATAAGTGTTTTTCTTGAGTGACAAGAGAAAGGGGGGGAGGGAGAAGAGATTCTAGGGGCTCTTGGTTCATCAAGTGTCCTTGAATTTGCCAACTTGGCTTACTCTTGCTCATCTTCCTGGGGCTGTGTGACCTTGGGGAAGTCATGCAGTGTCTCTGGGCCTCCTTTCACTAGCAATCAGTGAAGAGGTAATAAGATTAGGCTGCTACATACCTCCTGAGACTGCTGTAACGTGATTTCAGCCATGTGGCCTTTGGAAGGCCTTCTCAGTGTTTGAAACTGGAGTGGGTGGGTCTCTCATCACCATCCCCAATCCATCAGCACCTACAGGGTCCTCACCTTGTAGCTGGCCTTCATGGAATACTTTATGCAAAATGGGTCAGACAGGTCAAGCTTGGCAGCACTGAATAGAGATGGATTCAGGTTCTCTGGGAGAATGGTTAGGACAGCACACACCCCCATAGCACTGGAACATTCATTCAGGGAAACCTGGCTGGAACTGCCTATCTCCCAGCCAGTTTGCATCCAGACACCCCACCCCCCACCACACACACACAGTTTCTATACATTCCTAAATTTACTTACTTGTGGCTCCCCTTGCCATTGCATTTCCACTAGGTCCCAGGCTGCAGGCAGACTGAGGTCCCTTGACCATGGCCTGGGCACAAGAAATGCAATCACTCTCACCATTTTGTGAGTTTGGAAACTGTCCTGGGGTCTGTAGCTCACTGCTCCTCCTTCAAACACTCAAAGCTCGTGGCCTGCCCCATCCCATGCAGCACCCCTAAAGCCATCAGGCACATGTGTATGCCTGCATACATAGGCAACCTCATCTCTCATGGAAACCAGTCCCAGAAGTGCCCTGGAACTCTGGCCAATAGAAAGCTCTATCCTCCTTCATAAGAAAGGAGGCCATGAAAGGATAAAACGGGAATGAAGCCTGTGACCTGACAGGAATGTCCTAATCTCCCAGCTCCTAACCCCCAGGACAGAAGGCCTACAACCAGAAAGATAAAGTGCCTCCACTAATTCTGCAGCAGGGCTCTAGGGCAGCCTCCCCGGGGGAAAAAGTCAGGACCCTGAGAACAGATAGAGTAGGTCCCATCCAGTAAGGCAGCAATCAGCAGCCTCCCACACCAAGCCCTGGGGGCTCCATCCTGGGCCTCAGCAACCAGAAGAGCCAAGCCTCCTGCTTGAGCCTCCTCTGCTCCTTCTCCACACCAAAGCTCTGAGTTTCATGGTCTGGTCTTAAACCCTTCCCTGTTCATCACCAAACCCTGCCTGTTCTGCTCCCAGAGTCCCATCTGAGGGCAGGCTCTTCTTTGCATCGTCAAGACGCCAACTGGTCCCATGGGCTCTGACCTGGACATTGCAGGAGCATCCTGGCTGGGCTCGCTTCACTACTTTTGAACTGCGTAAGTCCATTCGCCCCATAGCAAATAGAAGGATCTTTTGAAAACATAAAGGAGGTCGTGCTACACCCTTGCCAAAGACCCCCTGGTACTCCATCACAAGCAAGCAACATGACCCAGCCCCTGCCGCTCTGACCTCTGGTGGTGGTGTCCTCTCCCTGCTCACCTCGCTTTGACTCCACTGAGCTTCGTGCAGTTTCTCCAACATGCCAAGCTCTTTATTGCTTCAAGGCCTTTGCACACCCTCCCCACCCTGACACAACCTCCTTCCTTAGTACACAGCTAAACTGTCTCCTCCAAAGTACAGTTCCCTAACTACCTCATCTAAAACAGGCCTTCTCGGCTGCAGCCTGTGAGGTAGTCGTTATTATCTACTCATTCATGTCTGTCACCATCATTTGGACGATGGGATCTGAGAGGACAGGGACCATGTCCACCTTCTTCACCACGGTCACAGGGTACGCTCCTTGTGGACACTCGTAAGAAGCTATTAAGTATGTGGGGGATTCACAGATGAGCCAAGGACACTAAAGAGATGAAGTAACAACACAGGAAAAGTCAAGACGGCTCCAACTCTGCCTGTGAAACCAACTTCGGTCACCCGCTGCTCACATCCTAAGAGCTAACAAGGCCGAGTGCTTACCGAGTGCTACCCACCATGTGTGGATCATCTTACTCAATTCTCGTGAAATAGGACCTCTTACAAGCCCACTTTTCTGTTGGAGAAAATGAGGCACCTCTGTGGGCCCAAAGGACTAGAGAAGAATGGCCCCGGCTGCCCAACATTGTCCTGACTGCAGACCAATTAGCCAGAGTGAGGCTGGCCATGCGGAATCCCGGGGACTCCCAAGGGTGGCTGGGAGTCGAGGTCCCCGGGAAGCTCTGGGAGAGCAGTTATAGGGGTTCAGCGTGGAGACCATGGCTATAAACCTGCCCGGGACCCTAGGCAACCCTCAAAGGGCCTCTGCTTTCCAAAGTGCCCAGGGGAGAGGAGAGGCCCTGACCAGCTAAAAGTCCCTCCACAGAGTCCATCCAGGCTAGTGGGAAGGCTGCCAAGAGGTCTTGCTGCTCCAAGTGCTCACCTCCTCGCATCAGCTTCTCCTGGGGGCTGGCTAGAAACATAAAATCTCTGTCCCTACCCAGACCCACAAAACCAGAATCTTCTTTAACAAGACCCAAGGGCCCTGTATCATATTAGAGTCTGAGAAGCTAGGCTCCCAGGGATCTGACCGTCTGCTTGCCATTCTGGTACCATCTTAGTGTTTGATAAGCATGCCCACTGACAACACAGTTGCCACAAGTGTTCATCACAAAATTATTTACAAAAGAGGAAATTTAGAAAAAACAAATATTCAATGATAGGAGAAAAGGCCCTGAATTAAGAGACGGCCATCAAAATCATCTTTTGATGGAATGTTTGGTCTCATGAGAAAAGCTTATGCTATGATGTTAATGCAAGATGCCAGCTTAGACCTGCTCACAGAGTCTAGTACAGTACGGTCCCATGGAAATTCGTCAACGCATTCATCGTGGACCCTGTGGTTGCTGGGATTCAGGTGGGTTTTCTTTTGTTGTTTCCTTTTACTTTTCTGTGTTTTCCTAATTCTCTCAGTGGATATGCCTTACAATAATAATAAAATCATCAGTAAATAATATTTTTTTAATAAAAAAATGTGATTATCACTTTGAAGAGGCATTCTTACAACAGTTTATTCTGTTAAAGGGCCTAACAAGTCAGGTTTGGGGACACTGCCTGAAGCCAGGCCCTGAGGAGGGAGTGGGGGCAGGGAGCAAGGATTATGAAGGGGGTGTGACAGTCAGCTACATTGTGCGCACCTCCCCAGGGCAGGTTGGCCTTCTTGGGGCCTGGCTTGTGTAAAAGAAGCCTGGGGCACATGGAACACTAAAGGCCGAGGTCACCTGCCCCAGGAACTCTCTCTTTGCCACTGTGTGGGCCACTGGTCCCATGTTTACTCCTGATTCACGTGGCCTCCGCTATGAGTCTCCCCTGGTCTTCCTGCAGCTCCCTGCTCTGGCCGGGCACTGCTCTCTCCTTTACGTTCTATCCATCAGTTGCTACGGGCCTACCCATAAGGGTCCAAACAAGGAAGTTCCAGAAGGGCATTTAGAGACAATGCTGAGCATTTATGGTAGGCCCTGGCACCCTCCCAACCCCTCCCAGACCCCTAGGTCTCAGAGCCCAAGCTCTAAGAGTTTCTGAATCCCCTCAAGCTCCTAGTCTGAATCCTCACAGCAACTGGAGAATGGGCAGGAACTCACAGTGCCCACATCTCAGGGGGAATTGTAGAATAAGGTGAGATGGAAAAATGCCCACCCAGTACCTGGCAAAGAGAACACACTCAGAGCCTATGGATTCACATCTCCTCTGGGCCTGTGAGGGAAGGTGGCGGCTGGCTGTTCTAGATGGGGCCCGATGGGTCTCTGAGTCCTGAAGATTGTACCCACCCAGGCGGGCTGGCCCAGATTGCCCAGCCTTAGGCAGGCCTAGCATCAACAACAGGAGCATCAGCCTTCTCCAAGGAGGCTTCTTGGGCAGCCCGCTCCTTCAGGGGCCACCCTTGGCACCATTTCCAGGGTTTCTGGGAGTGGCTGTGACATCTGCCCTTGGATTCTGCTCCAAGTAAGGAAGGCCTGGCATCCAAAGGGACAGGTCACACACACCAAGGCAGCCACCATTCTACCTTCTGTCGCTATGACTGTGACTACTCTAGGTATCTCACATGAGTGAATTCATTTAGTGTTTGTCCTTTGGCAATTGGTTTCTTTCACTTAGCATGGTGTCCTTGAAGTTCACCCATGTCGTAGCATGTATCAGAATTTCCTTCTTTTTTGAGGCTGAATAATATTCCATTGTACGTATAGACCACATTTTGTTTATTCGCTCTTCCATCAGTGGACATTTGGGTTGCTTCCACATGTTGGCTATTATGAATAACGCTGCTAGGAACATGAGTGTGCAAATATCTCTGTGCTCCTGCATTCGGTTCTGTTGGGTAGATACTCAGATATTGAATTGATGGATCATATGGTAGTTTCATTTTTAAGTTTTTGAGGAAACTTCATGCTGTCTTCCAGAGGCTGCATCATCTTAGATTACCACCAATAGTGCACAAAGGTTCCAATCTCTCCTTGTTATTTTTGATAGTTTTTTTGACAGTTGCCATCCCAGTGGGTGTAAAGAAGTATTATTAGTGTTAATGCACACTTCTTTCCATCATGTACTTAGCCCCACCCTAGTCTGGGCATCACGTGGGTTCTGAGAAACCATGAAGTCATGCTCAGCCCTCTAGGACTTTACACTCTGAAGTATCCAAGAGACACTCATTCCTAGGGAATTTCAACATTCTGCTGACTGTGATTGTCGTGGCCAGGGTGGCATGTCCACCTCTGCCCCAATTAGCACTAAGAGGGTCTTGGAGGTACAGAGTCCTTCTGGAAGGAGAACAGAAGAGGGAACCTCAGTGGTGTCCTGGGAAATCTACCCATCCAAGGATGGTTGGCAAACATTTTCTGTAACAGGCCAGACAGTAACTATTTTAGGCTTTGCCAACCCTATAGGGGTCTCTGTCATAACCACTGTATAAATGAATGAGGGGGCTGCATACCAATAAAACTTGATAGGCACTAAATTTGAGTTTCATATAGTCTTCACATTGTGCACTATTATTCTTATTTTGAGTTGTTTTCAACCATTTAACAATGGAAAAACCATTCTTAGCTTATGGATCTGGCTCGCTGGCCAGGTTTACCAAACCTAGTTCTGGGATTGACAGCAATGGCATCGTGAGAGCACAGGGTTTTATGGGGCGCACATGGCAGGATGTTGCCTGAGCTCTCTTTAACCTGATAGCCATCCGCTGCGACCCGGCCCCGTGATGGGACGTGGTTTCAACAATGAGCCATGCCAGTGTTAGCTCTCGGTGCCCCTTAGCACTGCTCCCCGATCCACGCCCTGCTCCATGGGTCCTGTCAATGGCAGCCGGGAATCCATGAGCACCTGCTGAAGGACAAAGTTTGGGGCAAAAGACAGGGAATAAGATAGCATGAACTCCAGGGCAAATGGTGCTAGATAGCTTGCTTCACTATTTCCCAAATACCTTCAGAACTCTATCTCAGCCTTGGCCTAGAAGGAGTTTCATGGTCATCCTGGTGGCCCTGAGAGGACTAGCCTGGGGTCTCCAAGCCCAGAGGAAGGCAGGAGAAGAGAGGAGGTCACCTCCTTCCCAAGGAGAGCCAACTTCACAAGGCCGGCTGCGTATAGGCCCCACAGGCCAGAGCGCAGTGTCCTGGGACCTGAGATTTAATTCAGCTCTTCCCTGTCATACCATAGGACCTTGGGCCAGCCACTGATACTGTCTGCACTTCTGTTTCTTGATCTGTGGAATAGAAAGAATAATACTTCATAGAGCTGTAATGGGTTATTAGAGTTAAAATATGTCAAGGGCCTGGAAGAGTTCTTGGTACCGCATGAGCACTCAGCCAGCAGTAGCTGTTATTTTTATTATCTCATTTAATCCACACAATCCTATGAGGTAATCACTAGTATTAGCCCCATCATATAATGAGGGAACTCAGGCACAGAGAGGTTAAGTAACCAGCCCTAGGGTACACAGATAGGACAGGGTGGAGCCGGAGTTTGGAAAGCCAAGCCATAGTCTACCTGCAGGGCCAAGCTCAACTGCTGGCCTATGTGGACTCTTGGGAAACCACAGGAGCAGACAGCCCTGGGCCCAGGGTGGATCCTGCTGCAAGGTGCCCTGGTGCCAACCAGCCATGACAGGCTTCCACCAGAAACCTGTCCCTCTGGCCTCCCATAGTCCTACCTCTATCCTTGGCAGCTGTTCACATGCTCACTTATTTCACATGCCAGGTCAGGATCACATCCTGAGGGTTAAGAAGAGGGGCCCTGCTTAGGAGGGGCCCAGTAGTCCTCTGCACAAAGCCAGCATGGATGCTACATTGAGCTTCATTAGCTGTGGGGCCTCAGGCAATTCACAGTCCCTCTTTGCACCTCAATTCTCCCTCTGCAGAAGGAGAATTTGAATGGCGTTCTCTACAGTTCTAAGATCTAACCAGCCTCTGACACGTCTTCCACTTTCAGCAACAGGTTCCCCACCTCCATCCCCAAAATACTCTACTCCAAAGGACCTGCCTTCCCACAACTGACAGAGGAAGAACTGGAGCTTTCCCTTTTAACCTTTACCCAGAAATGCCCCTGTGGTGGGGAGACCACCAGCTTTCCAACACCACACCAGCACACCTCTGACTGGCCATACCAGCCACATCCTCCACCCACTTCAGACGAGCAGCAGGTGAGGGCACATCTTGGCCTGGACCTCCGAAGATGTGAAACACCGTGTGAAGTGAGCATTCTTACCTACCACCATGGCTAATGCCACAGCATCCTTGGGCACCAAGAGACAAAATAATCCTCTAAGTAGAGGACAACAGGCAGACCTGTATCTCAGCCTGAGAGCTGAAGCTTACAAGAAGATGGCTCAGAACAATCTGCCCCTCCAGATGCCATTCCAAGCCTCCAGTAGCGTTGCCTCTCTCACGGGAATGGCTGCTAGTCATGGCAGGGATCCATGCAGGTAACTAACCTCAACATGACAGGGAACCCTGCCCTCATGGAGCTTATAGTCTGCCTTCTGAGTCCCACTCCCTGATTCCTAGTCCAGGGTACCTTTTTGCACTGAAATAGCAAAGAGGTTCGCTGCCATGGGCCTTGCTCAGACCCTCCAAGGAAAACGATGAGCTGAACTGGAGAGCGGGCTGGCCCGTGGGCCTGTGTATTTTCCACTCCTTCCCCGGCTCAGTTGGAGCATTCATTGTTAATGCTGAAATAATTGACACTTATTAATGTGCCAGTCATCCACGGGGGAGTGGGGCCCAGCATTAACCAATTCATCTCTCGGTGATTGATTCATTAAAGCTGAGCTTTTATGAGACACCCTCAGGTGGCAAACCACACGTGAAGCCAAAGGCAGGAAGAGATACCTTCCTCTAGGTGCAGCGAGTCCTGGAGAGGATCCGGGAGGCCAGCACCAGCCCTTTATTGCAGCCGGGGCACTGAGTGCAACCCAGTCGGGTTAACATTGCCTTGGCCCGCGGCAACAGGAGCCACTGGTACATGAGGCTCCGCTTCACCATGAAGCCTGAACACTCGGAGCAAATTATAGGCTTTTGAAAATGCTATTGCATGAATCACCTGTGGGGCATGAAGTGCTCTTAAAAGGGAGAAAAAATAACAAAGGTGTGGTCAGGAGTGCCAACCCAGCCAGGAGCACTAGTTTCTGCTCTTAGCCGAGGCCGGGCCTTGCCCTGGGTCCTGCTGGTCCCCTTGGCCTCAGTTGTTCCAGCAGGGAAATAGGTGGGTGGGGTCAGACTTCTGAGACTGACGTTTCTTTACTCATTTAACAATGGGTGTTGAGCACTACTTCTGTCCCGGCATCAAGACAGTGGACTCCGCTCTCCTAAAGTCCAGGCTTGCACCTCTAGGGGCAAGCATGCAGGTGAGACTGGGAAAGGAGATCCATGAGCCTTGAGTCAGGGCTCTGAATCCAGTGCCCTGAGGGTGAGTCACAACCATATAGTAAAGAGGGGAGAAGAGGTGTTCCTGGGAAGGAAGGGCGTTTGGGAGGCACAGAGGTGAAGGCGGTGAACTGTAGATGGGAAATGCGGCTTGAGCACTGAGGGCAGGATGAGGTGAGCCATGAGCCCGGGACCCTGGAGGGCCCTTAGCCATCAGACTTCTTCCTGAGGCCATGGAGCCCTGGAAGGATTTTATACAGGGAAGTGGCAGGGTCCTCCAAGTTTTACTTAAAGCATTACCCAGGAGGTGTGAGAGGATGCCATGAGCAAGTTTTGGAAAAAGTTCCTCTGTGATGCTCCAACTGGAGTGCTGGCCTGAGGCTCTCACCATCCAATAGGTGAAGGGGACAGCCTTCAGCTCTCTGGCAGGGCCTAAGCAGCGCCATCCCCAGCCATCCACCAAATGCGGGACTTACAAACCAGAGCTGACGCATCACACCTTCCAGGCGTAAAGCACCCCAACACACTTCTGCTGTTTATGTTGAGAGGGTCACCGAACACCTTCTTGGGAAGGACAAGGCCCCAAAGGAGCCTGGGTGATCCTCTGAGCCTCTCCCACAGGCAGGAATTTAGGAAGCTGTCTCAGAACTAGTACGGAGAACTCCCCTGCCTAGGATCTCAGTGGTCCTGGGAATGATGGGCAGCCCCCTGGGAGCCTCATGCGTGAATAGGAATAATAGCAGTGAATTACCTCCCTTACAGGGCTCCCGTGAGGAGTGAGATAATGCCCTAAACCCCAGCATAGAGCCTAACAACCCTCAGACTGTTCTCTGAGACCTGGGGCTGTACCCCCACTGAGTAAATGAGAGTATTCCCCATTGGCCTACAAACCAGGCTGTGGGCTCAAAAGGCTGGAGTTCTGTCCATAAGACCTGGAGCTCTGGGGCAAGAGGGGGTGGGGGCAAAGTCGTGGATCAGATTCACATGCAGGTATGCACAAATAATTGCTAAAGTTTTCCCAGGGCCATGAAGGGTCTCGGTCTCCTCCCTTCCCCACCTGGGGACCCTACGGTCTGACTTATGCTTTATTCAAGTCCCCCAAGTAATGAGGAGGAGAGTGAGCACAGTAAACCCAGCCCCCACACCTCTCATTCTAGACAAGGGCTCGAACTAGCACCCAGAACCACAGCTTCTCACCCGCATCCCTGGGACTGGACAGACACAGATCTGATAGTGTCTGGTCAGGGAAGGCACAGGGAGTAGAAATCATCTGGAAAGGCTAGGGGAAAAGGTGAGAGGGCAGAAAGGAGCCTGCCTGGAGCAGGAGATAAAGCACTAGAAGCCAGGAATGTCCACTGAAAAAGCCACATGAGCTGACCAGGTCCACCCTCCCTCCAGCACCTCTCACTTGCTTCGGCATCCTGCCACAAGGGTCTAGTGAATGTCCTCACCTCTTCAGGAGACTGAAGGCCTGTGCTGTCCCTACCCTGAAGCCCCTTCCTTAGCGGATGGAGAGGGCATTAGAAGCGCACTGCCATTGAGTTGGGGGAAGGTGGTGAAAATTCCTTCTGTGACCCTCTCTCTCTGTCCCCCTTTCCTCCCTGCCCCTCCCCACTCTGTCTCCATGAGTCAGAGTCATTGTGCATTTTCTTAGCATCTCAGTGACTCCTTGCTCCTATCAGATTCCCCAGGAGTCTACAGTGACCTCAGATAGGTCCCATTCCTACTTATGGAGTGGCCATTCATACCAGGTGGGACCTGCAGGGAGCTTGCACCCTGAAGATGGACCCTCAGGCACCCCCTATGGGGACAGGATGGGGGGTAGGAGATGGGCTGGGGAACAACTGAGGGACTTCTTCTGAAGGGCCTCTCTGAGAGGCACTCAGCAACAGCCCCTCAGCAGCCTCCAGATTCCCTCTAGCTTACCACAACCCTCCTCCTCCTTTCTGCTTCATTGTTCCCAGTCCCCCGGGGCTCAAGGTCCCAAGATTCTCTGGAGAACATTGAGAGGAATGGAGGCAGAAACTAGAAGGCCACAGGCATGACTCCTCCCCTCAAATAGCTATGAGGCCTCCAGCAAAGTGTTCTACTTCCTTGAGCCTCAACCTCCTCATCAGTAAAATGGGCACACCTCACCTGCCTAGAGGGGAGGTTGTAAAGATTAACCACATGGCGCTCTGAAACACTCTCTCTGGGGGCAGTAAGTTCTCAACAAATGTTAGCTAACAATGGCAGCATCACAGCTTCTGAATAGTCTCTGAATGAACAACTGAGAACAGAAGAGGGATGCTAGAGCAGGCCACTCAGAGGTAGGGAGGCACCCCTGCCTGGAAAACCCAGCACCATTCCTAACACAGAGGAACATGCTGGAAAACAGCAGCAGCAAAACTACTTGGAAATTGGCACCATTCGAAGCACCTCAGTGCTCACGACGACCTCCTGAGCCTCTGGGCCCCATGGTAGGCACTGTCACTGTCCTCACTTTACAGATGAAGACACCGAGAGGTTAGGCCAGGCTGTGATGGCAGAACCAAGCGGGCTGGCCCTGAGCCAGTGCTTCCCGTGCCTGTGCTCAGTGAGATTGCCCAGGCTGCCTCCTCCACCACTACAGGACCCAGAGGCAAGGCCACCGGCTTCCTGCCCTCACCCTGCTTTGCTCAACCCGCAGTCCATTTTCCCAGAATGGGGCCCAGCAGCTATCTCACCCACCGGGCCACAGAGAGAGTGGGGGTGGTACATGAATAGCTATCTCCATAGCCAGAGAGAAGAACAGCTCAATGTACAGATGCCATTGACATGCCAGGCTCAAATCATGGGCAGGAGCGAGGGGGCAGTCCCCTCCCAACTAAAAGCCAAGAAGACCTTGAGCCCCAGCCTCCCCTCTCTTCCAGGGAGGCCCAGAACGGCCAGGTTGACCCTTCCCCCTCCTCCTAAGCAGCCTGGTGACTTTGGAAACTGCTCCTGGGGACAAATCCCCACTTTGCTATTTAAGAGCTGTGCCATCTTCAGTGCATGGCTTTCTCAGCCTTCATTTTCTCACCTGTAAAATGGGGGATAAGGATACCTGTTCCCCCTCAACCCCCCGGGTTGTTTTGAGGACTAAACTGAGATGACGCATGATCTTCCAGAACGTAGGAAGTGTTTGTTGAGACTGAATGACTGACCAGATGCTACCATTCTACTTTTAAAGTGCTCTGGCCTTGGGGCTGCAGGGGCACCATGGCGACGACCCCTGGCACTGAATGGCTAGGGTAGGGCAGTAAGAGCTGTGAAACCACACTGAGAGCAACCACACAGGCCACAGAGATGGTGCCAGCGCCCATCCCTGGGCCAGCACACCAGCACCTGCCCAGCTGGAGGGCAATCATAGACTCTAACTATAGGAGCATTGCCAGCAACAGCCCAGATTTAAAAATATGACTACCCCAATCACGAAGTCCCTAAACAGCCAGGTGCATCACCTCTTGATGAGGAAAAAGATGAAAATGGCAAGCAGTATACACAACCAATCATGCAGACACACCCCACAATTACACGGTCTCGAATCCCACATGGTCTCACACTCACCCCCACACACATTCACCACACAGCCTCAGAGACAGCCATCCACACATCCCGAACTCGCAGCCAATCACACAGCCACAGTCACATGCCCCATGGCTCAGCATACAGTATACCTAGTCACAAAACAGCAGATCACTCAACCTCGCCCACAATTCCCCCTCCACTCCCACAGACAGCCATCCCCGCCACCTCACAGCCAAGCACACCCAGAGCCTGCCACACCCACCCCCCTCACACTCCGTACCTTATATACAGCAGGCCTACCTTCTTTTGCAAAGCTCACAGGTAATTTGTCATTTTCTCAAAACATCCCTTTGAAAGCCTAGTAACTGGGCTGGGGTTGCTCCCAGGGCCTCTGCCCACATGAAGGGTGTTTTGTTTCTGCTTCTTTTGCCTGCAAAGGCGCACTTTTCTTTAGCCCACAGCACTGTCCGTGGCTTGGCAGCAGCCCGCGGACACCCCTCCCCCTCATCTCCTGTGCCTGCCCCCGAAGGAGGTCTAGGCAGCTGCAGTGCTGTGTGAGGCAGGATGGCCTGCCAGGCCCCTTGGAGATCCCCAGCAAGAGTTCCCACAGGGCCTCGCAGGGGGTATGTGCTGGACTAACCTGAGTTCCAGGTGGATCAGAGGCCCAGCCACATGCAAGAGCTGTCGGAGTTTGTCCCCCAAGGCCTTGCCTGAAGCTGCCTTAGGGACCCTCAGTCTGCCTGTCTGGGAAATAAGTGAAAAGAGAGGGGAGGTACAGGGGCTCCCCTCTCCCCAGCGCTCTCTTCCTCCAGCCAGACTTGTCCCCACTGAGTCACTGAGAACCCAGGGCATGTCTGAAGGTCAGCCAAGGATGAACCTGGCACAGTGAGATCTCACGAATCACAGCAGGTAGGTAATGGAGACATTTGAGGCAGGTGGGGCACAGTCTCTGTCTTTGGCAGGCCCTGCCTGACCTACTGGTCCAATGCAGGCTAATGACCTGATGGCCTGAAGAAGGAAGAAAGGGACAGAGGGAAGGAGGGGAGATGGTCCCTAAAGCAGAACAGGAGGGCTCCAGGTCAGAGGTAATGGACTTGAGGTACAGCAGGGAGGCTTGTTCCCGAGGACACAGGGAGGCTCCAGGGGCATCTCCAGGGAGAAGTAGGGCCCTACTGAGAAAATAAGGAGAAAGAATGGAAAAGAGCAATCAGAAGAAAAGAACTGAGGACTGAGTAAGAAAGAAGGCACAGGGAAGGCAGTGACCACAGAAGCACAGAAAGGAAGCTCATGACCTTACTGGAGGAGAACACCCATCCCTGGGACAGAGAATGCATGCCTGTCCTCACTGCATCCCTCAGGAACAGTAATTGTCATCCACCATTGCCCAGGGATCCCAGGCCCCACAGGAACACATGCCAGCGCAGGGCAGCAGATGGCCAAGCAGAGACCACATCTGCCAGCCCGCTGGCCTTGTGACTTCAGAATCCCAGGCCCTTCTTAGGCCTGGGACGGGACCCACGGGCCATCCTGTGAAGCTCAGCCCAGGAGGACCCTCAGGGGTGCTCACTATCTAAACAGCAGAGCCACCCCTGGTGACTCTTACACTGCCCCTCCTGGAGGCTGCCTGCAAAACTTCCTGGGCCAGGGGCAGGGCAGGGGCCGGGCTGCAGACCTGGAGCAGCCAGCAGCTGGACCTAGCCCACTGCAGAGTAGAGAGACAGCTGGATCTTGACTTACACTCAAAATGCCCAGGCCAGGCCTATCTAGACGCAATTTTCTTCTTTGCCCCATTAATTTTTACATTGTCTCAAGACTTTGCAGATTGATAAATCCACACCTCAGGATGAAACCCTGGCAGAGCAGTAACTGAGTAGGCAAATGGGAAAAAACAGAGTCCAGAGCCTGCCTCCTGCCACCAGCTGGCTATGTGAACTACGATATGCCCCTCCAGCTGCCCATGACCTCCCTCAGTTTCCCCATTTTTACCTTAAGGAGGGGTCCCAACTGCTTAAATGTCCTGAGATTTTCTGGGAAGACTACATGTGACCCTAAAACCAAGCAGCCCCACCAGCCCTGCAGGGCCTCCGATGAAGGCAAAGCCTTAGTGCTGCCATCCTCCCAGGGACATGGGTAGACCAACCATGACACCTGGTCCCAAATGCCCAGAGTGCCTATCCTGACTGTGTGACCTCAGGCAAGCTCCAAACCTTTCTGAGCCTCAGATTCCAAACTCCAAAAAATGAAGATGAAACCATTTCCCAGAAAAGCATGATATAAGGGCTGCATGAAAACAATGCTTCATGGGCATCTCAAGTTGTACCTGCAGCTGCAGTTGCACAGTCTTTACTACCAATCTTCCGGCCACCACCAGCGACCACCAGTTACAACCCCCACAGGAAAGAACAATTGGCATACTCTGGCCTTGTTCATCCTTCTGCCTCAAGGGATTAGCCTCTTTTGGGTTCCAGTCATCCCTATAGGTAAACAGAGGTAGGCATGGAGGTCAGGTGGCCTGCAGCCTCCCAGGTTTTACACTTCCTTCCAGGGATAGGGGCTTAACTGGCACTTTCAAATGGTAATAGATGCAGCCATAGTGAAACATAATTAGTCTTGAGACTAGAAGGGTAAACAAATGTGTAATTCATGAATTTGCTAATTGTCCTTCATTTTGATCTTCTGCCATTTTTCCTAGACTCTCTGACTGACATCATGCTGGTAGCAAGGACTCAGAGAGTGCCTGGAGCAGGCGACAGAGGCAACTGGCATCAAAGCTGGCTACCTGCACTCACCTCCCTCCCAGCCACCATCTCCAGCCCAGACCCCACCCGCCAGACATCACACAAGGCAGGAAGCCGGTGGCACTCAATCTTTTATTTTCTTAAACTGTACACAAATGTAAAATACTTTAACAGCAAGTCTATGGGAAAATTGTTTGGTTTTAAATTATTATGAAACAGAACCTAAGGGGAGCTTTATTAAATAAACATAAAGATGGAAATTTAAGGATACACACCTGCATTCTACCATAATCATTTTCACTCTACCTTCTGGGTGTGTGAGGATAGAAAAGACACGTCAAACTGAATAAACAAAATCCATTTATACCCTGAAACGTTGGCAGGCCACTCAAGGGATTGTTCAGAACATCTACCTCATATAAGATGGCCCCACCATCTAATAAAAATTAAAACTGATCTGTTGGCCTCTTTGGTTCCAAAATTATGTATAATACATTTAACTGTATTTTTTTTTTTTTTTGCTGCTATAAAAATAACTTCTTTTTTCAAATGGCAGTTTCTGACTAATCATGCAACTAAATCAGTGCAAACATTAAAAGCAATCATTCGCTTAAAAAAGAAGCAAAGGATTTCATTTCAAGTATAAAAAATATAAAAAGAGTCGTACGAGTCCAGTTTTGTCTAGTATGGGTCAACCCTTTAAATTGCATAGTTCACGCGGCACTTGGACATTTAGGGGTGAGCAAGTTCAGTGCTCTGCCAAGGGCCACTTCTGGACACACGCAGATGAGCAAGTGCTATATCATGTGCATTCAGGCAGGTCTGCAAGTGCTAACAGGGCTGGCAGGCAGGCGAGCTGACAGGGCCCCATGTCCATGACTAGCTCTAGTGGTCCGGGCCTACACTGGCAACTTCTGCAAAGCAGCTGAAAGCCTTTCCCACCTTTCCAAGGCTGGCTAAACTGCTCCCTTCCCTCGCCTCCTGCTGAGAAGGCAACCCCCACACCCAGCATTTCCAGAATGCCTCCACTTCACCATTTCCTCCTCTGGTCTAATCCCCTTGCTTAAGGGTCATTTCCAACCCTCCCCAAACAGCCCTAAAGGAATATCCCCAGTGCGGGGCAGAGATTGCAACTTTTTTCCCCATTTAGAACAATTCAGATTTTAACTTAAAAGATCATACCTGGTAGAAAAGTCCTTCTTCAATTAAACAACTGGAATGAATGATCTGTCAACTGCTAGTGATCAGTTAAAGCATCAAATTAAGACCCTTCTCCTCTCCCTCCCTCCCCACCCCCAAAACAAACACACATATAAAACACACCAGGGACCCAAGTTACAAAGAGTCACGGTCACTGCCACTGCTCCATGGTCTCTGGTCTTCAGCAGGTTGTGTCCTTTCTGGGCCTCCTTCCCTCTACTGGAGGGAAATGACAAGTTTCCGTGGTCCTGCTGCATGAAGGATCCAGGCAGGAAAGGAAGCAGATGCGTCTGAGCCAGGATGTGCTAAGGCACCGCGGGCCTTGCACAAGCAAAGGGGGCCACACAGCCCTCTCTGCCTGCCTGCACACTCCCCACCCTGCAAATGTGCTTTCTTCTTGGTGGCTCCCCTGCTCACTTGAGCTCTCCTCTCCTCTGTGTGTGTGTATGTCTCTGTCTTTGTGCTTTTATGTGTGCTCGGAAGGCGCGATTCAGAGTGGCCGGGCCAGCTGGTAGGAATGGTGGCTGCTCACCCCATTCTCTCCAACTGACAGGCATTTGTAGCTAAGCTGCCATTTGTCACCGCATCCATTTGCTGGTATCCTGGAGGCTGCTGTGTGGGTGGCAGGATGCGTCTGGCTGTGCGTGTCTACGTGTGCATTTTAAAGAATTTCATGTCAGTTGAGGGTTCGTGCTCTGCTTTTGACTGATTGCTGGATGAAGTAGTAGAAAAATATTTCGGGCCTCACCCTGGCACCTTCTGGGCAGCCCAACTTAACAGCCATACTCAGCCTGCCATGCACCCCCTTCCCCCAGGGGCTGCAAGAAGCCCATCCGAGACTGTCCTGGCGCCCCACCTCCAGAGCCCCACTGCATCAGGCACAGCCACACTCCTCCACGATCATGTTGGGCACGTCCCGCTTGACGATGTTGTACTCGTCGTCAAAGTAGAGCATGGACATGGTGCTCAGCTTTGTGGGGATGCAGCAGGAGTTCACTGTGCCAGGATTCAGGCCCCGCATGCGGTACTGGTTCACCACGGCCGTGTGGAAGGAGGAGGCTGAGCCGGGGACCCCCGCCAGGTAGGCCGGGCAGCTGCCCTCACAGTAGTTCCCGTAGTAGCCGGTGGGCGCGATGATCCAGTCGTTCCAGCCGATGAGGCGGAAGTCGATGAAGAACTGTTGCCTGCAACAGAGGTTGGTCCGGCCATCGCACTCCAGGCCCCGCTTGCGGATGCGGTGCCTGCTGTCACCTAGCCGGGCCTGCACAACCACGAAGGGCCTGTGCGACTCCTCACCGGGGTCCACGAACACAGGCACCACAGCCAGCTCCTGGCAGCCATCGCACTGCACATCCAGGTTGAGCCGCCGCTCGCCCCGCTCAAACAGGGCCTGGATGGCCTCGGTGAGCGGGAAGGTGTGCCAGCCGCTGCGCTTGAGGTCCACCTTCTTCTCCACCACATTCCACCTGTCTCCGTGGCCCTGCTCCTGGTAGAACACCTTGACCCGCACCTTCCGCCGATTGCCCTTCTCCACGACGTAGGGCAGCAGCTTCAGGTAAAGCCACAGGCTGGCCTGTACCACAAACAGGTTCTGGTTGCCTTCATTGGAGATGAAAAAGTACAGGCGGACTCGGGAGGAGGCGAGGCCATCTGCAGAGAAACGGGAGAGCAGGCCAAGTTAATTCAAGGAGAACACGAGGCAATGGGGGAAATACACTCGCTGCTGCATGATGCTGGAATGCTAACTCGCTGTGCAGCTGGAAGACGTTATTGTCCAGAAATACCATTCTTGGGGCCAGGGCCTCTGGCTGTAACCTGGGAGAGGCAGAGAAAATCGTTTCCCATTGAGAAACTTGTCCAGGTCGGAGCTGGAGGATCCAGGTCTATAAAACCCTGCCTCACCTCTCCCAGGCCAGGGCTCCCTGGAGACAGGCTGTCAGGCCTCAAAGCTCCACAGAGCAACTTGACAGGAGGCCAAGATCTTAAGTTGTTACGGGTATCTGTGAAATCTGAAAACCAGAACCAGGATCACACTGAAGATTTTGGGGTAGGTTGTTTCAGTAGAATGTGTTGGGGGTTTTGTTGTTGTTGTTGTTGTTGTTGTTGTTGTTTTGTTATTGGGGATTTTTTTTTTTTTTTTTTTTTTTGGTTAACATGGCATTGCAAAATCCAGCCGAGCCACCTACAGCCTCTTTCCAGTGTTTACCTAAGCATGATCTGATCCAACCCCCAGTGGAACCTCCACTGCAAACAAGTGAGCCCTGCTCAAATTTCTGACACAGGAAAGTGTGCTTCGCAGACTGCAAAGTGCAGCCCTCATTTCCAAGTAGTTAGTTCCAACGGACCGGACATTCAGCCTTAAAACTTGAGGTCCGCTCCTTTGATGAGACCTGGGCTCCCTGTTAATGGCACGTTCAAAATCTCCAAGGAAAAGGGGAACTGGCTTGTTAGTATTCTCAATAATTCGGCTCGACAAGAGAGGCCGTGCCAACAGAGATGATTCCTCTCTCATCCTACATTTCAGCAACAATTCTCTCTGACCAATCTCTACTTTTTTTCTTTTTCTTTTTTTCCTTTTCCAGGAAGAACAAACAAGGCAACTGTGTGGCCCGGCCGGTTTTATCAAACCTCCTACCAATGCCCCCTCCAGCCCCCTCCTCAGGCCTCGCCTGGCTCCTCTAATAACACTGACATCTGACTTTGAAATGGGGGAAAGTGTGCAGCCTTAAAAGCTGGTCTTGGACGAGCTGCCTGTGACCTGAATCTGTTATTTATAAGTCAAAGAGCTGGCTCCGCAAAACGGACCAGAAATATAACAGCCCCCGCTGTCATTTTGTGCCACCGGGACCAAAAGGCCTCCTCGACCTTCCAGAATCACATTTCTACGCCGGGCCCCAAAGCACCTTTTAATCCAAGCTCTCTAATTGCATGTCGAGCTTCCCCTGACTCGGTCGGACAGCTAAAACAGCAATGCGTTTCTTTCTCAGCGCAGACCAAGCCCAGATTGTCGCTGCTTTTCTCCACACTCAGCTATGCAAAACTTTTCATCCCTTTTCATCCCCCGGCGGCACTAGCACAGTCTCCCTGCTGCCTGCGAGGGTGGAGGGCATTTGCAGCCTGGGGACCCAATTGCTCCCCCGCCCCAGGCTCCCTGCCCATACCAGGGCTTCCCCCTCTTCGACCTACTCTACTCGCAGTCCCCTCTGCGCAAATGGGGCTGAGCTCCAGGCACAAAAGCCAGCCTGACTCATTGAAGTCCTGAAAAGGACAGCGGAGTCGAAAGCACTTGCAGCATTTCAACGCGGGCACATTTTCCTTCTTTTAAAGTTCGAAAAGATTTTTTCCCCCCTCTTTTGATTTTTATATTTAGACAGTAGTGGAAATTTGCAATCCAGGGCAAAGGGAAAATTCCAGAAGGGACTGCTGTCCTTTGTTAACCACAAACTCTGTCTCCCACGGACAAGGGGGCCGCGGCCGCTGCCACGCGAGCCGAAAGGCACGGGGCCGTCCCCGAGCCGCGGCTTTCTCTGCGTTAAATGATGGGACCTGTTGAGAAGGCTGCCTTCCGCCCGATTCCGGGGCCCACACAATCGGAAGAGAGGTTGCCTAGCTCTCCCCAGTGAGGCTTCAGCAATCCTGGCAAGCCCACGCCGCCCGCCCGGTGATGGAAGCGGCCCTGGGGCCTCTCACGCAGAAACTCTCTCTCTCTCTCTCTCTCTCTCTCTCTCTCTCTCTCTCTCTCTCTCTCTCTCTCTCTCTCTCTCCCCCCTCCCTCCCTCCCTCCGCCCCACGGATGTCAACAAGCACACACAGCTCCATCCACACTGCTAAGCCTACACTCCGATCGTGGGAAACAAAAACATGAAGCAATCGCCAAGCAAGTGCCCGCGGAGCGAGGGCCGCGCGCACCGCAGGGAGGGAGGGGACGCGTGCCCGGGGCGCTCGGGCCGGGTTCCGGGGCGCAGGGGTGGCGGGCAGGGCTTTCCGCGGCGGGAGCAGGGGCGCAGGACGGGGGCTGCTGGCTGCTGCCTAGAAAGGCGGCATCCGAGACGGAGCGCACGGCGCCGGGCGAGGGGCCGGGGCCGGGGGACGCGGGGCTGCGGGCGCGCGAGGCGGGCCCGACCCACCTGTCTCGGCGAAGCTGATGATCTCGGACACGCGCTCCTGGCCGTCGGCGCCGGGGCTGGCGTGGCCGTCGAGGTGCGGGATCTCCACGCGGCCGTCCTCGCGCACCTTGCCCGCGTGCAGCTTGCGCAGCGCCGTGACCATGGCGGCCTTGGGCACGGCGTGCGTGATGTTGGGCCGGCCGCGCATCTGCAGGCGGCTCAGGATGTGCCGCTTCACCGCCTCCAGGAAGTCGCCGTCCGCGCGGCCCAGCTCCTCCGGCCGCCGGAAGCCGCCGCACGACGGGCAGGTGTCCTGCGACCCGCCGGGGGCCGCGGGCGGCGGCGGCGGCGGCGGCGCGGCGGGCGACGGCGGGGGCGCGGGCGAGCCCCAGGCCGCGGGCCGCAGCCAGCCGGCCGCCAGCAGCAGGAGGCAGGCGGCCCGCAGCGCCCGGCCGGGCAGCCCGTCCATGGTGCGCCGCTGGCGACGAGGGCGCCCGCCGCGAGGCGAGCCGAGCCGAGCGCAGGGCCGGGCTCCCGGCTCCCGGCGCGCCGCCCCGCCCCGCCCCCGCCGGGCCTCCGCCCGCCCGGGGCGCCGCCGCCGGCTCGCAGGGGGAGGGGGCCGGCCGGGCCGCTCGGGGGTGGGGGGGGTCGGCGCGGTGCGGCGGGGGCGCCGCGGGCGGCCGGGGCCGAGGAGGCGCGCGCGGTGCGGGCGCGGCCGGGGGTCACTGCGGGCCGGGCGCCCCGGGGCGCCGGGGCATCTGCAGCCGCCTCCCCATCCTCCGCGCGTCGGGGCCCCGCGGCCCCCTCTCAGGAGAAGCGAAAGCGGCGGCGGCGGCGGCGGCGGCCCGGCCGCAGGGCGGAGAAGGCGGCCGAGGGGCCGGTCGGTGCAACTTGGCCGAGACGGAAGCGGAGGCGCCGCCGGCGTCCGCGGGGCTGGGCGCGGCGCTCGCTGCGGCGGTCCCCGCGCCCTCACCTGCGCGCCTCGCGCTCGCCTCCCGCGCGGGGGAAGCGCGGCCGGTGGCGGCGACGGGCGCGGGGTCCTGGCCGCGGGCCGGCGGGGCGGAGCGGAGCGACGCGGTGCGGGCGGCCCCCGACCCGCTCACAGGCGGCGCGGAGCCCCCGGCCGCGGGCCCTGCGGTCTCCCCGGCGCGTCACGCGGCAAAGTTGCTGGCCGGCTCCCGGGGCGCCGCATCGGCCGGCGGGCGGGCGGGCGGGCCGGCCGCTGCGCGCTTCGCCCCGGCCTCCGCTCCGCCCGCCTCCTCGCCGCGCCCGCCCGCCCGCCCTCCGCTGCCGGCGCGCTCGGGCCGGCGGGGCGCGGGGTGCCTTGCGGGGGCGGCGCGGCGGAGGCGAGGCCCTCCTGCCGCTGCGTCTCCCGGGCGCGGAGAAGTCCCGCCGCGTCCTCGGATGCGGGCGCTGCGGCTCGCCCTCCCGGCGGCACGCGCCGCAGGGCCGGAGACGGCGGCGGCCGCAGCGCGGAGTGCAGACAGACAGCGCCGGGGAGGACTTGTCCTGCGTGCCCGCTCTCCTCCTCTACTCTCCTCGCTTCTCCCCCAAGGGGCAAGCGCCGCACGGTCTCCGCGTGTGCGCGCGCGTGGAGATAGATAGGGCTGGCGGGGGGGGGGCGTCTCGCCCCAGCCTTGCGGGAGGAGGCTGTCCGTGCCTCCCCGCTCCCGCTTCCCGGCGCGGGGGTGGGGTGGGGGGAGGCGGAATCTGTTCAGGTCGGTGCTGCCCGCCCCCCCCCACCCCCGCTTCCCTCCGCTTTTTCCTCTCTGCCCGAGCGAGAAGGAGGGGCCAGCCGGCCCGCCCCCCTCCTCCCCAGCCCCGCGGTGCCCGGCCACGGCTGCCGTCTCGAAACTTTCCCTCCACGTGGGCGCGCTCGACCCTCGCCCAGCCGGGCGGCGGGCGGCACCGACGGGCTCGGGGCCCGGGGTCCGGGCGCTCGCCTCCTCCCCGCGGCCGCGCCGGCCCTGCCCCCGTTCCTGCCCCCGCCCTCCGCGACCAGAGGAGGCAAATCTGGCCTCCACGGCCGCCCCCCGCCCTCCCCGGGGGCTCCCCCGCGGGCCTGGAGAGGCGGTGGGGGGGCGACAGTGCAGGATCCGGGCCGTGCGGCGGATGTCGCTCCCGGCTGCAGTGCGGTGCCCTCGCCGGGCGCGCGGCGCGGGGCGGGGGCCCTGCAGGCCGGAGGGGCGGGGGAAGCCCCGAGGAACCAACTCCTCGACTGTGTGGGGATCCCGCACCACCGCCGCCACCCGCCCCCAAACGGCAAACCTTGGCCTCAGACAAACCCGGGCTCCAGTGGAGGCCCACCCACCGCCAGCTTTGCAGGATTGACCTTGGGTACAGCCTTCATCCTCCAGTCTCTGCCTCCTCGTCTGTAGAGAGGGAACAGTACCCCTGTATCCCACCGGCTGGTTGGGAGCCCCAAAGCAGGAAATGGGGCCAAGCTCCCCAAAGAACCCAGCCCACTCAAATCCCAAGGCTGCCGTTCATGGGCCGCCAGACAAGAGGCTCTGTCAGTGGAAACCGAACTTCCAGCCCCGTCCAGACCCCCAGGTGCAATCTCTTCCTTCCGTCCCTCCTTACGCCCCCACCTGGGTGTGGAGCAGCCCAACAGGGCTCACGGGGCGCCGCGGCCCTGCCGCTCCCCTCCCTCGTCCGGACCCCTCCACCCACCCACCCACCCACCCACCTTGGCCGCGCCCCGTAACAGGTGGGACTTTGAGGCGGTAGCGGAGTGGGAGGCCACCCAGGCTTTCCTAGGATATTGGGGAACCCAGGACAACCGAGGTGGTGCGTGGCCTCCCCCTCTAAGTCCCCGTCTCCCAACCCCCCACTGCGTGCTTCTCTGGACGGATTCGATGCTGTGGAGCTCAGCGGAACCACAGCCGCGACCGAGGCCGGCAAATCTGGAGACGGAGCGCCCCCTCCCTCCCAATCAGAGGAACCGACCCCAAGGTGCCCAGGCGACCCCAAGATCCCCTACGGATCCCACAGGGACAAAACGAGGTTGGTCTGGGTTTACCAACCCAAAGGCTGAATGAAGCAAGGGCTCAGGAGGGGACCCGGGGATGGCAGTCCAGTTCTCTGCCACTCCCAAACACATAGCACTCTGTGCTCTTGGGTTTCTACCCCTTGCCCTGTCCCCAGAGCCTGTGATCCCTGGGCAGGAAGGAGGTGCTTCTGTCCATGCCAGCACCTGCCCAGTGGCCCTGAGACGGGCTGTACCCACCTCTGTGGTTTTGCTTGCCTCTTGCACCAGGCACACATGCTCTGGCCCTTTGCCTCTCCATCATGCCAGCCATCAGCCCAATTGACAAATTCTCAGTCTTCAAGACTCAGCCCAATCTCTCCTCCATGGTGAACCCTGCCAGGGCCTTCTTGTGCCCTGAATGGTTATTTGCCATATTAGGACCCTCGGCCCAAGGCCTGGCTGTTGTTATCTCCTCACCTGCCTGTCTCCTATGTGGGGCCTCAGGCTCCTGGAGGACAGCCACCAGGCCTCTTGGGCCCCACTAGACTGGCAGATGACCTGGGGAGCTCTTGAACAGAATACTTAGAGGGTTGATTGAATGAATAAGAGAAGTCATTAAGCCAGTGAAAGATTTACCTCCCCTCCCCCCACTCCCTAGCACAAGCCCTCAAGTGGCGTTCTTTGCTTGCCTAGTTACACTTCCTACTATGAGTCCCACCTGGGCTAGACAGGGCCGCAGGAAGGGAGAAGGGCTCCTCGCCTTAGGGAGCAACCTGCCCCATTGACCTGGCGATGGGGAGAGGCAAAAGTCACTGTGTCCATGCAGGTAGGAGGAGGGAAGAGGAGGTTCAGAGGAGGGTCCACATTTTGCTCCCCTGATAGAGGAGCTGTCAGCCCCGCTGCCGGTCATCTGCTGGGAGAGAACTGGGTCAAGCGGTAGTCAGAAACCATCTGCTCTAGAAGCTGAGATTATCCCGCCCTCTGCTGATCCCCCAGCCCACGGGAGCCAAGGGTGTAAATTGAGTTCTTCCAGATCACCTTGTGCTTTGGTGGGGGGAGCCCCCATCCCCTACTGAGGGCCAAGAACCTGTTCCTGTTGCTTCTAAGTCTCATTTAGCACTGGGCTCCCTTCTTGTACTGGTGACCTCAGCCTTCAATCTCAGCCAAGGATGTGACTGCGCCTGTCAGTTTTGAATACAGTAATGCACGTCAGTGCTGTAGCCAACGCCCTGAATACCAGCTGCAGGGCCAGGCAGCCCTCCCCCACCACCACCATCACCACAACTGCTGGCTCCCTGCCACCATCAAGGAACATGGGCCCAATGGGGAGGGCAAGGAGAAACACGGTGATATTGTGGATATAGGCCCACAGACCATACAGGAGGCTTCCTGGAGAAGCTGAGAGCTTTTGCTCTCACTACAGTATTTTTGTATAACCCATACCTAAGTGTCGATTTAAGGATGATGAAAATGCCCGAAGTGACAAAGCAAACCATAAAAATAAGCCTCAGCATTCATTTATTAAAAGAATCTAGAACTTGGGTGCAGTTGCTGGCCACATGGCCCCTGCAGAGTGTGAGGTGAAGAGAAGACTTTCACATCAGTGGGCACTCGTGGCCGGTTTGGAAGAGCTGGGCTCAGGGACTGGAGCTCACTTTTCCAGTACTAGCTGAGAAGCCACTACTGCCAGTCGTCATCGCTTATCATACTTCTCCAGAACAGCTCACTGTCTGAATGGAAGGAGCTGGGGGCTCCCTCTGCCAGTGGGGCCTGTCTGCCCAGCTTTTTTCAGACAAGCCAGTCTCAAGCCAGAGATTTAGGGATTTGCCCTTCTCTACCTTTCCCCCCACCCCCTCCAAAAAAAACCTGTTAGTACCTTGGCTTTCATCAGGGACACAGGTACTAAAACACTCATTAGCTGACATTTGCTAGTCAAAAGAGGCTAAGGATATGCATTATTACAAAATCTGTTTATGACATTGTGTGTATCTGTGAACAAACTCTTATTTACCTGAACTCAGCTAAACAAGAACCCTTTCTTAAGTATGGACACACTGACATGCTCACTTATCTTATATACTGGAATAACTAACCCTCTCCAGTCACAAGGGCACATTCTGGGTTCAGGGCCTCTCAGCATCACCTGCAACCCTTCCTGATGTTTCCATCTATTGTTCAAAGAGTATTCTTTTATTCATTGTACGATGCATTTGTACAGAGGACCTAGTAGAAACAGCACTGTAGCAGGCAATCACAGGGCTATGGCACTATCCTGCCTTCAGCTCAGTTAGCAGGTAGGGCCAGGCTCCCAGACAGCAAGCGCTCGGCCACTGTGGCATTTGCAGAGAATGGAGGGAAGAGGGGAACTTGGAGGAGAGCTTGCTGGGATGGGCAGGGAAGGTTGGAATGGCCCTGGAGGAGGTAGGCAGAATCGGTCAGGGTCAAGAAGGGGTGTCTAGCAAGGGCCTTCCAGACAGCAGACTTTGCACGCTTTCAGAGCAGAGAGACCAGAGCAGGGTCACAGTGACTTCTCAGGGCCACCCCAGCCCACAGCAGCCCCAAGCTGCTTTCTCCACTCTATTTTTACATGAGAGAAGAAAACCTAGGGAGTTTAAACCACCATCATTTCAGGAATTCTGATATATGCAGCAAAACCTAATGATAACTGGTCAAGGAGACTTACTGCTGAGATGGGGTGACCACCTAGTTGGGGAGCAGGAGGAAAAAGAAGAATCAGAAAAAGGGCAATCAGGGAGGTAGAAGAAAAGCCAGGACAGAGTGGTGTCACACAGTCAGAGGAGCAACAGGAGCAGGGTTACCAAGGATGCCCAGTGCAACAGGATGGTCCTAGAAAGAGGCTTGGAGAGGACACTACAGTTGGCAGCCTGGGGCAGGAGGTGCGTGGTCTCTGCAGGAGCAAAGCACCCAGGGGGAAGGAAGATGAGAGCATGTGAAGGGCACCATCTTCCCTCTTCCTGATCCAGGCCAATGGGCCCCAGAGCTGAAAGGGGGTGGGGTGGATCTCCAGCAGGACAGCCTCCAAGAGTGGGAGCCAGCATTGGCTGACATCTAGAAGTAAAGTAGAGCAGACTGTATGGGGGAGACTTCAGACCAGCTCTGAGGCCCAAGTGCAAGGACAGGCCTCAGTCCCTGGGAGAAAGGATGCCTGGGGTATCTTAGACTGAGAGGTAGAAATGGGGACCCAAACTAAAGCCCAGCCCACAAGCTGGGGTACATGGGATGGTGGTAGACCTGAGAAGGTCAGTGCAGGAACTGAATTCAAAGGACTAGATGTGTGTGTGTGTGTGTGTGTGTGTGTGTGTGTGTGTGTGTGTGTGTGTGTGTTTTGAGATATATGCATGTTAGATATGGATTTGTGTGTGCGTTGGGTGTGTGTATTAGTGTTCGTGTTGGTGCATGTGTTGGGGTACGTGTACATTGGGGCAAATGTGTCATGTGTAGTGTGTTTTGGGGTATGTGTGTTGGGGATGTGTGCATTGGGGCATGTGTATATGTATGTTAAGATGTGTGTGCGTTGGGATGTGCACGTATTAGTACGGGTGGTGGTGGCGGTGTGTAGATATATGACAAGGGCATGAAAATACAGAAACACAGTGACCAGCCTCAGGATGCTTTTGCCAATAAGATTAAGAGCAAGGAAAAGGATATTAGGACTCTTTTCTACCCTAAAAAAAACTTACTGCTGACTTCAGAAGAGACTTAGAAGTCAGGATTCATAGGAGCTTGTGATTGGATGAGGAAGAGAAGAAGGAATAATCAAGAATGGCAAGTATCTGCCATTGGGGCCATATTTCTCCCTGGCCATGTCAAATATTAGAGACAGGTCCTTTGTGTTGACAGTAGGGCCACTGCCCGTCCTACCGGACCTATTGGATTAGAAAGCTACAGACTTGCCCAGGCACACTTACTTTTCTGGCATCTCAGCCACAGAAAGAAAATGTTCCTCCAATTCCCTGGTAATGACTTTCCCTGCAAACATCAGGAAAGTGTGATCTGCAAAATGAAACTGTACAGGAAGAAGGAGGCAGCCGCTTCTCCATCAGAAGCTCCAAAGGAGCAGCTGAGAAGCCAGGATGACTCTCCCAGAATTGCCCATGAGCATCAGTGATGAAAAAAGGCGGTGAGGTGAGGGGCACTGTGCCGACAACACACATCTGGACCGGCTACTCAGGAGGCGAGGGTCAGCATGTGGCCTGACCCCTCAGGCAGGAGCCGATTCCCAGTCTGCCGTGGCTCCTTGCACGTTCCAATAGGAAGAATCATTCTTCAATCAGTAGAGAGTGAACTGTTTTCTACAACCTCCCTTCTATCCTCCAAACTTTGTTAATGCTTTACCACCATCAAGGGAAAATTTCGAATTCCTCTTGATACCTCAAGCCTTCTCATCCAGTCCTGCCACCTCTCCAGCTTTCAATAAAGTCTCCTGCCTCAGCCCCAGCCACTCATTCTCTCTCCTCTAACCACTGAGAACAGCTTTCAGTGACCCCGACAGGCTGTGCACCTCTAGGATAACAATCATCCCAGCTTCCCCAGGACAAAGGGATTCCCAGGATGTGGAAGTTTCCATGGTAAAACTGGGACAGTCCCAGACAAACTGGGATGGCAGGTCACACACTGCATGCCTCACCCCTTCATATCTTAACTTTTGCTCTCAGCCCAACCTGCAGTGCCCTTCCCTTCGACCTTGTCTGCCAGGAAAATATTCCACACTTGCCTGGAGCACCACTGCCTCCGCAAAACTTCTCCTAACTGGCTCCTGCTTCCATTAAAACCAGAGAATCTATTGTGCGTCCTCTGTGCCGTCCTGGTGGCCTGCGCAGAGCCCACTGCAGCACTTCAATGCTTTCTTGTCTATATGAGCTGACGGATCTGTCTCACCCACTAGACTGAGCTTGTGGAGGACAGGAGCTATGCTATCTTCATTTCTTTGTAACTGCCGCTAAGCCCAGCAGCCATGGATCAGCCACAGGTGTTTGCTGAACTATTCACAAAAATGGTGAGAAAGGATTCCGTGATGTATGGCAACGCCTAAGATAAATTTCCTTCAAAAATTCTGAAAATTCATTTTATTCCACTCATTCATTTAACAAATCCTTACTAAGTACCTATTATAGTCCGGGCTCAGAAGATAGTGGCAGTGAACAAGACAGTCAAAATCTCTGTTCTCATAGAATTTACAATCCGAGGGAGAAATAAAAAATAAACATGTCTTTAAAAAGAAATCATTTCAAAGAGTGAAAAGTGCCATGAATTTTTTAAAAGATGTTTATGGAAAGCAGACTAATCGGAGGCTACAAAAGTCAGGAAAGGCCTCTCCAAGGAAATGATCGAAAGATCAGGTGAAGGCAGTCACAGAGAATGGGAGAAGGGCTCCAAGGTGGAACTACGCTTAGAAGGTTTAAGGAACAGATAGAAAGCCAATGTGACTGGAACATAGTAAAGCAAGAAGAAAATGGTCGAGGAAGGTAGAAGAGGTCAAGGCCTAATTAAACTGAACTTTGCAAGTTCTACTCCTTAGGATTAGATTTGGCCTCAGTGCCTAACACAAGATATTTCTCACCTAAGAAAAGCTCAGAATTAGGAATTACAAGCCTAGCATGATGGCTGCATGGTCATCAAAAACTCGTGCCCCTTCTATCTTTCTTCATGTTAAGTTTCCATGATCAAGTTTGCCTCATAATGACAAGATGGCTGCTGGAACACCATCCATTGAGCCTCTGTTTCAAGCAGTGAGAGGAAACAAGGTGGAAGAACAAAACCTTGCATCCTCTTAGCTGAGCCCACTTTCTCGAAAGGGTAATCCCAAAAGCCCCACTCAACATCTCTACTTTTATTTCACCGGCCACTCCTTGATATAAAGGAGGCTGGGAAATATAGACACGTAGCTGAATACTCCAGTGCTCCAAATAAAACAAGCGTTCAATCAGAAAGTAAGAAATACAGAATAAATATTGGGCGGGCCAAAGGGTGTGGCAAGGAGCCTGGGTTTTGTTCTAAGTGAAATGGGATAGTTTTAGAAGGTTTTATCACATATTACTGTGATCTGATTTACCCAAGGAGAAGATCACTCTGGTTGGGGGTAGAGATGAAATGTGGATGGGGAAGAAGGGCAGCAGGGAGATGAGTTATGTGCTTTTGCAGTAGTCCAGGAGAGAGAGAATGGTGGTTGGGTAGCATTTCAAGAAAGCAGCAGAGGTGGTAAGAAGAGGCTGGATATGGCCTCTGTTTGGGGGCTATGCTGACAGGACTTGCTAATGGACTGGATGTGCAGTAAGTATGAGGAAAGACAGAATTAAGAGAATGGATCCCAGGTTCAGGGGTAAGCAACCAAGAAGACGTGGTGCCATCTATGGAGATGGGAGAGATGGGGAAGGGAGCAGGGGGCAGTAAAGTGTTGCTTTAATATAGATTTTGAGGGCACTCTTCAGCACCAGAAGGGTCTGCCACATAGATACTTGGAGTAAATTTAGGGTTCAGGGCACAAGTCAAACATATCTGAGTGCCATCAGCATATAGATGGCATTAAAAGCCAGGGAGAGATGAGTTCATGCAGTGATAGAGTACCAGTGGAGAGAATAGTGCCAAAGATGAGCCCTGGGGCACTTTGGCCTTAACAAGTGGGAGACCCAGAAAAGGAGGCTGGGAAGGAGTACCAGCAAAGGAAGAGAAACACCAGGCCGATGGGGTAGATGGACAGGGAGCAAGGGCCAAGTGCCAAGTGCTTGAATGCTTGAGCAGAGTGAAAGCAGAGAGTTCACCCTGCATTTGGGAGTAGGAGGTTGTCAGCCATAAGTCCGAGAGACGTTTTGGTAGAGTGGAGGGGAGAAATAGTTGAAAATGGACCAATTGGGAAACTCTTCCCGGTGGTGTCAAGTCACTATGGAGGAAAGTAGAAGGATGGGATGAAGCTTGAGGGGACAGACAGAAGGTCGGTCACTGAAGGGCACCCCCTTACTTCCAGCCCAAGGGTCAGGGTCATTCCAGATAATGAGTAGGCCTCACCCTTGCTCGACAAGATTCCTAGAGAGAGTGGCACCAAACAGGCAAGAGTACAGGCTCGTGTCTAATGGGTCAGACCCTCATCAGGGAATCTCGGATGTCGATCCTCTTCCTGGGGTCACAGAAGTCTTTTCAGGGACTGAGTCCTCACTCAGCACCAGTCCAATACTGGGCACAGTCGTCTGCTGTATCTCAGTTCTTCTGGGGCTGCCCACTGTCTGGGGGTAAGGAACTATGATCCCTCATATCTCTTTTTGGTTGTCACTCAAGTACCCTGAATTGGGTGGATGACCAAGTGTTAGAGAGTCTACACTCCATGATCAACTGGATTTCCTTGAGCCTCTATCTATACTCCCTTTCTGGTGCCTGCCATGTTTCTCTCTCCCTGGCTATTAAAGGAGGAAGGGAGCTGTGCTAAGATAATGGGGACAGGGTTTTATTTTTGTCATAAGTTACTTACAGAAATTCTCAAACACAGTCAAGAGCAGAGAGAAAAGTGTCACGACCTTCATATGCGGCAGTAGGTGGAGAAGGGAGGTAGTCCCTTGGCTCAGGAATTCATCTTGCCCACTCTTAGCAGGGTTTTTCAAACTGCAGGATGTCAAACACGAGTGGGTCACGAGTCCCAATTTGGTGGGTGAGGACCTTCCTTTTTTAATGCAAGGAAAAGGAACAGAAGAGAACAGGAAATCACGTATAAAAAGATGACACTTATTTCAGTGACATCTGTGTTTACGTGCTTGTACACACATGTGTTCTAGATTGCAGTGTTGAGTGGCTTTGTTACGCTGAGTTTAAAGTCCAAACAGGTGAAAGCCAGCAGCCACTAGAATCTCTCCTTTTCTCCTGACTCCCAGCCTGGGTGGGTGGGTGGTCACCACTCCCTAGCTGGAGCAGTTGTTTCTGCTCTGGTGGGAATCTTGTGTCATGACAGACGAGTTGGACGAATGGTTTTCCCAGGGTGTAGATACCCGATCTACGTTTATTTGGAGTTCCATCTAATGCAGTTGAACACAACCGAACGCTGCTTTAGGAAGGTGCTGCTCTCATTCCTGCATCCTGCTGAGTGGAATGTGGTGACACTGAAGCCGACAGCCAGGCTCAAACCCATCAGGTGGACAGACCTGTGGTTCTCAATCTGGCTGTACATTAGGAGTTCCAGTGAGGACCACAACCAAAGACCCTAAGGGATTAGGAGGGGACACTAGGCACTCAGGGGATTTATGTTGATTCTAAAGTAGGGCCTGGGCTGAGACCCACTGGCCCAGGAGGAGGTGTGACGCTATTGCCCACTAAACCATCTGCTAGCATTCCAAGAGAGAAGAGATTGCTGCCCCAATGTCACAACCCTCTTCATCTGTGTGCATCCTGAAGGACTGGGCTCAGGAGAAAGCATTGGAAGCCTTCAGGAAGCCCTCTGGGACACTGAGAGCTCTTATCTGGAGCCCTGACCCCTCAACTCAGACATTAACAAGAGTGACATGTGGAGCATGCCCCCACACACACACACACACCACCCCTTCCATGGGGGGAAGCCTGGCAGCAATCAAGAGACCCTTCACCTAGGCCCACTTATTTCAGAAGAGCTGGGCTTGTCGAGAGCATGGATGACCCCTGTCTTCAGACAGGCTGCTGGTAGAATTCTCAGATCCTTGCTGGTTTGGGGCGTGTTTACGCACTCAGCACCCTGCTGGTCAACACTGCACTGGCCAATTACCTTAGGAAAAAGTAAAATTACTTCCCAATCCACTGGCACCAAGGTTACCACCTTCGCCGTGAGGTAAAAATACATCTGGAGTGTGACTTTTGTGGGGGAGAAGAGAACGGGCAAAGGGATTCGCTTCAAACTTGAGTGTCTTTGTCTGGGTTTTGCTTAATCCCGGACTAACGGCTAAACTATCTGAACTCCCAACCAAAATAAATACACCTCTGAAGTTAAACAATGTTATTACATCAAGGCTGATGTAATGGTTCCAAACCATGAGAAAATAATATTCCAGCATAATGGGTCCCTCTGTTCAGCCCGGGGAAAGGCTGGGCGGCTGGCTTCTTGTCAACTGGAATTTGGCGTTTTCTATCATTGTTAAGTTGGGTGTGTGTGTGTGTGTGTGTGTGTGTGTGTGTGTGTGTGACCTAATTAACAATGTTTTAGTAATTGTGGTATGAAAGAATATAGATAGATATTAAAACATAATTGAGGGGTGCAGAGCAGGTCCCTGGACCAACACAAAAAAGGGTTCCAGAATGACCATCCCCTGCCTGCCACACCCCAGGAGCCCCTCCCAGACCCAGCTTCTCACGGGGCGACATTCGGGACGCCAATGGCCTCCAAGAGGTCATTGTTCAAGGGGTGGAGAAAAATCAAGAAGGCTCAAAGGCTACTCACTCTGGAAGACAATTTGTAGATACAAGGAGAAGCCCTGCAGGAAGGGGTCCACACGTGCTCCTCCCACAGCTGAGCCGAGCTGAGCAGAACACGAGCTGAAAATGGACAGTCCACTTGGTTGACACTCTCTGCACTCATGGCTCAGGCCCACGGCCCCCAGGCTCATCTGGCCCTGCCTGTAGCCTGAGTACGGGCTGCTCTCTGGGCTCTGGCTTCCTTGCACCCTTCACCAGTTCAGGTCAGGCAGACAGTGCCTGGGAGACGCGCCCTCCTCCTCCCCAACCAGGTCGGAGGCTGATGTAGAAGAACTTTGACATAAAGAGTCACAGGTCTAAGGAACATAAATGCCTAATCACTATGTTGTACACCTGAAACTAATGAAATATTGTATGTCAACTATAATTAAAAAAATAAATTTAAAAAAAATCACAGATCCCAAGACCAACAGTCAGCCTCTGTGTTTCTTTGGTCAGGTTACTCGCAGGCTTGCCTTTCAACTCCCCATCCACAAAGCAGCAGCTCTGAAATGCATGCCTAACTGCAGGCGTCATCCACACCTCTGGGAATAGCCAGCATAAAGGGGGTTCATCCAAGTACCCAAGTCGGAGGAATCTGCCCACCAGAATGCACACACTTTTGTTAGGGGACTTTTTTTACATATCGACATGCTGCCAGCCACGTGTAGAACTCAGAGCCAGTCTCTGCCTCAGGCCCATGGGTTCCTAGGTCAAATCAGGCTGAGGCATGCATGGGGACAAACATTCATTGTGTCATATCTCATTGAATCCTTACCACAAATCTATCATTATTCCTGCTTTGCAGATGAGGAAACAGAGGTTCAGAGAGGTTCAGGAACGGGCCTAGTGTTCCTCGTGTGGAACTGGTGGAGCTGCAGGCATCACCTGCAAGATGGGAATAACAGCCCAGAGGTGTATTCATGTGCTCAGGCCGCCATAACAAAGGACCACTGACGGGGTGCCTTCAACTACAGAAACGTATTGTCCCGCAGTTCTGGAGGCTAGAAATCTGCGATAAAGGCATCAGCAGCATTGGCTCCCTTAGAGGCCTTTGGTTATGGGTTGCTCCTCCCTGTGTTTTCCACGGCCTTCCTTCTGTGTGTGTCTGTGTCCTAACCCCTTTTTATAAGGCCAGTCAGACTAGATTAAGGCCCACCCATATGACCTCATATTCCCTTAATTATCTCTTTAAAGACCCTACCTCCAAACACAGTCACATTCTGAGGTGCTAGGATTAGGACTTCAATATTTGAATTTCGGTAGTACACTGCTCAGCCCGTAACAGAGGTGACAGTGTGGGTCCAGTGGCCAGAGCAGTGAGTGACCCGTGGCAGGCCATTCAGAGGCAAGGCAGGGATGGGTGTGGCCAGCTCTAAGAACCATGCACAAGGTTTTGCTGAGTACCTGCTGCATGTCAAGCTGTGGTGGGTGTGAGTTGGCCCTAAGTGCCACTGTGTGAGCAGCACATGGGGAGAAAAACAGCAGCATGAAGAGCAGCTGTTGCTAACAGTCTATGAAACCATTCCAGAGAGCCAAGAGCGTGCAAGTGAGGCTAAGCACAAACTTCCCAGGCCCTCCTGGTGTCCTACGACCTCATGCCGGTACCACTCTCAGCTGGCCAAAGGAACCTGAGGCCCTCTGCTTCTAATTTCTCCCCTGCGCACTTTAGAGCATGTGATGTGTGTTCAACAAGAATTTCCTGAATGAGTGAATGGATAAATGCAAGTTATGGCTGATTGGATACTCCCGGTCTCCCTTCGTTTCTTTCCTGCTGACACTTGATTAGAATTCTGGACTAGACCCACCACCCACCAATAAGGACAGGGCACTACGGGGGCGGGCTGTCGCCGGAGTGTCAGATAGCTCACAGATTGACGGAAAAACTGCCAATATCCCATTGACACCATGAGTGGCTGGCTCTCTCTGCCCTGCAGTGGGAATGGCAGCCATGGGATTTCCAGCAGATGCTCAAGAGGTGGGCATCTGAAATGTCTGTGGGGACTAGCAATAGCAGAACTGGAAGCAAGAAACATCAGGAGCTTCATGATGGAGGGGTTTGTTAAATGCTGGATCAAGTCACCTGAAGGAGATCTCTCTGTGGGTTTTACCAACAGGCCTGATCCTTGGCTGTCTATCTCCACATAGGTGTGGTCTTGCCTGAGGCAGGAGGGAGAACCAGATGACCTCTTTTCGTCCCTTCCTTCCCTGGGATTTCAGGCAGACTTCACATCTGGGGAATGACAGTAGCTGAAAGATACCAATGGCCTGAAGCCAGCAATAACAGGGTGGCCCGGTCTGGGCAATCCACCTGGAGCTAACCAACTGGTAGAGTTGCAAATAGCAACAAGTCTGGCAGCTGCCAGGATTACCCACCTGACGGAACGAGAAGTGGATGGAACTGCTCAGCCTTGAAGGAAACAGCAGCACAGCGTGGGTGTATGTCCACACAAGTGTCACAGACACATGTACACAGAATGCATTCATGCAAAGGTGGTGGGAAGGTGCTAGGGAGGTCTCTGCCCTCGAATTATAAAAAGCCTGATAAGAATCATGGCTTCCAACCAAGAGTGGTGTGTCTTGAGCTTTAGTTCTAAGGAACAAAGGGCTGGGGAGACCCTCTGGGTTTCACAGTGAAAGCTGGGAAACTCAAAGATGGTCAAAATCACACCAAAGCTGCCCTACACCCAGCGGGTTTGCACTAAATGCTATGGTCCCCAGGCCTTTCTAAGGAACTTTTTTGTTGTAGCCACCTCTGAAAGCAGATGGCTTTTTAAAAGAGCATTTTATCAATTACCCACTAACCTTATCAATCAGTCAATCGACTCATCAACCCCATGCATTTTTTTGAGGGTGTACACTTGAGCCAAGAACCCAGATGATATGGAAGAAACGATCCTTCCTTCAAAGAGCTTAGTGCTGGGAACACAAGAGGAATACAAGAGAAACAGTAATAGCCCGTGCATCATAAAGGGCTGGAGGCAAACTGGGCCCTCAGCAGAGGTAGATGCCTATGAAGGCTTGGCAATTAGGGCAGCTTGGGGAAAAGGTGGGGCGTGTGTGAGGCCTTGAGGAAGGCTTGGATTCAGAAGTGTTGGAGACTGAAGACTTTCTGAGCAAACTGACCCAGGAGCAAGGGTGTGGCAGAGCCACAGGGAGGAGAGGCAACAGCAGAGGGTCCCCAGTGGGACGCAGACCTGGGGGCTGGGAGCAGGCCTCCCAGACTATAGAGAGGAATTGGGCTAGAAGTCCTGGTAAGTTGGGAGCTACGGGAAGTTTCTGCACAGAGGAGGAACTTCCTGAAAGCATTTCTAAAAATGACTCTAGCAGACAGATCAGACAGCATGTGTCATTTCCTCGTCCCAGAGTAGGCCTTCGCTGGGTGTGCACACCATTGACCTACCTAGTAAAATCGATGGGGCACCTTTGACCACATCGACATCTGCACATCGTGTATTCCATAGCGTCTCGGCACTGAGGGCCCCAAATAGAACCCCTCAGAACCCCACGCCCTTCACGTTACTTAGCTCCTGTGAATTTCTCAGCACATTCATAATACTCACACTCTCACATTCACATGTTGAATGACAAGTACAAGACTATGTTAATTGACTTTGTTTTACTGAAAACCATGTATTAAAATCTAAGTCTCTAAGTTAGCCTCTCAGAAAAATTTATTGCTGAATGAGCTTATTCTTTCATAGGCACGGAGGTTTAAACAACACAGACTCAGGCGGATCTGTGGCTGACTCTGGTCCCTGGCCTGCTCTGCGTGCCTTCCATCATGTCTCCCCACTGCTCAGGAACCTTCCATGGCTCCCTGCTCACTGCACCCCCTCACCCCAGCCCCTCTGCCCACATCTCCATCAGAGTCACTCATTCATCCCCATGCATTTGGCTGCTCAGTCTTCACTATGGGCCTGCATGGCCCTTACATTCTGTCCAGGCAAACAGAAAATAAACATGAAAGTAATCAAATAAGCATATGCAAGTTGTGATCAGTTAAGGAAATAAATAAGAGAGAGAGAGCAAGAATAAATTACTCTTCCTATGGAGGTGCCATTTGAGCTGAGACAGAAAGGCTAAGAGGAAGGTGAGGAAGGTGACATGTGGGGACAGAAGGAACCCAGAGATGGGGAGTGGCATGGTGAAGCCCTTGGGATAAAAGTGCTTGATGCAGTCACTGAACCAGGAGAGAGCCAAGGGGGCTGGAACATGGTGATCAAGGCCCCAAAATGAAGTTCCACAGGGCTTCAAAAACAGAAGTCGAACTTCTGCCCCATCTCAAACCCTTTCCTTCCCCAACACGCACTCATGGGTAATGGAGTCACTTGAAGCCTCCCCTTCCCCTTTCTCATTTGGTTGGCCATTAAATCCTGGTGGTTCTACTGCATGATGTCTCCCAACTCTCGGCTCTCTTCTCTCCCCTCTGCCTTGGTTTGGGTCCTCACCATCACTCATCAAACAAGGCTGCAAGCCTGGCCGCAAGCCTGGCCATCTCTCCTCATTGCCAGCCCAGATCCTGCATGAGTGCACCTGGGTGCCTCCAGTCAGCTTCCTAGAACACACAGCTAAACACACTGCTCCACCTTGAAACTCGTGTTGAAGATGGGTAATGGACACATACATATTCTTCTACATGCTGGAAAGTTTCTCCAACAATTACCACAAACACAAAACAACAAAGCCCCTCCCCGTACCCAGGAGGTCTTGTTCTCAGAGAAGGCTATCTTCTGGGCTTTGCACATATCGGCTAAGTATTAAAAACTCAGTCAAGGAAACCATGCCTGGTAACAGATGTTATGGCCCATCTAGTCTGTATGTTTTAAAATCTCCCCCATCACCTCTGCTTTTAAACCACAGCCTGTCTTGTGTGGCAAACTGCCTTTGGGCCATCCTTGCTCCTTCATGGACTCAACCAATATCACCTGGCACCCAGCCACACTGAAAGTCTTGCTGTTCCCGAACACACCATGGCCTTTCAGACCCTCATGCTTCTGTGGTCTCTCTACCTGGCGTGTCCTTCCACTCTTGATAAATTTCCATTTGTCAAGCTCAGACTCAACGTCACGTGCTCAGACACTATCTTTCCTTTCTCCACCTGCTCCTCTGTACTTATCTACCATCCCCCAATGTAGGGGCTCCTCATGGGTGAGGACCAGGCTGCCATCATAATAGAAGAGCAAACATGCATTGCCCTGTGCCAGGGACCACACCGAGTGCTTCTCTCACAGTGACACTGTGGGTTCTTGTAAATGCCTTCAGAGGAAGGCACCAGAGTCTCCTTTTTTGAGCAGGTAAAGCAGGCTCAGAGTAGGCCAGCACCCTACCAAGTTCACCTCGCTTGGTGCCAAAGCTGAGAGAGGGCTCATGCAGCCATCTGCACAACGCCCCTTGCACAGCAGCCCCTCAGTCAGTGCCCTGCCCCGGGCACATAGGCCCTGCGCAGCCCGTTTGCTGAACAAATGCACGGCTCGCATTGGCTGGCCACCATCCCCACTTGCCCCCATCTCCTTCTTGCCCTGTCTCCAAGCAAACAAGGCTCTGCTGGAAGCTGTGTACCCAATTACAGACGAAGGCCCAAATTCTCCCCTTGACAGAGTCAGAGTGACAGTGTCAGAGTGCACCTCGGCCTCAGGAGGCCCTTATGCGGGGAACTCCTGTTAGTTACGGGTTCCCAGAACCCTCGCATCCCACGTGTAGCCCTGAGGATGTACCCCAGGAAATCCAAAGGGGGAAGGAGTTCCCACGACTACACCAACCTGACCCAACTCATTTCCAGGTAATTTAATGTGAGTCCCTTACTTCACTTCGTCTTCACATAAAAATGGAAAGCAAGACCCAAAACCATGACGGAGGTCAGTGTTCTAACTTGTCCCTGATGTAACGTTAACCACACCCACTACTCTAATATACCTATTTGTAAAAAGTTTTTCAGAAGAGCTCATGTCAAAAAAAGTATTAAGGCATAATTTCTCCTCCGTGCTGCTGCTGAACGTTCCAGAGGCTACGGCTGAAGACAACAAGTGAAAGGCTTCTCCCCCACAAGCACCGGCCTGTCCTCGCAGCTGTGGCTCTTTGCCTTAACAGAATGGTGGTTGACAACAGAGTGACATGAACTTAGTTAGCTACAGGTGACACCAGACTTAAAAATTATTTAAAGCCAGTGGTTAAACTAGATGCAGACAACCTTGGGCTCTTGGTGGTAGCAGGCAAAGTCGTCTTTACTACTGCCTTACAAAGGCTTTTCTCCTTGAAAACAGGAGCTTCGAAAGCCTCTGTGCATGTGCTTTCCTCTCCTGTGAGCCTCCCTCTCCTTGCATTTGTCCTCAGCCATCAAGTGCTTCGGTGTCTATTGCCTGTGATAGTTTGGGGTGAGCCTGCGAGGTAGCCAGTCATCATAATCCAGAGTATAAAGGAAGCTGGGTTTATGTGTGAAAGAATTTGCTCTGTGTGAGGGAAGGCTAAAACCCAATGTGGAGCAAGCACTGCCTGACCAATAGCCACTCAACTTTCCGTCCATGGGTGTTCAAATTTAGGGATTTTTTTTTTTAAGTTTTTCATAGAAAATGCAGAGCTGGGAGGAGCAAGTGGTGTTTCTGGCAGGCAGGGCTGTGTCCTCTCAGCCGATAACACCAGGGTTAATAACAATTACATCATGAAGCCTCGCCTAGCCTTGGAAAGATGGGGGGACTGGGAGCCAAGGATTTGGCACCAGGGGCCCCCCCATCAGTGCAAGCTGCCTGTGGGCCCCTCCTGAGCCTCAGTTTGCCCATCTGCACATGGAGGATCTTGCTAGCCCTCCTACCCACACAAGGCTCAGATGGTGAACCGGCCCCACACCCCATCAGTGTGAACTCCGATGATACGCGTAGAAGCCAGAGCCTCTCCGGAGCCCCAGCAGCTGAGTGGCGGTACCCAGAGTAACACCCAAAAGGTGTTACCCCACAACCAGACTGTCCTTGACAGGTGGGCAGTGGAAAGCATCGCTCAGCTGGGGGCCAGGCACATGGGATCGCAGGTGAGGGCCTTCAGACAGGTGTAGCGCTCCCTGCAAAACCTCTCTTCTTTAGGAGGCACTTCAAGGATTTCTCATCTTTGTCACTTTTATGTTTTCACTAGGCCTGGTTCGAGAGTTTAAGGCCTTCATTAGGCACTGGAAACACATGGCCCACTGACCTCCTTATTCCTCCCTCACTGGTAGCAGAAAGACAACTGGGCTGTCACTGGCCTCCTGGAACCAATGGAGAACTCACCTCTCAGAACTCAAGCTGGTACAGTTTGGTTTACTTGCAGATCTAAAGTGTCAGATTTCCCCCCCTCATGTCCTGGGTCTGGACACGGCTCTGAGCAGCCACTCTTCCTAAGGTACCATGTCCCTGATGGGACCCCTGACAGTGTCCTGAGTGCCGACAGCATCCCTGGAGAGGTATGTCTCGCTCATCAAGGCTCCTGCTGGCCTCCACCTCTGCAGCACATGAATGAGTTTCCAGCGGCCTCATTCTCTCCCACGGAGTAAGACTTAAGGTTGAGAAGACTTGGCTGTCCGTAAATGTTGTCGAAAGTAGGAAATGAAAAAACAGCTTAGCACTTTGAGGTTTTTCACCAGCTCATCAAGGCCCTGGAGCGGAAGCCACAGCTGACATGAGGACTGATAAAGCCTGCGGTGGCTTCCTGTAGCCCCAGTGGCCACTGAGCCCTGGCCCAGCACAGACCCACCTACCCAGGCAGGCTTTCCCCACAGCAGTGCCCCAGGAGCTCTGAAGGAGAAAGGAGGGGTCACTGGATACCAGCTGTGTGCCTTGTGGGGGGGTGGTTCATGTACCTCCCTTATTTAATCTTCACAACAACCCTGTTAAAGTAGGTGTTATCACCATTTTACATGTAAAAACTGAGCCTTGGAAAGATTAAGTAATTGCCAAGGTCAACAGCTCTTAGGTGGCAGGGCCAGGACAAGAATCCAGATCTGCCCAAGCCCACAGCCCACGCTCTTCCCACTCTGGGTGCTGCATCCAGGAATGCCACGTGCCTGCACGCTCACCGCCCAGCCAACCGGCCCCAACTGCCAGGACGGCAGGGAAGAGAGACGGGGTGGATGGGAGGGAGGTGAGGAACAGGGAGGCGGTGGGTTGGCCACGATAGAAGTCCTAATTAAGCAAAGACAACAAGGGCTGGAACCACGGGAACAGCTTTCCTTCCATGCCCGCATGGAGACCAGCAGTGGTGGAGCGGGAGGCCGTCTCAGAGAAGCAGGACAGCCAAGTGACGAGAGGGAGGGCCTGGGGAAAGGTATCAAGTGGCCCAGAAAGGATAAGGCGTGGGAACTGAGGAGACACCAGCAAATGTAACGATGGAGGAGGCCTCTGTGCTGGTCACCAACAGAGGCCAAAGGAGCAGAAGTCACACGGCCACAGCCGAGTGAGGGGGAGGAGGTGAGTGAGGAAGTGCAGAGGGAGCAGGCTTTTCTGCCAATTCTGACTTTGACAAGAAAGAGATACACAAGTAACGAGATTGAGGGGGACCTCTTCTTTTTAAAGATGTGTTCTATTTGAACGTATTCACAGACGAGAGGAATGGAGACAGTGAAAGATAAAGACTGAAACCACAGGAGAGAGCAAGTATTCCCAGGGCTTAAGAGGAGCTGGGGGTATGTGGGGTCAGAACGGAGGGCACAGCCAATGAGGTTAGGTCTGAAAGGAAAAGACACTTTGTCCTCTAAGACAGGAGGGCAGGGGAGCTGGAGACGCAGAAATACTAAGGTGAAGGGACTGAAACTCACACGGATGACACTGAGCAACATCAAAGAGCAAGAAACAACAGCACCTACGGAATGTGAGGCCAGGGCGTGGGTGGGAGGGCCAGTCAGTTGTACTAATTAGGGTGAGCAATATTAGCAGCTGAGCTGCTCTAACAGTCAAACCCCAAATGTCAGGGCCTTAACCCAGGGACAGTTTATTTCTCACTCACTCAGGTCCAAGGCCATGGCGTTGCTCCACACAGTCATTCAGGGACCCAGGCTCCTCCCTTCTCACGTCTGCTCCATGCTCTGGAGAGGGCTAACATCTGGAGAGTTGTATGGGAAGCTTTATGTGGGGGGCCTGCAAGCCGAGAGCACACATTTCCCCCCACAGCTCACCGCTCATGCCCCATCGCAGAGCCATACCCGAACAGAGGCTAGAAAAGGTAGTCTAGCTGGATGCCCAGGAGGAAAAGGAAACGGGCGTTGATGGAGACATAGCCACCTCTGCCACCCAGTGAGGGCTCAGTTAAAGAAGAGAAGATTCCAGTAATGTGGATTTGGGAGCAGTAGCTGTAGGTGGTGGGGAACAAATTGCCCTCACGTGTGGGTCTTCTCAGCAAATCTTTTGCAAAAACTCTGAAGATATTGAGTATGTTATCCTCCCTGGCCTGTCCTCTGCTTTTAATGCATGAAACACAAAGCCTTTCCCATACATCTCTGCTCCTGAGCTCTGCCCAGTCCAGCTGGTTGTTGATCAGCACTGAAAACGCACCGTATTTGCAGCAAAACATCTTTCATGAGTCAAAGGACTGAAACCCTCATGATGCATTTCAGATGTTCCCTCTACGCGTAGCGTCCCACAGTCATCGCTGGGCATGCTCCCCCATCGTCGCCTCACCAGACACATCGAGAGGAGCCCTGCTGGTCCATTACATCCAAAACTGCTATGAAACGCCTTCTGAATGTGAATACACCTCAGGGGAGATCTCAATATTTTCCCTTTGATTAGTGTTCTAGGAATTGGCTTTGTCGATAGGAACCCTAAGTCCCCCCCACACACACACACACATACACACTTTCTTTTCATTAAAAACAAGGATATTGTCCTCCATTAAAAATAATAATAATAATAATAATAAAAAGCTTCCCAGGCCTGTTCCAGAAGGCTGTGCAGCTTCATCCCACCCTGCTCTGGGAAAACATAGGTGCTTATTTGCCCACAAGGGCAGCCACGAGAGTGCTATTAACAACTTGCTACCGTAATCTAGCAGCTTTGTCCTACATAGCTGTTGAAAACCATCAGCATTAAAGAGAGCGAAAGAAACGCAGAACTGATAGATCTAAATTGCCTAGGAGAGAGGGATCCATGGACACGTGTTGTATGGATCTTGCAAAATCTGTGGCTATGAGAAGAGAGGGGTGGGGAGAGAGGAGGAAAACAACTGAGGCCCAGGGGCATCTGGAAATGAATGCTAGATTGTGTCTGGGTGTTGCTCAACTGTGACCTGCCTTCCCAGGGGCCTTGCCAGGCTCTGGTAAAGGATCAGGCCCCGCTGATGGCTCATTTCATCCCACTGGAAGGAACACAGGGATCTGGTTCAAGGCTGCAGTGTCCTTTGAGCAGCAAAGAGCCAGCGATGCCAGGGCATGAGAAGGGCATCTCTCCCGTGTGAGAGAGAGGTGAGCAGACAAGCATCTACCTGCACAAGGTGTGTTTACAGGAGGAGAGCGAGGTGTCTATTTGCCTCCAACACATGTGGTCAGGTTAGAGAACAGAAGCTCTTTCATTCCTGATTTGCCCCAAAGCCTCACCCTTCTCCTTTAGTTACCTGGAATTAATGACTACTACCTGGCAAGAGGCAAGGAGCAGTGGGCTCTAGCACTGACCCCTTTGGGTGTAGGCACCCTTGCTCTGGGACAGAGAAGATGGGATCCTGGGGACGCTCCCAGAGCCCTCCTTCCTGCCACATCTCAGCCATCTCTGATAATGGTCTGCAAAGTCCAACCAAAAACACCCACCACACACCATTCTTATAGCCCAAAAGCAAAGGCCCTCACAGGGAAAACCAGGGAGTTTGGGTCAGAATTGCAGAGTCAGGCAGCCTGAGTTTAGGCTGGCCCAGGTGACCTACAAAGCTATATATGGCAGGCCAGAGGTATGCAGGAAACACCCAACCCCCTCGATGGCTTTGAACTCCATGGACCAGCTCAGATCAGTCACATAGACATGAAACACGATCAATACAAACTAGGAAATGCTCCTGGTCCTACCGGCATTGCTGAAGTTGGTGAACGGTCACTCAGCACGCGACGGGAGCTAGACACCAAGCCAGCTGAGCCCCTGCCCTCTAGGTCATTCAATGGAGGAGGCTGGTCCAGCTGTACCACGTGGTCACTAGCCCTTAGCCTGGCTCCCCTCACTGTCTCTGTGACTTTAGGTGATTAACTTTCCTGGGGCTCAGTTTCATCATCTGATAATTGGGAATGAGAACTGAGAACCCATGAGATGATGATAGATGCATCGTACCTAAAGTGCCAGGGTTACTGGCCATCATCCTAGCGATGCTAAACCACACAGCGAATGGGGAGAACCCAACCAAGTCCGTGCTACCATCGTTGTCTGTCTGACCCCACTGCCAACTCACTCCTGCTCCTGTCCACTCTGACACACACACCCTCTCCTCGCCACACCAGGATGACAGTGGGAGGAATCCAGGCCTTGAGGGGCTCAAAGGAAGCGGGGAGCACGTGTCCACAACCATGAGAGGCTGGGGAGACCTCACCTTGCAAGGCAGACTGTGTTCACATTAGAACTGGCTTCTGAGACTGTCATTCTGCCCCTTTGAGAAACCAGAGCCCCGTCCCCCATGTACCCCCACACCTGCTTCCACCCCATCTCTCTGCTCCCATGATAAACAAAAAGTCAATCAGTCTTTGTTTTACCAGTTCTGTTTCCACACACCCCTCCCTTTATATTTGAAAACAAAGTTTCCCATCTTTGCACTGATTTCTCAGCCTACTTTTAAGCACAATAATAATAAGCTCCTCCAGGGCAGAGTGGAGGGTGTGTGCCAAGACTGGGGCTTGGCACACAGCCCATGCTTTTCAGGCTGGGTTACTGGGCGAGAGGTTGGAGAGATGGCCGAGGAGGGAGGCCAAGGAGCGGGATATCTCCCCCGTTCCTCTCCTACCTGGCTTCTCCACTGGTCATGACCTTCTTCCTCAGCTCCCAGGAGCCCCAAGTGAGCCCGGGACACTCAAAGCGCCCCCTGCAGCTGACCCTTCAGGCCTCCCTAACCACTGCCTCTTACAGTGGATTTTTTTAATCCACCCCTCCCCATCGCCACACACACACACACACACACACACACCCGTCTCACCTGTTAGAGTCACCTGACCCACAGTTGCATCTCCTGCTCCGGAGGGGCCTAGCTATAGAACCATACAAGGCAGGCCACACTTTGTGGGTGGAGCCAATGGCAGGGCATCAGAAAAGGCCCCGCTTGGACTCAAAAGACCTGGATTCAAATCCCATGCCTTTCCTTGGGCAACCCATTTAAAACCATGAGCTTCAACTCAGCTTCTCACTTCACAGAGACTGTGCAAGAAGTAAATAGATGATGCTTCTCCATTGGTCAGCACTTAGCAGGTGTTTGGTAAGTGGTTGCTATTTTTATTGCATTTACCAGAGGCTGCTGGAGGTGACCTTTAACCGCACTGATGAACAGGGATTTTCAACTACCTCGTTGGAGTTAATAGGGAAAAACTTTTGGTGATGGAGTGAAAGGAGCCCTTCGCCCCCAGTGGAAGTGGTCACCTGTCAGGCACTCTGGCTCAAAAGCTCTGGGTGGTGGGGAAGAGGAGGAGTGTGAGCACTAGAGAAGAAGCAGGAATAGGAGTCGCATACATTTGATCTAAAACAGAGGGGAGGTGAAAGGAATGAGAGCTGCTGATGGAAGTCCCAAGTTTGGGCCTCAAAGCCCAAAGTCCAGGAAAGGAAAGATCACAGACTTTGACCCCACCTGAGGACAGGGATGGGTGACAGTCATCCTGGTACCGCCAGCCTGGTGGTCCTGAAAAGTTTGGCTATTATCCAGTATGAGGGTGAGAGATGGTTTAGAGCAAGGTCAGCAAACTGTAACTCATGGGCCACACCCAGCCCACTTGTTTCTCTAAATAAAGTTTTATTGAAACACAGTCTCACTCATTCCTTTCCATTGTCAAGGGCTGCTTTCACACTTGAGAAGTTGTAACAGATACTGTATGGCCCACACACACAAAAAAAGTATTTGCTATCTGGCCCTTTACAGAAAAAAAATTTGCTGGGCTCTGGTTTAGAGGACGGGAGCGGTGGGAGCATCCTGTCCTCCTGTCCCTTAGAGAGTAGAGAAGAGAAATTGGTGAAGTACATGTTTCTGGAAGCGGGGTCCAGGCAGTGCTAAATCAAGCCAGTGAGGGTGACAAAGGCACCTGTGCTGCACTTGGCACCCTTAGGACACAGAAGGAGTCACGGTCCCTGCCCCAGAAAGGTAGAGGATGGCTGGCAGGAGGGACCTTCAAAGCTTCCCTCCCACAGAGGGAGCCCTGGTGGGTCAGCTGAGGCAGGAAGCCTTCCTCAAAGAGAAAGGCTGTGTGTTTGGGCTTTTCAAAAAGAAAAAGGACAGAGTTTCCATTAGAAAAAATGACTAGAAAGAGGAGCAGGGGAGCTGGCCTGTCCTCTGCCCCTTGCATGGGTTCCTTGCTGCTGCCCCTCCCCACATGCTGCTGCAACCTGACCAATGCCCTGGGCCTCCTTCTCACAACCCCACTCATGCCCCCTAGCTTCCCCTGACACCGACGGGCCAACCACTGCTCCAGCTGCTGCCGCGACCCCTCCATCTCGATGACTGTAGATCCTTCAAACCCAGCACACCTGCCAGACTCCTCAGCCTGCCATGCCTCCACCCCAGGGAGGACTTGTCTCCTGTTTCTCCTTTTCTGGTCATGTGACCCCATGCATCCCATCTCCCAAGCCCAAAACACCAGCATCACAATGCCTCTTTCTCCCTCTCCCATCTCACATCAAAGCACCCTCCAGCCCCACTGCTGAAATGCCTCTGGATTCTCTCCCCCAGCTTGGTCTAGATGACCCCAAATGCACATCTGTTAAAACAGCAACAGCATCCTAGGGCTTCTTTCGCCAAGCCCAGCTCTTCAGCCTTGGCATCTAGGACCACCAGTCTCCCCACCTCGCCCACCTACCCCATTTTCTGCAGAATGTTCAGTGCCGAGGCTTTGGGGTCAAGGCTCTGCCACACAGTGGCCGTGGAACTTAGGCAAATTGCTCAACCTCCCAGGGCCTCAGTTTACTCATCTCTAGAACAGTTACAATGCAGGCCCAGGGCTGAGGTTGCTGCAAGGATTAATCCAAATGCCATGTGTACTGTCCTCAGCACCGAAAACATCACTTCATTACTAGATACTTCTCTGCTCGAGTCGCTGTGCTCACTCTGTCCCAGTTCACTAATATTCACAGAGCACAAAGGAAGATGATGTAGGAACTTGGGGGGTGGGGCCAACTACCACCTGACATGGTGAGAGGCCCATGGTGGGGCAGTTCCCAGCACTGTGCCTGCAGAGGAGCCAGCGTCTGGTTCTAACTGGGGAAGAGAGAAAGGAGGTGTTGGGGAGAAGTGTGCAAGTGTACAGCAGGGTGGGAGGAGAGCAGTTCAGGCAGAAGGATGCGCTGGCACTTAGCACAGCACCTGGCTCCTCCAGAGAAGGGCGACACTCATGTAACAGGACCCACAGGACAGATGGCCAGGAGGCAGGGCCGTGAAAGGCCTCGCTGTGCGCTGGAGCTTCCCCACCTTCTCCTGTCATGGACTCAGGGAACGATGCTATGCTGATGACTCCCAGGGAAACAGAGGAGGCACCTCCTGCTGCAGGAGAAGTGACTCAGACCATGAGTTGGTGGGCTATGCAGTTCCATGTGGCCTTCTGCCTCTGAAGGTCATCAACTAGAGGAGCAACATGATCAGACCTGTGCTTGAGAGAGCTCCACGTGGCATTAGTATAAAAGGCTGCCCGCAGACCAAAGAGCATGCAGGCGAGCAGTCCATGAAAAGACTGTTGCAGTGGCCAAGGAGTGAAGCTGTGTAGGCCGGGACAATGGGCAGTGGAGGCCATCAGGCTGTCACACACTTGAAATGCTGAGGAAAGACAGCACAGTTCAGGACTGGTCTCCAGAACTGGGTGAGGGGAAGAGTAGGATGCTTGCAGTGTCCATCCTGGAAGGCCAGCCTATTCTTACGGTGCTCTCAGGTCCAGAGGCTGCTAGCAGGAGTGAGAAAGAGAGAGTCAATTCCAGAAGCCAGGCTGGAGGACAGGAAGGAAAGAATGAGGGTTCAAAGGCAACGACATAGTGATGCAGAAACAAGTCATGCTATTATGTGCACACGCACGCGCACATTGTGGGGCCAGGAAGCAGACACCGACAATAAGAGTGCGAGGAAGAGAGCATTAGGGAGAAGTATGAGACATGAAGAATGTTCTAGACAGATGGCAAAGGCTTGGGGACAAGGAAAGCAGCGGACCTGGGGCAGTAGTTTAAGGACAGAAGAGGTAGGAAAATACTGCCCTAGGTGATTCGCCTCCTACACAACAGAGGTATCCTTCCAGGTTACTGAGCGTTGGCCTCAAGCCCCGGATCCTGCATTAAGGTAGGTTCACCAGCCTGCTCTGTTTATTACCTTCCCGTCGCCTCCGAAGAGCTCTCTCCATCTGGTCGTGGCTGTTAAAAATGTGCTTGGCTTTCTTCTTAAAAATAAAACCCCAATCAAGGGATGAAAGAAAGTGCTCTCTCTGGAGCTAGTCCAGGGAGCCATCGCACACAGGTGGGGAAGCAGGAGAACTGGGGGAGATGCCTGAGGAGGGAGGGCGGCCGGAGCAGATGACCGAGCGACAGAAGCAGCCGTGTTAACGAACGGGGTAAGGCCAGAGATGCCTTGCCGTGTGCGAAGCCGGCGAGGATCTCTCTAACTCGGGGTGGGTGGAAGGAGTGGTCCGGAAGCAAGGGCGAAGGGGGGGGAAAGGATATGGCGAGAAGCAAACAGCTGCTTTTAGCTGGGTTAACAGAGACTATTAAAAGTCTGCTTTGAGAGTTGAGGCAGCATATGGTCCCAGCTGAGTTCCCTGCAGGATCTCTTCCACCCGCTAAGGCCCGAGCTGCGAAAGGCGAGGCTGCGTGTCAGGGCCTGGAGGGCAAGCCCACTTCCCGGGGCAAACTCCCGGGATGGCCTCATCCCCACGGGGCTCTAACTTGGCACAAGAACAAAACGCACATAATGCAAGATGGTTTCGCAGGACCTCCCTGCCCCCCAGGAAGGCTGCACCAAGAGTCCCAGCTTGTAGAGCGCCGCTCCCAGGGGTCCAGCCCACAGGTCATGGGCAGGACTCCTTGGACCGGCTGGCGTAGGGCAGGAATGTGTCCACCCGCCTGGCTGCCTCAGACTTCCGAGGTCAGCTTGTTTGGTCTAAGAGGAGCAGTCCTTGAAGGAAAGGCCATCACGTTTGATAGCAGCCACAGTGGCAGCTACCGAGCAGGGCTACTGTGGACGCCGCAGGAATGTTCCTCAACTCAAGGTCTGGGCACTCTCTGGGGAAAGGCCACGGAGTGCAAAGCTTTTCCAAGGCAAGCGTGCCCTCTCGTCTGGCTGTGTGACAGTCCTGCTTCTGTGTCCCGTGGAGGACAAGTGCACTGAGGTTCTGCTGAAGGGCAACGGCTCCCCTTTGCTGCCCAGACCTTTTCACTCAGCGTGGAAAGAGTTTGCCTCTAAATCACAATACGAGTTGATCGATGCCCTAAAACTGTGACTGAAACCACCAGCCCGTACAAAGAGTGGGGCTTTCGCTGTCTGGTCCTTCAGAGTGTGTGTGTTGGTCACCTTCTTTTTTTTTTTTTTTGCACACACACGAAATCCAAAGCCTACAATAAGACAGGTCATTAAACTAAACAACTGCATTTGGACCTTTTTGAAGGGAGTGATTCAGGCAAGCGCTCTCCTCCCAGAATCAGCTCACAAGGAGTTACCACCAGGTGCCACCTACCTCTGACAAAAGGGGGAGACCAGCCTGCAGCTTTCTCGGTGAGGTGGACCTTCTTGTGGCCACGAGGTGGAGCCAAATGTTCACCGAAAAGGACATAGTGGGCCTTGGTGCCGCTCAGGATTTAACCAAATGTCAGTCTTCTGTGCACAGAACTGTAAATAGGAGGAGGAGGACTATATGCTATGAGGAGCCTGAAGGTTTTATACTGGAAGATGCCCCCCGAGGTGGTCGGAGAGGATTCTGTCTCTCACTGTATCTGAGGGGACAGAGAAGCGGGGGGGTAGAGAAGCCCTTTCAGACTCTCAGCTGCCCATTGGCCCGGGTTTGCGTTGGCCTTTTCTCCACCTGTGCGTTTCCCAGAACCTGGAGGCCCCGGCAGTTCTAGCTCCACCACTGGCTTTACTGTCCGGCTCTGCGGTCACTGCCCGTGTCCCCGAGTGCCAAGAAATGCTGACAATAGCCCTGCCTGTCCTACAGGGCTGCTAGGAGGATCCCACAAGCTGATGAAGCGGAAAGTATTATTCTTTCCCCTTCCTGGTGAAAAGATAAAACATTCTTCAGATGTACAGTAATGTTCTGTGATTTATTATCAGAAAACAGACCGAGAACTGAAGCAGGGGACATAATGCATTTGCTGTGAAAAATGAGTTGTGTTTGAAACTTAAGCCATCTGATGCTTTTTAACATATATTCTCTTAGATGAAATTTGTTTCTCAGGTAACTTTTAGAACGTAAATCATGGCAAGGGGTGGAAGTATGTCGTATTCAAGTCCACGCGGTAACCAGTGCTTAGAAAACCCGGGCCTGGATCGGGGTAGGGTAAGCGAGCCACGAGCTGGGGAGGTGCCCGCCTGTGGGGAGATGGCAGAGCTGCCCCCGAAGTTTCTGTCTGCGGGCGTCAAGAGGAAAGGCTACATGATCTCAAATCAGCTTCCAACTTAAGAATCTCAGGCTTAGTTATGGCAACCGTTAACTGAAAATGGAAAGCTAGTTGGTAAGTTCCAAACCAAACTGTGAAAATATGAGGAATGGGAGGTTTGCTAAAGAAGCATATGTGTTTTTTCAAAGCAGTACAGTTTTAAAGGAATCAGATCACTGGTCTCAGGCTGCAGCCTCTAGCTGCAATGTCTTCCAGAACTAAAGTAAACCTTCAAAAGACAGTATTTCTGTGCGCATAGGTAGCATGTGCAAAACTATGGTTCTGGTCTATTGGATGTTAATAACTCTCCCATTCTAATTTTTTTAAAATTAAAAAATAGTCCTTCCTGTTCAAATAAGTCCAGAAAATACTGGATTCACAATAACATGTCCTAATGAGCACTCTGAACCTCCAAAAAGTGGCAGCTCGTGCACAGGGTTTCATGAACACATTTGGTCACAGAACACTTCTCTGCTGAAAAGCCAATTACCTTCCCGAGAACAAATGTTCTGTGTGATATTTTCTGAGGAATACTTTCGCAACGGAATGAAACCGCCAAGCCAGGACTGACTGGGAGTCAGGTTGGTGCTGACATCTTTCCTGGCCCTTGCGTAAAAACACCCATTACAGTTTGGTTGAAACAGTAGCGATGAGGAGAAAACATGAGGGAGAAGAGGAAGGGTGTGGCATGTTCAATCAAAAGCATATAGTCAGGAATTTAAAGACCTAAAATTCATTATAAAATGTTTCAAACACTATAACACATTTGTACACGGCTTTGTTTACTAGATGGGATGCTGCCCGGTTCATATATAAATAGTGCGATAGAGCCAATTAGGCCTTCGCCTTTACTCAGCTGAATTTTTGTTAATTTTTGTTAATGTATAGACAGGTCAGTAAATATGCTATTTCCAATTTTGAAGAGATGGAACATGAGAAAAGCTTAAAGAACATCTAAAAAATGTCAGCTTTAGTCATTAAACAAATTGTCCAAAGTACCTGTTCAACCAGAGGAAGCGAACCTTGTGAGCCGCTTACAGGTTTTACCTCTCCTGGAGCTCTAGCACCTTCCTTCCCTTCTTGGTGTCTTATGTTGCACGTGTAGAGGCCACAACGCTCTGAGCCGGGTGAACTCACCCACTTCTAGCCCCAGCAATCTGAGGCCAAACTACCAAAAAAGAAGCTATACCGGTCTGTGAGTTCTTCCCTGCCCTGGAGGGGGCTAGCTCACTGAGGCCACAGAGATAGGGTGGCTCCCATGATCCCCACCGCCTGGCATGCACACCTGCCTTTGTGTCATCCCCCACCCTAGAGTGTGGAAAGGAGCTGTGACTGGATGCTAACCAACAGAATATGGCCGATGTGATGGGATGTCACCCCTATGATGACATTATGTTGCAAGTTATATTAGCTTATGACTTGCTAACCATCACGTTGTGAACTGCTTATGAAGAGGAGGAGCCATGGCAGGCCCTGGGAACTGAGGGCCTTCTCCAGTCAACAGCCAAGCAAAAGCTGAAATGCCCACTTCTACAACCGCAAGGAAACAAATTCATCTCAGAGGTGGATGCTTCCGCTGTGGAGACTTGAGGTGAGGCTGCAGCCTGTGAGACCTGAGCAGAGGCTCCAGCTAAACTGTGCCCAGACTCCAACCCTCAAGATTTGTGAACTAATAAATGTAGGTTTTTAAGTGGCTACATTTGGGCAGCAATAGATAATGAGCACCCCCACCAACCAAGGGTGTCCGAGGGTGGAGACTGAACCTGAGACACCCAAAGAACCAGCCAGTACTGGCAGCAGCAGAGCACACGCAGCGAATGCCAGCACAGAGGGACTGTCATAGAGAGGAGCCACTAGCGGGGAGGGGAGCACCGGGGGTGTGGAGCTAAGGGGACTCAGGACAACCTGTCCACTATGTTATTTCCATCTTTCCCCTGAAACCTGCTCTTCTCCCTATGGTTTGTCTCAGATGGTGACCATTAGCCTTCAGATCAACCAAGACTTAGAGCAGAAACTAGAAGTCATTGTAGATTCCTCCTCCTTCACCCCTACCCATCATCAAGCCTTTCTGATTTTTCCTCTTAAAAATATCTCAGCTTTAAACTCTTGTTTCTCCTCAGCCACTGCCCATGTCCAAACTCTCATCTTCAAATATCCCATCTGGGCAACTGCAGGAGGCTGACTGATCTTACTCTCTCCAGTCTCATGCTCTTTTAAAAATTTTGCCAATGGAATGGAGCACCATCCTGTACCATTTAACTTAGCATCTACTATATGTTAAGTACTGTTCACGTATCTATATAATGCCCTCATGAAATCTTTCCAGAGACTCTTAAAAGAAAGGTGTCATTATTCCCACTTTAGAGATGAGAAAATGATGCTCAGAGAAATTTAGCAACTTGTTAAAAGGCGCAGTTTGTTGCTAAGCCAAGACCTAAAGCTGCTCTATTCAAAACCCATGTTCTTTTCACAAACTGCCCCAAATACAAACAATCCTTACAACTCAGCCTGGCATGTTCTGCAGCCCGTCCATAAGGATGAGGCCCTTTAGGCAGCAGGAGGTAAAGGGGGGATTGGACCCGTTTTCTTGGCCATCTTTGCATTGTGCCAGGCATCACCAGTGCAGTCTGCTCCAAACCTGATCTGACAGGTCACTCAAAGGCACTTCAAACATTGAACCGAGTCTCCACTTCACAATGTGACTTCTAGCAACTTACCACCATCTGGCCTCCCCACTTTCTGTCAGAAAGGTGGAACCTTTTGCAGTTCCCTATGCAGAACTGCCTCTCTGGATTTTGCTCATATTCCCCCTTTTTCTAGAACAAGCTTCTTTTCTTTGGCTAGCTCCCTTCCTTTTTATCCTTCAAGATACAGTTCATGATCACCTCCTCCAAGAAGCCTTCTTCACCTTTCCAAATGGATTGCTTATTCTTTCACCATTCTGCATAACACCAAGTGCGTACAACTAACACATTATTGCATGGTGTGGCACGGCTATGCTAGCACAACATTTTATGCTCTTGTCGGTGTACATGGTTAGTGTCCCGAACGACCCAGAAGCTCCTTGAGCTCAGGGCCCTGCTCTATTCCATTTTGTATCCCCAGTGTTTTTAGTCAGCGGTTGAGGACAGAGTGGGATGTTGGCTGAAGTGGTACCTCTGCCCGTGAAGTGACCACTGGCGGCAGTAGCAGCACTCAGCATGGCAGCAGCAGGAGTTTGTAAGCTGATTAAAAGCATCTCATTTACCAACGAAGCCCGACCATCCAGCCACTTTAGCACTCACCTTTACACAAGAGTTTCTAGAAATAGCTGCTTGATAAACATTTGTTGCAGAATTAACCTACCCAGGGGTTTGCTGGGCTCCCATCCTCCTTCCAGGGAGGAGAGCCCACATTGTCTCCGACAGCCTCACTCTCCCCTACACTCATGCACTATTGGGCTGCACCATTAAGTGGGCATTTAAAAGCCTTTGGATACAAATGAGCATGTCTGGAAGCGTTTGGCGTGTACTTGACAGAGGCAGAAGAATGACCTCTAGTGGTCCTTGCTGGCTTTGTTGGTCCATGGAAGATTTTCGGTGGGAAAAGATGCAGTAAATGCAAAGACACTGTCTGGAAAGGGCATTTAATAATATATGAGAATTCTGGCTATTACAATAGAATAAAACAGCCACAGAATTGCATAGTAAATATTAAATATACCTCTTTATTGTCGATAAAAATACCCATCTTGTGTAGCAGCAAGTGAAATATATTTTGTTTTTAAAGTCTATGATAATTTTCAATTTAAAAAATGCTTTAAGCTCCGATGAACATTCCAGATAATGTAAATACAGACAACATATTATACATCGCAGTGCATGTTTCTAAAAAGGCATGTGAAAGGACTCTTATTTAAAAAAAAAAAAAATCCTCCCCCCAAAGATTCACCATTATTTTGCAGTAAGAGAATTATTTTTTTAGTGTCTATGAAAACCACCAGAGGGGAGAGGTGCCAATCTCTAGTGAGTCCGAGAATACAGACAGACCTTGTCAGAATCTGAGGCCCATGGGTACTGGGGAAGAACAAGGATACAACAGCTGCCTGAGCTCCAGTTCTATAAAAACCATCCAAATTGTGCACATCAGCATATATGCTCTCTAAATATAAACTTTTGACTTACCACATCATGCTATTTACCCCAGGGCAACTTGTTATACTGGAAATTCAGAATTGATAAAATCAGTATTATGCTCATTTTGTCTTTTCATTCCGTTTTTCTGGTTTACAGGTGTTTCTTTGTTGTTGTTTTTGTGAAAGGAGGATGGCACTTGTTTTTCAGAGGAACACATAGAAAAGAAAAGGTTTTGTTCCTTCTGTTAAAAAGATCTAGCAGAATTACTTTCTCTCTGATTTAGCTCAGAAACAAAGTTCATAATAATCTTGCATGGTAACATTAAAATTAAGTCAGTCTCCTCTGAGTGTTTACTGAACTGTATGCTAATAAACAAACCCGGGGCCTCTGAAATATTCTCTTCACTATGACCTAGTGGCTCACTTTCAGGTAACTCACAGGCTTGGTGTGACACGGACAGAGCTGCTCTGGCCCATGCTCAGCCCAAGATAAATCTTAGACATACCACATGTGAAACCTTAGGGAGGGTGCTCTGGGCCTGGGACTGCAATCAAGGAGCAGTAGGGCAAGCCCTACCTCCCTCCAGATGAGATTCCTACAAAGTCCTCACGATCAATATAAAGAGCAATAAAGCATGTCATATCTAAGAAGAACTACTGTGAGTTTCAGATTTACACAAGATATGAGTTTCACGTATTCAACAAAATCTTTCTCGTGCCCCTTGTACGTGTAGGCACTCTGCTGACTCTCACAGTTAGATGCAGACATGACACACACATTCCAAGAAAGGACTTAGAAAGCAATTTCAATTTTTCAAACTGCTTTGTAAGAACTGAGTATCTCTTACCTCTTTGCTATATTCTTTCATCCCATCAAATGGAAAGATTGCTATAAAATTTTATAAAAGATACCCAGGATATGGAACCCGTGGCTCTCTGTGACAACTCTATAGTCAACTTTTTTGTGAAAGAACCTGCAGCACTGGTGTCCTTTTCCAAAGACAAAGGCCTAACGAAGCTTCTTTGTTGAAGGCGCTGGCTGAGCTCCTTGCCCCAAGGAGGCATAGGGAGACCCTAACCCTGCCAGAGGATGGTTGGGAGGAAGGAGAAGCATAAACAGTGAAGGCAGGTGACAAGGAGGATCCAAAGAAAGGCATAACAGAGATTCTAAGGAACGAAAGACAATATGCAGAGCAGGAGAACATAAAAAGCTTTCTGAGAAAATTGGCACTCAAGATGGTCACGAAGAGTTCAGGGCTGATGTGTCTGTGAAGGGCAATGTCCACTCAGAGGGAGAAGCATCTTTGCAAGGTGGTGGCCCTGAAAGGATGGGTAGAACTTTGTTAGAAATTGGAAGAGAAAAAAATTCCAGGCAGAATGAACTGCATGAGAAATGGCATAGAGTGACAGGGAAAGTGCTTTGCAAAGTATAAATCTTAACAATCACCTTATGAGGCAGCTATAACCATCTCCATGGTACAGATGTACCCCAAGTCACAGAGATAACATGGGGCAGAGCCAAAATTCAAATGCAGGTGTGTCTGGTTCCAAGGCCTGGGCAATCTCCCTGCGACGACATCTGGAGACTGCTTGAGAAGAATGAGAGCGCTGTCCTTGAAGGGCGTAGAGTAAGAGGACTTCCGATGTCCAGATGGGGTGAGGTCACTGGTGCTTTAACAGGAGCATCTCCAGAATTCGTAGAGAAAACAGGTTTGGAGTAATAGTTGGGATGCGTGTGTGTGATCTTAAAGCTGCGTTTCGTGATGCACCATGACTGTAACTTAGGTTGCATGCTTATCTGAGGCAGTTCCACCGATTGCTTTCAGTGCTAAGTCATTTGTACTCCCTTCTATAGACAGGGTGAAAGCCAAGGGGGAAGAACGCCACGACCACCGGACCGCCAATGACTCGTTACCTTCTAAGTGTGTGAGGACAGGAAGAAAAATAGGATGGAAGGAGAAGTGGGGAGCTAAAAGTAAAATTTGAAAACTTCTACACTTTTAAGGCTACTGAGAAGGAAGGAGAAACAGGAAACATTACTAAAAAGGGCAGAACAGAACGGGAAGGTCAGCTCAACAACGCCGAAGCTAAGATGGGGAGTGTCAAGGCAGACAGCAAATATCTACTTCTATCATGGCAGGAGACTCACACAGGCATGGACTGAGAAAATATATCAGGCTTCAAACTTGGGTTTGGAGAAATGCATCCTTGTCGGACTTTCTAAGATAACAACTCTATCTCATCTCACTTTGCTTCTTGGCTGCCTCTTGGTACAGGTCCTTAAAAGACAGCTACCACTTAAAAAAAAAAAAAAAAACTTTAATTAAGTTCATCAAGGCTATTCTTTTTTACACTGGAACTTTTTAATTCAATTTATCAAATACTTAAGATCTGACAGTAAGCCAAAAATGATATGAGGCCCAAAGACAGGATTGAAGAGCACGAGGTCTCCAGACACACAGACCAATGGAACAGAAGGAGGCAAGGATTTACAATGAGGTAAAGACAGTCTATTCAATAAATTGTATGAGGAAAACTGGACAGACTCATGCACAATAATGAAACTAGACCACCATCTTAAACAATATACAAGAATAAATGCAAACTGTATCAAAGGCTTAAATGTGAGGCCTGAAACCATAAAACTCCTAGAAGAAAACACAGGCAGTAGTAAACTTTCTGACATCGCTCTTAGTAATATTTTTTTTGATATGTCACCTCAGGCCAGGGGAATGAAAGAATAAATAAATAAATGGGACTACAACAAACTAAAAACGTTCTACATAGCAAAAGAAACCATCAACAAAACGAAAAGACAACCTACTGAGTAGGACATTTGCTAATGATACCTCCTGTAAGGGGTTACTACTAATCAAAATGTATAAGGAACTCATAAAACTTAACACCAAAAAAATAATTAAAAAACGGGCAAAGGACCTGAATAGTTTCTCCAAAGAGGACATACAGATGGCCAACAGACATACAAAAAGACGCTCAACTCACTAATCATCAGAGAATGCAAATTAAAACCACAATGAGGTATCACCTCACACCTATCTGAATGGCCATCATCAATAAATCAAAAAACGAGTGTTGGTGCGGAGGCAGAAAAATGGGAACCCCTGTGCATATTGATGGGATTGTAAATTATTATAGCCACTATGAAAAACAGTACAAACATTCCTCAAAAAATTAAAAATAGAACTACCTTTTTACCCAACAATTTCACTTCTGAGTATTTAGCCAAAGAAATCCAAAACAATAATTCAAAAAGATATATGTAACCCTATGCTTGTTGCAGCATTATTTTCAATAGCCAAGACACGAAAGCAACCTAAGTGCCCATCAACAGACGACTGGATAAAGAAATTGTGGCACACATGTATACAATGGAATATTACTCCACCATAAAAAAGTATGACATCCTACCATTTGCAACAACATGGATGGACCCGGAAGGTATTATGCTAAGTGAAATTAGGCAGACAGAAAAAGACAAATACTATATGATCTCACTTATATGTGGAATCTAAAAGACAATATAAACAAACAAAACAGAAACAGACTCATAGATGCAGGGAACTAGCTGACGGTTACCAGCTAAGGGGGTAAAGGGTGGGGGGCGGGGTAAAAAAGTGAAAGGTTTAAGAGGTACAGACTGGTAGTTACAAAATGGTCACAGAGAGGTAAAGCAAAGCTTAGGGAATATAGTCAATACAGTCATAACTATGTATAGTGTGAGGTGGGCACTAGACTAGCCAGGGGGATCACTTTGTAAATTATAAGAGTGTCTAACCACTATGCTGTATACCTCAAACTAATATAATATTGAATGCCAAATGAAGTTAAAGAGTTCAAAAAGGAGAGTAGGTGAAGGAGATTAAGAGGTTCAAATTTCCAGGTATAAAACAAATAAGTCATGGGGATGGGGTGTACAACAGGGAAATAGTTAATAATATTGTGATAGTGTTATACGGTATCAGATGGTTGCTAGGCTTATCATGGTGATTACTTTTTTTATATAAATGTTGAATAAGTATGAAACTACACAAGATTGTATACTAGCTATATTTTAACAAAAATCTTTAAAAATATTTCAATGATAAAATTTTAGATTGAAAAAGTTATAAACATCAAAAATAAAGAGCACGCAATGTCTGAGCTCACAGGGCTCACTGCTGCTCACACGATAAGAGGGAGGACGAGCACACAGAGAAGCAGCAACTATGTGCGGGGTTGATAAGGAATGTTAAAGAAAGCCACAGAGAAGGGGACGTGACAGGAATGCCCTTGGCACGTTGCGAGACTAGCTCACAGTGAGGAGGCATGGAGAATGGGGGAAGATGGGGAAAGAACAGAGGAAGGCTGAGGGCAGCTAGTACGCTAAATCTGGGTGGTATTCCGTAGCTACAAGACATTTCGGGTGAAGAGATGATCAGATAATCAAAATAACACCAGTTTGAACAGCAACAATATATGCTTGAAGACAATGAAGCAAAAACCTCGCAAGAGCTAAGGGAAAACTATACTGAACTCAGAATTCTACTCCAAGCCAAACTAGCAATTAAATAAAAGGCAATAATAATAATACTGCTGTACATCCTAAGACTCTGAAAGTTCACTTACCACTAGTGCATCCTACCTGAAAATGTACTCCAGCAAAATGAGGGTTAAAAAAGCAAAAAAGTAAGATGTGAGACTCAAGCCATGGAATAACCTGACTTCAATAAAAACAAAATCAGTACAGAAGTTGTGCAGAAGACCTAGAAAGCATTCAGTCTAAATTAGATCAGGCGATCAATGAGCTCTAAAATAGAGTGTTTTCAGAAGAATGGAAGCAGATCCCAAGCAGCAGAAAGAAAAAGAAAATGGCATCAGGGAAAAGAGCACACAACTGTTCACTCGATAAAAATGCAATCAAATTGGGAAAAATGCGAAAAAGCGAGGGACGCTGCAGAGTAAATAGTCTAAAGATGAAGCCAGCTAAAACGCAGTGTGACTCAGGCATCTGCAGAAGAGCCCACTTGACGAGACACGAGGAAGGGACAGTCTCCTTTGTGTGGTGACGCCAGAACTGTGGTGTGAAGAGGTGCACGAACCACGAGGTGCTTGGCTCAGTGACGAAGTCATACTGACATACATCGTGACAATCAAAGTTTCATGTTGTGGATGGCATTCAAATTTCAGAATTAATCTCTAGATAAAGTAGGAAGGCTTGAATTACAGTCACAGAATTCATGTCGTCTGCCTTGGTAATGTAGATGCATAAGGTGTAACAGAGGAAGAGTTGACAAAAGGTGGGAGGTGAGATCGAGACAGTGGCCACGAGTATGATATTCTCACCTTTCAGAGTGTGGAGCCAGAAGGTGCTGTCAAGAGTAGATCAAATAATAATTAGAGGTTCAAATATATAGTTTTAAAGGTGTGACAATCAATGAGAGGAATTAAAAACAGAGATATTGCCGTCAAAAATGGAGATGGCAGGGAGGGGAATGAGTGAGCTAAATCCTCATTTACTACAGCAAGTCATCACTGGGAATGTCTGAGGTCGAAAGTCAAGAAAGAACAGCCTAAAGGTAGTATTAGAAATACAGGAGTATCTAATGAATGGTCTGAGAATAGAAATGGTTAAACCCAACTTTTGAGGAATAGGGCCAAGGTAGGGAAGAACAAGATTCAAGAGCTTCCACTACAAGCACTACTGACAGTTAGGAATTTTAAAGCATGTGCAGCTACAATTTTTATTAAATAATATAATAAAATGTTAAAATAAAAACATCGAGGTCAAGTTGACTACTGTAACATTAACTGTATAGTATATATTAGTCTCCGTCCACCGTTAATGCTTATCTACTACTGCTAAGCTTCTTTGGTATTTTATTATAATGTCACATCTAGACCAGCCGAGGTGAATTTCATATTTCAATTGTCATTTACATTTACATAGCATAATTCATCTAATCTAAAATATTTTTTTTCCCACATGTTTATGTCACTGAACTCAGGATGGATTCACTTAAGAGGGTTTTTTTTAGTCATATATAAATTATGATGTCATCTTATAATCAATGGTGTCTTAGATCTGATGAAATAGGATAGTTGTAGAAAATAACATTGTTATTTTTCCCCTACGTCACTTTATGAAATCAGAGACATCTCCTTCTACTACTCTGCTGGCCTCGCACATTACACTCCAGTCTTTTCCCGAACACCTTAGGGAGGGCCTTGGACCAGCTGTTCTCTGGCCCAGATGCCCTGCCCCCTCCCCAACCAGCTCCTCCAGGCCATGAAGTCCCAGCTGAAATGTCACTTGCTTGAAGGAGCTTGCTGACCACCCGCTGAAAGTGGCCTTCCTGACCAAAAACGTTTCCTATCATGTTACCCAGTTTTATTTTCAGCAAAGGACTTACCCTGATATTTTCATTTATTTCTCTCTTTCTTCATGAAAACATTAGCTCCAGGAGAATAAAGATCTTGCCTACCTTATTCGACACCGTGCCCCAGCACCTAGAATAGAGCCTGACACCAAGTAGGGACTCACCTATTTCTAGGACGAGTACTTCAGAAAAATAACGCTAGGCTATGGACACAATAGCTCATCATTTAACAAGTAATTATGTTTCAAATTTATAAATAATATTGCTTCCTTATTCCTTTATGGAAAAGAATCTCATGTATAAATTATTCTATTAGGAAAACCCATTTCTGATTGCTGTTCAGTTCAATATGACTTTAGGCATATACCATCTACCAAGAATAATTTCCACAGCATGAAACAATTCATACCATCTTTAATTTATTTGTACATATTCCAAACCTACCTCCTCTTGACCAGAACTGACATCAAACAGGTGGCAAACTAGGATAAAAAGAACTTGGTCGTTTCAAAATTTCAAGAGTGTGCTTACCTTCAACTTTTTCAATTTTAAGAAGGGTTGTCATCTCCATCTCCCAAAGGAAAGATGAAGTTAAAATTACTGTTTATACTTATAATTTTATTTCCCACTGCCCAATTCAAAGAATTGAAATAGTTTGTCTATTGCCCAACATCAAGAACATTAATGAATAACTTACTGTTAATTTTTTTAATAGTTGCATTCTACATACATGACAGAAAGGTAAAAAAAAAAAGGCTGAAATCCTGAAAAAGTATATTTGTCTGCTTTTTTTTATTCAAAAGACCATGATTCTTTGGGAGGTGACACAAGGTTGTTTTCCAGTCAGATCATAATTTCTACCATTTCTATAGTGACCATAAATTCAAAAGGTTCCCGCTCTCTCTGCCCCAATTCACTTTTGGCACCAATATGTAAAATGTCACTTCTGAAAAATGGGGAAAAATGTGAATACTGGGGGGGATTATCACAGTACTTTTTTCCTGATGGATAATTTTCTGATTGTTGAATTTAGAATATTAATTGATTCAAGAAAGATTAACAATATCTCATCAATAAAAGCCTTTTTCTAAGTAACTATATGGCTGTCTTGGGAAAAAGAAAATACATCAGAAACAGCAGCCAGTTCTCAGAGATAAGGGGACGATGGCTTGTCCTTCCCCAGTTCTTCTAATTTTAAATTTAGAGTTACTCAGCAATTCTATGAGAGGTAGCAGGACGTGTGGCATAGGCGCTGGCTTCATGATTTTAGAATGCAATTTTAAATCATCATATTCTCCAGAAGAACTCATGTTACACTCAGAGAAAGAAACGAAGAGGCTACTCTCCATCTCCGCATGCAGACAGAAGCTGATCAGGAGCACAGAATGTGCTGCTTCCTGGTTAAGGAAGGACAGGCCTAACCACAGGACTGGCAATTAGGAGAGGATTGAGCCAAAGAAATAAAAAATCTAATTAGAAAAATGTGTCATTTATAAAGTATACTACTCTTGAATCTCCACTTAGTCTATTAAAAAGAAGCTCCCACGCAAAAATCAGGTTGCTACGGAAGGAAAACAGCCAACACACGGACTATCGTTGGCCAATATTTAAATACAAAGAATGTAACTTTCATTTTTCATACGTGAGAAGGATTTATAAGCTTGGTGTTGACCTGTTTGGCCCAATTCAAAATTGTTTTTCAGCTATACTTAAGATCCACTGGATATTGCCAAGAAACATATCCCCAAAAATCTTCTGAATTTGTCAGCGTCATTGGAGTTTAATAGATTTTTCTGAGTGCTACCACTAAGCTCACAAGGGTTGGGGGAACCTTACCCCACCCCTTCTCCCAAAACCTAATAAAGTAAGACACGTGTATTTCAAAACAAAAGATGCTAATGTTATGAAACTGGAGTGGGGGGTGATGCTATGACAGTCCTCTTTCATTTTAATGAACACTGGACTATCTCCTACCTCTAGCACTAGATAAGCAGTTAAACTTCGAGAAGGGAGGAAGGGAAGAATGAAGAAGTGAACTCCGAAACCTCCTGACAAAGTCGCCGGCCCACTGCACGGTCAAGGGATTACTTCTTCTGCCAGCTACTAATTCACAAATATTTTTCCCCATTTAAAGAAGTCTGCGTGAATGAGGTTAGGGAAGCAGGGAACACACCAAGTAGACCAGAGTCTTCTCGTAGCACCCCCGCCCCATGTCCTTAGCTGTGATTGACTTCATTCATCTTGACAGTCACAGTAAGCAACACCTCTCTTTAAAACTTTTCTTGTTCTTGCTGCTTTTCTTGCCATTTTTGTCCTTGTTTTCTGACATCTTCTTTGCTCTGATTTCTCTCATTAGATCAAAGAATACCTGGGGTGAGGAGGAAGGGGTGAAAAGAAGAGGGAGGAAAAAGCTGTTTAATGATTTAATGAAGCAGTCAAACTAACCATAAAGACAAACTTTTTCTCATGAGCCACATGCCATCAAAAACAAAAGGTCGAGAATAAGAATTAACATGAAAAACTTATTCTAATTCTACCAAATAAACATCTCTGCTCACGTCATAAAACTAGTCAACCTAAGGACTAGTCAGTTACTACTAATCATACGGTTACTACCATTCAACAGCTTACTTCAAATAACATCTCTTCTACTGGTAAGTATGACGAAGGATAAGACAGCACAGAACAGATCTACAAGGCTGAGACATTTACAAATATTGAGAATCACAATAGTAATCAGACTTTCTAGCATATCCAACCACTAGAAAAAGAAAAAATGATATCAGCACCTGTACCTTATTTAAACCTTATAATGACCCTATAAAGGAAGGAACGTCGTCATGCATGACAGCGTTCCTAGTATAATTCCACAAGAGCAGACTTGGGAACACAGTTGGAGGGGAGAGAAGGGGAGGATGAACCATAACAAAGGAGGCTCCTGCACTATGAAGCTGGTGCCATGGGGGGAGAGACAAGTACTGGCACGCTACCATTGCCCATGCATATTCCTACCCTAATTCTCAGGAACTCCCCCTCCTCCATTCTTTGCGATATCAGCTCAAAGGAACTTTATCAAGAACTGACGAGACTTGTCCTTTGAATGCCAGTGTTACTGAGATAGGGATTATCATTTGTCACAATAGTTTGGGCTTTGCCCTCTGCAACCAGTTATCGTGCCAAAGTACTGACGACACCCGAGCAGACAAAATATGCTTCCTACAAAGAAGCATTTGAGATTTCTCCTAGAGGATGACGAAGATTTGAGTGTAAGCTTTTATCTTCGGGCTTTCACACAAAACCACAAGCTCCTTTTATTTTCATATACATACCTACTTAGTAGAAAGCAAAATTGAGCTTTCTGAGTGTGGGACTTCTCAAGCACTTACCACCAGCTCAGAGTATAGAAAATGACGCCCAGCAACCTGGATCAGGCTAACCTACGCACCCCTTTTCTCCAGCCTCTCAGAAAAGCACCCCACCCATAACAGCAACAGTGAAGAGTTTCAAATGTTACAGGTTTTTCTTTTTGTTCTAACAGCATAAGGCAGAAGGAGGGGCACGGAATGCATCCAACTTAAAACGATGACAAAGTTGTTCATCAGCTGATCTTATCAGCAACCTCCTTTCAAGTAAATTGTTTACAAGTGAATACAATGCTGCCAGTCATAAGTTTCTGCTGGTTCCTGTTTGGCAGGTCAAGCTGGTCCAGTGGAGGAAGGGAAGACGACAAGCTTCTGTGCAACAGCCCCTCTCCCCACCACCCACCCTTCCCACCAAAAAATCACACGTCAACTTTTCCATGACGAGAAAGCCTTCCTGATTCTTTTTAAATGAAGTCTATGTCTGGAATTCCTGTTTTCTATAGCTAGGAAACGATTTGATAGAAAGAGATTTGGAATAGCACAATAATCAAGATTAAGAGTTGAGAGAATAATAGAAAGAAAAAGTGTCTGACAGGTGAACATACTTCACATTGTAGACTACAACTAAACAAACTTATGCTGTAGGTGCTGCCAACATGCTTCTAAAGGTAACTCCATCTACACAACATTCTATATACCAATGTGCCTCTCTACCTTTCAAGCTAAAGTAAAACTTGGCTACAAATCTCTCCCTCTTCAGGTAAGCAGTAAAAGTGAATTTTTTCTCCATAAGAAAAAGAAACACAGGAAGCGATCTGGGGGATTCGGATGCTGATGCTGCATAACACGGAGCAGACAAACCACTGCTTAGCTGCCAAAGTGAAACATGGTTAGATTTTACAAGAGCATGAATCATAAATAAGCGCTGATGAACAAGGTGAAGGCACCAGGAGAGCCTCATCTTTTAGGCTGTCTATTTTAGTTGTGTGACAACCTAATTAAAAAAAAAAAAAAAAAGGCCTAACAATTACAATCGCTGGCAGGTAGATTTTCAAATTGTCAGTGTTCGTCATCATCAAGGTCATCCTTTCATTAGCTTCAGAGATTTTAATGAGAAAATATATGGGGGTTTGGTAAGGGAGAGAAAAGAAATCCCTATAGAGTTGATTCCTGAGGGCAGATTCGGTTATGAAGACAGAACACCTTGGCTCTGCCTGTGGATGGTAAGGTGAAAAGAATAAATCTAACCAATAACTCAGTGAGAGAAAAATCAAGACATGTGTTGTTTCTTTGGGGACCTCCCAAGAAGCAGCCGGCACAATGAGCCTGTCTCCCGCAGAATGAAAGGCTATGGAAGACTAGAGGGCATAGGGATGCTACAGTATGTCCTCGTTTGACACCATGGATATGTTCTGCAACTCAGTACACCAAAGAAACAAATGTTACCTTAGGCTAACCGAAATAAACAAGAATTAAGTTCCCACGGCATCCCAGCAATGTTATAACAGGCAACACCGAACAAAATGACTTATCTGAGGACAGGCTGTACTTACTGTCCACCCTTTCAGCACAGGCTTCGCAACCCAATAGCCTCATCTCATCCTACATCCACAGGCTGTGCCAGCACCAGTAATAAGCATGCTCCAACAAAGTTGTGACAGAGTGAAAAACTCTGGGTTGTTTACAATCAGGGTCAAACCCTCCCAGAACCTCTCATCGTAATGACATGGACATCTGGAAAAATCAATCCTCCTCTAGTTTCCATAAATGATTCCCTTAAGAACAAACAGATGTGACACCTAGGTCCTGCCATTTCTCAAATGTGTTTCCAAGAAACATAAAGAGCACGCCCACCTTGTCCACGTTGGCCCGGGTCTTGGCCGATGTCTCCACATACTGCACACCCCACTCCTCCGCTTTACTCCGGGCCTCCTCTACTGGCACCTGCCTCCGCTCCTCCAGGTCCGATTTGTTTCCCACCACGAGCAATGGAATCTTATCTTCTTCAGCCTTAACACGGAGGATCTGTTCCCTAAGGTGTTATATCAAAAATAAAGCCATTTTTTTTAAAAAAAAGTTTTCCAAAGGCAGAAGAAATTGCTACACTTAGGGCTTACCCCAAGGATGCAGTCCCTAGATCCTGTCATAAACTAGATAAAGGTTTTCAAAGTCTGGTTCTCCAAATGACCAGTGTGCTTGTTATAAATGCAGATTTCTGAGCCCCACAGTAGTGCTACAGAAATGTCTGGGTGAACATCCGAGATTCTGCTTTTCAACAGGGTCCCTAATTTTTGCTTAGGCAAGAAAAGAAAAAGAAAAAACACTTAGGGACCTCTAGGATCAAAACAAGCTGAAAGAAGTATCTTCATACCTAAAATGCTTAATAACACTCCTGAAAAAACTGGAATGATCTTTTCGTGAGAATAAAAGCCATGAAACCTAGTGTTTTTTCATATGGAGGGTAGCAGTCTGTTAGTAGATCATGAAATCAATTTAGTAGGGCACAACCAGTAATTATTTTTCCTCACTGAAATAGAATAGAAAAGAAACATCAGAGGGAACCTCTAAGAGGAAAGAAGTGTGGTTTTGTGAAACTTCTGTTTCGATTATATTTACATGTGTATAGGCACCTGCCTCCTCCTAGCCCAGTTTCTATTTAGACACAGAAATTGTTATCGGCCACAGAATGCAGACAATTATGTCAGGGAGTGACTGCATTTCATGTACATTATTTTTCTACTACAAAGTGAAAAAGAGTAAAATATTGCAAGGCCTATGGAAAAATACTTCAAAAGCATCTTCTCTAAAAGAACTGTTACCCACAGCATGTTAAATTTTACCTCTAGTAAAAACGATCAGCTATATGTTATTAATCAAAACCAAATATTAAAAAAAGTCAAATATTCCACTTGTACTATTTTGATCCAGTAGATTTTTATATGACATAGAATAATTTTTCATAACAATAAAAATCTTTAAAATTTTTTCCATAGTCAATTAAATATTTTAAGAAAAATGAAAGACACAAGTAGATGCTTGAAAATTACCTCTAAGCAGCTTTGCCATCCCTTATATTTCAACAGAGGTCAAAGAGCACGCTCCCTTTAGAAGTTATGTGATTCATCAATATAAACTATAGACAATAATTGATAGCTTTCTGGCTCATTAGTCTTGCAGAGGCATGAAAAATAACCTCATTGATAAATATACTGATCCAAAAATGAGAGTACCAAGTTCTGTCTCTTGTAACAAAACTATTTCTCTAGTTTGTAGACTATACCCAGGAAAAGTATCAAGGTAGAACGTATACTGAACGTGGTTCCATAGTGTATAGAATAGCACATCTGCTTTACACCCAGAAGGTTCTGGGTTCATGCCCCAGTGGAGCCATAGTCCATGGTCTACAGCTATGCCACCTTCAGTAAACCCGATGTCTGATTTTGAAAACTAAGCAGGGTCGGGCCTGGTTAGTATTTAGATGGGAGACCACCTAGGAAGACCAGATTGTAGGCATAAATAATAATAATAATTTTTTTAAAAACTCAAAAAAAGAGATAGATTGTATTAACATTTTGCTTTATGTCAGGATCTTTAAATTTGCAAGATAAACACAGAAATGCTATGTTTTAAAAATACTACCAGACATAAAGTGACTGAGTTTAATCACAAAAACTCAGAAAATCCACCTCCATTCTTCTGATTCCAAAGACATACGAAGCCTGGACAGCTCTGAGATTTTTATCTAAATGTCAGAGTTCAGGTCAGAAAAACACACTTCCCTTCCTTTTCCCTTTAGGTAGTCATCTGTCCTTTTTCTTCAAAGGATCCCTCTTCTCTCATAACAACCAAAACCCTTCTCCCAAGATGACATGAGACCCTGATCCAACTCTGTGGGAATGCATGAACATGATCTGTGTGCATGTGTGGTGATCCGGGAGGACGGGCCAAGGGTGGTACCACCGATTCTCAGAAGATGACTCTTCTACTGCCCAGCACTTCCTTTCTCGGTGAGTCAAAAGGCAGCAGGAAATCAAAAGGCGCAGGACAGGGAAGAAAATTAGTAGTGTGTGCATCTGTCTGTTTTATTTCAAGGAGGCATAAAAACAGAATTGTGCAGCTGCAAACAATTATGAGTCCATGGGCTATATCCACATATAGAAACCTTTAGGTATGTCAGAGAAGTCTAAAAATTATGAGGACTTCTCATAAGGAGCCCTAGTCATTTGACTGATCACCACAGCACACACACTATAGTTCCAGAGAACTGAGTTACTCAACCTTCGTAGTCTTGCAACTATAAAAGCCTAACAACTGAGGCACGACCTAGTACTCTCCACTTGCTCTACTGGTTTACCGGAGTTTACCCCATGAGGTCTCCCTGGCTCATTGATGCTTCCTTCCAAATCTTAAGGGGATATTTAGCTTCCTCATTTTCTTCTTCAACTGACCACCTTAATTTCTGACAAACCTGCTAAAGAATGAAAAACATTACTGTGTTTTCCCCCACTTTTAAGTTCTCTGTTAGACTCTAGATCTGGTCCTTAAAATAAAAGTCATCTAGACAGACCTGTTTATAAGAAAGATAGATGAAAAAATACAACTGTGTAAAAGAAATGGGAAGGGCACAGGGTAAAGACGGAAACACATTTCCTGTTAGAATTCCCATAAGAGTTACGCCTAATGGCTCACTATTTCCTTATAACAAAATAAACTTAAGGTATCTTTACCCCATTTTATAATGAATTATAGCAGTGAATATTGCACTCAGTGTGGAAGGACTATGTGACCAAGCTGGTGGTGACATAACACAATGAAGGATGGCCATAGCTCCTGCCTTTATGGCATTTACAGTCTAGAGAACCATTTCATTTCATCAACTAACAAGTACATCTTCAGATAAAACAACAACAACAATAGAATCTCCAATGCTCAGTAAACATGCCCAGGGTCACAAAATTGTTAAGTGGCAGGGCAGGGATTCAAACCCAGGTCTGTCAAATTTCAAAGCTGGGTTCTTTCCATCTTATGGTAGCAGCAAACAGTCACTCTGACTCATACCTTTCACTCTGCTGACAGTATAGATCAAAACAGATCAAACTTGTTACTTTTCAAGAAAATTATAAAAAAGATAGATCGCTGATCTTATCAATCACTGTCAGGATTCATATGAAAACAAAAGGATAGGTTCTGACTATGTGGAATGGTTTTGCTCCCTTTAGAAACAATAGAGTCTTAAGATAATTGATATTCAGAAATTATTGTAAAACAGGGAAGTCCAAAGAGATTATAACAAATGATGGACTCCAATGTGCCAAGATTCAAAAAACCCCAGAAAATTCTTTGAACAGATTCTACCTCATTCCAAGCTCAACCTTGTATGACTGTGCTCAGCCCCCAAATTCATTCTAAGTCTAAGATATACAAATGGCAGGCAAAAAGCCTCCTGGAGGCTAGAGGCTATTTCAAACACACCTGAATTCGGCAGTTGCAGTAAACGATTCATGTTCTGTGATTGAGAACACGAGGAGAAAACCTTCCCCACTACGAAAGTAGTTGTCACGAATGGCTGCGTAGTCCTCTTGCCCAGCGGTGTCCAGAATATCTATCTGGACTTCTTCTCCATCAAGAACTACTTTCTTTCTGTAGCTGTCAGCTTTGGTAGGTTCATAGTCTTCCACGAACTGTAGAAATAAACAACATTACCAGTAATTAACAAAGTTTTAAGGGAAATTAAATCTGCCAAAAAAAAAAATATCAGTGTACAAATACTTGCCTACTTTGTCAACTGAGTATTACTGAGTACCTTTAATTATCATGCTATATGTAACTATAAAATAAAAATAACTCCTTATATAACACTTGTTTATTGTTCTCAATTCTACCATTTTTTATTTTGTTTTTAAACAAAAACAGCAGACATTGCCATTTTACAGATGCGGAAATGAAGCACAGAGCCGAACACTGGGCAGTATTATTGTTAGCAAAAAATTATAAAGCAAATACTGGCAAGAGTAAGAAACAGAAGTTCTTATTTATAATCAACAGAATTCTAAAACTCATCTAAAAAGCAATTTTGTGAGAGGTACCAAGAGGCTTAAATAACTAACTATACAACATGATAAACTCCAAATGAGTCAAAGATTAAATGTGAAAAGTAACCCTCAAATACTAGAAGAAAACATGGGTGAAATCCCTTTATTACCTTGAAGTAGGGAAGGCCTTTTTAACTATGACTCAAAATCCAGAAGCCATGTAAGAAAAAATTGATAAATTAGACTACATAAAAAAAATTTTTAAAAACACACTACAGTGTGTTTGGCACAACACAGTATAAACAAAGACAAATGACGAACAAGAAAAAGTATCTGAAGCTATGTCACAAAGAGCTATACAGTCTCTAGAAACAGGAAGGGAAAAAAGATCAACAATCCAATGGGGAAACATGACAATGGACATAAACAATTCACAGAAAAATAAATACATAAAAATGATGTTAAATATATGAAAGATGTTCATCCTCACTAATAAAGAAAACACAAATTGTAACTACATTGAGATACTGTTGCTCACCTACCAGAATGGCAAAAATCCCAAGTATGACAACATACTCTGGGGAAAAGGCACTCTTATATGCTGCGGTAGTAGAGCACAGTATAGTCTTTATGGAGATAAATACGGTAACATCTAACAGAACTAGAGAAGCACTTATCCTCTGTCCCAGCCACCCTGCTTCTAGAATCTAATCTACAGAAACACCTGCACAAGAACATACAAGGTTATTCACTGTGGCACTGTGTATAACAGCAAAAGATTAAAACCACCCAAATGCTCAGTGACAGGAATCCACATAATGGAATACTATGAGACTATAAAAAATGAGGAAGAAAACTATGTACTGATATGTAAAGACATACAGAATATAACAGTCTATCTTTTACACAAAGAAAGTAGGGAGAATAAAATATATTAAAAATATATATTATTGTGTATATAGATATATATTTTAATGTGTATGTATATATGTGCCAAAAAGATACCTTGAAAGAACAAACAAAACATAACAAATTGAAAAGCCATTAAACAGAAAAACTGAAGCAAAATGAACCCATATGAATATTAAATGAGGAATGTAGCAACACAGAATAAATTCAAGAGACTTAGGAATAGAACATTTTGACAGAATGCATCCCACTAAAAGAGACTAAAGACAAAAAAAAATTCAAAGAAATAGTAAACTTACCTCAATGTTTATAATATTTAGTAACAATATTTCATAACTATTTTTTAAATTGTATTATACATCAAATAAGTAATTATCTTGAGGCTGAAAGTCAAGATATTCAGAAAAAAAGTAAATTAATGACAGCAATGTACTATTAAAATTGAACTGGTGCTGGTATAAGTGGATATCCACATTTGGGTCCCTACTTCACATCACATGCAAAAATTAACTCAAAATAGAACAAAGACCTAATGTAAGAGCTAAACCTATAAACTCCGAAAAAAAAAAAAACCACAGGTTTAAATCTTTATGACTTTGGATTTAGCAATGCACCCTTAGATATGGCACAAAAACATAAGCAACAACAGCAACAAAAAAGATAAATTAGACTTCATCAAAATTTAAAACTTCCATGCTTCAAAGTACACCATCAAGAAAGTAAAAAGATAACCCAAAGAATGGAAGAAAATATTTGTAAATCATATATCTAAAAAGGGACTTGTACCCTGAATATATAAAAAACTCTTAAAACTCAACAATGACAAGACAAACTGTAACCCAATCAAAAAGTAGGCAAAAGATCTGAATAGGCATTTCTCCAAAGAAGATATACGAATGGCCAATAAGCACATGGAAAGATGCTCGACGTCATATATTGCTAGTGGGACTGTAAAATGGTGAAGCCTCTTTGGAAAACAGTTTTGTAGTTCCCAAAAGTTATACACAGAATTACCATACGACCCAGCAAATTTCATGCCTGGATATACGCCAAAGAGAATTTAAGACATACATGCACATTTAAAAATTGTACACAAATGTTCATAACAACATTATCATAATAGCCAAAAAGCAGAAACAATACAACTGTCCATCAACTGATGAATAGAAAAACAAAACATGGTATATCCAGAGAATGGAATATTATTCAGTCACAAAAAGGAACAAAGTATTGATTCATATCACAATATAGATGAACCCTGACAAATTATGGTAAGTAAAAGAAGCCAGAAACAAAAGGTCACATATTACATGAATCTATTGATATGAAATGTCCAGAACAGACAAATCTATGGAACTGTAAAGCAGATTAGTAGTTGCCAGGACTGTGGGGGAGGTGGGGAATGGTGACTGCTAATGGGTATTGAGTTTCTTTCTGGGTAATGAAAATGTTCAGGAATTAGACAGTGGTGATCATTGTACAATTCTGTGACTATACTAAAAACACTGAGTTGTATACTTTAAAAGGGTAAAATTTATAGTATATAAATTATATTCCTTTTTTAAAAGGAATGAAAAACTGCTACGACATGGATGAACTTAAAAAACATTATGTTAAGTGAAAGAAGCCAGATATAAAGGTAACATATTGTATGATTCCATTTATCTAAAATGTCCAGAATAGGCAAAACCATAAAAACAGAAAGTGGTTGTCAAGAACCAGGAGTGGGGGTTGAGGGGGGCAATAATAAGAAATGACTACTAATATGTAGGATTTTTGGCAGAAGGAGTGATGAAATGTTTTAAATTTATATGATGGTGATCCCTGTATATCTGTGTGAATATACCAAAAATCACTGAATTGTATAGTCTAAAAAGGTGAATTTCCTGTTGTGTGAATTATATCTTTATAAAACTGTAATTTAATTTTTTTTATTTAAAAATTGGATTGAAAATACCAATTTGAACTTATGGGCCCTTTGAAGAACTCCCTTAAAAAGAGACTTATACTACCAATTAAGAGATACTAGTTTAAATGACTTTAAACCTAAAAATAAAAATACTAAAAGATTTTTCATATTAGGTTCTCTTATAGTTATACTAATAATTACCTTAAAAGAGAGAAAATGTGAAAATTTGCCTATGCTTCATTACAGTATCCTTCTTTTAACTCCTTTCCAAAGAGACAAATATATGACCAACCCCCACCCCACGCCATCTAGTGCAAATCTCTGAATACCACCATAAAGCATCTCAACTGCATGTTTCTGGGCTTTTAAGGTTAAAATCAACAAGAGTTCCATTGACTTCTTTGACACTAGAAGTCAGAATGTCCTGATATGACTGCATACCTCTGTGCCAGTGAAAAGTGTGCTTATTATCAGAACATTGGATTATAACCATGGTGTCCACATTTTTCCACTAGAAATAGGAAATCCCCTAAGCCTTGGTATCTGTTAAGATGAACCACACCGCTGGCCTTGTAGGGCTGCGTGTGATTCAGTTCCAGATGCCCAGTTTGAACAAATCTAAGAACTTCACACAGAACCCTTGTTACTAAGCCATGTCCATGCCGACCTTGCCAGCCACTGAAAGTTTAAAGCAGGTGCTGCTAAATTCTCCCTACCACCAGCCTCACACTACCAGAATTAACAAATAGCTTAAAAAGTCTTCAAGTATGTTAGGTCAAGGATAAAATGGTTAAAAATCTCTAATTTTTCTCAAAGTCAGAACTCAGACAAAAATAAAGACTTCTGGGACTGTGGCTCCTTCCATAATCCAATTTTCAAGTCAATTCCACCAAATAAGGGAAATTTTTTAAAACACTAAAAGTAAAGCGCTGGACTACAAAGAGTTTGAATGGACCATGAGACTTTAGACAACTAGCATCGCCAAGTATAGGACTCAATTTCTTTTTCTATGAAAACATGCTGGACTAGCTGATCTTTAGGGCAGGAGTTAACAAACCTGGCCATGTGTTAGAATTGCTGGGAAGGCTTCATAAAAAAGAAGATTCCTAATTCTCAACTCCAGAAGTGTTATTCAGAAGTAATTTAATAAAAGGTCCCCCAGGAGATTCTATGATCAGCAAGGTTTAGGGAATAACTGCTGAGATCTCTTTAAGCTCCAAAATTATGATTCTGGAATGCTGTCCAATATAGTAGCCACTAGCCATGTCTCAAATGCTCCGTAGCCACCTTAATTGGACACTATAGATTATAGAATACTTTCATTATCACAGGAGGTTCTATTAGACAGCACTGTTTTAGAAATCAAGTAAAGACGTCCATAAGCACACATTGATTTATCTCTCTTCTCCCCTTGCTCTGATTTTATTTTACCATTTCTCCAAAAAGTATTGTTGTTTTCTGCTCCTCAAATGTGTTAGCCTGTGAGAAAAACAGCCTAAGATCAAGCACAACTTTCCATTGTTTCTCTGAAGAAACTAAGAAGAAAACACTCTTGATTCTTCTGCATGCATCTTTTCCCTCCCTCTTGCCACATACAAACAAACATCATGAACATAAAAAATACAGACGAGACTCCTAGTGTCCCACAGTGCCAACAGTAGTGCTGAGCAGAAAAATCCTAGCCTCGGAGCTCTGCCTCTAATCCTGGACTTTTCAAGAGAAGTACTATGGACATTTTGGATGGGATAGTTCTCTCCCATGTGCCGTAGGATGTTAAGAAGCATCCCTGGCACGTACCCACTAGATGCTGGTAGTACTCGCCCTCCAGCAGACAGTCGAAAATATCTGAGACATGGCCAATTACTCATTCCTTAAGGGGACAAAATCCCCTTCCCTCATCTCATGAACTATGCCTTTAATCCTATCTCCATCTTAATCCTTTCCTCATCCTCTCTTCCTCCCCAGCCTCTGCTATAGAAAAGAATTTATAGTAGGTAAATCACATTTAGCAAAACCAAACAAGTAAACAAAGACTTCCAACGCAGACATCAAAATTTATATCTCCTCTTTGATGCAAAAATGTGTGGGTAGATTAAGAAAATTCCACTAGATTTTCCCACTTTGGCCTCTTTTATAAGATAAAGAAATGTAAGCTTCAAAAGCAAGCAAGTTTTTCATGATAAGATCTCCAGGAGAAGATCAGGGGTTTGGTCTGAAGCTTATTCATCTTGGGCCTCTCTTTAAGAAATATAGAATTACAGATATAATATTGGATAGAAAAATGAATATCTAGAAGGGAAAATTGAAATCCATCATAAAATCTTTGAGTGGACAAATACTGTGGCAAACACACCCTCACGGGACCCTCAACGAGTCATGCTCTCATATGATGCCCTCCCTTGGATGCAGAGGAATCTGTGACTGGCTTCTAACCAACAAAATATGACAATGGACATGAGGTCACCCCATGATTACATTTCCTTCTATAAGAATCTATTTTAGCTAACCAGAGACCTTCCTGCTGGCCTTGAAGAAGCAGGTGGCCATAGTATAAACTACCTATGGGAAGGGCCTGGTAGCAGGGATTTACAGCCACTTCTAGGAGCTACCAGCAACTAGAGAGCTTGGAAGAGGACCCGAGCCTCAAGAGAGCTCCCAGTCGCAGCTGACACCAACTGCAGCCTTTGAGACCCTTAGCACGGCAGCTTAGGGTCTCAGCTAAGCCAGGCCAGATTCCTGACACCTGGAAACTGCAGGTAAAAATATATGTTGTTTTAAGCTGCTGAATTTGTGATAATTTGTTACTCAGCAGCAGAACACAAATACTGCTTATATTACAAAATCCAGCAAAATGACATTTTTATTTTTAATTGCCTGGCATACCTTCAGAATACCATCCTACTTTTTGTTTGTTTGCTGTATATTCTTTGATTGTCTTGAGATATGCCAGTGATTTTGAAATAGTTCCTACAAGAATAAAAAAAAATTTAGTCTTTCCTCTAGCCTAGTTGATCCAAATTTTTATTTTATTGATAGTTTAGAAAGGTTTTTTCAGCTTCACAACTACTTGACATTACTAAAAATTAAAGTTGTAGGACTACTGTCAAGTTTAGGGTACCTCTCTTGAGCTTCCCTGCAAGATCTTAGCACTTTTCAGACCAGTCTGTAGATTCCTATATTTCAACCCTTGTTTCTCCTCCACTGCCCACACATTCAGTGACCGATGCCATAGGACAAGTTCATACCAAGATACACCCATAGCACTGCACCTCATATCACAATGCCAGGTGAGTCACCACAGTGGGCTGTAGGAATATTCCTGGAAGCTATTCCTGCACTGGGATGGCTAGTAATAACCACCACAGTCCAAAAGTGACTCCCAACCACATAAATACATACCACTAACCTCCAACTAAACATATCCTTAATTCAACCTCCCTCAGCTAGATTCCAAAAGTGCCTTGGCCACTCCAACCATCCAAAATAAGAGGGAGCTGGACAGATGGAAAGTCTAGTGAAAAGGGATAATGGTCTTAACCGATTATTGTTCCAATAGCTTTGTTTCACAAATTTTGTAAAGCACATGACTGTGTAAAATGTGATGCAAGTGAGAGGCCCTGCCATTTAGGCTCTAATCTGAATACTCCACTTGTAGTATCAGCAATGGTCACCAAGAAGGGACATTCGTTGCCACAGGAATTCCATATTGTCACACTGGACTCAGCACTAGTTACAGTATCCACATTAAGTGATGGACATTTCGGTCAAAGATGGTGCAAGCTCTCCCTTGCTGCAAGGCAGAACCTGAAGTCCACCACCTAAGAAAAGGATAAAATCTTGTATGACTTACTTCTCCCTTTCAACAGCTCCCAAAATACACCCTCGCAAAGCTACGTATCAGACCCATGCTTTAGAAATATCTGTGTGAAGTTTCCTCCCCCTTCTCTTGTGCCTGTCAAAAAGACAGCTCAAAGTATAACAACAGAAATAGTACAAGCAGGGGCCCCTCACATCCCTGCCAGAGTTGAAATTACTTACCAAAAATCAGCAATCCTGATACGTTGGTGAGACCTCTGATAAAACTATTCGGAAACCTCCTTAACACCAATTTGTCCCACGATCTTCTATGCACAAGGGGGAATGGTCACGTGAAGAGGAGGGACACCTCTATAGCAGACTTGGGACAAAGGCGCCTGTGCCTGGCATGTCTTACCTCATCATACATGAACTGAAGTGTCAAGGCCGACTTGCCAACCCCTCCACTGCCAACCATGATCACTTTATGAAGGGCCAAGGAGCTCTGGCTTTTACTCTTGTTTGCAGCCATCCTGCTGGTTTTCTGGGGTTGCGACACACGGACAGAATACCCAGTTGAAGAGCTGCCAGTGAGAAAGACAAAAACTTAAGACATTTGACTTCTACCCAACTGAAATCAAATGAAATCCTCATGCTCCAGAAAAGCCTAACTCAAGACATTCCAACAGAGAGTAGTAACTCCTCTAGGCTCTGGGCAGAGATAAAGCCCACCGGCAACTCTGAAAGTCATTTACCACAGCAGAACTGGAGCAAATGCGAGCCAAGAGAGAAGAAATAGGCATGGGCACCCAACACTGGTATCATGAGGACAGTGGGGAAACAACCAGCCACTAAAGACCAATATATCCTCAACACTGCTTCACCAAGGTAAGGTGACCGAAGAGCTCAAGTCCAGTTTCCTACCCCTGCCCAGAGTCAACTGGGACCACACAGAACACCAGAACTCCCTCTGTAGTCTCAGCCCACCCCTCCCTCACCCTGTGCCACTCCGTCCCAACAACACATCCACTCACACAGCTCTCCATAGGGGCTAGGGGTGATCTGAAAAGGAGTAAGTGTTTGGATTTTTATAATGAGCAACCCCTCTTTCATGGCACATGATAGGGGTAAAAGGAAAACTAAATAATTTACTTTAAGTACATGTAAAATGATGAACTGAGTTCAACTTTTCCAAAATAACAATCTTATTTGTCGAAATCTGTTTAACCTCATCAGAATGAGATAAAATGAGTAGAACACCCCTGGAATTATGGGAAGATAAGGTATTCTGAATAACTAAAGTTAACAGATACTACCTGGAACTTATTCTAACCCAAATGCCAATTTTTATTTTAAATAACTTGAATGGAAAAAGCTCTCTATTTCACATATAGCACAGAGGAAAGAAAAAGAGCATGGGCCTGACTCTGGCTCAGCCATTTGTGAGTTGTGTGACCTAGAACTAGTTATTCAGTTTCTCCAAGCCAGTTTTCTCATCTGCAAAAACTAGTAAACCACCACGTACCTGCAGGATTTTTCTGAGCATTAAAGTGAGATAACACATGTGAAAGATGTAAGCACAGTGACTAGTACACAGTAGGAACTTAATAAAGGTTGGTTTCCTTCATATCTAATTTTAAGAGGTTTTTTTCTAATTACAATATGATGAGCTCCTATTTCCATTACTTCTGACAGAGTAACTTGAAAATACCTCCACTAGAAAAATAAATACACACAACACACACAGAGACATCATTGGGTAATGTAAAAACATCTTTTAAAATCAGTGGTTACCATCCTTGACTGCACAATGGGATCACCTGGGAGCTCTGGATCCCACCCCAGAGTTTCACAGGAGATTGATCTGAGACGCAGCCTGGGCATAGGGATGTCTAAAAGCTTCCCAGGTGGGTAAAGTAGACCTGCAAGGTGGAGAACTCTTAAATGCACAGCTGAACTCAAAAGAAAAGAAATTCCTGTTCTGGGGAGAAAAAAAAAATCAAAGCAGTAAGAGCTGACATTTCTGCAGTCCTGGATGGCTGCTATTCTTGGTAATTTAGGATTTAATAAACACACAGGGCCAGCCTAGCATAACAGCCCTTTGCCAGGTGGGAGTTAGAACTGAGACCCCCTCTTAATTCAGACTTGAGAAGCCAAGGCCCTTGAAGGAGCACATTTTCAGGGGAAGATGACAAGGAAGCTGATCTGCCAGAGTCCTGGTCCATCTTTAAGTGTACTCTGAAAATCTGTAATCAAAGCACTCAAAGTCGAGAAATTAACATAAAAAGTAATCCCCAGACGGGCTGGGATAGGCTGCTCACAGTGCAGGAATGAGAGGTAGGCTGCTGCTAAACAGCCTCTCTGAAGGGACAACATGCAGTTAAAACAGCTTAGGATTCTCACAGCTAAAGCCTACAAACAGGAGCCTAGTGTTCTGACCAATGGTTCTCCTAAGAAAATCACCACGCATGGGTCAGCATACATAACAAGCAAGACTTTTCAGACAGCTCTTATAAAAAGTATTAGTTGATTTTTTTTTTTTTTTTTAAGACAAGGCAACCCTTGGTTGACCTCACAGATTGCAAGGACCTTGTCAATTTACAATCTCTTATTTTTTTATTTTTTACACCTACAGCACCTGGTCTTCCTAGGTATTTTCCCATCCAAGTACTAACCAGGCCTGACCCTGCTTAGCTTCCAAGATCAGACGGGATCGGGCTTGTTCAGGGTGGCATGGCTGTAGACATCTGATCATTTTTAACAAAAATCAATATATCAAATGATCACGAGCTGAACTAGAAGCACCCTGAATATCTAAAATATTTTTTAAAGTATTTAAAATGAAAAGTAATAAAAAATGTAAGGAAAGGAAAACAAACCCATCTTAGTTCATTGGCAGAGGCTCTAAAAATTAGACTTGTAAAAGACAGATTAAAGAGAAGGGAAAAGAGAAAAATAGAAGTTTATTATATACAGGAGAACGCAGTGATGAGTAAGTAAAGGGGGTGGCTAGAACCTGGCCTTACACAGCATCTTAACAAAAGAACAAATTTCATGGAGAAATGACAAGACAGAGGAAAGTGACTTTGCACCTCTAATAGTGACAAATTGTGGAATGGTAAATATATGGGGGAAACTAATGGAAAGGAAGGCCTAGTGAGTCTCGTTTGTCAGGTAGATTCCTCCAGTGCCTACACTGCACACATCAGAGTCTAGAGTTGTCTCCGGTGATTAAGAGGTTATTGTGCTGAGTGAAATAAGTCAGACAGAGAAAGATTAATACCACATCATTTCACTTATATGCAAAATCTAAGAAACAAAAAGAACTAGTAGAAAACAGACTCACAAATAAAGAGGACAATCTGGTGATGGCCAGAGGGAGGGGGAGTTGGGGGGCTGGAAGAAAGGGGTGAAGGGTTAAAGAAGTACAAATCAGTAGTTGGTCACAGGAATGGGGAGCACAGTATAGGGAATGCAGTCAGCATTAATATGATGGCTGGGTGGAGAGCCAGGTGAGTGACAGAGTAATTGGGAGGATTGTTTCATAAACTATATAAATGTCTAATGAATGTACTGTATACTTGAAACTAATAATAAAATAAAATGCTAAAAAAAAAAGAAAAAAAAAGAAAAAGTAGCATCCTGCCTGTCCTGGTAGAGAAGGGACGGCAGAGAGTTTTCATCTATTATTTTCTCAATTGCCTTCAGGTCAAAATAGTCCTTACATCAAACTAGCAGACTTTGGGGTGGCATATTCTGGACTCCTTCAATTGCCAATAAAAAATTTACAAAATACACAAAACTATCTTTTTAAAAAATCACCTATAATCCTGCCACCAACAGATACTCACTATTAATAGTGTATTTTCTGCCAACATTTTAATCTACATATTCCTATATTTAAAACCTATTCAAGATCATATTTATGTAGTTCTATATGTTATTTTTCATGTATTATATCTATCCATCTTATTAAACAGAGAAGACTACACAATTAAACCTCTTCTTGATGATTTAAGGAGCAACATCACCTTGAAAATCAGCTTTGTGATCAGTCTTGGGCTTCTATGAGTGGCAAGCATGTCTGCTCACTCTTTCCCCTTTCATTGGACCATCAGTTTACTTGTCTATACAGTGCCTTCTCCCTGCTCTCCCTTTTCTAATCACGTGCGTTTTAACAAGTGTTCTAAGCAATTAACTAGATAATTAAGCACATCTGAATTGTGACTAAACTAGAATAAATGGGATAAGGAAGAGCCCTCCCTAAAAAACTTCAGTTTAGGAAGGTGAAATTGCTTTTGGCCTCATTTCTGGTTCTATAGAGCTGAGTTGGTGAATGAGGTTGGAACCTTTAGGTCATCAAGCTCTCATTCAATTTCTCTGAAGCAACCCTGCTTCTAAGAATTATTATAGTAGTATGAAAGTGGAGAAATAGTTTTTTTCCAGGTTCGGAGGGTACACTTTCAAACACATGTAATTCTGAGCTGTTATTTTCAAAAAACAAAGTCAATTTTTCTAGAAGAAACCATAATAAACAAACTGAAGACAACTCAACAAATTCAGATACTTGCCAAAACGTCTGTGCTGAAAGCTTGAAAACTGAAATAACCATCTTTCCAATCCACATAACTGCTTCAGTCAACTTGACATGATGAGAGCAAAGACAGGAGAAAGGCAGAAGTGCCAGCCAAGTGCCTGTCACTGAACCAATCCTGAAAACTGGAAAGGCCACCCTCCAGACTCCTATTATTGAAGATAATAATAAACTACTTGTTTAAACCACTGTTAGTCTATTTATTGTTACTGTTTTCAACATTAGAGCTGAGATTTGAAGGCGTTGACTAGAGAGGAGGAGAAATACCAGGAAGAAAAAAATCAATAAAGCTTAGGAAATTCATGTTGATGATTTAATGTTTATAATACATATGCCTAGCCAATAAATAAATGTGTTCTTAAAAACAGTAAAAGTATCTTTCCCCCCAACATTTTACTCTGAAGTTTCAAACTTTCAGAAAAGTTAAAGGAACTGCAGAGTAGATCCATATGCCCACCACCTTGATTCTACAATTCACATTTTGCTCCATTTGCTTTATTGCATACCCAGTCATCTGGCATCCATCTACCTATCCATCAATCCCTTTTAGTCTCTGATGCATTTCCATGGAAGCTACAGACATCAGTATACTCCATCCCTAACAGTGTAGACATCCATTTTTTCCCCAAAGCAATTATACTTCCCCCACTGCCTGTGCTAACAATTTCAGAACTATCTCTAAGGGGTTTGCAAATCTCTAATCTCTTTAATCAACTATTTGGGGCCACAGCCAATATATGAAAACCAAAACACAGATCTTCCAAAGGGAAATGTGGGCCCATAATACTAAGTCCTGGTATGGCTCTCACCTTGCAGTAGGAAGTTTCTCTAGGTGACTAGAGAAACACACCAACGGACAACCTTTAATATGTCTCTACCTAACAGCAGGAAAGCTATGTAGTTTGATTCACTTTCCTTCAAAAAACATTTAAGCTCTACTTTGTGCCAAGTTGTGGGTCTCTGCCCGTAGAAAACTCTGTTTCCTAAGGAAAAACATATAAATAAAGAATTTTAATATAATTCCTCAAAATGCAGTGATAAAGATGGAATGGAACAGGGTATAATGGAAAGCAAAAGCAGCTCTGGAGAAAGTAAATCAGAAAAGGCTTCAAAATTGAGTAAGAGTTCACTCAGCAGATGGGGGTGAGAGAGGGGAGATTTATATGCACAACAGAGAGCGCATGCAAAGCAACGAAGGCATAAAATACCATAGTGGGTCCAGGCATCACATAATACCAAAGCACAAGGTATGGTGGTGAAGTGACTGGGTAATGAGGCTCAAAAGACATATTTATCTACAAGTTGGCCTAAAATGTCATCCTAAGAAACGTATGCTAACGAAAATGGGGAGCCATTGCTAGGTGGGTCCTCCAGCCCAACTTAGCTTGTTAGGCATTGGATCAATAAAAATAAACACATACCCTCCCTGCACAGAAAATCAAGACGCTCCAAACTAAGAAAGCTTCATTTAGATGGCTTGGCAAGGAGTCAAGAGAGTTGGGAAATGCCTTTGTTTACGGAATGTCTATATACATTAATACTATATAATGCTCTCTACCATTTAGCAATAATTAAAATACCAGAACACATATTCGCCTGAGAAGTAAAATTCTTAAAGCAAATCACAGTATATAAACCATCCAAAATGACTGTTAGGAGGAAGGGAGTGGTTTCTACCAAACCCTAGTCTCATAGGCCAACAGTCATTAGTCCTTTGTTAAACTTAAGCTGGGAGAAAATGAGTTAATGGGTAAGAGACAAAATCTGAATCACAGGGTTGTTATGACAGTCAAATAAGAATTTGAAAACGGAGAGAAAATTTTACTCCTCCCGTCCCCCTCATAAAATTCAAGTGTCCTAGGTGATAAACACTGTACACATACAAAAAACTGCATTTAGCACTTTTTCTCCTGATAGTATAACTTGAAGGTAATCTGGTCATAGGCATAATATTGGAGTCTCCCAAAACAGTATCCATGTTTTTAGTCCTCTAAATAACAGTCAAAATGGAAGACAATCCTAAATCTGAGACAACTGAAGCACCAAAACCAAAGAAGCACTAAAACAATTAAGGACAGTAATCAAAACAGACCACTGAAAACTTAGGAATTCATGAATCCACAACTATAATAAATTTTAAATAAACAAGGGAAAAGGGAGAGCTCTTGCTTACAACAGAACACCAAAGGCAGACTGATAAATGTAGAGGGTGCTACTCAGTTGGAAAATCAACATTTTGTAACTAACTATCCATGGTAATGATAGGTTCAGGCAAGAATCATTAACAGATGCTAAATCTAAAGGGGAGATTTAGATGAGGAACAGGATATCTGGTCTTAAAGTTTATCCATAGATTACTTATGAATCAGAATCTGCATTTTAACAAGCATCTAAGTGTACTGACACTATTCTAAGTGTCAAGGCAAATCTCAATTATTTATACCACTTCCTCTTACAATCCAGATTAGGAACAACCCAATCTAAAATACGGTTATGAAGGACCCTCCCCTCAAAAACAACACTCTCAAATCTGAAGTAATACAGGAAACAGATGTATCAGAGAAATTGTAAATGCTGAAGAATGAAAAAGTAAAATGCAGTGGCACTATCTATTCTGGAGACATTATTTCCATTGTACTGAAAATCAATACACAGTCTTATTTCTTAACATCTAACACCAACTTTTTTAGTTGTGACAAAATAAACAAACTGAAGGACTGTATAAACAAGCATGCCAGTGTGTATACAACTGAGGTGGCAGTACCTTCCTTCCAGTGCCGAATCCCTACACCACTGTCTTTTAGTGACACAACACAAACTCGTAGTTATCTCTAAACAGTGTCACATATACTCTTTGGGCAGAGAGGCAGTGTCATTCGTGTGTCTCTGGGTCAACAATTCCAACCTACAATGTATTTGAGACCTTGAAATGCCCAGAGAATGAATACAAGAATGAATGGATGATGAAAGGGGAGTTCCTAAGAAATAAAAATGAGGACAGATTTTAAACAATTTTCCATAACACATCTATGCCACATTTGTCATCAATGTTCCATTAAGGAAATGCTGTCTCTTGAATGTTCTATTGTGAACATTGATTCTAGAAGGTAAGGCATTAAAGGAGAACCGCCCCCGCCCCCAGGTTCTTTATTTTTTTAACAATAACAATAAATGACATTACAAAAATAATAATAATTTAAACTCACACATGTATATGCTCAGGAACCAATTCAAAGAGATTGGTCAAAGATGAACAATTAAAGATTAATAAAAAAATAACTGCATTAGATTGAAATACATCAAATTTGTCCATGATGATATTAAAAAGGCACCTTATTGGTCACTTTTAGAGGACTAGTGAAACAACTCATTATTGAAAAACCTGGTAAATAAATGGAAAGAATTAAAAATGTATCTTACGTCTCCTATACAAATTATACCATGGGGTAACCAAATAATAGATAAAGCAAAGTTTCTCTTTAAAAATTATTCTAACAAATCAAAGAATGATAACATTTGAGCTATCACCATTTTACAATTCCTTATGAATTAAGAATTCTAGACACTGAGCATCAAGGGCTGCTAACATGACAAAAACAGATATTAAGAGCATCTTGAAAAAGACACATAACCATCAATGAAGTAGTCTTGACAAAAAAGAAAAAAAAAAAAGTTCCTAGTTCTAACTCTTGAGGTATAGGAGACAGAAGAGTATGCTGCACATCAGCACAGAGGCACATTGACGATACATAAACTGGAGGAAGCTCTATGCATAACACACTCAGTTTCTTCAACAAATAAACTGTAAGAAAAAAAGAGAGATGGAGAAGAAACCTATACATTATTAGCCATGAGAGACATGTCAACTGATTGAAACATATGGACCTTACTTGGATCCTCATTTGAACGAACACCTAAGAAAATGGAAGAAATCTGAATATTGGCTGAATTTGATAACATTTAGGAATTGTTGTCTATGAATATTTCAAGCGACTTCATTCAACTTCATTACAAATGACGTTAAATAATATATGGGGTTTACTTCAAAGTTATCAAGGGGAATGAGAGTGAGCAGATATAAAAATAAAATAAGATTAGCCATAAATCAATAATTGTTGAAGCTGGTGGATCGGTACAAAGTTCATTATACAACCCTCTGTACTTTTGTATATGTTTTAAAATTTCCACACTAAAAACTTTTTAAAATAATGAAGACAAAAATATAGATGCTGGAGTCCCACTCCCCTGGAGATTCCAATTTAGGAACAGGGAGACCTGGCACCCAGGTGCTTAGGCTGTCCAGCTGACTGCAATTCCATTAAACTTTAAGCATTTTGAGAACAGATTATATAGTTTCTTAACTGCTGTTGCACCCATTACCTATCACAGAAAGCATATCATTTTCTCACCTTAATTCTATAAGAAGTAGAATACTCACCTGGACAGAACCATGGATCTAACTTCAAATAGAATTATTTTCTAATAACTAAGAGTTAACAATCTCACAGTTAACACTATGCTACCATCTTTGATTTTACAAGGACCAGGGGACATTCTATGCTAAAAACAAACAAACAAACAAACAAAAAAACAAAACACAAAACTGATTCACTTTTCACAATTTGATTCAAAATTATTTTTGTGAGTCTTCTAATATCTAGATGGAAATGATGAAGTATCATCACTCAGCTCTCTGATGTCATCCCTATGGACAGCTTCTTTATTTTTCATTCAGCCCATCAACTGAATGCTTTCCTCTTCCAATCTATCTCCTAACTAGAGAAACTTATTTATCATACAGTCTTCTATTCATCTCCTTCAAATTCAAGTACAATCATTTCTCTATATTCACTCTACAGTTTTACAGTCTTCAGAAATAGGGGAAGCCTGAGTAAATGAGAAATAAGTTTTTCAAAAATGTGTGTTCTGCTAAAGTGCATAATTTCACCACAGACAGGACAAAATAATGAAGATTTAAAATGATATGCTCACATCAAGTAATGAAACAAATTTAAAGAAATAAATGATTTTGATTTGAAAATGCATTCCTGGATTTTCACAATTTAGAACACAATAAACTCTAGAAATCAGTTTTTCCTAGAAATGAGTTTTTAAATATTTTATCAAGTCCATCAATACTTAAATTTCAATTTTTACCAAATTGGGTTTGGTAATTGTTAGTACATTTGTAGCAATTTTTTGTAAACCTAGTTTAAATCACCTATAAAAACAAATGAATAAGCCATGTTACATCGTAAGTTCCAACCATTTATGATGGATACATTAATTAACAAGATTTATAACTTCAATTTTTTGAGTATGGTCCAGTTACTAACCTTTACGTTGAGGAAAAAAAGTATAAATTGCTCCATTTTCTCTTAACAAAACCTAGAAACTCAATGCAGGACAATTTTTTTAAAGATTTGCTTAAATACTCCAAATCTTCCATTTTATGTGGCAGGAGAAAGTATCTGTGGCAAAATTCCATATCTCCAGATTTACTATTGTCAAACCACCCTTCTGTTGCCCCTGCAAAAGATCGGGTGTATTGTTTCATACACTACTTCATTTTTGCCATAAATTACTAAAGCTCCTCGGAACTCCTCCCAGTTTACCTCCAAAATAAGAAAAGTAGAGGACTATTTAAAGCGATAGCACATTAAGAACAATAACAGGCCTTTTTGGCAAAGCATATCTGGTAAAAGTGACTTTAAAAAAAGATTTCACTAAATAACACAATTTTTTACAACTATGCAATTTAAGGCAGTCTGTCTAGTACTCTTTCTAGAAACTGCTCCCCTTCGCCATCTTCATGGTTATTACAGCAGAGAGGAGGGGGTGAGGGAGGTAAGGAAAGTCAGGTTACCATGGAGAAACTGGTCTCAAGGAGGACACTGGACTCGAGCCAGAGTATGGGCATGAGGCTGAGCAGGCTGGGTCCCCAGTGGCTACAGCTGGGAGGAAGCCCCCAGGCAGAAGAGAGTACAGAACTCTTGTGGCCCCTTAGACAGCGTCCCTCTCACCCAGAAAGCAAGGGCAGCTCTCAGTACCAGCTGATTGCTGGGATTTAGGGATGTCAGACTTCTGATCCTTAAAGAAATGCCATAAATTTAGATTTTTATGTGCAATCTCCCTCTTTTAAATGTTAATAACTAAATCAATTTTTAAAAGCATTATGAGCTAACAAAGCATGTCTACAGGCTACTCATTTTTACAAACCGGCAGCTATGTTTTCTGCCAAGTAGTAAAAACTGATCTTCAAGTACGAGAGCGCCAGCACACGGAGAGAAACACTGCGACAGTCTCGGCAACTTTCAGGGAGCTGGTTCCAGCTGCTCCTGAGTCCCAGACACATTCTCCGTCAGCCCTTTCCTTGGCTTGTCTTGGGCACAGTGAAGAAGAAATTGAACTTTTTTAAAATTAAGTTTATTAGGGTAACATTAGTTAATACAATTATATAATTTTCAAGTGTACATTATAATTTGACATCTGTATATTCTATTGTGTGTTCACCACCCAAAGTCCAGTTTCCTTCAGCTACCATAATCCCCTTTACCCACTTCACCCTCCCCCTACCTCCCTATTTTTGACCCTCTTTACCCCATCTACCAACCCCTTCCTCCCCCACCCCACTAGTAACCACTATAGTCCATGTCCATGAGTCTCTGTTTGTGCTGCTCATTTGTTGCTTTTAGGTTTATATCCCACAATAAGTGATATTATGTGATTTTCAACTTTTACTGTCTGGCTTATTTCCAGATTATCTGGCAGTCCATCCAAGTTGTCGCAAATGGCAGTATTTCATCTCTTCCTATGGCTGAGTAATATTTCATTGTATGTATGTACCACAGCTTCTTTAGCCAGTCATCTATTGTAGGACACTTTGGTTGTTTCCATGTCCTGGCCACTGTGAATAATACAGCTATGAACATCGGTGTGCAACTATCTTTTTGGATATGGGTTTTCAAGTCTTTGGGGTAAATACCCAGTAGAGATGGAATGCTGGATCATATGGTAGATCAATTTTTAGTTTTCAGAGGAAGTGTCATACTGTTTTCCATAGTGGTTGTACCAATTTGCATTCCCACCAGCAGTGTCCATAACATACACTGGTACCCTCACACTAAATCCCCCTTTCTAGTGTGAGCTCATTTACCTCATGCTTCTATCACTCCCAACCAAGGGAGTCCCAACTGACTACTTATAGTTTTGAAAGTATACACAGAATTCAAGTCTAGGGAATCAGTCTCAGGCATGGCCAAGGGATATAATGACAAAAACACTTCCTTCTGAATGAATAAAGCATGATCTCTACATACAACCAACTCCAGCTAAATTCAAATATTCTGCCTCTTGGATGATTAGGAATCTTGTCCACAGTAAGACAAACAAACAAACAAACCCCAACGAAAGTAGCTTAAGCAAAAAAATAATTTATTGGTTCATATAACTGCACATGCAGGAATAAAGCTTGCTTTGGGGGCTCAAATGATGTCTCCAGAACCCAATTTTCTCTCCCTATTGCAGTCTCCAACTCCCTGACCTCATGGCCTACTCCACCTCCCTGACACATTCCACCCCCACCCCCACCCCCAACCCACCCCAAGCCTTTTCACAGCCAACATGCACAGACTTAATTCCTTCTCCTCTAGGTTTCACCTTAAACACCACTTTTTCAGAGAGGCCTTCCCGGACCTCTGACCCTCAGTAGGCCCCCTCTCTACTAGCCTCTACTTCAGCCCCTTTGCTTCTTTCACTACACTGACTATAACTGGCAACGCCTTTCTTTTTCTGCTGTTCACCTATTTCTTCCACTACAGTTAAAGCTTTATGAGGCCAGGGACCAGGTCTGACTTTTTCTCTCTTGCATCCTTGTACTATAGGAATATTTCCTTAAATTATCATATAAATCATGCTGCAACTTAAATAACATGAATTTTACCCCAACTACGGTCATCATAAAATCTAGTATACAGTGTAAATTTAACACTTAGATTTATCCATACCTAATCTACTATTCATAAATAGTAGAATGGTTCAAAGAATAAAAGGTTTAAGCTACTATTTCCTTATTTCAAAAGCAAAGTTTGACAGATGGATAATATGAATTTATATTTTTTCAGCTTGTCACTAAAGAATTTGAATCTCTTAAGGTTGTAATTTAAATATTTATTTGAACTTTTTATGAGGTAATCATTATGAGTTACAACACAGGCCTTTAAAACAAATTACCAGATCCTCAAGTAAGTTTATTTATTAAACAAGTCTCAGAGTAAACAAAACACTGTGGCTTTAGTGGTTTGGTATTTCAGTATAAAATGCAAAGTCCGTACAGTTATACTAGAGATACTCATTAAAAATTAGAACCTATTTTTTATAAGAATTTCATCATTTCACCCACTGATTTAAATAAAGATTTCTGATTATTTGTGATTCAACTGGCAGTGACTTTTCTGACTGACCATCTTTTTTATGACTTAGCACTCTCAGAAAGGAGCATAGGCCCTCGAAAGGGAGAGCCAAACTTGAATGGCTAAGTGACAGGAATACATGAAAGGAGCCCTGCTGGTCACCCAGTGAAGAATCTCCATCGGTTAGCTAAGATCTTCAAAAGACACAAACTCAGTAGGGCTGCTGCTGGACCTCTGTTAAATCTTCATATTAAATTAAGAGACTCAGCCTTGACTTCTCTACTTGGTAGATTTGCATTTTCTCATTGCTTTGCATTCATACAGGCATTCCAGTAGTGATAGTCCTGGCAAGAAACACAGTTCTCAGAGTTTCTTTTTCTGTATATTCAGCTTCTCCTACACATACTAACTTAAAGTAGGAAACTCAATTTTTCCCTCCCCTTGGTAGATGCTATTGTCATTAGTCTCAGGGAATAGAATATTTTTATATTCTCATACATGTATGACTCAGTTTCCATGTCTATAAAAACAAGGAAGTTGAATAAAATAATCTAGTTCCTTTCCAATTCTTTGCTGCTTTTTTCTGAACTTAGATCTGCAAAACAACTTAAATTGGTGCTGCTATGTGCCCAGGGAAATTTATTTTAGGTATCTCTGTTCCCTAATATCTACTGGTTCTCCTACCAAAAGAAAAGCAAAACTAAATTGACAAAAAAAATAAAAACAAAACACTATATTAACTAAAACAAAAACCAGAAAGCTCTGAAGTCGCTCATCCTAAGTGCCCTGCTTCTGGTTGGTACCTTTATGGGTACGTTACTCCTTCTGCCATGATTGCCTTTCCTCCTGATAAAGGATCAGGATTTCACACTCAGCCTAAATATTGCCTCTACCACCTTCCTAATCTCCCCGAGCACAGGTGACCCTCTCAGTCTGAGTGGGTCCCCATATGTGTCAATACCACTCACTGTTGCACTAAGGTAAACTGATAATTTCCTCCTAAATGAGGTCTGCCTCTCCCACCACACTGAGAGCTGCCCATACATCTGTGTGTGCTCAGTGTGCCCTGCTACTTAGAAGATACTCAAATACATGGTGGATTAAAAGCAAGTTCCTCATTTGTTGTGAGAGACCTCAAGAGGACAAGTGGTAACTGGTAAACTTTGAAAAGTGAATTCACTTATATGATGACTTTCCCGAACTATAAAGTGATAAGAAATGGGAAGTAATTTGCAAGCTCAAATTTTTTAAAAAATATGTAGCTATTACTGACATGAAATCCTCTCCCACCATACCCTTACCCCCAATGGAATCTGGGGATTTTACTGGCCTTTGAGATGCCTACCCATTTATACCAACTCCAGTTCCTTCTACCTGCAAAAGCAGCCTCAAAGACATTAGAATTACTTTACCTCTCAACAATTGAAGGTCAAATTTGGAACTAGCATATATATCCCTTTTCTGCATTACTTATCCAAATAAGATCCTGTTTGGAAATGTACTACTACTATTTACTTTTACTAGTATAACGCAACTTGCAAGGTCATTTAACTAATCAATGGCAGGGCTGAGACTGGAACCCCAGCAGTCTGGCTTCAGAGGCCACACTCTGAGCCCCAGACACTGGAGTGCTTGCTAGTGGATTGCAGTGAGAAAGAAAGACAGAAATGCATAGGCAACTAGAGCACAAGTTCCAAAACAAAGACCAGGTTGGAAATATACAACAAAAAGCAGTCATTATACAGGCAAAAGAATTGAAAGCAGGGATCTGAAAGGACATCTGAACTCAAATGTTTATAGAAGCATTATTCACAATAATCAAAAGATGGAAGCAACCTAAGTGTCCGCTGATGGAGGAATGCATAAACAATATGTGGTCTATCCATACAACAGAATATTATTTGGTCTTTAAAAAGGAATGTAATTCTGATATAAGCTACAACATAGATGAATCTTGAAGACATTAAGCTAAGTGAAATAAGCCAGACACAAAGAACTAATACTCTATGATTCCACTTTTATGAGGTAACTGGAATAGTCAGATTCACCAAGAAGGTGAAAAGGATAATAGGAATTGCCAGGGAATAGGGGGTGGCAAGGATGGGGAGTTAGTGTTTAATGGGCAGTGCTTCAGAATAGGATGATAAAAAATGTTTTGAAGATGAATAGTGATGATGACTGCATTAACAGTGTGAATGTACTCAATGCCACTGAACGGTACACTTAAAAATGGTTAAAAAGGTAAACTTTGTGTTACCCATATTTTACTACAATTTTTTTTAGTAGTTATAGTCCAACTATAGTGTGGGACTGGAGAAAAAGCACTCAACTTGAGGTCTGGAGTCTGCCATTAGGAAACTAATGACTTTGATTAAGCTGCTTTTCTCAACCTCAGACTGATCTATGAAATACACAGGATATCTGAATCCTCTTTATAAAGATTAAATGGAATCATAATATCTGGCTCTGAATAAGCACTTAACTGTTTCTTTGAATACCGCTCTGATATTCTAGAAAGTCTTGAGAAACTGGCATAGGAGCCAAATCTGTGCTAAGGCAGGATGAGCTACCAGTCCTTAAAGAAAGATTTCATTGCTCGGACTCAGTCCCCTGTCAACTGAGGCAACATGTATTCAGAGCACAGCACGAGGAAGGAAGACGCCTGGCTTCTGGACCTCATTCAGCCACTCACACATTTTGTCACTTCACCCCCCACTGAGCCTCAATTCTCCACCCAAAGAAGGGGAACAATAATATTTGCCCTGTCTATCTCATAGGGTAACTGGGGAGGAACAAATGGGAAAATATGTACTGTTAAAAGAACAAAAATTCAACTGAGTACATATGAAGCTCTAACTGGCTTTATTAAGTAATTCACAAGTCAGGAAGCACCTCATCTATCAACTAAAAGAGGCACCGAGAAGGTATATAAAATGGAAGGTTTTTATAGGCAGAATGATGGGGCGGGGGGACAAGAAAACTAGAGTGGGTTATTTCAGGCAAAGTCATCTTCTCTTAGAGGGAGGCAGGGGTCTTGTCAGGCACTAGTACTGACCAGGGAGTTCCAGAGTGATTGGTTTAAAATTCCACTCCTGGGGGAGGCTGAAACTGCAATTGGGTTAGGAATTAAGTCTTGATGGGGCTTAATAAAGTGACTCCATTTCAGGTCTGTTGTTTCTTTTTAACAGTAGTACTAAAGACTTTGAGAGCCACAGAGAACATTTTCAAAATGGAAATAACAGTAGGAGTATTATCATCAACAGAGGTCTTTTAGACCCTTCTTTCTTCTCTATCACCAAAAAGACAATGTCACCTACCTTCAGAGATGTTATTGATGGGCATTTCACGACCTGCTCTAAATCTCCCCCAGCAGGACCTGAAATTTCTCTAACCACAGTCTTCTGTTTCATTCTCTTCCCTGCTGTGTCAGTGCAGGGAACCAGCATCGGGAAGCTGCTACCTACCCAGTCAAGATTTGAGAATTACAATGCTAAAACAGGGTCCACCCTTCTCTAAGAGAACAGCATACTGTTGAACATCCCTATACACAGTCACCACCAGAAGTGCAGACATCCCCACTCTTCCCTTGTTACTGAGATTCTTACACCAACAGAACTGCATCCACCCCCTAAAACAACTAATCCCATCCCTATGTCACCCCCATGACCCTGGGAACATCAGCAAACTCTTCAAGACCTTCCACCTCTTCTAAAAATGTTCCTCTACCTTCTTTTCTCCCTTAGACTTGAGTGTGCCCTAGAGACACCACATCTTAAGCAGGTACTGCTCTCCCTCGCATGTCATGTGCCTCAGGGCCAGGAGGTGGTAAGTGTCCTTGCTCTCTCCCCATTGTCACTTCCAATTCAGTATTTCCCTCAGTCTAACGACCTCTTCCTTCCTCTTGGAAAAGCCCTGTATCTTTAAGGCTTAGGTAATAGCCAAGGCTTAGGTAATAGCCAAGCTATCATCTGTGGAACTCTTTGTCACTTACCTCATTTGTTGATGGCATTTGCTTCTGGTTCGCAGACTTCCTTTCTACCCAAACTCCTGGTACCTTCTTCAGTGACTTCTGTGTTCACATGGATGACCTAAAAGCTTAGCCTCCCTCAAGTCCTTAACCTCTTCTTTAGAAAATTTTTCCTTCATTCTACCTGACAAGGCCAGAATCGTTCCCTAAACTTCATCATCATCAGAAACAGTTTTCTACTCTAATCCTCTAGCTTCTGCTGCCATCCTTCTAGTTTACTTGCTCAAATACCCACCTACCACAATTCACCTTCTTGGCACTTGCAAGCTCTGGCCTCCAGCACTTGCTCTCTGTGCACCAACTCCCTCTGGTCTCCACTTTCCTCCTTCACCAGCTTTGATCCCACAGCCTGACATTATAAAAATCCCTCCTGCAAATACAGTCACCTCCCTTGCTCCTTTCACCATGCTTTTCAGCACTTGCACCTGGCAAGCAACTTGCTGGAGAGGGAAAGAAAAGCATGCAACCAGATTTACAAAACTTCACATTAAATTCATTTATGATCACAAACCAGGAATGAGCATTCACTCTATACTTCCCAGAAATCTTACTGTGATTCTACCCTACTCCCTCCCTACACCCACTCTCGAGAGATGACCTTACCTTCAAGCACAAACCCCCTCACTTCTCCACCACATTCACAAATCTACCAGCACCTATGCCCGTCTCCTCCTTATCTCTGGCCAGAGAGCATGCTCCTGCTCTTAGCAAAGGCCAAACCCTCCACACAGAAACTGGACTCCATGCAGCCACCACCTCCATGCCCACAAATGTCATTCTGGCCATCACAGCATCTTTTCCTGCATCATTAGTCAGTCTTTACCTCTCTACAGGACCATCCCGCAACAGCATGCAGACTCATTCTAGTTAACCTTCATCCTAAACACATACACCCTTTGATGCTCACATGTTCCTCTAGCTAGTGACACAATTTTTCTATAGCCCTGGTAATCTATACCAATGCTTCTCAAACTTTAATGTAGATACAAATTACCTGGGAATCTTGCTAAAATGCATATTCTGATTCAGTAGGTCTGGGGTGAAGCCCAACATTCTGTACAGCCAACCTACTCCCAATGCTGCTGCTGGCCCACACAGCCCACTCTATCAGGAAGGCCATTTTCCTTCCCTCACTACTTCACTTATAAAACCCCTTCTAATCTGGCTTCCTTCCTCAGCATAACTTCGTGGAAACTGGTCTCATCAAAGTCACTAATAAATTCCATGTTGCAAACTCCAATAAAAACGTTTCACTTCCTCCTCTCCCATTCCCTCCCCTTTTTAAAAATGAACATGTAGCAAGTGTAATAAAACTTTGCCTGGAAAGGGGAAGGCCCCTAGTAAGCCAATTCAAAGATCCCTCTCGGTTTCTCCCTTCAGGTGCTGTCCCTCCAGCTTCTGCAGCACCACATTCTCCCATTCTCCCACAGTGCTTGCTGTTTCACTAGCAGCTCTTTCTCAGCACTGTTTGCCAGGTTTTCTTCCTTTACCTGGCTTCTCTGTCAGTACTCCTCAGAGCTGTCTTATATCCCTCTCACTTCTATGTTCTCTCACTCAGTGAGTGACCTCATCCATTCCAGCAGCTTTATATACAGTTCTCAAACTTTTCAAATGCAGCCCAGGTCACTCTCCTGACCTCCAAACTCATATCCCTCTGCCTAACTGCCACTTCTCACCATGTGGGTATTCTGCAAGAACCTCACACTTAACATTCTCAAAATAGAACTCTAGATTCTTCCCCACTTAAAAATCTTCTCCTTCTCCACTAATCCTCATGTAGTAGTTACTAAACTAACTAGTCATAGCCAAGGCATTACTAAACACCAAAAACCTGGGAGACATCTTTGATCTCCCCTGCCTCTCCTCCAATTCAACTCATGACCAATTCTACATTTCAAAAATACATTTCAAATCCATCCGCCTCTTCCTTCTCCTCTGCCATACCCCAGTTCCAGCCACCAGACACTGAACAGCCACGTCCTGACTTCTCAGTGCCACTTTAGCTTCTCTTCTATACATTCTCCACACAACCCCTACTGTGAATTTTCTAAACATGCAAATAAAAGTGTGCTTAAATCTCTTTAATAGCTCATCATAAATAAAATCCAAACCCTCTGTTCACCATAGCCTACAGGAGCATACAACCAACCTTTCCCTCACCAGCACTGTCTTCTTTCAGTTCTGTGAATACACCAAGGCTTTCCCACCTCGGTTCCCTTTCCCATGCTCTACTCTCATCTCGGATTGCTTTCAGGAAGACCAGAAGCAAGAGGATGCAAAGTACAATCAAGAAACTGAAGAAAGAACTTTGTGGTTGCCTAGAGCAAAAAGAAAAAGGCAGAGTCTGGTCTGAGATGAAACTAGAGAGGAAAGCATGGGTCAGGTCATTTTAGGCCCAGTAGGCCCAGTAGTTTAGGAATTTCAGACTTTCGACTGAGAGTACTGGAAAGCCATCGAAGTGTTTCAAGCAAATAAGTGACATAATTAGACCTGCATGTTGAAAACATCATTCTAACTATAGTGTGGAAAAAAACAGAGAGATCACAAGCAGATGTGAGAGATGCAGCAAGCCAGGCCACAGAAAATGGTGGCCTGAAGGGATGACAGTGGACATGAGGAAAGTGGCTAGATTTTAGAACTATTTAGGTGCTTGCATTTCTGTAATTTATAAGAAATATATGTTTGATCATTCAGATGATCAAACTTATTTTTCTCATAGATACTGGATCTTGGTCCACAGTTTCTGGCTCACACATAGCTCCCCAAACCCATGGGATTCTCTGAGTGATAAGAACAGTGGAGCATCTTTTGTTATAATATTTGGTCTCTCCTCCTTAGTTCCTGAAAATGCTTCAGAGCCATAAAGATGAAATGGATGTCTTATTATTCACAATAAGTCCTTTCCACCACAACTTGGTTTATGCTAACGAGGTGACTTTTGGAAAGTAGGTAAGGATGAGGGCTGATTGACAGGAAACCAACCTTGAATTGAGAGTTGGAACTTTCAGTTCCATTCGATTTCTGGGGAGCTGAGACGGGCTGGAGATTAAATCAATCGTCAATGGCCAATGATTTAGTCTACCATTATATTTCTGTGCCTCCACAAAAATTGAAAAAGATGGCTTTAGAGAGCTTCCAGGTCGGGGAACCAGAAGGCTTCCACGTGCCACTGTTCTGTGGCCCAAACTCCATGAGGATAGAAGCTCCATTGTTTAGGACCACTCCATGTCTCTTCATCTGGCTGTTGATTTGCATCCTTTAATATCCTTTGTAATAAATCAGTAATCTAGTGAGTAAATGGTTTTCCTGTGTTCTGTGAGCCACTCTAGCAAATTAATCAAACCTAAAGAGGACGTTGTGAGAACCTCTGATTTACAGCCAGTTACTCAGAAAAGTTCAGGTAATAACCTGAACTTGAGACTAGCATCTAAAATCCAAGGAGAGGATCACGGGAACCTCCAATCTGTAACTGGTTGTTCAGAAGCATAGGTAACAACCTGGGCTTGCACTGGTGTCTGAAGTAGAGGGCGGTCTTGTGGGACTTAACCTGCGGAATCTGATGCTGTCTCCAGGCAGACAGTGTCCTTACTGAGCTAAATTACAGGACACCCAGCTGATGTCTGAGAACTGCTTATGGTGTGGGGCGACCACCCCCCAAACACACACACACACACACACACACACACACACACACACACACACTGGAATCGGGTGTAGAACCCTTTTAGAAGTTTTTTAAAATGGCAGAACTTATTGAACAGATATAATTTGAGATTTTTTTTAAAGGCTTAATATACAAGTATAAACAGAGGTACCACAGTGGCTAAAATCCATTCCTGATAATAAGATCAGCTAATCCAGAATAAATGAGTGGTTAACAATCCTTTCCTGTTTTTATTGGCAGAGCAGGGTGGAAGGAAGGAGGGGCCAATGGGGGAGGTAAGAAGAAAGGAAAAAAGATACTAGCTCATAAATTAGGGCAGTGAATGGGAAAAGGGCCAAAAATAGGAAGCAAGGAAATTGGATTGTGCCGACTTTTCCAGTCTGCCCCATGGTGAGCTAACAATCTTCCCCTGGGTTTGAACGAACAAAGTGGCTCTCAGAAGACTTCACTATCTGGACTTACAACATGATTTATGAAATCTCTTGCTATAAATATTCTCGATTCAAACGCTATTTCTTACATGAAAATATTAATCATAGAATTGTTAGAGATGGACGGAAACTTAGAGGTCATTTAATCAGGCTTCAGGCTCATGATTTCCTAAACTCTTCTTTGCACCTATTGACACTTCAGAAAGATTTCATCTAGAAGTTAAAAGAATAAAGTCCTTCTGTCCAGTGGTTAATTAAAATGTATCAGGGTTTCAAAAAGAAATAAAGAATTGCTACACAAATAAATTGTCCAAAGATTTAAAAATAACTGGGGATGGAAAGTAGGACTTAGGTTCTCGAAGATTTTTTCAGCCATTTTACTGGTGATTTTATTTTTAAAAATATGTAGATGATTAATGACTAATTTCAAGTTGTTCATCAAAGAGATCATTTTGGCAATAACTTTTTACCAATTTGTTTTAGGAGAAAAAAAAAACTCAGTTCTATTTGGTTTAGGAACCAGTAAGATTTAAATTTTTAATTTCCAAAGCTACTGCATATTTGGCTAATTCTAGCATCTGACAATGAAGAACCAGATGAAAGAATATAAAGTTTTGAATATAATATTAAAAGTTTCTAGAATAGTAAAGACTCCAGCTGCATTATACCCTCCTATAGTGCATACTTTAGTAAACTTATGAAACAAAAATTTTCTCAATAATGTCTGGTCTAAACCTTAAAAATTAATTGTGGTAGCTAGACTCCAAGAATGCTAATGGTCTTCAAACTCCCCTCAGGTAGTTAGTCCTCTCCCACATTGTACCAGGTTTGGTATGTCACTTCCAAGATTAGAAACCAAGATACTACAGTTTTCTTCTTGACTGTCCTCTTCCTCCCCCCTCCCCCTCCCCCGTCCTCCTCCTCCTCTTCCCCTCCCCCTCGCAAGGCCCTCCCCCTGCCCCCCCATCACTTGCTCTGAGGTAAAAACTGCCACGTTGTAAAGGGTCCTATGGAGAGGCCAACATGGTGTGGAACTGAGGCCTCCAGCCAACAGCCATGTGACTGAGCCATCTTGGAAGCAGATTCTCCAGTCCCAGTCAAGCCTTCAGATGACTCCAACCTCAGGAAAGACCCCAAGGCAGAGGCATCCAGCCAAGCTACTCCCAGATTCCTGAACTTCAGAAACTGTGTGAGATAATGTATGTTCTTTTAAACTGTTAAGTTCAGGTTAATTTATTACACAGCTGTAGAAACTTCATTCAAAAGACAAACTTTGGGGTAGCTAAACAGGACCAAACTACTATATTTCCTTTACCTCATGCCATATACTAAGTAAAATTACATATAGCTTGGACTATTTTAATTTGGTTCAGATAACTTAATGTTTTCTATGTTAATGCCCAATCTAGTGGACCTAAAAGATACTGTAAGTTGCCCACAAACCACTGACAAAAGCAACGATGACAATAATATATTAGCAACTATCGATTAACAGCACCTTTTTCTACATTTAGATTTCAAATTTAAAAAAGGAAAAATTCCCAAAAGATCTGTCTACAATCATAACAGAAAACACTCAGGAAAATTATAAGCAGTTTATTTTTTAAAGTAACACAAACTTGCAATTGAGACCTGGATGGCATTTTGTAGTTGCTGTAGTAATGACATATTTTGTGGTTTTGACACTCAGCTTCCACACTCACTTCATCTTTTTTTTCACTCTCACATCCAAAAGCTCACACACTCTCTTGCCTACTGGTCCCTTTACTTTTAGAACATCTAAGAAAACATATACATATACACCCATACTTGTATTCCTAGGTACCTAAAGAACTGAGGAGCTAAAGGAGACAGATCAAGGTCAAATATTATCTCCAAGGCCAGACAGTTATCTGGAACTGGTTAGATCAGTAGATATGTGCCAAGCAGATAGCTAGCTGATGCTCAATAAACGTTAGTTTCCCTCCTCCGCCTTACCTACCCCACCCCCTCCCATGAGAGTTCCCCTTTCTTTGGTACTCTGCTCTCTTTGACTCAAGACTTCTCCTCAGCCACAAGAATTCCCTTTAAAAAACAAATCCAAGTGTCTTGCATATGTAAGAGCAACTTAGATATGCAACTACTTGTTTAGAAGTAGTTGGAGCCGGTGAAAAGTGGGAAGGAGGCTGGTACATCACCTTGAGACAAGTTACACTGGAAACCGTAGAAGACTTCACCAAGACCTCTTCCAAAATGGCAGTGCTAGGTTGTTACACTGTCTCCAAACTGAACTTTCAGAAAAGGTCTTCAGCTACATTTCCACCTTCAAAGACTGGATAAGAATTCAGTAATTGAATTCAAAGAGGTATTGTGGAATGGGGTGATGTGACACAAAGGATTATCTCAACTCTCTGATTTAAAATGTCTAGTCTTAAACCATCTTCAGCCAAGGCAAGAACCTCGATGAATGAAGGCAAGAATTTAGAGCGTTTCTATTTCCACCTTCTACCAAGACCCATTTAGATCCCATTTAAGGCTCTAATTCTTGTTTTCTGATCTTTATGTGTCTAGGTCTGATGTTACCAAAAGGCATCTAATAATTTTAACCCCCACTTTTTTCCAGCCAAAATCCTGGGAAAGGTTCTACTCCTCAGGCACAGAGAAATTCTGTTGCGAGATATCAGATAAGAGTACAACACTTTTTCGATGAGAAATAACATGAATAGAAAAGGAAGGAAAGACTCCGATGTGGCCAGAAGAAAGCAGACTAGCTGACTCGACTAAAACCACAAGCAGGGGATGTGGATGCCTGACCTCATTCCCACCCCAACTCCATCCCACCCCCACTACCACAAAGAACACCTTACACATTCCTTACTTGTTGAACCCTAACAAGCAGGATAAATATAATCACCTTTTTACAGCTGTGGACTCTGCAGCACAGATAGGCGAAAAGCCCTGCTGAAGATCACACCACGAAATAGTTTCAGAACCAGCATCAAACCTAGCTAGGTCTTCACATCCTGCCCTCTGGTTCTTCCCAATATTCAATGCTACCTTTCACAGCCATCCCATTTCTGGGAACTTTCACATTCTAATTCTATTGCTCCAAGTTTTCTGCTTCGAACATGGGTCCCTGACATATCTAAAAGATACGCTGTCTTCTCTGATAATCAGTACCCATTAAACCATCCCCAAAATGTAACACCAAGAAATGAGGTTAGGAAACCAGGACAAAGCAGAAAGTTCACTGTTCTCCAAGGGTTCAAATCAAGTCACACAGATAACTCAAATAAACAAGCAGCCAAGCCTCTTCCACTGACCATTCTGAATCGGTCCCCAAGCACAAGAACTGCTCCCCAGAAGACTCACCTGATAACACCATCAAAGGTACAACGTTTCCATATTTACCTGACAATCAGCCCAGAAACGGCAGGGCTCACACAAGCAGTCTGGACGCAGCTCTCTGTGCCACGAGCAGTTCTGAGCCAACCGCGGATAACCGGATATACCTGTAAGAGGGCAAGAAGCGAGGTGTTGAACGCTGGTCCAGGCAGAGAATTTAGGTCCACTGCGCCTATTAGAAGCCACATTCGGTACCAATCCCTATCAGAGAGAAACTCAAGGAAGGGGGGCGGGGCGGGGGCGCAAAGGGACAACTTGATGCTGATTTGCAAGGCAGGACCAAGAATGGACCCAGCAACTTTTGGCGCACGACCCCTGTTCACCTCGCGCTCTTAAGGTGCTGACAGGTTTCTGCAGCACTTTAGCTCTCATCCCGCCCACAACAGCAACTAGAGGACTGGGGAAGTGGACCGTGCTCGGGCCGAAGGCCCGAAAGGGCAGGAAGTGGAAGCAGAGGCCATTAGTGGGAAAAGGAAGGGAGCAGCGACGAGGCGAGGCGAGGGCGCCGCCCCCCTCGCTCAGCCCCACACCCGTCGGGGCGGCCTGGAGGCTTTCCCTGGGGAGCTCCCCGAGGCCGCGGCCCCGCGTCGCCCTCCGCCCGCCGGGCCCCGCGCGGGGCGGCCTCGGAGCGCGGGGCGGGCTGGCCGCACGCGCCCCGGGGCGGTGGTGCGGGGCCGCAGACACTCACCGAGGCCGGCGCGGCGCTGCCCTGGCCGTCCGCGCCCGCCCCGCGCTCCCCGCGGCCGCGTCCCGGGCCGAGCCCCGCCGACCTGTCGCGGAGCAGCCGGGCCTCGCGGCCCCACCCCCGAGCGCGCGCCCGGCGTCGCCTGGCAACCCCGCCTCGCTCGCGCGCGCGCTCCCTGCCGCCCCGCCCGGGGCCACGCCCCCCGAGGCCTGCGAGCCAATCCGAGGCGGCGCTTCCGGGCCTGCACCGCCCCCTCCGTGAATCCTCCAGTCCGGGGCCGAGCGCGCCGCACGTGACCGCTGCTGCAGCGGGGGCATCTGGCGCTGGGTGTGGCTGCGGGTGGGCGGCTCCGAGCGTGGGCCGGCTGGGGCTGCGCCTGTCACGGTTGGGGGCCAGGCCCCACGCAGTGGGAAGGAAGAAAAGGAGAGGACAGACCCAAGGCAGACGGGAAAACGGGGATGTGGCGCGCAGGTGTGGCAGGGCCCGCGCGGCTCCTGGGGCACCTGTCCGGGGCGGCTGAAGCGGAACCACCGCCTGCGGCCACGACTCACGCGCCTGGCTAATGACGTCCCATTAGCAGTGACTTGACCAAGTCACAAGGTCGAGAAAGCGAGCTGTAGCCTGGGGCAGGAAGGACAGTGGGCCAAGCCCAGGACCGACAGGTTCTTCTGCCACCGTGGGCCGCCGTCATCGTCCTCCAAAGGCAGGGGACTGTGAATTCTCTAGCCAAATAGGGCTTCACCTCGGACTGATTTTCCTAACCCACCTCCCCTTCCTGGAGCTGAAGCCTCCTTCTCCCTGCACAGGATTTGTGGCTCCACTGACCCCTACGCAAAGCTCAGGGCACGCCACACCGTATTGCAATTCTTAGTTTAAATACCTGCCTCTGTAATCTCTGGGGAAGGAAACTAGTTCTAGTTCAATTTGATAGCACAATTTGATAGCAGCTAGCACCGTGTAATTAATTCTTCCGTTGTTAAATATACATTAGATTACATGTGTGTCACCTGAGAGGCTTTGTGCCCTGATTAGATTGCGAGGTACAAGCAACTAACAGATCCAGGCCCTCTACCAACAGCTATTACCAAAAAGCACAGAAGCTTTACCTTAGTTTTAAGCAACAGGCTTAACAAAAACACACGTAAGGAGACTATCCTAGTATTAGTCTGCTGTATTAAGTATCCTGTTTTCACCCTTCTCATATACATTAAAGACTTCTATTGCATGCTTATTGTATGACAGAAACTAAGTATTATAAGGGAGAAGGGGTAGAAGGCTTCTCCAAAAGGAAGCTCTCTAGTATTTATAACCTAGCAGTCAGACCCAAACCAATACAGTAACAAGTGCACAGGTTTGGAATCAGGAAGCATAGGTTGAAAGGAGGGCTCTATCATATAACTAGCAATTACTTAATTAGGAAGTTAGGTAACCACTGGCCCTCAGTCTCCCGGAGATTCCCAGTAGGAGCAGCATCTCCACACTGTAGGTGTGAAGATTTCAATGAGATTACATGTAAAGCTCTCAGTGCAGTGCTAGGAACTCGGTAAGTGCTCAACAGATGTTAGCTTAGATTGTCATTGGCAACAGAAACCATGATGTATACTCGAGCATGTTATAACCAACCTAGGGACAGCATTTCCTTCCAAGGCCTGTTTTATCTAGGAGTGTGCAACACTATCATGGTGCAAACAATGCTGTGGGCAGCCTGGTGGAAAGAACCTGCTGTGGTGGTGCCATTTTATCAAATGCAAGTTTAAAACAGAGAGCTGCCTGCAACAGCCCACCCAAAAAAAAAAAAAAATAAGTGGTTAAGGGAACAGGATCAGGTTCATGGGCACTGGGTAGGATTGAACTTCCTAGCTCCCTGCAACTGGGTGAGGCTAGGTGACTAGCTGTAAATGACCTGTGAACAGAAGTGACATAAATCAGTTTTGGACTGGAGAATGTATTTGCCAATGCTAGACCCTCCAAAGCTCTTGCCTCTATGGTATGGTCACTGGGAATGTTTGGGAGTGTGGCTGCTCCATCAGCACGGAGCATCCCCCCAATCTGCCACTACCGACCTGTGATGGACATTTAGCATGACTGAGAAACAAACCTTTGTGGTTTGAAGGTACTAAGATTTGGGAGTTGTTTGTTACTGCCACATAACTTAGCCTGCTCTGACTGATACAAGGCCCTAACGTGTGCCAACCTAGGGGCACAGTGGTGAACAACTCAGACAAAAGAACAGATAATAAATCGGTATACAAACAAGCAACTCGATAATTACAAATTGTGTCATTCAGATCACTTGAGACTGAGTAGCCAAAAAGGTCTGTCTCTCTTAGAAAGTGACATTTAAGCTAGGACTTGAAGGATAAAAATGAATCAATCCTGGAAAATGTTAGGAGTAAGGGGAAGGAGAGGAAAATATTTCTAGCAGAGTAACAAGTATGCGTAAACTCTAACGGCAGAAAAAGCTAGGTACTCTGGAGGACAGAGAGGAGACCTGGATGGAGTGCCGGGTCAGGGCAAAAGTGAGGCTACATGGGATGGAGAGGGAGGTGGGAGCCAGATTATGTGGGTGGGGGCTTCTAGGTTATGATAAAAAGATTGGAATTATGAGCATGAAGCTCATACTCATGAGGAGGTTTGAGCCAGGAGGATGACATGCTTTGCTTTTAGGTGTTAAGACCATTCTAGCTGTTGTGTGGAGAATAGGCTATAAAGGGCAGATGTGGTAATAGGCCCTAGAAAAGGCTGTTCTGGGGGTCCCAGCAAAGTGGGGTTCTTGGGGCCAGAGGCCAGAAGGGTAATTAGGCATAGGGAGATAGCAGGAATCTTGGGGAGATTGCAAGGGGAAGGGAGCAAGAGACCTCATGATTAAACCAGGGGTCCTGCCAAATCCTAGAGGAAACAGAGGAAAGATTGGAATCAGGCCTCCCCAGAGGTGCTTTTACCCCAAATAGAATGGGTGAGGGTATGTAGAGGACAGCTGAACAATTTCCTAACACATCAGCCAGCAGACAGCAGCCAACATTATTAGAGACTTGCTCCCACGAGCTGGCAGTATTATATAAATAGATAATATTATTAGAGTCTGACAAGCGCTGGCATCCCTGTGGACGTTTGATATTTGGTGACTACCTTGATTAGGAAATAAACGGAGCTGCTAGTCTACTGTGAACAGCAAAACTAGATGGAGTTCATCTTCAGCACTGCTATCACCTCTTTATTCTGTGTTTCTCCAGCCCTCAGTGTCCAAATGTTCTCTCCCCACTTCCTGCTCTCTCAACCTATTCTCAGTGGCGGGTCTCTCATGCAGGAATAAATGATTAATGACAGTTCAGTTGGTACCCGTTTCTTCTTGGCCATTTGTATCATCCAGTTGATCAAAACCAAAAGTCCTAGAGCAGGGGAAGTACTAGGGGAGGACCTGAGAGCTTTCATTCATGCTGCTAGGATGGAGTGATTTATTCCTCCTCATTACCATCTTCCTATGTTGTGCCCTTAGCCCCAGCCAGTCAGTGGGAACTAATCAGATAGATGTTACTGGGAATTGCTTTTCTGGAAAGGCAGGGTCCCAGGTAATTAGCTAGAGGATGAGCTTTCATCTTCCAAAAGAAATTAATCTACTGGGAAACATTAGAAAAAAATGATTTATTTCTATTTTAAATTATTAAATTAGCTGGACTTATCTTTTGCCATCATAGTTTACAAAGAATTACCTCTCAGAAATGAAGTCAAGGCTATTTTTGTCATTGAGTAATAAGTCATCATCATTGCTAATCCCCACTACCTGTCGGCACATGTTTTCCCCTTCCTTCCATCTGTGTGGAGACACGTGTGCCCTGCTTCCAAAAATCACTGGAAACAGCCACTACGGATCTGGTACTAAACTAGATAAAAGCCTCTACAGGGTGATAGCCGCAAAGCACTGACCATGAAATAAAACAAGATTTAAGTGTCTGGAGTCTGTGCTGAGATCTCTCCAATGTGAAATATTATCCACAGTCTCCCAGGAAACCAGCATGAAAAGATCCTTGGAGCTCCTCCTTCTATCCCAACTTGGTCTCCTGATCACATTGCAAGCTCTTCATGGATGCTGCCTTGATTACAAATGCACTGGGGGCCTGCACTCACCCTCCTGGCCTCCTTGGTGACTCCTCGGACCCTTAGACACTGGAGCTCTTGAGGGTCCAGTCTCAGCCACATTCCCTGGGGCATTCCCCCCAGGAATTCCCTCTACATTTGAATCTCACTCATTCGGTGCATGCTGACACACCCCACCAGATACAGGTTCCCCTGACATGCAGATGCATATGACCCACGGAGTCAGCCAGCTCTGGGAAGCCAGACAGTCCGACTAAGAGGACACAAAACTTAGGTAGAGGAATGAGGAAAGCACTGTTGGCTGAATCTGTCCTGCGTGTGTGGCACTTTAGATATTTGCCATTTGCTCTCTCAAGACCCCTTACAGCAGTCACTCAGAGCTGCTATTCCTCACTTGGTAGCTGAGGATGCTAGGCCTCAGGGGCCACCAGGTCACAGAGGACTAAGAGAGAGATCCAAACGTCAAACTCAGGACTGTCTCACTCTGGAGTTTGGCCTTGTGCAGCCCAATCATTCTTGTGCCCTCCCTGTATGGTCCAGGGCTCTTCTGACTCATCATTCTCCTTCACCTTTGTGCTTGCCACTGATTCCAGCTCCCCAGGGAGAGGGGTAGGGCTGCGTTTCAGCTCTTCCCTGCCCCTTTCTCTCCATCTCCCCAGCCCATGCCCTTCTTGCCCCATGCCTACCCCAGCAGCTGTGGAGAAGCAGTGTTCCCCCCAACCTACCCACTGGTCCCTTAGCCAACCCCCATGCAGCCTCTGTCACTCTGCCCCTCCCATCCACAAATATCAACCCCCTCAAGTGATTTACTTTAAATGTGGTTTTCTTTTTTATTGGGCAGCTTCATCTCTTCCTTTGCACCTGCTCCTGAGAACAGGGCCAGGACAAAGGGTCAGAGGTCTAAGGAATTTTGAGTGGTGCATGGGTGAGAAGGAAGCCCTGAGCCAGGAGACCCCTGCTCTGAAAAGAAAGCAACAGTTTTCTGCAGTCATACCACTCCCCCACCACCCCGCCCCCAGCCTCCACCCACAGTTCCTCCTCCTGAAGCAAGACCACAAAACTTTAAGATACACATCTCTGGGGTGGGTGTTGGGGACAATTCCCCTTTCCAAAAGATGTTTTCCTGTGGAGTTTTAATTCTTTAATGGCCAAGAAGAAATTTAGCAAACAAGAACGAAAATAAAGCAGCAATGAGGTTTATGTAGCCCCAGGGATAGGATAGATGCATCTTCTGCAAGTCCGCAGAAAGGCCAGGCCCCCACTGGGAAAGTTCCAGAAGGACAGGGTGACTAGGATCACACTCCAGCATGGGGGAGGGGTACACACGGGGCCTCCTCTTACAACATGTACAGGTGACATATCCAGCCTTGGCACGCAGGGCCATAAATTGCAGGAAGCAATTGCCACTCCAGACAGTGGTGCTGACGCAGGCCCGGGGCTTCCTCAGCCTGGCAGCACAACAGAAAGGCTGGCTGGCCAGAGGTCAGATCCTGCTCTCTGCCCTTCTGCCTACCCTCACCTCAGGTGGGAGAAGAGGCCCAGAGCTGAAAAGCCCCCAGAGATGTGTCTGGGGCAGGTGAGGCAGTAGGGAGCCTCTTAACTGAGACCAGGCTAGTCTCAGTTCAGGCTGGTGCCATGCCAGGTCCTCTGACAAGCACCTTCCAATGTCATCTCAGCCTCCTTCATCACCACGTAGTTTAAGAGAGAGGTATGATTTCCTACTTATAGATAGGTCAGTCAGGTTGAGAGGCAGACCAGGCCTCAAACCCTGTGCACCTCTATCCCAGTCTCTGCTGCCTTCACACACACAACTGCAAGGCTGTGACCATAGGCAAGTCACCTCCCCACCCTGGACCTCAGTTTTCTCTATGCAGTGATAGTCTTAAGGTTACACAGAGCACCTGCTTTGGGCAGGAACTATGCCAAGCATCAGCCATCAGGGAAGAGAGTCACTAAGGTCCTATGCTCCAACCTTCTGAGGGGAGACCACACCTGGGCAGAGCCAGCTCAGCTGCCTGTCTGTTGAGACCCTTCAGTCCTCCTGGTACCCAGTGTTCCTGATCATATCTCATCACAGCCTGAAGCTATCCCAGGAATTTCCTTGGAGGAGCAGCTGGTGACCAAATGGCAAGGCTAGAGAATCTCTTCCCAGATCACCTGATACTGAAACTGGGAGCTCATCTGGTTAACCAGAAGTCATATCTGATGGCTGTGGTCAGAGGCTCACATTTAAATATGAATTCCTAAAATCTCTCTTACAGCTGAGATGTTATACATCAAAGTACCTACTACAATGGGGTCCCCAAACTCCAGGCAGTGAACCAGTACCTGATCTGTACTGGAACCAGGCTGCACAACAGGAGGTGAGAGTCTGGCAAGCAAAGCTTCATCTGTATTTGCAGCCACTCCCCAGCGCTAGCATCACCGCCTCAGCTCCACCTCAGATCATCAGGCTTTAGAGTCTCATAGGAGTATTGGTCCCTGGTGTCAAAAAGGTTGAGGACCATTATGCTACAGTGTTTGACCCATAGTAAGCCTCAATACTTGTGGGTGGGTGGGTGGATGGATGGAGGGATGGATAAAGGAGTGGGATTAAGAGGAAGTGTGATTAGGAGGCTTAAAAACTGGGGATGCCCTGATGGGGTTAGTATGAGGTGATAGACATAGGAAAGGGTAATTGGCAGCCAGAGGCCTGTCTTACAGGTCTCAAGAATACAGGCCGGAGATGGAGAAAGAACATGCAGAGAACAGCATGACAAATCTGGAACACAGACCCCAATGTGTTGACAGTGTTGATCTCCCACTACAGGCTCTGCAAGGCACATAGAGCAGTATCAGACACACAGTCCACTTACTCACACTTAGTAATTAGGACCCCTGCTGTCTGCCTGGTCAGCTCACACTGGGTGGTGGCCTGACCCAAGGCTGCCTATTTTGTCTCAGCAGAGCTGTGACAGGTTGGGCCTGGGCTTTGATGACCAGCATCTGTGGCAGGCCTGGCTCCACCTGAGGCCAGCAGGCCCCTGACCTGGAACACCCAAAGCACCCACCCACCTGCCCCTCTCTCAGTGGACACATGCCAAAGACTACTACAGTTGCCACATCAAATATAGATGCAGTGTCGGGAACGTACTTATACTACAAATTATTCATTGTCCTAAAATTCAAATTTAATTGGCACTTTGTATTTTTATTTGCAAAATATGATAATTCTACTCAAGTCCAGGGATCTCTGAGTGGACAAATCTCAGTGGCCCATACCCACCAACGATGTCTCAGTCCCAGTTGCAGCTTGCAAAGAGAGGCCAGTGAACTGGCTGGACAGAGGAACTCTCCCCAAGACATGCAAGCATCCCCCCAGCAAGAGCAGCTGGGACTCTGATTAGATGGTGTATGGCAGTACTACCCTTCAGGGAGGAAGACTGAGGAAGGCGCCCTTCCAGACCCAGCTCCTTAGGACCTCAAAGTTCTGCTCCATCCCATGAGCTCCCTCAGCCCTTCTCCCAAGGAATTCCACCAGCCTGGACCATTCATTACCTCAGCTCATGACTGAGTACCTCTCAGGGGCCAGGTGACCGTGGTGGATTAGCCATGGCCTTATCCGATCCCGCCTCCTCCTCTAAGAAGCCTTCTCGATGACTCAGTCCTCTCTGATCTGTCCATACATTTCACCACCAGTTATACAGTTTCTTGTGTTCTGTTGTCTTGTGGGTATAAGGGCTCCCAACTGAAATCACAAGACCCCAGCCGATTAAGTGCCCAATGTTACAACTCAGCTCAACTCAGAAAAACCAGCTCTCACTGAGAACATAAAGATGATTTAAATCCTGGCCTGCTACATGCTAGCTGAGGCTTGTCATACCTCTGAACCTCAGTTTCCTTGTCTATAAGGAGAGAGCTACTCACAGAGGTAGATGGGGAATTTAAAAATACAATGCAAAGGCTCAGTGACAATGTGGCCTGTAGGAGCCTCTTGGCCCATATCCATTTCTTTTGTTTTGTTTTGAGTTAATTATTATTTTTTAAAAGTTCTAACTGGTTTTATTAAGCAATTTGTGAATCAGGTGGCATCCATCTAGCAACTAGAAGAGTTCTCCCTATTATTTTTAATTTTGGTAAAGTAACATAATATAAAATTCACCATTGTAACCATTTTTAAGAACACGTCAGTGGCTTTAAGTACATCCACATGGTTGTACAACCATCACTGCCATTCACTCCCAGAACTCTTCATCTTTCCAAACTGAAACTCCGTCCCCATTAAATACTAAGGCCTCGGCCTCCCTCCCCCAGCCCCTCACAACCACCCTTATGTCTTCTGTCTCTATGAAACATGCATACTCCAAGTACCTCATGTAGGCAGAACATGTGTTTGTCTTTTTGTGATTGGCTTCTTTCACCTAGCATCATGTCCTGGAGGTTCATCCTTGTAGCTTATGTCAGAATCTCCTTCTTAAAGGCTGACTAATGTTCATCGTATGACTAGACCACATTGTATTTATCCATTCATCCATCAATGGACACTTGGGTTTCTTCCACACTTTGGCTATTGTGAGTAATGCCGCTATGGACATGAGTGTACAAATATCTCTTTGAGATCCCACTTTCAAATCTTTTGGGCATATACCCAGATGTGGAATTGCTGCATCATAGGACAGCTCTATTTTTTGAGAAACCACCATACTGTTTTCCATTGTAGCTGTACTATTTTTACATTCCCTCCAACAGTGCACAAGTGTTCCAATTTCTCCTTATCCTTGCCCAAACTAATTTTCTGTTTTTCAATAGTTGCCATACTAACAGTGTGAAGTGGTCATCTCCTCCACTTCTGGACCCTGCTCTCAGCAAGCAATTCATGGGTGTTTGACCTATAAACTGGATTCCATCCTGAGCTTTCTCTGCTGGTCTTTAGGCTTCCTGGGAGACAAATGGGCTGTTCCTCTCTCTCTGTGAGAGACCTCATGCCTGTGATTCCTGGCACTTATGTAACTTAGGCGACCTCAGTCTACCCTAACAGAGAGCAGGCACAGGCACAGGGGTCTCAACACCAGCTAAGCACTGCCCCTGTCTTTTTCTCTGCTGGTGCACATAGCTGACATGGCCTATCAGCTCCAACAGGGCCAAGGACAAACAGAGCCCTGTCTGTGGCTGATGGGAGTCAGGGGCCCTGTGGCTGCTGCTTTCTTTTTAACTTTCGGCACTGACTTTGCTCCTGTCCCAGGTTCCTAGTAGAGAGGCCCTTCTTCCCTCAGGGTCTGGCTCTCCTACCCAACCCAAAGGCAGAGAGAGATGGTGGCAACCTGAAATCCCACCATGAGGATGTTGTTTCCAAGAGTCCTCACCTTGGTGCCGGAAGCTGACCTCTTCCTGACTCAGCCACACACATAGTAGAAGGCACGACCGAGGAAGCCAGGACAAGGAGTGATAAGTTCTGATGGAGGGAAGGCCTGGAATGACCTAGAACAAGACCGAGGAGGGGAGGCCTGTGTATAGCCTGCTGTTCTTCCCATTGAGGGGGATACTTTAACATGGCTTTGGAGCCAAGAGACTTGGGTTCAAATGGTAGCTCCATCAATAATACATGGTGCATGACCTTGGGCAAGCTCCCTCACCTCTCTGAGCTTCCAGCACATGAGAATGATAACACCTGAGTCATAGGGTCACCATGCAGCTTTGCAGGGCAGTCTGGGTCCTACTTCCTGCACCCACCTGATTCCATTGTTTAAAGCTGAAGCGCTCCTCCTTCCATCCCCCCCACCCCTGCTGCTGAAATCCCACACGTATTTCAACCATCAGTTAGAGAAACAAAACATAGGAGTAGAGGATAACAGCCTAGGATAACCCCCTTCCTTTTTCTGACAGGAGCTGGCTTGTTCCTATGGGAAAAACACCCCCGCCGCACAGCACCACCTCCACGCCATCCTTTCTTTGTGTCTGGGCTTCTAAGGAAACAACGGTTGCTGGTGGTTTCCTTCCAGGATTCTCCCCGCCCACCCAGAAATTCCCCAACAGCTGCCAAGCTCAGCGATAAGGAAAGTGAGCAATTCCCAGAAAGAGGTCAGCACATTTCAGATATAGAACAGAGGCTACGCCTCTCCTGTGCTGCCCCCACTTCTGTTCACACAGTCACAGGTTACCTGGGCCACACTCCCATTAAGCACTGTGACCTCCTGGAGTGCCGCATGAAGGAGTGAGACGTAAGCCAGATAAGCTTTGATGAGAGTTGAGATGGTCATCTCCTCCACTGCGTGTTAGGGGTTAGGGGTGGGAGCCATGTATTGGGCATCATCCCCTGTACACCTGGGTCTTAGCAACACAGAGATCCTGGCGTTCTGTAGCACTCAACCAGCAATTCTTATTGACTCTAAACCAGATGCCGGGCATTATGCTGGGTACTAGGACACGAGTGAGCAAACAGACCCTCGTGGAGTGCAGGATGGGAGCCCAGGGCAGGGTGAGGCCGGCTTGTCCACTCTCCCACTCTGCTCTCCTCCAACCCCCCTGTTGCTGGTCTTCAAAACTCTGTACCCTCTGCTCAATCAACCCAGGGAGCAGTGAAATCAGTTGGAAGCAGAACAGAAGAGCAAAGTCCATGAAGGAGAACCCTCCTAGCAAAGACAAACAGGGTGTTCAGTGTAAAAATTGTTTATAACCATGAATGCAAGAATATGGAAATGCACAGGTTAGTAAAACCAAGGGTCCTAGGGAAGGGCCAATTCATTTCCCTTATGCCGGCAAAGTTCAAGACAACTCCAAACAGCAAATCCAGAATGTCCACCTTTCACTCCAGGAAGGACCATGTGAGTCTGCAGGAGACAGGGAGGCCTGGAGGAGGATCTCTCACTAAGCCTGAGTCTGGGCAGCCTGCATGCAGCCTCCCTGGGGCTAGCATCCTCCTTCCAGGTCTGCCTCTCCCAACCCGCTCCACACTATTGAAGACCTGGCATTTCCCTCTCGACACCTTCAGTGACTTCCCACCTTAGGACAGAATCCAGCCACTGCAAGGCCCAGGCCGCCAGCCTCCTCCTTAGCTGCTCCTAGACAACACGCAGCACTCCAGCCCCTTACCCTCACCCTTGACATTTCATTCCTTTAGTCCTACTGCCTTCCCTCGGTTCTGACCCATAGTGCACTCTCAGCTGTCTCAACTTGTCCTTGAAACTCAATTGAGTAGTGGGGTTTCTCAGAAGTATTCCCTGCTGCCTCATCTCCTCCCCAAGAGGTACGGTGCCCCTCCCTCCAACTTCCTTCCACTTGAAAGGCCCGGGGCTGCATCTTATGTCTGTATCCCTGTGCCTGGCATGGAACGGGAAAAGGTTTGGAGTATTTATTGAGTACGTACTGCGTGCTGGCCACTTTCATAAAGGTTGTCTTAAATGATGCTCACAACAAATCCATAATGTGGGATTATCCCATTTGACAGCGAAGGAACCAGGCCTCAGAAGAAGAGAGGACTTCAGAGCAAAGAGTCCTCATAGTAGGATGAGGCAGGCATCCAGATATGTACTGAGAGAGGTGGAGCTTGAATTTGGCTTGAAAAACAAAGAGGATTCTGGCAAAGACAGAGAGAGAGAGAGAGAAGAGAAGGGGAAGGAGGTCATTCAAAGCAGGGGATACTGAGGGAAACAAAAGCCTAGACTGAGGAAGCCCAAGAAGTGATTGGCAAGGCTGTAAAGAACTCTTTAACAGAGGAATTGGGGATATATTTTTAAAAATCCATCAGGAACCAAAAGCGGAATAACAGGGAGAACACCTGGCCTGCCATGGGAACAGGAAGGTTTCTGAGCAGGGGTAGGCAGCATTTGAGAGGGGAAACCCTGTTGACAGCCTCCATGTAGAAAGCTCATCCCAGGAGCTGGAGTGGCCAGTGAGAGCCCCTGGAGTCTCAGGCTCCAGAAGTGGCTCTGGAAAGCAAACCCACCATCCATCACCATGGTTCCGTGCCTCACCTCTCCTCCCCCCGACCAGGATCCCTTCCATGCTGAGGGCTCCTTAACTCAGCTGCCTCGCACCTGCTCTCACTGGGGGCAGTGTTCCTTAGGGAAATGCATGTGCGTGCATGTGTGCCCATGTAAATTAAATCTGGGGCCTATGTGCCTCTTTCTCTGAGATCCACTCGAGATCTGCATGCAGCTCTGGTTCCCAAGGAGCTGGGCTCCCTAAATGGCTACAACAAAATCCCTCTGAGCCCACCAGTCAGCGAGGGAGCACGGGCCCTGCTGAATCTGAACAACTACATGAAGTCACAAAGGAAATGAGGACCAGTAGCCCAGTGACTAGTCTTGCACAGGCTGCCAAACCCACCTGAAGGAAATGACCCTAATAGAGAACGCCCCAAATGGTTACAATTTGGGGAGCACCCCCGACTCAAGCTCACTGCACGTGTTCCAGGGTGATCAGAGGGGAGATGTGGTTTATGCTCCGGCATCCCTGGGGCTCAGCCCCAGGGCTCCTGTGTACCCCACACTCTGAGTCTGTAAGGAGATCAAGCAGAGAGCTCACCATTGCCTCTATCCGCCAAGGCTCTTCCAGGCACCTGGCCCTGGCTGACACCTCATCCCTCACATTGACCATCTGATCTGGCACTTGGAACTGCCTATGGGCTGATCAAGAGCTGTTGCTTGGTATGCAAGAAAAGTGGGTCTGGGGGACCTTATGGAGGAGATGTAGCTGCCTGGAGGGTCCCTTGCCCTGAATGCACCCCACTGGATTGGGGAAGGAGGACTCAACTAAGAGAAAGAAGCACTGCAGGGGGCCTGTCCTACTTGCCAGCAGCCAGTGCTGATCTACAGACACAGCACACAACCCGGCTCTTCTGTCTTACAAGCGATTGAAGACTTGGCCAAACCACCAGTCAGACAGATTTCCCTCCAAGCCCCACATTAATTGGTTTTTGGATTCTATACCCAAAACTGCCTAGGTATCCCCCAAGGGCTTGGATGTGGAGGCCATGACCCTGAAGCCGAAGCTATCAGACATCTGGGCTGTGCCTGCCTGTGCGAGCAGCCTAGGAATGCAGCTCTGGGGCTATGCCCAAGGTGCCCAGGATGTAGGGCTTTCCAGCTGCAGGACGGGCTCTCAGCCAGCCGCCCTGATGGCCTGGTGGCTGCTAATGAGTGGGATGCATGTGTTCCAGGTTGTCTCCCCAGAGGGGCAGCTGCACCTGGGCTGGAAGAGCTGAGGCTGCCTGGGGCTCTGCAGCCTCTGCCCTCCCCTTGGGATGTCTGGGCTCAGGCTGGCCACAACAGCTCATTGTCCTATCAGCTCCAGCCTGGCAGTCAGGAAGAGGAGGATAAAGCCACCCGCCTCCTTCTCCATCTCTCTTTCTTTAATCTTCCTTGGAAGGAAGGAGTTAGTCAGGGATTTTAGTTTTATATTCCTAACTCATGCTTGGAACATAGTAAGTGCTCAATAAAGGCTACTTTTTCTCTGTTGGTGGTGGGAGGCTGTGTACTGATGTTCGAAGCTGGACTCCGGAGTCAGACCACCTGTACACCCACCGCTGCTGCTTTCTAGCTGTCTGAGCTTGAGTGCACCGCTCTGAGCCTCAGGGTCCTCAAGTGCAAACGTGCGGAAGATAGTACCAACTTCACAGCCTGTAACAGTGCTTGGAACACAGTATATGCCAAATAGGTTTTATCGTGAGAGAAGAATCCAGCCCTGTCCAAATATGGAGTTGGGACAAAATAAAAGCTCAAATCCAATTTTAGGGGGTGACACCCTGGGTCTCCACCCTGACCACTGCCTCCACCCCCTCAGATGCAATCAAGAAACAGGGTCCTTCTGGTCTGAAAAGCAATAGGCCAGCAGTTCCCAATCTTTTTGCTCAAGGGACCGGTGCTCCTATGAGAATCTGATGCCTGATGATCTGAGGTGGAGCTGAGGCGGTGATGCGAGCCCTGGGGAACGGCTGCAAATACAGATGAAACTTCACTTCCTTGCCCACCGCTCACCTCTTGCTGTATGGACCTATACTGGTCCCTGGCCTAGGGGCTGGGAACCCCTGTAACATAATCCCAAGTATTAGCCCCACCCCTACCTCTCTTGTAGAACTCTGCAGGAGGTGCCTTTTTCATGGGAGGGGGGCGGGTGTCAGTTTTTAGCACAGACCCCAACAATAAGTGACTTTTCCAACCAAAGAGGTAATAAAATCATATTCCCTTCTCTAAAGCTGAATACAAAATGCTGATTTTGACAGAGGTTAGAATGCAACTTCAGGAAGAATTCCTTCTAATCCAAGCAAGAAAGAGATCAAATTGGTGAGGAAACAGTGCTGCTGGCAGCCTGCATTCCCCAGATTCTGTCAAAGGGGATCAGTGGGTAAAGATTAAAGACAGGAAGACTGCTATAATAAAAACAACCTTTCTAAATAGGAGAGTGGCTGTCATGGAAGGCTTCCCACATGTGAGAGCACTGATCTGCACTTCCCAAGCCTGCACTTAGCCAGTCCCAAGCAGCCCTCAGAGTGGGTTCTAGTACCACTACAATTTACAGTAAAAGAGAACAGAGATGCAAAGACTGAGCTGTTTGCCTAAGAGCTCACAGCAAGTAAGCAGCAGAGATGTGATCCAGACCATGCTGCCATGCAGAAAACCTAGGCTTTAACTCAGCTCTGCACTGCAAACAGAGGTGAGAAACCACTCCCAAGGGCACCAGGCCAGAAGCGGCCTTGTCAGAGGACAGAGGACAGGACGAGAAAGCTAGGGGCACGCAACAGTATACCAGGGAGCTAGGAAAGGGAACGGAAACAATGCCCTTGCCAGTTCTACTGAGAGCATCTGCTTTTAGGGAGAAGGAAACAAAGCCTGATGTCAGACCTAAGCCCAGCCTATGTGTGCACAGGGAGCCAGACCCAACCGGACCTAATGCCCATTCTCTTCACCATTTCTCTTTCAGTGCCCATGTTCAGGTGGGGGGATGAAGGAAAGAATTGAACTCATGACTACATCTAGATTTCTGCTCTGAAAGATTAGGACAACACAGCAGCTACTGCAGAACCTTGCTCATTGGAGGTATGCAAAATCTGCTGGCTGCATTAGTGCTATCTGTCACAGAAATGTGCATTTCAACGCTCTGACCAAGGTCTCAAGAAAGAGGGAAACACCAGCTGCTCAAGAGCTCACCACCCTGTCGTGCAGCCACTGGTCTCAGCCAACTTGCTTTTCCTGGTGGCTGAGACTGGTGAGCAGGGCCACAGAGTGACCTCAGGCTCAGGGGCAGGGCCAAGTCCCTCCTGCCAACTTTTCCAACTTCCATTCCCCGGCACTGCCTAAATCATTACATGTGAAAGGGGTTCTCATCCACTCAACTCTCTATTCACCCAAGGTCAACGCACATATTTTTATAAATGGTTAGAAATGGATTATTTAGGAAATAATTATTTAAAAACAACTTCTAACCAGCTGTTTGGCAGAAACCCTCTGGGATTTCTCCAAGATGTATGTCCAAGCCGAGCTTAGCGTGGACATTGCTCCATGTCACTCTCTACAGTGTTGTGGAGACGAAGGTGATGCGCTGGAGGGACTCCTGGGTCCAGGTCCTGGTTCTGTGACCTGGGTCAGGTACCTGGCTTCTCTGAGCCTCCTCCCTGTAACGAGGGCAAACCTTCCACCCCAAACACCACATTAAATAAACAGTGGCTCCTCTTACTGCCATTGTCATCATTATTCTATTTAACACTGAAAACAGTTTTCTTGCCTCCCCCTTCCGAAGCCCCTTTCAGCCCCAAAGGGGAAAATTGGATCCTCCATTACTTCTAAATGTGTCCCCGTTTTTTGTTCATCGAAAAAAAAAATCTTAGGTGTTCTTTGTACCTCTGCTCCCCACATTCCCCTAAAAGCCCCCTGCAACCTCACCATATTATTTATAATGTTCTCTTGTGCTGAAACATGTTGTTATACTAGTAGTCATAAACCATTTTTTACTGAGTTTTTAAATTTCCCATTTAGCAACTATAAAGTAAAATCTCTCTCTCTTTTTTTTTTTTTTTTTTTTTTTTGACCCTCCTGCTCTGTTAAAGCACTCGGAGTTCAAGAAATTACCCATCTTTATGGGGAAATGTGGAAGCGGTGGATTTGCAATAGGAACTCATTATGTGAAAAATAATTCACCACCCTAAGGCCCCCTGGATAAGGCCAGGAAGTTTATTACTGTTTGGGCCAATTAGAAAAGACCCTTATCAATGGTAAATAATTTTTATGTTCTTGCCAGAACAAAATCTAAGCCCAGCAGGAACCCTGCAATTTCATTTTCTTTCTTGGGTGAGAAACTGCTACATGAGAAGGAAGAGATTGCTTGGTCTAGGTTTTAATTCTGTAATGTAACTCCAGCCCCAAAGATTTATTTTCAGGTTCGATTTAGCTGACGTGTGTTGAGAAACTGTCCCAGGTCCCAGAGGTCGGCTGTTGGACCTCCACACACATGACCTCTGGAGCAGGGCACTGGATAGGTGCTTGAGGTTTATTTTAAGACTTAGTCCCGGCTTGTGGTTTTGTCACATGAGTCAGAACCAGAGGAAACTCCTAGCTCTGATGAAAGCAGGAGGTGCACTCTGGACCAGATACGTAAGACTTCCCATGGTGGCATAGAGCATTTGATGGGGAGAGAAACAGACTGTTGGGGCTGAAGGCTTTTCAGGGACTATCTGGTTGCAGGTTCTGAAATCTGGCTGCACACTGGAATCTCCTGGGAGCTTTAAAAATTTTTGGATTCTGGGCCCGCCCCCAAGCACTCTGATTTGTCAAGTTTGGGCTGAGGTCCAGGCATCTGCTTGTTTAGCCAGCAGTGCTACATTCAGACCTGCATTTGGAGACCCATGACCCACCCAGCACCTTTAATTCATAAAGCAGAACTAGGCCCAGGGTGGAGAAGGGCCAGTCAGCTGGGTTATTTATTTCAGTTATGTTTTAAGTTCTCCTTTAGTTATAACCATCAGACTCTAATGTAGATCTGACGGTGACCCCATTCCCCTCCCTGCCAGGCACTCTGATCTGCATACACTTGTCAACTACTAAATGTGCCAGGCCCTATATCTCTTTTATCTCACTCTATTTTGTGAAGCAGGTATTATTACTCCATTTTACAGATGAGAAAGCCTAGCCTCAGAGAGACAGTCATTTGATCAGGGACACAAAGGTGGTTAAATGACAGTGCTGGGTTTGAATCCAAGTGATCCCTTCTTTGACTCATTTAAAACAATGATGAGGGGCTCACCCAACATTTATCTAGTTTAGCTACAATTACAGCCAATAGCACAGCTTTCTCCCCTGATCACCCAGCTGGCCCAATCTTTACTATACAGCTTATCTCCAAAGCTTCTTTTTCCTAGATTTTAGTTGACTTTTAATCAGTTTCAGCACAGTGACCTCCTGCTCTGTTCTCTGGCTCTTTTAGGTGTCCAGTGTTTCCATTCGTATCCTTTGGCTGTATAACAGAGTAACCAGTCCTTGGGGATAAGGGCCACAGGGCCTAGCATGTGCCGAGTCCTTGTAGACAGTCTGGCTACAACAGATGAGTGATGAATGAATGGCCCCTGAGGTTCTCTAAGTTTTCTCTCTCCATAAAGTTATCTGACCAAACTCACAAATCTATGACTGTTCCTGAGGCAGCAAAGGGGGTTGAGGAATAGAAAGAAGTTGGTGTGGCCACAGGAGCCCAGTAAGTGGTGAAATGAGGCCAGGAAGATGGGCTCAGGCTTGTCAACCAGAGCCTTGAAGGGCAAGGTAAAACATCTGGATTTTGTTCTGAGAAATGGGAAGCCACTTAAAATTGGACACAAGGAGTGTTGCGTTCCTGTGGCTCCTCTCTCCCCATGTTGTGCTGTCTCCCGCACTGCTAGACTGACAGTCCTTTTAAGGTGAGTGCCCCATGCTGTTCATGGGGAAATTCCAGGGCCTGGCTCTAAATGACAGGCAGATTCTCACCCCCTAAAGAATTAATTCATGTTTGTTTGTTTTGTTTGTTAATTTTGCCACTTTGTGCCAGCCAATAAAGGAACAAAAGACAATCCAGAGTAAAATTAGGATTAAAATTTTATGAATGTCTTTTTCTGACCCAGTAAACACATCATTCATCCACTTCAAACTATCTTGGAATTTATGGCAAATCCATGTAAAAGTGTGGGACTGAGGGTTACCTTTGTGCAATAAAAAAATACTTTGCCGAATTCATTAATACTGCAAACAAGAACTGAGAAGAAAGTTTAAATTACACATGCAAACTGCCCAAAATATTTTAGTAGTTTCAATTTAGATATAAACAATTGATACTTGATTGCCTACATTTGTTTAAAAACATTCCGTAACTAAGGAAACTTCCCAGTCATACCCACAAAAAAATTAGCTTGAATTAATAATATTTAACTATGTTTGAATGCCTAAAATTAAATTATCCCTGTGCTCTGTTTATGGGTTCATAATATTGGACGTTGTTGTGATCGACCCCAAATAAACCACTGACCCCACATGTGCACACTCACACATATCAAAACCAGTCGAGTTTTTGGTTGACTTTTACTTTTACGCGGCCCTATACTTGTCTTCTTTTGATTTTAGCCTTTTTATCTAATTAAGGCTAATTCTTCACCTTTGTGAAGTTTTCCAGAACAAAAGCACTTGACCAAGTGCTGACAAGTACAGGCAGATTCACATCCCCAAAGTGGTGGCACCAACTCACTTTTGGCAAAGAACAGAAGAAGAAAACATCAACCTCTAAAAGCAGTAGGCTTTTATGTATCGAAGGTCTTTAGAATACTATCCCTTCGACCTAGCAATTTGATTTCTGGGAATTACCCTAAAGAAATCATTTGAATGAGAAAGAAGTTGTATGTACTAAGAAAGCCCACAGCATCCCTTATCTCAGAAAAGTTGAGGAATAAATTCAATACACAGCAAGGGAACAGGTGAGTAAACTGCGGGATAACCCTGCAATGTAATACCATGTGGTCATTAAAAAGATGCTCATACGTGTTTAGGTAATCTGAGAAATGTTTCTAGTCATGGATTTCATCACATTTAAGACACCTATAAGACATGCCACTATTTCATGTACCATAAAGAAAAAAATACCCAGCATGGATTATCTAATACGAGGCATCTAAGTAAAGCCGGGACCCCAAAGACTTATTCTCACCATGTAAGGGGAATGACGAATAGCCATCAAGCAAAAATCTTGTCTCAACTTTGTCCCTTGGTACAAGGAGAGAAAAATTTTCCCTGACAATATAAACAAAACTATACTCACGCAGGTTGTAGCCTGAATTTGCACTGCAGACATGGTCTGAGAACACCTCAAGTGCAGTAACTGAATTTAAATTTAATGTAAAGTTATCTCAAGTCGGCAGAATCCCCAGGTGACCATCAGAAGCAAACACAAACCCCCTTTGGAAGAGATGAATTTCAATATAGGCTGGTGGTACCTGTAAAACACCATTAATGGACCAGCGCAAGATCCAGAGATGCTAAAATATGAAAAATAAGTGAGTCAGAATTGACTTTAAGTAAAAAAGCAGAGTAAAACTGTAAACAATGACATGGTTTTGCAGAGGTGACCAACTGGAAGAAGCTACATTAAAATATTAACAGTGATTTTTGATAGGTCTTAAGACTAAGGTTTTTTTTTTCTTTAAATGATTCTGCATTTACCCGATTTTCCTAAAGTGAGTGTGTATTTAGTGACCATATAGGAAAGAGGAGAAATAAAACAGGGTGACATAAGTCGGGACAGGGATGACTTTAGGTGGGGTGGTAAAGGAGGACATCTTAAAGGTGACACCTGAATCTGAGAAAGAGCCAGCATGGGAGAAGCTGTGGGAACTGATCCTTGCTACCTCTCATCTGAGGACAGGGTCTGGATCACAGGGCGGATGCTTGACACCTGCTAAATAAACACATGAATTAAGGAATAGCTTCTAGAAGGGTCCCAAGCAGAGTCTGGCTCTTCAATGGGGCCATCCTCACTGGAATGAGCTGGTGAACAGGGCCATGATATCAGATAAGCCAACAGCATGGCTCGTAGAAAGTGTGCAGCTACAAGTTTAGCAGAGTGCCATCATCACATTGCTGGGCCTCATTCCTCTATTTTCCCCATCTGTGAAATGAGATTAGTGCCTTTGTTACCAACAGCCTCTTAAAGTTAACTTCAGATGACATAGTGCTTTGAAATGTGGAGCCCAGTGTGCCATGAGGAGCTAGCATGCTCCAGGTGATCCTCAGTCAAGCCCAGTGATTCTTCTCTGCAACCCTGAAACCTCCTGGCTTTTGACAAACTGTTTTGAATCCGACCTTGCTCCACAGCTCAGCACAGAGAAAAGATGCCACATCAGCTCCATATTTCCTGCCTGCCTGTGCTTTCCCAGATACATTTACCATGGAGGAGCCTGTGCTAGAAACTGCGGATGCAGAGATGAAAGAGGGGCCTGTGTCCTTGGGAGAGTCACAATGTGCTTGGGGCAGCTAGAGAATCAGAGGATCATGACACCCTGCAGGAGGACAGGCTTCCTGAAAGAAGAAACAACTACTGCCAAGACAGTAACAACAGCCACCACTGGGATTGGACAATGGCACATATTCTGCGTTTTTGTACATTGTCTCATTTTACTCTCATAATTCTGAGGTTATCTCTGTCTCACAGATGAGGCCAGAGGCTCTGTTACTTGCAAGGTCACAGAGCTTGCAGATAGCACTGCCACAGTTGCACCTTGGCCTGAGAGACTTGGAGTCCATGCCCTTGGGCACACCACCACGCTGAGGAGTGTGTGCTGAGGTGTGTTGGTGGTGGGGAGGCAGTGAGAGTGGGGAGTAGCCTGATGCATTTAGGGGACTGGGGGCCACCATTTAGGGTGGTGGGTGCTGAGGCTAACATGAAGAGCCAGGGGAGCTGTGGTTTCCTCATGAAACTGATGGAAACAAACCACAACTAGGTATGAAAGAGAAGATGCCAATGAACAAGACAAAGAAACAAAGACTCATGGACATGGACTATAGACTAGTGGTTACCAGAGGGTACGGGGTGGCGGGGGGAGGAGGGAGGTAGACAGAGTAAAACAGGTCAAATATATGATGACAGAAAGAAATCGAACTATGGGAGGTGAACACACAGTGTAAATATATATGCCTTACTGTTACAAAGTGTACAGATGAAACATTGGATTTTGTTAACCAATGTCACCATAAAAAATTAATTTAAAAAAAAAGGAAAGATGCCTCTGGGTTTTCTGTACAAGTCATCCCCCTGCCCAAGCCACCCACTCAGAGGACATTCAATAAGGAGATCCTGTCTCTAGGGTCAGGGGACTGTGGCCGAATCCTGACTCTTGCTTGCCCAGGGTCCAGCTGCTCAGGCAAACTGGCCTGGTCTGACTGGAAGCATGCCCAAGTGTCACCAAGGACAAACTGAGAAACTAGCATTGTCACCCTGGTCTGTGTAAAGAGGGCATTTGGGCAAATGCTCCCTCTGGAAAGCCGGGCTCTCCCAGAGCAGTGGCCTCTCCTGGAGTAAGCTGTCTTCTTGTTCAGAGTTGGAAGAGCTGTGCTGGGCCTGACAGCCAGTACTGAGAACGCATCCCCACCCATCCCCCAGTTACATAGTCAAACACTAATCTGGGTACTACTGTGAAAGCAGGTGGAATTAAGTTTACTCACAGGCTGGCCTTAGATTATCCTGAACTGTCTGGCTGGACCCCATGTAATCACATGAGCCCTTAAACAGAAAAAGCAGACGAAAGATATAGCAGAAGGGTCACTTGGAGAGGTTTTAAAGCATGAGGACTTGATTGACCATTGGTGGCTTTGAAGGGGGCCAGAAGCCAAGAAATTCAGGTGGCTGAAAATGACCCTCAGCTAAAAATGGGAACCTCAGACCTAAAGCTCCATTGAAGTGAATCCTGCTAAGAAACTACGTAAATTTGGAAGCAGACTCACGACCAGAATCTCCAGGAGATGCAGCCGTTCCAACAACTTGATGCTGGCCTTGTCAGACTCAAGCAGAGAACCAGCTAAGCCACCTTGAGCCCAGACTCTGACTTATCCAAACTCTGAGATAACAAATGGGCAGTTTTAAGCTGCTAATTTTGTGGCAATTTGTTTCAGCAGCAACTGGAAACTAATAACTAATACTGTGAGCTAACTGAAAGCAGATCACCCTGGCCAGGGAATGGATGACCTAAGACCTGGGATGCTGGAGGTGAGAGGACTAGGTCCAGCTATTAGTTTCACACTGCTCAGAGAAGAACGGAAAGGAACCACTGGATCTAAGACAGGAGCATCACAGTCATGAGTAGGGTCAAATTAATTCATGCATTCCCTCCAGCAATATTTCTCAAGCATTTGTTATAAGCACTGGTTGAGTGTCTAGAACTCAAATTTCATGAGGAAAAAGATGGCCAAACAGACTCAACCCAGTGAAATGAGTCCTGTGATAGGATCAAAGATCCTGATGCTATGGGAGGTCAGAGAAGGGTCACCAGTCAACAACGGGTTGAGGTTTCCCAGAAAGGGGAGTTGGAACTGAGGCTGCTAAGCAGTGGGGACATATCTCAGAAGCCCATGCACCAACTCCAGGGACAGGCAGGCCTGCACTGGTGGACTGGAGCCCCCATACTCCCCTCTGTAAATCAATAAATGGACACTGTGATTTGTGTACCAACCTCATAAGTGGCTGTGTTATCAGCACCTGGCACACAGCAAACAATCCATGTAAGCTGTAGGTAAACATAAAGACAAGGCAGGTCCCTGGGACTGACCACATCAGGGAAAATGGCAAAAGAGGGTATCCAGTGTACAGAACTGGGCCCAGGCCTGTGGGCCCAGGGAAGCAGCGGAGGGGATGGTAAACAGCAGACTTCTCTACTTGTAGCTTTGGCACAAACCCAGAAGCAGGCTCTGACCTCCCTAGGAATGGAACAGCGGGGACACATCGCACTGTGACAGGCCACCTTCCCTCGTGGACAAGGGGAACCAGGCATTTGTCTTATATGAGGAACCCTAGATATGAGAAAACACATTCCAAACTCCTATCTTTGCCACAGAGATGGCAGCAGAGGCACTGAGATCATCTGACTATAGCAAGGTGACTAGGCTGGATTTCTGACTGTTCCAGCAGGGTCCAGAGGACCTGGCTAGGCCACCACCTCCTTGCTGAGCTGCTGACAGGCCCCTCCCCTCCTCAGGCTTTACTTTCTCCAGTGTGCTCATAGTAATAGCTCTCTTTTCTCTAAATACAAAGTACTCTTCAGGTACTGATTCATCTAATCCTCAAAACAATCCTCTGTGCTTTTATTGGCCCTTTTCACAGTTGGATTAGTAGAGGGGTTTTGAATTTAAAATATTTAGCTCACAAATCCCTTCTTGAAATAGTAAAAGGAAAAAATCAATATGCAAAACAGACTAGAGCAACTCTGGATGGGAAGAAGAGATTGAGGGAGGAAGGTTAGAGCTCCACTGGCTAACATTCTTCCCACAGTGACTCGCAAGGGGTTTTTCAGAAACAGGGGCCCTGAAGACACATCTAGGAGATCTGAACCCTGAGGACTGGCATGGCTCACTCAGCTCAAGAGTTCCTCCTCTGGGACTACCTGACTGCCCAGCTGTGGTGGAAGCCAGGGACGTTGCAGGGAGATCTATGAGGGCTGGGTCTCTCCACCCTGTATCGCACTTCCCCAACATCTTGTTAATGCTGGCCTGGGGAAAGCCATCTCCTGGGTCTGGACCATGGCCCCCACTTCTCTCTCAGGCAGTACTTCCCTGTTACCCCATGGAGACCCTGGCACCATACAGGTTCCTCTGGTGGCCTCTCACCTCAGAGACCACTCCTGAGTGTCAGCAGTCCATTTCCACTACAGGGGGCTGGTGGGTGCTGAAGGGCAGGGAGGACGGGGCAAACAATGCTCCACCGAGCAGGAGAAGAGCGCAGAAGAGAGGGACCCGCTCCACTGGCTAGAAGGGTGGGGCTACTCCACTGCTGCAGCACTGCTGACCCTCGGACACCCCCAGGCCAGCCCCGAACTTAGCCCGGGAGACTGAGGTCCCAACAGGAGCGGGTGTCTCAGTTGGCTGGGTGGCAGGACCTGGACTAGAACCCACATTTCTTGACTTCTGGTCCGGTGCCCTTTTCCCAGCATGAGAATCAGACACGGGCGGGGCCAAATAGGTCAAAATGAGGACTGGGGACTTCAATTCGAGAGCTCCGCCTCCAAGTCCTAACCCGCTGGGTGGTGACCGGGGTCAGGAAGCACCTGCTCTCTGGGTCCACCTCCCTCGCTTCCTCCCCTGGGCTTTACCTAAGGGGCCTAGGGGTCTAACGCCCACCCCAGCACCCACCCTCCATGTCTGGGGTGAAAGGGGCAGGTGTAAGGACACGGCTGCCGCCCAGGCGCTCTGCCTCGGCCACTTCCTAGGCAACGGGAGAAGCGTCCGCCGCCGCACCAGGCGGAGTCCAGCGCTGGAGGCCAGCGTTCGAGGCAAAGCCCGGACACTGATCCACACACGGGCCCCCTCCTCAGCACAGGGACAAAGCCCCAGGCTCAGCTGCGCGCGTGCACACGCGCACACACGCGCGCCCCCACCCCGGCACACCCGTCCTGCGCGTTCATGGCTGCCGAGACCCGCTCCCTCGCTCCCACGCCCCCACACTAGTCCAGCCACCGCCTTGGCTCGTGCCCACGCCGGCCCCCTCTCGCGCTCCAGGCGCCAGAGGCTCCGCCCCGGCGCCCGAGCCTCCCGCGCGGCTGCGGGGTCCGGCAGTGAGGCCGCGGCGCCCACGCCCCGCCCCCGCCCGGCCACGCCCCCGGCCACGCCCCCGGCCAGCGCCCCGCTCTCGGCCACGCCCCACCACGCCCCGGGCCTGGCCACGCCCCCTCCCGGCCCCGCCCCCGGGCCGCCCGGAGGATGTGAGCTCACGCCCTCCTCCCGGCCCCCGACCCCTCCAGGAAGCGCCTCCCGAGGTCGCGGCCCGCTCGCTGCCCGCGGGCCGCCGGGGCGTCCGCAGCGCGCCAGGCCGCCCGCCGGAGCCGCCGCCCCGCCCCTCCCGGGGCCGCGCGCAGCAACCGCCTCCCAGCCAGATGGCTTCGGAGTGAAGGCGGCGGCCGCGGGACCGAGGCGGCGCCCCACACGGGGCCGCGGGGTCGCCGGGGAGCGCGGGCGCGCACGCCACGCCCCCCCGCTTCCGGCCTGTCCACGTGACCGCGCGCGCACGTGCTCTGGCCTCCCGGCGCCCGGGGCGCGGCCCGCCCAGCGCCGACGCAGGCCGGGCCCGGCAGGCTGCCGGCGGGGAGGCGGGCGCGCCGGGGCGCCGCCATGAACCCCAGGGGCCTGTTCCAGGACTTCAACCCCAGTAAGTTCCTCATCTACGCCTGCCTGCTGCTCTTCTCCGTGCTGCTGCCCCTGCGCCTGGACGGCGTCATCCAGTGGAGCGCCTGGGCGGTCTTCGCCCCCGTGTGGCTGTGGAAGCTCCTGGTGGTGGCGGGCGCCTCGGTGGGTGCGGGCGTGTGGGCCCGCAACCCTCGCTACCGCGCCGAAGGCGAGGCCTGCGTGGAGTTCAAAGCCATGCTCATCGCCGTGGGCATCCACCTGCTCCTGCTGCTGTTCGAGGTCCTGGTCTGCGACAGGCTGGAGCGCGGCTCCCACTTCTGGCTGCTGGTCTTCATGCCGCTCTTCTTCGTGTCCCCTGTGTCCGTGGCGGCCTGCGTGTGGGGCTTCCGGCATGACCGCTCGCTCGAGCTGGAGATCCTGTGCTCCGTCAACATCCTGCAGTTCATCTTCATCGCCCTGCGGCTCGACAGGATCATCCACTGGCCGTGGCTCGTGGTGTTCGTGCCCCTCTGGATCCTCATGTCGTTCCTCTGCCTCGTCGTCCTGTATTACGTCGTCTGGTCCCTCCTGTTCCTGAGGTCCCTGGATGTCGTTGCCGAACAGCGAAGAACACACGTGACCATGGCCATCAGCTGGATAACGATTGTCGTGCCCCTGCTCACCTTCGAGGTTCTGCTCGTTCACAGGTTGGACGGCCACAATACGTTCTCTTACATCTCCATCTTCGTCCCCCTTTGGCTTTCATTAATAACTTTAATGGCGACGACGTTCAGGCGGAAAGGGGGCAACCACTGGTGGTTTGGTATTCGCAGAGATTTCTGTCAGTTTCTGCTGGAAATTTTCCCATTTTTAAGAGAATATGGGAACATTTCTTACGACCTACATCATGAAGATAGCGATGATGCTGAAGAAACATCTGCTCCAGATGCTCCTAAAATTGCCCCAATGTTTGGAAAGAAGGCCAGGGTAGTCATAACCCAGAGTCCTGGAAAGTATGTACCCCCACCTCCCAAGTTAAATATTGATATGCCAGATTAAACCTGTCTTCTAGGGAGTGCCCGTATGTGGACTGGAAGCCCACCCTATTTTTGCCTCTTCCTTTATTCATTCCAAACCTGGAACTGAACATAGGCTCCAAACACCATCATCTCATGCCATGTTGGAGGTTGATGCCCATCAGTGACTCATCAGTATGCAGCATAGATGTAGGAGGTTATTTGAATACGTGGCCGTATGTGTGGTGTGTGACTTGTGAGAGAACTTGCTTTCCAGGTTGGCGCTTAAGGAGCCAGCTGAGAGCAGCAGGATTGTTTTAGTAGGTCCTCAAATGGAATAATTACACAGTTATTTTCTTTTTTTTTTTTTTTTAAGTGGTACTACACCTATCAAAAGTATTATTTTAAAAAATATTTTTGTATACTGCTAGACTGTATTTCAGATTGTGCCTGTTGTGACAATAGTAAACGTAAAGAGTTCTGCCACTTGTTTATAAACCTTATAGTTATTTTTAGTGTTCGTACTGTTAAAATAGTTTTTCTTTGGGCTTTACTGGTAGCCTCTGATAGCCTAATAGGTGAATGTTTCTAATGTAGTGAATCCATGCATATATGATATTTATATGATTATTCTAGCAATGTAATATATTATGTTGAATTCTAGTTCTGTGCATTACAATGTATTATGTAAAAGTATTTTTTTAAGTTTCTATGTGAAGATACATGTCTATTGCAGATGTCCTTAAAGATTGCTTATAACATTACGCACCCAGTCATTACGCACCCAGTGTGGAATCTATCAAAGTACTAGGCATAAATAGAGGGGTTGAAAATCTCAAGAATCTTAATATTCAGGTGTTAAATGACTCAGCCTGCACATTTTTAAGGTCTCTCTTGGCACCACCATCCTTTGGGAAGTGACATGCTCCAGAGGTACATCGTCATAAAGTGACATTTAATTGGCACCTTTAATTTTTCCATGTCGGCCATAACATCTCTTGAGGAGTAACTGAAGTAAGCAACAAATGGTTTGTACATTTCTAAGAATCTTAAGGTATTAGTTGGCCATAATATAAAGTTTTACTTGTCATTGCAAAGTTGGAGAGAGTGGCCTCAACCAGAAATGGCCAGCAGGATCAGGTATTATTTTACTTTTTGCTCTGTCAGCAACAGAAATAATAGGGCTTTGTTGTTGTTGTTGTTGTTGTTGTTTAATAAGTACAGTATTTCTTTAGGTACTAGTGATACACCAGGGATTCAGGCAAAAACCAGATCCTGGGAGAGTAATATTCTTACGACTGAGAACAAGTCAATACTTTCAAAAGGAAGTTACTACTGGGGAAAAGGCTGGAGGGAATTTATTTTTATTAGCAACTTAGTAAAAATAATCTAAATTTGCCTCCGTATAAATTAAGTAGATAAGTTACCTGTCACGTGGGCATGCTAACAGAAGCTGAGTCTTGGAAACCTGAGTACCTGAAAGCCTGAAGGTGCCGCAGCTCAGTTTAGTTGTCTAGGACTGAGCCAAGGTCACACACACACATTGTTGCTTTACACCAGCTGTCAGGCCTGAACAGCAGTGGATGTAACATTTCGTGAGCAAAGATTCATATATTCATTTTCTCAAATATTCTTTGAGGATCTGCTCTGAGCCAGACATGGTGCTAGGAAATGCAGATATCTTGGAGAGCAATTCAGCTATGGCTCCTGCCCACACGCTCATAGTATACAATTAAAAGTGACAAGAAGATAGGGCTCGTCAGCCTACCTGTGGGAAGAACAAGCCAAGAGCAGGTTGTGCAAAATGATCGGAAGGATGCTACCAACCTCAGGTTGACCTTCACCTGGAATTTCAGGCCCATTTTGTTTGCAGGAGCCCAGTGCACCCTGATCGCCCTTCCACCCCCAAATAGTATCACAAAGACCTGAACTTACTCTTCAGTAAGGCTTAGGAGTGGACAAGCAGGTTCCTAGAGGAATTGAAGGGAAACTTGGGGGCAGCAGTGAGATCACCAGCCCCTCCTGGCTACACTGTCAGGCTACAGGCTTGTTGGGACCTGAAACGATCTCTCCTAACCTCATGGGCCCCTCCCACACTCACCTGACCTGCCTTACTTCCTCCACTCCAAGGCCTAGAGTTGGAGAGCCAGTATCTGAATGATGACAAGCTTTCTCACCCAGGTAGGTTTTCCCATCAGACCTCTTTCCTGCCTTAAGACCACTAAATAAAAACAGCAGGAGTAAGTGGTTATAAAAAGTTATTTAGTCTGTAAAAGTTACCTAAATGCCATGCCCCTTTGATTATTCACAATTTTTAACATGTTAAATTCTGTAAAACTGTAGTTACAATGATGTATTCGCTTTTGCTGCAAAATAACCTCAAAAATCTCAGTGGCCTACAATTATAACTTGCTTCTACACGTTAGCTGCATCGGTTACACTCCAGGCCATAGATCTGATCCAGGACACTGTAACGCATCCTTTATACTATTCTGGGTCTCAGGTGAAGGAGTAGTGTTTCCTAGGCCGTGTTCTTTCTCACGGCAGAAGCACAAAAGACCATGCTAACCCCTACAAGCACAAATATAGCCCCTGCCCACATGCGATATGTGTAGAGTATGCTCATTCTTTTGAGCAAAGCACAAGGCCAAGCCTGACCTCAGCAGAGACTAGTACACACATAAGGAACAGTGACATATTCTGCACAGATGTTATAAAATAGTTTTAAAAGATGGGAAAGGATTCACAAAATTTGTGGTCAGAATGATTTTTCTCTCCTGTTTTACAAACATTCTGTACTTTTTGGAAGTTAATTGTTTGTTGTTATAATAATAATGAGGAAATCCGTGATGGGGGGCAGGAGATTTAAGGTGCGATGAAGAAGACCCTGTATTTAGACCCTTGTACACTTAAAAGGAACCACACAGGACAGTTGCATGATGGAAAGGTCAAGCCTGGGCATGGGGAAACCAGCAAGGCAGGAGGCGCTGGGAAATGAAGAAGCAGTCCAGACAGGCCTGGTCAGCACACTAGGTGAGGGAGGAGGCAGACCTTCCCATTCACCCCTCCCCAAGGGTCTGATGGCATGTGTGAGGAAGTGACGTGCCCAACTCAGTGAAGGAAACTGGGAAGTTACAGGTGGCTTGCAGCCTGACAAGAAGGCCAGGATCTAGCTCAGCAAGCACACAGGCATCAAGAAAAGTTGTGCAGCCAGAAACAGGCGCAGTTGTACCTCGGGGACCATGGACGAAGAAGCTGCAGCTGGTGCCCTGCCATTGGCCACATGGCACTGCCACCTAAATAGTAAATGACACCAGTGTCACCCCCACTACCACAGTAATTCCTCAGTTGTCTCTGCCATGAACCCAAGATTAAAGTACCGGGAAAGAGGATCTGATTAGGAAAGCCTCAGGAACATAGTCATTCTGCAGCTTCCAGGACATGGGAGATTATCTGGCTTCTTTAGCTCTGGTAGGAGGCAGGACTCTGCCAGAACACATTCAGTAGAGATTTGGCCCCAAAAGAAGGGTGTCCAGATGCTGGTTAACCCGAAATAATCACATGCACTCTCCTGAACCCTTTGGCTGATGTACATCCTTCTTGCCACGCCCCACATCAAAAATCTTTCTCCCGTCTAGCATGCTACAACTGACCTTGCAACAGAACAGTGGCTCGTCCCTCCCCAAAGGAAGAAGGGAGACAATCCCAAGCTCCCTCATCAGTTTACTTCATCCAGCTCTTCGTCTGGGATATTTGAGGTGTCTCCTCCTCCGCTAGTTCGGTCACGGTTCTCTTTATATATTCTAGAATGTGTAGCTTAAAGCTAACTACCACAGCATGTCTCCGAAGTGCGGTCCAAGGACGCCTGGGGTCAGCGAGGTCCTCCTCCAATCACACCTCTGGCGAAAACCAACTCTTCATGTTCTTTAACCTGGACAACTTACTGCACCAGTTTGAATGCACAAGCAGATAAGAGAATGCAGCAGCTTTCTATGAAGCCAGACATGAAATATTCGCAAAAATGCAAAACCAGTTCCACTCTTCTACCTACCATTTTGTTTGTTTGTTTTGGAAAATATGGTTATTTTTCATTTTATAAAAAAAGTGTAATGGAGTTACTGTTTTTAAATAAATTTAAAAAAAAATTAAGTCATTGGCATTCTACCGTGGTAAATGTTATAACTCATGAACAAAAGTTTGTTGAGGTCCTCAACGATTCTTAAGAGTGTTAAAGGGGTCCTGGGACCCAAAACTTTGATCACTGCTCCCCTATATGTTAGTGGGGGAAAGAGGAAAGAAAATAAAAATTGGGTGAAATATGTTAAAACCCATATGACACAGCAGGGAAGGAAAAAGAATAGACCACCATCCTTTCTGCAAGAGATGATAGGATGGCTTCTCTCTGTGAGAAGACACTCCCATCTTACTCCACTGGCACCTTGGGTGGGTGGGTTATCTAACCCAATAGGGTAACCCACACCTTTGTTCCTGGGGCCCTGAACCTTTGCTGGTCCTGCTGGCGTCTCTCATTTAATTTCACTTAGAACTAAAAGGGGCCAAGGGGATCCCCTGGATTCTGTCCGTAAGCGTTAACCCTGTTTCCCACTTTGTAGCAGTAACACTATTTCCCCTAGGTAGTCCTAAAGGGTGACGGTGCTGGCTGGGGTTGTTGATCTGACTACCAAGAGGACGTAGGGATAGACAGTCACGCCCCCGGAGCTCACGGGCCATCTTCCCTCTGTGTTTTCAGGATGTCCTGTTTGTTCAGCAGCTTCACAGAAGGGCAGGGCAGGGAGCGGAAGTGGTTTTGAAACCTCTCTCCACCACAGCAGCTGAGAGCTCTCTGGCCCTCCTCCCAGGCCCTCTGCCTCTGCCCTTCCTTTGTGTGCGTCACTGTCCTCTCACCCTGCGCCTGGGCCTCAGCTACAGCCACACACGAGGGGGCCTCACACTTCCTCCTGGGACATCAGTGACATTCTTGTGCAGAAACGGGGACCATGTGGTCCACCACATCTCTTGTCCCACTGCAAACCCCTGACAATCCCCCCACAGCCCCATCACAGCGACCTGCCTTCCTGGATGTGTGCCAACCTCCAACCACCCCTCAGTGTAGCCAGCCCTCCTCCCTCTTCTCCGTCCTGTGACCCTCCTCCTTAAGCCTCACGTCAGCCTGAGCAACTCTCTAGAGGTCATATGGCTGAAGTCTCTCCCTTCTCAGCCACTCTGGCATTTGACCTGGCCCTTCCAGGGTTTAAGCAAGGGCAGCAAGTAATGTGGGAAGTTCAAAGACTCATGCACGAATCTAAGTGAGACCTTTCCAGGAAGCCAGTGCCCCCGCACACTGGGTAACCAGCCACCAAGGAGAATGAACTCTGGGCACCCCCGTCCTCCTGTTTGTGGCAATTTCCCCAGGCCAGTGCTAATACACTGCCAGGGCTGCCCTGACCAGTCCCTGCACACCCTCACCTCCCATTACCCAG